>JAPVLO010000261.1:0-1482547 GCA_027257055.1 Cephalopachus bancanus | reverse complement strand
GCTTGAACCCAGGAGTTCGAGACCAGCCTGCGCAACATAGCAAGAACTTGCTTCCACAAAAAGTAAAAAAATTAGGAGTGTGGTGGCACATGCCTGTAGTCCCAGCTACTGGAGAGGCTGAGTTGGGAGGGTCACCTGAGCCCAGGCGGTCAAGATTTGGTGGGCTGTGATAGTGCCACTGCATTCCAGCCTGGGAGGCAGGGTGAGGCCCCACCTCAAAAACAACAACAACAACAAAACACCAGTCAATGCCATCAAAATGAAAACAAAAAGGCAAGGGCTGCTCCAAACCGAAGGAGAGAAAAGAGGCCTGAAGACGGAGTTCACGTGTGACCCGACCGGGGCTCTGTGTAGCCTGAGGGAAGCAGACACGCTCCTTGTGATGGGCACACGGGCCCTTCCCGACGTCCTGGTTCCAGCCTCAGCTTCAGCACCACCCCCACCACAGCCCCAGCCCGATATCTGGGCACGCGGAAGACACAGAGGCGGGACTGGCAGAGCTATTTGCTAAACTTTCTGTGGACTCCCTCTCCCTGGCCGCTCCGCCCGGCTTTCTGGCAAGCACTCTGGCTGCAATTTCATCTGGAATTACTGGAATCACACTGTCTCCTGTCAGAGTCCTCTCCCTCCCCCGGCTCTCCTGCCGATGTGAGACAGGAGCGATGGATGGTCTGAGCTGGCACGGCCTGGGCACCACCCAGCACACAGGCGCGCACCCACGCACGCCCAGCAGGCTGGCCTCCTCCCTCCCCTGCCCCCCCCCACTCCGGCACTCTGTCCCTGGCTTTATTTTTCTCTCCACCTCCCCCTGCCTGTCTGCCTAACGATTTCCATGCGTAACCCTCCTCCATCTCCCTGCTGTCTTTCTCTGTCCGTGTATCTCAGCCTCTCATCCTCTGTTTCTCTCACACACCTTGTGTCTCTCTCTGTGTCTGTCTGTTTTCCTCTTCACAGCCATTTTGGCTCTGGAAGTTCAACGCAACATTCCCTCTAGAGTCCAGTCGGACTGTTGATGTGGGGCCAGCCTGTCTGAGTGCCGGTCTGTGCTCTGGACTCACGGGTAGATATGTGACCTTCCTTCATGTCCCCAGGTCTTGGTGTCCTCCTTTCTACAGTGAAAATGGTCATGACACCTCCTGTGAGAGGTTCTTGAGGAATCAACAAAGTGGCACAGGCAGGCATGCAATGAAACCTCCAGGGGGCTAGGGTCCACACTGCATACTTGGGTCTACACCTGTCTCCAAGCTTATCTCCTTTGATTCCTGCTTCCTCATGTGCTCCATCCACACCTTCTTGTTCTCAAACACGACACGTTCACTCCCACCTCAGGCCTTTGTCCCTGCTGACCCACTCTCAGGGGCTCTTCCCAAAGACGTTGACAGCATCTTCTTGTCATGTCATGCGGGCCTTCTGGCACTCTCTGTGGTGGTTTAAAAACATGTCCTCACATTCTTTGATATCCCCCCTTCAAAACTCAAGAGTTTCACTCCCCTCCCCTTGCATGTGGGCTGGACTCTGTGACTTGCTCCAGGAGAAGGACGGTGTGTGACCCCCGAGACGCATAAGAGATCACAGAGCTTCCCCAGAATCCTCTTGGATCACTCACACTGAGGGAAGCCTGTTGCCATGTCCCTAGGAGCTTGAGCTGCCTCTTGGAGAGGCACACACGGGGAGGAGCTGAGGTCTCTTGCCAGCAGCTAGCACTAGCATGCCAGTCATGTTGGTGAGTGCCCTTGGAGGGGATCCTTCAGCCCCAGTTGAGCCTTCAGATGAGGCTGCATCCCTGGCCACCTCTAGACTGTAACTTCATGAGAGACCCTGAGTCAAAGTCACACAGTTGGTTTCTTGGCCTCCAAAAACTGCTGCTATGTTTTAGGTCACGGGTTACACACAAATACTCCTTCATTCTGATGCCAAGGTCTGTTTTTGCTTGCTGATTTTTGTCTCTTTCACTCTCTGTCACTAGGTGCTAAGTTCCACGAGGGACCCGTGTGGTTCGTCCCCGTGTCCCTGTGGTCAGGTAAGTGGAGCTCACTGAGTAACTCTGGGATGAGTGAGTAGAGGTAGCAATTTCAGCCTAAGAAACCTCCCTCCTATGGATCTCTGTTTCCTTAGAGAGAGCAAGAAAGCTTGCCCGGCTCCTTTTCTGTGTTTCTGCATTTGGCTTCTTGCAGTTTCTATGGCTTTCTGCTTGGTCTGATTCCTGGCTGCCTGACAGAGGGTGGGTTTGTGCAGCCACAGAGGCCCCTATGGGAGGAAGAGCTCTGTGTACTTTCTCCTCTAACAAGCCATGTCCAAAAGAAATAGTTCCCCTTTGTAGTAGGGACAACAGCAGGATTCTAATGGAGGTAGGATGCAGGTGCTGCCAGGCCAAGGACTGAGGCAGCCTGAGTCTCTCGGAGCAGCCTGAAAGGTGCCCCAGTCTGATGAGTCACCCACACAAGAGTCACTACCCATTTATTCCTTTATCTGTCCCTCCACCATTTAGCTGTGAATTAATTATCTACTTATTGTTGACTTAGCTATTTATATCTATATTAATTTATCATTGTTTGGGTCTCAGTCCTAGACTGCATTCCAGGAGAGCTTTCCCTGTTGGGGGAGAATCCCCGCCTTCATGGTCCCACAGACTCTGGACTCACCCCCACCAGTAAGTCCATCTTGAGGCTATCTGTGTCTGTTTGCTTGTTGGCCTCTCCTGCTGTACTGAGAGGTCCTTGAAGATGGTGTGGGCACCACTTACTCTGTGTCCTTAGGCCCAGGGTAAAGACAGCATAGAGAGATGCTCAGAGGCATCATTGGATGAATGTGTAAGCAATAGATGGATGGATGAATGAATGGATGGATTCTGGCATGAAAACTAGGGTCTCCTTCTTTTTAGCCAGTGTACGTGTCACGTTATCTGAATGGCCTCAGAGAAGTTAGGCAACTTCCCTGAGGTTCCCAGCAAGTAGCTTTGGTGCTGTTGCATTGCCAACAGAGACAACATTCCGCATGAAGAGGGCTCTGGAGCTGGGGTCCAGAGATCCTGTCTGAAGCTTGGAGAGATCCCTCTCCCCGCAAGCCTCAGTCTCTATATCTGTGAAGTGGGCGGTGCTCAGAGGCACGATCTGTGTGTGTGTGTGACTGGACACGCTCAGAGAGGCCTTCACAGGGAGAGCAGCCTGGACAGGAGGGGGCCAAGCATCCCAGGCCTCAGCCGGGGAGCTGGGCCCTGACAGGTGGAGGACCAGGAGGGAGGAGGTGGAGGCCAAGGTGGGGACTGGGGAGGGAACCCTCCGTCTCCAAGTGGGCCTCATTCCTGTCCTTGACCTCGGCTGTCCAGACCACCAGATATTTTCCAGCGAGGGACGCTCAGTCCCCTCTCTGGGTCTGAAAGCGCAGTTCCTCTCTCTGGATTTGCGCAGGAGATGTCCCCTGTCCCTGGCCCATCCCATGTCCCTCGCCAGATCTCAGTGCTCAGTTCACACGAGGCGAAGTGTTTGGACACCAGGAAAACATGAAGTCATTGCTGGATTTTCTTCCCTTTCCACGGCGTTTGTTTGTTGCCTGCAGTGTTGCCTGACACCCGCCAGCCTGGAATCTGGGGCTGCTCCTCCCCACGACCAACCGGACCAGGGAGCTCAGCCCAGGGTGTGCAGGCTGGCGGGATGGTGCTGCCCTCCCCAACAGCAATGGGTGCTGGGAGCCTCGGGGGAGGGGAGGAAAGGGGAGCTGGCTCCTCCCAGCCCCCACAGACCACAACCCAGGGAGAGACAGCACAGTCGGCCAACGGGCAGCTTGAGCTGACCCCACTTGGAGAACCAGCAGCCCTGGGCTCGCTCCCCAAGACCTGGCTGGCGTCGGCCTCCTCGGGCCGGGCCGTGGGCAGCTCACGTCAATGCCTTGTCGCTGGTTCTTTGCTGTCTATCCCGTATGTGAGTTGCTCTGGGCCCAGATTGAGCCAAAAAAACCCAAGACGCCCTGTGAGTGACTTGCCCAGGGTCACCCCTTAAACGACAGATAGCATTTTTTAGTGTACGTATATCCCATGCAACATGTGGGGCATATTTATCCTGGAAACCATGTCTTTGTTCTTCTGACATTCAGATTTAACGCGGTCCCTAGATTTGACCTGACTACCCTAGTTGTTGTAATCAAATGAAATGATGTGGTCACACACTTCACCGTGTGCCTGACCCTGTAGAAAGGGATCAGAATCCAAGAACCATTTCTATGAGGGTCACAGCAAGAACGCTTGGTAGCAAAGAATAATATGAATGAACTGATATCGGTTACTGTATTATCAATTAATACCGGTTCATTCGTAGGAATTAGCACCAATATTAAAAGCCATCCTTGACTGAGGAGCTACTCCACTCCAGGCATCCTCCGTGTGACTTCATCTTCATCCCGGCACTCAGTGCAGAGACATCACTGTCCCCGGTTTTACTGCTGAGGGTCCCAGGACTCAGCAAGGTTCAACACTATAAAGGCTGTGACCCAGATTACTGAGGAAGGAGCATTGTTCTGAGAGCCTGGCGAGGGCTGCCTCCTTGAATGACCTTGCCAGCCCTAGAAGTAGACGTTGTTGCTATGCTCTGGTTATCGTCTCCCTTTCACAGATGGGGAAGCTGAGGCCCAAGACTTGTCCAAGGCCACACAGGCTCATCAGTGGCCAAGTGAGGCTTAGAACCCAGGCAGGAGGCCTTATCTGGGCTGCGTCCTCAGCCACGTGAATAGACAGGACGAGGGTGCCTCCGTAGCCTCGGAGCAAAGGTTGAATGGAAAAGGGGAGGAAACGGGGCTGAGCAAAGCCACTCTTTCTGAGTGGCTGGCCCACGAGCGCATCTGTTGACCCTGGAAGAAGAGGGCCCTCTGCAGACAACCATCTCGAGATCCTCCCAAATGCCTGGTGCTGTCCCTAGCTTGTCCCCTCCTGTGTCCCTCCACCCTGCCACCTAATAATAGGCTTTATTATTTTTCCTCCATTTCTGGAGTGAGGAAGTGGAGGCTCAGAGGGGGAAAGTGACTTGCCCAGGTTCACCCAGCCAGGAAGGGTCTGAGCCAGGAGGAGGAACGGGCACTGAGTCCAGAGCTTGTGATGGTCATAAGCCGCCCCTCCCTAATATAGGCCAGGGGACTAAAAGTTGTCTGGGAGGCAGTGAAGTCGGGGGCTAGCCTGGGCCCGCTAGAATCAGATTGCCTGTCTTATTTTCTGGCTTTCCAGTTTTTGCTAGCTTTCACTGAGTGATGTAAGCTCAGTTTCTTTCTCTCTCAAATGGGGACAATTTCCTGGGTACATGCTTCCTGTGTTGTTCTGAGAATCCAATGATGTCAAGGCTTACAGTAACTAATTGAGGCTTCGTCAATACTCCACCAGATCTAGGCAGGTTTATAACTTGCAGGAGGCTCTTGGAGGCAGAAATAAATGAGCATCCAGTGGTGGGAGCCCAGCTGTCACGCAGGTAAGAGGCTGGCTGAATCTGTCTCCAGACGTCCATGCCCTCTGCTCCAGCCTCCTCAGGGCTCTCCTCCTCCCAAGGTTGTGGAGGAAATGCCACATGACTGCCTGGCGTGTGGTGGCCGACAGTTTAAGTGTCAGTCCACACACGGCACATAGGCTCACACCCAGGCCTTGCCCTTAATTACAACCCTGACCAGGATGCTCTGAGCTTTGCCATTTTACAGACAAGCAACCAGAGGTCAGGGAGGCAAGCTCCTCCGTCCAAGTTACACAGCTTGTGAGCACCCGGGATAGAGCCCAGGACCGCCCTGTGCAGACCCCACGGGCCCATCCACCACCCTCTGAGCTAAGAGACTGAAGAAGGCGCTGAAGGCAGCTGCATTGCCCTGGGCATCTGCCTGGTGTCCTGGGTCCTGCACGCCAAATTTGAGCTCTGCCCTTGCCCTTGGCCAAGACACACCCTGCTGAGAGCCTTGCTGGAGCACCTGCTGTGTGCAGGTATGCATGAGTGCCATTCACCCTTGAGTGGCTACTGGATGCAGGCCAGCTGCCAGGGAGACTGTAGTGAGCACAGCCCTGACTTATGGCCACGACTAGTCAGCTAGACTGGATGCTTCTTTGTTTGCCTGCTGGACACTGGCGCCTCGGGGGACAGCGTATCTACAGACCGCACCCTCGGGGAACCTAGCCTCCACCGCTGCTCCTCCACCAACCCCACCACAGCCCTGTTTGTAACAGCCTGTCTCCAGAACACACCACCAGCTGCTTCAGACCTTTCGAGACTCAGGGACTCATCTGTACCCCAGAAAAATATATAATAGGAAAAAAAGAAAGAACATGAACAACATCGAGTGACTTCATTCCGGACCCTGGGCCACATTAGCTCACGGCCCGGTTTTCTGGGTCAGGGACGACGGGGCGGGCGGGGGCGGTGCGTGACACTCTCATGCAAGGCATTTGGAGAAACTCTGGTTCCTCAAGATTATTATTTCAACAAACCCAGCTTTGACGTGTCCAAGGCAGCAGGAGGCTCTGAAGGGTTTTCCAAGAAAGCGTGTGTTTCTTGGGGTTATTATTTCAGACTCAAGTTCAGGGAGGGGGACTGTTTTGCTCAACTCGTGTTTCTGGAAAAACAGACACTTGGAAAGAGTTGGCCGAGGCAGGCAGGATGTGGAAGGGAGCGCTGTTGGCCCGGGAGGAGGGGGCGCAGGCGGCGGGGGTTGTGGGGAGAAGGGCCGGCACCCTCGCTGGGTCCCTCCTGCGCTGGGCCTCAGGAACCTGGCCCCCATCCAGAGGAGGGGGAGGCTCGGAGACAGAGCTGCGGGCGGCCTCGGTGGCCTCACTCTCGAGAGCTCTGCTTCAAGGGCTCGTCCCTTCCACTCTGGAGCAGAGGCGATGGCGGAGGGGAGGAGTCAGAAGCAAGCCGCCATCTTGGCTCACTTGATGAGGCAAGGGCTGGCTATTGCAGGATGCTGCCTAGACATGGCTGGCTCGCTGTGTGCCTCAGTTTCCCCACAGGAACCGAGAGCCTTGACAGTTATGTGTGGCCCTTCACCCTCACCCCACCGCACACTTTTCCTCACCCGCTGGGCTCCAACCTCAATGATCTTCCTCAGAGCCCTGCAGGCCCATGGACCTGCCAGCCTCAAGGCCCCTCCTTCTGCCTAGAACCCTTCTCTTTTCTCCTAACCTGGCCCTGTCTCATCTTCCGGGCACCACTTAAATATCACCTCCTCAGAGGAGGAGAGGCCTTCCCTGGCCCCCAAGCTAGGTCTGGACCTCCATTGTTAAATCTTGTTCTAGCATTCTGTGATTCTTTGGAACACACTTTACAACTTAATTCTATAAGGACCTGTTCAGCATCCGTCTGCCTCTGGACTCTGAGGCCCGTTAAGGAGGTAAGCCATACCCTCTGTGTGCACTGTGGTCTCCCTGGCAGCTGACCTGCATGCAGTAGGTGCTCAGTGGGCGAATGGTGCTCATGCATGCTGCATCTGCAGTAGGTGCCCAGGCAAGGTCCTCAGCAGTGTGTGTCTTGGCCTAAGGGCAAGGGCAGAGATCAGACTTGGTGTGTGAGACCCAGGATACCAGGCAGAGGCCAGACAGATGATGGACAGCTGGAGACGCCTTCTTCCACATCCTCTGAAGCTCCTGGGGAAAGCCAAGCCCTGGGCATAAACAAATCTCACCCACCTTCACTGTTTGGTGGTCACCAGTTTTAGAAGCCATTTGGTCAGTGTAGACGAGTCATTCCATCCCAAGGCCTCCCTTCTTCCCGAGGCTCCTTCCTGGATCCAAGGGGGTGCGACCTTTCTGACAATCTCCCCACAGGGCCCTCCCCAGCCCCAGGCTCCCCTCTCCTTCCTGGAGCCCCGCCCAGCCCCCCCATCCGCCAGGCCCCGCCAAGCTTTCCAGCCCAGAGGTGAGTCATCCGTGCGTCACGTGTCTCAGCGAATGTCAGGTGGTGTGTCTCCCGCTTCAGAGCCCTGCGCCCTGGACTTTGTTTTATGGGGTTTGGCTGTCTGGGGCCGCCGCCGATTTCATCCATCAACTCGCGATCACTCCAACACTAATGCTGAATTTATAGAAGTGGTTAAACAAAGTGTTGACAATAGGGACGGCGTGTTTCTGATTAACACGGCGATTCCAGGGGAAGCTGCCAACTGCGGGGGAGTCAGTAAAACACAGCGCGGTTTCCCAGGCTCAGTAAGTCGGGGACTTGACATCACAGGACGAACAGATGTTGCGCCAGGAAGTCACGGCGCTGGGGGGGGGCCTCACTTGACGGCACAGCTCAGGCTCTCACAGAGACCAGGCTGTTCCTCTCTTTGCCTTTTTTTTCCTTGAGAGATTAAATCTGGATTCTCTTTCAGGCTTCGGAGTTTCCATCAGGAAATGTCATCAGCTTCAGTGATGCTCCCAGAATCCTGTCCCCACCTTGTCCCCTTTCTGAGGATGCAGTGATGCCGGCTATATTCAAACTCACTGGGCACCGAATACTTGTTTTTGAGTCGGGGTCTCACTTAGTCACCCAGACTGGAATGCGATCACAGTGCACCACAGCCTCGACCTCCTGGGCTCAGGCAATCCTCCCACCTCAGCCTCCCAGGTAGCTGGGACTACAGGCCTGCTACCATGCCCAGCTAATTTTTTATTTTTATTTATTTATTTTTGTAGAGATGAGGTCTCGTTATGCTGTGCCGGCTGGTCTTGAACTCTTGGGCTCAAGTGATCCTCCCCTCAGCCTCCCCAAGTGCTGGGATTACAGGCATGAGCCACCATGCCCGGCCTTAGAGCCCTGATACACATTATCTCACGTCATCACATGATGAGATGGGGACTGTGACGATCCACTTCCCAAACTCACATTTTAGTTTGAGGGAGCTGAAGCCTCACAGGAAGGTGCAGCGTTAATAGACAGGAGCCAGGTTCCCTCCCGCAGTGCTCCTCAATGACGATATGACCTCAGCAGCCACGGGACATGGTCAAAGTCAGGAAACCGACTTTGGAACGTTGCCGCACACTTTATGCAGATTTGATCAATTTGTACACACACTCCTTTTAAAAAATGTTCCATGACATTTGCATGCATGGTGAGACTGGAGCAGCTATGACCACTTCAGGGTGTAGAATTGTTCATCCCCAAAGTAGAATTCCCTCGGCTCCTTCCTCACAGGGGCAGACTTCCTTCAGCCCTCAACCTTGCCAACCACTGACCTCCATGGCTACAATCTTATCGCTCTGAAAGCACTATACAAATGGAAGCATACAAGATGCAGTCTTCCAGACTGACCTTTTTTTCACCCAGCACAAGGTCCTTGAGATCCACCCACGTGGTTGCAGGTGTCGATAGTTCCCTTTTGTTGCCCATCAGTGTTTCCCTGTATGGACGTACCACCGCTGACCTATTCATCCATGGAAGGACCCCAGTTGTTTCCAGTTTGGAACTGCTTTATGCATAAACTGCTGTGAACACTCACGTCTGGGCCTTTCCGTGATTGTCTACATTTAGCAGACAGGTAACTGAGGCGAGAGAGGCGAGGTGACTCGCCCACGACCACACGGCCAGCAAGTTGAAGAATTGAACCCAGGGAATCACTCCAGAGACTCCGTGCTTAACCATACCCAAGACTGAATGTCTCATAGTTTAAAATAATTAGCCTTTAAAATTTATTTAACACATCAGGAAGAGGTGTTGTGTTTATCCATAACTTTGTCTTCCCATAAGAGCATGCCACCTGTCCTGTGAAAAACCAATAGAAGAATCGAAACTTCCAAAACGCGAGAATGGTTTAAGAACCAAAACCCACAGAGCCCAAACCCAGCCCCTGCCTTGGTGTGCGGGACCTGCCCAGTTCAGCCTTGCTTCCCCCCTGGTTCTCACCTCATCCGCCCTTCTTTGGCTGATCAGCCTGGAGTTTTAAGCCTTACTGGTTCCGCTGACACCATCCCTGTGCCGGGAATGCCCCTCTGCCGTGTCCACAAAGCTCTCTTCCTAGTGGGTACCTTCTTGGAGAGACGGGTTCATCCTCATCCCACCCTTCGGGATGGCCTCTGCTCCATGAACACTGGTCTATTTCCATAAATGCAGATCTATCCATGAAGCAAAGCTCCCAAGACTGAGAAGGATGTGCCAGGCACCAAGTTGAACCCTCGGAGCAGAAATCAAGACGCCATGGGCTCTGAGCTCAGTCCTCAAGCACCTCGGTCTGCAGGCGCAGGAAGACACACCGTCCAGGACAGGAATGGATGAGAGGAGAGGGAGAGAGGTGTGGAGAGCTGGAGCCCTGGGTTCGAGTCCTGGGCAGGCTCTTCCCCAAGGTGGGTCTTTCCCGGACTCATATCTGCTCTGCCTTCTTCACGGAGGGGCCTGTGGACAGGCATGGGACACTGATGATGCAAACACCCGCTCCCTGCATGGGGCTTCTGCAGGAACGGGCTGACCTCCCTCCCTTGCCTGCGACCGCAGGACCCAAGACCCGGAGCCACCAGCAGCCAGGGGCCCGTGTCCGTTGAGTCGCAGCATTTCCGGGCATCTGCTGCATGGGTGTCAAAGGGCACAGCACGGAAAGGCCAGGGAGTGTGGGAGCAGAGGGCCCACCAGAAGGAGCTGACCTGAAGTCCTGAAGTGGCATGCCTACCTGTCCTAGTCCACCTCCAAGAACCTTTCAGGCTTGCTCTGCATTTGAGCTCCTCCCTCCAGGGACCTCCCGCTCCCCATAAAACTCAACCTCCTTTTGTTTTCAATTCAATTAAGAGCCAGGAATTCCGCCCACAAGGCCACACGTTGAATGTGCAGTCAATAAGGCAACTGTGGTCATGGGCCTGCAGGGAGGCATGAGAGGTCTCTGGGTCCTGGCCCAAGTGAAGATGGGGTGAGGCCGGGTGGGGAATGGGCTGGGGATAAAAGAGCCCCCCATGGAAGTTAGTCTGAACTTCTAGACTCAGCCATTGCACTTACGTGACTCATGAACTTGGTCGGGAATGGCCTTCCCTGAGCCTCAGTCTCCCGTTTGTAAATGGGACCCAGTAGTACCATTGTGAGTTTTCAGCCTTGTTCTTCCATTCACCCAAACGCAGTGGCGGTCATTGTCTCAAACTAGTCTAATGGCAGATTAAAAATGATCCACACCCAGGAAGGCGGCCCGTAGGAATCTGCCCTCTAAAACATGCCCGTGTGCAAAGACACTGGTTGAAGGATGCCTGTCCCCAGTGGGGGAGGCGGTTGATAGAGTGAACTGTGCTCCTGCCACCCCTCAGAGCCCCTTTCCGCTGGAAACCAGAGCCGGCAGGTCTTTGCAGGCTGTCGGGAAGAGGTGACCCACAAGTATTACCAGGGGAATGTTGCAGAAATGGCAGGAATCTATTTCTTTAATTAAGAAACAAACCAACATTCCAAACAGAATACAAATCAAAACAGAAACGAAAAAGATGTTCACGGCGCACATCCCACTTTTAAATAATGGAGTTCGGAGCAGGGAGAGGGGGAGTCAGGCACTTTCAAGTTCTCCAAGGAGCATAAATTACTTTTATAATTAAAACATATATAAACCTATAAAATGAAATGAATCCCTACTTGTGGTTGAGAATCTGAGCCTTGCATTAAGGTACCCAAAGAAGAATATTTAATCCCCACAACTCAGCAATAACCACTGTTGACATTTTAATGCATCACCTCACAGTCTTTTTCTGATTCACACACACATGTATTTTTATAATAAAAGTGGGATTACGCTTCGTGCAAAACCATGCAGACTGCTCTTTTGCTTAGCGTTTGTGAGTCAAGATCTTCCAGGCCTCTCAGGTTTGCCCTGGAATCGTGGTAGGGGGCCCGAGATGGGACGGTCACCTGTGCCCTCCCCACGTCCATCTGTGGGGGAATTACCCATCCATTGCTCTGACTGACTGGGCCGCCCCAGGGTGGGGACATGGCCATCCCGTTCTCTGCTTTCCGCCAGGATCTTGCTCAGCGCCTGCACACAGTGGAGCTCGATAAATACTTGCTGAAGAGATGAATGACCAGGAGAGAGAGTAAGTGAACCAAATGTTTTTGCACAGCGGCTGACGTGAAGACGCTTCCCCTGGGTCAAAGCCAGGGGCAGTCTCTGAGTCCTCCCCTTCAGAAAGCACCGCGGCCACTGTCCCGGCACGACACATCTGGAGGCAGGCTGGGCTCGGCGTCCTTGCCCTCGAAATCTCTCATGTCTCTTCTGGTGCTCTGAGTCACTCCAGGGTGGGAAGCAGGTCCTCACCACAGAGCCAGGCTCTGAACGCAGCCAAAACAAATTGCTGCGCTGGTCCCTGGAGGGGAGTGTCATTTCATCCACATTAAGTGGCTTTTGATTGAAGCCGGGAGTCACACAGCTTGGGAAAGGCAGCGTTTCCCAAGCCCACCGGTTATGCAGGAGATTCTTGGGGTGCGGTCATGCGGGACTCCTACGGTGGGATCCTTCCTTAAGGCCCGGGAGTCCTTGACCACCATCGAGTACCTCAGCCAACAGCTGAGTCAGGCTTGTTTTAAGTCTCAGGTGGAAAGCGTCTACTTCCCAGAACTGAGTTCGGGTTGCATCTTACCACTTCCAGTGCACCCTTGGGCTCTGTGAGCCTCTGTTATTTATCCTTGAAATGGGGAGAGCAGCAGAGGCCACCTCACAGGTCCTCGTGAGGGTTGAAGGAGACACAGTGCAATGATGGACACACTTGAAATCGGCCATTATTGGAGCCTCTATGGGGACGTTCGGCTCTCCTTTCCCATGTAGTGAGGCCAATTCCATGTCATCACACTTGTTTATCCCCACTGCTTTTGTCTTTGCGGACATGTAGCCACTCCCTCAGAAGGTCCCTTGTGGCTCCACCTTGGCCGTGAACTTCTAAACATTTTCGTTAACAATTCGGAGGAGGACATAAGCCCTCACGACTAGATGTCTAAATGACAGGTTGCTAGGTGCGTGGCGGGGAACAGACCCGGGACCCCAAAGTACCTTGAGAGGTTGGAGAATGCCCCAAACCTGGCAAGGCAAACTTGAATAGAAAACTAGAAAAATCCCAGAGCTGGGTCCAAAAATCCAACTCCAGGAATCACAGCAACAGTAACAAGAGCTCACCACACAAGTCACCCGAAGAGTCACAACAGCCCCTCACCGTCACATTCTAGGCCAAGAGCTGCATTAAGAGGGCTTTGCACACATCTTACTTAACCTCTGCAACTTCCCTCTACACAGGTTCACTTACTATCCCCATCTGCAGAGGAGGAAACTGAGGCTGGGTTCGCAAGCCCACGGTCTTCCAGTGGGTAGATGGCTGAAGGAGATTCGAAGGACTCCAGACCACACCAAGCCTGTGCGCCATCTTAAGCGAAAGAGTTGCCAGATATGTGATTCGAGGTTGGTCTGGGAGGTCGGTAGTGAGAAGGATCATGGGCCACCGAAGACCCGAGCGTTTGCCGAGAGGCTGGCTTGCGTTCATTACCGCATTCACTCGTGCATCTCGGATTAGCTCAGAAGCCAGGTGTGCCAGGTGCCATGCTGAGCAGCAGATTTAGGGGAAGCCAACCAGGCCCTGTCCTTATGGGGTTCACCACTGAGCAGGAGACACGGGTGAGAAGCAAAGGGTACCAGGTGAGCCCAAATGTTACGGGAGCTCAGTCTTCACCCAGAACCCCCTGCTTCCTCTGGCCCCTGGC
Organism: Cephalopachus bancanus; assembly: GCA_027257055.1. Classification (NCBI taxonomy): domain Eukaryota; kingdom Metazoa; phylum Chordata; class Mammalia; order Primates; family Tarsiidae; genus Cephalopachus; species Cephalopachus bancanus. The sequence continues at coordinate 1,468,919 of JAPVLO010000261.1, read as the reverse complement.
TGGGGGAATGCCCACTTCTTGGGCGTGAGATAATGCCCACAGATGCTTGGCGCCATGCCTGGCACAGAGCAAGCGCCTGGTGTCAGCTACAACAACAGCAAAACACGCCCCACTGCGATGCGCACCGCTGACTTTTTGGCCCAGCAAGAGGGCTCTCCTCTCATTCCTGCTAAAATTTCCCTTACTAACTTCAGCCTTCACCTCTGTCCTCTCACAGCCCCTCCACTGCAGAGACCCTCTCCCCCAACTGTGGGATTAGCTGGGAGAGGTTTGTTTTGGATCCGGTTTCTCAGGACTCCGCCGGCCTGAGCCTCCCACACCCCTGAGCTCCGTTAAGGCCTCGGCCTCGGTCTCTGGTTTTTGTCGGCACTCAGGCAACAACAGCTCCAAGACTTTCCTGATCCATCCGCACGTGGCCTCGGCCCCAGATTCAGGGAGCCTGGAAAAGCCATCTGCAACAAAAGGTGGCAATAAATATCCCTTTGGAAGGAAAAGAGAGCTCTTGGACACGCTAAGTTAACTCACACAGGATCCCGACCTCCTGCATGGACACAGGCTATCGGCTGGCTCCAACCTACAGACGCCCCTTAGATGCTCTGCTGATCCCGTGGTCCCATGGCACAGACCTAGAACCTGGGGCTGCTGGGGGCCACCAGGGGCCTCCATTCCGGCCTGGCAGGAGACGGATACTCAGGGTTGGCCACAGCTGCTCCCCAGCCCCCCGGCCCTCGAAGAAAACCCATCAGACGGGTGCCCCCCGAGCCCAGCCTTTCCTGCCATACTTGCAGGGGACACTGTCACAACAGCCTCGTAAAGGTGTTTTGGGGGCTTTACTTTCCGGCCTCGCTCAGAGCCAGAAACACAAGAAGACAAACGCCGCCAAGCCCTGTCTCAGGTGGCAACATTTTTCAAAACTCAGGAAAGTGTTTCTCCTGGTCTGCACTCTCCCATGCAACCAAGCGGGACCGCCCGGCTTGAGGCCTGCCCACCTGCTGATGAGGATCCCTGAACTCCCTCTCAGGCCCTGACATGGGGAGCGGGGAGGGTCCTGGCCTCATGCCCCTGCTCCAGCACTTTGGAAGCCCCGGCGGCACACGGGGCCTTTTCAGGGACAGAAAGAAGAACCTTCTCGCCGTGACTGAAATCCATGTGTCTGAAAGCTTGCTTTCCATTTACACCCACGTACGTCAGCATAGTAACCCCTCGTGTGTCTTCCTTTCATAGAAAGCCCCCACACCTTATACACATAACTATGGAGCCATAAAAACTGAGTGATCCACCGGAATTGAATATGGCAGGGAGTGAGTGCTGTTTGAATCTAAACCACCCATGCCAAGCTCAATACAGAAAGACAGCATCATCGGTCTCCTTCTATTCATACACTCTGTACCCATTAGGAATGGCAGCCAATCCAAGAGACTTGAGGGGTGAGAGTTTATTTTCCTCCTGTGTCAAAGTAATCAGGAAATGTCTAGTCTTTCCTAGGCTGAGATCCTTAGCCTGTGGCCGACTAGTTCAAGGTGACTCACAGCTGCAATGTGGCTTCTGTGGATCCAGCTTTTGCATCTGTACTCCCTGCAAGAAGAAAACAGGAGGGAAGCATGCCTTTCAGGCAGACCCAGCCTTTTTAAAGAACGTGCTCAGAAATCCCATCTAATGGCCTCTGTTTATGTTGCACTGGCAATTCTATGTCTAAAGGAGGCAGAGAAGAAAATGTTTTAGCGGAAGTATTTCTGCACCTCAAATAAAGTGAGGGGCCTTTATTTGCTATGGAAGGAAGGGAGAATGGACTCTAGGCAGGAAAGCAGTGGTGGCTGCCATGCTCCATGCCTGTTTTCTTCATGCAGGCTGGCGTACAGTGACGCCATCACAGCTTACCGCAGCCCTGATCTCGGGCTCAGGCGATCCTCCAGGCACAGCCTCCTGAGTAGCTGGGATTAAAGGCATGTACCACCACAGATGAGGCCTTGCTATGTTGCCCAGCCTAGTCTTGAACTCCCAGACTCAAGCAATCCTCCTGCCTCGGCCTCCCAAAGTGCCAGGATGACAGGCCTGAGCCACCGCGCCCGGCCCTCTGTTTGTTTTCTGACCTGTGTAACTCCAAGCAGGATGCGCCTTCTGAGACGGTGCCCTATTCCGTGTGGGGTGTGCTGTGGAAAGGCTTCGCCTGTTAGCCCAGGATCATGAGGTCTTGGTTAAATCCAATTTATCTTTGTCTGCTGAGCTTAACGACACATCATGTGAATACACAGGAAGGTGGTCTGCTGTGTGTGAGCCAGACTTTTGGAATTGCCATTAAATGAGCATCTATGACCAGGACCACCAGCATCAGGAAGAGAGAAGGGTCCTCACGGCACGTTCCCGACCTCCCTCTGCACCAGTGAGTGATTGCACGCTGGCTAGGGCGAGGCCAGGGTCTGAGGACACCTCGTGAGGGAGTTGTGACTCTCTGGCCCTGGCGCCCTGGTGTTTCCGTCCAGCACACTGGGAGTCGGCTCCTAGGTCGCCCCTGCTCTTGGAAGGACCCACACCGGGAGGCCCTGGGTCTGACTCAGCAAGTTCACAGCGGGGACAGCAGACGCCATCCCCGACATGCAGCCGCCCAGAAGTCCCGGCTGGAAGACAGTCACCAGATGACAAGGTGACCACGTTCTGCAGGCTGCAGTAGGAAAGAGATCGAGCAGGGAAGTGGGGACTTAGCGGTAGACTTGTGGGTCCAGGTGGAGACCTGATGGCTTCTGCCACCAGGCAGATGGGCTTAAAGGGGCCCCTGGGATACCCAGCAGCCCCAGAAGCAAATAGGAGGGCTACCTCGCTCGAGAGGTGAGGGCCTGTATCTCAGAGAGGGCAAGCCACTTGCCGAGGGTCACACCGCATAAGCGTCAGCCCTGAGCCTCGCCCATTCTCTGGCATGCAGTGAGTCAGGCTGGGCTTGGACGCCTTCTGCAGGGCTAGCCCTGAGAGCCAAGGCCAACCATTCCTTGAGTGGCACCACCATTCCTTTGGCTCCTAAAAGCAGAGGAGGCACCCCGGGCTCCAAAGACCCAAGAGCGTCAGGCGGGGTCTCAGCAATGATCAGGTCAAACTGCCCCTTGTACAGATGGGGAAAGTGAGTCACTGGTGGCAAAAAGTCAGGAGGACAGAGACAGAGAAGGCCAAGGCCATGGCAGAAACCCCGCAGAGTCCCCGGACAGGGCGGGTGTGGACAAAATCCCGTGCCAGCGTTGACGACAGCGGCGATGACGGTGATGATGACGATGGCGGTCGTCATGGTTGCAGCCAGGCCCGGTGGAGCCAGCTCTCAGCAGTGACCACCTGTCCCTATGATCATGTTCTTCATCAGATGTATTCGCACGGCGCCTGGCACTCTGTCATCCTTACTGTTTGCCATACATTCTGGCTCCCAGAAGCGTTCCACAGATACGCAGAATGAGTGACCAAATGCGTGACTCCCCCAGAGTTCCCAGAGACCCCACTCTGCCCCCCACCCCCCCACTCGGGCCCGGTCTCCTCCCGGATCCTTTCCCATCACTGTCACCAGCACGCATCGGACTCCTAATCCACTGTTCTTTGGTTTGAGAGTCATTACAAAGTGCTTAATTAAGTAAGCCTCGCTTAATCACCAAATGTTTGCATGCGAAACGAGTTCCCCGGGAAGCAGGGCACTTGACATGTTCTGTACAGAAATAATTACGCCAAGGAGGGGGAGGGTGGCGGGCTGGGACTGGGAGCCCGGCGTTTCAGTTGAGGGCCTCGCCCATTCATCACCGAAGGGGAATTAAAAGGCTTTAGTGGGAGGGAGTCTAGAACTCCCACATTCCTGCCGGCTGACTCACAGGAGGGGGCCACTGTCTGGGCTTCCAAAGGCACCACGCAGGGGAGAGGTGGGAAGGCGAGGGCAAGGGGGGGCGGGGGAGCTGGTGGGGCCGGGGAAGGGCGCTGGGGACCCAGGGGGACCTGCCTCCCCGCAGCCCACAGCAACGGCCCCTCCCCTCCCGGGCTCAGGGTTCGGCCCATGGGTCCCCGTGCTGCCTCGAACAGTTTCCCTTCCTACACTTCAGGGGGAGCTTTGAAGACTCAGTTGATTTGCAGATTAAGCTGCTGCTGCAGCTGGTGGTGGTGGTGGTGGTGGTGGTGGTGGTGGTGGTGTGTGTGTGTGTGTGTGTGTGTGTGTAAGCTATCATTTAATTTCTTCCCTCATATCTTCCTAATCCCATGCTCTCCACAGAGCCCTGGGTTAGCTGGTACAAGGGTGAGCTAACTTTTCTTAGCTCAGTGGCTATACGTCTATTTCCGTTATTTCCATTCCTGTTAGGAAAGAAACAGAATCCATGCCTCAGTCTCCAACTTCATGGAGATTACCAAAGTTGGCCTGAAGGAAAACGGAGCTCTTTTAAGGTAGAACCAGGATGTGACTCAAATCAGGAAGGACGTAGCACAACGGAGATGTGGGGAACTGCCCTTGTGTCCTTTGCCGCTGTCCTTGCCACAGCTGGACCTCATGTCCCTGGGCTGCCAAGGGCTCTCACTAAGCCCATTTTGCAGATTAAGAGGCCCGGAGACACAAAGCAGGCTCTCCTCTCTTTTCTGCAATGGTGGCAGCAGTCCTGTACTACCAGGAAAAACTGACAGAGGCTGATATGGAAAAAAAAAGTAAGAAGTAAGAAGATGGTTGCATGTTCTGTCTAGTACAACCCACAATCCTCCAGGTTATCTGTGTCTTTCATTGTCTTTGAGCTGTTTCATAACTCTCTAAGTTTAAAAAAAAAGAAAAGAAAACTGAGAGCGATAGGAATGATTCATGCAGTGGAAATGCAAATGAATGTGGTCCCGTGGAATGCAATTGATTATTGTCCTCGGTTATTGACCACGTTTGCATCGACCTGTCAATTAATCCCAGCACTGCCGTTTGCCTGTAGACATGTGTATGTTGTTTAAATTCTCCTTTGAGCCCGTTGTTCCATTTTTTGGTTCCCTTGTGAATGATTGCGTTAAATAAAATCTGTGACACGTGTTCATTCCGGAATTGCGTGAGAGTTGTGATTTTACCTTTATTTAAAACCATCCTCGGATGACCTCCACTCAACAAGGAAAGGTTGAACTGACAGACAGTGTGAGTGGGGGAAAGGAGGGGATGGGTTTGGGTAACATTTGGAGTTTAAGTGGTTTGCTTGTGTTTCTTTTTCTGTGTGGTCTCATATTTTCTGTCCCCTGCCCCATCTCTTTCAAATGGGTTGCCAGCTCTGTCGTCATCACCGAGGGACACGTAGAGACCATGCAGAAAGCTGATGAGGATCTGTGGTTTCCTGGCATTTCAAAACTAAGACCCTAGGCTGGGTGCAGTGGTTCATACCTTTAATCCCAGCACTTTGGGAGGCTGAGGTGGGGAGATCACTTGAGGCCAGCCTGGGCAACATGGCCAGACCTCGTCCCTGCAAAAAAAAAAAGTAACCGAGTGTGGTGGCACACACCTGTAGTCCCAGCTACTTGGGAGGCTGAGGCAGAAGGATCACCTGAGCCCAAGAGGTCAAGGCTGCAATGAGCTGCTGTGATTGTGCCACTGCACTCCAGCCTGGGTCGCAAAGGGAGACTCAAATTTTAAAAAAATTAAATAACTAAGAAATAAAAACTAGGACCCTTGCTGTGGCACCACCCTGAGGGTCCAGGTGGGAGCTAGCCTTTCAGAATGTCTGCCTAAGGTTATGTTTGCCACTAGCCTGATGGAATAGGGGCTGGAAATAGGTAGCCACAGATTTACAGAAAGTACACAGCTGAGCTGCCTCACAGGTTTCTGAGATGGCAGGTGGGACTCAAGCCTGCCAAGGGCCTGGCCTTGGTAGCCTGAATTTGCTGTCAGCTTCATGCCCAGCGCTGCTCATTTAAGCCTCTCCACACCATGAGGCCTTTCACAGCAGAGAGAAGCAGGGATCGGGGGGGGGGAAGTAATTCCCCAGATCCACTGAGCACGTCGGCAGTGCCAGCCTGAGACCAGAGTCTGCGCATGATCATGGCTGCTGGGGCTCCAGAAGTTGGCAGCCTCGCGTGTCTGGGGAGCTTGTGAAATGCAAATGCCTGGGTCCTTCTGCCCTGAGGTCCTCTCACCCCAGCCTCCGGAGTAGCTGGGACCGCAGGCCCAGGCCACCACCCCGAGCTAGTTTTCCAATCTTTTTCTTGTAGAGACGAGGTCTTGCTATGTTCCCCTGACTGCTCGCAAACTCCTGGGCTCAAGCCATCCTCCTGTCTTGGCCTCCCGAAGTGCTGGGATTATAGGTGTGAGCCGCTGCACCCCGCCTGAGGTTCTTACTAGGTCTTGAGATTGGGACCAGGACTCTGCATTTGACCAATAACCAGGTTGGCACTGATGCATCAGTAGACGTGGAGAAATCCCACTCCTCTGGGTTAACGCTAGCATATTGAGGAAAGCAAAAACGCTAGGTAAGAGGGGTGCCAGAAGACACATCGTGATTAATATTTTGATGGAAAATAAATCCGGCCACTGGCATCAGGCTCACCCAACAATGGTCAGGCCTTCAGGTATCTGGGATAAAGTAAGAGAGTCCCCCGTTCTCAAGGCTGAAAGGACTTCCAGAACCTTTCCTTTTTACAGACAGGGAAATCGAGGCCTAGACAGGGAAAGGGGCTTGCTTGAGATCCCACCGCTGGAAACAGGCCGAGCAAAAGCCAGCACTCAGGACCCCAGACCCTGGGCTGCTTCCTCTGTACTCAGCGACTCTGACGCACTGCATTCACCCACTCTTTCACCGAGCATGTATTAAGCTCCTACTATGTGCCGGGCATAATTGTTGAGGAACTACTATGTGGCAGGTGCTAGGCACTTGGGATATGAGGCACTCACTACCCAGAGAGGAAAATACACTAATCAATAAACAAGTAAAAGAAAATTCATCCGAACAAACAAACCCCACCCCTCAACAGTTGACAACCCACTGTGCTCACACAGTACTTCGTTCCACTTCGTAGGTGGAGAAGACGAAGTTCTCCAGTCCCAAGTTAGCAGATGAGCAAACTGAGGCTGGAGGGGTGAAGTGGCTTTTTCAGACGTCCCTGGGAGTGTTGGCTCCGTGGCTCCAGTCCCGCCACCTCCAAGCCCACATAGTAGAGGGCCACACCTGGAGGACAGGGTCCCAGGGCATGCAGAGGAAAGTTGGGGGGCAGAGGAAATTCTAGGGACATGAGAAATGATAGTTATCGGGGGCCCGCTATGTAGTGGAGACATTTTAAGGATCCATCACCAGTCACACCACAAAGCTATCAGACAGTTTGGTGAAACAAACAACCCTGAGGTTGAGACACAGTGCTCATGGTGGAGACATGTCCTCTCTCCATGTCTCACACCCTTCTCTACGTCTTCTAGGAACAGAACTCCTCCCTCTTGTTCCCTGTGGTCCTGATGTGGCTGATGGTCTTCCCAGCCATAGGAACCACGCCCACCCGGGCCTGACCAATCACAGCCATCCTTTCTCCTGGCCATATAATTGGTTCAGGAAGGAGCGCATGGCCCAGCCTGGACCAGTGAGACTCTTCCCTGGGATTTTTCCTCCTGGGGAGTGGCGAAGCAAAGATATGTGTTCAGGAAGGTTGATGGCCATCCTGGGTACTGTTCAGGGCTTGTTTGAAGAATGAACCAAGAGACGGAAAGAGAGGGAGAGTCAGGCAACATCAAAGCACCTACTGTGTCCAGCTCTGAGCTAACTTTTGGGGGGGGTCCTAGGATGGGTAAATCCCAGGGGTCCCTGCTTTCAAATGGTTCAAAGACTGGTGAGGGAAGGAGAAAGGTTAACCCACAATGAAAATTCCATAGGACTGGCAAGGAGGGGTTCCAAAGACCTGGGGCTGACCAGGAATGCTTCTTGGAAGAGGCGCCCTTTGAGCTAAGACTAGAAGAATGTGTTGGTGCTGGCCCATGGGAGGACCAGCATTCCAGACAGAAGGGAGAGGAGGGAAGAACTTGGCAGCGGTGCAGCCTGGGGGCCTAGGTGGAGAGGCAGGCTGGGAGACTGCAGAGCTGGGCTGGAGCCAGGCTCCCTGAGAGTGGTGCTGGTGGACAGACATGCTGGATGGCCCAGGGGCCCTTGGGAGACCTCACCTAGGCTGTGCTCCCAGGATGGTGCCACTGTCTCTGCTGCGCCCACCACCGCACCATGTAGCTTCAACAGTCCCCTCTCGGGCTCTCTCTCCCTCTCTGAGCCTGGTTTTTCCAGGAATCCAAAAGCCGCCACTGAGCCATGCCCCTCCTGGACTCCTTCTCCCCATGCTGGGAACACTCCTCGGTGTTGCCAGGAAAAAGACCCGGGTGGGGCCCGAGAGCAGGAGAGAGCTTCTGCAGAGAACGGAGGATTCAGCCAGGGAGAGAGAAGGGAGGGACGTTCAGAGACGACTTTGGCTTCGGTTATGGGAAGGAGAGGTTGACCACTCGCCGGGGGACACGCAGAAGGAAGGGAGGATTTGGAGTCTCTTCCAAACTTGGTCATCTTGCCTTGGACGCAACTGACTGTGCTAAGCCTGGGGTTGGCGGGGGAAGAAACTCAAGGAAGGGATTCTGGCTCCTCAGTTGCAGAGAGGGTGGGGACCTGGGGGGCTTTGGGGCTGGCTCATGCCCCCACATCCAGGACACCTCTTTTCCAGCAGAGACATGCTGGGCAGCAGAGGGTGCAGAGGTGGAAGCCTTGAATCCCCACCCCGCTCGGCGATGCCCCCCAGCTGCCTTGGGCTTCCCCGCTTCCCGCCAGTCACTCCCTACCTGTGTCCACGGCCTCCCTTCTGGGCTCTGAGCGGGCCCTGTCACCTCAGCCCAGCACTCAGCATCTTCGGAACAGACGACCACGCAGGGCACTCTGTCACACTGCATGCCTGTCCCTCGGCCTTCACCCCTGTCAGATGGGAACAGTGACGTCTTTACTGGCCTGCGCGTGTCTGGGGCGTCTCTGGGTGTGGCATGTGATGGGGACTGATTTGAGCGGGTGTCCTGGTCACCCAGGGAGCTTTAGAATAGGACACCGGCGCTGCCGATGGAGGAACACGGACACACCAAAGCAGGCTCCGTCCCCGCTCTTCCCTTTCCTTTTGCTTTTCTGCACGTACTGAACTCCTGCGCCATGAATGCTTTCCAAATATAATTTCCCCAGCAAATAGTCCGCGTCAAGGGCCCGGGAAGTTGAGTTGAGGTGGAATTCAGCATGCATGCTAGTTATTAGGAAGCATCCTTGAATGACACCCGTGGGAGGGAAGGAAGAGGGACGTGGGCGGAGGGAGAAACTGAGTCATGACACAGGTTGGACGACGGCCTCAGCCGGCAGCACAGCAGCCCTGGGCTAGAATGGCCCTTCAGTGTCATCCAGGCCTCTATAACCCACGCTGAGCAGTCGCTGGCCAAGAAGGCCCGTCTCCAGAAGGGTGTGGCCTCGGGTGAAGTGGGTCCCCGGGTGAAGCCGGGGCTGTGGCTGAGACCTCCTACCTGTGACAGCACTCCAGCCGTGGGGCCCACGGAAGGGGGAGCAGGAGTCTGAGCAGCACAGCTGTCCCCCAGTGTAGGTCCTGCTCACTCCACGTCTGGCTGAGGACATCGAGGTGCCCGTGGGTGGACAGTCCCACCCCAGGACACACAGAAAGGAAGAGCCAGGACCTCCGGCCTCCAGAGTCCCCCAGCCAGCCCCCAGGCCCCAATGTTGCGTAGAGCCGCCAAGCAGCCAAAAGCACAAGCCCACGCCCCGTCGCTTCCCGACGGCTGGCAGGCCTGCCACCCAGCGATTCTCGGCTCGCCTGGAGCCCGCCAGGCACGGTGGCTTCCCGGCGAAGCCAGCCACCGCACATGAGGATGCGGGGTGCTGCCAGCAGCTGCCAGCCCGGCTGCCAACTCTGAGAGTCAGGGAAGCACCTCCCCAGCCTCCAAGGGCTCTCCAGGCCGTCTCTGGGAGGACTCGCATGTTCTGTGTTCCTGGGTCTCCTTCGTAGCAGTGTGGCTGGATCCAGAGGCACCTGCGAAAGAGGGCGGCAGGACTGGACTCCGCTTCCGGGAGGTTCAGGGTGGCGAGTGGCTGTAGAAGTCCTGCTTGGGACTCAAGCTCATTGTCACGTTTTGTTTTTTTCTTGCTCTTTACCAGCGTGTGACTTTTACCATTGCAGGACATGGGCTGACATGTGACTGGGTCTATGGGTTTGGATTTGGAGCAGAGATTTGCAAGTGAGATAGCTGAGGTTCAGATCTATGCTTTGCTGTGTGACCTGGGCTCGGTGTCTTCACCTCTCTGAGCTCCCAACTCCTCATGTGTGAAGTGGGTTGATGATCCCATCCCTCAGGTCCGTTTGGAGGACTACATGTGAAACTGGCAGGGAAACAGCCGTGGACCAAATAGATGCTTAATAAATGAGATATAAGCCAGGCATGGTGACTCACTCCTGTAAACTCAGCACTTTGGGAGGTAGAGATGGGAGGATTGCGTGAGCCCAAAAGCTCGAGACTAGCCTGGGCAACGTGGCAAGACCTCATCTCTACAAAAAAGTCAGAAAAAATAAATAAATAAGCCAGGTATAGTGGCGCCCACCTGTAGTCCCAACTACTCAGGAGGCTGAGGAGGGAGGATTCATCGCCTGAGCCCAGGAGTTCGAGGCTGCAGTGAGCTGTGATCGTGCCGCTGCACTCCAGCCTGGGTGACAGAGGGAGACCCCGACTCAAAGAACAAATAAATAAACAAGATAAAGGCGATCTAGCATCATAATTACTCGCTTGTGCTCTCTCTAGCCAGATCCTCGGCAGGCCTGTCCTCCATCGTTCTAAATACTCGCTCGAACGGGCAGGCGCTTTGTAGCCGCATGCATGGTGCTTGCATCGCCCTGGAAGATGCCGTGATTTTCCTCCAACCTGCAAAGCAGACTTCACCCCTTCCATCCATCCTGACCAACCTCTCCTCCCCTGCCCTGAGCTCTGGGCCCACATGTCACATCCTCTAGGACAGTGGGCAGCCCCCTTCTCCTTCTAGAGCCAGGCGGCGAGTATGCTGGACGCCGTGGGGGCACCGTCACCGCTGCCACGACTTCGCTCTGCCGTCACTGAGCAGAGCAGCCACAGGCACATCACCAGGGAACTGGTGTGTCTGCGCTTCCGTGGCCTTTGACGTGTGACCACCCACATGTGTGTGTCATGGGGGTTTCCAGTGGCATGGAACATCATGTGGACTTTTTAAAGACCATTTAAAAATGTAAAAGCCATCCTCAGCGTGAGTTGTACAAAGCAGGCAGTAGGCCGGATTTAGCCCATGGGCAGTAGTTTGCTGACCCCTAGTTTAGGAGGCCATTGCTGGGCGTGCCCAGCCTCCCAACCAGGCTTCATGAAGAGCCTTTCGCGGGGGCCTCCACAGTCCCTGAGGCACATCCTCTCGGCACTGACAACGGGCTGTCCTATCTACATGTGTATGCCTTAGAACACCACGGGCTCTTTGAGGGAAACACTAGGTTTTATTCATCACAAAAACTCTCAGCACCTGGCACGTAGTAGGTGTTAAGCAACTAGACATCAAGCCCATGTGTGGATGAATGAACATCCTTCCCACAGTTCCAAGCAGCAGATATTATGATAAGCTCCATTTTACGGATGTGGAAACTGAGGCTCAGAAAGGGAGAGGGATTTCCTCAAGCTGGAACTCAAACTCCCAGAAGGAGAATGAACAAGACGGCGTTAACTGAGCAAATACAGTGTGCCGGACACAGTGTTGGGAGTGTCACATGCCCAGCCCCACCTCCCACCCACGGCGCACCCACTGTGTGCCAGGACCTGCCCACTCCCTAGCACCGCATGCCCTAAGTCCCAAAAGGCAGGGCCTGTGTCTGTCTGTCTTGCTCGCTGCGGAGTCTAAAGAACATTCTAGAACACTGAGTGTCCGCCCAACGTGGAACCCGGCACTGTGTCTTGAGTCTCCAAATTTAAGTCCTTCATCTCCCATCGCCGCCTCCCAGAAGTGCAGCCTGCAAATCAGCTTAAAAAATAAATGAATTAAATTTTTAAAAAAAGAAACAAAAGAGCCAGAAGCAGTGGCAGCCGCTGCCACCGCATCTGCTGAGTCAGATAGGTTATCCATCCACAGGAATCGATGGTTCATCATCGAGCCATTTCCCTCCCCCAGACACAGACATTAATAAAGAATGGGACTGGGCATGCGGGTGACAGAAAGGACAGCCGAAGCCAGGATGTCCCCAGCTGGGAAGAGTGGCCTCCGGGGCACTGAAGATCACGTCTGCTGCCCAGGCTGGGGACACTGGCCAGGCCGCAGCCCCAGCCAGAAGGGCTGCCGCTGGCAAGTCCCCCGCCCGTGATTAAATGGGCCAAGGGGATGCCCGAGGGGGCCGCAGGCCTGGCTCTCAGTGGCGGGCCGCTGGTTGGATTGCCAGCCCGGCTGCCTGCCCCGGTGGGCCCCCTCTGCTAAGCAGGCCCAAGTGGCGGGAGGCTCGGCGGGTGCACGGGGCGCCTTCTCTTTCTGGCCGGCTCCTTGGTCAAGGCCCCTGGCTGCAGTCCACAGGCCCCCGGCGAGCCCCTCAGTGGAACCGTGCGAATCCCACTTGTTGCCCGTGGCCCGGTGGTGGGATTTAATGGTGGAATAATATTGACACAGCAAACTCCTGCAGAGGTGTCCTAAACACCGTAAAAGGGATTTTCGGAGCTTAATGAGCGTTAGTGGACTCAAGACAGGATAATGTGGCGACTGGTGGCTCTAATCTGATCTGGCACCTTCTGTACAGCGTGGCTTGGTGGGCAGAACTGTTTGGAGAGCGGGCGGGCCTGGCTTCAGAGCCCTCCCTCCCCGCCCCGCCCCTTGCTCCCCTGTGAACTTGGCAATGTTATTGGCACCCTGTGGCCGCATCTTGGCTGCTGGAGCGCCAGTCAACCCGGGATTTTTAAAGGCACGTGGCAGGAGAAGGGTGGGCAGGGAATGGACTTCATCCTCCCCTCTTCTTCTCTGAAGGATAAGCTCCCTTTTTTTAAACTTGAATTTTAGCACCCATCGCAGAGTCAATTTCATACCCACGGGTCCGAGAGGCTTCAGCCACAATCCATTCTTTGATCTGACCTAGAAGCAGAGCCGAATCTCAAAGGGCAAGCGCGACCTTTGTACAGGCTCAAGGGTCGCAGGTTCTAGTCCTGGCTCTGCCGCCTCCGAGCCAAGCGCCTGCCCTCTCCGAGCCAAGTGCCTGCCCTCTCCAAGCCCCAGCTATGTCAAATGGGGATGATGGGCGATCCCCACCCCAGAGCTGTGTGACAGGCGACGTCTAGAGGGAGCCTGGAACCGGGCCTCACAGAACGAAGAGCTCACCAAGACTGGCTTGCAGAGTCTCTCCAACCTCGGGTTCCTCATCTGTAAGATGAAACTTCTGTGATCTTCCTCAAAGGATCAGATGAGATTGTCTGGGTTCAGTCCAGCCTGGATTGGGATCTAGGAGCCCATACCCCAAACCGACCCTATTAGATGCTTGTCTTCAGGTCACTGTCATTGGCTGACATCGGAGACACTGCTGTGTAGGACGGACACGCCCACTTTCCTCCTCATGACTGTCCCCTTCAGACCTGTTTCTCTGTCCAGTGAGCAAGACCCTGGAGGTCCCTGATCAGCACCGTGGACTCCTGGAGGCTGTGACATCTCAAGAACAGCAAGGGTGGAGTCCCTGGGGCATTCTGCCACATCCCTGTAAAGTAGAAAGACATGGATACACAGGTCATGTTAGCAAACTGTCACTGAACTGCCATAGGAAGGGTCCTGGTGAGCCGAAACAGGTGATGGAGCCACAGGTAAGAAGGATCATGGGCAGACAGGAGCTAGAAGCCCTCCCCTGCCTCCCTTCCTACTCCAGCTGCCCTTGAAGGCCATAGGCACCAGGTTCTGTCATGGGTTTGAAGGCCAACGGGGGTATGGGCCAGTTACCAGGGAAACCATGACCCGTGTTCCCTACTCAGGAGAGTATACTCTGATCAGGTTTTAATTGCCACAGGATAGTTCACACTGGGGAAGCTCTTTTGTGTCTACTCCCTCGTGACAGCCCTACTGTGACCCTGTAATTTGCACAGATTTGGAAACTGAGAATCAGAAACTAGAACGGGCTTCCCTGACATCACCTGATGTCACAGTCCATGCTCTATGCAGAAAACAAAATCTAGCCTAGGTGTTTTAAGCAGGAAGGGATTTAATACAGGGAATTGATTACATATGAAACCACTGGAAGGGCAGAAGGAGCAAGCTCCAGGTTGAATGTGCTGGAATAACTCCCAGAAAACAGGGAACAGAGGTACCTGGACAACAGCTCCTGGAATTATCCCGGATGCAGGAAGCTGCCACACTCTTGATACCCAGATGCAGGAGAAGGATGTGGGGTCCTGACTATAGGAAAGCCTCCAGTTTGCAGCCTATGACCAACAGCCATGGCCAGAGCCCACAGAGGGTGGACTCACACAAGCCTCCTAAGCCTCCCCTGATGCCTCTCGGTGGCAGGAAGTCCACACACAGAGCTCTAGTGTCAACAGCGTCTGGAAACACTCTTGGCTTTTCTGCCTCTCCAAGCTGATAGAGAAGGAACAGAAGTTCTGTGAAGACACACAGAGGTCCTGGCACTCAGCCAGGACATCTGAGGCTCAAATCCAGCTCTGCCACTTCTAATTGTGTGGCTTTGGGAGAGGGACAACAATGTGCCATGTCTTGTAGTCACTATGGCATGGTGATGCCCACAGGGACCCCCCTCGCAGGAGGCTGAGAAGGTTCGCAATACACCCATGTAACAAACATGTGCTTGAATCTAAAATATAATAAAAGGTTATTTTTTTAAAAACGATGCATGCACAATGCTCAGTGCCAACGCTGGGATGTCTTACGTCCTCAACAAATGGCAGGCAGTGAGACTATGATTATTGCTCTTAGAGAAGACAGGTCCCGTCCTCTCCTCAACTTCCCTCAACAAAAGATAACCAGGTGACACAGCCACACAAAGTATTTTCATGCTACTTCTGGGAGCAGGGAATCTTTGGAGAAATCGAATTTGGATGCAGAATTCTTGAATTACCAGGTCCCTTTTTTTTGACTTTTTTCAAACAATAGGAAAAAATACTTGAAGCCAAACTTATTTTTTATTTTTAGAGACAGGGTCTCTCTCTGTTGCCCACATTGGAGTGCGGTGGCATGATCCTAGCTCACTGCAGCCTTGACTTCCTGGGGTCAGGCTATCCCTTCCCCTCAGCCTCCCAAGTAGCTGGGGCTACAGGTGTGTGACACTATGCCCAGCTAATTTTTTTTTTTCAATTTTTGTAGAGACGAAGTCTCATAATGTTGACCAGGCTGGTCTTGAACTCCTGTCCTCAGGCAGTCCTCCTGCCTCAGGCTCCCAATCACACCTGGGATTATTGTGCCAGGCAAAGCCAAATGTATTGCATGGTTAATCACCTCTGTGAGCCGAGTTCGGTGGCTCAGCCTGTAATCCCGCGCCTTTGGGAGGCTGAGGTGAGTGGATTGTCTGAGCCCGTGGGTTCGAGACCTGCCTGGGCAGCGAGACCTCATCTCTACAATAAATCAAAAAATAAGACGGGTGTGGTAGCGCATGCCTGTAATTCCGGCTACTCGGAAGCCTGAGGTGGAAGGATCGCCGGAGCCCAGCAGGTCGAGGCTGCAGTGGCCGGGAGCGGCCATTGCACTCCAGTCTGGGCGACAGAGTGAGACTCCAACTCAAAAAAAAAAAATCACCTCTGTGGGACAACTTGGGAAGGAGGGAGGAGGGAAGAAAGGCTCCCTGTGCTCTCCCAGAAGCAAACTCCCCTCTTTCCCATACATTGAGTGCTCTGTTTCTCTGGCCCTAGAAGGACCACGTACGTCTTCCTGCCAAAAATCATCACAATTGACTTGTGAGCTTTGTGCCAAGGGAGAAGGTGCAGTAAGAGTGTCAATTCTGGGTCACAAGTCTGTTCTGGGCGTCTCTGTCCCTGCCTCACTGGGGCTGAGCCTGCAGCCACAGCAGCGGCCAAGATGCTTCTGAAAACCGTCCAACATGTACTTTCTTCCATCAGGGCAGTAGTGCGGGGACAGGGAGGTGACTCACTGGGCAGGACAGAACAGGAGACCTTTTCCCATTAGAGTCTCTGAGAGACAGGAATCCTGAAGCTGCTCGCAGACCACAAGAATCGACTGGAAGAGAAAAGCTGCTCATGGAGAGCAGCGGGTCTGAGTCTGAGTTGCTTTCCAAGCCCTGCACAATAGACACACACACACACACACACACACACACACACACACACACACGTCTCTGTCATTTCTGAGATAGGGTGCCCATCCCACGGCGGAGCTGGAGTCATGGAGGGGCCACCATTGGCGTCCCGGGCTCGCCGCCAGCAGGCATGACAACTGGACGGCCCGTCTGGGTGCCTGAGGACGGGGATCCGGGAGGACCCACAGGCACGGTGGGGAGGCCCGAGGAGCCCACCTGGCAGCAGGACCCGGACCTGGCTGGCGGCAACAGATTGTTCACCGTCTGGCAAATAGACAGATTTTCACAAACCAGATTCCCCCTCACATGCCTGGG
Organism: Cephalopachus bancanus; assembly: GCA_027257055.1. NCBI lineage: Eukaryota > Metazoa > Chordata > Mammalia > Primates > Tarsiidae > Cephalopachus > Cephalopachus bancanus. Next base: position 1,452,356 of record JAPVLO010000261.1, on the reverse strand, counting down.
CCCTTCCTGTCCAACTGTTTCGGCATCTGTTTCTCTTAAAATGTATTTATGACACCAAGAGGAATAATAATGGGGCCGGGTCTGAGGCCTTCGAGGCAGTGGCAGTGCCTCCTCCCAAGCCTCCAGGGAAGCAAGTGTTTGTGCAGGGAAAACCAGTGACTCAACCGGGAAGCACCAGGGAGAGCGCGCCCTTGGGCCTGGAGTCCAGAGGGGCTGGATGCTGGCCCAGGGGGAGAGGCTGAGGGAGAATGCTGGGAAGGGAGGCATGGGGGATGGGAGCTTGAGCCGGAGGCTACTTAGGGTCCTGTGACCTCTGACAACGTCCTGAGTCTCTCAGACCCTCGGTCTCCTACTCTGAGAAACGGGAGTGAGGCTACCTCGTCTCCAGGGTGATTTCTTTTTTGTTTTGCCTCTGAGTAACTCCAAAAGCTCATGTGTGTGGAACGCAACCTCATCTGCACACCTGAGAATGTGCACACATTCATTCATTCATTCATTTGACTGTTCGATGAGCAAACTACTATCTCCAAGGCATGGGAGGTATCGTGGTGATTTAAAGAAACCTGGAGGAAGGCCACCCACAGCATGTTCTTACTGCTCAGACAATGTGGATGTGTACATGATGCTAACAGCAACTAGGGTTCAGGGCCGTTGGGATGTCACGGCGAAGCCATCCGTCCCAAGTCACACAGCAAATACGCTGACCGACATTTGGAGGAGGATTGCCCTTGCCGACTGACCATTCAGGTTTTATTTAAATGTCTTCGCAGCTTCCTGAGATGCGTTGCTGCCCTGCTCCTGTGTGATTCTGACAGCAGCCTCAAGGGGTAGCTGGAGAGGGTGGTGAATCCTCCCCCTCACCCCCCGACCAGTGAGGAAACTGAAGCCTGGATCGTGAGTCTCCGAGGTCACAGAGCAAGACAGCAGCAGCACTGCCTGCAGATGCCAAACAGATCCAGAGCCGTAAACCTGAGTCTCCCCAGCTCATCCCACCCCCCCACAGCAAGTCTAGGTTCTAGAATCTGACACCAAGATCCATCTTACGATGAGTGACTCGTGTGCTATGTTCCAGCCGGCAGTCTTTATCTTGGTGAGATGTGCCATGTTGCAATCAACAGTGCATCTGATGGCATTCGCTGAGCCCCTATTACACATCGGTACGGGATAGTGTCCCCATGGCTCTCCCATCCAGGGAGGAGGTCCCCGGGCTGGGATCCTTAGGAAGTCCTGGGGAAGTGGGTTTGGTGGCCTACACCACATCTACTTCCCAGCTCTGTTCAAGTCACCTTGGAGTGGGGGTGGGGGTGGTCAATGGCCGTTCAGAGGGAGGCAGCTGGGTCAAGGGAAAGAGGGGAGAGACCACAGTCAGGCAGCCCCCTGCGCCCACCCCCCAAACACTGCCCTTTCTGGACAAGTCCTGTCCTTCTGAAACCTCTATTTTTTCATCGCAAAATGGGACAATCAGCTCTCCCCTGCTGGGTGGTTCTGAGGACGAAATCCAGGTCTGCGAGCTGAGCCTCTGCTCCTAGCCTCCACTCAGACACCTTCCCCACGTCCCCAGGCCCAGGGCAGTCCTGTAGGACAACAGCGACGAGTCTCTGGAGACGGAGGAGGGCCTGGAGCAGGGGCTGCGCATGGCTGCATTACAACACAGCGTGGTTGTTTTGCTCTGGGTGGGCATCACGCTGGGACAGCATGGCTGGCACGGGGGTGGTTGTCCCAGTAGGGTCGGGCCACGTTAGGAGGAGACAAGCGTCCTCCTGCCAGGGCCGGCATGGAAAACCGAGTCACAGCATCCACATGTCCTGACATCTGCAGCAAGTACAGGTAAGGGGGGGGCGGGCCTCACAGGAAGAGGGAGGCCAGCAAGTCCATGCAGGTGTGCCACACTCCATCACGGATGCGATCCGAAAGGTGGCGGCACGTGAGCACAGCCAGGCGGCGAGGGAGAACCCCAGGCCAAGCCCCTCATGTGTCCGCCTGCACAGAAGAAGACAGAGCCGGGCAGCGAGCCATCATGGCACACTGCATGTCCCACCTGCAGGAGAGTGGGCACGCAACACTGCCCCTCCTGGGACAGTGTTCTCAAAACCACGCCACCAGAACACACACGCATGCGCACAGAGACACAGACAGGCGCACACATGCACAGACACATACATGCATAGACACAGACACACACATGGACACATACATAGACACAGACACACGCAAACACATACGTAATCACAGACACACACAGAAACATACATTGACATAGACATACACAGAGACACATACATAGAGGTAGACACACACATACACAAATAGACACAGGCACACACACATACACAGACACACACACAAATAGACACTGACAGGCACACACAGACACATGCATGCATACATAGACCACATGCACAGACACACAGAGATGCATACATATACACACATATATACACAGACACACAAATAAACACACATATATAGAACCATACACAAACGTGCTTCCAAGAAGGGATGGCCGCATAACCAAATCCTGACACTGCGTTATTCTCACACTCACAAGGTTGCATGCAGAGGAATAGGGCCAGGTTGTGCTCAGTGACTCTCAGGGAAGATAAAATCTGCCATTGACTGTGATTGGCAAACTCTGGGTTACATAAAGTTAAATCTCTCTTTACTACAGGGCTTATCAGAGCATTTAAAAATGATAGTGTGCATTCCTAAGCAATGACTCGGGAGGGAAGGCTGCGGGTGAAGGAAGCTCAAAAGAAATGAATCTGAGAGCCTAGGATGATCTAAGAGTCTAGGATACGATTGTCACCCCATTATCAGCTTTCTTAGAATTATTGAAGAAAACTTATTGGTCGGTAACATGAGGATAGCAAAGATAAACATAAGTAGCTAGAAACTTATAGACTTACGTCCATCTAGCCAGCCAGCCAACCACCTATCCATCCGTCAACCTAATCATCCATGAATTAATTGAGTCAACCCTCACTCATCCATCTGTCCATCCCATCATCTTACCATTGCCTGTCCAATGATGCCGCTACCCATCCACCTGTCCATTCACCATTGACCCATCCCAATCTCATGCCCCATCTACCTATCCACATAACTTTTCAACCAGTTGTCCATCCGTCCATCCATCCATCCATCCTCAGAATATTCACTGCCCCCCTACTGCATACCAGGCACTGTACCGGGAAGGGGGACATAGGTATACAATGGATACTCCCATGTTTACAAAGTCACTTACATTGTGTGAAGGTGAGGCAAATTGCAAACGTGCTACGAGCTTATCTGTCAAGTAGCAGCCAAGGGGTGCTGGGCTTGAGGCTGGACAGCCGGGGGTCTTTTGAACTGCCCCGGGGAGTGTGGGCGGTATCCCTCAGGGCCATTGCTTATGTTTAGACACCTCAGTATCCTTAGCTGTAAAGTGGGCTCATAACCACGACTATAGACCAGGGAGCAGGAGCAGGCCCCGCCCTCACACTTTCCACAGTCACTATTTCGCATGTTATTTGCATGTGGTTTCATGTATTGCACTTGACCAGGCACCTCTGTTTCCACACAGGATTGTGGATGCCCTGAGGGCAGGAACTGGAGTGCCTTTTTCCCTCAGTGCTCCCTTTTGGGCGCAGCACAGAGCAGGGCATGGCCAGCACACTCGCTAATGTCTGAAAAAGACCTGTCCCATGAGCTCCCTCCCTTGTGGGCTTTTGAGAAGACACAGACAGTGGGTGGGCCTTATGGTCCAGAGCCCCTGGGCATGCAGTAGGTACTCAAGGCATGTGAATACATGTGCCTGCCTGGCCCTGCACTGACACTGGCCTGGGAGTGGTGTTGGTCTGGGCAGAACCCTGGGTTTTCCTTGGCGTTCGCCAGGGTGGTGCAGAGAGGGCTTGGAGCCTCAGAGTTCATTCTCAGCTCTGGGAGTCAATGTCCCTGGATCAGCCCCTCCAGCCTCCTTGGTTGGCCTAGAGGAACTTTCCAGAATGAGCGAACTCAACAACAGCCACATTGACACAGCACAGATGGGGAATCACTTTAATCCCCACTGTCCCAGATGGGGAATCTTGAAGCTGCCCTTGACACCACATCAGTGCCCTTCTCTTTAATGTGGAGCAGTCAGGCACAAAGGGGAGTCGTGATGTCACTGGACACAAACAGTCAAATGGCATCCTCCACTGACAAGCAGATCTGGTCGCCCATGGTGTCAGCTGACCCATCCCTGGGCTTCCCGAGGGGCCTGAGAACTTGCCTGGGCCTCTGGCCCACCTTGGAGCTTGGTGCTGGGCTGAGGACAGAAGCGTTCCTGGCTCATCCCAGAGGCTGCTTGGTGAGTCCATCCTGGGGAGACTGGCTGGACCCGGAGCTGCATCCAGGCAGGTAAGGGCAGGGACTCCAGAGACAGCCCACCTGGGTCACAGTCCCATCCTGCCACTTCCTGGCTACTTGAGCTGAGCTACTCACTCCCCCCTCTGAGCCTCGGTTTCCTCATCTGCAACGTGGGAACAATGAGAGCAGCTCGTTCATAGAACGAATGCAAGGGTTGGTTACTATACCGCTACCTTTTCTTTTTCTTTTTTTTTTTTTGAGTTGGAGTCTCACTCTGTCGCCCAGACTGGAGTGCAGTGGCCGCTCCCGGCCACCGCAGCCTCGACCTGCTGGGCTCCGGCAAGCCTTCTGCCTCAGCCTTCTAAGTAGCTGGAACGACAGGCGTGCGACCATGCCTGGCTAATTTTTTGATTTTCATCATGGGCACAATAAAAGGTTCTAGCTTGAAGGCTCAGGGGATGAGCAGGTGAGAACACGCCTACAGCCTAGTACAGGGTCAGTACAGAGTAGGTGCTCAATAACTGTGGCTCTTACCATCACCTGTCTCTGTGCTTTCCTGAACTCTAACTCATGACAGTGTCTCTTTGTTTCCTTGGGTTAGGCCTTGGCCTGCCCAGAGCTTTGACTGTCTCCTCCCTCCAGGCCATTCATGTCTCAGCTTGGATACCCTCTCCTAGAAAACCTCCTATCATGTCCATGAAGAGTGGGGAGCTCTTTGAAGATCCCAGAAGCTACCCGCGCGCTGGCCATTATCACTTTAATCCCCACTGTCCCACTTTCCTGGCTGTTTGACCATCTCTGCCATTAGACTGTCTTCTTCAAGAATATCATTTTAATTTTAAGACAGAGTCTTGCTGTGCTTCCAGACTGGAGTGCGGTGATATGATCCCAGCTCATTGCAGACTCCAACTCCAGGTATCAAGTGTTCCTTCCACCTCAGCCTCCTGAGTAGATGACACTACAGGCTTGTACCACCATGTCTGACTAATTTAAAAAATTTATTTTTTTGGTAGAGACGAGGTCTCCCTATGTTGCCTGGGCTGGTCTTAAACTCCTGGGCGGAAGCGATCGTCCCATCTTGGCCTGCAAAGTGCTGGGATTATAGGTGTGAGCCACCATGCCCTGCCTGAGAACAACATCTTTGTCCTAATCATGTTCCAGCTCCTTGCCATCCAGGCAGGATTCGTAGTCTTTGTAAATGAGAGATGCCCCCACCCAGCTGCCCCACTACTAAGTGGCTGTGTGATTTTGAGAATGTCACTTGACCTCCTGGACACCTCAGCTCCTTGCCTGCAATACAGAAACAGGAGCCAAAAACTCCTAGGCTCACCTGGGGCTTGGTACAGGGCTAGGCCCCAAGCATGTCACCCGTCACAGGACCGTCACACATACTAGCTCCTCTTTCGCTTATATCCTCTGTGGCTTTTGGAACAAACTCTTTAAGTGCTCCGGGCCTCAGTTTACCCCTCTGCAGAATGCAGGGGACACCAGTGCCTCCCTCTGTGAAGCCCTTGGAAGCCTGCACAGAACCCACGAGGGTCACCACGGGTTGTTTGTCACGAAGACAGCGAGATGATTCGCTTTTTCCCTGCCCCTCCCTGGCTATGTCTGAACCAGTTCTAGAAACAGAGCTGGTGTGGAGCAGAGATGCTCTGTCGATGTTTGTAGACGGGCTCTGCGGGAAGCTCTTGGGGTTCACCCCAGCCAAATTCCTCTGCAGTTCTCCGCTGCTACTGGGGCGGGCCATGGGCAGGGCCTCGTCTGAGGCTCCGAGACCAAGTCCTGCCAGTCAGACTGCTGAGCGTCTGTAGGCAGGCCCTGCTTCCAAACATTGCCGGGTGGACAGAGTTGGGTGTGAGAAGATAGAGGAGGAGGGGCGGGGCAGAGGGAAAGAGCGGGGACTGTGACTGTTTCTCCTTCCTTCCTCCCTCCTTCCTCTTTCCTCCTTCCTTTGTTTCTCCTTCCTTCCTTCCCTCCCTTTCCATCCTACTATGGATCCATTGTTCACCTAGGTATCTTTTCCGCTTTCCCCATCTCTCCCTTCCTCCCTCCCCTCCTTCCTTCTTCCAGCCCTGCCTCCCTTCCCTCGCCCCTCCCTCTCTTTCCTCAGGGTTACTGAGAGCTGCTACTGCTGCTCGATTCCCAGCCTGGGGCTGGGCCACAACAGTAACATGATGCATATCGCATCCTGGCCTGGCGATGTCCGTTTGTGGAAAAGGGGAGCCACAGAAGGCCATAGCGCACAGACTCAACTGAGCGTGGATGCCTGCCACCTTCACAGCCCTGCCTGGAGGTCTTGCTCCCTTGGGGGGTCTCCCGCCCACACACCAGCATGGTGGGAAGAGCCTCTCACTTGGCAGCAAGGTGGCCATGGTTAAGCCCCCGACCTGGGCCTCAGCAGGAAGGATGGCCTTAACAAATCCCCTCGCAAAGTCACGTGTGATGAAAAGGGACCATTTAAACAGCTGTCCCTGGCTGGGTGTCAGTTCAGCCATGTGGCAGATAGGACACAAGGGGCACAGTCCACAGCATCCCATTAAGAGAATAGGTAAGTCCGTGCCCCCCCTTGCCGCAAATACGTGGGACAATCCTTGAAGAGTAGGGGAGGAGGGATAAGAGAAGGAGAGTGACAGAAGGAGCAAGACCTAGTGTCAGACAGCTAAGTGGGGTAGCTGCAGTCTGCAGTGGTCTGTTGTATATTTCGGAATAGCTAGGTGAGAAGGATTTGAATGGTTCTGACATAAAGAAAGGACAGCACTTAAGGTAACGGATATTCCAAGCCCACCGATTTGATTTTACAAATTAAATTATCATAGGTACTCTGAAAATACACATCTATTATTTAGCAATAAAAAGCAAAATTATAAAAATCTGAAGACAAAAGTAAGCAATGTATTGTTGAGGTTTGCAAGCATGTAATGAAATTATAAAGAAAAGCAAAGGCACACTGGACAATACAGTGAGACTTCATCTCTACAAAGAATACAAGAATGAGCCGGGCATGGTGGTGCTACTCAAGGCTACTTGGAAGGCTGAGGCAGAAGGATCGCCTGAGCCCAGGAGGTTGAGGCTGCAGTGAGCTGTGATCGTGCCACTGCACTGCAGCCTGGGCAACAAAGTAAGACCCTGACAGAAAGAAAGAGAGAAAGGGGGGGGGGGAGGAAGGAAGGAAGGAGGGAAGGAAGAAAGGAAGGAAGGAAGGCAGGCAGGCAAGGGCTGTTCAGGGTGGTGGCTACTCTGTTGGGGAGACCCAGGAGGGCACATGACAGTGTCAAGGGCCATCCACCATGCTGGTCGCTCTCTTAAACCGGGGATGAATACAAGCGGCTCCCTCATTACCATTTTTACACCCCACACTCTTTACCTATCTCTGCTCCAAATTTAATTGCATTCCTTTAAAATAAAGTTTGTGATATTCTATGTGAAAGGAAAAAAACAAGTTTCACAGCAGGAATCCAGGGTGGTTCTGTGTTTTAATCACTTTTCTAATCCATTAAGTGGGTGAAATAATATAGTGCTCATTTCCAACACAACCCAGGGCGAATCACATCCCCCTTTCTGGGCCTCAGGTTCCTTGTTTGTAATATGGGGCTGGATAAAGGTGAGAAAGCACCTACGAAGTGCTGACTGTGGTGCCAGGCACCTAGTAAGTGCTTGGGGAAATCAGTGGCCCTGAAAGACCGGCACTTGGGGGCCTTCTGGCTTGTGGTGCTCCTCGCACCTCAAATCACTTGTGACACTTGTCTAACAACACTGTGGACCTGACCTTCACTTCCCCAGCTGGCTGGACTAATCGGTGCTCTCTCGTCCCTCCCAACAAGCGCTCACGGCCAGTGGCCACCCTTCACCTCGCCGAGACGCACCTCCTTCCACTCCATTAGCTGAGTCTCCAGCTGACCGGAAGTCAGTCATGCTTGTTTTCAAGCCAGTTGTGCTTGCCAGCGTAATTAGATCATTTAATTAAACTGTGGGGAAACCAACAACTTATGAGTGCACAAGGAAACTGTTTTCTTTTCCAGGAAAATTAAATTGGATTATTAGAAAAACAATAAAGATGAGTTGTTTTAAAAAAAATAAACCTATATATGCGTGGCAAGGGACAAGCAAGAAAAATGCAAGAGACAGGGCAGGAGAATCCTGTAAGCTTAAGAGAAACCCCACATTCAGGTGACTTTTAAGATGTTTTAAATTCTTGCTCCATTGAAAAGAAATCAAATCCAGGCACTGTAATGGGAGACGCAGCATGGTGATTCTGGATTTTCTCAAAAAGACAGGTGGGAAGAGACCCCCAGGCAGAGACGCTGAATTCCAACAGAGAGCCTCAGCCCAGCCTCTCAAGTTTGGTAAATAAATGTGCTTTTCTATGCTTTAAGTACAAAATAGAATATTGTTTGTTTTACTCATCACCAAAGTCTGAAGACAAACAGGAAACTGAGGGAAAGCATCAGCACTTCATCTTATAGACCCAAGGCTAACTTCTTAGGCCCTGAAGAGCTCAATAAGAAAGAAAAACTGACTTCGCAGAAAAACAGGCAAAGGAGCTCACAGGTCTATCTGTGAACAGAAAGAAAACAGGCAAAGAAATGATCTGTTGGCAGAAAGAATATACAAATAGCTCTGAACCACGTGGAAATAAAATGCTCATTTTCACTTGTGAGAAAATAAAGGCAAAACAAGCCGCTGCGGGCACCCCGTTTTTTCACCTACGGGACGGGCAGTGATTCAGAAGTTCAAGGACTCGTCATGCTGGCGAGGCTGGGCATGGCACTCTGTGCCCAGTGGAGGCCGGAGCTGACTCCATCTTGCAGAGCAGTCTTTGGTAGCTATCACAAGGGCACGTGAGCCTCCCGAGTACCCCATGGCCCCAGCTCCAGGAATCCCTCCTACGTGGACTCTCCTGTGTGTTCACAGTACCACGCACAGGGTTCTGACTGCTGTGTTGGTCGACTAGGTGGGAGGCAGCCTCAGGAGCCATGGACAGGGCTCTGGGGAAGGGAAGCGTGGCCCTTCCGCAGGTGGCACAAGGCGGGCACCAAGCAGAAGGAGGAGGGGCTTGGGGGTGGATTTGAAGCCATCTCTGAGAGGCATGTTAAGCAAACAAGGTGCAGTGCTCAAGGGCATGCCCAGGCATCTCTGTCTTCAAAAGGGAGAATGCAGACAGATGATTGCTCATTTGTGCATGGGATGTTTGGGAAGAGTTCTCAAGGGCCTGCAGTATGCTGCCTCTAGGGAAGAGAGCTGGGTGACCTGTCACTGAGGAGGAGGGGTACCCTCTCCCTCCCTCCCTCCTGCCCTCCTTCCTTCCCTCCTTCCCTCCCTCCCTCCTTCCTTCCCTCCTTCCTCCCTTCCTTCTTCTCCCTCCTTCTCTCTTTTATTTCTCCCTTATTTTCTTCCTCCTTTCCTTCCCTCCCTGCCTCCTTCCTTCCTCCTCTCCCTTCCTTCCTTTGCTTCCCTTGAGAATTTTGAACTGTATGTCTTTATCACAGATTGATTGAAGAGTCAACGAGTTTAAAATAAATAAAATATCCAATATGAACACATCACTCTAAAAAAGATTCCCTGTATGAAGTGACTTATTAGATAAAGTGGCTTCACTTTTGGTTCGGACTTGGTTCCAATCCTGGATAACTAAGCTTCCCCCTGTTTTCTGGTCTTCAATGAATATGCACTGGCTTCTATATTATATACAGGTATATATATATATATATATATATACATATATATGTATATATATATGTGTGTGTATGTATATATATATATAGATATATATATACATACACACACATACATACTTGTATGTGTGTACCTCACAATCACACGCCTAATGTTTTTAAAAGCCCAAGCAGACCTCCCTGCGGCCCCAGGTGAGATGCCAGCCCCTTACCCTGGAATCCCGTCCCCCCACGGCGCCCCACTCCCTCTAACACGTGTTTGCAGGCTGATAAAGGTACGCAGTGTCGCTGCTGCTGCTTTTAATTAATTTCTGACATGAAAACTCCCAGTCCCCTCTCCTGCCTCAGAGACCCACACACCAACTCCCACTCCTTTCCCAGGAAGCAGCTGCCTGTGTACAGCCGAGTTTCCAAAAAAAGGGGGGGACCTCACACTTTTTTTTTTCATTTGCACTGATTTGCATATTAATAGTTTGCATATTAACTAGCGACTTCAGAGGGTGGGCGGGCTAATGAATGCAGCAATCTCCTCAATTTTAACTCAATTTGCCTCATCCATATTCCAATGACTTTGGGGATTGGTGTTCAGCGTTCATTGAAATTATCCGAGGCAGACCCAGTGTGGGCTGCTCTACCATTAATCCAATTAATTAGCCCTGTGGATATGGCCGCCTGGGCGAGGGCCCTTTGTTCATCACTGGGGCTAATGACAGCCCCGATCTGATGGGATAATGAGGGGAGCTAAGGAGGGTTTGACCCCCAGCCTGAGTCCTGGGTGGTGTTTGGGGGGGCTGGCTTTTGGGGCGGAATCTGATCACAGGGAGACAGCTGCTTTCCTTCCCCGCTCCCTCACGTTCTCATTCAGTCACTCAAGCCTTGCCCCACTCACTCCCTAGCATGACATGCCTCGTTTCCACCCTCACTCTCCCATGTATGCCCAGGGGCCCCTGAGCCCACCCCGCCCATGGGAGGCCAGGCAAGAGCAGGAAGGAAGGGATGGAGTATTAATGGCCAGCCTTCCTCTTCTCGGCTGCAGACTGGCTGGGTCCCTCCACAAGGATCCCGGGTCCTGCCAAGTCAGCTCCCCAGGGGCCTTGTCCCCTCAGGCCTGGGGCTACTGACAGCTCCTTACTCTCACAAGCAAGCCTTAGGATGACTCACCATCCTCTGTGGTTATTCTGTGGTTATTCTCCGTTCTTCTCCATCATGCCAGCCCCTTTGCATGCGCCATCTGTTCCCTGCTGGGACCCTGACTGGTACCCACCCCTCACCCCTCACGCTTCCATTTCTTCAACCACACAGTCACTTGCTCTGTCAAAGACAATCACGAGGACTGAGCCAAGTGCTGCATTCATAAGGCGCTCAGTGCAGTGCCTGGCATACACTAGGAGCTCAGGAAATGCTGGGGCAGGGGGGCTATGGGTGGGGACAGGCACCCAGCTAGTTAAGTAAAGTGTCCCTGAGATTAATCCTATGAAATAGCAGCCCCGCGAGATGCTTCCTGATAGAAGGATTCCCTGGTGGTGTCTAGGGGCCCTGCAAATCTTCTTAGAGAGCTGCCCTATGCGTTGTTATAACAAAAGCTGTGAAAAGTCATGTAGAAAAGCTTGCGTCTCGTGTAAATTCAAATATTCCTAGAATATATCATCTCTCATATAGAGTTTCCATTTTACACCTGAGGAAACTGAGGCATAAAGAGAGTGTGGTGTGTGATTGCTCAAAGCCTGTCTAGAAACTGGCTGAATTGAGTCTCTGTTTATGTTTGGGGTGGGGTGGTGGTGGAGGAGGGCGACTGAGACTTTGTGCAAAGCACCCAGGGTTTTACATAGGTCGGATTGCCACTCAAGCTCCTTATGAACCAAAGGGCCTGAGAGAAGCTGCTGCACCTCTCAGAACTTCAGCTTTCTCATCAGCAAAATGGGAAGAAAAACAGCATCCAAATCCAGCTATGGGAGGACTCAGAAGGATGACCTATTACATGCCAAGCATGTAAATAGACTCCTCTGCGACACCTAACCGTGGATTGTAAGAGGAGCCCCCAGCACTATGATTCCTGGGAGATCCTTGCTTCCTTCTCCATCAGGTCTCTCTGTTTTACTCAGCCTTCTGCTTTTAAGAATTTATCCTGGCTGGGCACGGTGGCTCACATCTGCCATCCCAGCACTTTGGGAGGAGGAGGTGAGAGGATTGCCTGAGCCTAGGGGCTCGAGACCAGCCTGGGCAACTTGGCAAAAACTTCTTCTCAACAATAATTCAAGAACAATTAGCCGGGTGTGGTGGCATGGCACACGCCTATAGATCCAGCTACTTGGATGTCTGAGGGAGAAGGATCGCCTGAGCCCAGCAGGTTGAGGCTGCGGTAGCTGTGAGCATGCCACTGCACTCCAGCCTGGGTGACAAAATGAGATTCTGACTTAAAAAAAAAATGTCCTTAAAATACCAGGCGTGGTGACATTCGCCTCTAATCTCAGTTACTTGGGAGGCTGAAGTGGGAGGATTGCTTGAGGCCAAAAGTTCAAGACCAGACTGGGCAACAGAGCAAGATACCACCTCTTTTTAAAAAAAAAATTAGCTGAGAGTGACAGTGCCCATAATCCTAGCTAATCTGACTGAGGAGGGAGGATCATTTGAGCCCAGGATTTGGGGGCTAAAGTGAGCTATGATCAAAAAAGAGAAAATTAGAATTTATCTTTAAAAAAATTTTGGACAAGTATGCAAGAAGATAGGCACAATTATGTTCATTTTAGAGTTGTTTGCATTAGTGAAAAATTAGAAACAACCTATGTGTCCAACTAGAGGGGGTTGACTAAGCCAACAATGGAACTTCCATGCAATAGAATCCTGTGCAGCCATGTGAGATCAAGAAAATCTTCTCCAAAACTTTGGAATCCCCCCTTTTTAAAAACCCTGGAAGCTGGGGCAGTGGCTTACGCCTGTAATCCCAACACTTTGGGAGGCCAAGGCAAGAGGATCGCTTAAGCTCAAGAGTTTGAGAGCAGCCTGGGCAACATAGAGAGACTTCGCTACAAAAAAATAGAAAAATTAGCCAGGCATGGTGGCTCATGCCTATAGCCCCAGCTACTCAGAGGCTGAAGTGGGAGGATCACCCGAGCCCAGGAGGCTGAGGTGGTGGTAAGCCATGATTATGCCACGGCACTCCAGTCTGGATAATAGCGTGAGACCCTGTCTCAAATAAATAAGAAAATAAGTAAATAAATAAATATCCTGGAATTCGCCCTTTGCCTTAAGCCATTTCTTACGTGTAAAATTCAAACATATCAAGTAGATTTAAAAAAAAAAAAATGGATCTGCTGCCTTGGATAGTGGGAGCCAAGAAAACAGATGTCCTGCCTCGAGGCCCTCTCCACACTCAGCACCTGGTACCTCTCAGCCTTTCCCAGGAAGGATACAAAGGCAGCTTTATACAGGGATGGACATCATTCGCTAAGCACGTCGTAGCGGTCACACGTTGTGCACTACATCCTCTAATTTTCTTTGTTTTCTTCCATGTTTGTTTTAGATTTGGGAGTACACGTTCACGTTCCTTACGTGGGCATATTATGTCGTGGTGGGGATTGGGCCTCAGGTTGCTGAGAGATAATTTCTGAGCCTGAATCTCTCTCCCCGCTCGTGGGTGTCCCTAGTGTCTATTATTTCCATCTTTGTGACCATTCAGCTCCTTCATATGTGTGTGAGCATGTGGTGCTTAGTTTTCTATTCCTGCGTCAGTTCACAATTGGATGTATATCGTCTAATTTTCACAAGCCTGCCATGAGGTGAGCACTCGTCAACCCATTTTACAGGCGGGGAAACCCAAGTCTCCAGACCAAGTCCCACAGGCGGAAAGAGGCAGAACCTGGATTTAACTGCTGAAGTCTGAAACCAAAGGCTGTGCTCCTATTGGCAAAGTGTCGAGCGGAAAAGGCAAAAAATAAAATACTGTTGAGAATGCGGATCTCCTGATTGCGATACTGCACCATTGTTACATGCAAGATGTGATCTTTGGGGGAAGCTGGGTGAAGGGTACACGGCAACTCTCTGCAAGGTTCTTATAACTTTTCATGAGTCTAAGTTTATTTCAAAGTAAAATAAAATTTAAAAATAGCATGTAGAGTGAGATCTCATTTGGTTGTGTGTGTACTTATGTATTTATTAACCAAGCTGGTTAAGAGGTACAAAAGTACAGTTCAAAGGAATAAGCTCTAGTATTTAACAGTACAGTAAAAAAATTACAATGGTAACTTATTGTGTATTTCAAAATAACTAGAATAAAATATTTATAATGTTCCCAGCATAAAAAAGAGATAAAGTTTTGAAGTGATGGATAGCTATCCCAGCTACCATGATTTGATCACTACACATTTTATACTGGTATCAAAACATCACAAGTACCCAAAAAAGATATACTACTAATACATACCAATAAAAAAGTAACTTTAATTTAATTTCTATAGTGTTTGATGATTAAAATGGGAATTGTCAAAATATATTTATTTGTCAAAATAAATATATTTGGCAAACATTAGCAAAATGAAAGGAAATGATACATGACAAAAGTTTAACTACATTCATCATCTCTAGGCGAGAGTTTGTAGGTGATTTTTTTTTCTTTTTGCTATCTCCTTTTTAAAAAATGTTTTTCCTCAATGACTATGAATAATGATTTGTATGATTATTTTTAAAAGTTTAAAAGCAGAATCATCTGGAACCAGCTAAATGTCTCCCCGAGTCCTGCCTCCGTAATCTGGCGCCGAGGGGACTCCCTAATTCTGTCGATTCTCTCCAGATTCTTTCTGGAATTTCAGAAAGACAGATGCCATGTCAGGTCCTGTTACTCTGCCATCCCCACCCTGCCTGTCTTGCGGAGACCCCCAGGTTCTGGTCTCTCTTCCCAGAAGACACCGTATAATTCTCCAGACTGTGTGGGGTGGGGTAGGGGGATCAGCACACATGTACAAATTACCACAGCAAAATGGATTGCCTTGACACAATGTAATGTTTTGTGACAGACCCAAGTATGCATTTCATTCTTGAGGAGCAGGCTCAAGGAGCTCGTTGGAAATATTAAATTAAGCAGTGTAACAGCTGAGAATAATTGGGTTTTCTGCCCTGTTGCCTGCGATTTTGTGTGGGGTGCAAGGCAGTTGGCCGATTCTGTTCCACTGGGGGATGGGAAAGGCCTCTGGGAGGCCCGTGGAAGTTGGGGGCTGGGTGTGGTTCGACACCATATTGAAATGGGAGAGACGCCTGGTACCAACCCCTCAGAGTCCTGGATCAGGATTTCCTTGCTGACAACGACTGCAAAAGGCCATGTGGTTTGAGGGCCCCCTGCCCCCATTTCATGGATGGGGAAACTAAGTCCTTCGAGAGATGGCTTAGCAAGTGGAACAACTGAGACTTATACTGCTGACACTGACAAACTCTGCCCACTCGCCACTTCCTTTCTATATTGTGGTCCCGCAGCCACAGAACTTTGAGCCATTTTGCTTGCCATGTGGCCCAAAGATCCCAGGTTCTGGGGGCAGATAGACACCGTGCAGGTGGGCATACAGCCTCTGCTTCTCTGGGAGACTTTTGGTCAGTCTTGGCAGCTCTGAGACTCAGTTTCCCTCTGTAAAATGAAGCTCGGCATTCTGACACCAAAAGGGGATTTTTTGCAGGGCTGATGTGCACATGGATCACCTGGGATGTTGGTTGTTAGAATGAAGATTCCGACTCAGCAGGTCTCGGGCCAGAAGCCCTGCCCTCTTTCGCCAGCTCTGCAGGAACACCGATGCCGCTGGGATCATCCTTTGAAGGGCGAGCCTTCCTAACGAGCAGGGCTGCGCAGCCAGGGCTCGGCGTGAGGCCGGCACTCCGGCAGAGCCCTTCTCCTTTTGTCCTCTCATCACTCCTTCCAGGAAGCTGCCCAAGCCTACGCTTCTGACAACTCGACTCGGAAGAAGACGGGGGGCAGGTGGCCTATCAGATGGACCCAGTGGGCGCCATCAACATCCAGTTCAACCTTGCATGCTCCTGGTCCACACCCGAGGTGGCCAGGCCCGCTGTGTGGAGGGAGTGAGTCACGGCTGAGAGCACTCCAGGACTCCCCAGGTGCACACCAGCCGGCGCAGAGGGGAAATATTTCTGCATCTGCACATTTTCCAACAGTCGGTCCAAGAATGAATGCCCAGTTAGCCTCGGCATGCACTGGCCCATCAGCATTGCCTCCAATGTCAGGGGTGTTTCCTTTTAAAGTCTAACTTAGGAGTACATTCTTGGGCATCCAGAAATCTAGCTGGGGAAGAGAAAGCCCCCTCTGCCGGTGGGCCACCCTCTGAGATGCCATTCATCTCTCAGGGCTTACAGTACCAGGTGAATGCTCTCTCAGTCGTGTAAGCGCTGTGTGGCTCCAAGCAAGGCATCTCCCCTCTCTGAGCCTCAGTTTCCTCATATATGAAGTGCATGGAAGTCTAGCTGTGGAAGATGGAATGTGTGGATGTGCAGTCTGGGGTTTCCATTAGATTCTATCACAGTTCCGTCGCTTCCAACATTGGTGAATTCGCTTTCTAAACCTCAGTCTTCTGATCTGTCCGTAAGGTTGACAGTAATGTCTACCTCGCAGCCTAGTTCTGAAGATTCAGCAAGATAAAAGCTTGTGTGGTCCTTCGCTCCAGGCTGGGTGTAAGGTCAGAGCTTAGCCAACACAATTATTATTTGCTAACCAGAAAGTTAATCTCCTAAGCCATATATTATTTGATGACCATTGGTGTCTACCCCAAACTCCTGCTTCAATGCAAGCAGCAACTTTCATGGAGTCCTTTAGGATAATGATGATGATGATGATGTTATTAACTGGCCCAAAGTTTTTGGACATGTATGCACCAGGCTCTGTTCTAGATTCTTTACTTGTGTTAGCACAAATAATCTTCACAACTCTGAATGATCAGTGGATAATAGTAGTATTCCTTATTTCACCAATGAGAGTGCTGAGGCATAAAAAGCCAGTAACTTGTCAGAAGTCATGCAGTTGTATCCGTCAGCTATGGCCATGATCTGATCATGCTTCATTACCAACAACCACAGACATCTTGATGGAAACAAGTGCTGACTTCTCACTCATGCATCTAGGGGCTAGCGGCAGCTGACCTTGATGGGGCTAAGGTCTAGTTCTTCTCCACTGGTCTCCCATCCTCCTTGGATGGACAACCACTCATGGCAAAAAGCATGACACCTGTGCTAACACCCATGAAACAAAGCAAATCACATGGCCAAGCCCAGAGTCAAGGGCTGCAACGGAGTACCTTTCCCACTGTGAAGCCCCGGTGACGCAGTGAACATGTTGTCCTACTTCTGGGAAGTTAAGAACTGGGAGCACTAATTCAATACCCCACAGCTGGTGGGTGGAGGAGAGGAGAGAGGCAGTGAAACCAGTGAGGCTGATGGAAGAACTTGCCATCCTAATGCTACAACAGAAGTTGTTCTAACTCCTCGGAGCTTGAATAAATGTATGTGAAATGCTGGAATCTGTACATAGCTCCAATGCAGAATTCATGTAAGGCCATTTGACTGAATTGAAAAGAAGATACAATATTCAAATACAGTCTATTCCACTTTTCATTGAGAAAGTCTATGGAGGCAGCATCACGTATTCCTCCATTCAATCTTGTACCCATCCAACCAATTACCCTGAAATTCATCCATCCATCCTTCCATCCATCTGTCTATCCAAGCATCTGTCCATTTACCCATCCATCCATCCATCTACCCAACCACATACCCAGCCATCCATCATCTATTTGTTCGTTCATCCATTTCTCCTAAAATCTACCTCTTCATTTGTTCACGCACCTATGTATCTTCCTACCCCCCATTCATCCATCCATCCATCCATCCATCCATCCATCCATCCACCTTTTCATTCATCTACACACCCATCCATTCATTCATCTATTCACTCATCCACCCACCCATCCATCCAACCATCCACTCACCTACCCATTCATCCAACCATCCATACACCCATCCATTCAGCCATCCACCCACCTATCCATCCATCCATCCATCCATCCATCCATCCATCCATCCATCCACACCCACCCCCATCCATCCATCCCCCCAACCCCCATCCATCCAACCATCCACCCACTCACCTACACATCCATCCATCCATCAGTCTATCCACACCACCCATCCACCTGTCTAACAAATATCTATTGAGTTCCTGTTAGGTGTCAGTCACTGTGCTGCAAACCCAGACCCAGTCTTTGCCCTCAATGTACTTACAATCTAGCGGGAAAGACAGATTCATCACAAATAAGTATACGGTCATAAGGGATACAGTGGTGTAGAGAAGAGGAATGCTGTGTGATGTGAGGGTGGACAAGGTGGCTTGACTTAAGTGGGCTCAGGGAGTGGCATTTGTGGAGGGATCAGAAGAATGAGGAGGAACTAAATTGTTTAAAAAGAAAGGAAAGAGCTTCCCAAGTGTCAGGAGCACTTTAGATGGAGGTCGAAAGTCGAGTGGTGGAAAGGAGTACAACTTTTTGCTTCTTTCCTTTACGGGGAGTGGAGTTTCACTCTGTCCCCCAGGCTGGAGAGTACTGGTATGATCATAGCTCACTGATCATAGCTCACTGCTCAAGCAATCCTCTTGCCTCAGGCTCCTGAGTAGCAGGGACCACAGGTACACGCCACCACATCCAGCTAATTTTCTTTCTTTTTTTTCTTTTAGAAAGACAGTTTTCTACTAGAGAGAGAGGCTGTGACTGTCACTCAGCAAACAAAAAGGGTTGTGGTGTGAAGTGGTTCTGGGGAGGGTTTCAGGGCCATCCTTGCAGGGACTTGGAGACTGGAGAGAATATGAGTCTGTATCTCACAGGGAGGAAACGGTCCTACAGAAGAGGAGGTCTGGGATTGGAGAGGTCAGGGCACTGGCAGTATCCGAAGGCTCTGCAGTTTTGGAAACATGGCTGTGGGAATGAGGCCATGCTGGGGAGAGCAACTGCGAGGGCTCCACGTGGCCACTACCTCTGTGACTCTGCTCAGACCACACCTCCTCCACTGAGCCCGTCACTGCCTGCCAAATCCTGCCCCGCAGAGCGGCTTAGCCCCAAGGGTTCAGATCTAGAATCACACCAAGGTGGACTTGACTCCCAGCCCCATCACTCCCTCAGCATGTGACATTGGGCAAGTTACTTAAGCCCCCTGAGCCTCAATTTCCCCATCTGCAAAATGATAGTAATAGTCAGGAGGGAAAGAACCTGCCTCCTTCCTACCTGCCCCCATGCCCCCAATTCTCTGTCCGCCCTCCCTAGGAAGGAGGGAGGGGCTGTGGCCTTGCCGGCTGAGGTCTGCATGGTTCCCTGAGCCACATTCTACAGGGCCGCTGATGTAAGCTCTGTGGCCCTCTCTGTTCCATCCCTTGAGCCCCTGTGGCTGGATGTCCTTCAGGGCTGGAGCCTGCCTTGCCAAGAGGCACTAGGAGCCAATGCCAAGAGGCGCTAGAAATCCTTCCCTGAGGCCTGGAGTCAAGAGATCACCTCCCCTATGCTATCAGGTTTATGATCAGAGGAGCCAGGTGTGCTAATTATGCAAGAAGCCTGTACTGAGTGCCGATCACATGCCAGACTTGTGTCCCATGCTGAGACCGCCCGACAAGATAGAGTCCCAACACCAGAGATGCCCAAAGATCGGAGGTGTTGCACATATGCGAAGTGAGATGACAGCCCAGTGTGGAAGACACCCTATTCCATGTCTGAACATGGCTTTCTGGGAGGCTTCAAGGGAGAGACGAGGTCTCGGCAGGACAGACTCTTTGAGATGGCACCTGAGTGTCAGTAGGAGTTTGTATGCTACAAGTGCAAGAGAGACAAAGGGCATGGAGGAGTGGAGCTCGTGGTGGAGGAGGTAAAAGACATGAGGGCGAGACCCACACTGGTCTTCTCCTTCTCTGTGGCCCCCAGAGTCTGGGCCCCCAGTAGGGCCTGCTGAGCAATGTGGCCACTTAGGACCATGACGACAATTGCATGTGGCCCTGATGCTGCACTTTCCAGGTGACCACAGATAAACATAGAGCCAGTCTACACATATGTCTGGCTGAAGACCCAAAGCCAGCACAAGAAGTTCTGCCTGCTGTGGGCTCCCCCGGGCCCCAGATACTCCTAACCACTTAATCTGGCGCACCGCAGTGTGCTGGCCCCTCGCCGCACGAAGCAGAAGGAGAGACCCTGGATTAGGGGCTTAGAGACCGGGTTTCCAGCCCTGGCTCTGCTGCTGGGGACAGCATGACCTCTAGTGAACATGCCTCCCCTCTGGGTCACACTTGACCCATCTGGATGGCGAATGAGTGCCCTCCCAAGTGCACTTCTGCTTTGCCAACAGGAATCCTGTCGTTTGCATTGGGTTTTTTATTTCAGATCACTTTTCTCTGCTGAATGAGCAGACAGATGCTCAGGAGGGCACAGCAGGATACCCACACTTGTCATTCATTCTAACAACGAGAATGTCCCACTCCTGAACCAGCCGCAAGGGACTGGAGACGGAGCTCTTTCTAAGCCCCTGCTCTGGGTACAGCTGCCTTCGGACTGTCCTTGAAATGTGCGCTCCATCATTTGCTCCTTCCTTCCTTCCTCCTTCCTTCCTCACTCACAGAACACCCCAGCAAGTTTGGTACTGGACACACACAACACAGACTCATGCTTTCCCTCTCTCTTAAGATTTCTTATCTCCCAACTCTAAGGGAAATATCTGCCCCCTCTTCATTTTATTGCATATTCATTTATTTATTACTTGTTTGTTCTTAAACCCCAAAGCCCTTCAATTTAGCAGATGTGCCGGCAAACTTCCCCAAACGCGGTTGTGTGTGACATTGACGGAAATGGTTTCTGATCAATTTCAAGGGCCACGCTGATCTTTTTTTAATCAGGTGCTGCTGTGGGTCTGCAACAAGGTGCGCTGCTGTGATTTCACAAAGTGCTTGCTGTGAGATCCAGGGCTCCCGCCCCGCCTCCCTCCTTCCAGACTTGAAACGCATGTGCTTCCTTCAGGGAATGTCTACCAGTGGCTTCAAGTCCCCGGTGTGGTGTGGTGGCTACAGCAGAAAGAATATTCTCTCCAGGGGGCCCTCGTTCAAGGTCTGCGGGGAGTGAAGTTTCTCCAGTGTGGTCCTAGCACCACCAGATCAGAATCTCAGGGGGTGGGCCCAAGATTCTGCATTTTCACAAGGGCCTTGGGACCTTTCTATGTCCCCTGAAGTCTCTAAGTCCATCTCCTGTCTGTTGAAGTAAAGGAGGGGAACAATTATTAAAATCCTCCATGTTTGCACATCCTGGTGAATTCACCTCAGATTTGGAAAGTATGAAGTATTTGGTGCATGGTACCTGGACCCTGTCTTCAGTGCCATCCTTGAGCGGACAGGCTTGTTACCTAATAAGAGGGCTTGATCACTCATCTCTCATTCTTCCACTTGGAAAACCAGAGAACACCTCCTTCATAAATTATATTATTCCCCAAACATGCCACTACTCCCTGCCATTCTGTCTGTTAACTTCTTTTCCTGGGATGACTTTACCTCTCATAGATTTGCCTGTCTTCAACTCTTATGCACCCTTCAAAACCCAGCATGAACCTCACTGCTTCTTCCAACCTTAGTTAATCATGTTCTCCTTCTTCCTGCCTTGAGGGTTGAACACTCCATGTGAGTCTGGGATTGTATCCAGCTGCTGATTCATTAGCATGCTTACAAGTGAATGGAGGCACACTCAACCTGTCTTTTATGTATATACTTCTTGCATCCATTCAGCGCAGAGACTGAGCCTAATTCCCAAAGCAGGTGCTCAAGCCACGCTGGAGTTTTTGTAATTCGCACACCCATCTCACAGGCTTGGATCGACTAGAAAGAAGAGGTCAAGAGACTCCAGAAAAAAACCACTCAGCCATGACAGAGGAGGGGCCTGGGTGGGACAGAGCAGAGCCCTCGGATTGGCAAGTGCCTCCACCTTCCTCCCAGTCCAGGCCTGAGCCCAGCTGGGGCCTTCAGCCCTACCGGTGGTACTGACGGAGTGGCCACGGAAGTACCTGCCCCAGGCAGAGGCCCAGCCTTCCCAAAATGAAGGCAGTTGGTCCCCATGGAGCCAACACAGCCTCCGTGCCACTTAGTCATACACCAAGAGGACGATAAGCCTGGGAGGCATGTCCGGGCTAGCCATCCCTCCTTGGCAAGAATGTATGGTATCCATGCAGTCTGATGTTTCAGGTTAGCTCCCAGGTCTTTCAGAAAATCAAGTGCAATATTTATAGCTAATTGGGAAACTTGGCCTGGCTCATCCACATGCCTTGATGCTCCTGGTTGCCGCATCAGCAGATCTGACTTCAAATCCTGGTTCTTCTGCTTGATGGCTGTGCGATTTGGGGAACTCACCTAAACTCTCTGAGTCACGGTTTTCTTATTGTAAGATGGGAATCACAAAACCGGTCGCGTGATGGTTGTGTGCCTCAGTGGGGGTGTCCTCTGACAGTTTTGTCTTCCTTCTCTGGTTTTATTATCCATGGTTTTATTATTATGGTTTGTTGCTGCTGTGACTTTTCTGTTCTTGGAATTCCGGCACCGAGCTTTCTAAATCCCATCTCTGATTATGAAAACTCCCTCTAAGCGTTTCCTCTCTCTTGGCTTCAGATATTTTCTCAAGTGAGATCTCTCCACTAAATTCATTTCCCTGCCAATCTCCAATTTGATGCATCAGCCCGATCATGCTATATTATGTTTGGCAACATAATGTGATGTGGCTCAGGCTGCCGATGACGGATGGGGTACCCGTCAGCAAATGGAACAGCACCCAATTTTCTAAAGAGCATTGTTACAGAAACAAACAGGATGGCCTTTTAACTTGTATTGATTTTCTTCTGAAGAATGAGCCCCTCTGCTACTTTTACAAGTGCTGTAATTAGAGGGTAGAATTACCTTTCTGGGGTGAGCGCTTGGTGAGCCCAACAGAAGGAGAGGTGAGGGAAGGGAGCAGAAGGTGGGGTGGGGTGGGGTGCAGGCAGGAGCCCCTGGTCCCCCAGTGCACCAGAACTAGCTCAGGAGACATGGAGATTAAATACGTCAAGGATCTTCCTTCCCTTCCTCTTTTTAGTTTCCTGTCTTGCTTCTGTCCTTCCATTCATCCGTCCATCACCCAACCGTCTATTCGTGTATCTGTTATCCATCTATTCATCTTTCCTTATTTCCTTCCTTCCTTCTTCCTCTTCTTTTATTTTTACCACTTATCCTTTCATCTATCCATCATCCATCCATTATTATTTAACCCCCCTCCCTCCTTCCCTTCATTCTTCCTCTCGCTTCTTTTTCTAACACCATCCATCCATCATCCATCCATCTATTCAGATTTCCATTATCTCTGGACCGCCCGCCGTGTGGTCTCTGTCCCCATAGCTTCTCAGCAAAAACACTGATCATCTCTGCAAAGTAGCATCTCCTGCCAGTCTCTGCCCCTAGCCTGCCTTCAGCTTGACCTCAGCTGTGGGGACCATCTGGCATGTTATGTATGTTACTTAAAGTATGTCTACTTATTTAATGTCCATCCAGCAAAGGCTGGGCCCATGGCCCCTTTCATCTGCTGCCATGGCCATGGCGCCCAGAGAGTCTCCCGTGTAGTGGGCACTCAATATCTATTGGAGGAGTGAATGTCACATTGCAGACTTGGACTTGGGATGCTTTGGGGGTGATGCTGAGAGGCAGGAGTAAAGGACACGAAGAGAGAAATGGAGAGGATGGAAGGCCAGTTTTAGGGCAGTGGTTGTGGTCACAGCTGTTACATGGGTTTGATTCCCTTAGGACCTCTCGAAATTCTCGGATCGATCGGATGGCAGGAAATGGAGTCCTGACTCCAGAACTCTGTTGCTGCGGGTTGACCTTGGGACTCATTCTCCCCCTGGTTGGTACCATCCCAGGCAGAAAGTCTCGCAGCTTGTGCACTGGGCATCCTGGCCAAGCCTAAGTCACCTAGAGCCATCCTCTGCAGCCGCGGCCGAGGTTCTGGGCAGGTTGGGGTGTGACCGTGCAGACATTGCCTGGCCCAATGGCCTGGCTGTGGGGCTCCTTCCCCGAGGACCTGAGCTTGTGAGAAAAGACAGCAGCCAGCCTCACAGTCTTCACTCCGTCCCTCACGCGGCACGACCCCAGGCAAGTCGCTCACCCGCCCTGGGTTCAGTCTCCCCCTTGGTGAAATGGACAACTGAGACCAGACCATGGTCCCCACCCCATCCTTCCCAAAACCCCACATTTTAAAAATCATTCCACATATGGGCTCACATTAAAAGAAAAACCAACAAGGCAAGGTAATAGACCAGGAGAGGCGAAGCTGGGGAATAAGGCCATCCGGGTGGACATTTGCGAATTTCCGAGGTTCTGATATTTCTAGACAAAAATTCCCCTTCTCCTCCCCCTCCCTCCTATTTCCCCTCCCCTCCCCTCGCTCTCCTCCTTCTTCTCCTCCCCCTCCTATTTCCTCTCCCCCTTTGTCCTCCCCCTTCTCCCTCTCCTCCTCCCCTCCCCTTTCCCCCGCCTCATCACTCTCCCTCCCCTCTCCCCCCTCCTAGTTTGCCTACCACCCCTCCTCACTCTCTCTCCCTCCCTCCCCCTTCTTTCTCTTCTCCTCCTCCCCTCCTATTTCTCCCTCCCCATTCTCCCTTCTCCCCCTTCGCCCTCTTTTCCCCTTCCTCCCCTTTCCATGGCTCATCTCCATACTCCCAGGAGCATGTAAGCTCTGGAAGAGAAGGATGTCCGTCCCCTTTGGACACTGCTGTACCTGCAGCATGGAACACAGTGCCTAGCATGGGTAGGGGCAGGACCGGTAGGAATGAATGAAGGGATGAATGGATGGGTGATAATAACATAGGCTGAGCATCCATTGTGACCGGATTCTGCACAGGGCAGAGAGACTCAGCCATGAACGGGACAGGCGAGGCCTTGTGCTTTTGGGGCTCCTGGCATGGTCAGGCTGTTCCATCTCCTCCAGCCACGCCTGGGGTGGAGACGTGGAATCCAACTACATAAAAGGTCCAGGCAAAGTGAGATGAGAAGGAAGTGGCTTGAAAACCAGAGAGGGCTCAGAGTCTAAGCACAGGCCAAGGCACTGCCGGGGCTCCCGGGGACTCTCTGGGTACCCACGGAGCAAGCACCTTGCAGCCAGGGGTGTCCCAGCCTCATGACCACAGGGTGGAGTCAGCAGGTTCCGAACTCAGGACCGGCAGAACAGACACTTGAGAGGATGGCCCTGACGTCTGTGGGGGGGCAGGGTAAGGTCAAGGCCTATGAGAACCCAGAGGGCAGGAGACTTCCTGCCTGAGCAGGGTTTCATGGGGGTCCCAGGCCCCGCAGCTTGGAGCATGAGCTTTGGAGTCAGCCAGCCCTGTGTTTGAATCCTGACTGGGCTCCACTAGCTTCTGTGTGACCTTCAGCATGTTGCCAGCGGAGCCCAGTCTCCTTTGTGCGACAGGGGTCCTTGCCTCTCCCTGCTGGGTTTTAGAGGGTTACACACTCCACTGAGGCCTTGGCACAGACCTTCACAACGGGTTGGGCCAGCTGTCGTCATCATGACAGTCAGCCCCATGGGGGGGGCTCAGGGCAGAAGCCAGGACTTCGGGCAGCAAATTCTCAGGTCAGTGCTGGGCCAGCCAAGGTGTCTTTGCGACCGCCTGCCAGCCTCCTTTGGGGCATCTCTCCCTTCTGGAAATATACCCAGAGGAGCTCAAATCATTCTACAAGAAAGATACCTGTCCACACATGTTTGTTGCAGCTCTACTCACAATAGCAAAAACATGGAGCCAACCATGCTGCCCCTCAAAGTTGGACTAGATTTTTTAAATGTGGTACATATACACAATGAAATATTATGCAGCCATAAAGAAGGACAAATATATGGACTTCACAGCAACTTGGATGGATCTGGAGTCGATCATACTCAGTGATTTATCTCAGAAACAAAGAACTGAGTTCCATATGTTCTCACTCATAAGCTGAGCTTGAACAATTATAATGCTATAAGAAAGCGATTGGCAGTAGTGGAAAATTGTCAAGGGAGGAGAGGTGGGATTGGCAGTTGAAGGAAACTGCTAGGGGAGGGAGGGGCATACCTCATCTACAAGGGTACCTGCGTGATCAATGTTTATATACCTAACCCTGAATTGTACCCCACATCTTTATAATAAAAAAAGGAAACAAACAAACAAACAAAGCACAGCCGTCTGACAGGGAGCACGCCCTGTTGCCCCGCAGGGCGAGAAGCAGATTTCCTAGAGGCTGTCCTTCCATGACAGGGCAGGGGGTGAGAGGCACACAGCGCCCTGTGAAGAGAACCAATTGTCGAATGCCATGTTAGAGTCCTCAGAAGCACAGGGCAGGCCCCAGAAGTGCCTGTCCCCAGGATGGGCAACATGAAAAGCCCTCAGGACATCAAAACCAGAAATTCACCTATGGTCGGGACCTGGATCCCAACCTCCAGCCTGGGGACAGCGTTGGGTTCCCATAGTGGCGGCCTGGGATCCAAGGGAAGCCGTCCAAAGCCTGGGAAGTTGGGGTGGCAGGGTGGGAGCTGGGGAGGACGCTGAGAGAGGACCCCCCCCAGGTTGCCCTTGCATTCTCCCCAGGGGCAGGGGTGAAGGTCCAAACAGTCGCCACCCCTAAGCCTGAGAGATGCTGAGCCACCGGGAGCCTGTGAAAGCTGGACGGTTTCAGATCCTGACCAGACACTTAGGATACCTGCATCCTGAGTAAGGACAACAGTCCTCCACTTCCAGGGCTGGAAGAGACTCAGGGAGGATGCCTGTGTGTCTGCTGGCAGGAGGCTGGCCCTCAAAGACTCCCACTATTACTATCATTAAGCATGTGTGCAAGAAGGGACCTCCAAAAAAGCAGAATTATTTTTTAAGAGGGCAGGTCCTTTGTAGTGCAGGCTTGCCCTGCTAGGTAAGTGTTCTAGGAGCCCATTGGCATCAGTGGACCAGCCGGTGTAGTTGCGAGAGGTTGTTTGGCTTCGGTGAATTTTTTTTGCAGATTGTCTCAACACTTTTGCCCATTTCAAGATGAGTGATTTATAACCACACCTGGCCGTACTCCGCTGAGTGTTCAGTAGTTTTTTACCCAAAACAGCATGACCTCTGTGCCCCACCCTCTTGTTCACCTGTTCTCACCTGAGAGACTTTCTTTTTGTTTTCCCCAGCGAAAAAAGTCCTCAAAGGAAAATGCTTTGCCCATGTGGAAGAGGCGAAACAAAAAATGGCAGAAGCACTAAAAGGCATCAAAATTGACAAGTTCAAAAATGGTTTTGAGCTGTAGAAAAAGCATCTCAACAGGTGTATTGCATCAAACGGAGAGTACTTTGAGGACGACTGAGGTTTAAACATGTAAGAATAAATACCCAATCTTTTATAAATAAATTCTGGGGGGTTTTGGGGTCCCCTCTTGACTAACTGTGACACAGATTTGACCTCCTCCACCAGAAGACCTTCCCGAGCCTGGTGAGGCACCATCCCTGCTTCCCCTGAGATTCTTACTGCACCAGGACAAGGTGGGTGTCATCTTCTCCATCGTCAGAGGGGGTTACCGAGTCACGCAGGTCTGCGCAGGCTGCCACAGCCAAACACCACTGCCTGGGTGGCTTACACCACAGAAATGTATTTCCCCACAGTCTGGAGTCTGGATGTTCAAGATCAAGGTGTTGGCAGCCTGTTCTCCTGAGCTCTCTCCTTGGCTTGCAGATGGCTGCCCTCCTGCTGTGTCCTCTGTCCCTGGTGCTCCCTGTACATCCTAGCCGTGTAAGGACACAAGTCAGACTCAATGAGGGTGCACTTCAAAGACCTCATTTTAGCTCTATCACTTCCTGGAAGGTCCTGTCTCCAAATGCAGTAACCTGCTGAGATTATGGTTGGTAGGGCCTCAACATATGAATGGGTGGGGGGTGCACAATTAGACCAGAACACCCAAGCATGTAGGTGGTGAAATGAGGGCCCCTCTGGTCCCGTACCCTCTCCGTCCAGCTAGGCCTCCTGCAACCCTTGGCAAATCCTGCCCCAAGGCGCTCGGGCCTCCACTCACTGTTCTAGACCGTGGTCCTGAGCTCACCTCCAGCTTCCTCCAGGGGTGGAGTCGCAGGCGACAGCCTCCTCCTACAGCCTCCTACAGTCGCAGGCAACAGCCTCCTCCTACAGCCTCCTAAGAAGCACAAGGGCCCCCATCTCACACAAGGAAGGCGTCTGTCTGCGTGAGAAGGACTGCCTGTGCACGCCTAAGCCCTCTGAGGCCGCCATCTGGTCTGGGCTGTCTATTTCTGGTTGGGTTCCGAGTCCCCTTCCTTCAGACCCCAAGGCTCTGATGCCACTTCCCACCACAACACTCCCGTTCCGCAGCCTTGGGAAGCCTCTCTCCCCACGCCTTCCTCCTTCCCTTTCTCTTTCTTTCTCTTCTCTTCCACCCGCTCCCCACACTGCAAACACCTCGGGGTAGGACAATGTCTCCGGCAACAGGGGGAATATGGGGGTCATCTTTTATTAAGAAGAAAGCTGTTGAAATGACACCTTCCAACATATTGCTATTAGCGGCTTGAAAACTACTTCCCTCATTAACGTAAAAAGGAAGAGGAGAGCTAGCAATCTTGTTGATCTGCGGCGGCAATTTATTTTAAACTGTCCATTTTCTGGATGTCAGAGGACGACTTTTATGTATAATCTTATTTCCAATTTCAACAAAGAACACTTCACTCACGCTCGGTGCAGATTTTTTTTTCATAGACAATAACCGATTATAAAAGCGGTTCCCACCCCCCCCCCATCTCGTGGTGGTGTTGACATATGGAAATGAACCAGAATGTAATACGCATAATTACAAGCATTGTAAGCAGGGTACAATTAGTGTCTCTTCAAACCAACGTTGTAATCAAAAGACACCACTAAAACAGTCCAAGGAGTGAGAAGACTATCCACAGAATCAGACACGGATTGGAAGGAAGTTTCTCTCTTTTTTTTCCGCTCTCTCATCCTGTGTATAGAGACTCGAGTTGCCTCCTATTCTATTCCTGAGTGGGTGCAAAGAAATCAATTCTAATTATTTTCTCCACCCATCCAGTTGAACACAGACAAGGAAGCCTTGCTTTAAAAATAAACCCAGCCACATGGACGGGGGGTGGGGGGAGGTCTCTTTTCTGAAGCTTATATTTGGAGGGTGTCTTTTAATGCCACTTATCCTTGGGGAAGTGTCCAGGCATGAGCTGGCCACGGGGCTCTGAAGGCAGAATTTGGCCCCCCGGGTAGCTTCTGTGGAGCCAATGGCATTTTGGGATGGGGGTTGGGGTGAGGGCTTTTATTGTGGTTGTTACTTTGTTTGTATTTTATTTCAAAGCCTTTGTTACATTTAAAAATCAGGAGATGGCTGGGCACAGTGGTTTATTCCTGTAATTCCAGTGTTTTGGGAGGCTGACACAGGAGGACAGCTTGAGGCTAAGAATTCAAGACCAGTCTGGACAACATAGGAAATCCCACCTCTACAATAAAAACAAGAAAAATAAAAATAAAATTAAATTAAACAGGCATGGTGGTATGTGCCTGTAGTCCCAGCTACCCAGGAGACTGACGCAAGAAGATCACTTGATGTCAGGAGTTCGAGGCTGCAGTGAGCTGTGATGGTGCCTCGGCACTCCAGCCTGGGTGACAGAGCAAGATGGCAACTCTAAAAAAAAAGAATAAGTAGATCAGGAGGTGTTCACATCAAAGCTGTGGTTTTCACCTCCTCCTGAAAATGAGGGGCGCTGTCCGCACACAACCTGCATCCTCATAGGACACCCTCTGCTGGTACTCAGTCCCCGCAGGTCCTAGAGACAGGGTGGGTGACTCCCAGCCCTGGTGTCCCACCCTTGTTCCCAGCCCAGCCCTGGGGCACCTTGTCCTCGCCCCCATTGCTGAATGCAATGAGTCAAGGGGCTACACCCCTCCCCATCACCACTCACAGGAGAGCCACCATGCGGCCACCTGAGCTTTCCCTCAGTCCCCTTCCTCTTCCCCTGATGCCCATCTCTCTGCAATGCCGTTCCCTCCTGAAAATGCCATCAGCCCCAAGCCCGGTCCGGTGGCTTCTCTGCGGGAAGGTGCTCACCAGCCACCCCTGCCCATCCCCCGCCCACCGCCCTTGACCTTGCAGGAGCCTCCCTCTCCACCCTCCTGTGGAACCCACCTCCCCCCACCTCCCGCGTTCCGCTGGGCGTCTCCCGCCCGCAAGCCCCGTGGAAGTGAGGTCCCTGCCTTCTCCGTGGCCGCGTCCCAAATGCCTTGCTTAGAATCTGGCACATGGGAGGTGTGAAGTCCTTGTTTGAATTTTTGAATGAATTATTCAATGAGAGCTGCCTCTTTGTTGTCTCCGAAGTGAGGCTGGGATAAGAAAGAAGGGAGAGGGAGGATGGCGGAGGACCCACCGTGTTCCTGCTGCTGGGCCCGGGTTGCCTCCGAGGAAGACAGAACTCGGGCTCTGCCTTCCACCTCAGAATTGACCGGCCAGCGAGACCCTCACTCCCAAAAGGCCAGTCCTCACTGTTGGATGAAACCTGACATCCGTGGTTAAAACTCTCTTTTACATCAATACTCTCTTTACATCAATACTCTCTTTAAACATCAATATACACATCTGTACAAGTCTGTACCTGTTTCCATAATACCTTTCATCTCAATCTTATTTTGGTTTTGGGCTGATCACAATTGCAAACATTTGGCAACAACTTAAAGATCCATCATAGGGCGCCAGCTCAACAAGCTGCAGTGCGTTTAAATACTGGAATATTCTGACACCATGAACATGCAGATGGTCATTTATGGGCATGCAAAAAGAATCCATCTGGGGAGGCTGGGCGTGGTGGCTCATGCCTGTAATCTCAGCACTTTGGGAAGCCAAGACAGGAGGATTTCTTGTGCCCAGTAGTTCAAGACCAGCTTGGACAACATAGCGAGACCTTGTCTCTGCAAAAAAAAATTAAAAATTGACCAGGTGTGGTGGTACACACCTGTAGTCCCAGCTCCTCGAGAGACTGAGGCAGGAGAATCACCTGAGCCTGGGAAGTCAAGGCTGTGGTGAGCCGTGATTGTGCCACTGCATCCCAGCCTGGGAGATAGGGTGAGCCCCTGACTCAAAAAAGATAATAGTCATCCATCTGGGGTCCTATATCAAGTCATGATCGGACACGAGGGCATTCCACATATGCATACGAGGCTCTTTTTCTAGCCTGCACATGTGCAGAGGGTAACTTAGGCCCGACGTGCTGAGTGGTCTTCCTCAGCAGTGGGCTTTCTGATGATTCTGTTTGCAAGTTGCCTTTCTTCTAGAACCTTGGACATTACTTGTGAATCTCCCACCAAAGTAATAAAGAGACTCTGCACAGTGCTCTGGGCCCCTCTTCCCCACTTCCCTCCCATCTAATCGCCTGAGCTCCTCCCAGGTGCCACCGCCAGCGTGTGAAGGACTGGGTCTAGGTCCATTATCCCCATGTTGACAAAGCCAGTTTCCTCTCTTTGTGTTTTCAGTCCTGAGAGCCAGGGCCTCTTCTTGAGCTGGATTGTACAAACATTTCATCCTCAAACAGGGTCATCCAAAGTCTAGGTGAGAAGGGGCCATGGAGCCGGTCTAGGATCAACACCTTATGTGCAGATGGGGAAACTGAGGCCCAGGGGTGGGTGGACAACAGCAGGAAATCAGAGCCAGACACAGCTGGGGCACAACCCTGGCTCTGCCATGTTCCAGTTGGGTGACTTTGAGCAGGTCCTGCCACCTCTGTATTCCTGCCTCTTTTATCTCATACATAAAGTGGGAAAAATAATAGTAGCCCCAGCTGCTGGGTGTTGTGAGGATGAAATGGGACCGTGACTGGGCCTGAGCTTTTGAAAATTGCAAAACATTAGTAGATTAGAATTGTCACCATGAACTTGAACCAATCTCCCCAGTCATGAGAAATATATACATTTAATAAAAATGGGAATTGTGGCCCAGGGCAGTGGTTCATGCCTGTAATCCCAGCACTTTAGGTTGTCAAAGTGGGAGGATTACTTGAGCCTGGGAGTGTGAGATTAGCCTGGGCAACATCGTAAGACCTCATCTCTACAAAAATTCAAAAAATTGTCTGGGTGTGTGGCCCATGCCTGTAGTCCCAGCTACTCAGGAGGCTGAGGTGGGAGGATCGTTTGAGCCCAGGAGTTGGAGTCTACCGTGAGCCATGATTGTGCCAGTGCACCCCAGCCTGGGCAATGGAGTAAGACCTGACTCCAAAAAAAATAATAATAATAATTGAAATTGTCAGAATGCTGGAGCTTCTGGGAAGACCATGTCAACCTGACATATGCTCAGGTTTGGAGTCTGTCCTGCGGGGCCTGAGAGGACACAGTGTGTGCTCGTTCCCCCAGAGGCTGCTCTCTTAGCTTTCTTACAGAGGCCTTCTGGGGGCACTCTCAGACGATGTCCCCCTGGGACCCAGCCTCCTTTGAGTGAGGGGAGGCGGTGGAGGAGGAAACTGGGGAGAAGC
Organism: Cephalopachus bancanus; assembly: GCA_027257055.1. Classification (NCBI taxonomy): domain Eukaryota; kingdom Metazoa; phylum Chordata; class Mammalia; order Primates; family Tarsiidae; genus Cephalopachus; species Cephalopachus bancanus. Next base: position 1,419,826 of record JAPVLO010000261.1, on the reverse strand, counting down.
CCAGGCCAGCTCGGGGTCAGCAGGGCGGCCAACCAGAGGCCCCGCTGGAGGAGAACTCTCGGGAAAGGGCTCCCCCCACCCCCACCCCCACCCCCGGCCTTCGTCCCACAATGCACCAGGTGCCTGCTGCTGATAAGGAGGCCGTGCAACCTCCAGGCACGTGACAGGAATAGCCGAGAAGCGTCTGTTCTGGAGGGCCTTGCGAGGAAACTCCTGCTCGCTGGAGACCAGGCCGATAAGAGGACGGTGGTCAAGGCCTGGGGCGTGCCTTCCTGCTGATGTGTTTGTTTGGTTTAGCTTCCCACCCCCTGCTCGAGGAAGGAGAGAGGGATGCTGCAACCACCTGGGAGAGCAGATGCAATTCGCGGGCATGTCAGCGGGCGAGACCGAGTTCCGATTCCAACGCGGATGCCGGGACCTTGTCCTGAACGTGACACAGTGGAAGATGCTTATTTGCTCTTTAGCCTTTTCTGAGATTTTCTGAAGATTCTTACCATGAGTAACCACTATGTTTCAAATCAGAAAAAAATAAAAGTTCTTTGAATGCGCTTTGGGGCTCTTGTTTCATATTTGCTGTTCAGCACTGTCACTGAGGGGAGAGTACATCCTGGGACCCAAGACAGTCTCCGGGCATGGCGTGGCTCATCTGGAGAAGATGGGCAGGGAGCAGTCACTTGCCCACACTGCACAGATGCTGGGAATGTTCTGGAAAGCAGTGTGGCAGTTTCTCATAAAATTGACCATATACTTATCCTATGACCCAGCCTCCCCACTCCTGGGTATTTTTAGAGAGAAATAAAAACTTATCTTCACACTCAAGACTATATGTGAATGTCCATCGCAGCTTTCTCCACCATAGCCCCAAGAGGAAATAACCAGCTGTCCCTCCACAGGTGAGAGGTTAAACCAACCATGGTACATTTGCATAACGGAGTACTACTCAGCAGTGAAAAGGAAAGGGCCGTTGATACATGCAGCACCCTGGGTGGACTTCAAAGGCATGATGCTGAGTGAGAAAAGGCCGAGCTCGGAACGTTATGTATGACACAATTCATGCAAAGAATGTTCTCAAAGTGGCACGATGATCGTGATGGAGAACAGACCCATGGCTGCCAAGGATGGGGTTGAAGAGGGCGTGGCCATGCAGATGTGGCCTGAGCTTCTTTGCGGTGATGACCCCATTCTGTATCTTGGTTGCGATGACAGTTCCTCAAATCTACACTGGGTAGAATTTCATAAAACCATGCATCAAAATTAAAGAAGCTTACATAAAAACGAGTGAAACCCAAATGAGTTGTGCTTGAGTTTTTTTTGTTGTTGTTGTTTTTGTTTTTTGTTTTTTGTTTTTTTGAGTTGGAGTCTCACTCTGTCGCCCAGACTGGAGTGCAGTGGCCGCTCCTGGCCACCGCAGGCTCGACCTGCTGGGCTCCGGAGATCCTTCTGCCTCAGCCTTCCGAGTAGCTGGAACTACAGGTGCGCGCTACCACGCCCGGCTAATTTTTTGATTTATTGAAGAGATGAGGTCTCGCTGCCCAGGAGGGTCTCGAACCCGCGGGCTCAGGCAATCCACTCACCTCAGCCTCCCAAAGGCGCGGGATTGTAGGCTGAGCCACCGAGCCCAGCTGCGCTTGAGTTAATAGCACTCAATGAGCGTCAATTTACCAGTCTCGATCGTTTTACGATGATACGTAAGATGCCATCACTGGAGAAGCTGGGGGGAGGGTGTGTAGGGAACCTCATCAATTGTTGCAACTTATTGGGAGTTGCCAATGTTTTAGAACAAAACAACATTAAAAACATAAATAGAAGTGTTTTTAAAAGACTGTGTCAGCTGGGCTCAGTGGCTCAGCCTGTAATCTCGCACCTTGGGAGGCCAAGGTGAGTGAATTGCCTGAGTCCGCGGGTTCGAGACCCGCCTGGGCAATTTGGCAAGACCTCATCTCTACAATAAATCAAAAATTAGCCGGGCCTGGTAGTGCACGCCTGTAGTTCCAGCTACTAGGAAGGCTGAGGCAGAAGGATCGCCGGAGCCCAGCAGGTCGAGGCTGCGGTGGCCAGGAGCAGCAACTGCACTCCAGTCTGGGCAGCAGAGTGAGACACCAACTCAAAAAAAAAACTGTGTCCAGACTGCCCTTAGAGGTGGTGGACGAGGGTAGAGGGGAAAGGGAGGACTATTTGAAAGACACACAAGACATAGTTTCGCCGGCCCACTGAAACATCAGCATGGCCAATTAGCCACTTCACCTCTGGAGCCAGAGGGACAATCACACAGCAGCCCTAGCCAGTCATTGTCTTCCAGCCAACATAGGGCTCCAACCATCCCACATCTTCAACAACAACAACGACGACAACCCGGAATCTCTTTTAAGTTAACATCAGCAGCAGAACTGCCCAGTGGTTGAAATTATGAGTCAAGATTCAGGAGATCTGAGCTGATGCTGGTTCCTCTATCTAGACAACCGTGAGGTTACAGGGAAGTACAACTCCCTACCTTCTCTGAGCAATGCATTGTCAGCATAAAGATGGAGCACATCAGGATCCTTTCAAATTCAAGTGACAGAGACCCAGTTCAACGAACTTGAAAGGCATGGAATGTCTTACCTCATGGAACCATGCAGTCTGAAGAGGCTAGCTTCAGGCATGGCTGGATCCAGGTGCTGAAAGGGTTGTTTTCAGGACTCTGTCTCATCTCCTTTGATTTCTTTGTGCTGGTTTCATTCTTAGGCAGGACCTTACCTCATGGTAGCAGCGAAGAGGCTGTTAGAAGCTCTGAACCTACAAGTTCTTATTGCTTAGCCCTTGTCATGGAGAGAGTATCTTGTTCATAACAGTTACAGCTCAAGTGCTGTGGTCGAGTCTCCTTTCTGGCGTTGATCATGTGCCTGTCTTTGTCAATCACTGAGACCAGAGAAAAGAATGCACTGATGGATCAGGTCCACATCGTAGGCAGACTCCTGGTCTGCCATCACAGTTAGAGAACAGTCCTGCCAGAAACACACAGGGAGACTTCCTGGAAGAAAATCAATGTATCTTTTTTTGGAGAGGGTATTTTCTTTTTCTTTATTTTTTTATTTTAAAGATGTGAGGTACAATTCAGGGTTAGGTATGCAAGTGTTCATTATGCAGGTACTCTTGTTGATAAAGTATGCCCCGCGCCTGGCAGTTTCCCACGACTGCCAATCCCTTTCTTCTAGTATTATAATAGTTGTTCAAGGTCTGCTTATGAATGAGAACATGTGATACTTGGTTCTTTGCTTCTGTGATAGATCACTCAGTATTATAGCCTCTAAGTCCATCCAAGTTACTGCAAAGTTCATGATTTTGTCCTTATTTATGGCTGCATAATATTCCATCGTGCATATGTACCACATTTTTTTATCCAGTCCTCTTTCGAAAATCACTGCATCTTTAGCGGAAAGAAGGAGGGTTGGAAACTGGACTGGCAAAATCGACAGACATCCGGTAGAGAAGAAAACAACACCGTCATAAGGACAAATTATTCCATGAGATACGTTTGTGTGCCAGTTAGGGAATTAACAAGGAGCTTTCCTGTGCTTGCCCCAGTCACTGTTGTGGGACAGGTGAGCCCAGAGTCTGGGAGAGCTCAGTCTGGGGTGCCGTGTGCCCCAGGAAGTGGTGTCTTCCTAGCAAGGCCTGGGTGCCTTCCTTACAGAGCCCTCCACGATCCCAAGGCCAGTCCCACGGGTCCCAGTTTAAGGTTTTGCCTTCCCCACCAAACTGCCTGCTTCCGAGAGTCTAATTCCATCTTCTTTTTAAAAAAAATCAGAGCCACCCAGCATTCATGGCCATGTGCCAGGCACAGTGCTAGACACTCTCCATTGAAATCGTCACCCTACACCCCAGGCAGATGGCATGGCTCCATTGTGCAGATGAGCAAACTGAGTTCCAGAGGGGCAGCCCGGAGTTTAAAAGCGGCGGAGTCTGATCTAGAGCCCAGAGGCTCCAAGTTCCAATTGCTTCAAAAGTCCCCTCGGTATCCCCAAGACTCCACCCGTGAAATTCATCTGGCAAAGCAGACCAAGCTCCCAGTATCCTCCGGCTGCCCCAAGCACCAACCCCCTTCCCATCCTAATGGGCTGCTGTTTCTCTGTGTGTGTGTATGACACGGATGTGCTGGAGACCAGGGCATTCATATCACTGTAAACTGAGCCCAGGATGGAGCAATCAGCGGCACCATTGCTTCCTCCGCTCCACTTTTGCCAGAGCCCAGAAATAGCATTCCAGCGGCAGGTCCTGCCGGCGCAGGGCCCCCGCTTGACTGGGGCTGCGGAACCCTTGTTCTTACCCAGGACGTTATTAAAATAAAATCCAGACGTCTTCTGCGCAGCCCACGCGTACAGAGCTCATCAGGGAGCATCTTTCTGGTGACTGGATGGTGGGTTGGAGTCGAGGAAGGCCCCTCTTTGCCCAGCAAACAATTCATACGGCCTCCCCACCCAATTTCCCTCCTTTCAACACACACACACACCCACACGCAAACACACACACTCTCATACACACGTGTTCAAGTCCAGGGGGCATTTTTCTTCTTCTGACTCAGAAAAGGTCCTTTACTTTACCTTGATTGTTTTCATGCCTCCCCCGCCCCAGGAAGGTTAGCTGCCATTGTCTTATTCCGTGTGAGCCGATGCGTGTGTGTGTGTGTGTGTGTGTGTGTGTGTGTGTGTGTCTCCTGGTCATTATTTTTCCTAACTGCATCTCCACAATGAGTCGAAATTCAACCGCGTTTGGAAAATAAATAGTGCTAGTGCCACATTTGTTACACCAGAGCCTGTTGTCAGCACCGCCCAGTTGCCGGGGCCTCTGTGCGGTGTCCGGGGAAATGGAATCGCTCCCCACCAGGGACCCTGGCTGAGCAGGGGGCAGGTTCTGCGAGCCCTTTCAATGTTGGCTTGTCTTTGTTTTTTGCTGTGGTTAGATTTGGACACCCGGATAGACTGACGTGCTTAGTCAAAGCCACCATGCTTCATGACTTGCAGTCATTTTAAGAAAATACCGAGAACCAGCATTTCCCGAGGGCTGATTGTGAGCCGAGCACTCTGAGCGCTGGCCACAATGAATTTCTTTTCCAGGTGTGATTCATCCAGAACCTTTGCGTATGGAATCCAGCATACAATAGGCGATTAGTATTAATAATAACAATAGCTGGCACTCATTTGCATGAGTATGCAGTATGCAAATTATGACATAGTAGTGATCTTTTGTAGATTAATATTTTCTATTTAGCAATAATTTATCTGATTTAATGAAAAGTGTCTCAAACATACAGATAAGAGTAGAGACCATGTCGTAAACACTAGCTTTAAAAAATCTTAACCTTTTGGTCTCTTCACTGCTGACTTTTTCTTCTTGAACGAGACGTCACAGATAGAGCCACCCCTGTGTGCCAGCCCTGATCTAAGTTTGCCCTCCCACCACGAAGCTAAATTTGGAGTTTATCTTGCCGATAGATGTTTTTAAATGTTTATTACATGATTATGTATCCATAAACATGATGTCGTGTTGCTCATGCAGGTTTTTAAACTTGATATAAACGGTATCTGGCTATACATATCATTCCGTGTCTTGTTTTTTTTCTTCCTGCTTTACACAGAGGATCACATTTAATCCTCACAGCAGCCTTGGCTGGCAGGCACCATTTGACAGATGAGCAAGTCGAGGCCCAGAAAGGCTGAAACACAGGCTCTCACATTGATGAAAACAAAACATACATCTAAGCTGGGACTCAGCAATTTACTTCTAAGTATAGACCCAAGAGACGCAAGTGTTCAGGGCTGCTAAGGATGTGTACGTGTCTCTTTTTTTTAGCAAAAGAGCTAAAAAGGAGACACAGCCCAAATGTGTAACCGTGAAGCATGGACAAACTGTGATGAGTCATGCATTGGAATATTATGCAGCAAAGAAAAAAATGAACAAATGTTGCGCACAACAGCAAGATGTCATGCTGAGAGAAAGAAGTCAGGCATGAGGACCTACACACAGATCTTTCCATATGAAGTTCAGATGCAGACAGACAGAACCAGCTGGTCAGGACAGGGATCCCAGGAGTGAGGACCTCCAGGTGGGGGGCAAGCTTAGCTGAGGGGGGTCCCGTGGGTGCTTCCAGCCTGTATGAGGTTACACAGACTATGTGTATTAGTTTGCTGGGGCTGCTGTCACAAAACACCACAGGCCGGGTGACTTGAACAACAGACATTTATTTTCTCACAGCTCCAACCGGAAGTCCACGATCCAGGGATTCGCAGGGTTGGCATCTTCTGCAGCTTGCAATGGCCATCTCCTCGCTGTGTCCTCAAGTGATCCTTCCTCCCTACATGAGCATCCTGGGGGCCTCTGCGTGTGAGGACACCCATGACATTGCTTAGGGTCCATCTCGATGGCCTCATTTTACTGTGATTACTGCTTTCAAAGCCCAGCCTTCAAATGTGCCACATTCTGAGGCTGTGGAGTTCAGGATGTCAATGTAGGAAGGCTGGAAGGGGCCACAATTCAGTCCTGAACACTACACATACCTAAAAATGCTTCAGCCTTTGTGGTTGGATGTCTGCCTTGCATTCATTCTAGGTGTACTCTGCCTCCATGATGATGATGATGACGGTGATAGTGACGACAGGCCACCTGGGCAGATTTGAGCCCAGGCAGCCTGACTTCTGAACCTTACTTATGAAAGGAGAGCAGAGGGGCAGGTAGTGTTACCTGCCCAAGGCCATGCACTGATGGGTGAAACGGTCAGATTTGACCCTCATTCTGCCTGGCTCCACCTCCAGATGGCTCTTACTGGCCTCTGGGCATGGAGTCTCTGTCAGGAGGCTGAGGAGCAAGCTGTCCACTCTCTGTATCACCTGTTTACATCTGTGCTCCTATTACCGGGAGCTTGCTGGGCTAAGCCCAGTAGAGATACTTGTCCCCAAGAGTCCCATTTCACAGATGGAGAAACAGAGGCCCGGTCCACACACCTCCCAATAACCAGGCCGTGAGGGTCCTGCGAAGGCCTGGGGTCGGCCAGGTCAGATCCAACTGTGGCCCAGTCAGGTGCTCCGAGGCAGCCATCACTCCATGCCTCGGTCTTCTCGTCCGTCGCGTGGGCGTCATGGTGCTGGCTCTGCAGGGTGATGGTGGGCGTTAAATGACACCGTGTCTCTCAAGGGGCAGCACCGGGCTTGACACGTGGTGCAACCACCCGCCTCGTCTCCTGAGTCTTTGGCTTCCTTTTGATCCCGGCTTTTTATTTGAGGTTTGGAGTTGGCCTCTGCACTTTCTCAAAACTTGAAGATTTCCATGGCAGAAGGCATTTTACACGAACACCAAATAAGCACCCTGGTCTGCACACTGCAGCAGAAAAGACCGGCATGGCTCCTCATTCCAAATGGGTAGCAATGACGTCAGCGGAGAAGCGACAGGTGGGGGGTCAACCACCCTCTGCTTCTCTGCTTCTCCTGAAGTGCCCTGGGCCATGACTGCAGCTCAGTGACCAGATGCCCTCCCGCATGCCTCCTGAGCGATCTGGAAGGGACAGTGCAGCTGGGCTTGCACAGAGCACCCAGGCCCTGGGGAACACCCCGGGATGGCCACTGGCCGTTAGTAAACACTTGGCTCCATGTTAGCCCATAAAACCGAGAGGAAAGACGAGAGTCGTCCCCTCCCGGAGCAGCATAAAAATCACCTTAAAGCGGGCGTCTATAAATGTGGCGCTGGTAATTATTCCGATCTAGTTAACCATGCAACAAAATGGAATAAACTCGGCTCCATTAACCTTATTTTAAAAGCGCTTTTTGGTGATTCATGTTTATTACTCTGATAACATTTGAGGGAGTGGAAGCTCACCCCAGTCTCTGCTTCAGAACCCGGCACAGAAGGGAGGGTGCGCTTGTGCGAAGGGGGCTGGAGCCAGCGGGACTGTTCTCTCTTTTGTCAGCCCTGCCCAAAAGAGACCTTGCTCATCCATTCACTTGCACAAGGCAGGCTCAAGCCTTTATCGAGCACCTGCTGTGTGTCAGGTACTTGCCTAAGTGCTGGGACTATGGCAGTGAGCAGAACAGTTCCCCACCTCATGGAGTTGACTGTCTGATGGGAGGAAGCCAGCGGCAGGGAATAAGTCTTCCTGTAACCCCGGGTAGCAACGTTACAAAGTGAGTGCCTGGCCTTGTCATACTTTTGTTCCCCAGCTCTGGCGTACATTGGCAGAAGCTGCCTGAATCTGCTCCGGTCACGACAGCTGCAAATGCTTATTTCTTAATGATTCCTCCACATCGTGTCTTCTTTCTTTACATTTGATGTATTTATTATCTGAATGGGTTTGTGTTTGACTCAGTGGCCTGTGATCCATCTCTAAGACAACTTTTGGTGGACAAAGACTGAGACCTGATGTAGGAGACACAGCTGGCTACTCAGAAGACGTTTAAGAAGTGTGGCAGCTAAGCGCAGTGCGTGACCCTGGCGGGAGACGGGCCTGGGGAAGGCTCTAGGAAGGATGTTATGGGGACAGTTGATGGGACCTGAGAAAGTGCTGCCAGACAGGCCAGCATGCAGGACCCAAGGTGAATACCTCTGCTTTGGTTCATGTGCTGCGGTGACATACGAGACTGCTCTTGTGCTTAGGGAATACACACCTGACAACTTAAGGAGAGGGTGCCAACCGTCCCCATTTGCTCGGGACTCTGAGGGGTTTCCCAGAGTGTGGGGCTCCCGGTGCTGGAGTTAGGAAAATCATAGGCAAACCGGGACACTCAATGACTAGAGAGGCAGGGCATGAATAATACGGTGTAATCAAACAGTTCAGAGAAGTCTCATGCAATCTATATAAACATCTATATGGCTCTGTGTGTGTGTGTGTGTGTGTGTGTGTGTGTGTGTGTGTGTGTGTGTATACTGCATATTTAGTGATAAATTTAGTAAGAAATAATTTTTTAAATGTGGCAAAACACTTACAATTGGCGAATCTGGGAAAGAGCAAAGGGAAAGTCAATGTCCTCAGAATTGATGGAGCAAGGACCGAAAAGTGGTGGCTTAGGACAACAAAAATTGATTGCACCACAGCTGTGGACCCTAGAAGTCCAAAATCAAGGTGTCTTCCAGGCCGTGATGCCTCCAACCTGCAGGGCAAGGGAAGGAGTTCCAGCCGTGACACCCTTTGGCTCGTGGGACCACCCCTCCTCCCCATGTGGCAGCCCCGCATGTCTTCACCCTGTCTTCCCTCCTTGCATATCTGTCTCTGTCCAAGTCACCCCTTCCTATGAGGACCCCAGTCACATAGGCTGAACACCCACCCTGACGACCTCATTTGAACTCCAATTCCTCTGTCAAGACCCTATTTGGGACGTCTGCATCTCTTCTAGGGGAGACACATTTAACCCACGACAGTGCTACTCATGCAGCCTTGCTGCAAGCGTAAAATTCTATCAACACAAGAAGGCATAGCATACAGACTGGATGACGCCATTGCCCTCGAGCCCCCTGCAACATCCTGCATCTCTGTAGGTAAGCCTCCAGGAGCCCCGCGTGCCCCAGACCATAGAAGGGAGAGTCGCAGATGGGTCAGTTCTGGAGACTTTGATAAGGGGACTAAGGCTAGTAACAGTGGGAACTGCGACCCCCACTGGACAGGGAGGGGCTGTGTGAGAAAGCCCTGACAACTCCTGTTACAGCAGCCATCCTGTGGTGACCCTAGGGGGGAGCTGGAGGAGTCAACGCACCAACCTCAGTCCCCCCCATCCTTCCATCTACAGCTGCTTCCCCAATGACTGGACCCCACCTGAAGCCATTGATGCTGCCAAAGACCCATGGTCTTGGGTCCTGGGTGCCAGGTGTGGCGCATCAAGGTGGAGAGTGGTCCAGGGGTCCTGGCAGGTGCTGGCTTGAGTGCCCACCACTCACATGCCCTCCTTGCTTGACCCCAAGTCATGGTGGCACCTCCCAGCCCTCCTCAAAGCTGAACTTCTTCTCATCCACATGATCAGTCATCAGCGACTTGGTGCCATGTCCCCCTCCAGAGCACGAGTGTCCCAAGGGCTAAGATCACCACGCCTGCTTTGTTCTGCAAAGTCCCCAAAGAAAATGGCAGAACGAGACTGATGTCCAGGTTCCCCGACGCCCACACCCGCCACAGCTCCTGCCCTCGTCATCTTCAGTTTTTAAAGGATTGAGCTGGGTCCCCCTGAAATCCCTTTAATCTGTCGTCTACAGGGTAGAATTTGAGGAGGGGCTGCTGGCAGGCTAGAGTGCAGTGTCAGGGGTCATAAAAGTGCTGTGCATGCAGAGTGACTCAGGTCACCAGTGTCCAGACAGGGAAGGCTCGCTTCTGTTTTCTCTTGCAAGGTGAAGCGTTTATAGATGTCAACTCAGGCTCTGCTTGAACCTCTCTGGGGAGAAGAAACCAGAACCTTCTTAGGAAGGGACGTGGGCAGTGAAGACTGTCCTGCAGGTCAGCTGGGAGTCAGGAAAGGACACGTGTTTATGGATGTGTGAACAGAGGGAGAAAGCCCTTATCTGAAAGATGTTTACTTTGGGAGGCTGAGGTGGGAGGATTGCTTGAGGTAGGAGTTCGAAACTAACCTGGGCAACATAGCAAGGCCTTGTCTCTACAAAACATAAAAAAATTAGCCCAGTATGGCAGTGTGTGCCTGTAGTTCAGCTACTTGGGAGGCTGAGGAAAGAGGATTGTCTGATCCCAGGAGGTCCATGTTGTGGTGAGCCATAACTGTGCCACTGAACTCTAGCCTGGGAGACAAGGTGAGAAGCCCAACTCAAAAGAAAAAAAAAAGGAATTCATAAATACACAGAAGCTCAAATTCTCACTGTTTTGTCTACAGAATTAGATACATACATGTGAGCAAGGATTAGCCAAAGATGTACGGCATGGCTGTGGCTCTCAATCTTAACCTGTGATTGAACGCACTGATTCTGTGGCTGGAAGGCTGGCCAGGGCTGAATGATGTAGGGCTGTGAAGACAGTGTTCAGAAACCTCTAAGCAGCGGTTGGGAGAGGTGTGGCTGGGATGTCCTACAGCCGTGCTACCCAAAGGGTGGGGTGTGGGCCCTCAGTGTAGACCTCCCAGGACCTCAGGTATGCAGAATCAGTGCCTGCATTCTGCTAAGACCCCAGAGTGCCTTGCATGCGTGCAGCAGCTAAAGAAGGTGTCTGTGGGGCATGTTCACACCATTCGGAGGAGGGGATGTAAGGACAGGTCCCAAGATCTCCAATTCTGCAATTCTTTGGCCTCATCTTCCTTAATTCCCCCCTAGAGCATCACCCCAAACCTCTGTGAGAACACCACCAGGAAGTCCCACCCACAGGCCCATGCAAACACTTTGGGGTAACTTACCTGGTACTGGTGACTCAAATGAAGTCTCTTTCAGTCACTACGCTGAAAACACAGGCTAAAAAAAAAATTCCAGACTATCTTTTATAAAAGCCTGCAACCTGGCTGTGGAAGATGACTTGACCTCCCTGAAGAATGCCAGTCATTAACGTGGAAGGAATGGGGTGGGAATGGGGAACCAGGCTTCTGCTGCCTCCTGGCACATCGCTGATTCGAGCAAGATGATTCCTGGGAGTTACAGTTGCTGGGTGCCCAGCTGAGGGGAAATTGGACCACTACATGTGTGTCACTGTACTGCCGCAAGGGAAGACCCGCCAGGACGTGATGGGCATCGCGCCCAGCGCCCTGCCGGAGGTTGGCTGCCGTTAATGTCCCTACAGAAGGGTCATGCTGAAATCCCAGATCTCCTGATGGGTGTAACAGGAAGAAGCTGACATCGCTGTGACATTCTCGAGCCACAGAAGTTGATCTTGATCCATCCAGCCTTCAGAGCTAATGTCTAGTCTTCAGGAAATGCGCAGGAGAGAGGAGCAAGCAAATGACACAATGAGGAAGCGACCAGACGTACCTGAACAGGGGGACATTGTGCAGAATCAACTCAACGGGATGCCCCCAAAGGCGGGACCCACTGTTCGACAAGAAGACTTGAAGGTGCAGAGATGGTGACTGAAAATGCAGACTACAGACCCTGGTGGTAGGATGATTCCATTTTAGAAAAAAATGCACAGATCGACGATGGGTAATGGACCAACAGATGGACAGACCCCCCCACGGTGCTAACAGCGGCCACCTCCAGGAGGTGGGAACACGATGTTCTTCCTTTCCTCTTTGTGCGTATCTTGAGTCTCCTGACCCTCGGGACTCTCTTGACCCTTGCAACTCTCATGCTAGAGCAGGTATAAAGACGTGCAAGTGGCGTTTAATTCCAGGCGTCGGCAAGTGGCCCTTCGGTCATTCGTTCGTTCACTGAGCCGTGTGGTTTTAAGTAGGGACAAGGGTACGGACCTGGTGCTGGTGTTCACTTCGTGAAGACAAATGACTCCCATCTTTGACCTCAAGTCGGGCCCAGTCTGGCCAGGGAGACAGACCCATAGTCTCCAAGCCGGAACGTACCTGAGGATATAACGACTCCAGAGGCGGAGAGCTGTGCTGGCTATGGGGCAGGCCGGGGGGACCCACTCCAGGAGGCCAGTAAGGGAAGCTTGGGGTGGAGATGGGGGTGGGAAAGGACAGTGAGGGGTTAGCCCCTGCCCACCTACCAAAGGCCAACTCCAGTTCTAACTCAGTCACCCTGACCTTCTTTGAATTGCTGGAGTGTACCACATTTTTTCCTACCTCAGGACCATCGCACAAGCTGTTTTCTCTGTGTGGAATGCTCAGACCTGTCCCCAAACACACACACACACACACAAACACCACTTCTGTCAGTTTTACACCTACTCACCATCAAGGTCTCAAGAATCACTCACTCCTTGCCTCCCCACGTCAAGCCCCTATCAGTTTCCCACAGAAACTGTCCTTCCCCTTCCTCACACGCTGTGTGGTCATTTGTTAATCTGCGTATTTCACGCTTCTTTGCTCAAAGTCATGAAGACGACGCCTGCCTCACTCACTTCCGCAACCACTTCCTAGGACAGAACCTAGAGGAGAGCCGAGGCTCCACTGGCGGTGGCTGCCCCAGCGAGCGAGTGAGCGGCCTCAGCAGCCTGGTTCGGAGACGGTCCCAGCCGTGTTCATGACCCTTTCATCAATCCCCATCTCGACAGGGAGAGGAGGCCTGGCTGCCCGCCGGGGCCTTGCTGAGAAACTGCACGCAGATCGCAGCGAGTTCCGCCAGCAACCCATGAGGCGGGTGTGAGAAATATACCCATTGCATGGATGAGAACACAGAGGTCAAGAACCTCTCGGTTTCTCATGGACTAGCTGGCTATGTGCCACGCAGTTCACTTCTTTGAATCTCAACTTGGGGAGGCTTCCGCCGTCTCTGCTTGTAAAATGAAATCCAGCCCCTCTGAGACATCTTTGTCTGTGAAACAGTCATGCCAACAGTACCTTCATGGCTGTTAAGAGGGCGCTTTGTGCCTGGGACCTGGTAGGCATGCCGTAAACAGTTGGTCCAGGGTGCCCTGGTATTGCAGTGCTCACGGTTGAATTCCTGGCAGGCGGCCATGCTTTGAAATTCCATGGTGCAATAACCATGAATCACCCCCAGAGATCCCAGGATGCAAGCAAGTTGGCTTCCTCTGCCCCGCCCGTCATGCAGGGAGACGCTGGACACTGTCACCAGCTCAGCGATCTCGGCAGCCGACAGGACTCCCGCAGAAGAGCCCCCCTGCCGACCTCACTGAAAAGACCCGTAAATCCGGCAGCCAGTGTGTCTGGCTTCCTCACTGTGGCCCCCTAAATCTCCCTCTAAGTGGCAGGAGTCTGGCCCAGCTGGCCTGTCTGGGGGCGCTTCCTCCCTCTCAGGGGAGATCGGTGCCAGGAGCCTCTCAGGGGTCGGCGGGGACTTTGTTTCCCTGTCTCGTGAGGGTCTACCTCTTTGCCGCCTGACTTGGCTCGGCTCAGACACAAGCTGCAAACTTCGGGGGCCTGGAGAGGACCCCAACGTTTCCCACTCACTGAACTGCCTTGGCAGACTTGAGTCAGAGTTCCAGGGCAGCCCCCGGGGATAACGTGCCCAGGCCTCTGCGGCCCAAGAATCCCTCTTCCAAAGCAGCAGACTGAGGAGCCGGATGGCCCTGGGTCAAGTCTGGGGCTGGGGACACCTTGAACAAGTCCCTTCACCCTCAGTTTTCTTGTCTTCAAATTGAGATGGCAACAACGTCGACCTTGCTAGGGTGTTGTAGACAATTCATAAATTCTTGCCATAGTAAGTGGTGAGTGCCTACTGAATACCACACACTGTGATTACATATCTCACAAATATAACTTCATTTTATTCTCACAACCAATGTAGAAAGTCTGTTTTTAAGCCCCCATTACGGGAAAGCCATGAAGCTCAGAGAGGTGGAGTAACTTGACCAAGATCACACAGCAGAGCTAGGATGCACACTTGGGCTGGTCTGGCCCCAGAAGTTGAGAGTTTTACACACTGTGAACCCCAAACCATGCTCCCAGACACTGCCTGCTGTGTGGCTCTCCCGGAGGGTGCTGGAGGCTGAGTCCTGTTTTACACATAGTAGGAATCGCTATGGCAATGCTTACGCGGATCAAAACCTCCTCAAGTGTCACGTGCTAACGCAGGGATGGCTCCTCTTACGTTCTTAGGCCACCGTCCTTATTTTGATTATTTTAGGTTGGTCCAGAATCTGAAGCCTTTCCAAAACAAGCAAAAGACTCTGACCTTTGATCCACAGGGAACCGTAGCAGGTTGACACAGGCGACCCTGATGTGATCAGACTGGCCTGTCTTGAGAATGGCTCTGGCTGACCAGAGGAAGAAGGTATGAGGGAGAGAGGCTGGGGAACTAGACAGACTGCACCCTCGGTTCCTCCTCACTCCTCGGACCCCGCCATGTCCCTGAGACACCTGGCCTGCCCTGTGGTGGCGCCTCGGCACCCAGCCCCTCCCAGCCAGCTCGTCCTAGCTCAGGTCGTGGCCCACAGGTGCCAGGCTTAGTGCATCCTGCCCAGGGTGGGCAAGTGGAAACCGCCTCTCCATCCCCTCCTTCCTTCATTCAAAATCTCACGATTGAGCACCTGCTGTTCGCAGGGCACTCCATGGATAGCACAGAGCAAGGCACTGTGGAGGCCAAGCTGGGACTCAGAAGCATGGGATTAATTTCTTCTTCCGTGAAGTGGAGGTGGCATTCACAACCATGTCCCCCGCAGGTGGGAGGTGCAGAGTCGGAGATGGCACGGCTGGTGTAGTCAGCTCCTGGGCATGCGTGGAGTTCGTTACCTGGAAGAAGCACAGGGGATGAGGGAGGGGCCGGGGAGAGAGGCCCGCACATCTCAGTCTGCAGTCCCTGCCGGGGTCAATGCTGTCCCCAGGGCACACTTGGAAATATTTTTGATTTTCACAACTTGAGGGTGTGGGGGGTTCCTGGCCTCTAAGACAGGGGCCAGGGATGCCGCCCAGCACTCTACTGGGTGCAGGACAGCCCCCTGCCCCAGCTAAGCATCACTGACCCTGGCTGAGTGGACACAGCTTTCCCTGGCCATAGAGGACTCGAGATTCAGCGCCCAGCCTCCTCTTAGCGGCCCAGAATGCTGAGTACTGAGCTGCCCACCACTCTGCCCAGCCAGGCGGCTTCTACATCTCCCGAATCCCTTCCCTAAGGTGCCATCCCTGGGTGTTTATCTTCCCAGCCAGCCCCAGCCCTGCCAGGAACAATGGGCTCCCAGCGCTGGTCCCTCTGCTCCCGGTCAGGTGCCCCCAGCACTGTCATGACTGCAGCTGCCCGAGGCTGAGCTGGCAGGAATTGTTCCAGCCAGCCGCAGAGAAACTGCCAGCAGCAGTGACACAGGCCTCCCTGGCCCCCAGCAAAGGCTTTCGGGGCAGCAGAACCGTGGAAGTCATCTGAGTGGGGGACAAGAGACTCCCAGACAGAGGTGGTTTGTCCTTTCTCAGTTGACTGAGCACTTCCAGCCTCTGCCAGCCACCAGGGCTCACAGGAGAACCTGAGGCCTGTCCGGCTCTCTCCCACCCTAAGGAGGTAGCCTTCAGGGTCTCTCCAAGAGGGAGACTCCACATTGGGCCTGCTTTCTCTCCTGCCCCTTGAACATAGCCAGGGGCACATGACAGGTCCCGGAACTGGTGGGCAGCCTCTTCTTCCAGGAGTCCCCAGAGGCCAGGCTTGTCCAAGGTTGCCCCTTCCCCCCCCCCGTCCAGGGCCGTGGGGAGACCACCCAGAGCAATGCCCCGCACGTAGTAGGTCTTTGGTAACTGCTCACTGGGTGAATGAAGGAACGTGTGCCTGCGTGTTAGGGGGCCATCTTTGTACCTGACTGGCCACGTGACTCCACGCAAGCCACAGTGTACCCTCAGGCCTCGATGTGCTAGTCCCGACAATGGGGCCCATGGTTTACTGTCGAGTAAATCCTGAAAACAAGGCACAAGTCTTTGGGGGCAGGGCAGGGGCAGACCAAAGCTGAGACTGGGCTCTTGAAGGAAACCGCGATCCGTGTGCACATGATGGTTCTGTCCCTTCAGCTCCAGGACGGCTGGTCCTGAGCCGGCGATGTCGCCTGTGTTTGCTCCCTACTGCTGCATAACAAGCCGCCCAATGCGTCACAGCTGAAAACAACAGAGCTTTATTATCTCACAGTTTCTGGGGGCCGGGCCCTGGGAGCAGCTTAGCTGGCTGATTCTGGCTCCAGGTCTCTGGTGAAGTTGCTGCCAAGCTGCCAGGGAGGCTTCACCTCAGAATCTCATTTAA
Source organism: Cephalopachus bancanus (assembly GCA_027257055.1). Classification (NCBI taxonomy): domain Eukaryota; kingdom Metazoa; phylum Chordata; class Mammalia; order Primates; family Tarsiidae; genus Cephalopachus; species Cephalopachus bancanus. The sequence goes on along the minus strand of JAPVLO010000261.1, from coordinate 1,403,104 downwards.
GCGGCTGTTGGCTGGGGGTTTCAGCTCCTCACCACGTGGGCTTCTCCACAGAGCTGCTCGTGGTCTCCCCAGAGCAGGGTATCCATGTAAGAGAGAGGAGAGAGACAGACAGCAGAGACACAGAGGAGATGGAGAGAGAGAGAGAGAGAGAGAGAGAGAGAGAAAGGAGACACAAAAAGAGAGAGAAAGATAAAAGGAGAGGAGATGGGGAAAAGGAAGAAATCGAGATTAGGAGAGGGAGATAGAGACAGAGAGGAGAGAGAGAAAGAAAGAGAGACACACAAAGAGAAACAGAGAGTGGGAAAGAGGAAAAGAAAGGAGAGAGCGAGACAGAGACAGTGAGAGAGAAAGACAAAGAGAGAGAGAAAGAGGAAGAGAGAGAGAGATGGATTCCACAGTTGTTCTAAGCCTAACCCCGGGAGGGCATGTGTCCTGTCCACCATCCTCTGGTGTCCAGCCCTGGAGGACGTGAGCACCAGGAGCGGGGTTCTCGGGAGCCATCTGGGAGACTGGCAGCCACATCTTGCCTGGCATCTGTGTGGCCCACGGGGCACAGAAGGCAAGGGAGAGAGAAAAGGCCTGTGGCCAGTTTGAGGTTGCTGGGGGGGCCGGCTCTTTTCAGTGCCTGCCACACCCAAGCCTGTCACCCTGTCACAGGCTGTTGTTGTGTGTTATTTTGTTTCCTCCTCACAGCTGGCCCGTGAGACAGTCAACGCACCACAGTCTTCAGATGAGGAGAGCCGGCAAGAGATGGGGCAGGCGTGGAGCCCAGAAGTGACTGGGACAGCATTTCCACCCGGGCCTGACCCCCCGGCTCTGCTCTGGGAAGTTGCTGGAAGAGCAGGTTCCAGAGGGGCCAGGTTCCTGTCTGGTCCTAGATGACAGAAAAGCCCAGACTTCCCCACAAGGATGCTGGGAAGCACTTTGCAGAGGAATCCCAGGAATTCCTTCCTGAAGTGTTTCCCTCCTACTGTGCCTTGTTCTGGTGGTGTGGGGAGTACCCTTGTCCCCATTTTGCAGGAGAGAAAACTGAGGCTCAGCAAGCCATTGACATCCCCAGGGTCTCCTGGTTCTTTATTATTATCATTACTATTATTATTATAGTCAGAGTCTTAGTGTGTCGCCCAGGCTAGAGTGCAGTGGCAGGATCACAGCTCACCACAGCCTTGACCTCCTGGGCTCAGGTGATCCTTCCACTTCATCCTCCTGAGCAGCTCATACTACAGGTGTGTGCCAACTATGCCCAGCTAGTTTATTTTTTAGTTTATTTATGTTTATTTATTTATTTTTTTGAGTTGAAGTCTCACTCTGTCACCGACTGGAGTACAGTGGCCACTCCCAGCCACCGCAGCCTCGACCTGCTGGGCTCTGGCGATCCTTCCGCCTCAGCCTTCCGAGTAGCCGGAATTACAGGCATGTGCTACCACGCCCGGCTGATTTTTTGATTCATTGTAGAGATGAGGTCTCGCTGCCCAGGCGGGTCTCAAACCCGCGGGTTCAAGCAATCTACTCCCCTCAGCCTCCCAAAGGAGCGGGATTACAGGCTGAGCCACCGAGCCCGGCTTATTTTTTAGTTTATTTTTAGTAGAGACAAGGTCTCACTATGTTGCCCAGGCTAGTCTCGAATTCCTGGCCTCAAGTAATCCTCCCACCTTGGCTTCCCAAACTGCTAGGATCCATCACAGGTGTGAGCTGCTGTGCCCGGCCAGGGTCTCCAGATCCTAAGTCCACCCCTTCTCCAACCCACCTTGACCCCCTTAGGCCCCTTAGGATGCCAAGTTCACATCTAGGCTGTCCCCCAGGGGTCTACACAGGAGGCCTGTGCGTGGTAGGACAGCCTTGGGGATTAATCTCGACCGTAAACCCAAGCCTCCAGGTACATTTTAAACTCCTGCAGGCGTCCCCAGAAAGAAACCCAGCCATCCGACTGTGTGTGTGTGTGTGTGTGTGTGTGTGTGTGTGTGTGTGTGTGTCACAGGGGACCTTTCCCAGTGCCTAAGATGGGCTTAAGCCAGGATTCTATTTATTCTGTTTGAGCATCTGCTGAGACCATTTTGTTACATGCCTACACGACTGAGGACTTAGAAACCTGGGAGAGAGGCTGCCTCCGGAGACTGAGGGAGGATTTTCCCATTGGTGGTCCCTTCACTGTCTCTTCTGAGAAGTCTTAATCCCTTAATCACTTTTATTAATCTCATAACAATCTTCCCAACATCGGTTGCATCCTTCTTATCTTGGTTAAGCATTTTGGTGAACTCAGAGCTTCTTGTCACTGAGGGGCTTTTCCTTCTGCTTGAGGCATCTGCTCTCACACAGTGTCTCCCCCTCGCCCCTCCCGTCCCTATTCGTGTGTGTCGCTCCCCCTCCAGTCTCGCCTCTCCTGTCTCTCCTCTCCCTCCTCTCACTCCATTTCTCTCTCTCTTCCCCTCCAGGCTTCCCCCTCCCACTCCCCCTCCAACTCCCCCTCCCTCTCTTCCTCCCTCCTCCTCCCATTCCATCTCTCTCTCTCCCCCTCCAGTTCTGTTTCATTCTTCCCTTTCTTCCCTCTCTCTTCTCCCTTCCTCCCCCTCTCCCCCCCCCCTTCTCTCTCCTGTCCTCCCTCCAGCTATGCTGTTAGGCTCCAGCAACCTTTGAATTTCAGAGTGAGCAGGAACCTCCTGGACCAGCCAGCATGCATTTCTCATTTTACAGCTGGGAGAGCCAGGGCTCCCAGACGTTTGTCCACTCATTCAAGGTCCCACGCTGGCAGGAGAGGTCCACGCGTGCCCACTGGGGCAGCAGAGCTCCTGCCAGGGGTCAGCACGTACCCCTAACCTGCAATCCTCACAAAGGCCGCTAAGGTGGGTTCTGCCATTTGCTTCATTTTAGAGATAAGGAAACTGAGGCAGAGTGAGGGGAAGTGACCCATATCCAGGCACAGCATGGCACAGGCACGGCGGGAGCCTGGAGTCCAGGCATTCTGGCCTTGGGGTGAGCTCCCAGCCCCTGGATCCTCTCCACAACGGCCAGGAATCTTTCTCCTGCCAATCCCTCCCGGGACCATGAGGGTGCCCACGTGGGGCAAAACAGGGCCTTGTCGGGTGAAACAAGGGAACGAGCCTCCCTGAGTGGCAAGTCATGCTCTCCGGTGGGGGCTCGGAGACTCTGGTGTGGAGGCCCTCCCGCCCCGCAGGGCTCTCCCGGCTCCCAGAGCCCCACCCAGCTCTCAGCGGGTGCAACAGGTCAGGTGGCCGCTGGAGAGCCAGTGGTCTCCTGCAGCCTTGTCCTAACCGGCTAGCCAACTCATCCTCTCTGGATGTCACTCCCATTCCTCAACAGAAAAGAGGCATCTTGAGTCGCTCCGGCTGCAGAGGCCTTTCTGGAAACAGACGCAGTGCCCAGGAAGCCCATAGGATGGGCCCTTCAAGCCAGCGGCTGGCAGGCCTGGGCCTGTGCAGGAGGGACGCCCGGGTTCCCTTCTCCCATCCCCTTGCCAGAGCCCAGCACACACGCGGAGCTCGGAGACACACAGTGTCGAGGCTGCAGACAAGTGTCCCTGTGTGTCCTCCATGAGTGACGTCCTGTGAGAAGAAGCTTGTCCCCAACGGAGCTGCTCTCTGAATGATTCCAGAAGCCACAGAGGCAAAAAGGTGGACACTTGGGCTAGCTCTGTCTTCATTCCTCCACCTTCCCCGCTGACTCTGGGTCTCCCCCACCACCGTCCGCACTGACTCTTGGCCCCCCCCAGGGACTCTGGGTCCCCTCCACCCTCCCTAGTGACTCTTGGTCCACCCCCCCGTGACCCTGTGCCCCTCAACCCTCCCTGGTGACTCTGCATGCCCCACACCCCCCTCCCCGCCCCGCCGATTCTCTGTCTCCCGCCACCTCTGCCCTCCCCATGCCTCCTTCCCTCTTTGTCTGCCTGACAAGTTGCTGGTGATGGTGAAGACAGAAAACCAGCTGCCGAAGTTAGAAAATAAAAACCCCCCAGCCGGCTTTATTAATCTCCTGAAATATGCTCTCCAATTGCTGCCAAGCCGAAAGGGCTTGTGTTTTCCCCTAGAACATCGTAAAAAAGTAGAAATGTTTACAAGGATGACTGGAAAATAGTGCAGTAGATCTTGCTGGTAATGTACAAGGTGATGCAGTAATTGCTATGGAAACTAGTCATTATAATTCAATAAAAAGGGAGAAAAAAGTTAAGTTCATTGTGTTACCTATGACTCTGCCATCACGCTCTTTACATATATTAGCATAAAATCAAGCCCCACTTTTATTCTCAGGGTGTTCGCCGGCTCTGCCTTCACAAAAGGGGGTTTGTGCGGGGCGGTACGGAGGAAGCCCTAAAGAAGAGAAGCAAACTCACTTTGCAAGAAACCGCTCCAGATTTATTTCCTTCCTGAGCGAAATACTTGATGTGTCTGCACACGTGAGCTCGCAGCTTCCGGAAGAGAATGCAGCTCATTCCCGAGGAGTTTTGTCCTGTGTGTCAGAGGAACTGCCTTGTCATCCACGGGCCCTGAGGCATGACAGAGAGGGCAGCTGTCTTCCTGCAGGAGAGACAGAACTTGCTAAATAAAAAGAGATGCAGGCCGGGACAGTGGCTCATGCCTGGAATCCCAGCACTTTGGGAGGCCAAGGCAGGAGGATTGCCTGAGCCCAGGAGTTCAAGACAACCCTAGGCAACATAATGAGACACCCATCTCTACAAAAAATTAGCTGGGCGTGAGGCCTGGTGCCTGTAGTCCCAGCTACTTGGGAGGCTAAGGAAGGAGGATTGCTTGCGCACAGGAGGTCAGGGCTGCAGTGAGCTGTGATTGTGCCACTGTCCTCCAGCCTGGGCAACAGAGAGAGACCCCAACTCAAAAAACAAACCCCAGACAAAACAATGTCACATGGTTTATTGCATTCGGGAGGGCAGCGTAGGAAGGGTCAGAGGCCCCTGTGATGTCATGGGAGATGCCAGGGTGGGATCGTCACCGTTTGGAAGTACTCCCACCCACCCACAGAGCTGGTTGGCCTCATCCAGACATTCCCACTAAATACAGCAGAAGCAACTTGGAAAGCAAGTTGGCCTCAAGGCGATCACGATACCAGGAGTGTGGGTTATCCACAGAGCAGGCAGGAGGTGGTGACTGCTCAAATACCTATTTCTGGCCGAGGGAGATAAAGGAGCAATTCTGAGTGCAAGTGCCTATGCCGGGACTTAGAGGATTACGAGGAGACTGTCACCCATGCTGCCTGGAAGCCCGCGGGCCTCTGTGTCATTGGGAGCCCAGAGACGGGCCAGGACTGGAAGGTGGCTGAGTCCTCGTCCAGGTCTGGGGATGCCACCGGAGGCGGGAGGTTAATTCACCTCTCTGGGCCCCCGTGAGGTTGCAGTTGTGACATTATGGTCCTCCAGCTCCAGATGCACCCTTTAGTACTCAGTCTTCTAGGGCCCAGCCTGGGATTCTGCGTGGCCTCTCTGCGGGGCCTTGTGAGCCTCTGCCCATAGGGGGCGCCAGAGGGTGCCCGGAGGCAGAGGCCAGCTGGGGGCGGCGCTGGCTCCCGCTGGCTCGCCGTTCTGGCTGCATCCCTGAGCAATGCGTCTCCATGCCAGCCATGGCCGGGGGCTCCCGGGCAGCTCTCCTCACACGACAACGCGCCACCTAGGCCCCCAGGCAGCCCCTCTGCAAAGCCGGTGCCCAGGCTCTGCACAGTCCCTCCGGCGAGCACCTGCAGAGTTCCCACCCTTCCTCCAGGTCCTCCCCGCAAGGGCTCCCTTTGCTCTTTTCGCCGGCCCAGTCACCCTCATTCTTTCCACACTGCCTTTCTGGGTTGTCACCCCCAATTCAACGGACTCCATTGAATTCTCTCCGTCAGAGTACCCGGTGTGGTTTCTGTCTCTCACTTTGGCTCTTGCCTTTGGAGTCCAGCCTCTACCTGGCACCTGAAACTTTCTGATTGCCAGTTTGACAGGGTTACTGCCCGGAAGGGACAAATTCCCAGTACCCCTCCCCCACTCACAACAGACATCCTCTGTCAACCACCTTTCTCTCGAGCATAGACACACCCTCAGAATCCTTCTTACTGCAATGCCCAGCGCTGGCAGGGGCTACAGACCCTGTTTTCCAGTCTTTTTCCAGAGGGTAAGCCCCATCTCTGACCTATGACCCCTGAGAGACATTTGATATTTATTTCATGTTTATTATATATCGGGCATTCTATTGTCTCACCATATAGACTCTTCAGAGATAAGTTTATCTAGTTAATGCAGTCTCTCACAGGGGTAACTCCATTTTTGTTTTTGCCCAAAAGAACCCACCTTGCATGCTTGGATCTGCTGTGGTACCTGGAGGAATTCTTTCGCTGAAACTTAATGAAGTCAGCACAATAGAATTCTTCGAGAATGACTGCATGCCCTCCCTGAACATCTTGGCGAGACCTCGTCTCTACAATAAATCAAAAGTTAGCCGGGCATGGTAGTGCATGCCTGTAGTTCTGGCTACTTGGAAGGCTGAGATGGAAGGACCGCCAGAGCCCAGCAGGTCGAGGCTGCGGTGGCCAGGAGTGTGCCACTGCACTCCAGTCTGGGCAACAGAGGGAGACTCCAACTCAAAGAAAAAAAGAAAGAAAAATTTCAGCATAATCATACATAACCAGCTCCAAGCAGCACGGCTTAGAACTCCACTATGAGTGGCTAATCGTGTCCACGTGAGTTTTGATGGAGAGCCACCTCGTGGTGCGGCTCCCGGTCAAGACTGTGTTCCGAGGCACGCTCAAGTCTTTTGTCCACGTTCAACTGTTCTTTTTTGGAGTTTCCCTCCCTCCTCCTGCTCAGAGCACGTGGCAGGATGTATGCAAAGGCCTTGGATGGATGCAAGACACCAACAGGAAACAGAAACAGACGCTGGATCTGGGAGTCAGGGAGACAGAAGGGCGTGGTGGTGGACTGTGGCAGATGAAGAACTCTGATTCTGCTGATTTTTGCCTCGTGGGTCCAGAAGCCCATCGCTCCCAGAACATCTAAGAGATATTGGAAATCCATATTCTTTTCAGTAGTGGCAACTCATTCAAATTTAAAATGCAGTGTAGGCTGAAACAATGATAAGCAAATGAGGTGATGGGCGCGTGCAAGAGTTTGATTTTAATCATTCTACAAAGTGAACATATATCAGAACATCACACTGGACCCTATACCTACATCCAGTTATTATTGATCAAATAAAAATAAAACTTCAAACTTGCTCCTGGGGACACTTGGGGCCTGCACACCCCTAACTGGCACTTCCTGCAGGAGACAGCACCCAAGAGCAAGACTGGGCAGGAGCGAGGGCTCTGCAGGCAGAGTGCCTGGCTCAAGCTCCCACTCGGCGATTTCTTGGCTGTGCAACCTGGGCCAAGTTCCTTAACCTCTCTGCGCCTCTATTTTTCTGGCATGTGAAATGAAGGTGTTAGTAACAGTCCCCACTTCATTGGAACACCTTTAGTCTGTGCACATGAATTCGCATCTGTAAGGAATTCCCGGGAAGAATCTGGTCCCTGGTGAGCAGTAAGTAAGCATCACTATTGTTCTTAGCCTTTTGCGGGTCCCCAGTATTTGTATACTTTCAGGGTCTCCCCAGCAGTCCTGGTGAAGAGAGTGGCAGGCACAGGGGCCACAGTTAATATCTCCATTTTACAGGTGAGAACACTGAAGCACAGAAGGTATTTCACCTGCCCAAAGCCACACAACAAGCAACAGGCAGGACCTGACCCCAGGAACTGGCTCTCCAAATCTGACCCTCCCTCCTGTGTCCTCTCTGCCCCCTCCCAGCCGGCCAGAAACTCCGCCACACTGCCAGCTGCCCCTTGCTGTGCTCCAGACGCAAAACCGCAATGAAGTGCTTGAAGAACGCAAAGAAAGGAGGAGAGAGCCAGCAAGCAGAGGGAACGGAGGGAGGGAGGGGAGCTGTTCTCATCACAAATTTCTCCCTGGCCCTCTTCCCAGACTTGAAGCTGCTGGCACGGCTGGCAAGATTCGGGGCAGGGGAGTGAGCGAGCCGGCGGGGAGCTGGGCCCGGAACCCCTCCCCCCATTCCTCAGGCTGCCCCAAGCCCCAGGACTGGGCGCACCATGGCGGGGCCTGGCGAGGCATGAAAATGCATCGTCCTAAGTGAGCTGACTCCGAAACTGAAAACCAAACTCCCCATGTTCTCACTTGTAGGCAGGAGCGACATGGCCACGAAGATGGGAGTGATAGACACCGAATATGCCCATAATGGGGCGGGGGGAGAGGGGAAGGGGGCTGGGGCTCAGAAACCACCTGCGGGGCACATGGCTCACTGGCCGGGAACAGGCCACCTGAGACCCCCATCCCCACCACCACACAATATGTCCAGGAAACAAACATGCACGTGCACTCGCTGAAACTAACATTTTTAAAGAAGAAGACGCACAGTCCCTTGCCCAAAACCACAGAGAGTGGCCAAGCGTGGGACCCCGTGTGACTGCACAGGACCCACGCCCGCCTGCCACCCCCAGACACACCCTCGCCCGAGGTCCGAGCCAGCCCTCCACATCCCAGAAGCCCAAAGAGGGTTAAAAGACGCCCTCGCCTCTCCCCGTGTCCTGGTGAGATAAAACCACCATTGGGAGACCCAGGACAATTTTTATATAGGATTAGAAAACAAAAATCAATATTTAATTATCTGTAAGCTTTTTGTGTCACTGAATCTTTAGCGCCCTAACAGGGAGCACAGGCTGCCAGAGCAAAAGTAAGTCATTAAAGACGCAGCCTTGCTGGCCAGCCCTTTTCAGAGCCGGCCATAAATAGAGAGCATTATCACCCTCGCATGCTGGTGTTGTTATTTATCTTCGCAATCTCTATTTACCGCTATTTATAGCAGATTTTCCCCATATATTACAGGGCCAGGTTAACTTTAATGCAGTTCATGAAAAGAGGTACTTAAAACTTTGGAACATGCGTACGTGGACAGATGGTGAGGTTTTCAGAAGCTATGGGGCCCAGAAGGCCGATTTGAAGGGTGTTGATTTTTTTCCTCCTTCTCTTTTGCCTCCGCTCTCTTCCCGTGAAGTCTGCCTGGAGTCCTCCATCCCTGGCACGGCAGCCACAGCCTCCGGGCGAAGAGATGGGCGGTGAAGCTGTGGAAACCCGGTGCCGGACTTCCAAAAGGTCTCACCTGGAAAGAGGCTTTTCATTTGCTGAGCCGACAGCAAAGTCGCCTCTTCAGAAGCTGGAAGCTCTTGCGTTGCCAGGAGCCCTTGCCGGGTGGTACGCAGTACCATCTTATTTCTGCCCCAATCATGCCAGGTTGTGACCTGCCTGCTCAGTGACCTGCCTCCACCACCTCCTCCAGGCAGGACAGGAATCTGGGCCTCCGGGAGACTCAAGGGGCCTCGCACAACTTCTGGCCTGTCGCAGATGCACAGCCAATGTGAGGGAAGCAGAAGAGTTAAAGTCAAAGCCAGAGGGAAGGCTGACCTGGTTTACATTTCTGCTTTGGAGCGCACTACCTAGAGGACACTGGGCAGGTTAATTAGTGTCTCTGAGCCTTAGCTTTGTCCTCCAGCGACCTGCTCAGCCCACTGCCTGCCGCAGAAAGTGCACTGGTGTGAGCTGATTTTGTATCATGAATCCTAAGAGCCACATGACTCTTTAGAACTTCTGTGAATGTGGAAATGTGAATAAATGAGTGCATGAATGACTGGACGGATGGACAAATGAATGAAAGAATGAATGGAGGAATGGATGAATAAATGGGTGGATGGATGGATGGTTGAACAGATGGGCAGACGGATGAATGAATAAAGGAAGAAACAAACAAACGGATGGACGGATGGACGGATGGACGGATGGACGGATGGACACATGGATGGACAGACAGATGAACAGATGGACGGATGGATGGATGATGGATGGAGGAATGAAAAAATAAATGAATGGATGGGTGGATGGATGGATGGCTGGATGGATGAGTGGACAGTCATATGAACAGATGGATGGATGGAGGAATGAAAAAATAAATGAATGGGCAGATGGATGGACGAATGAGAACACAGCAAAGACCTTCCTCAGAAGCAGAGCTGGGATCCAGGAAATGTAATCTGGGTAAGGATTAGAGGCATTTTGGCTTATTAATTTAAAAAACGAGGCAGTCTAGAAACAGACCTGAGGATTTGTAAAAATCTGCATGTAATAAAGGTAGCATTTCGACTCCTCTGGGAAAGGATTATTCTACAAATAGCACTGGGATAATTGTTTGACTATTAGACAACAAAAATAGAGTTGGATTTTTACTTCACAGCCTTTTAACAAAATCAGTTCCCAAGGGGTTGGAGTCAACTGGGAGACATAAAATTCTATGACCCCTGATGGCGAAGTGGGTGAGCATCATATGACCTCAAGCAGTGAGGATGTCTCCAAGTACAAAGCAAAATAATATGCTATAAAAGTAAATGTACATCAATTAAGCTACATAAAATAAAAATATTTACAGGTTAAAAAGAGACGTAAAATACACTGGGAAGAATTATTTGTTCTGTCTACACCAGACAAAGGGTTAACAGACACAATATATAAAGAGCTCTTGGATATTATTTTAAAAGTAAAGAATAAAATTAAATAGAAAAAGAATGGATCAAATGTATGAATGTGAAATTAATCAGAGAAGGCATAGAAATGTCTAAATAAGCACACAGCACAAGCTAAGCTTCACTGGCAATAAAAGAAATGCAACTTATCTGAACAGATACAGTTAAAAATGGTCAAATCGACAAACTTTTTCTTTGATGATAATACATAGTGCCTGTGAGTCTGCCATAGAATAGATGCATCCTGGGTACAATCTTTTGGAAGCACAAGAGTAAGTACTTTTTGTTGTATGTCTTGAGATTTTGTGGTCATTTATCATATAGTATCTTTGTGCAAAAGTTGAGAGATACAGTTTCAACACAGTTTCCCTCTGTCAGTTTCCTCTGATGGGAATGATTGACTTTTTTGTTACCTATCGCAGTCGTAAGCAAGTTCACTCTTTGGCCTGGCAATTCCATTTTAAGAAATCTAACTTAAAAAAAAATGGAGACTTGGAAGGGAGATGGGGGAGGGATGGAGAGACTAAAAATCACCTATCAGATGTAATGTGCACAGGTGACGGTGGTAGGTACATGTAAAGGCCAGACTTCTTCACCACTATACAACACAACTATGTAACCAAAAACTATTTGTACCCCTAAAGCTATTGTAATAAAGAAAAAAAGAGAAAGAAATCTACCTCAGAGCAATACTGGTACATGGGCTTAGAGATATATTTTCAAGGAAAAACACTGTAACATTGGCTTCAATAGCATAGAAAAAGATTAACAACAATCTAATTACCTGTCAAGACAGGAATGGTTAAGCAAACAAAAATGGCTATTTTTGTAGGTCAAACATGGTTGTGTATATGCAATTTCAACCGAATACACCCATATAATAGAATACCATGCAGCCATTAAAAAGAATGAGGCATTCTTTTTAACACATGCAATACTGTTAAATTGTTAAGAAAGAAAAGTAATTTCTTTCTTAACAAAAAATACAGCACATATACCACGGTCCAATTTGTGTAACTAATTTAAGCATGTATATTACAAAGGCCTGAAAAGGAGGGCTGTTTAGGGATGTGTTCTCTCTTTACCCTGTGGATGTCTGCGTTATTTAATCTGTGACTTCTTGTCCCACCAGAATTCACTTGCGTGCCTTGTTGGGTGGGCCACCCAAGTCAGTCCTCAGGAGTCAGCCTGAGGTCATTTCTAAGCATAAACTCACCTGACGTACATCAAGGATTTGCAGGGCTGTCAGAGTGATGCTCAGTATCTCGGCCTGGCAGGAAAGACTTCCCGTGCCACGAACCCCACGACTCTCCCCATAAGTTCCCACGGGTTTCCACAATCTACACTGCCTCTTGCTCCAAACTTGTCCATGCTGTGCCCTCTACTTGAAATACCCCTCCCTGCACTGCTCACCGGGACATCTCTACGAAGATTCAGACAGCGCCTTCCGTGGGTGGCTGTTCCTCCCGTCCCAGTCTGTGTTAAGTCCTCCTAAAGCTATTTTAGAACAGAGTCTGGCAATGGGTCATCTGAGGTCCGCTGGCAACAAAATCACCAGGGCAATTGCTTCATTTTTTAACATGAGGTGAAAATTACCAGCATGCGATTAACCAGTTTAAACCGTACGATTCGGTGACAGTTTTTAACATCTGAATTCCTGAGTCTTGACCCAGATGTACTGTATTGGAAGCTTCTGGTGTTGGGTCCAACAGTCTCATCTCAAATAAAGCTCCCAAATAATTCTTGCATACATAGACGTTCAATCATCAAGGCCCTAGTATCTCATCTCTGTATTCTAACAATGCATGTCTGTTTGTCTACTTGCCCGTTAATTTATAATCTTCAGGGTGGGGGAATGAAAAATCACTTATTGGGTACAATGTGCTGATGTCCAGGTGGGGGTAGTGGGCACACTTAAAGCCCAGACTTGTTTGCCACTGAATAATGCAACCATGTCACCAAAGAGGATTTGTACCTCTAAAGCTATTGAAATTTAAAACAATTTAAAATTTTTTTAAAATGATAACCTCTAAACTGTGAGAATCTATGTAAAGATTGAGCAGTAGATCTATAGACAGGCACCACAAATGTGAAATTTATATATATGTTTATTACGTTATATTGCATTTCAACGAGAAGCTGCACAAACTGTCATGCTCCGTCCAGCAGGAGTAGGTGGGAAGATGCCCCCTGCAGCCACCCCACTGTCAAGGAGAGCCACCGCCGTGCTTGGCGCCGCAGCCCGCGCTGCAGCCTGAACACTGCTCTCAGCTGGGGATCTGTTCCTTTCTCTTTCTGGACCAGCTGGTGTTGACTCTTGCCAGAAAGAAACAGTCTCCAGCAACCCTGCCGACCTCACCGCAGAAGATCAGAGATGCGTCTTAGGTGCAGGGATGTCTGTTTCCAGCGCTTTCCAAAATCCCACGCAGGGACATTGCCAGGCCCAACTGGAAGACTGGGAGGCCTGCGGGCCCAGCACAGCTCCCTGCGCGTCCTTGGCGTGGGGGACCATCTCTGATGTGGAGGGCGTCTCTGTCTCGGGAGCCTGTTCCATCTGGCAGTCCTCCACCCTCAGCCAAGGACCTGCTGCCTTCTGGGAACCCTCGGGGTGGAAGGAAGAGAAAGAGAAGGGGAGGGTAACAGCTGGGGCCGGGAGGCGGGGAGGGCAGGGAGAGCCTCTCTCCAAAAAGCCAGTGATTAATCTTGAAGTTGGGATGCTTTCGCTTCCGTGCAAACTGGAGCATCAGGCGGACACAGTCACAGTGTGCATGCCGTGGACAGGAAGGCTTGAGGGAGGGGGTACAAGTGTCGGGCCCAGCAGAGTCTGGTTCGAATCCTGTCAGTACCATGGCTGTGTTACCTGGGCCGAGTTACCTGCCGTCTCCGAGCCCTTTCCTTGTCCACAGGTGTACTTCCCAGAGTTTCTCTGTAAGGCTTGCATTGCATAATGTCCATGAGAGGCCCGAAGCAGGACCTTAAAAGGCATCCACTCTCTCCAAGCTCATTGTCCCCGGAGCCCCTCTCTCCTCAGAAGGATGGCTTTGCTTTGTGTGGTAGTAATGTGCCCTGGCCAGGCGAAGTGACAGCAGCTCTGAAGTCAGCACCGGAGACCTGGGCTCCATCTATGTGACCTGCTTGCTGGCCTGGGGCCGTTCCTTCCAGTCCTTCTTCTGCAAGTGCAAGGGAGGCTCCAGCGGGGTGAAGAGGACCACGGACCAGAGCCTGTCAAGCATCAGACCCCTCTGATCTTAAGACTCTTCCTGGCATGATCAGCCCTTTTCTCGGATGAGCCCATGGAGGCCCAGAGAGGAGAAGTCGGCTGCGTACTACAGCGAAATGCCAGGAGGCGCTGGCACTCCTGCCAGGGGGGTCTGACTCCGGTCTCCTAGCTCTTCCTGCCTGCCTTCTTTTTGTGCTCACGGGTAAGGAAGACAAATAGTAGCCACTTCCTGACCCTTAAGGACCTTTAAGGACTCCACACTGTGCGTCCCCTGTCATCCTCCCCACGCGCCACTGGGGCAGGTTCTGTGAGGTCCCACTGCCCAGATGAGGACATGCAGGTTTGCTACTCACGAGTGGCAGGGTCAGGACTTGAACCTGGGACTGAACTGGGTCCCCGGAGCTGACCCCCTCCCTCTACAACTCACACAGGTGCTAACGATAGCCCAGACTTGCCAAGAGACACCACCGAGGCAAGAAGCAGCCACGTCTCCCCGCTTTCTGCACATGGGCAAGGAGGTCGGTGCCTATGGAGGAGGCAGCGTCCCACACTGACTCATTTCTTACTTAGCCAGACACATCGCACTTCCCAGTCACCCAGTCCCCGGCGACCACCAGAAGCTCCTGCCATAAATAAGCCGCACAAACTCCACAGATGCCCCAGGAAACCGGAGCCGGGGAAACGGCTCGGCATATGTCTAGATGGTTAATTGCCTTAATTGCTGAGAGCTGGGCGATTAGCTCACGCGATCCACCCCAGTGGCCACAGAACGTCCTTAATGGTGTTCAGCTTATTTGTGTGTTAAGCTCCAGTTACTATTACGGGGAACTTTGCAACTGCTGATTACCCCATAAATATATAATCGGCGTCGCAGGAGAGGAGAAGCCAGGGGCGCTTGGAAGGCTTCGCCGGGACCGCTGTGGAAAAGGGCTGCACCTCTGCCCACTCGGCAGGTGTTTGTTGAGCACCTACTGTGTACCAAGTCCGCCACCCCCACCCCCTGTGAGGCCCTGGAGACGGCACAGGGGATGAACCAGGCAAAATCCCGGCCTCTGTGGAGCAAACATCCCGGGGAGTGGGGAGGAGACCGGCAGGGAGGAAGTCAAGGAGACGATTTTAGACAAGAATGATGAAGAGAATAGAAAGGCGTGATGGGGTGGGATGATCCAGAAAGAGCTGGGCTGGGGCTTAGGGGGTCAGGAAGGTCCTTCCGGGGACTGGCATTGGGTTTGGGCATGAGCGAGAGGTCAGAGCTGCTTCTGTGGGGCAGGTGGGCATGGAGATGCAGGCAGGGGGCCGGCAAAGCAAAGACCCCGAGGGGAAGGTGCTTGCCCTGCCTGAGGAGGAGAAGTGGACTGGCGTGCTCGCAGTGCAACACCGATGGTGAGATGGGCTCAGGACGAGGGACTGAGATGGAGGCAGAGACCCGGCACGCAGGGTTGCAGCAAGGAGCCTGGGGGTCTTTATTCCTAAGTGCCACGGAAAGGCATCGTGTGACCTGAGGTATGTCTTAAAAGACGCCTTTGGTTGCTGGGTGGGATGTGGATGATGGGGTGGGTGGCAAGGGGGGGCCAAGTACCCTGCGAGGGGACTTCTTCAGCCACTCGGGCGAGCGAGGTCGGCTTGGCCCAGGCTGGGGTGGGGGAGCCGGAGAGCCGTGGACATCCGAGTGCGGACCTGACAGCAGGCGGGCTAAGACTTAGTCTGGAACGCACAGAGGCTTCGAGGCCAGCTTTTAGCTAAAGCCCTTGGGACAGTGGTGTGTCATTGAGCAAGATGGTAAGCAGCTGGGGAGGAACAGGTGGTCAGGAAGATTCATGTTTTGGAAAAAGAATGACTTGGGCCCAGCCACAGCGGAAGGGGTGGTACAAGCATCAGGGAGGCTGGTGGAGAGAGCATTGCTGAAAGCTGGGAGAGATGCGATGGGAGGCTGGGCTGGGACCAGGATGGTGGGACAGTGGGCGGGGAGCCACCAGGATCTCTTGCCCAACACGGGAGGGAGTGTCCGCAGCAAACCGACTTTGGCCGAATCCGTGTAGTACAAGACCTGAAAACAGAGGCCTCGGTTCTGTCATATCCCAAATTATTACCCGTAGCCCCATCTTAATCCTTCTGAAGTTGGTGGTGGGAGGGAGGGTGGATCAAAATTAGAATTATATCAAGCAGAAAATAATCTTCAGTCTGGGTTGCACTGATAAAAAAATAGTCAGAATTCATAATTACCATATAAAACTGTTTATGTTTGTGATTATATGTTACTGCCACCTCCAGGTCCTGGCAGTAAATGACTTAATTGCCTTAGCCTGGAGCTGGGGCCCAGGAAGCAGGAGGAAACTTCCCGTCCCGACTCCCCCCGCCAATCGGATTCCGGTGTTGCCCTGGTTTCTGTATCCATTTCCATCAGATGTGGTGACTATCGCCTTTGACCCGGTCATTTTGCCCAAAGCCAGTGCTGGCAATGATGGTGGTGAAGAGATGATAAGATATTGGAACTGACCAAGGCCTGGTTTTGCAGAGGAGAGGGGACCGGGCTTGGGTGACAGGGTGGGTCTGCATACCACAGTGTGTCACCCTCGTCTGTTAGGCCTGTTTGCCCGGAAGCACTCGGAGGATCAAACCTCACCAGTTTGCTCACCAGCACATCCCCGGCGCCTGGCATGGAGGAGGTGCCTGTTTGAGGCTCGAGACGAGGACTGCAGCGCATGTGGCGGGCCCGGCAGGGGGTGGGGCACGTGGTCAGGGACATGACCACCACAGGCCTTGGAATCTAGCCTGCTGGGGGTCTCCGGGAGACAGTGTGGAGCTGAGTGAGAGAGGGAGCCAGGGTACGGATACACCAGCTCCCAAGTCATGGGCTGAAGGCTGCTCCTGAGGGCGGGGTGGGGAGTGCTGCTTCCAGCCAGTTCCATTCTGCCACGTTCAAGGGCAGAGAAAGCCCCAGAGCCCAGATAAGCCCTTGTGGGGAGAAGACACACACAGGGGCAACTCAAGTCGGGCTCAAGTGTTCTGGAAAGGTGAAGCCAAGAAGGTATGGCCGGGCAACAGCAGCATCTCCCATGGAGCACAATAAGTCATATTAAACTAAACGAACAAATAGTGAGATGGGGACCCACCCAAGACTCGGCTGCTAGCCCGCTTCCCTCTTGAATCCCGACTCCTAGAAGTCATGAAGCCCCTGGCCCTCAGGAGGTTCGAGTTTCGTTGAGCCCCTTTGTGTTTTGGGTTTTCCATTGTCAAAGGGGCAGTGATTGTACTAGCTCTGCACCATTGTTGATAATATTTAGCAGAGCATGCTGCTTCACACATTCAACCCACGTGTCCTGAGCACCTGCCGCCCACCTGGCCCAGGGCTCAGTGAGCAGGAAGCGAGAAGCACCTCCCTGGTCCCCACTGAAGTGCTCTACCCTGGGGTCTCCCAGCATGTCAGTTTCCGGCCCTTTCTCCGGCAGCCGGTAGAGCGAGGTTGCCGCATGCAGGGAGAATCCGCTGTGGCAGGAGGGTTTCTCAGGGCTGAATCAAGACCTGGGAACAGCCGGGAGCTCTGTGAGAAGCAGCATCCATTCACTCCTTCATTCATTCACTTTGAGGAGCAGTTCTGTGCTGATCCCAGGACCTGGTTCTCCAACGCCTCCATTCAGCCCTTCGCTAAGTCCTGTGGATGACGCCTGCTAAGTCCCTCTCAAGTCCACTTGTTGCCTGCCCTCATGCTGGCCTGAATCAGTCTGAGCCTGGGCCCTGGTCTCTGCAGGATCCTCCCCCGTCGCCTCTAACCTGTGGCTCCCTGTTGAGAAGCTTCTGCAGTTCTCTGTGGCCTCCAGAAGAAAATCCAGCCTCCTCCACTGGCCCTGCCTACCCCACACTGTGTGTGCAGCCCTCCCACCATTTCTAAAACACACTTGTGATGGATGGATTGGTTGATGGATTGTGACCGGGTCTCGCTCTGTCACCCAGGCTGGAGTGCAGTGGCACCATCACAGCTCACCACAGCCTTGACCTCCTGCCTTGGCCTTCTGCCTCAGCCTCCTGAATACCTGGGACTATAGGCGTGCACCACCATGCCCGGCTAATTTTTGTTATTTTGTTATAGAGATGAGGTCTCACTTTGTGGCCCAGGCTGGTCCTGAACTCTTGGGCTCAAGTAATCCTCCCACCCTGGCCTCCCAAAGTGCTGGGATTATAGGCATGAGCTACCAAACCCGGCCAACACGCACTTGTTTTTAAGTAGCTTGGTTGCTATATAGCCAACATTCTATAACATTCACCCATGTCAAGTGTACAATTCTGTAGCTTTGGCACAGTTTCAAAGTTGTGTAGCCATGTTGTCTATACGAAGAGGGAACTCCCGAAAAGCCAGAATTGTCTTTTGGAGGGCAGGTCCCTTGTGGTACACTCAGAATTTGCCTCCGGATCAAATGGTCAACCAAAGTTTTTAACTGGGAGTTTTGAGAAGGTTGCATCACGACTTGCAGAAGAAACGTTGTGGCAACAGGTGAGTTGTGGCAACAGGTGACTGATTCTTCCACCATGACAACCCACCTGCCCACACCATACTGAGTGTTCAGCGGTTTTTGACCAAAAACGGCATGGCCTCCCGTTCCACCCTCCCTATTCACCCAATCTCATCCTGAGCATCTTATTGTTTTGTTTCCCTGGTGAAAAAGTCCTCAAAGGGAAGCATTTTGCCAGCGTGGTAGAGGCGAAACAAAAAATGGCAGAAGCACTAAAAGGCAACAGAACGGACGAGTTTAAAACTCTTGAGCAGTGGAAAAAGCATCTCAGTAGGAGCATTGCATCAAACAGAGTACTTTGAAGGCGACTGACGCTTAAACATGTAAGAATAAACACACAATTTTTATAAATAAATTCCTTTGGGTCCCCCTCATATTTTTTCCTTGTCTTTAGTGCTTTTGGTGTCACATCTAAGAAGCCATTGGCCAATTCAAGGTTGTTAGGGCTTACTCCCAAATTTTCTTCGAAGAGTTTTATAATTTTGGCTTTTATGCTTAGGTATATGATCCATTCTGAGCTAAATTTTGTTCTTTTTCCCGTGGATGTCAATTTGTATCCAGCACCAGTTGTTGAAAAGACTATTTATCCTCATTAAGACTCTTGGCATCCTTATCTAAGAGTGATTAACAGTAGATGTTTGGACTTACTTCTGGACTCTCACTTCTGTTCCACTGATCTGTGTGTCTATTCTTGTGCCTGCACTGCACTGTTCACACCCTTCCTAGGTGAAGGCAAAGGTTGCCTCCAATTTTTTTTTTTTATGCCAGTGTTAATCTCTTGGACTAGACCTTGAGTACCCACACAGAGTGGTATAGCACATTGTCTTAGCGGGCAGTCATCTAACTTTTTTTCACATGGCGTGATTCTGGGTAATTTACTGAACCTCTCTGAGTTGTGCTTCTCAGGGCTTCATTAGTAAAAAGCATAATCTCATCATCCTCCCTCTCTCCCATCCTTACTCTTCTCTTTCCTCTTCTACCTTTGAAGACAGAGCCCGCCCTCTTACTGCCGTACCATCACAGTGCAGACACAGAGTACACACTAAGTGTGTTTCAGCCATATGAATACGTCGCCCGTCTCACCGAAAGGATACGGTTTCCGATGTACCCAGGCAGCGGGCTCTAAATAACCAATGACTCGAGGCCATTGGGTTCCTGCTTCCACTCCTCCTGCCTGCAAGGCGTTGACCTCTCTCCCTCCTGCCTGGGTCCTGGCAGCAGGCTCTGAGCTTCCTGCCCCTTCCCAGCCTATGGAGGCCACATGTCACAGAGCAAGGTTGTCAGACTCCCCAGGGTCCCCGCGCCCTTAGTGTTCAGGAACGCTATCACCAAGAGAAACCCCTGGTGACTCTGCTTATTGGGCATTTAGGCACCAGCAGCGTGACAAGCCCTTTATGTCCTGGCAACTTAGCAGCCGTTTGAAAAAATCATACACACAAGCGAATCAAAGAATGCTATTTTCATTTCGTTCTTAAGTAAGCACAAGCACTTCCTACTGAAACGTGCGAGCCAGCGGGGCTCTGCGCGGCTTCTGAAACCTTCGAGCCAGATCGCACTCTGCCGCCCTTATTTCCCGCTCCATGTTGATTTTGGCACAGGCTTTACATCTTATCACAGCAGCCACCAAAAAACCCAGGGTCATGGAGATAGGACATCATCAGAAGGAATGTGGTGTGACCTAATGCTGGAACCATGAGCAGCCTCAAGCCGGCAGATCACAGGGTGCTTGACAGATGTGAAGTGCCGCTGTGTTTTCCCTGGAGATTTAAGATATCTTGCAGGGTTCCTGTGGGTGTGCTCAGGCACCCCAAGGTGCCTCAGCACACCGTTTGGGAATTGCGGTCCAGGAGGAAAGAGTATATGAACTGGTCCCTAACATCTTCCCTGGGATTCCAGCTCTGTCCATGATTTCCCATGTGACCTTGGGCCAACTGTGTCCCGTCTCTAGGCCTCAGCTTTCCCCCTCTTCTGCAAAACTGGGCCTCTGCCAGCTGCAATGTCTTATCATCGTCGTTGCCATCATCATCCTCAGATCATCATCATCATCATCACCATCAACGTGCCCCTTGATAATGAGTGCTGCACAGGCACCACGGACCATACTCCTCACAACTGCTCTGGGCGGGGCATCCTTTTAAGTCCCATTTACAGAGGAGGGACGAGGTTCCAAGGGACTCAGTAAACCTGCCCATCACAGGCAGAAAGTGGCAACTTTTGCCCTGGCTTTCTGTGGCCTGCCATGGCTACTTTGAGTTTCTAAAACCTCGGAGAGCAAAGAACACTTTACCTTTAACTGAAAGAAGAGCGGTCAAGTGACCGCACAGCTGAAAGTCAAGTTGCAAGTTACCTATCGACACTCCAGGGGCACAAACCCATCCATCAACAGCTGGAGTCCCAGGTGCTGGTGCCCGCATCTAGCTGGTGCTAGCTAGAGATCCAAGTCTGCATCGACTGGAAGTTAAACTCTGTTCAGAGCAGAGTTGTTAAACACAGGATGCCAGCATGGTGTTTCACTTTGTGTCCATCTACAAAGACTAAACTTTCTTTCTTACATTCTATTATGGTGAAAATCCTTCGACCAGCTCCTTCTTGCTTTCAGGATGAAGAGAAAACTCCTTCAAGTGACTAGCGAGGTCTGCCCCCTCCACCTTCATCTCCTGTCAAAGTCTACCCATAACGTGCCCGCCCTCCCACTCCTTTTTTATTTTATTTTATTTTTTAAGAAATAGGGACTAGGGCAACCCTCTTTCGGGTCCTCTCTGGCTGCCAGGAGCTTTTCTATCTTCTAATAAATTCCTGCTTACAAAAGAAAGAAAGAAAGAAAGAAAGAAAGAAAGAAAGAAAGAAAGAAAGAAAGAAAGAAAAGAAGGAAAGAAGGAAAGAAAGAGTCTCACACTGCACCCAGCTTAGTGATGTAATCACAGCTTACTGCAGCCTCCAACTCCTGGGCTCAGGCAGTTCTTCCACCTCAGCCTCTTGAGTACTGGGGCTACAGGGGCATGCTACCATGACAGGTTCATTTTTTATACTTTGTCGAGATGGGGTTTTGCTATGTTGCCTAGTCTGGTCTCAAACTCTTGGCCTCAAGCAATTCTCCCGCTTTGACCTCCCAATGCACTGGGATTACAGGTGTGAGCCACTGTACCCAACTCCCCCTCCTACTTTTTATGAAGCCAGAAAAAAACCAGCTTCATTATAAAATATTGTCTGTGGACCTGCCCAATGCCAGACACTGACCTCAGCCTGGGGCATGTGGCAGAAAACAAAAAAGACGCAGTGCCTACCCACACAGGTTTCTAGTCTAAGGGGGTGGGGGAGAGAGGGAGAGGGAGACTCAGCACACACCCTCCCAAACACCTGCACGTTCCCAGTGTGATGACTTCACGGAGGAGAAACTCGGGTGCTCTGTGGCCCAATCTGTGACTGTCCCCACGGGGCCTGCCCTGACCTCATCACAGAAAGTTGGAGTTGCCTCTTCAACTGGGCAATTTCAAGTTTGTCCTGATGCCGTTGTACCCCTCGCATAGTGCCTGACCCAAAATAAGTGCTCAGTGAACATGCAACAGATTAGTAGATGCTCAGGGTGGAGGCAAACAACAGAAAAGCAAAAGCAGCTGTGAGCTCTCCCTCTCTCCCCCACTGCTCTCCCCCAACCCCACACACACCCTTCGGAGATGTCATTGGCAACTGTACTCTCTGTCCTCGCCTGCTCTGTTTCTCTTTTGAAGAAAGATGTCTTGCTGTGTTTCCTATTGCTCTCCCTTTCACTCCACCCCCTGCCCTAGGTACCCCCCCCCAGAATGTGTGTAATCATGGATGTCAGTTCCCATCCTTGGAAAGCGCCTGCCTGCAGTGCCTTCTCTAAAAAAAGGTACAGAGAGCAAGCCAGGCTGTGCTCGATTGGTGATGTCTGCCTTGGTCAGGGAAGCAGGGCATTGCAGGATGGGAGACCGCCTTTGTGGACAAGGCCAAGGGCTTAACTCTCAGAACCTTGTGCGGCTGCAGCCACTGGGCCCCCAGAGCAAGGGACGGGACCCTGTTCTCTTACAACTTGGCATGGAATTCCACCACATCGGGTGGTGACAAGTGGCAGGTGAATGCCTCTCTCTCTTGGGAAGTCAGTGAGTAAGACGCACACTAAGACGTGGTTGCCAGAGCCACCACAGCATCCCAGTGAGATGAGTTACCGACTCAGTCCCCCAGAGAAGAGCTGGGGCACAGAGGGGGAGGACAGTCTCTTTGCTGGGTTCTCCCAGAAGCCCACTCTGAGACAAGGAGGCCTCGGTAATACCACCTGGGGAGTGGGAGGTGGGATTCTATTATCACAGTGAGCCAGGGGGGCAGCCTTGTCCTACTGGGAGCCTCCAGGGAGCCAGGTGGCCCACCGTGGAAGTCATGGTGCCTAAGCACCCAGTGGCTGGGTCATTTGCCCAGCTAGACCCTGTCTTGGCCGAGAACTGCTTCTGGGGCAATAACTGATGCACCCAGCCTGCCCTCTGCACAAGTAAGCAGGCGTCTAAGGCCGGAAAAGCACCCATAGCACCCAGTCATAGGTGCTCGAGGTAAACAGGTATGCTTGAACGGGACACAGGTGAGACTTACAGTCTCAGTTCCCAATGACCCTCTCTCCCTCCACTGGGTTCCTTCTAGTAAATGCCCCACAGCAGAGACAACTTTGGCAGGCTGAATGGTCTCTGTCACAACTGCAGTAACTCCCCTGCATACAAAACTTCACGTGACGAACTTTCACAGATGCGAGCATGCAGTCACGTGTCCAGTCACATTAGTTCACATGTCTGGTATACATTGTCACGTACAGGTATCCTCTACGAGTGGTTGTGCTTTTGTGTACTTTGCTGTGAGATACTATACCAAGCACAGTAGTACAGTATCTTTATTTCAAGCCCAGGATGTCTGGAAGCAGCAGTAATGCCACTGGCACAGCACTATACTGTACAGCTGATTATGTTGGTTGGATACCTAGGCTAACTTTGTTGGGCTTTTGAACAAATTGGCCTCACGAACACACTCTCAGAACGGAACTCGTCCGTATGTAGGGGACTCACTGTACCCAACTCTGTCCTTGTATTGCAAAAGCAGCCACAGACAATATGTAAACAAATGGGTGTGACTGTGTCTCAATAAAACTTTATTTACAAAAACAGGCTGTGAGTCACACATTGCTGGACATACCTGACTCCTAATTTAAGGATGCGAAGATGTTTGTTTAATTAGCTGGCTGTGAGCAGGAGTGAAGAGTCTTTTTAGAGTCTGAGTTCTGTTTTGACTGTTTAACAGGGAAGAGAGCAGTGATTGATTAGTGAGGTCTGCCTTGGCCCAGGACACACACTGCACATTGTATATCCCTGACCTCCGGCAATCAGGAGAGCTCAGTGATATGATACAAACAGCTGCCATTATTATTTGGGCTTCAGAGGCTCATCTGGGAAGCCTGGCCTCTTCCCAAGCAAATTCTAAAACCACAGCACTGTCAGGTCTGGGTCCCTCAGCAGGACTGCTTCCTAGACTGGGAGTGACTTCAAGGAAGACAGTGTTATTTTTTTACTTGTCCTTTTTTTTCTCCAGGTCTAACACAGGGGCTGGCACGGTGTTTGGTGAATGTTGCTTGTATGAATGAATGAATGAATGAATGACGTTGAGATGGACCAGGGCAGCATTCCCTGAAGGCCTGCTCCATGCTGGCTTGAGATGACTGCATGCCTCTATCGCATCCCCCCACAAGCATCATGTGAAGCAAGGGTCACGACACCCCTTTCTCAGGCTGAACAGCACTCTCGGTAACAGAAACTGCAAGAGTCATGGGAACAGTGATGAGGATGGTGACCGTGACGGCTGCCACTTACCTCTACGAACTGGGCCCTGTAATATGCGTTTTTGCTTACATCTTCACACGACATGCACCAAGGAGGGAGTGTCTTTAACTCCCATTTTGCAGACGGGGAAACTGAGGCTCCTGGGGGAAGCCGCTGGCCGAGGTCAGACCCTAGAACGCACTTGAGCCAAGAGGTGGCAGCAGGCCTGTCTGCTTCGCAGTTTGAGATCACCACCCAAAACGGCAGCGCTGCCTGTGAGCCAGCTCTTGCATGACAGGGAGGGCCATGAGCAGACGAGGGGGGCTCGGCCGGGAGGGCCCCTGCCGTTTCTGCTGGGACAGGTCACAGGCTGAGCGGGACAGGGCAGCAGGGGTGGGCTTCCTCCCCGCCGGCGGGGTTCCCACCCTGGCTCCTTCCCAGCAGCAGGTCAGAAGCCCTGGTGTGCCCAGCGCCCCCGTGATTGGCAGCCTGCAGATGGCGGGGGTGCCTTGGAATTTATTATCCGAGCACGCCTTTCCGAGGGGGCCTCGCTGCCTGACACTGCTCTATCGGAAAGCTGGGAATGGTTAGCTGAGCCCATCTGTTAGCCAAAGAGGAGAACGCAGTGGGTGGAGAAGACAGTGGAGTCATTTAAAAGGAATGTCTCTGATGCTGAGGCCAGAGTGGAAGGTTATCTGCTGGCGGCCCTAGGGGGGCCTGGTGGTGGTGGTGGTGGTGTGTGTGTGTGTGTGTGTGTGTGTGTGTGTGTGTGTGTATGCGCGCGTGTGTGCGTGTGTGTGTGTGTGTGTGTGTGTGTGTGTGTGTGTGTTGTGTGTATGTGGTGGGGGTGGGAGCTCTCCCTCCCTGTTCTGAACCAAAAATCGCTGGTGCCCTTCCCCCCTCTGAGCTACAACTTGAACTCTGCAGCTCCTCCTCCACCGCTAAAGCCCACACTAGCACCATTGGTGTCTGGGTGACGAATCTAGGACAGATGGGGATAAATGCTGCTAGCCGAATTAATATCAGGTTGCAGATGAATCCAGGAGCAGGGGGATGATTAGGAGAAGTTACCGCTCCCAACATGGCGGAGCAAAGCTGTGTGCGGAGGCTTCTCCTCCCCTCCCACCCACCAAGGTGCCCTGGGAGAGGGCTGTGCAGCTGCCTGGCGGGACATGTGGGTCTCAGGAATCGGTTTCGGGGAGGTTTCTAAGCATTTATGACGGAGGCTGGAGAAGACAGGGAAGGTCAGTTCCTCCCGTGTCTATCAAAGCCTCCTCTGTGCTTGGAAGCAACATGGAACTGGGTGTCCAGAGACGTGGCTCATGCGCAGGCGCCCGCCCGGTGGCCCCGGGGCGGGCGGTCCCTCCTTGGATGCTTGGCCAGAGGAGAGCATCACAGTGCACGGGGTGACGCGTGCACTGACTGGTTCCCATGGGGGCATCTCACTTCATCTCCTCCATAGCCCTTGTGCTCTGTCCATCCACTTCTACCAAGAACCGGCTTCATGAGTGGCTGCAAGAAGCTGGATTCAAACCCAGAACAGAGGCCCGAGCCCTTGACCACCCGCTTCCCTGCCTTTTCCCAGAAGGATCCAGATGCTCATTGACGTTTCTTCCAACTCCCTGATGTGTTTTTAGAACTGCAGGCTTCTAAGTGTGTCGGGTGTCCACTCTGCAGTACGGAGAGTGAGGAGGAGAGGGCCGTGCTGTTGGCGGGCACCTGCAGGACAGGCCCCGTCACGTGTGATCGTGCCCTTCCCTCCTTGCTGAAGCTGAGCATGCCTGCAACTGGACAACTAACCGCGTGTTGCTTAATGACTGTCTGCTCTGCTGGACGGTGGGTTCCACAAGGACGCCATCCAATTTGCTCACTGCTGTACCCTCAGGAGAGAAGAATGATGGGCACATTGCATTTACTCCGTGAGTACTGAACAATGAATGATTGAGTGAATGAATGAGTGAACGAATAAGTGAATGATTGAGTGGGTGAATAATGAATGTGAGAGTGAGTGAGTGAGTGAATGAATGAATGCATGAGAAAGTGAATGAGTGAGTGAATAAGGGAATGAGTGGGCAAGCGAATGAATGAGTGAGTGAATGAATGAATGAGAGAGTGACCGATTAAATAAATGAATGTGTGAGTGAGTGAGTGAATGAATCAGTGAGCGAATAAATGAATGAGTGAGTGAATGAGTGAGTGAGCGGGTAAGTGAGCAAGTGCAGCTGGGAGACCAGGCCAACCCCTGGTGAAAACAGAAGCCCCACAGCTGTGACCCCGTGGCAGCCAGTCCATCTGGCCTGCCTCCGCCCAGGGTGTGGGGGCACAGGCGCAGGCTGCCTGGGTATTTCTGAAAGGGCCGCGGCATGACAGGGCCCCTCTGGCACGGGGCAGTGGTCGTGTCCAATGCTGCCTGGGCCTGCCCACCCCCGCCCCCTGTGGGAGCGATGCTGACTGGAGCTGCTTCACTCGGACATGAGGAGCAGCCAGGGCTGTCTGGGTGCCATGTGACCACCCAGCTGCCAGGGGAGCCCGAGGCGGCCGGGGGGCCGGGGGTCACCTCCACAGCGAAGTCATGTACCTGGCAGGGACCGCGCCTGTGGAGAACGCATGGTTCGAGGAGCAAAGTGCTCTGCATTCTTCTCTTCTTCCCTTCTCCTTGCTGCTTCTTTCTCCACCGTCTGGAGCCAGAACGTTTCCATGCCGGATGGCCAAGGTGAGGGCGGGTTCAGACGGGAAGGGGGGCGGTCTGTGTTCTCATGGGCAGGGCGTGCCGCCTCATGGCTGAGAGGCGGATGCCAGTTCAGAGGGCCTCTGCTGTCCTGGCACGGAGGGTGACCGTGAGCCACTGATTCGGTCCCTCTGAGCTCCACGTTCCTGGCCTGTCAGGAGAGGGTCACAGTCACCAGCCCACGAGGTGGCTTAGAGGGCTTGGAAAGATGGTGCCTGTGAATAGCACATGCTTCCCATGGAGCTCAGTTAATGCAGCTAACATCATCAACAACAACAGCAACGATAACACCATTAGCTGTAGAAACAGAAAACTAGTCCTGCAGTCTTTGTGCCAGTGATGGATACTGCTCAGTTAGGAGAGAGGCATTTGTGCTGCTACCTTTCCAGACCAGGGAGCAAAGAGAAGCCAGTCGCAGGAGACCATCTGAGGTCTGTGCAATTTCCTGTCAGCTGTTTGAGCCTAAAAGGCTGATAGTGTTCATGGAGTTTAAGTCCATGGAGATGGACAGAGGCCTAGAGACGGGAAGAGACTTGCCCGGGTCACACAGCGACGGATGGGCAGAGCCCAGACATTGTCACAGCTCCTGAGTTGGTGACTGTGGCTTGCCCCTTCCG
The DNA here is from genome assembly GCA_027257055.1 of Cephalopachus bancanus. Lineage (NCBI taxonomy): Eukaryota > Metazoa > Chordata > Mammalia > Primates > Tarsiidae > Cephalopachus > Cephalopachus bancanus. Next base: position 1,375,664 of record JAPVLO010000261.1, on the reverse strand, counting down.
ACGTGCAGCAGGCTGTGCCCAGCAAGGGTGAGTCTCCAGTGGCTGTGCTCACGGCTGACCTGGGTTCAAGCCCAATGCAGACGGGCTGGTGCTGGGAACACCTCTTCTGTTCCCAAGGCGGTGGCCATCCCTCCAGGGGCCCCAGTCCCCATTCCCGCGAGCGGTGAGTGCTGGCATGTCAATCCACAGTCTGGGCCTCCCAGAGGTGAACGGGGTAGACCCAGGATCTCGCAGCTCGTAAGTGGATGGCAGGATGTGTGGGCAGAGCTGTTAATTGAGTGCCACTGAGGCACATCATGTGAGGCGACATTAGTCAAAAAGAAAAACAAAACTCTGCCCTTGAGACACCTGAGACCTCATATTTTGATGTCCGACCATGTCTAACCATGACTTGCACTGTGACCTTGAACAAGTTATTTCCACTCTTGGGCCTCCATGTCCTGATCTGTAAAATGGAACCACCCATCTCTACCTCTCGGGGATGATTGTGCAGATTCCGTGAGTCTGTTAGAGACTATTGGAATAGAGTCTGGCACACAGTAAGTGTTCAATAAATATTGGCCAGAGGTCACAGTTCCTGGCAAGGGGGTGACACAGCACCCCGCAGAGGGCTGACACTCCGGGATGGAAGGTGTCCTCAGTCGTGGACTCTGTGCAGTGCGGCCTTTCTCCATCATGGTACCTAAGAAGGGGGTGCATGGCCACGATGCCCCTTGTCCAGAGGGGAAGATGAGGCAGAGGCGGCCACAGATCTTGACCCCATGCCCAATAAGAAGGGCTGGTGCAGTGAAGTTCCCAGGCTCGGGGCCGTGAGCGCATGTGCCGTCTCTTCTCCGGTCCGCTTGCACATGGCCTCGGGGGCTCTCCCAGAAGGGAGGCCGACTCCTTGCCTGTCAGGAGAAGCCTTGGGGAAAGAGGTGCATTCCCTCCCTGCACCCCCAGGGGAAGTATCAGCCCTGGAGAAGGACAGACATACTCCTCTGGAATCTCATCTCTGCCATGGACCAGCTGTGTGACTTCTGGAAAGTCACTCCTCTCTCTGAGTCTCAGTTTTGCATCTGTAAGATGGGGTGTCTTTGAAAGTGCAGTGGGACAGTCTTCCTGAGAGTAGACCCTGCCTTGCTTATAGGAGAAACCCCAATGCCAAGCACTAAGCTTACCACCAAACGTACGTTTCATACCAGGTGGCAAGTGGTGGCTACCAATAGCTGCAGGATCAAGGGTTCCGGGACTGTCCTAAGCACTTCCTGACATCAGTCCCTTCCAGCTCACGGTGAGAGAGACCTTAATGGCCCCCATCTCACGAGTGAGCAAAAACCAAGGCTTGGGGAAGACACTCACCTGGTGAGTGACAGGCCAGGATTTGAACTCAGGCAACTTGAAACTAGAGCACAGGCTGACGACCACCAGGACCTGGCAACAAGGAGGGAAGGAAGGAAGGAGGGAAGGAAGGAAGGAAGGAAGAGATGCAGAATGGCTGTCACTGAGACTAGCACTTGCATCGGGGATCAATGCATATCTGAATGATCGATGCATTCGTTAAAAGCGGAGGAGGCACACGATTGCTTTATTTCCCCAGGCTGCAGAATCTTGGAATATGGGACTGTGTAGAGAGGGCTCCATCCACGCGGAAGGAGACGACACGCCAGGTGCCCAGAGTGTGGCTGTCACACAATGTGGTTGACAGGATCCCAGTGACACTTTCACCAAAGTCGGCCCTCCCAGGTTCACGTAGCCTATGTGGCCTTTAAAAAAAATCTGATTTGGCTCCTGGAATTTAAACATTGGAAGATTTCACATGAAAAGAACCAGATTTCTGGAGTAGAAAATGTCCTCTGAGCAATCGCCAAGTCTCCAAGGCGTTGCTGTGAGCAAGAGTTGCCATGCTGTGCATTTGGGTTCTCCGCTGATTCCTCTCAACTGACTGAAATGCTGTATCCTTTGGCCACCAGTCTCGGAGGTTTCCTTGCCATGTTGTTGATAAAATGTGACACATTCAGAAAATCACCTTCCGACAGCACAGGAGTCTCTCTGGCCTCCTTGGCCCGGGTGTCCCAGCGCTCTCCCCAAGACACCCATGTTCCCAACTCCTTGCACCCCAGGCCTGGCTTTTGGTTTCTGGCCGGTCCCTTGTCCCCTGGGGCGCCTGGTTTCCGTGTATGTGGTCTGTGGGGTGCTGGGGGAGGGCCGCCGTTGTGCAGCCGAAGGCTTGGGAGGGCTTCTCGCTATGTGTGGAGGAGGATGACTCACAGGCCGGCATGTGTCTCTGGTGGAGCCAGGTTTCCTCTCCTACTTTGTTTTTATAAAGCAGAAATAGAAGTTTCCAAGGGGGCCGGCGGCCGGCTTAGGAAGCGAGGCTGTCTGTGGGCCTCGGAGGGAGGGCCTTGCTTGGGAGCCTGCTGGGGCCCACGGTAGACGCTGCCCCACGGGGACCCCACCCAGGCTCTCCCTCTCCCTCTGGCGAAGTTGGCCAGGGCGGGTTCCTCGGGCCACCGGAGAGGGGCAGGAGAGTCGGACTTGGGCCAGGCTCCACAGCTGACCCTCCCGCCCTCCCTGTCTTCCTGTCTTTCCTCTGTCCCTCCCCTCCTCCCCCTTCCTTCCTTCCCTCGCTTTGCTTCCTGCTCCCCCCTTCCCCCCTCTTTCTTTCCTTTCTTTTCTCGTTGTTCCTTTCCTCGTCCCCCTTCTCCCTTCCTCTCTCCTTCCTTTTCTCCCTCCTCCCATTTTTCCTTCTATCCATCCATTCATCCACCCATCCACCCAAGAACTATTTACTGAGCACCTACGATGCGACAGGCTCCTCACACTATATTGTGAAGATACAGAAATAAGCAAAACAGACAGACCTCTCTGTCCTCACAAAGTCTACAGTCAAGTGGGGGAGATGATCATCAAAGAGGTAGCAATGGACGGAGACTGGGTGGCCAAGTGTCCGTCAAACATTGATGAAAGGCAGTTGGTTCATCCTAGACCGAGATGCCATGTGGCCTTGCAGTGAAACAATGCTCTTCCTGGCGCCATAGAGTCAGATCTAGGTGAAAACATTCAAGGCGCGGAGCTGACCCCACTTCCTGTCATGTGCAAAGCACAGGCACCCCGGAGAGGCTTTGGTATACTGTGCCTGCAGAAGAGGGCTCTGGAAGGGTCTGCCAGGAAATGGGAACTTGAGTGTCTTGGGGAGAGTGCCAGGGCGCCTGGCCCAGGAAGCCAGAGAGACTCCTGAAGGTCAAAAATCCTGAAGGTGATTTTTGGAATGTATGTCACTAACATGGTAAGGAAACCTCCCAGACGTTGGCCAAAGGACACAACATTTCAGTGAGACGTGAGGAACGAGCTCAAGAGCCCTATTGCACAGCACTGCAACGAGCTCACAGCAACGTCTTGGAGACTTGGCAACTGCTCAGAGGGGAGACGGGAACGTGTCCTCTCCGTGAATAAATAAGTATGTGTGGTTATGCGTATGCTGTTTAGCTTGATTTAGCCACTCCACAATGCATACACATTTCAGATCATCATGTTTATGCCATAAATACATATGATTTTTACCTGTCTCTTTAAAATAAGAAGAAAAAAATAGAGATAGAGATAGATGATTGATTGATAGATGATTGACAGATGATAGGTAAATAGATAGATAGATAGATAGATAGATAGAATGCAGATAAATAAGAGAGAGAAAAATAGGCAATCAAGGATAAATTATGGAGAGAAAAGGAAACAGCTTTACAAGGAGTTGTGAGAGTATTTTGAAAGGGAAATTCTGACTGCCTTGGGCATTTAACCCAGACTGAAGATGAGCCATTTGAGCTGGCACTTGGAGGATAAATAGGAGTTGTCTGGTGACCAGTAAACAGGTGGGGCTCACTCTTCCAGGCCCGACTCTGCCCTCTGTGAACCCCAAGATCTGCATCTGTAAGGGAGGAGAAGACACCTCCCAGCCCCAGTCCCAGGACACCAGGAAACAGCGGAAGCCACGTCCAAATCCAGGAGCCTCATCTCCCCGGGACCACACCCCGTCTCCTGCTGTTTCCCTTCCTGAGTGCAACAGACAGCACCAACCAACACCACGACAACCAAGGGAAAAGCAAGAAAAGTTGACGTGTATCGCAGTTTGTGGACATTCAACTCCTAAGATAGGGTTTGCATGTCCCCGGAGAGGATGGTGCCTGTACCCTTCTCCCGTCACCACCCAACGAATGACGAGACCCAGAAGGACAAGAGGCGGTGGCTGGTCACTGCTCTGCTGTGCTGGTGGATTATCCTAAGAGCAGCAGCTATGTCATGAGTGCTCACTCTGCCTGGGGACGAAGCCTATAAGACCTCACCCCATCCTCAAGGCGAGTCCAGGAGACAGGTAGCCACATGGCTTACTGAAGCCTCTTCTGAGTTACATCCCTGGGGTTCAGAGAAGGTTAGGTACTTGCTCAAGTTTGCACGCTGCTGGGTGCCGGAGTGGGGATCTGATGTCGGGTCATGGAGACCCCAGAGTCTGTTGTCTTAACCACCAAGTGAGGTTGCTGCCCATCCCACAGGGGGCCTACTGCCCTGTGCGTCCAGGCCAAGGAAGGCTGCCTGGAAGAGGTGCCATGGAGGTGGTGCCCAGGAGAACAGGGACTTTCAATCTTCCCTCTAAGAGAGATTAACCATCCTCCACAAGGAGATCTCCTCCAGAATAAAGGGCCCTGGAGACATTAAAAGAAACTCATAAAAAATTCATCTCTGAGTAGTAATTGCATCATAAAAAGTATTGAATTGGTGAGCGAATGCAAATTGGGCTGTATGGATTAATGATATAAACAGTTGGAAGGCGGGTGCGCATTCAGAGACCCACCAGGCAGAGTGGCCGACACCACTGGGCAGAGGTAGGCCAGGCCCTGGGCTCGAGGGACATTCTCAGATCTCTAATAACCCTTGTCTCAGGCCCCAGTCCTACTCAGTATTACATCTTTAGTGGATACATGGCTATGCTCACTTTTCATCAGCAGTCTCTGAGCGCCTACTGTATGCTGGGACTGATCTGAGAATGGTCCCCCACCCCACCCCTTTTCTCATTGCTTCCTCCCCACTCCCCCATGGAAACTTGCTGATTGATCCCAGAACAGCAACAGATGTTCATCAACCTGCATGTCCATTTTTTTTTTTTGAGTTGGAGTCTCATTCTGTCACCCAAGCTGGAGTGCAGTGACACACTCACAGCCACCCCAGCATCGACCTGCTGGGCTCCAGCAATCCTTCTGTCTCAGCCTTCCTGGTAGCCGGAACTACAGGCACGCACTACTATGCCCAGTTAATTTTTTATTTATCGTAGAGACAAGGTCTTGCCAAGTTGCCCGGATGGGTCTCAAACCCGCGGACTCAGGCAATCCACTCACCTCGGCCTCCCAAGGCGCTAGGATTACAGGCTGAGCCACCAAACCCGGCCTATGTCCACATTTTTTACTTACGTCTTTCCTCTTGCTTGTTGGCTGGGGCATTCGACAGGCGTGCATTGAGCAGCCACTATGTGCTTGGTAGGGCCTGACCTCAGCTCTCAGAGCTGGCCTCGAAGCAGCTCCACATAGTAGCAAGCTGGAAGACAGCACCTTCATGAGGCTGCAAAGTGGAGACCGAGTGGTGGGCGTGACCCTGGAGGTACAGAACATTCTGGAAGATCTGGGCCATCTCCCCAAGTGTCTGGGACATGGCCCTAACTTGGAAGAAAAGTGGTCTCTGCTTTTCCCCCAAAGGCTGATTCTTTGTCGTCCAAGACATGGAACCTCCAGGATGTGGGGCTCATCAGAACTCAGAGCAGGGAACCGATGCCTTCTGGCGGTTCTCACGCTGGGCTCCCAGGGACCCTGAGGTCCTACGCCTATGTTTCCCGTGGCTCCATAGTGAGGCTCCATAGTGAGGAGGTTCCAGTGGGGAATGTTCCGGAACCTGCCCCTGCTTTAACCAGATCAACTCTGCTTTTAATTATTTATTTTGCAGTTTGGATTCCACGTCGGATCTCACAGGGGACTAGGGTTGCATTGGGCACATAAAACAACTCACTTAACACAAAGTGCAGTCCACATACTTTAGCCTGGAGCCCCAGGCCTTGGGCAGTCCTGACCCTACCCGTCTTTCCAGGTTCAGCTACACTGCTGCCCTCCCTCGCCCCACACTGCTTAGCACGACACTCCCCAAGCCCCCCACACACTGCTCCTGCACGCCTCTGTCCCTTTTCCAGGCTGACTTCAAATGTCTCCTCCTCCAGGAAGCCCTCTCCAACATTCCAACACACCTCGAGTGTCCCCGCAAACTCTGACCCACCAGGAATTCTTTCTTTTTTTGAGAGCGGGTCTTGCTCTGTTGCCCAGGTTGGAGTGCGGTGGCACCACCTTCGCCCACTGCAGCCTCCTGAAGTCCTCTTTCTGCCCACCCATCTCCTCCTCCGTCAGCCTGCGAGAGCTGTGAGGGCAGGGCCTGGGAACAGGTCGTCAGCAGCACCTGGCACCAGGCCAGGCACGGGGCAGGTCCCCAAGAAGTGTGCACTGAGCAAGTGAGGGCCAGAAAAGAGTGGAGAGAGGATGAATTTGGGAGTGTCAATAAATAAGTCGGATGGATGGATGGATGGGTGGGTGGGTGGTGGATGCTTGGGTAGGCGGTGTGGGGATGGATGGGTGGTTGCTTGGGTGGGTAGGTGGTGGATCGGTGGAAGGAAAGATGGGTTGGTGAGTAGACGGGTGGGTAATAGCAGGAGAGGAGGGAGGAAGGGAGGAGGGAGGAGGGGAGAGAAGAAGAAAGAGGACACATGAACATGCAGAGGAGGAAACCCCGGGCCCACTCTCCCTGGGGGCCCCAGGCCTCAGCCTTCCCGCGTGTCCTCGGTCCTGCTGGCCCCGCTCCCCTCCCTCTCCGGCCCGTCACCAAGCCAGCCCCTGCCATGCCCTCGCCTGAGCAGTGACTGCTCCTTGAACGGCCTCCCGTATCCTGTTTCTGCTCTTCCTACAAGCAGAGAAGCAGAAAAATCCATCCTGATGAGGCGGGCAGCCCGCCACCCTCGGCCCCCGCCCCCTCCCCTGCAGCCTGTAACTCTCGAGCAGTCAGGCAGAAACCGGCAGTCAATTTTTTCCAGGGTCGAGCGCCGGCTGTAAGGCATAGCCTCGCAGGGTGACAGGCGAGGTGGGGGCCGCCGGAATGGCACAGCTCTCCTCCATCCTCCTGCCCCCACACCCCCGCCTGGATCCTGCCAGCTGTGTCATTCAGGGACCTACCCCCACCCCCACCACATGGAGGGCTCACCTGAGACCAGGTCCCCTTAAACACTGCAGGGCAGACCGCTGCTCTGGTGCCGGCCGCCACACCTCCCCCCTTCTAACCCCGCCCACTCTTGGTGGTTTCACAGCAGGCTCTCTGGCAGAGCAAAGGGCCACGGATGTGTTGGTGCCCAACCAATTGTCAAGTGGCTCTTGGCTGGGTGCTATCGTGTGTCACCCACATCCCACCCAGCTGCTGGGAGTGCTGGTAGCTCCCAGCTGAGCCCCTGCTCCTGGTGACTGCCCTCGGCTGGAGAGAGCAGCCTCCTGCTGACCTCTGCACCTCTAGCCAGGATGACTCTGAAGAGCCATCTCAGCTCCATAGCTCCCTGCTGAGCCTGAGTCACACCCCAGCTGTGCCCTCTGTCCCTTCCCCTGCAGGTATTGGTCCTGAGCGCCTCCCAGCACACCCCAATAAGTCCCCGTACGCGAGTCTCAAAGTCTCGGGAACCAACCTTCCTGCATTTGCTCACTGAATCGCCATGGCAGCCTGCACAGCCAGCCTTCCAGGACTCCAAGGCTCAGGGGTTAGGGGGCTTGTCCCAGGCCACACAGAGTGTGTCTGCGCTGAGATCCGCCCGGCCTGGCTGACTCCTAGATAGTCAAGCCTGCGATGCCCTCGTCTCCTGCCCCTCAGGGGACCATCTCATGGAGAGGGGCAATGCCTTGCCAGTTTGGGGGGCCCCTGAGACCAGGCCTCAGCAGCGCAGGTGGAGACACACGGCACTTGGCTCAGTCCTGCATCCTCCTTCGCCTGCCCTGCTCACCCCCGTCCTGGGGGCAGGGGTTGTGTTGCGGCATAAGCGTAAGGGCCAGACACACCCAGCTTCAGTCAGTCCGGGAGTCTTGATAGAACGGACCGCTTCACTCTCCTTGGAGCCTCGGTTTCCTCGTCTTTCAGACGGGTCATTGCAAGGATCACGCAAAACCACGCACGCAAGACTTGGCTCAGGGGCCAGCCACCGCAGTGATGCTTCCCGCGGTTTCAGTCCCCCACAGTCCACACAGCCCGAAAATATCACAGAACTTAGAGTGAGCACACATTCATGTAACTAGTATGACAGTATATTGTTATCATTATTCCATTTAAGAACAGAATTTACTTATTAAAAACTGTGCATTTATTCTTACATGTTGAATTTCAGTCACCTTCAATGTACTCTTCGTTTGATGCAATACACCTATCGAGACCCCTTTCCTCTGGCTCAAAACAGTTTTTGCACTCGTCAATTTTGATGCCTCTTAGTGCTTCTGCCATTTTTTGTTTCACCTCTTCCACATCAGCAAAATGTTTCCCTTCAAGGACTTTTTTCATCTGGGGGAAAAAAATTTGCTTCAGATGATTTCTGGTGAATAGGGTGGGCAGGGCACAGGAGTCATGCCATTTTTGGTCAAAAACTGTTAAACACCCAGCGCTGGGTGAGTGGGCACACTCGTAAATAACCCATCATGAAATGGGCAAACATGTTGGAAGAGTCTAAAACAAAAATTCCCTGAAGCTGAACGCAGCCTCTCACAACTATGCTAGCTGGTTCACTGATGCCGATGGGTTAGCTAGCAGGGAAGCCTGTCCTACAGGGGGCCGGCCCCCCAAAATATAGTTCTGAGTTTTGGGGGAGTCCTCCCTGATATCTCAAGCATCCACCAGGTGTCTTGGAACATATTCCCTGAGGATAAGGGGGTCTATCAGAAGTCTCATTTCCTCCCTTTACTGCTAGTGACAATCTCTATTAATAAATCCCTTTACTGCTAGTGGACAATCTGTGCCAAGCACTATGTAAAGGACTCAAATCTCGTCATCCCAGTTAATCCTTGCAACAGCTCTATGAAGTAGTTGCAATCATCATGCTCATTTCACAGATGAGAAAATGGAGGCTCAGAGAGAGGCAGTGATGTGTATACAGTTGTCAGGTGAGGGAGAGGAGCGGTTGGGACCCCTCTTTCTAGTTCCCAAGCCTACGACCTTAACCCCTGGTCTCACCTTCTCCCCCCTCTTCTCTTGTATCTGGGGACTCCCGCTTCTTCCCAGCCAAGCCCAGGTGGACCACGTTGCCCAGGGCTCTGGGTATCCCCCGAATCCAACCAGGGGGGTCACTATAGTTTGGAGCCATGTCCCCAGGTACCCCACAAAGACAACCAATCAAAATCATGTGTTCTGCATATCAGGTTGCCCAAGGATCAATCTCCCGGGCCTCAGTGGGGAAACGGACACGAATCAGAAGAAAATCCTCCCCTGGGCTGGGAGCGGCCTGTAAAGCCAGCTCACCTTCCCCAGGAAAGCCATCACAGCTCTCATGCCTTCCAGCCAGGAAGCAAAGATCCTTGCAGGTGCCTGGTGATGGCCATAACTCCATAGTTGAACAACATCTGGGCCTACCCGTCCCCATAAAGAGAAACTTGAGGAATGTGGTAAATGGTTCACAAGACCACAGGGACTCCCGCCATGGCCAGGCCAGGGATCCAGGCTGCTTCCAGCCAGCATCTGGGCTCGGAGTCAGCCAGCCCTGCGGTTGGATCCTGGCTCTGCCTGCTGGGAGCTTGGCGATGAGATGTCACCTCTCCCGGCCTCAGTTTTCTCCTCGGAAAACTAGGCCTAGTGCTTCTGCTGCAGACTTCTTGGGGCACATTTTGAAGCATCGAGGCCAGCCAGCTATGATAGGTTAGAGACACAGTGGGAGGAGATGGGGGCCGCCTGGGGGACCAGCCAAACCCAGACCCAATTCAGCAGGGGGTCCCCAACGTTTCCTCCCAAACACCTCAGGAGGGTGTATTCAGGCTTTGGCCAGGCTTCTTTGCCTCGTCTCTGGACAGCTCAGGAAGAGGCCATGAGATTTACCAAGTAGATTACATGGCACTTAGCTAATGAAATGACACCCCCTTCCCCGCAGGATATTGATCAGCCACTGGCAACCGCAAAGCTTGCAGCAGCCTCCAGACAGTTTAAAAAGAAAATCAACCATTAATAAAATTGAATGCTTGGGGAGGGGGGGACAAGATGGCAGGGGCAGGTAGGGCTGGCAGGAGGAGGGGAGCTGAGAAGTTAGCAAATGAGGAGGATGATCAGAAGAGAAGGCACCCTTCTGACCCCAAGTCAGCACCAGAGATGGAGGAGAGGCTTTGCAATCCACCAGGCCCACGAGCAGATGCCTGGCATGGACGTGAGTGAAGAAGCCCGTGGGGAGGGCACGATGGAGGGATGCAGATGGTGGAGGTTGCAAACCCGGGTCGGCCCCACAATGTGTCTTCTTCGCTCAACCTATGCTTTGTTGCCTAGGAATTCACTGCCAGGATCTTTTTAAGGGAGTTTTCATGCAAAGGTCTAGATGTTGGAGTTTCTTGGGAAAGGACGCTGGTCTTGCGTTCCTTGGTGGCAGCCACAGAGCCGGGGCGTCACAGCTGCGCCTGTGGGTGGGGCCTTGGAGGCCTGCATGCCCAGCCTCCAGCCGGCCCCCCGACTCACTCCGGGGACAGGCCAGGGCTTTTGAGTTTGAGACCCTGATGCAGAGTCTGAGCCGAAGAACATCAAAAACGCCAGCCACGTGGGGGGAAGGGTGTAACGCACACAGTGACCAGATGGGTGCATTCCAAAACAGAAACCGTGGCTCCCCTTTGTACTCAGTCATTCTCGCCGATAGAAAACAGCAGGCTTGGCTTTGGGGACAGAAGCCATCTGAGCAGAGCTGAGTGTTCGGTCCGTCCCGGAACCCAGTGACACCAGTTGTTCCGAGAAGGAAAACGCAAAATGCCCAACTGTGGCTTTCTCCAAGTAGCAGAATGGTGGACAACAGGGATCGTCTGCTCTTCTGCTTTTCTGCAACCAATCTCTCCTAGGGTTCTCATCGGGAACCTGAGAACCGGATGTGTGCAGCTGGGAAGGAAAGAGTGGTTGACAGAGGGGAGATTCTACCAGAAGGAAAGAGTCTTGCTGGACGAGGCGGTGGGGGCTGTGTCAGGGCCGCCTCTCAGCTCTTTTCTCCAGCTGTGACCTGGAACCCAGTGCAAGGACAGATGCTGTCCTGTCCGATGGCTGCAGCCTGTTGTCTGCCCCCAACCTGATATGTCCCTCTGTGGAAAAGAGAAGAACCGAGGGGGAGGGGCTCGCAATTTTGTCCCACTTTTGTGAGCCAAGCCACCAATGGGCTTGTTTTCCCACATGTGTGTCAGCTGAAAATCCTAGGGGTTAATAAACCAACCTCTTGGCCCAGCCACTTCTTGGCTGTGTGACCTTGTGCAGGCCACTCAACCTCTCTGAGTTTCCTTATTCGTTCTAGAAAACAGGGGTGAATGTGCCCCTGAAGGCTGGATTCGAGAAAAAGAAATCATATAAAGAGCTCTGTGCCTGTTGTAGATGGTCCTAAGAGATTAGCCCTTATTTCAATCATGACTATGATGTCATTAAAAGCTGCCTACTGTGTGCCTGGCTGTGGTGAGAAATATTTCCCATCATGATCCAATTGGCCTCCTACAGCAATCCCATGAGGCTGAGGCCATGACACCCGACGTTAAGAAGAGGAAACTGCCGGGCTCGGTGGCTCAGCTTGTAATCCCGTGCCTTGGGAGGCTGAGATGAGTGGATTGCCCGAGCCCGCAAGTTCGAGACCCGCCTGGGCAACTTGGAGAGACCTCATCTCTACAATAAATCAAAAAATCAGCCGGGCGTGGTAGTGCACGCCTGTAGTTCCAGCTACTTGGAAGGCTGAGGTGAAAGGATCGCCGGAGCCCGGGAGCGGCCACTGCACTCCAGTCTGGGTGACAGAGTGAGACTCCAACTCAAAAAAAAAGAAAAAAGAAAAAAAAAGGAAGAGGAAACTGAGTCTTGGCAAGGGTAGGTAACTCATCAGGGATGGCAGTCTCCACGGAGGCCACCAGGTCTGTGTGACAGAGGAGTCTCCTATCCACGTAGTTTTTACACAGAGCTTGACTGAACACCTACTGTGTGCCAGGCCCCATGCTGGCCTCTCATTCAACTACCAGGGCTGAGATTCAGGGCAAGACTTCTAGAAACAGAGAGACCGGCCTCAAGTTCTCCTGCTGTCATCACTAGGTGGCTCAGGCCAGTGCCTCCACCTCTGAGCCTCAGTTTTATTATCTGTGAAGTGGGCCCGTTGATGGGCCCTTGTGCGATTTCATCAAGGTGGTTAACAGAAGTAAGGGCTTCACTGACTGGAAGAAGTGATCAAAAGGAATAAAGCTATTCATTTTACAGATAAGGAAAGTTGGACCTCACACCTGCACCATCCATTCATTCATTCACCCGCCCATTCATTCATTCACTCATCCATTCATTCATTTTTTTCTCACACATTTATTCATTCTCTCGCCCATTTATTCATTCACTCACCCATTCATTCTCTCACATAGCCAGTCACTCGTCCATTCATTCATTTTCTCACACATTCATTCATTCACTCATCCATTCATTCTGTCCTCTGCTAGTTCAAGTACACTTCAGCAGAGCGTCCCTCCACCCAGGGCTCCAGAAGGTCAGTGCCCGCAAAATGCACGTGGAGGAGGGGGCAGGGAGCAGGCCTCCCCACCCCCGGGCCTCCTCGCCTCCCACTGCTGGGGAGGCAGCTGCGACCAGACATTTGGAAACCATTATCGACATCCTCGCCTGATTCTGCGCCCCCCCCTGCGCATAGCTCGGAGCAACAGAGTCCAAGGAATGTTGGCTGAGCTCCTTGGCGAGGGAGAACCACAGGAATGACAGCGAGCTCTCTCCCCACCCCGTCCACAAATGGTCCCCGCTATTTCAGAGAATTTGGAGCAGTGGCAGAGCCCATAGGCATGCTGGGAAGAGCTCTGACATCCAGAATATTGGGGTCTCAGCCCGGACTCCACCACTTCCTGGTGGCCGTCTCTGAGTCTTGGTTTCCCCATCTGGAAACTGGGAGTAATGTTAGGACACATCCTACCCTCATTGTGAGAAATCCACAAGTCAATGTAAAGTGGAGGTTTGACACAGAGTAGGTGCTGGAAACTTGTATTTCTCCTCTGTTCTAATCTCAACATGCTTTTTATGTAATCAGGAGGCAGATCAGACAAGACCTGGACCCAGAAGTGAGGCCTCCAGCCTGCCAGATGCCCTTAGCAAGGACACCCTCCACCCTATGCCTCAGTTTCCCCAGCCTTCTGCCTCTCACTCCCTGGCTCACAGCCTCTCGCAGCACGCCCTAGGACAGGCAGCCTGTCGAGCCCTCCTGGCCCTCCTCTTTCCCCAGCCCTGTCTCTCTGTCACCACCAGCCCTCGTGACCCAAGCCTCTGCCATGAACCCAGTCGTGTCTTGGCCCGTCTGGTACCCTCTCCACAGACTCCTCTCTCGGTTCATATCCAACGCTTTCCTCCTCTTCTCTCTGCACCAGATTGATCTGCGCTCCTGGGCCCTGTGCTCTGGCTTCCTGCAGGTGGGGGAGATGGAAGGACAGGGCCGGGGAGATGGGGACCTCCTTCCACAGAGACCCCTGTTGCCTGTCTGCTGCCCACCGGGGCTGCCTGGCTCACTCCACACTTGTCAGAGAGCTGCAGCTGAGCTGGAGGCACCCTTGGAATGTGCTGTGTGTGTGGTGTGTCCATGCATGTGTGTGCATGCATGTGTGGTATGTCTACCAGGTACACATGTGTGTGTGGTATGTGTGTGCTGTGTGTGTATATATGCATGTGTGTGCATGCATGTGGGTACTGTGTGTACTGAATGTGTATGAATGTATGGTGTGTGTTGGGTGGTGTGCACAAGTATTGTGTATGCATCCATGTGTGGGGTGTGTGTTCTGGATGTGCATGTATATGTGGTATGTGTGTGAGGTAAGTGTGTATGTAATGTGTACATGTATTGTATATGCATGCATGTGTGTGCATTGGGTGTGCCTGCATGTATGATATGTGCATATGTTTGTGTGGTGTGTGCATGTGTGTTTGGTGTGTGTACTGGGTGTACATGTATGCTATGTGTGTGCTGTGTACATGTAATATGTATGCATGCATGTGTATGGTGTGTGTCGTTGAGTGTGCATGCATTGTGCTATGTGTGCATGTTGGGTGTGGTGTGTATTGGGTGTACATGCATGTGTGGTGTGTGTGTCGTATGTGTTGTATGTGCTGGGTGTGCATGCATGTGTGATGTGTGTATGTTGTGTGTACTGGGTGTGCATGTATTATGATAGGTGTATGTTGTGTGTGATGTGTGTGCATGTGGTGCATGTGGTGTGTGTGCATTGGATGTGCATGTGTATGTAATATATGTGTGTGCTGTGGGGGGTGTGGAGGTAAGTGTATTGTGTGTGCATGCATGTGTATGATGTTTGCACTGGGTGTGCATGCATGTGTGATGTGTGTACGTAGTGGGTGATGTCCCCATGTACTGTGTGTGCAGTGCTGTGTGTGTGTGCTGTGTGCATGTGTGTGTGTCTGAGCTCGCAAGCGTACCCCGCTCTGGGTTAGGTAGACCTCAAGCCCCAAGAGTAGGAATGAGACCAGCTGTGTGTGAGTGCCTCCAGGACTCTGATCTTCCACTACCTCCCACACGCATGTGCATGTCCATGAGTCCTTCTGTAGACATGTTCAGCTACCGTGTTACCAAGAGCTCAGTGTGACCCCGAGCCTGGAACTTTCCATTTATCCGCTCAGTTAATCCACACACACACCTCTGAAGTAGAACTTGACTTCATCTTCTCTTCGCAGATGAGTAAACTGAGGCCCCGCGGCCGAAGAAGCACTCCAAGGGCACGCCGATGCTGTGTGAAGCAGCCAAGGCCAGTCTCCAACTCCCAGTCTGTGCTGTGTCTCCAGGGAGCTGGCATGCGGCTACCCCAGCCTGCCCCCACCGGCTTTCTGGGCTGATAGGAACTTTCCCATTATGTCTCTAGTTCATCTCCTCTGCCTCAGAGTCTGAACTCCGGACCGGGCTCCATCACTCTCCTGCCTGTTTCACTCTTCTCTCGTTCCCACTTCCTCCCTCTCCCATCTCTCTACCTCTCTTCTCCCCTGCTGACTCTCCTTGCTCCTCTCCCTCACACTTCCCTCTTTTGTCTGTCTGTCCACCTCCTGAGCCACACAGTGTCTTCCTGGCTCTCTCTGCCCGTCTCTGTTTCTCCCTCTCCACCCCTCTGGCCCGTCATGGTGTCCTCTGTGGGTGTCTTGCCCTCTGTCTGCCTCTTGCCACCCCCCGCCTGCTCCCCCATTCCCACTACCAGCCTCTCCCAGGAAGACGCCACAGGCTCCATCATCCCAGACGCAGCCAGGACTCCTAGGGAGCAATGAATTCCCTGATGAGTCTCCATGAGTGATTTCTGCCCTTTCTGCACCATGGGGCGGTATCTGCGATGCTGCCTTACCGAGTCTCTGTCTGTCCCTCTGCTCCCTCCT
This sequence comes from Cephalopachus bancanus, assembly GCA_027257055.1. NCBI lineage: Eukaryota > Metazoa > Chordata > Mammalia > Primates > Tarsiidae > Cephalopachus > Cephalopachus bancanus. The sequence goes on along the minus strand of JAPVLO010000261.1, from coordinate 1,360,025 downwards.
TCACCCTCGTTCTCTAAACCCTGTACCCTGGGGACATGGCTTCTCCAGAGAACATCACCCGTCCCCCTTAGCCCTGGCTTCCTGATGCAGGTCTTACAGGGTCTCAGAGGGGGAGAGAAGGTGCCTGGAGGGACCTTCTGGGTGCCTTCTTCCCGCCAGCCTCTCCAGGTTCCAGTCCAGGCCTGGGGTGCTAACGGGTCCTCACTGTTGACAGCCGTCAATGCACCTTCTCTCTGGGCTCTCTGCCATTCCCACCCTTTTATTGCCATTGCTTTCATTCCATGTTGCCCAAGGACCCCCTTTGAGCTGTGTCCTGCTGTGACATGGATGATACAAATGCCCCGCCCCCCGCTGCATCCCTCATGCCACCTTCTCCCCCTCTGTTCTCCCCTGTCCCCTCTTCTCTCTGCGGGCATCCACCCTCCTGCTGCCCTGGATCCAGATATGTTCCCCAGCCAGATGGGAACACGGCAGGACCAGAGACCGAGCCATGCTCTCCTATACCCCCAGCCCAGAGCACAGTCACCTTGGGGACTGTTGAAACATAAATTAACAAGTCGAGGCAGTGGGGGAGAGAGATCACGGCCCACGGGCCAGCGAGGTGGGTGTGTCTGCAGCAGTGCCTGGGGTGCTTCAGAGGCAGCCACCCTGGGCCCGTGGCCACCCTGGCAGGGCCTCCCATCAGAGCTCCTGCAGCCCCGCGGTGGGGGGTCCCCAACAACGGGGCGCTGCCACGCTCCAGCCCCTACGACTCCACGCACCGCTCTGCATGCCCCCAGCTCATGGATGGGAGGGCGCCCTGCTCCTGGCTCCCGTTCAAGCTGCCTGGTGAACTAAATTGATTTTTTATCGTTGCTCTGGAGCGAGCTTAATGAATCTGTTAGTGACGGCTGCCTGCCCCAAACGCCTCTCAGTGCCCGCGCCACCAGAACGGCTCTTCCCAAGAAGGAGGAGGCGTTATTTAAGGCTCAGCCTGAACTCCGGAGAGCAGCTGGGCATCAGCTGGGCCAGGCCTGGCTCTTCCCAGGGTGTTTCCCATGCTGCGGTGGTCTGTCACGTGGGCCAGAAAATGGAAAGGCAATGTTGGAAAGGAACGAAGGTGGTTTAGTTTAGGGTTTGTGTATCTAGGTTCCAGTGTCCATCTGTCCATCTGTTAATATCTCCATCTATCCATCCATCCTTCTGCCCACCCGTCTATTCATTTGTCCATCCACCCTTCTGCCTACCCACTCACCCACCACTCATCCATCCATCCACTCATCTACCCATCTACTCATCCATCCACCCACCCATCCATCTATCTGTCCACCCATCTATCCATCCATCCATCCATCCATCCATCCATCCATCCATCCACCCATCCACCTATTCATCCAGGCATGTACTCATTCACTGTCTGTTCACCCATTTACCTAAACATCTGCTCATCCACCCATCTATCTCTCTATCCACACAGCTGTCTGTGCATTCATCCTTCCATACATGCATACATCCATACATTCTTCCATCCATCCACCTATCTTTCGGTTCATTCATCCATCCACCCACCCACCCACCCATGTCTCCATTGTTTCATTTACATATTCATTTATTTAACCTTAAACACAACTTAACATGAAATCCAGCATAGCTGCATCCACCCGTCTCTCCTGCTCACTCCATTTCCATCACTCTGACATTGCTGCTCCTCAGATGCGCCTCAGGCCCTTTGGACCTGCTGTCTCCTCTGCCAGAAATGTTTTTCTCCCCATGCCCATGGCTTGTTCCCTCCCACCACTAGATCTCTTCTCAAATTGCACCACTTCCCAAGGCCTCCTCTGACCACTTCTCATATAAAGTAGCAGCTCCCTGCCTCTCTTTATCCTTTCTCCCCTTAACTTCCTCAGAGAGCTCCTTGCTTCTGACCTTATGGCACACATTTATTTATCTTGTTTCTGGTCTAACCTCTTCTGCTGGAATGAAGTCCCATGATGATAAGAGCCATGCCAGTCCCATTCGCTGCCACATCCCCAGGCCCTAGGACAGTGCCTGGCCCAGAATCAGCACCTGGCGAGGCTGATTATGGAATGAATTATTAGTAAGCTATTAACATCTCTGTCACATCTGTTACCTAGTGCCAGGCACGGTTCTTCCCATCACAGGACACCAGGTCCCTGGAATCACAAGTGGAGGAGGAGACTGAGACTTAAACCAAACAGCCACACAAGTGATTGTAAAATTTCATCTGGGCTGAGTGCCTTGAAGAAGGTTCCATGGGGTTTGGAAACATATTTAAGTTGTCTGAGTTGTGCTCTATGGCTCACACCCAAGGCATCCTGTCTGGCCACATCCCCCACACAGATGCCAGATGAGGCTAGAACGGATTTCTCAACTCCTGCTGCCCTCATCAAGGATTCCAGCCCCTCCTAGTGCCTCTCCGCCCCCTATGCCTTCCCTGGGCATGGAGAAAGGAGACAGAGAGGGCGGATGCTCCTTACCTCTCAGAGTTGGTCCTCCGCTGGTTCAGAGCATAGATATCTCTGTCCATTCTCCTACCTTTCCCTCTTTTTCCACCTGGGAGCTGGGCCCATCTGGTCTTGCCCTGCCAGGAGAGGAGGTATGGAAATAAGCCAGGGACTCTTTCTGAGTTTTGTCAAGTGTCTGAGTCCCTGAAATTGGAGCCCTGGATGCCCTGAAGGAGGAAAGGGCACAGGCACCCCTTTGGGGGTAACAGAATGCCGGAGGAGCATTTGGAGACCAAGATGAGGTTGGAGGATTTGAGTATCTTGGGGAGGCGCCCAGACCTTGGGAGGGACATTGTACGTGTGCCAATCCTGACTACCGGAGCTCCCTGAGACTCTCTTCCCCAAGATCCCCATACCTGCAGCAAGCATATAACCAGTCACACTGTCAGATGGTATTTCTCCAAACATTCACAGCAATACTTCCACATGCCTGGCCACATCCCAACAAGCCATGCAGCCTATTCCCCCCGGCCTTGAACTTGGGAGGGCCTGTGGCAGCTCTGTCTAATGACTATTGATACCATGTGATTTCTGGGATGAAGTCACAAGAAGGAGGCAACTTCCACCTGGCCCCTTCTCTTGGGATGCTCTGCCTTGGAGCCAGCACCACGTTGTAGGAATTCCAAGCCTGTGGAGAGGCCAACTGTGGGTCTTCTGGCTACAGGCCCGGCGAGGGTCCCAACTGTCAAATAGGAGAGCAAAGGAGATTTCAGAGGATCCCAGCCCCTGGTGTTCAAGACTTCTGGCTGAAACTTTGGACACCCTGAAGCAGGAACAAGCCATCCCTACTGTCTGTCTGAGCAGAAACCATGAGCATAACCAATAGTCATGGATGCTTTACACCACTGGGTTTCGGATTAGTATTTTACACAGTCAGAGTCACTGGGATGACAGCCCTCTATAATACAGCACTCTCCAGGTGCCAGGCACTGTGCTGAGCATCTTACAAATGTTCATTGACTTCATCTTCAAAACATGTCCTAGAAGGCCTATTCATATCTCTATTTTCCCAGAAACTGAGAGTCACGAAGAGGAGAAGTAACTTGCCCAAAGCCACACAGTAAGAGACAGAAGTGGAATATTCACTCAGGCAGTCTAGTTCTGGAGCCCACATGCTTAACAGCTGGCAGGGTAGCCTGGGGCCGTTTGCATCCTGTGGCAGACACATAAAGCTGGTCCTTGGTGTCCCTTGATGTTTTCAGGGACATGACTTAGGGGTCTCACTGTCACTTTCCTTCCAACTCTATAGCATGCTGAATTCAAGCTGATAAACTGAGATAGAGAGATAGATAGAAAGATCTGTATGGATGGACAGATGGATAGACGGATGGATGGATGGATGGACAGTAGTTAGGTAGGTAGGTAGGTGCATTTGGATGGATGGATGGACAGAAAAATAGGTAGGTAAGTAGACGGACAGACAGATCTGGATGGAGGGATGACTGGACAGATAAGAAGGTAGGAAGATAGATTTGGATGAATGGATGGATGATGAATAGACAGATCTGGATGGATGGATAGGTTAGATGGGTAGAAAGATAGTCGTGGTTGGTGTTGTGTGCCACAGTTGTAGCCTGATAAGCTTTAGACATTTGTCTCCTCGAAATCTCTGCTGAAACGTGACCCCAATGTTGGAGGTGGGGCCTGGTGGGAGGTGTGTGGGTCATGGGGTGGATCCCCATGGTGGCTTGGTGCCCTCCCAGAAGCTGTGCGTGAGCTCTTGTCCTGCCAGTGCATGTAAGGCCCGGTTGCTCAGATGAATGTGGGCCATTGCTCCGCCCCGCCCCCACCCCTCGCCAGTGACACACCAGCTCCCCTTCGCCTCGCACCACGAGTGAAATCTCCTGGCGGCCTCACCAGAAGAGATGCTGGCGCCATGCTTCCTGCACAACACACAGAACCACGAGTCCAAGGAACCTCTCTTCTTCACACATCACCCAGCCTCGAGTGCTCCTTTGTAGCGGCACAGGAGGCCCGACTGTGCGGCCTGAGGACAGACATCCGCCCCGCAGGACCTGAGAAAGGTCGACTAGAGCGGCATCCCGGCTCTACACCTCACCGCCTCTCCCAAAGCCTCAGCTTTCTCTTCTGTAAAATGGGCATGACCCTACCCATCTCAGGGGACACGATGACGATTCATCGAAAAGCACTTTTAAAGCACTGAGCATGGTACCAGCCCCTCGTACATGCTGGACGGGTACTCGTCCGGCATCCTCCTCCCCGTGCCCTTTGCTCGTCCTCTCTCAGCCCCCACTCGCTGCCCCCAGCTGGCCTGTGGCTCCCTGGAGCTGTCTGGGCCAGCAGGAACCCCTCTACCCCCTGCCGCCCGAGGGCTGGGGGGTCACAGAAGTGCGGCTCCCTTCCCCGCGCGATGCCACGTTCGCTGGCAGCCTCCCGGCGCCCGGCACAGCTGCCAGGCCAGCGCGCCGCCTTCCCCACAGCTGCTGGGATGCGACCTTGTCTATCAGGAGGCCCCAGGAAGCCGCTGAGTGTGCTCCCAGCTTGGTAGGTGACATAAATATTTTCCAACATGCAGGCAACTATCTGACTGGCGCCTTCCCCAGAGTACCAAGCTCCAGGCTCGGGGCTGCAAAGGCAGAAAGAAAGGGGGAAAAAATTTCCTTTTTCTGGAGGAAGTCTGCCTCCTTCCTCCAGTGAAGAATTTAACTCTTTCAGTCCCCGATCGCCGTTAACTCTAAGTCCAAGTCCGACCCAAATTGCAGGCATTCAGCAGGATGCTGGCAGGGGTTTGTGGTGCCCAGGACGGCCCTGGCCCTGCCATCCCAGAACCAACAGACATCCTAGGGTGGCGTCTCAGTCGTGAGCACTGTGAGAACCACCCAAGGGGACGATAACACAGGGGTTAGAATTTAAACCGCGTTTTTGTAGAGTCCTTATCTCTTAGAGATGCACACAGCGATATCCAAGTTTGAAATGATGCAGTGTCTAGATTCGCTCCAAATAACCCGAGAGGCAGTGCAGGCGGGGAGGAATCGTGGAGGTAGAACCTGATGGCTTTGAGTGAGCAACCGCAGAAACTGCTCGTGGAGCTCACTCTTGCACAAGAGCAGAACCTTCTGGAAGACTTGAGGAATGCAGGTTTCTGGGGCCCACCCCAGAGACTCATTCAGTAGGTCTGGGCTGGGGGCAGATGTCGCGGGTCTGACAAGCCTGGGGCTTTCTGCTGGTCTGCTCTTGGAGTAACCTGGCTATGTGATATGCTCGCTGCTGTTGTGTATGTTTGAAGATGTCCATGTAAACAATTAAAAAAGACATTTCTTAAAGAATCCATCTTTAAGAGACACTGACTCAGCAGGCCTGGAGCAGGGCTTTCTGCATTTTCACGGGTTCCTTGGGGATTCTGACACTGTCATTCCATGGCACACACTCTGGAAAAGGCAGGGCAAGGGGAACCAGACGAGTCTGCCTCCTACAGTGTCATGGGCAACCTCACCAGGGCAGCCTCGGAGGTGGCGAGGGCGCTCAGCCTAGACTTGGGATTGGGAAGGCTCCTTAGAGGAGGTGAGTTCTAAACTGAAACTCCATAGAGGAGCTGGAGTTAGGTGATCATGAGGAAGGGAAGGATGCAGAGGGAGCAGCCCACGGTAAGACTCAGAGGCAGGACTTGTTGGAAAAGGAATTAGTGATGCAGCTGAAGGGAAGGGGGTAGGAGGAAGGAGGTTTCCAGAGATGGGGCTGGAGAGGTCAGCAGGAGTCAGGTCACACAGGACACTAGGGGCCATGCCAAGGAGTTCTGACTTCCTCCCAGGGACAGTAGGAGCCACGGAAGGTGGTGGGGACATAAGGTGATCGTATGTGTGATTTGAACGAATGTCTCTGGCTGTAAGATGGACACAGAGGGGCAGGAGCAGAGGCTTGGAGGCCCAGGGAGGAGGCCACTGCAGCCTCCCCCTGGAGATGAGTGGGCAGGGAGAGAGCTAGGTAGACCCAAGGGCTCCCTGGGAGGGAGAAGGAGCAAGACTCGGAGGTTCTCGAAGGATCTAAGGCCAGGCGTGTGACTGGCCCCGTCCCAGATTGTTCTGATGGGCAGAAGGAAGATGGCATCATCTGGGAAACATGGCTGGTGCCTGAGGTGTGCTTCCTGTGTTTAAGACCTGCCCACCAAACCTCGGCATCTATGCGGAGCTTAGAGTGGCTCCCAAAAAGATGTTGTCTCCAAAAGCCCAGCAATTCCATTCCATCTCAACCGTTTTCATCTGTGTGCCCAAAGTAGTGTCAAGTAACCTCCCAGGACCTCAGGCTTCCCGGCTGTGAAATGGGAAGCCAATGTCCCAAGGTTGACTAAGGCGCAGAACTGTGCGGGCTCACGTAGGCCCTCAGAACACGCCTCCCATCCAGCCAACTCCTCCCTGCCTGCTGTCAGAATCCACCTGAGGCCACACCTGCTCCTGCTCACAGGAATGTCCCTGAGAACCCTGAGGTGGTTTTTGTCCACATCTGCCTTTCCTGCTAGACCCTGAGCTTCTGGATTATCTGCAGCGACTAGCCTAGAACTTGACTCATCATAATGCTCTTCAAGCTTATTCATTCATTCATTCAAGCCTTATTTCATTGAGCCGTACTGGGCACCAAGGACACAGAGGTGAAAAATAGTATGTGTGAATGAATGAATGAGCTCATGAAAGAATGTAAATTCTAAAGCACCACGACATGGGTCAGTTGCTGAGATACGCATTTATAAAATGGACCACCTCATTTAATCTTTGAAACTCTCAGAAGTAGAGGTTCCAGTTCCGAATGTCCAGATGAGGAAACCGAGGCTAGGAGAGGCTGGGTGGAGGAGACGCCCCTGCTGGGGAGCGCCGCAGGGGACTGGGAGCCCAGGAGTCCAGGTCCAAGTTCTGCTCTTACCCTCCTCATGACCATCTCCTGAGCTAACACTTTCCTAGAGGCCAAAGCAGAACACAGAGGCTGCAGGGTTATGTCATTCTCTCCAGCTCATAAACGGAAACACGTCAGGTCCTTGGGTGAGACGGGAATTTTCCTGCTTCAAAACTAGCAGCCAGTTGCATGGTGCTTGTAGGTCCCTTCCTTGAGAGGGACCCACTGTGTCTGGACCACCGTGGGAAGCAATCCACATGCATGAACTTGCTTCCAGGTGGGCGGGACAGTTCCCGTCAACATGAAATACGCAGTGCTCAGCAAGGAGTAGGGAGAGGCCTGCTTCCTGCCACGCCACTGGTATTCTAGGGGCTGGGAAAGTCTGCCTGATGCCCAAGCCCAGCCTGCTCCCCCTCCGCCCACCAGGCTACCCTGTCACCCCCTCGCCCTAGGGATACAGGACCTTACAGTGAAGAATGTGGTCCTGGCGGTTCTTACAGCACACACAGGAGGTTGTCTGTCATGACAGCCTCTGCGTCCAGTTTGAGTCAACTTCAAGGGCATCCCAGCCTCTGAGAGGACCAGGGAGGGTTGGGATGAGGCTCCCTGGGGAGCCCTCCCTGTGCTGTGAGCTGAAGGGCCCAACCCTCCTCATCCTCTTGAGCCACAGCAGATGCGTTGCATGTCACATTGCAAATCCTCCACCATCTCCAGAACAGGGGACTTATTTTTTGGGGGGTAGGGGGGACATGAGGGAGTAGATCAACAGAGATTCTCACTTTATACAACAAAACAAATTCCGGATGGATTTTGTAAACCCAGATTTGAATGTAAAAATTAATTTTAAAAAATTTGAAAACAAAAAATGCGTAGTTAATAATGCCAGAGAGAGGAAGGCATTTCTTAAGCAGAAAAACAAAGAAATGAATCACAAAGGAAGGGAAAATTGGATAGATTTGTGTACCTGAAATTAAACTGAAAAAAAAAAATTGGTGTGACTAAAGGCATCATAAATGAAATTAAAATCCAACTGGAAAACCGATGAAAAATATTTGCAACACTGATGATAAACAAATGGTTAGTGCACTCCATATTTTTCTTACAGCGCTCTTGCATATCAAATAGAAAACACTAAAACTCTAAGAGAAAAAGAGTCAAAGGAGATGAACAGACAGCTCCCAGAAGAAGAACTGCAGATGACCCAGGGAACACTTGAAAAAACACATGCAGCCAATTTCACTGGGAGCAAATGGGCACGGATTTTTAATGAGCTTCTTCTGCGTTGGCAAGGGGCATGGGAGATATAGAACCTTTGATCATGGAGAGAAGGGGTGCTGCCTTCCTGGAAGTCATCTGTGGCCCTTCCAGTGCCCTGGGAATTCCGGGTTTCTGACCAGTGATCCTGTGTGCAGGAGCTCATTTTCCAAGATCATAAATGCAGAGAGAGAGAGAGAGTGAAACCATCCTAAATTTCAATAGTATGTTATGATCATATGTAAGATCGAATTCTATTTATTTATTTAGAGTTGGGAGTCTCACTCTGTTGCCCAGGCTGACGTGCCCAGCTAATTTTTAAATTTTTTTTGTAGAGATGAGGTCTTGCTATGTTGCCTAGGTGGTCTGACACTCCTGGGCTCTAGCAATCCGAACTTGGCCTCCTAAAATGATGGGATTATAGGTGTATGCGACCACACTCAGCTAATTTTTTTGTAGAGATGAGGTCTCTCTGTATTGCTGGCCTCAAACTCTTGGGCTCAAGCAATCCTCCCACCTTGGCCTCCCAAAGTGCTGGGATGACAGGTGTGAGACACGGTACCTCTCCTAGTAGCCCATTCTTTTTTTTTTTTTTGAGCTGGAGTCTCACTCTGTTGCCCAGACTGGAGTGCAGTGGCTGCTCCCAGCCACCGCAGCCTCGACCTGCCAGGCTCCAGTGATCCTTCCGCCTCAGCCTTCCGAGAAACTGGAACTACAGGCGCACACTACCACGCCTGGCTCAAAGTCTCCAAAGTTATCCCATTGAATGCACCATTTTGTGTGTGAGGATCACTTGTAAACTGTAAACTAGAAAGTGCAGAACACAGGTCAGGGGCTAGACTTAAAATCCTTGCCATCGCACGGAAGGAAGAACAGAAGAGCAACAGGGACAGTGCAACCTCCTGGGGCCAACAGCAGGGAGTCCTTCCATCCCTAGGAGGTGACCATGTGAATCCTGGAGACAGCCATGGCCATGTTTGTGGAAGGCAGCTACCCCGCTGCAGGGAGTGTTGGGTCGGGTGACCCAGCCATGGTCAACACAGAGCCTGGTGGAGTCGGGGGAGAAGGAAGAAATATCCCATATCCCACCCTCACTCCCCTGTCCACCAATTTCTTGACCTTGTCTCCCAATGGCCAAACCACACTGGAAGCCAGAGAGCAAGCGAGTCTGCCAATGCGGCTCTCTGGGTCAGCCACCTGAGTCGACCAGGAGGGTGGGGCAGAAGAAAGAGGGTTCAGGGGGCACCCAGAAGATGTCCCGTGCAGAAGGCACTATCCCTCGCCTTCTCATGTCAACCCCGTGACAGTCCAGGGAGTCAGCTCTCATTGTCCACCTTCTCAACAAGAGGAAGCTGAGGTTCAGAGAGGGACGGCGATTTTCCCAATGTCACACAGCTGGGAGGAACGGAGCCAGGACGTAAACCATCATCTGCCTGAGCCTCTAAGCACCAGGCTCTGTAGTCCAGAGGTTGTGAGTTCAAATGCCAGCCCTGACACTCACTGGCTTTTGGCCTCGGACAATACCCATGTATCTCTGGATGTACCTGCCAGTAAAGTGGGGTTAGTGATCCCTCCGCCCATGTGACTGTGGAGGGCAGGATCAGGTGTGTGAGACATGGGCCCTCGCTGAGTGCTGAGAGCTGAGTGAGGCATGCCCCACCCTTCCCCAGCGGGCAGTTATTAGCCCGCAGATCAGACTGCGCATTATGCATGGGGCAATTTGTCCGCCTCCGCCTCCACCTGCAGGATCGATCTCCGCGCACTGCTGCCTCATTGAGATTCAAGTCCGCACTCTGGGACTCCATCCCAGTGTCTGGTCAATAGCTTATATTTTTAATTTGTCAATAATCAGTCCAGCCCTTGGCCGGAGCCCTGCGGAGGGCTCAGCAGGATTGCTCGGCTGGGGAGGGGGAGAGAGCACGGAGCACAGAGAGGAAGGGACTCTGAGCCAGCCAGGCAGACTCAGGTAGGATGGAAGACAAGTGGGGCCCCACGGCGGCCTGATTCCAGGCTGTGTCCCCGGTGTCCGGAGACCCAGGCGTCACGGACACCTGTGTGAGACTGAAGTCAACAGAACTGGGGTTCAAATCCCAGCTCCGCTGCTTTCTGGGTAGGTGGAGTTGGCCGGGCATGGTGGCTTGTGCCTGTATTCCCAGAGCTTTGGGAAACTGAGGCAGGAGGATCACTTGAGGCCAGGAGTTCAAGACCAGTCTGGGCAACACACCAAGGGTCCTTTTCTCTGCAAAAAATAAAATTAGCCAGGTGTGGTGGTGGTATACACCTGTAGTTCCTGCTACTCAGGAGGCTGAAGCAGGAAGATCACTTGAGCCCAGGAGTTCGAGGCTGCAGTGAGCCATGATCGTGCCACGGCACTCCAGCCTGGGCAACACAGCCTGTCTCTACCAAATAAAATAAAATAAAAGGATAGATGGACTTGACCACCAGGCTGACCCCCTCAGAGTGAGTCCCTGTTTTCCCATTTGCCGAGTAATCACAAGTAGTTCACATGACTGCAGGACAATCAAACGAGCTTCTTAAGACATGCACGGTGCTCAGAACAGTGCCTGGCACACAGTGAGCTTGTTATACACATTCGCTATTGTCTTCATTATTTTTTAAAAGCCAAATGAGCGAGAAATTAGGAAGTAAGCAGTGATTATCAGCATCTGTATGGATTCCCAAAACAGAGGAGGAACTGGACTCTCACAGAGGGAGAGGATTATCCCCATTTTACAGATGAAGAGGCTGAGGTGCAGAGAAGTGAATTCCCTCCCCAAGGTCACACAGCTGGGGTGAGGTGGGGTCACGACTGCAAGTCCACAGAGTCTAACTCCAGGCCTCATGCTCCTACTTGCCATGGGAAACAAAGATTCTGCCATACAAGTGTGGAACACAAACCTTTCCTCCCTGGTATTGTTTGTGAATAAATGCACTGTTTTCTTTTCTCTCTGACAACAGGTACCAGATGCCCACAGGAGGGCGGAGGAGGTGAGAGGACAGCAAGAAATTCTTTGTTTTCCTCATGGGTCCTCACCCCTCCTGTCACTAAGGAACAGCCGCACTGAACTGTGCTCTACTGTCTCTGAAGAAGGCTGTAGGAGCTGGAACAGAAGTAGTTAAGGAAGGTGGTGTCACCCCAGCAGGAAGCAGAGTCCTGCCTGAGGTCAAGGGCACAGCGTTAGAGCCAGGACTTGAGCACAGGCCACAAAGGGCAGTCCGGGGCTTTGTGATCTGTCCCCTGTCTCTTGCCACTGCCCTGCCTCTCATATCCTGTCTGCTGGATTCCTGATCCGGCTGTCACTGTCTGTGCCCACCTGTCCCTTCTCAGGGACTTCACTGTCAGCTCCATGGCACAGGGTCAGCCCCTGCCACCGTCACTGTCCCACACCCTTGCCTGGGGAGAACCAGAACCCAAAGCCGAGTCCCACCTCTGGGAGCATGCACGGCCCCAGCGTGAGCCCTAGACTCAGTCGGTTTACCTGGCCTCACCACCTCCCAGGTGAGCCTACTCAGCTCGATAAGCTGCACCTGCACGCTGAGGCGGTCCTAGGCTCTGCGTCATGGTGGCCGGACTACCAAATAAACCGTCCAAGACAACCCAAGTGCGCCCGCCCAGCACCGAGCCGGCCCGAGAAACCCTTTGCTACGGCTACCCTTCTGCAGCCTCTGGGACCCAGGAGACCTCCAGCTCCCTCCCGCTGGGCTCCAGTCTCCTGGGAACACACCTCCTGAGTCTCCCTCTATTGAAATTCGCTTTTCCACCAGAGAACTCCCCAGATGTCTAGAATCCCCATGTGTGGAATTCCGAAGCTGCTCAGTGCCCCCAGAGAAAATGGAGCCTCCTGGGGCTGACAGTGACGTGCAGCTCACCAGGAAGTCAGAGAGCCCCAGAAATCCATGCTCTGGGAGCCTCCCCAGCGGCCCTCTGGTCCAACTCCCTTCCCACCGAACAGAGGAGAAACTGAGGCGGGGGACTGGGGGCGACTTGTTCAGAGACACGGAGTCGCTGGTAAGTGCAGAGCTGGGATGCTGCCCACCTCGAAGCCCACCCTTTGCCTCCTCCCAAGGACACCGGAAGCAGGGGTGGACCAGAGAAAACCCCTCAGGCTCCCGGCGACTCCAGGGGACACAGGCGTGCTCCAGAGTCCCCTCGCAGACGTGGCTGGGTGCTGAGTGAGGAAGGTGAGTCTGGGTCCTCGCCTTGCTGGGAGCTGGTATGACCCGGGCACATCCTGTCTCTCCAACTCTCAGGTCTTCCATCCGTCACAGGTCAGGACACCTCCGACGTGGTCAGGAGAATGAAGCCCTGCCACCACCACCACCTCCTGCTCCTCCCCTTCCTCAATTCCTTTCTTCCCTTTTGCTGCTTCTCCTCCACCCTCTTTCCCCCTCCACCTCTCCCTCTTCTGCCCCCTTCCTTCTTCCTCCTCCCTCTCTCCCTCCTCCCTCTCCTCCCCCTCCTCCTCTCCCCTCCTTCACTTTCTTTCTTCTCTCCTTCTTTCTCTTTCTTCTTTTCCTCTTCCTTCTTCCCGCTCTCCTCCCTCCTCCTCCTTCTCAGTCCACATGTATTAAGTACGTTGACCATACTCAAGGCACACTTCAGCAAAGTTCATAAGAACCCTAGGAGGAAGGCTACCCTATCTTCCAGATGATAACACACAAACCTGGAAGTATTTATTCGCTCGCCCAGGGTCACCACAAGATCCCAGAGAAGCAACCAGCGCTTGGCCGGGGACGGGGAGGAAGCAGAACCAGCGCCCTTACCCCTGCCCCGATGCCCCCGCCCCCATGCTGAAGGGCTTTGCCACTGACAAAACCCTGCAAAGCGTGACAATGATCCTTTTCACTGGTGCTCTGATTGGTTTCACAGTCCCGAGCAGTCACGTTTGAACCGGAGCATGAAGCATTTGGTCGGCATCCCGGGAGGGCCGGCTCTGATTTTTCCTGCCTCTCCCCAGGCAGGGGCTGAGGACGGCAGGTGGGTTTGCTGAGAGCACTCAGATGTGACATGGCTAGAGAACAAATGAGCAGGGAGCATTTCACTTGTGTGGGCTCCTCTGTGGCTGGAGTGTATCCATGCGGGAAGGGAGTGGAGCTGGAGGTTTCCCACGGGGCTGGGGTGTCGCCAACCTGCTGGCGGAGAGGCCCTCGGGCAAGGAGGAGGGAGGCGCTGCTAAGCCTTTGTGCCAGCCTGGGGTCTCGCCGTTGAAGGTGCTGTCCCCCAGCTGTGCGGCCTGGGCCTGGTCACCATCCCCTTTGGGACCCAAGGTGCTGTCCCCTTGACTGTGCAACCTGGGCCAGGTCACCACCCTCTCTGGACCCCAAGGTGCTGTCCCCTGGCTGTGTAGCCTGGGCTGGGTCACCACACGCTCTGGGCCCCAAGGTGCTGTCCCTTTGGCTGTGCAACCTCGGCTGGGTCACCATGCTCTCTGGGCCCCAAGATGCTGCTCCTTGGCTGTGCAGCCCGGACCGGGTCACTGCCCTCTCTGGGTTCCAAAATCCCTATCGGTGAAACAAGAACCTTGGAGCAGAGAGAAAACCACGCCAACTTTCTTTAGAATTTCCTGTCAGTAGAGCCCTTGGGCTAGTTGGCACATCTCCAGGGCAGTAGTTACTGACATTAGAATTACTTGGAGTATTTCTTAAAAATACCAATGCCCGGGTCCCATCCCAAGCCAACTGAATAAAAATACCTGGAGATTGGGCTCGGGCATCAATATTCTTTTTTTTTTTTGAGTTGGAGTCTCACTCTGTCACCAAGACTGGAGTGCAGTGGCCGCTCCCGGTCACTACAGCCTTGACCTGCTGGTCTCCGGTGATCCTTCCGCCTCAGCCTTCCAAATAGCTGGAACTACAGGCGCGCGCTACCACTCCCGGCTAATTTTTTAATTTACTGTAGAGATGAGGTCTCGCCAAGTTGTCCAGGCGAGTCTCGAACCCACGGACTCAGGCAATCCACTCACCTCGACCTCCCAAAGTGCGGGATTACAGATTGAGCCACCGAGCCCGGCGTTATTCTTTAAAAAGCCATGGGGAACACTACCTGGCAGTTGCTCTGCATCATCTTGTGCGTAACACCTCCAGCTGGTCAGTGGAAATAGACCCATTGGACTGTTAAGAAACGGAGGCCCAGACAGGGAAACGGGCTGCCCAAGGTCATGAGGTTGCCTAGTGGCAGGGTCTAGGTGAAGAGTGGGGCTCTGTCCACAGTGCTGGAACCGGAAGGCGGGCCAGTGAAGTCTCTGTGCCCTGGCCTGGGGCACACTCTGCATGCCTTGTCTGTCTTGCTTGCTTTCTGCCTTTACCCTCTCCCCATCAATTCGGTCCCCTTCCTCACTTCCCTGCCCCTTTCCACAGATTCCTCCCTCCTCCATCTCCCTCCCTCCCTCCCTCTTTCTCTCTTTCTTCCTCTTGTTTTTCTTTCCATCCATCCCGTTGTCCAGCTAGCTGTCTTTTTTCTCTTCCTTCCTT
This sequence comes from Cephalopachus bancanus, assembly GCA_027257055.1. Taxonomy (NCBI): domain Eukaryota; kingdom Metazoa; phylum Chordata; class Mammalia; order Primates; family Tarsiidae; genus Cephalopachus; species Cephalopachus bancanus. The sequence goes on along the minus strand of JAPVLO010000261.1, from coordinate 1,344,954 downwards.
CTTTCCGTCCTCTCCCCCTTCCTCCTATCTCCCTCCCCACCTCCAGCTCTCCCTCTCCCTTCTTCTTTTTATTTACCTCTCTCTCCATCACTTTCCCCTCGTCTCTGGTTCTGCCTCTCTCCATGTACCGCCCTCTCCATCCATCTCTTCCTCTCTCTTTGTCCCAGTCTCTGTCGCCCCAGCTGCTCCCCGACCCTCGACTTGCATCTCTTCCCAACAGCCCTTCCCTCTCCCACTGCCTCCACAAGGCTAGCCCCAGATCCTCTTTCCTTGCCCAGCTCTTTGGAGAAGTCCAGTTTCTCTCTTTGACTCCAGACGGGACGCAGAACTAGAGATGTCACTTCCTTCCACTTCCCATTGTAGAGAGGCCTGATTCTTCGGAGGGAAACCACTGGGAAGTTGCATGCCTTCCCATAATCCACTGTGTCAAGAGCTCCACAGCCACACACCCTACCCCAGAGGGGCCGACATCCTTTCAATCAGAAAACTCCCTGCCGAGTTCCTGCTGTGTGCCAGATCCTGGGAACACAGCAGGGATGAAGGTAGCCTGTGCACAACACAAACTAGCAGAGAGTTTAGGAACTCAATTTGCTTCTTTGTTATGAAGATAATAGGCAAGGTGGTGAGATCAAGGGTGACTTGGGGTGGGGTGAGGCTGCTTTGGGTTAAAAGACATAGAAGCGAAAACAAGGCATGGATTAAAGTATCCCCATAGTCTAGTTCAAGATTTTTGTCAAAGAGGATGGAAGAAATAAATTAGCTTCATACTCATTTACAGAATGCCTACTGTATGCAGTACGGGAGCTGACATTTACACCAAGAAAGGAAAGACAAGGACGAACAGGCCATGCAAAGTTCCAGGTGCAAGGGCCCTGTGGCTGCAAAGAACATGATTAATCAAATAAAGCAGGAAGGCTGGGGTAACCAGAACGGGAGGAGCAAGAGCCAGTGAGCAGGAGGTGAGGCCAGGGGTGCCGGGCAGACCCTGCACGCCCTCGAAGGCTGCAGAACAGGGCCTGTCCTCCAGCTGTAGCATTGTGGGTCTGGGGCTGAGGCCCACCTGTCACCTGACTTGCATGGCCATTGATCCCAAGGGCGATGGAGCTGAGGGGAGAGGGTCATTTCAGAGAGGTGGCCTGAACTTAGAGGTTCTCTAAAAGATGGGCCTGTCCTTCTCCTGCCTGTCCCCACCCCGTCAGAGCTTGAGCAGTTCTAACCCCCCTAGCTTTGTCATGGAACCTGGAACCCCGAGGCCCCGCATAAGGGAAGGTGGTCATCATCACCACCACCACCACCCCATCTTATTTGGGGGTGGCCTTCATTGACATAGGACTGGAAGCAAGGCACAGACCAAAGTATCCCTCATGGTCTAGTTCAAGAATTTTGTCACAGGGGACTGAACAAATGAATCGATGCTATATGCATTTACAGAACGCCTACTGTATACAGTACAGAGATTAAACAGCCCCTGTAAAGGCTAATATGAACCGGTCAAGTTTACCAGGCCTTGCTGAGGGGACTTACTAAGGGCTTTACATGAATTGCCTCCTGTAATCCTCACCACAATCCTGTGAGGCACACGCTATGAGCTTTTCTGCTTCTCAGATAAGGAAACCGAGGCCCAGGGAGTTGAAGCAATGACTTAAGGAGATTAGAATCTTCCTTCTGCCTCCCCATCCTTGAGACAATCATTTTCTTCCCTGCCCCTCCCCCCAGTCCCCTGCAACTCCTTGCTAATGGGTGAGTGTGCTGCCTCAGAAGCAGCTTACAGTTCAGCAGGGAAACTCAGACACCAGATTTGTCCAAGTGGATTCCAATCCTAGCACTTACAGTCTATTATATAGTTGGTTTCTCTGAATCTGCTTCTCTATGTGTAAAAAAAAAAAAGACAGAGATAATTGCTCAACAAATGGTGACGAGTGTGGCTGTAATCGTAGTTTTAGAATTCATATCCACGTTAGCAGGGACCTTTGCAGGTAACCTTGTAGGCCCAAGGAATGACCTAACAGTTGAGTTTCTGACATACTGCCAAGAAGAGGCAATGGTATATTTTTGAGTGAAAGACTAGGGCTGGTGGCTGCCCCAGGGCAGAACGTTCCAGTGGGGACAAGCAATCTCTCTGGCCTGGGATAAGCCTCTGTCCTTCTTCCTCGAGAAACCAAAAGAGAGACGCTCACCCCACCCAGACCTGCCGGTTCTCCCCCAAAAGCCCTCCCTCAACGCCACAAGGATTTCACCTCTCCTCAGACACAAGACTAATATGCACTTGGAAGGCAGGATTCAATCGTGCCGCGGAATTAAAGGAGTGGCCTCGTGCGCCGTATATCACCCCAGCTGCCTGTATGAGCAGGAGATCAATAGTCCAGCAATAGACATTTCATAATTAAAAGGAGAAGACGAAGAAGAAAGGCAAGGACCTGGCAGATGGTCCTGCATTTTCCTGAGCGACTCTGTTCCCAAAGCTTTTGGGGGATTTGCCAGAACAATACGTCCTGGTTGGAGCTGTCCCAAAAGGCTGACTGGGAAGGGACTTCAGTAAAGTCACGTGGTGCGTCCCCTTGCCTGGAGGCTGGCTGGGGACAAACGCTGCCATTTTTAGACTTGCCAAAGTGCCTTTCAAGACCTCTCCACTGCTTTTCTGCGTAATCCAAGGCTGGCGGGAGTGGACGCTCATCCCGTCCTCGTCCCCGGGGCGAAGTCTTCATCTTGAAGCTGAGCACCCAGATTCTCCTCTGGAAGGTCTCCACCTCGGCGTCATTTGTTTCAGTGGGGAATAAACTTGACCTACCTAGTCCCGAGGTGGTCGTGTGAGTCAGATCTGGTCAATGAGGGCATGCCGTTCGTTCTCAAGGCCGTACCCATTGGCTTACGGGTGCACACGTGACGACACCAGGCCAAATGGCAAATTCTGGGACTTTTGCTGGGGTGGCTACTCTCTACGCAGGGGTTGCAGGAGGGGAGGACTGAGGCCATCTTGTCGTCATGAGGAAGAGGACAGAGCCAGGACGCCAGAAAATGGGGCCGAGAAAAGGAGAGCTGGAATGAGAAAGAAACTGATCAAGTCCTAGGGAAATTTTGGGGCCCTGGGATTCAACCAGGCATGAGTCCAGATCAGATTCTGACTTTCTCCTTTAGCCAAACTATGTTGAACGAGGTTTCCCCCTCTTGTCAATTAAAGAGTCATGACAAATCCATGAGTTTTTTCTCGGTCCACTCATCCAATGAACTTGTTGCGTCACATAGGGGACAAAACAAACATATTGAAGTTAGATCCAAAATCCAAATCCTGACTCCACTGTCTCTGAGCTATTTGATCTTGGGCAAATGGCCAGAGCTTTTTGAAACTCAGTCTTCTCCCCCGTAAAATGGGCATGGTACTGCCCTCAAAAAGTTGTGCTGTGAGGGTGAAGGAAGACTGCTGATTCTGAGGAAGAGTGAAATACAGTCAGTCTGTCTTCACCATGCGGTCTCACTGTGCTGTGAGCGGGAATAAAACCATCATTCAAAGCCCCTCCTCCCCAAACCCCCATCACTATGCTGTGCAGGAGCAAACCGGATCCCTAGAATGTTCCAGTATGTAGAAAAGCTGTGTGGCAGCACCACCTGGACCGAAGCGGAAAAACGAAGGCTCAAACATTCAGAAAGCCTAATTGAGGTAACAGGTTTTGTTCAAGTACAGAATTAGCAGAAGGGAATGGTGACGCTTTGAAAATAAAATATCATTTGTCCCACGTCCAAATGGCACCCTCCATGTTATTTGTACGATGTTATTTAATTTTCTCAAGCCTGTGAGAAAACAAGCTCAGAGAGGTGCAGTAGTTAACTGGCCTTAGGTCACATAGCCAGCAGGTTGAGCAAGTCCGGAGTCCACGTGCTGTGCCACCCCCACAAACGATGCGTGGGTCTTAGGCCCTGACCATGCACCAGGCGGTAGGCAGGTCCTGTCTCCTACCGTCCATCGAGAAAAGCTTGGCTCCCATTTTACGAGTGAAAAGCAGTAAAAGTCAGTGACAACTATGCTTGAAGGGGGAAACAAGATCTCACTGCTCTCTGTTGTAAATTGCAAATTTTATGTTATGTGAGGGGGACTCCCCCCTGCAAAATCGGGATTATCTTTTGGAGGGCGGGCCCCTTGTGGTACAGTCGCCCCCTCCTAGGTAAGTATTCTAGGATCCCATCGGCATCACACCAGCTAGCATTGTTATGAGAGGCTGTGCTCGGTTTCAGTGAAATTTTTTGGGAGATTCTTTCAATGCACTTGCCCATTTCTTGATGGGTGATTTTCGAGAGCACCTGCCTCTACCGTGCTGAGAGTTCAGTACCTTTTGGCCCAAAATGGCATGAGCCCCTGTTCTCTATTCTCCCTATTCACCCAATCTTGCCCTTTTTTTTGTTTCCCCAGATGAAAAACGTCCTCCTCAAAGAGAAACATTTTGCCAATGTGGAAGAGGTAAAACAAAAAGTAGCACTAAAAGCCATCAAAATTGACAAATTTGAAAGCTGTTTGAGCAGTGGAAAAAGTGTTTCGGTTGGTATATTAGTATATTGCATCAGAGAATACTTTCAAGGGGACCGAAGTTTAAACATGTAAGAATAAATACACAATTTTTTAATAAATAAATTCCATGGTTTGGGGTCTCCCCTCGTATACATCAAATGTTTAAAAATAGCAGAAAAAGAAACAATTTTTTAAAGCACATATGCACGTAACCTTTGACCAGTCGTGGAAAAGGCACCCTGCTAAGAGCTTACTGATACCCCAAACTGGAAACAACTGGAAAGTCTGTCAAAGTAGTCCTGACTTTAAAATAGGGTCCACCCATGTGTAAGAAGCTGTGTGATTTTTTTGAAATGAAGGAGGAGAGCTGTGTGTGTTCATTATAAAAAGATATCCAAATAGATTAGTCAGTGAAACAAGATGCAAAACAAAATAAAGCCACACAAAGCAGCCCTCCAGGCTCCCGCCCTCGCCCCTCCCAGCTTCACCCCTGCCCGGATCTTCCCCTGTCCTGCCCCAGCTCCCCTCCCCTCTGCTGGGAAGACCCTTCTTTCCTAGCTTCTTCAAAGAGACCCTGCTCAAGTCCTCGATTCTGGCCTCCAAGCACTGTCTCTGCAGCGTTGCCGCGAAGGGTTTCCCAAGGACAGCGACCTGTGTATCCAGCACCCAGCCCCAGCCCGGCCCAGAGGAGAGGGTGCAGTGGACAAGGGGAGACTGTCCAAGGGTGTGACTAGTGGGACACAAACGACTCAGGGGGCTGTAACCAGGGTCAGCCCCTGGCCTTGAGTCCCCTCCTCAGTCCTGTCCCCCGACCCCTGTAAATCCACGTGGGGTGGGAGTTGGGGTCCAAAGTGTCATGTCTCCCGCATCTTCTTGGTTCCAGGCTCCAGGTTGGGTATTTACTTAGATGGGTTTTCTTTCCGTCTTTAGTTTTGTCCTTCCGTTATCCCATTTTACACATAAGAAAGCTAAGGCTGTGGGGAAGGGGAAATTGCCTTTGGCCAAGGCTCCTGGCTGCCTGCTGATGAGTTTAGGGCACAAACCTGGGATGAAGGGACAGAGGAGCGGGGCGGCCACTTTCCACCCTGCGGGGTTGAGACAGCCATGGAGGAGTCCTCACATCCAAGCTACAGTGTATCATTCAGGCTCCGCCGACAAACAGGACTGGCCACCGGCAAACTGACCCATGTGCGACTGCTCACTCACCGTCGAAAGGGAGGCTCGCTTGTGAGCTTAGGACGACCGTGGGCTGTCCCAAGAGCTGTCACCCTGTGACAATATTGACAGAGCCTGTGCCCCCACCTTGGGAAACCCCAGTGTACACACATGGCGCAGGCCAGACCATCCTCTCTCACTGAGAGAAGGAGTGTAAGGAATTAAGGAGACTCCGATTAAACAAACAGATGTTTTTAGTCGGCAATAGAAGTGTCAACATGATCCTAATTAATGAACGTGTTAATGACTGTTCTCTGTTGGAAGACAGTCGTCACCGCCTTCTCGGTGTCTCCGCAGCGACTTTCAGGGCACACACCTAGTGCATACACGGAGCCAGTGTGGAGGGCATGGCGGAGGGATATGCCCACTGGCAGCCAAGGCTCATGCTGTACCCACAGTGGTGTTGAGTCACACACAGGGAGTGTGCACGGAGCAGGGAACACGTGAAATGCTGGGGCACAGAGGATGCTGGAATGCACACATGAACACACACACACACAATGCACCACAGAGCACTGCAATGCAAAACAGCTAACACAATATGTGCATCATCCACACCACTCCCACCCAAACACATAACACACACAGAGCACCCAGATGTCCACACAACACCTAAGCAAAACAAAGACATGACGCTTACACAATGCACCTGCACCGGGCACACAAAATACACACAATGATGTACAACACACATGCAGCAAGCACAATCCACACAACACAATGAAAAACACATAATGCACACACACCACACATATACACAACACACAGTACATAACACACACACTCAACACACATTGATCACAAACACTGCACACCGTAACACATACACATACACACACATACCATGTGCAATTCCAGGGGAGAGCTCACCCACATATTTAGTGTCAGAAGCAATAATAGGCTGGGTGTGGTGGCCCAACATCTGTAACTCCAGCACTTTGGGAGGATTGTTTGACTCCAGGATTTCAAGACCATTCCGGGCAGCCTAATGAGACCTCATGGATACAAAAAAAGAAATACAAAAATTATCTGGGTGTGGTGGTGCATGCCTGTGGTCCTAGCTACTCGGGAGGCTGAGGTGGAAGGATCGCCTGAGCCCAGGAGGCTGAGGCTGCCATGAGCCATGATCATCATGATCACGCAACTGCTCTACAGTCTGGGCGGCAGAGTGGAACCCCGACTCAAAAAAAAAAAACAGTAATAATACTTACTGTGAGCTCCCAGCAGGCACCAGGCTCTCCACAAAGCCATAACCATACAGGACTGGAGATGGTGGTAACTCTCCCATCAAGGGTATCTCAGAGATATGACGCACATCCATGAGAGTACACAGAATAGACCACAGAGATCCTGAGTGCCTCCTTGTGAGATGCAGCAGGAAAATTTCTCAACAAGGATTCGTGTGCTTATGTTTACATGTACTTTCATGAGCTTAAAGAAAGGCGTGAGAAAGGGTTTGCTATGCCGAAAACGTGCCGAGCAATACCGAAGACGTGTGCTGTTACTGCTGATCTTTTTTATAAAGACATCAGATTTAAGAAAACTCCCATAACTCATACTGAATTTATTTTTATTTACCTCAGAGACTCTGGGAAGTGTGTGATTGATCAAGTCCTCCTTTTTACTTTGACTGCTAGGAAGCTTGGAGTTAAATTTTGAATCCACACACAGTAGGAGTGTGGGCTTTTATTGCACAAATTTGTGAGTGTTGTGCCTGGCCCTATTTTATGTTTCTACATGATTTGTCTATTTTTATTTCATTTCATTTGAACATATATTTATAAATGACTTCTAATATTTTCTGGAACAGTATGAGGACAAGAAGAAAGAGTTTAAGTAGATGCATGTATTAGGACAGTTTAGCTGCTATAACAACCTCTAATTCTCAAGGGCTCAACACAATGAAGATTAATTTCTTGCTCATGACACAGTCCAATGTGACTTGGCAGGGGGTAGCATTGCCCTGCAAAGCCATTCAAAGGCCCAGAGGTCCACCTAGTGGTTCCAGTGTCCCTTAGGGCCTAGAGTTCTGCTGAAGGGATCTTCAAAGAAAGAATATGAAAGAGTATTCAAGAGGTGCAGTGGCCGGGTCTAAAAGTGGCTACACCCCATCCCACTGGCCAGAGTTCAGTCACACGGCCCCAGAACAGTGCAAGGGAAGCTGGAAAATGCAGTCATCCTGTGTGCCCAGGGGGGACAAAGAGAAGCTGGTGAACCCACGGCATTGTCTCAGCGGCGACAGACAAACCCAAGTGCAATAAGCGGACTTGCAGTGAAATCATCTTGAATTCAGCCACTATTCATGGAGGACCTTCTGAGTGCAAGGCTGTGCATTAGGCACTTGGAGGTGGCCTCTCCAGGGATGGTGGACACCAACCCTGGACTCTGCCACTCTGTGCAGATAAAAATTGACTGATGAAACCAAAAGGCGGGCATCTTCGTCATCTGAAGTTGTACCGGCTTATCATTTTCGCTGTGCTTTTCTTTGCTTCTAAATTTTCCTCAATGAATGTGTACTGCATTTTTATCCAAATATGACTCATACCCATGCAAGTAGACAGAACAGAAGCGTCTCTCTCAATGGACACACCTTCTCCAAGCCAGAAATAGGATGTTGCTCACACCCTGACCCTTCCTGGGGGCCCTCCCAGTCTTCACCTCCTCACTCCTTGCTAGAGGTGAAAACTAGCCTGACTTCCAACCCCAGAGCTTGGTTTCTCTTGTTCAGCTTTGTAAGTTCCTGTCTTGTCCCAGGTGGGCGGGCAAGAGATCCAGAGACTTACTCCACACCATCATTCAGACATCCAGAGTTTCTCTCTTGCAGCACGTAAAGTGTAAGGTGGGGAAAAAAGGTGGGGTCACTTCCTAAAGATGCATCACATCTTCATCCTGGCACACAGTAGGACGTCAGGATTGAAAGACAGTCACACCCAAGCCCGTGTCTGGAGGAGGAAGAGATGACCTCCTATGGGAAAAGCATCAGGGAGGAGCCAGTCTCTGGGCTGGACATTGAAGACAAACCAGCTCAGGCTCTGCAGAGAGGGTGAAAGGCAGATGGACAGACGGACTCACGTGGGCCAATCAACAGAGGTGAGAAGTGGTGGGAGCTTGGGGAGGCCAGTGAGGAACTCCTTCCAGCCAGGGACTAAGACGCAAAATGGTGACGGTGAGTGATGAGGATGGAGAGAAAGGCAGAGCTCAGCCTGAAAGAGCCTTGAGTGGCAGATGCAAGAGTCGCCTCTTCCTTTCATGGTTGCCTCTTTATTTCAATATATGTGTGTATATTTGGGTCTCACTCTGTCACCCAGGCAGGAGTACAGTGGTGCCATCCCTCTCATCACAGCCTTGACCTCCTGGGTTCAGGTGATCATTCCACCTCAGCCTCCCAAGTGTCTGGGACTACAGGCATGTGCCACTGTGCCTGGCTAATTTTTTAATTTTTTTTTTTTTTGTAGAGACAAGTTCTCACTATGTTGCCCAGGCTGTTCTTGAACTCCCAGGTTCAAGTGATCCTCCCTCCTCGGCCTCCCGAAGTACTGGGATGACAGGCCTGGACCATCTCGCCAGGCCCTATTTCACAATATTTTAATTGCCCAGTCTTTTTATTTTTTTATTTTTTTATTTTTAATTGCCCAGTCTTTATCGGGCACCGAGAACTGTGCTGCATGCCTCCCTTGCAATGACCTTATCCGTTTCCATAGCAACAAGAAGGGGCTGGGTCCCATTGGTCCATAAGTGCTGGACACAGGCTCAGGGAGCTGAGTGACTTGCCCAAGTTCACCCAGACAGAACATGGCGCCGTCACAGGTAGAAACCGTCCACTTCCTCAGCTGTGACCCTCCGGGGTCTCTCAAACAAGAATTGTCCTCCATGCTGTGGCCATTGACGAGGCAGGCAGGGTCAGGTGGGGGCATCGGCAGGCAGCCTGGGACCCGCACGCAAGTCTCAAAGTCAGCTCATCCCCCAGCCCTGCATGACACTGAAACTTGAAGCCCCGTTTTTCTCACCTGTAAAATGGGGCTGATGGCGCTTCCACCGCAGGGTTGTTGAAAGGGCTACAGAAGATGCCACCCCGTGTGCCGTTCAGCCGAAGATCGGGCACACAGTGGAAGCCAGGTCAACATCAGCCATGCCTCTTGTTGCTGTTGTTGTCAGAGGCCAGGGGGTGTCAGGGGACGGGCTGCCGTGCGAGTCAGGAGTCGTTTGGGAGAGCCACGGCAGAGGCCGTGGAAAGGGACAGCTGTGAGTGAGATTAAGGAAATTCACGCAGAATATATGCACGTCTGCTGCGTATGGCACACTTGGCAAAGGCGGACTCGGGATGGATCCGCGCCTCCCCGGAAAGATGTGAACGGCATTTGGCATCCCTCGCTGCTCAAGCCAGGAGCAGTCCTGCGTCTGCCTGTGTCTGTGTGTTAAATGCAAATGTGGGTGCATGTAGATGTAAACTGCGCAAGGCTTGGGAGAGTCGGTGGCAGACAGAGAACAAAGAGAGAGGCTGGCGTCCCGAGGAAGGAGCCGGGTCACTGGGGTCAGGAGGGGCTGGAGGGGGCATCTGAGTGCTCTCTGCTTTGACTTTGAGCCTTCCGCCAGCACTTGGCCTCAGTGGCCCTGTCTGAGCCATCTCGCCGGGTCGACTCCCTTGACTCAGGTTGGACTACATCAACCGTTGTGGTCCCTGTGACCCCAAAATCACTTGTTCTAGGCCAGCGAGAGGAGAGAGTGTGTTCAAATGGGAGAGGAAGAACCACTTGGAAGTTCTCTGAGGGGTCCTTGGCTTCTTTGTGTTCAGAGGAGGTGAGGGGGAGGGTAGGCGTTGGCAGGGGATACCCAGTTTTTCAAGGAGACTGAGGAAGAGGAAGAATGAACTCCAAGGAGCTCACAGCTGGGATGTATCCCTCAGTGAGCCTTGCCTCTCAGGTCATGCCTACGAGCCACTGTCACCATACCCCTCCCTGGGTTCTCCTGCCCAGGGGCCCACCCTTTCTCCCCAGAGGCCCCTCTAAATGTACGAATCACTCACAGTGTCAGTGATCAGCCAAGGACAACTGGAGGGGAAACCACTTCCCCAAGACCGTCTCCTGGAGAAGTGGCCCATTGTAAGACTCTTCATGGTTCCTAAATAAATGACGGCATTAAAACTCAGGGAACCAAATCTGCACCCAAACGTGAGGCCAAAAAATTCTGGACCCGGCATCAGCCTGGCTTGGGTGACGAGTCCTGGTTTCAGCTTGTGTTGGTCACACAACCTTAGACAGGAGACTTCATCGCTGGGGGATCTCCGTTCTCCCACCTGTGAAATGGGGTTCACAGCAGAATCTACCTCTCGAGATGGGTGTGGGCTTCACAGCAAGGGTTGTGCGAAGCGCCCACCACAGTGTCTGGCGTGGAACAAGAGCCCTGAACCTGACACGTGTCACTCCACAATCTTTTGGAAGTGAGGGACACGGTTTCATTCAACCATCTTAGGCCATGCTTCAGTGACTACAGGAAGAACAGACCCAAACATTCTCTTCCCCAAAACACGGGTCTCCCACTGCCTCTCCCCTTGTGTGTTGATTTAGAAGACTATCAAAACAAAGACATGGGAAGCTGTGCGCTGCGACATTGGTTTTCTTTCTTGGAGCGCCTGATTATGTGTAAACAGCAAATTGCAAATTATTTCCATTGACAACTCCTCAAGCCACCTCAGGGCCCAGGACATCGCCTGATGACTGACTTTGTGAAGATGTTTGTCGCCAGGAAGCCTTCTCTCAGCTGCCGCTGCAGGAGAGAGGGGGTTGGGGTGGGGAGAGAGAGGGTTGGGGTGAGGGAAGTCCAGGTCTATACAGTTGGAGGGGTCTCGGCTCCCTCCTTGGGAACTCTTGTAAGGAGTGGGGTGGCAGGGACGCACACAGCCCCATGAGCCAAAGAGAGACTGGAAAAGCCCAGCTGACCGACCCTCAGGCGCCACTGCTGCCTGGAAGCCTTGCTCGACTGCTGTTGCCCAGGGCAGAGAACGCCTCCTCCCATGAACCCTCAAACTTTGCATCCCCGGATTCCATTGTTAAAACCTTGCAAAAATCAGCAGTTTGCGGGGGGGGGGGGGGGGACGGACTGTGGATTCCAATCTCATGTAGCCATGGAGTTTTGCAGTCTTGGGTTCAATTTTCAGCTCTGCCCTGAAAGAGCTACAGATTGCTGGTCAAGAAATCTAACTTCCTTACGCCTCTGCTTCCTCATCTTTAAAATGGGTATAGTAATGAAGCTGCCCTAAAGGCTATAGGAGTATGAGGTCATGATGCAAACAGAACAGCAAGTAACACAGAGTATCTTTGTGATAATTAGGGGAAGGCAGACCTTCCTGACAGGGCAATGAGAGCATCGACTTCCCCTTGCTCCAGATGGAGGTAGCCCTATGCCAGAGTTCACTCAGCAGCACAAAGACTGGGTTCAGGTCTCACCTGCGTCTTTGGTTGGGAGCTCTTCTGCAGTGCACACCCTGGGCAACTGTACCTGGCAGTCATGCATGTGAAGCACTGAGATGAGAGCCAGGCTCAAGACATGCACTCAGTCTATGGCAGCGGTTGTGGTCACTGTCATCAGATATGATCATTTGAATGATTTCGTCCCTTAAGGACCATAAGGATTTTTTGCATAAAGTGAGCCCCGGGTTTGGATCCCTTTTCCGCCACGTCCTGGCACATGTCCTTGAAGAAGTTGCTCACCCATCCCAGCCTCAGCTTCCGTATCGATAAATGCAGGAAACACAACCTCCACCTAGCAGGAGTGGGGAGGGTTGATTAGGTAACAGGCGCTGACGTCGTTGCAGTTCAGGGCTTGGCCCATGCCAGGTGCTCAGTCCGTCCCAATTTCCTCCACAGCAAGGAAGGAGAGACCGCCCCACGGCTGCCTCATCCCTTCCGTGCAAGAGCCCACAGCCACAGCCATCCCATTTCAGGGGAGGCTTGACCTTCTGTTTGCAGGCCACAAAAAAATCAATTCTGGAATTGGTGAACTGGGGGACGTGGTCCCCGAGTCTCACCCGCCCACCCCCAACTCACCTTGTGACTCCAGATATGTCACGGGCTCTCTGGGACTCGGTTTCCCTTTCTGGGTCTCCTAGGGGAGAGGAAGCGAGGTTAGTGCATATTTTACGCAGCAGCAAAGGCTCTGCTTCCAACACGCTTACGGGTGGCGATGGAGCACAAAGCAAGTCAGTACAGAGACGCCCCGGTGGAAGTGGGGTCCAGGCGGGGCTGCCGGCGCCTTCCTGCCTTCTGTCCAGAATGCCGCTCCCTCCGAGGCTGTCTTGAGGACCCCCCCAGGCTCTGGGAACACAGTGTGACAGCCATTGGACTCAGACTCTTCCCTCCCTTGACACTAGTGCTTTGACATCTCCTGCCTTGCCCCTGGATTCCTCCTGGCCTGGGGTGTGTGTGTGTGTGTGTGTGTGTGTGTGTGTGTGCGCGCGCGCTTGTGTGTGTACCACAAACAAATGCTCAGAAAGAAAGCAAAAGGAAGTTCTGCCAGCCATTAAGGGGGAATTACAAATGCATTTTTCTTTGCCTCTGGCACATTAATGAACAAGATTGCAAAACTGGAAGTCAGTCGGAGCCAGGGCAGCATCACCACAGCCGGGGTGGGGGCTGCTTCCTGTACAGCCTCTGATTTCATGGCTGTTCCCATGCTGGGAGAATCTGTCTGCAGCGGCTGCTGGGAGGCTGCGGAGCTCATGCATTACACATCAGGGGACCCTCGCCACACGCACTGCGGGCCGGGAGCGGGATGGGGGAGCCCCGCTCAGCAGCACAGGCTGGGGAGACACTTCTGACATGTCCCCGCGTGCTGCTGCTGAGGGCTGAGCCCTAGAGATCGCCTAATGAGGGCTTGGGAAAATCACTGGAGGGCAGATGGAGAAGGGTGTCCTGTGCAGACAGCCAAGATATTCTAGGGTTTTGAACACAGGATGGCCACCTGGGGTGTCCGCACAGGGTCGCTTTGTCTCGTCAGTCCTAGTGAATGGTCGCTGCATGCGGTGAGCTCTCTAGGCCGGGTGCCGGGTGCCGGGCTTGGTCGTGGGAAGAGACTGAATTACTGACCCCAGTCCTTCACTGTCCTTTCAGCCATGCCCTTTGCTGGGTGACTCCACCGTCCACGGCACAGAATACCCTTCTCTGCTTTGACTTTGAGCTTGACTACATGCCTGGCTCTCCAGCTAATGGAGAACAAGAGGAAAGGCCCAGGTGTGCTCGTTCTGGGGCGAGCACCTTGAGGAACCTTGTGTGCTCCCATGCTTCCTCTTGTTCCTCTGCCCTCACCACGTGCCCACAGGCCGGCCCTCCACAGAGGCTGGCAGGCACACAGAACAGAGCCACACGCCCCCCTGCAGTGCTGGGCTGCCCCAGCTCCTTGAAGAATAACGCTGCATGAGAAATAAATGCTTCTTGTTGAAGGCAGTGGAGATTTAGTGGCTGTTTGTTATGCAGCAACAGCTGACTGATACAGTTATATATGGAGTCATTCATTTTGCTCATCTATTTGTTCATTCAGCAGATATTTCCACGCCAGGCATTCGGGTAGGCAGCAGGAACATAATGGTTAATAAGAAATCTGGGAAAATGGGCAGAGATCTCAGATTTATTAATTCCGGAACTGAACATTCGGTGTGTGCCCGGCATGGCAATAAGTGCTGCAGTGACGGTGACAAGCAGAATATAAAAGGCCCCCGCATTCGTGGGGCTCACAGGCGGCAGATCACGCAAACAACCATACAGGAAATTTCCAGAGAAGCTTGATGAAGAGCGTGGTCTCTTCCTTTCAACTAGTCACTGTCTGCAGGGAAAGGCAGGAAAGTTGGGAGACAATTGCAGTACCAACTATCAAGCGCCACTGTGAGATCCTACAGGCAGCTAAGAGAAAATGCTTCATCCAACCTGGGGCCGGAGACAGGAAGGAGATGGGAGAGGGAAGGTGTTTCAGGGCACACAGTGTCTGAGCTGAGCACTGAAGGCCAAGTAGCTTGCAGATGAAGGCAGGAAGGCCAGGATGGAGCACCAGGCAGAAGACACAAGAGCCAGGGTAGGGAAGCAGGAAAGTGCACGGTGCCTGAGGGCCAAAGATACTTCTGTCTACAGTTGGAGGATTGAGTGGAAGAGGGTCCAGAGCGCGAAGGAGTTTGGATGCCAAGCTGAGAGGGTTAGGCTTGATTCCGGGAAGCCTATATATAGGTCGTTGGAGCAGGAGAGCACAGCATCGGGCTGACCTCTGGGAATTTTGAAATGTATATTTGCTGGGTGAGACCAGAGGCAGGGAGGCCAGGAAGAGGGTGTGTGGCAGCCCAAGAGAGGCAGGAAGGCCAACAGAGGGGCCATCTGATTCCTTCTAATCAAGGAATCAGAGAACTGCACAGCCCCAAGCATCCTGGGGGCATTAGGTCCCATCCGTTCCTTTTCACAAAAACTGGGTCTTAGAGAGAGTCAGTAACAGGCCCCCTGGCTCCCACCAGGTTCGTGACTGGTGTTGAGTTCTTCATTCTCAATCCTCTAGCTCAGGACGTGGTCTCACTCTGTTTCCCACTCCCCACAATTCAGCAAATAACAATGATAACGCTTACCCTCGTTAGGAATGAAGCCGCTGCTGTATGTGAGGCTCACTGAGGAGGGCACGGTCTCCCGCAACCCTCCCAACATTCCCGAGGGTCAGAACTGCCCATGTCCCAGATGAGACACCTGAGGCCCAGGGGGTGGCAGCCTGAAGTCAAACCTCTGGAGCATTCTTGAGGTAGCCATGGCAGCTCCCGGGTAGACCTGCGGTGAGGGCCAAGGCAGGGAGGCGTGCATGTGTCTAGCGTGCATGTGTCTAGTGCAGCGCCCGGCACGGAGCAAGCTCTCAGCAAATGAGCATGGCGGTGACAAGAACGAGGAGGATGACAGAAAGAAGCACATCTCTATGCTGGCCTTGCCTCCACTGTGTGGCTTTTTGCAATTCCCCTAACTCTTTGGGCCTCAGTTTCCCCATCTGTCGAATGAAGACTGTGGTACAGGGCAGTGGCTTGGCTATCACCTGAGAGCTCGTTATAAGTGCAAATTCTCAGCCGGGCGCAGTGGCACACGCCTGTCATCCTAGCACTTGGGAGGTCGAGGTGGGAGGATTGCTTGAGCCCAGGAGTTCGAGACCAGCCCGACAGAATAGCAAGACCTCGTCCCTGTAAATGAGCAAAAATAAAAATAAAAAGTAGCCAGGTGTGGTGGCACATACCGGTAGCTCCAGCTATTCAGGAGGCTGAGGCAGAAGGATCGTCTGAGCCAGGAGGTCGAGGCTGCAGTGCGCTGGGATCGTGCCGCGGCACTCCTGCCTGGGCGACACAGTGAGACCCTGACTCAAAAAGACAGTATGTAAAGAAATGTGGGTTCTCCAGCCCTCCCCAGGCTGACTGGGACTCTGGGAGGGGAATCCTGCAGACTGTGTTTCGCAAGACCTCCTGGTAAGGCCGATGCACGTTCAGGTTTGAGAACTTCTGGTCTGGATGCAGAATTCTGCCATTTTCCAGATGACATAAATACTTGCTTCCATCAGACTCACCAGGAAGCAGATCAAAGCCGCAGGCCTGGGGCTAAGGCAGCCACCAGGGCCCAC
The DNA here is from genome assembly GCA_027257055.1 of Cephalopachus bancanus. Lineage (NCBI taxonomy): Eukaryota > Metazoa > Chordata > Mammalia > Primates > Tarsiidae > Cephalopachus > Cephalopachus bancanus. The sequence goes on along the minus strand of JAPVLO010000261.1, from coordinate 1,328,624 downwards.
GGCTCTGTCCACTCTCCCGTCCCCGCCCCCCCCGTGGAGCCGCAGCGCCCCCCCCGTGGACCGCAGAGCCCAGCGCGAAGGCCGCCGCTTGACCCCACGGCCCCCTCGGCCGCCTGTCGCGTTCTCCTGCCAGCCGGAGTTGGATTCTCCTCTTGCTTCCCTCCCTCCGGGCCTCCCTCCTCCCGCCTCCCTCCAGCCTCCACTCTTGCTTACACCTTTCACAAAGCATGAATATGCTGTGGCCTCGCGGAAACTGGTCTGTTTCCTCTTTCCTTCGTTCTTTCTTTTCTTCAAACAGGTTTGAGACTAATTCGGTTAATTACTTCCCAGAGCCGGGGTTGGGTGACTGTGGCCCAGCACCAGGCAGAGGCAGGGATACAGGCCCTCAGAAGCCTCTTCCCAGAAAATCTAATTTCATCATTGAGAAGTCTTCTGTCTTGAACAGCCTCCGCCATCGCCATAAATTTGCATATTCTATATGCCTCCGGAACGGAGTGGGCCCTATTTGCATAATGCTGCTGGAGGGGCCTGCGCTGCTCTTGAACCTGAATGCGGCAGGAGTGAGGAAGCAATTATTAAGCTGTAGACGCGGACAGCGAGGGAGGCCTCCGATGCATTTTACCTCCCAGCCTCCTCCACCGCCCGCGCTCATTACCGAGGGCCCCATCCCGACGGCGCATCCCGGGGCTGGGGAGAGTCAGCGCCTGGCTTCCTGCAGGTGATGTCTGTGTCCCGGCCTCGGCCGGAGGCAGGTGGAAGCCCTGGCGCTCAAACGCCGATAGGCGGCCGGCGCTGCCCCTTGGCCTTTGCCCGCACATCCATCCCTGCCCCTGTCCCTCAGACTCCTCCGGGTACCTATAAGCCAGGTCGGCCGGGGTTGGCTCACCTCATGCAGCCGTCTGGCACAACCTCCGGAGATGCTTAATTAACAGAAAGTGGTGTTTAACGAAGTCCCAGCTAGAAGATGGCAGGTAGAAACACGAGTTCTCTCACATCACAATGGTGGTCCTGCTTAAGGGCTGCCCCCCTCTCTCTGCGCTCACCCTGCTGAGACGTTGGGGTCCTGCCTGCTGTGTGTGGGACCTCTGGTGGGACAAGCCTGTATTCTTGGGCTCAGGGTCTCAGCCCTGGCATGGTTGGGCATTCCCGGGTCTGAGGGACAGTCTCTGCAGTTCCTGGCCCTTCTAGAACTGTGGGCTTAGCCTCCAAGTCACTCCGTGACCTGCCACGTCCAACCTTGGTGGCCCAGGAGTGTAAAAGTCTGCCCTTGGCTCTGCAGGGCCAGAGTTTCTATTCCATCATGGATGTAAATATCTCCATACATGCTTGGTCTTGAGCCTAGGGCAATCTTCTGGTGGAAATTTGAACCCAGCCCTTCCTGACAGTTTTTAGACCAGGTGAAGTCATGAACCAACCAGCCAGAAATCTACCTGCCCGCTTCCACAGGTAAGTAAATATCATGGGCATATTTATATTTACTAAGTGAAACCAACAGAAGTGCTAGGCACACTTGATATGTTAATTGACAGAATACAACGTCATCGTGCAAAACCAAGGATGGGGTGAGAGGATCACCAACACCTTAACTCTTGTATCGAATCATGTCGCTGTAATTTGCCCAAGCAGCATTTCTGAGGAAGCAGACATATCTTTGAAAACACCAGTTCCACTTCTGACCGACTAGATGCTCAGAATTGAACCTCATCAACCCCGAGACAATCTTAGGTGCCAAAAGCTAGCTCTGTGCCTGCATTTCAACAGTGAGCTGGTTGTTGGAAATTTGAAACAGTAGGTTCTTTGCTGAGAAAAGAAAAAATACATATCTTCACTTACTAAGAGAGACTGTCTCCTCAAAAGACCTCAATATTTCGTCCTTGGAGTGGACTGTCTCATTGCAAGAATTTGGAGGAAGTCACTTTTTCCACAAGATTGCATCCAACACTGAGTTATTTCTCTGAGAAATGGAGAGCGTTCCTGGTTAGCCAAACTCAGGACTCTAAAAACACGAACAGTGACTTTTCCAGAGGAAACCATTTGGCTGCAGACCTGGGATGAGAGCTTAAGAATGACAGATTGGGGTGTGTCCCGTCTCAGTGTCCTGAGCTGTAACTTGAGGATGATGGCAACACCTGCTTCAGGACTGTCCCTGGAACCAGATGAGGTAACTCAGAGTGGTTGAATCACAGGAGGGTCGGCTCTCATGCCCAAAACCACAGGGAGTAGAAGACACAGGCAGAACTGGAACTCAGGGTGTGTTTGTTCCCCTATCACATTATGTGCCGACAACCTGTGCTTGAAAAAAATCAAGTCATCCCAGCTGGCCTCCTGGACTGAAGGGCTCAGAGGCCTTACCAAGGGTCCGCTACCCTGCTCACCTCTGTTCAGAAACAGAAGTCGGTGGCTACTTCCAAGCAGACCCAGTAAAGACCAAATCTTGTTTCACAGGACAGGGAGTTCCCTTCCCTGCCATGGATGTGGCTTGTGGTGGTCACGAAAATGGCCGAGGTGAAGGGAAAAGCCAGCCTACCAAGAGAGGAGTCTGACTTATAAAACCTGTTGCCAGATTGAGTCCTTTGAGTGGGTCCGGGGTTACCGGGTTGCCTGCCCACCCCCTTCTGGGCGGCAGCACGGGTCAGCCATGCTTGGAGAGAGCCAGTGTTGTCTTACCCTATCCTTCTGAGATGTCGTGGCCGCAGAGGGCAGCTCCCAGGGACAGCAACAAGCAGTGCAGGGTACCAGCCAGCAGGACCGCACAAGATAAGCAGTAGCACGGAGCGAAAGCACACACGCTCATCTGATTAAGACCCAGTGTTGCTGCCATGGCTTGTCCACCTCCTAGACATGGCCATGTGCCAACACCATGGCCCAGTGGCCCCATGTTAAGTACCCACCCAGCAAAAAGGGCTGTGCACCTGTGCTAAGAGACATGTGCAGGAACGTTCAGGGTGGCACTCCTCTGATCGCTGAAACTGGGAACTCCCTAAATGTCCGTGGGCAGTTAAGTGGACACACTGTGCTGTATTCCCCGAAAGGTGCACTGTGGAACAGGGTTGGCCAATCCAGCCTCATCATCCTGTTTTGTAAACAAAGTTTTATCGGATCACTGCTGTGTCGACTCATTTGCATGTCATCAGTGTCTGTTGGGACTACAAGAGTAGAGCTGTGTCGTCACCTCAGAGCCAGCCTCACCCGCAGAGCCAAGAGGATTTATCAGCAGGCCCCTTCCAGAACAGATCTGCCAACTCGTGCCATAGAAAAATGAAAATGAACAGTCTATAACTTCCCTGAGAAATGTGGGAGATTTTCACAAACACAATATTGAGTGGGAGAAGAGAACACACACGTGCACCTGTTGCACAAATGCACTTCCAGGAAGCACAAAGACAGGCAGAACCCGTCGCCGTGGCTGGGGGGAGGCAGTGGTTCTCCGTGGAGGACGGTGACCCAATGGGCTCTGGAATGTTCTGACTCTTCAGCGGGGTGTTGACGTACACAGCGATGTGTATGTTTCCCCACACACACGTTGCTTGTCGATACACATTTTAAAATCAATAAAAGAAGAAACGGTGGGTGTATGTGGTGACGCCAAGTATTTTCTCAATGCAGTTCCTGGACAGAGAGCTCCAATAACAGATTGTCAAGTTAGAAAACAGATAACTGTAACTTTTGCACATGAGCACACATTTGTTCCTTCGCTCTACCAATGTTTGTTGATGACTCGCACGCGCCAGGTGCCAGGAGTCTGCAGGAAGTGAGAGCGACGCCGCCCCTGCCTGCTGGGGACTTGTGGTCACACTCCCACGTGTCCGCGGAGCGTCCCACGGTGCGTGCCCACCCTGCCAGCACAGACCCACAAGCTAGTGCGCCCAGGCCCCGCAGCTGCCGGTGAAGCCTTTCTCTTGCAAATCCATGTCCGGGTTGCTTTTCCTCACCTATGACACTCGCCATCCCCTTCTCCCGTGGACTTAGGGGTGGCACTCCGTTTACCCAGCATTACCCAGGAAGCCTGCATCTTCAGAGGGCCGTGGGATGGTGCAAGCCAGAAATTTGGATTAGTTCCCAGAGGGCCATGGGCCTGACCAGCTGGGTATCCCGGCTCACACTGGCATCTGAGACACATGGGTCCGATGGAAGGGCCTGGGGCTGGGGGGCAGGCGGCCATGACCCAGCGATGCCCTGGGCATGCCTCGGGTTGTCCACTGGGCCTCCTGGGCTCAGTGTGGTGACCCACCACCTGTGCCCTGGGGTCATGGGACCCCCGTGGCAGGGTTTCCCTACATGGGCGTGACTGACACATGCTCAGGCTGCGTCCCTGCATCCTGTGTTCTTGGCAGAGGCCAGGATGGGGAAGCTGGATGGTCATGAGTTTGAACCCTGTGTGTTGCGAACAGGGAAACGGGAGTCCCATGACAGGAGAAGCTCACCCAAGGCCCCCTCTCGATCCAGGCTGCAACCGCCAGACTCCAGCTGGGAGCCTTCCCATGCTGCATTTGGACGCCTCACTGCTAAGGTGCTCACACTGAAGGGGACAGCTGGCCCTTCTCTAGCAATCTCATCACTTTGATCACATCCAGCTCTTTACCCTGGAAAAGCCTCTGCTGTGCCTGGCCCCAGCCCACCTCGTCGACCTCATCCCCTGCCTCCTCTCCACCAGCCTCCTTTCTGTTCCTCCAACCTCTCATGCTCATTCCCACCGCAGGGCCTTTGCACATGCTATTCCCTCTCTCGGGAGCACCCTTCCCCCCTGCATTCACGGGACTGGCTCCCTCGACTCACTTGGATCTCAGCACAAGGTGTCACCTTCTCAGAGAGGCCTTCCCCAGTCGCTCAGGCTCACCACATACACCCCCGCCACCACGGTCCCTCCCCCTCTCGGTGGCTTTCTCCATGACACTCGTCACTGTCTGATGTCATCCCCTTCATTTATTCTCTGTCCCACGATCCCTGTCGAGACAAGCACCGCCTTTCTGTTCATGGCTCTATCCCAGCACCTCAGAGACACTTGCTCAGCAGCAGGCAGTGAGACTCTGTTGAGTGAACACATGAAGGAACGAATGAAGTCAGCATCTAAGCTGGATTCACTCTCGGGGTGGCACCTCCAGGGGCAGGAGCTCCCTAGGCCACCCTGATGGAGACAGCCCCCGCAGGGCAGCACTCCGGACTCCTCTGTGGATGGAAGCTCCAGGGCCCCGGGCCGGAGGGGCCCCAGGCCGGAGGAGCCCCAGCCACAGTCTGCGTTTGTGCTCTGATCGATTGGCATCTCTGTTCTTCGTCCTGGTGCCGTCCTTTCCTGCCTCTCTGTGGCGCCGGCGAGGTTTGTTTTCCACCCTCTGCCGTGGGAGCTCCCGGCCTGGAGCAGATGTCAAGAGGAGGCATGGGCATTATTCGGTCTCCTTCCCTCCCTCCCAGGCCTAGTGTTCGAGCCACAGGCCCGCACTCTGCTCCCCGGGGAGAGGCTGAGTCGGGGACATTGCAGGGTGAAGGGCACCTTGGCTCCAGACTCAGCTCTGTCCTTCCCTCGCGTGTGTCCTTGGCCCTATCCTTGCCCCTCTCTGGGCTTTGAATCTGTTCACCTCCCAACTAGGAAGGCTGTCCGTGGCCCCACCCCCCACACCAAGCCCACGCTTTCAACACTCTTTATTGGGCACATGGTTCCACCCGATGATCTCTGAATTGCACTCCTTCACTCAACAATCACACCTGCATTCAGGTACCCATCCAACAGGGCCTTTCGGGGGTCTTCAAATGCCCCGGGCAACAGCATGAACCACCTGGCAGGGGCTCAGCCACAGTTACTGGCAAGAAAAGTCACTCTGTCCCTCTTTGCCTGGTCACTCCATGTAAGCCTCCCAAGAACTCTGGAAGTCAAGCTGAGCTCACCTATCACACAGCCGAGGAAACTGAGGCCTGGTATGGTCAGGGTTTGCCCGAGGTCACACAGCTAGGGAGTGCTCGCTGAGCCGGGGCTTGCACCCAGAGATTTCTGAGTTCTAAAGTGTGAAATCTGACTGTTAACACTTGGGACCCCAGCCCTGAACACTCATGTCCCCTGCCCCCTCGAGGACAGGTCCCTGGAGGTACATGTACCCTTCAGACACTGTTTCAAAGGCAGAGGGACTTTAGGAAAGGACGGTGATTGCCTAAACACTGCTCCGGAACACCAGTGGCTTATGGCCTGGGCCAGTTCACACACAGGGCCTCCTGAGAGGTCACCAGTGAACACAGCACCCCCCTTCATCTCGGCACCACGGTTGTCCCCAAACCAAAAAGATAGCCCCCGCTGGCCGTACTTGAAGGAGGAGGCCACACACCAGATACCATTTACTATGCTAAGCAGATTCCTTTTCCCTCCAATGTGCTGGTTTTGAGACACAGAAATACATTCAAATTAACCCCAGAGCCATCCCTCTTCCAAATTCTCCATTTAGGGTTGGCTCCATGGCGCGTGATATTACTAATTCAGAGCTCCGGGGAGGCATACTGATTGCCTCCGAAGTGTGTGAAGACTCGGCTAACACGCAGTTTCATGCCGGGTGGAAATCAGAGCTCAAACTCCAGGTCCCCAGTGCCGCCTCGAACGCTCCCCTGATGCCCCGCCAGGGCCTGGCTCCAACCAAATCCGTTCACGGGTCCATTATACAAACATTTATTGAGCACCTACTGTATGGCAGACAATGTCCTCGGTACTGGAGAGATGGCAAAGGATAAAGCAGACCAAGGCTTCACCTTGGTGGGAAGAAATTTGCATTCGAGTGGGAGAGACAGATAGCAATCATAATGTATTACATACTATATTTGTTGGAGAGAAGTTCTATGAAGCGAAATGTAGCAGGGTCGGGCAACAGGCAGTGCTGAGCGGGAGGGACAGTGATTGAAAACAGGGTTATCAGGGAAGAACTTGCTGACAAGGAACCTTCCTTCTAAGGCCCCTGGAATGATCCAGGGTGAGCTGATGGACCCCATTTGCAGCAGGAACACTGGGAACACAACAGAACCTCACTGTCTCAGCATTTTTTTTTGAGACAGGGTCTCACTCTGTTGCCCAGGCTGCAGTGCAATGGCATGTTCACAGCTACCGCAGTCTCAACCTCTTGGATTCAGGCGATTTTCCTGCTTCAGCCTCCCGAGTAGCTGGGACAACAGGTGCGTGCCACTGTGTGCAGCTAATTTTTCTCTTTGTTGTAGAGATGAAGTCTCCCTTTGTTGCCTGACTATCTCAAACTCCTGGCCTTAGGCAATCCTCCTACCTCAGGCTCCCAGAGTGCTGGGATGACAGGCATGAGCCACCACGCCCAGCCCTCAGCACATTTTGAAAGTGGAGCCCTACCACGTTTGCCATGAAGTGAAGGTGGGCAGTGGAACAAAGGGTGGAGGAGGCCATGATGGCTCTGGGGTGGCCAACACCGGGAGGAGAATCTGGTATTTCCTATGAGGGACACATCTGCGGACAGGATGGAGAGGGTCGGTTTCAGTTGGGGTGCACTATGTTTAAAACGCCTCCTGGACAGCCAAGCGGAGCTGGCCAGCAGGTCAGGTGTTTTCCGCCAAGGCCCTGCTCTCTGAGAAAAGCGCTCTCTGTCCTTCCATGGTCCCTGCCTGTTCACACAGAGCCTACCCCTGAGGGAGCCTTCCCGTCTCAGTAGGGACAGTCCCTACTTTCCACCCCAGCTTGCTCTTGAACCTGGATGGAATACCACTGCCCTTTGGAAATCTCCCAGGCCCTTTCTCGGTGCCTTTGCCTGCTACGTCTTCCCCGCCCAGACCCTACCAGGCTGATGCATCAGGGCCAGGCAGGGCCTGGGGGCGGGGGGCATGGCCCTCGCATCTCATGAGCAGGCAGTCCCTCCTGGGGAGTGTGCTGGCCTGCCCCTCCCCCGGCCCCCTGAGGACACCAGTCTCTTCTTAAGAGCCACGGGCCTTTTCACAAGATGCCTTTATCAATAGGATTCCAATAAACGTTTCAGTTCCGCGTATAAATTCCAGCGCCTGGCTGCCCAGCGGAGGACTCGGCTCGATGAGTAGCCCATAAAGATGTAATAATGCAATTAAAAGGTATGGCCTGTCCCCCTCATAAAGCTGGAGATCAATGTGTGCGTGGGTGGAGGGGACTGAAGACTGAGAGGAATCTGGCTTTCTGGCAAAGTCTGAAGAAACGGAACCAGGGGACAAGGCGCCTGAATGGGCCCAGGAGGAGAACCAGTCCTGCTGTGGGGCCCCATCCTGGACTTCGGGGCTCCCTCAGTGGGCTGGATGTTGAGAGACCTGGGTTCTATCTCAGGTCAGACTCAGGAGATCTGAGGTCTTAAACAAGTCCCTTCAAGTCTTCAAGCCTACCAGTGGGCATGGATATGATGATAACACCATCTTCTCCCCAGGGCTGCTGAGGTAAAGCAGACCAAGAGAATGTGAAGGCCTGAGAGGTTCCGAGTATGGAGGCTGCAAAATCAAACACCATTCCAAATGCAGGACAGAAGAAGTGCACATGGGGAAGAAGGCAGGCCAAGTGGAGGGTAATGTGGAATGGTGGAGTCTGTGGAAAAATGAGCAACGCAAGCCTCATGAAAGAAGACAGTGCTGTCCTTTTTCTTCCTGCCAGTGCAGGAATTCTGGTGTCACACAGGAAGGCCCGCCTGGTGTCTCCAGATCTGGTTTTCAAGAGAAGCAGGATTTCTTAATTTGAACGCGAGTCTTCAGAATTTTCACAGCCCTGCGTGAACAAAATGCAGTCATATCCACTGGCTGCATGCAGCCCAGGAGCCTCCCATTTTCCATACTTCCCCTGGGCCAATTCACTTGGAGTCGATATGTCTTCATGAGTGCGTGACACTCTCTTGAACTTGCTCATGTCCACGTGTGTGTGTGTAGAATTAGCACAGTTCATAAACCGAGCAAGACTGCCCAAGCTTCCCTTCCAGCTCTGCCTCCCGCTGGTGGTGTGGCCTCAGGTGAGTGACTCAGCCTCTCTGTGCTTCACTTTCTTCAAGTGAAGAGCCGAGCTGGTAACGATTCCTACTCAGAGAGTTGCTCTGAGGAGTAAAGCCCCCCCACCATGTGCCATATAAATGACATTCTTATATATGTAAACACACATCATTGATGATGTATATTTTTACTTATATGTATTTTTTCATATAGAAAAACAAATGCAGAGGCCGAGCTCAGTGGCTCAGCCTGGAATCCCAGCACTTTGGGAGGCCGAGGCGAGTGGATTGCCTGAGCCGGCAGGCTCGAGACCCGCCCGGGCAACTTGGTGAGACCTCATCTCTACAATAAATCAAAAATTAGCCGGGTGTGGTAGCGCGTGCCTGTAGTTCCAGCTACCTGGAAGGCTGAGGCAGAAGGATCCCCGGAGCCCAGCAGGTTGACGCTGAGGGTGGCCGTGAGCTTGCCGCTGCACTCCAGCCTGGGCAACAAAGTGAGGCTCCAACTCAAAACAACAAAAAAATTTTAAAAAAGAAAGAAAAGCAAATGCCCAGATGCCCCGCGCCATTACTAAATATCAGTAGCCCCGCCCCCCGCTTGGTCTGCAATGCCAACCTCAAGGTCTCCTCCTCGAGTCTCTACTTATGGTCCATCATCGTCTTACAGGGCCATGGTCATATATGCGGGCTGTCACTGACGGAAACATCATCAGGTCGCACACGACTGCGCATGTCACATCCCCGTGGTGGGAAGAGGATTAGGAGGGTGCCGTAGTGGGTGGCCTGGCCTGAGAGATTAGAACAGCTTCTCTGAGGAGAGGGTGAGGGCTGAATAGAGATTAGGACCAGAGGAAGGAGGAAGGGAGGGCTTCCTTGGCAGACCAAACAGCAAGTGCAAAGGCCCTGGGGTGGGAAGGACTATTAGAAGTGGTGAAGAGTAAAAGAATGTGTGAAGGAAGCTCTCAATAGATACCTGAAAGATTGCATGAAGCCTACAATGTTTAGAACCCTGGTGCCTGAGCCAGTGGTTCTCAAATGGTGGCCTGAAGACCACTTATTTCCAGGTCCTTTGGGACAAGTCTCTCTGGAGATAAGACCCTGAAATCCACTTTTACTGGAAGATTAAGAGACCCTGTAAACTTGACAATTTATACTAGACCTTCCCTGAAGCACTCCCCCACCTACCCCGAACCTAGTATTTGGCAACGATTACTAAAAAAAAATTTTTAAGAATTTAAATACACCCAGCACCTCCCATGTGTTATGCCTTCTACGTGCTTCATCTCACTTAATCCTGGCAGTGGTCCTACTTTACACACGAGAAAACTGAGGCTCGGGCAGGTGAAGTCACAAGTCAGGCGACAGCAGATGTGGATGCAAACCCTTGTCTGTGGAGGGCTGAGCCAAGCTCTCTGCTTCTTCCTGGCAGGGCCTTTTTGCTCTCCAGCCCTTCTGCCCTCAAGTCTCCCTGCCCCATCTCCACCATGAGCCAACACTGAGTTCACCAGACACCAGGACAATACATGGGAGAGAGCGCGGCAGACTGATGGGTCACTGTGTAATGAGCCCTGAACCTCAGGTCAGGAGGCCACCCTAGCGCTGCTGATGACATTCTGTGTTGTCTTGGACAAGTCACTTCCTCTCTTTGGGCCTCCGTTTTTTCCATCTGTAAGTTAATACATCTATAACAATATCCACCCATCTCATCTCACAGCCTCCAATGAGATAATGTCCAGAAAAGGGGTTTTTATAGCAGAGATAACAATATAGCCATTAATATTCATGAAGTCTCTGCTCTGTGCTGTTGAGTCACCCATTGGCCTTGTGAGCTGATGAAAACACAGAGGCTCTGAGAATGTGGCAGAGGAGATACTGAGCCATTTCCAAGCCTGGATCTCAAGATGCAATTGTTCCCACTCTCTTGGACCCAAACCAGCTCCACAAGAACAAGCCTGGGTTAGCCTGGTGGAAGACAGGCAGAGTGATCTACCCAAGGCCGCACCCAAGATGGTGGCACTTGCCTGAGAACCAAGGCTTGCCTGATTCCTGAACTCAAGCCCACCCTGCTCTGCCTACTCCCAACGATAAAGTACCATGCACGTACATTCTCCTGGGTGGACCTCTTGACCCCAAAACAGTGACTGGGACGGTGGGAATTTCAGGACAATTATGGCCATGGGCTAGACCACTGGAGTTGGGGAGCCTCTTACCACTCAGAGAATCTGTAACGCGATAACCCCAGATCTGAGAGGGCTTGTGTGTCATGTTCTTTACCTGTTCCAAAGAGGTTACTCAGAGTTCCAGCAGGGAAAGACATTGGTTTATTAGAACTTATCAGAGGGTACCGATGGCAGCCTATCAGTGAAGAAAGAATTTGAGCCTTGGGACAGTACAGCAGTTTTATAATCAAGCTTTATATTTAATGATCCAAATTGCTATACAGTGGTTGTAACTACATTGATAAGGGTGCCACCTACATTATTCTCAGCTCTGCTCTGTCACCTGCATCCCCTGAATCATTGTTGGGAATATGCATATCCTGCAGAGACCAACCTTGATATAGGGTAAAAACGTCAATGTTCGGACAATGACTTCACAGTATCACAAAGAATTTGCCTGGAAGGACCCTCAGATAGACTCTTCTCCAACTTGCTCATTGCACAGATGCCACACTGAGGCTCAGGGAGGGTGGGCAAGGGGCTGCCTGAGACCCAAAAAGGCATTACAGGTGGAGATAGGAACAGAGTGTCCACTCCTCATTAAACTGAAAACACGGTCTCACTCGGGTGTTCGAGGGAGGGAGGCTGAGCGTGGGAGTGATAATGACGGGGAGAGAGGAGAGATGAATGAAAATCTACCTGCAGGAGAGTCAAGGTAGGATGGACACAAACGCCAGGTTGTCTCTGGAAGGATGAGATGCCCTGGGTGGCCTTGGATGGGTTGGACTTAGAGACAGAAACCTCTAAGTTCAAGTCTTACGTGACTTGCTGCATGCACAACTGGGCCCAAGTTTTCCTCCTTCTCAGTGTCCTGGCCATTTGCAACGTGTCCTTCCAGTTCTTCTGTGTCTCCCCCTCCCCAATGTGGACTGGTCACGTTACTTTCTGCCACTGTAGAATGTGTGCGAGGCATCCTGTGCCTTTCCCGATCCTGTGCCTCAAGAGGCCATGGGAATTTCTTCTCTTTCTCTCAGAATTTGCTCATCTTCTGTAAGTCTGCCAGAGGACAAGAGATACAAGGCCTAAAAGCCCATCATCTCAGCCCAGCAGTGAGCCAACCACCAGACTTAAGCAAGGCCATTCTAGAACATTTTTTGTGTCATCAGTAAGCCCAGTCACAATTAACTGTGTCCAACCCAGGAAAGAACATCCCAGTTGTCCTGAAGACTTATAAGTAATACTAAATGCTTACTGTTTGAAGCCACTGAGGTTGGGGCTGTTTGTTACTCTGCAATAGCTAACTGATACAGCTTGGTCCCCTTACTTCCAAACATTGTGATCTTAAAAAAAAAAATCACTACAATTTTCCAAGCCTCAGTTTCCCCATTTGGAGAATAGTAGTGATGATGACGATCATCATGATAAGGCCTCCCAGAGTCTTTGTGAAGACTATACAACGAATGCATTCAAGGTTAACATAAATGAGAGTGCCTGGTATACAGTAAGCACTCAATACATGTTGATTTCCTTCTTCCTGGGGCCATGCCATAGCCTCCATGCACCCAGACATGGAAGGATGTGTGGTTTGCTCACTGGGACCAGCTCACAAAGACCTGTAATTAAATAGAGGCTAGGTTAGTAGGTCTTGGAATTCCACACCCTAGTCTATTCTTCTGAATCCCCAGCCCGTGGACCAGCGGGCAGGGTCTGTGCTGGGGCCGGCAGCCCTGATGCAGGCTGAGTTCAGCAGTGCAGCTTGCTCTGCTTGCCGGAGCTTGCATGTTTACATACATCCCATAATTGCCATCTGCACAGCCAGCGGCATTTGTTGCAAATGGGCCGTTTCCATCTGTTGAAGCAATTTCCTCTGAGGAATTTGCATTGATCACTTTTTTATGCAAAGCTTTTGTATAGATCATTTTTCCCCCCAATGGTTTTTAATAGGCCTAAATATTTGAGGGGCAGGGAGGGGCCCTGGAAAGAAAGAGGCTGGGGACCGGGGAGAGTCCTGGCAGGGAGCAGTCAGGGGAGGCCGCTCCCCCACGGAACTCCACCTGTGGTCCCCTCTGCGGCAACTCAACTCAGCCACTTCCGGGAACCCCAGACCCGGCAATGCCATTTCAAATATTTATCGTTCACCTTTGTACTTGAGCTGGTCGCTGGCGGTTAGCAGAGAGGCTGCAGAATGAGGAAGAATGGGGCGTGGTAATTAGCCAAGCAACTGGTGACTCCGGCTCAGAGCTTTGTACCTGAGAGGACCAGATGGACGATTTTGCATATTTTTGACAGCTGTAATGAACAGGGCAGCTCCGTATTGATTAAATGTCTGGGAAATTAGTGCAACCCTCTGGAGCTTCATTATTTACTATTTCTGCTCAAATTTTCAGTAAAGTTTACACAAGCAGAGGTCTGCAGTAAGAGAAGGGGGAAGAGGAGACAGTTGAATGAAATGATAGACGCTTCATGGGGTCCTGGTCCAACAGATGCAGAATGGAGGGGTGGACGTGGCTTTGACATTGAGTACCCAGAAGGTCACAGTCTTGGTTGATGCATTTGGCATCTCCAGCATCCTGCAAGGTACCAGGCACATGGTAGGCTCTCAGGGAATGACTCAGCCTGGGCAGAGCATTTGACTAGACATCAAAAGCCAGGTTCTGGACTCACATGGAGACCTGGGCCTCACTCTCCAAATGATGAACTGTGCCTTTATAGCCGATGAAGTCACGTTCTTTTTTTTTTTTTTGAGTTGGAGTCTCACTCTGTCACCCGGACTGGAGTGCAGTGGCCGCTCCCGGCCACCGCAGCCTCGACCTGCTGGCTCTGGCGATCCTTCCGCCTCAGCCTTCCAAGTAGCCGGAATTACAGGCAGCTACCACGCCTGGCTGATTTTTTGATTTATTGTAGAGATGAGGTCTCGCTGCCCAGGCAGGTCTCGAACCTGCGGGCTCAGGCAATCCACTCACCTCAGACTCCCAAAGGCGCGGGATTACAGGCTGAGCCACCGAGCCTGGCTGAAGTCACGTTCTTAAAAACAGAACCTGAAGCCTTTCACAATAAAAAAATTCACATGCACGTGAACTGCTGCCTGGCACCCCCTTCTAACTCCATGTGCATTCTTCTCTGAGAACCTGTCACATCACTCATGACACTGAGGAGACAAAGGATGCCCCATCAATGAAACAAGGTCCCTAAACCTGCCTCAACACGTTTCAGGTGGAGTTTGTCAAAGCATGGTCTGCAAAACATCTGCATCAGGGTCACCGTGCAGTGACAGTTACACTTGGAGATTCCAAGAAGCAATACCCCAATCAGTCCCCCAGGGGGATCCGATATGCTACAGTCAGAGGATCACCATGGGCTCTGAATCCTGGGTTCAAATCCCAATCCTGCCTCTTATCAGTCACGTGACCTTGCATGCCACAGCACGATGTCTTCAGAATTCCAGGCTCATCCACAGCTGGATAACACGATCCACCTCTTGAAAACTTGCTGTAGGATTCAATAAGATAACACCTGGAAAGAACAGTGTTTGACAAGTGTTCAGTAAATGCCACTTAGGTTTATTGTTATTGGGGATACTGGTTTAGGAGTTGTTTTACAAGATCAGAGCTGTCCAGATTCACAGCTGTGGGGTGCCGCTATGGGTTTCAGACCCTAACTCATGGCCTCTCCACTCACAACTGCGTCTGACCTTTCCACTGGTGTCTGGTTGCCTATACATGACCCCGGGCTAAACAAAAAAGTCCCCAAAACGCTGAGTGTGACCAGACCGTTCTCTTCAGCCCTTGTAGCAATATCTTCTACTCCTACACCCACTGATCCAACATTCACCTAACACCTATTGGTTACAGTCCTTGGCAGATGCATTTATTGCAACAGAGTCTCAATACAGTCATCAGGAGAAGAGAGAGAGAAAGCCCCAGGCATTGACAGATACACAGACTGGTGTAAAGCACCTCTTCGGGGACACCATTTTCTCTTATATTCATAGAGGACAATCAGGTCTTAATGAGCACAGTCAACCTTCAACAAATGTTGAAAGCACGGAAGATGGATGGAGAGAATCAACAAATGACAGACATGATGAGGAGAAGGAGGAAGAAGAGGAGGACAGTGATTGCTCCGTTTATCTCCGCAAGATTCACCAAGAGTTTTTTTCATTTACATCACTGGTGCATGAAGATATTTGTGTTTGGGACCCTGATTTATTAGCTGAAGGAATTGATGGATGGATGAATGATGGATGGATGATGGATGGGTGGACAGACAAATGGACGAATGGAGGCATGAGTGAGTGAATGCCTGAGTGAGTGGATATACGCATAATGAATGGATAGATGGGTGGGTGTGTGGGTGGGTAGATGAATGAGAGGGTAGATGGGTGTGTAGATGGTTGGATGGGTGGATGAGTGGATGGATGGATAGGCAGATGAGTAGATGCATGGATGCATGGGTGAGTGCAAGAGAGGGTGGATGGATGGAGGATGCATGAGTGCATAGATGGTGAGGGTGAGTGGATGCATGGGTGGGTGGGTGGTTGGACGGATGAATGATGGATGAGTCGGTGGATGATGAGTGAATGAATGGAGAGAAAGACAAAGGGAAGGGATGGAAAAAGAAAGGAAAGAAAAGATGATGTAAAAGGAAGGCAAAGAAAGAGAATGAAGATTGGAGAGCAAAAAGAACAACGGGACGAGGAGGGAGACTATAAATTCTATCGTGCTGTAAACACTCATCAAGCAAGACTAAAAGGAAATGAAGCAAATTCATCTGATGCATCACGGAATATTACTGTACTTCATTTACTTTCCCTCCAATTAGGTACAGAGCCTATTCTAGGAACAGCTACCCTTGCAGATCCAGACAAAATTAACTCCTGGTGCCTCATCCCAGCAGCAGGACAATTGATTCCTCCCCATAATCCGTTTATTTCATTAGCAATACATTTATTTGGTACATGCATTTTGCCATGCCGCAGCAATGAAATGGCCCCGCAAGGTGTGGGGCATGGTGGAGCGCCTGGAATATTAACCAAATCGCTATTACCGCCATGGCAGTGCTTAAAGATCATATGTAAATCAAATGTCAGGGGAGAAAATTGTAGCGAGGGCTGTCAGGAAACAATTTAGCAGTGGTTAAAGGCACAGCTCATGGCTGGGTGAATTGTGAACTTTGCAAATGGAAAACCAAGCTGGCTCCACCGTGGGAGCTGATGGGACCTGGAGGAAAGAGCGGAGAGGCTGGGAAGTGTTGGGTATCTGCGCCCTCAAAGACAAAAACAAACAAACAATACATCTGCCTTTAAATACACACAGCCAGTTGCTATGGCAAGTTCCCATGGAAAGTGAACGTTGTCTGTTGAAGAATCTCACCACCGTGTCCGCCCTCCTTATTTAGAAAGAGGATCTGATTACATGGACAAAAAGCAGTCATTTGGCAAAAGGTAGTGTAGATGCTTTCTTCCCAGGCTCCCAGAAATGGTTTTCACATTGTGAAAACAATTACTGTTATTGGTGTTTGTTATTATATCATGTGCCCCCAATGGTGTGACCTTTAATTCTATTCTTGGGAATTTATCCTTGTGGGTTGATCCTCAGTGTGTGTGTGTGTGTGTGTGTGTGTGTGTGTGTGTGCGTGTGCGTGTGTGTGTGTGTGTGTGTGTGCGCGCAACATGCACATATATGTGAATGATGATTGGCAGGATACTCTACAGACAGGGTTCCATCATTGCTCTAGGTATTTCAAGCAGAAGGGAATTTAATACAGGGAGTCAGAAGCTTCCTTCATTGTTGGAGAGACAGGAAGCGCAAAAGCTCAGGAAAGCTCCAGAAAATCCAGAAGCATTGAGGGGGCCACAGGGAGTGTCTTTGGGAGGTGCTGGCTGCATGTAACCAGGAAGTGGATCCCCAGGAGTTCACAGAAGCCACCCATAGCTTACCCACCCCCCCACGGCTGCCGCCTTCCCGATGCTCGTGCCAGGCAGCTACCTGGGGAGATGGCTTCTTCACCTTCACGTCTCATGCAGACGCCTCTTCTTCCAGACAACAACCACCTCCATCAATTGGGTTCGGATGGAAAGAAGGTTGCTGTAGAATTAAAATCAAGAAAGAAGACCTTGGGCAGATCAATGCAGCTCTCTGAGCCCCAGTTTTCCCATTTCTGAAATGGGCCCCATAGCAGAGACATTGCGAGGAAGACGTGACCTTATGTGTGTGAAATGCCCAGGTGCTTGGCTCGGGGTAGGTGCCCCGTGATGTCCATTGCTCTCCGCCCTCGTCCTCTGACCCTTTGCCTCTCCCTGGTGGTCCATCTAAAGCCCATTTCCTCCACAGAGATCCTGCCAGAGCCCATGGAGCGATTTCCCAGGGTTCCCCGTTCCTCTGGGAAAAGTCCTCCCTTAAAGAAAGCCATTAAGGATTTAATTTCTTATCATCTTCCATTCCAACTAGCCAGAGTGTTATGAATAATATCCTATTAGCCGGAGACATTCAAACAATCACCCGTTAACATGTTCTTACGGCGAAATGATGAAGCGTCCTCCGAAATCACGGTGCTTATCTGCGGCCCACTCAGCAGGCACTCCATCACTCCCACCAACGACACTTCTGGTATTGCTGTCTTGGATTCCAACTAATCACGCTGGGCGGGCGGGCGGCAGGCGGGAGGAGAGCCAGGGGCCTCCCTGACGGTGGGCTCCTCCTCCATCCGGCCTGCCCCATGGTGCACAAGACGCCCCATCCCAGAGGGGACTGGAGACACTTCCCAAGTCGCCACGAGACAAATCACAAACATGAGGTGATTCTGTAGTAGGGGAACGAGGCGAAGCCATGACTGGGAATTCAGCCAAGCAGGGACAAGAATGGGGAGGAGTGACATGGAGGACCCATGCTAAATAACACAAATGAATCTGCTAAAATAGGGGCGCTGGCTTTCAAAGGTTGAAAGACATGCCCCTAGAGCAGTGCTTAATCCCCGTCCCCAAAATAGGTGTCCCTAGAGGCCAGAAAAGAGAGACGCCCCATGCCAGGATTCTCCGGGAAACACTCAGTGGTCATAGTCTCTTCTGCCTCTGCAGGCCCTGTCACCACTGGGGGCCCAGCCCAGCTGCAGAAAGACACCTGCTGGCCCTCTTCAGAGCAGGCCACGCCCAACCTTCTGAGCACACCCTATCACCTTTTGCCCCCACGTCCACCCAAAAAATTCCTTGGGAGTGATGGGTCTTTCTACCAGTCAGCAAGCATCATTTTTCGTTGTTATTTCGTCTCTCCAGATGAATATATGCATATGTGTGTGCATATGTGTGTATTCACTTTTCTACTGATCAGAGAACAATTGGAAGTGTGGTGCCCCCGTCACTAAATGTGCTCCTGCCACCTGACAAGAGGAAGCGCGCGCATAGTTTCTGGCACCGGCTGCGTGCTAGTTGCTTCCCAAGCACGACCCCACGTGCCCTCACAACAGCCCTGCGAAGTGCATCCCACAGTCCCCCCTTGTTTCCGCCACTGTTCCTCCGTGACGAGACTGAGGCCAGAGCGGCCGACTAGAAAGCCTGATCTCCTGGGCCGGCGTGTCAGGATTCCCAGTCCTAGCCCAGAGCACCCTCACCTATGCCACCACACTCCTTCGTCCTTTGGGGTTCCAGGGACCCCCAGCCCTTTAAGGAGAGGAGGAGTTTGCATGTACAACTGCTGAGGATCATGTGAAAGACAAAACCCATCAAAGCCGGACAAGATCCAGCCTCCCGACCTTAGCAGATGGCAGCGCAAAATGTTCCACAAATCTCCCCAGTCAGCCAACACTTTATCACATCCACTTGAAAGATGAACAAACTGAGGCTGGCAGAGCTGGTTTCACCTGCCAAGAACTGAAGTCACCGGGAGTTTAGGAAAGAAAAGGATGTGCCTCGGGAAGGAGGCAGGACGTGGCAAAAGGAGAGAGCATCACTTCTGAGCCCTTCCCGTGTGGCGTTCCAGGCTGGAGCCCCGCATTTGGTCCTCCCTGAAGTTGGGACGAGCAGGCAGCCTGGATCCCGTTTTATGGATGATCATTCTGAAATCAGAGGCTTTAAGTCATCCTCCCAGACCCCAGCTGGGGCTGAGACCCTCTTCCATCCCCAGCCCAGGCCTGTCCTCTTTCCTCTCCCTGTCCCTTCCCTCCCTAGGGAATCCCAGAGACTGTCCTTCCTCCTGGCGTTGCTGATATGGAGACAGATCAGATGCTGTGTGGGGCGGGGAGAGGGCCGACTCCAGGAGCCATGCCCCCGCTTAGGGCACTTCCACGGTTAAGTGCTTCCTTCCCGTTCTCTCTGACCTTGGGTGGCTGCAGTCGCCTTAAGTGCACAGTAATATACTCTCAGTCACTGTTCAGTGCCCCAGGGAATGGTTTAAGGCCCTCCACTGGAGTGAATATTTTAATGCAGGCTATAATTTCTTTTAAGACCTTCACAGCGTTCCTGCAGCCTCCACCGTGCCCTTTCCTCCAGAGAGCATGAGGCAGGAAGAAAAGCCACTTTTTAATGAAGGGAACAGCCTGCTGCAGGCAGGAGGCTGGGCTGAGCCGCCCTGGGGCTGAGGGCGGATCTGGTCTCTAGCAGGCTTCTGTTTTGCACCCCCATGCTTCCTACAGCAGCATTTACAGCATGCTTACTGTAAGTCTGGCCTACCCAAGGACACCCACACATATCTCACTGAATCTTCTCTAGGAAGCTGGTGGCCCGTTTTACAGATGAGTGAACTGAAACACAGAAGAAGCAAGTGCCATGGGACTTGCCCAAGGTCACACCTCAAGAGAGGGAGTGGCCAGACTAGAAACCCAGAGAGTCTTGGGTCTATCCATAATGCCAACTCTACCTTCCAGCCAGCAGCCAGGGGCAGCACTCCAAAGACCACATCTGATCATGTCACTGCCATGACTCCCTATTGCCCTTGGGCCAGAGACCAAGTCCTTTCCCATGGTGTCTCCAGGCCTGGCTGACTTCTCCAACCTGGTTCTTCCCTAAACTCCTCCTGGCTCCCAGCATGCCAGCTGCACTGGCCTCCTTCGTGTTCCTAGAATTCTCTACAGTCTTGCTCTTGCTTGCCACAGGACCCTTGCACTTGCTGTTTCTGGAACATTCTTAGCCATATACTTCAACCCACTCCGAGCTGATCCCTTCTCAACCAAGACAACTTCCTCAGGGACGCCTGCCCTGGCTGCCCTTCTTGGTTCGCGTCTTCATCACCGCCCTTTTGTTGCGTTTGCCACGTTTCTGTTCTTCCATTAGTTCATGTGATTATTTGACTCAAATCTATCTCCCCAACTAGACTGCGAGTCCCAGGATGGCAGAAACCATGACCATCTTGTTCACAGGCCCTTTCCCAGTTCCTGGAAGCATGGGCATTCCAAAACATCTGCTGAGTGAATAGATGAATGAATGAATAGATGCAGGCGAAGAGCAAGCCATCCTAGTTGTTAGACTTGTGGGGCCCAGAATAGGGTAAGGTGAGTGGGACACATGCCCTAGGCACAGAGTCCAAGGGGCATAGAAAACTCAGCAGCCAAAATAAATGTCTTTAATGCAGTATATTTTTAAATGTAATGGAAAAAAATTGATGAACAAAGTCTAAAAATTCCAAATAAAATAAAAGGAAAAATCAGTAAGGCTAACCCTATACTTGTGTAAAATTTGGATATTTTGGATTTTTTATTTTTTTAAACAATGCCAATGTTATTCGCCTTGGCCACTGAGTTTTTGCTGCCCCTTAAATTGTGTGTCCATTACTTGCCTCCCTCTGGTCCTGGCTGGTTCCATTAATTGTTTGGTCAACACAGAGCTGGGCAGTCTCAAACCAGTCACTTGCCCATGCTGGTCCTCCCACTGCTCATGAATAAAAACAGAGTGGACAGCGAGAGGCAGCCCACAGTCGGTGCCTTCCTCTCTGAGACGGTAGCCACAGAGCATCAAGCGTGGTGCCACGGGGCCTTTGCACTTGCAATTTTCTCTGCCTGGAACACACCAAGAACTCCTAAATGACAGCTGTCCAGTTAGTCATGTCATTTCTCCTTCATGGAGGAGGATAGTGAGGCTCAGGCATATTAAGGGCATTGTTCCAAGTGGCAAATCTTGTGAGACGCAAAGCCGAGCCTTGAAGGCTGAATCTGGTGCTCTCTTTACTGTCTCCCCAAGTTCAACCCCCTAGCCCAACGAGCAGAGGCAGAACTGGAAAACAGAGCAGAGAAGGGCTGACAGCAAGCAGGGGGCAGAGACAGGACTGGTGCCAGATCTCCTGGGTCCCAGTTGAGACATGTTGCTCTGCCCCACTGTGTATGTGGGGCTTGCTAAGATGGTTTAAGCTCTTTGCCGTGGCAAACCATGAGGGCTGCCGACACTGCAGCTTCAAAATGGGCATCAGAGGCATCTTCTTCGTAGCTGGCTGCTGGAGTGGCCCTCCCTTCCTGCTGGGGTCACGCTTTATGCAGCCCAAGACCCTCTCTTCTCTGACCTTGGGGGCTACCCACGCCCTTCTAGAAGCATGGGACAAAGAGAAGGGGCTGCTGGGAGGGTCAGGCATTCTCCCCAGAAGATGCTCTTTAGGCAAACACTTTAAATCCAATCCCCCTGTTCACTCTGTTATCACTGGAAGAAAAGTATTGTGAAAACTGCACAGGCTGTGTAGTCGGACAGAGGTGACCTTGAATACAGCTGCATGACCTTGGAAAGTCAGTTCACCTCTTTATCACTCCAGTCATCTGTTAAAGGAGTGCAGGAATGTCATGAGAGCGACAGAACTCTGAACATTTATTTCTGTACCTACATGAGTGTCCTCAGTTTTTGAGGTTTTGTTTTGTTTTGAGGCAGAACCTCACTCTGTCGCCCAGGCTGAAGTGCAGTGGCATGCTCACGGCTCACAGCAGCCTTGACCTCCTGGGTTCAGGTGATCCTTCCACCTCAGCCTCCCGAGTAGCTGGCAGTACAGGTGTACACCACCACACCCAGCTAATTTTTGTATTTTTTTGTAGAGACAAAGTTTCATTACATTGCTCAGACCGGGTCTCAGACCCCTGGACTCAAGTAATCCTTCCACCTTGGCCTCCCAAAGTGCTGGGATTATAGGTATGAGCCACCATGCCCGGCCCACTTTCAGTTTTTATATAAGTGGGATCATACTGTAGGCATTCTACTGCAAAGGGACTTTTTTTTCACTTATTGCTTCTTGGGTACCTGAGGATGGGCCTAAGAATGCAGGCTTTAGAGACAGACCATGTGGCCTGAGTTTCAGAGCGGCAGCATGCTGGCTAGACACACATCCTGACGTCCTCCCGCCTTTCCTCAGTGTTCACATGGTTAATGGAGCTACTGACTGCGTGCCTGGTATTGGGGGAGGACTGAGTGAGGGATGCGGGGATGCACCACAGCCTGGCAGGGGCTCAGGAGACGCTGGCCAACGTGATTCCCCAAGCTGACTTTGGTCCTTCTCAGCCGCTGCCCAGTGTTCCAGAGTGTGCCCAGCCTTGACCTGCTGATGGACATCGAAGGCTTTTCTGTATCTGCCGTAGAACCACATGTCAAATTGGGGGACACAAACTCCACTGGAAGTTGATCACAGTCATCACAGCTCAGAAACTGGGTAGTGATGAGGCAGGAAATAGACAGGGGGAAGGTTTGTTTTGTCAGTACCCTGTTGATGTTTCACAACGGGAAAGTACTCATGAGCAGCTTGAGAGAGGAAAGAAAGGGGAGAAAAAGACAGAGAAGGAAAAAACAGAGAAGGAAGAAGGGAAGGAGGAGAAACGTATCAGGTTGGTGCATGAGGCTTAAAATATCTGGAACCTTCGAGGTGCCCCCCAGTTACAGTATCATCATTCTTGTGACCAACAAGATTCCTGAGTTATTTGGGGTTTCACTAATCCAAGATAGTAGCATAAAACCTTTCAGATTCATTGTTCTGTTGAGTGAAAGGACGGGCGAAGTGTGTGTGTGTTTGTGTGTGCATCCCCATGTGTGTGTTTCTGCGTGTAATTGTATGAACATGTTTGCGTGTGTGTGAGCCTGTGTGTACATGTGAATGTGCCAGTGTGTGTGTGCATTTGCATGCACATCTGAGTGTGTATCCTGCATGGACTTTTCTACAAAAAGATTATTTTTTTCACTTAGTGCTTCTTGGATATCTTCACATGGGCTTCCTCCCTGTGTGCACGTCTGTGTACATGGATATGTGTGTGTGCGTCTCATCAGCATGTCTACATGTGCACATATGCATGTGTGTGCATTACTTTTTTTCAACACAAGAAGCCCAGTAAGTGAAGTGATGGGACACGGGTGTGAAATCGTTTTGGAAACTGCCCATCCCTGCACACACGCAACCAGGGAGTGTAACGCTCACGTCCAGGATGAAAAGTGACCCTGATGGATTGCCTGCCACGTCCCACTTTCCCCGTACTCCCCTGAAAGTCTCCACTTGTCAGCTCTGTCCACAAGGAGAGCAGTAGGTTCCAGCAGCGCTCCCTGGCCTTACCATCCCGGGAAGCCAAGCTTTCTGCCTGAAGGTGGATCATGTCTCTAATCACCATTTTACAAGCTACACTTTGGACGGACATCTCTGATAGTTTGGATGGGGGCCTTGGACTGAGTCAGCTCCCTCAAGTGAGCAGCGCTTGCTTTCCAGTGAGAGGCAGAAGGCTCTGCACAGCGTGTGGGGGTCAGCCCCTCCACAAAATGCCCCTGGACTGCGTAGTCTTTGCCACTAGTGCCACCATCTTCAAACACCTGTCTCTTTCTAGTGTCCCCGAAGGCATCGCCAGTCACCTTTGCCTGCTGTGATTGCCTGCAATGCTTGCTGCTCCCTGTTTATTTGTTGCAAGCGACCTGCCCCCCAGAAGGTCTTTTACCACCTTTGTTAGTACCATGTGCAAAATCAGTGTAGCTAGGCTCCCAGACAGAATCAGGAGCGACTGGCCAGCATGATGATTCAGGACATCCAGATCCTCACTCCTGTTGGCTGCTGGGCCACCAAACAAAGGAGCTGTACCAGACTCAGCTGAGGCTGTCTTCATTCATTCTTTCACTCATTCATTCAGCACATGTTTATAGAGCTCCAGCCACACTCCAGGTGCTCAGGGATGTCAGAGGCTTTCTGGATATGACATCCGAGGTTTCTGGAAGGGTCAGCTGTGGATAGAAGAAAAGTTCCCAAAGAAAACATGGTCTCAGTCCTCAAGTTTTTGGTCTATTTGGCCATGCGGAATTTCTATGCCACACAGTAGATATGCGAGGATAGAAGCGAACATGCAGAAAGAAACCCACTCACACACCAGGCGGCTCACTCTGAGGGCTCAGTGTGGGCACTAAGTGCTCGAGGCACTTAGGTGTGTCGGGGCAAACCAGGAAGCCCCAACCGCATATTCCGTCACCACGCCTATTTCAGAGGAGCATTTCATGACAATAGACCCGGGAGGGTGTCAGGAGACCTGGAATCTAGCCTCTGCACCCAAAATGTCTCTGTGATCTTGAGTAGGGCCTTTCCCTCTCTGGGCCTTAACTATCTGATTTTAAAATGACTGGACTGGACCAGATGACAATCTGAGGCTCAATTGAGCTAAAATACTCTAATCTTCTGACTCTGATAATATTATTGATAATACTATTGATAATAATAAGCCCCGTGTGTTGAGGTGCTGAGTATTTACCACATCCTAATAATCATATCTTATCTCTTCTGATTTGGGGGTTTTTGTTTGCTTGTTTTTGTTTTTTCAGAGACGGGGGTCTCACTATGTTGCCCAGGCTGGTCTCAAACTCCTGAGCTCAAGTGATCTTCCCATCTCAGCCTTACAAAGTGCTGGGGTTACAGGCATGAGTCAGCACGCCTGGCCAGCATTGTATCTTATCTCATTCTCACTTTAACCCAGTGAAGCAGGTGCCATGTTCCCATTTCACACATGAGGAAACTGAGGCTACCAGCGATAAAGTGGCCCGCCCAAGATCATGCAGTGAACAGAGCATGCATTCCTGTAAATCAGTAAGATTGACAAATACGAACATGTAAATCAAGCAGAAATGTCCACTCGCCAGATGAGAAAACTGAAACTGATGTCACTAATACTACATTTTGCTCCCAATGCTGGACTGGAACCCAGGACTCCTGGGACTTCAGGTAGCACCTCCCCGGAGGTCATGCAGTGAATGAATCATGCTGGGGTTCAGGCAGTCTGGCCCCAAGGTCCATGCTTTCCATTGCTGGCATGCTGTGCTTCTGGAAGCCTGTGGAACCCCGGCACCAGAGCCCTGCATCCCAGCCCCTCCCGTGCCCGCTCCGTACTCCCCTGCGCCTCCGCTGAGGGTCTTTGTTAGTGGCATCTCGGGGGCTCGCAAGGACCAGGAGAGAGGGAAGAGCAGAGCCAGGGCCTCGGCTGCCTTGGAACTCAGGACAGGCTGGCACCCTGAGGCCCCGGGCACAGTTCCCCTGCACGTTCATCTGGCGCCGGCGGGCAGATGGGTATGCTGGCCAGTCCTGTCAGCCTGCCAGCTGGCCGGGAGTGCCCGGTGGCTGGCACCTCGGCCACTCGGATGGGCTGCAGGCCCGCCTCCCACAGGCATGCAGCTGGCAGCGAGCAGCAGATGGGCCGGCAGGGCCGGCGGCGCTCCGTGATGCTGCCAGCTGGCTCTGCTGCGCCTGGTGCCTTGGCACCTCTGGGCTGGCGTCGGTTGGCAGGAGGGCTGACATGTTGGCTTCCTATGGACGGGCAGCTGGCACCAGCAGCAGAGAGGAGGGCTCCTTGGGCCCCTCCTGGCTTCCCCCTTAGTGTCCAGGGGTCTTGGCCAACGGGAACCGAAGCCAGATTCCGCCCCGTGGTCGCCCTGAGGAGTCTGCTGTGGGAGCACATGTCCTCTCCCACGCCTCCTAGGATCTCTGTGATTGTCACCAGCACCGGCCTCCCCGGGACACATCACATTCCTGCCCCTGGCTCCCAGCACTCTGGCCGCCTCCACCTGCCAGGGAAGGGGTGTCCCCCGGCAGGCACTCCCAGCCCCTGCCAGCTCCTCCCAGCCTCCCTGGAAATTTGGCCGCCAGAGCTTCTTCAGCTGGCTGCTTCAAAGGCTCGGCTTCCTCGACCGCAGGAGGACGGGCCCCAGAGAGGGCTGGGATCTCTGGGGAGGTGCCACCTGAAGCCCCAGGAGTCCTGGGTTCTGGTCCAGCATTGGGAGCAAAATGTAGTGAGTATTAGTGACATCAGTTTCAGTTTTCTCATCGGGCAAGTGGACATTTCTGTTTGATTTACATGTTCATATTCCTGATACGAATAGATCAGTAAATCTTACTGATTCGCAGGAATGCATGCTCTGTTGACAATACCCCCTGTCGTGTTCGTCTCAAACTGTCTCCCCAACTTTATCTCCCCGTGTCCTGTGAGGACTTGACCTCCCTGTCTGGGCCTTGCTCCCCCCACCTCCTCTTTCTCCTTTCCTGCTCTAAAGGGAACAGGTCAGAACAGGATGGAAGTCCCTCTTTCTTTTTTTTTTGAGTCGGAGTCTCACTCTGTCACCCAGACTGGAGTGCAGTGGCCGCTCCCAGCCACCGCAGCCTCTGCCTGCTGGGCTCTGGCGATCCTTCTGCTCAGCCTTCCAAGTAGCTGGAACTACAGGCGCACGCTACCATGCCCGGCTAATTTTTTTTTATTTATTGTAGAGATGAGGTCTCACCAAGTTGCCCGGGCGGGTCTCGAACCTGCAGGCTCAGGCAATCCACTCACCTCAGCCTCCCAAGGTGTGGGATTACAGGCTGAGCCCCGAGCCCAGCGGAATCCCCTCTTTAGGCATCTAGATCAACTGCGATGAGTTCATGGCCCTGACAGTCCATGCAATAGCATGTGTGTTTGGGGGGTGCTGGGGTCTACAGCATGTCCTGTAGGAAAATGTGGATGCCCTGACGACCAACACCTGTGCCTGGGGCCTCATTTGGAAACAGGATCTTTGCTGAGGATCGAGCTAAGATGAAGTCGTGAGACAAGGCCAGTCCCTCTACGACTGTGTCCTTATGCACGGCGGGAGGGGGTGTGGGGGCCTAGACCACGGACCTGCACAGAGAAGGACAAGGTGAGGACACAGGAATGAGGTGGCCATTCACAAGCCAAGAGGTTCCGAAGCCACCAGATGCTGGGACAGCTCCCCTTCACAGTCTCAGAAGGAGCCAGCCCCACCTCACAGCTCAATCTCCACTTCTGGCCTCCAGAACTGTGTGAGAATAAAACTGTGAGTCTAAGCTGCTCAGTCCATGCCCCGTGTTAGCAGATGAGTGCAGGCGGGCATGCCACTTGCTAGGAGAGGGCCCGTACTTCTCATAAACAGGGTTTTTGTCCCAACCCACCCCAAGTTAAAGCCATGAATGTTTGTCCCAATTCTGGTTGTCTAAAGTTCTCACTAACGAAGCATCGAGCACAAAACAGCACACAGCACCAAAGCTTGGCTATCGGGGCACCTTATTCAGACAGACTGGATCCATTTCCCCTGATTTCAGATTAAAGGGACTTAATCAGTACTAAAGGCTAGCTCCCTTTTAATACCTAGCTTTGGAGAGTATCCAGCCCCTGCCCTCCTATTTTCTAGATGAGAGGTCAGTTAAATCTGTAGCACCTCCAACCAGAAGACCAATGAAAACATAAATCAAGTGACTTTTTAAATTGGTATCATTTCATCCTATAATTCCACTTCTGGGAATTTCTCCAAAGGTAGGTGTCAAATGATAGGAAAATTTTTTTATAACAAGGTGCTTATGAAGCAGTTGGTTTGTACATTTAAAAACTAGACAAAAAAAAAAAGTAATAACTGCCTCTGAATGGGATTGGTGGTTTAGGACACTCTAAGCTGCAGGAACCAGGTACCTTAACTCAGCTGCCTGAGGGCTCAAGATACCCATTATCTTACCTCATGGGAAGCACAGAGGGAGGGTGCCCTGAGGAGGTACCTCCAGGAGTCTGGATCTGCCCCTCTGCATCCTTTCTATGTGTCAGCTTTGACCCTGGGCTGGCTGTCCTCATGGACACAGGATGGCTATAGAGGCCCCAGCATCACTCCTAGATCCAGCCACATTTAGAGAAAAAACAGAAGCACTGCCTCAAGAATCCGCTTTTTAAGAGCCAATCAAATGTCCCTTCATAATGTCTCCTCGCGTGTGGCCATGCTGTGTGCCCAGGTCTTAACCAACCTTGAGAAGAGAACTGAAAAGGCTGTGATTGGGCTGGCCAGTCAGCACCTGCTCTGGGGAGTTGGCGGCAGGGCTGGGTCCAGGGGAGGAGTGGTGGACTTGGCTCTGCCAGGAGTCAGGTCAGGGTGGGCACTGCAGGTCTGGTGGGCAACCAACAGGATGGCGTGGTAGTCGCTGGCTGCAGATTAGCAACTATAAAAAGAATCACATTAAAATTAACAGGCAAAATAATACACAGGAGATAAAGTTTGAGGTGTGCATGACCAGGGGTATCGTCCACAGAGAATCTGTTCTTGCAAATCCGTAAGACCAGCACCCCAAGATGATGGACAAGTACGAACAGGCACGTGGAACAGAAATGTCCACTAATCCGATGAGTAAACTCAAACTGATGTCACTAATAAGCAATGCATTTTGCTCATAACGCTGGCCAGGTTTCTAGAATCTGAATTTTTGAGGCAATGGGCACTCCGAGGTACTGTTGGCAGATGCATAAATGGACACAGCAAGTTAGCGTTGATGTTGTGTCTCCCTTATCTTTTTGAGGTGTAATTCATAGATCATAAACCTAATCAATTTAGAGCAAACAATTTCAGAGGTGCATTGAGCACATTCACGGTATCATGCAGCCATCACCTCCATCTAGTCCCCAGACACGTCCATCAACTTGAGAGGAAATTCCGTTCCCCTTCCCCCAGCCCCTGGTAGCCACGACTATGCTTGCTGTCTCTGTGGCCTTGCCAATTCTGCAAGTTTCCTATGAAAGTGGATCATGTGATCCTTTGTGCCTGACTTCTCTCACTTAGCATTGTGTCTTCTAGGTCCGTGCCCATTGCAGCACGTGACAGTACTTTGTTCCTTTTCATACCTTTGCATGTGCCTGCTTTTCTTTTCCTTTGCATGTGCCTGCTGTTCGAGTCATCGATTTTACTTCTAGAAGTTTATCTCAAGAAAATGATCGTGAAGTTTTGCAGAGGATGGCTACACGGATCTTTCTGGACTTGTCACTTAGATAGTCACAAGGTGAGACTGGAGATAAGCCATGAGTATCTATCTGCATGATGGGACACTGTGAAGGCATCACCAGTTCCACCCCAGTAGAAGAGTTCATGATACTTGAAAGTACATTGTGGTTTGGTGATATATTTTTAAGCATGTTTCACAGCTGTGTGTTCTGTGTGACCCACCCCCCCCCGGCTGTTCATTGTTTCCCTGAGATACAACCTTTTCCACATAGGGAGCTGATTGTGTGCCAGGCACTGTTCAAGGTGCTGCATTAAAGCCGCGACTTAAATAGAAGTGACTGACTTCAGGTAGCTTGCTCCATCCTCCTGTGTGTAAATGTGATGGGGGATGGGGAGTAGGGGATGGGGCCCCATGGGAGCAGTTAGGAGCGGATGATACACACATGTATTAAGAGTCTGAATGTGTAAATGGAGAGAAGTGGCTAGGTGCAGTGGTTCACACCTGGAATCCCAGAGCTTTGGGAGACCAAGAAGGGAGGATCACTTGAATGCAAATGTTCAAGATCAGCCTGGGTAATATAGAGAGACTCCTTCTCTCCAAAAAAAAAAAAAAAAAATTAGCCAGGTATGGTGGTGTGCACCTGTAATATCAGCTACTTGGGAGGTTGTAGTGAGAGGATTACTTTAGCCCAAAAGGTCGATGCTGCAGTGAACTATAATTGTGCCATTGCACTCCAGCCTGGGCAACAGAGTGAGACACTGCTTCAAAAAAAAAGGAAAGAAAGTAGTCTGGTTGGTGGATTTCAAGTCATCTTGCTTTCTTCTTATGTGCTTGCCAATGTCCACATTTTTCCAATAAACGTGTGTTATTTTTATTATCAGGAAAAAGAAAGCTGACTTGATAGTGGCAGGGTGATTATGAACTAGCTACATAACACTATCCAAATGAACATCAAAGACATTTTAATGAAATTGCAGAATTAAATTTTGTCAACTCAATGCTTACTGTCATATTTACATGTGTGTGTGTATCCACGTACATGTATTTATGTATACTTATGTGTATGTATACACATATATGTGTTTAGTTTGTGTGTATACTTGCATACATATATATCTGTTTATATATAAACATATATACATGCATATGTTTGTATACATATATAGATGTGTTGTGATTATATATGTGTTTATATATACATATGTGTATATATATATACATGTGCATATATACGCATGTATTTGTTATATATACATGTGTGTATATAGGCATATATATGTGTATAAATATACATATGAGCATGTGTTTATGTATGTGTATGTGTATATATACATGCATGTGTGTTTGTGCACTCACATGTGTTTACACCCATTTATGTCTGTATAGATACATAAGTGTATGCATACATACAGATGTATTTGTGTGTACACATGTGTGTTTATATATACATGTGTGTTTGAGTGCATACTTGCATGCATGTGTGCGCACAATATCACACACCTAAATTTTGTGTGTGTGTATATATATACATATGTGTGTATATAGGCATATATGTGTGTGAATATACATATATGAATGTTTATGTATATGTATGTGCGTAGATACATACATGTGTGTTTTATATGCATACATATGTGTGTTTATATCCATTTATGTGCCATGGATACATGCATGTGTGTATACATACAGGTGTATTTCTGTATATATACATTTATGTGTATATATACACGAAATTTATGTGCATATATGTGTGTTTATATACATATATGTGCTTCCGTGGTCTCGGAGCAGATCCTGCCTCTGCCCATCCACAGCAGGGAGGCTGTAGGGGTGCAGAGGGCGATGGGGCCCTGGAGCTGATCTATTCCCCACTCGCTGGGCATCCTGGGAAAGGTGCCGTCACATGTCTGGGCCTCGTGGGTAAAATGGGTTAACCTGGTACCACTGCACTCCAGCCTGGGCGACAGGGTAATACTCTGTCCAAAATCAAAGGATGAACACAGAGACTTGAAATGCAGCTGAAGTGAGACTTTAATGATGGTTTTGCAGGATCCGATGTCTGGTGGGCAGGCATCATGTGTGTGTTTATACTGGTGTGCCAAAAACTGCATACACATTTTAAGAGATGTTATCTATGTATTACTTTTCAAAGTTGAATTAAATTAAGGTAGCAACATGTAGTATAATGTTCACTCAACCATGCTTCCGCCAATTTAATTGCCCTGTCTATTGCATGGTGATGCTAGCGTTCATTTGATTAACACCATTTTTTGAGTGAACATCATCCTTGAAACATGTGTATTTCTTTTGGTACCCCTATATACTCTATATGTGCATTTGTGTATATAATACATGTGTGTAAATATATACAGGTATATGTATGTGTTTATGTGCATGGGGGACCCCTGAAATCAGAATTTGTTTACAAAACGCTGTGTATTTATTCTTACATGTTTAAACTTGAGTCACCTTCTAAGTCCTCTCCATTCAATGCAAGACGCCTATCCAGAGCTGGTGAATGTGGAGGTGCAGCACAAGGCTCGTGCCATTTGGGGTCAAAAGCCGCTGAACACTCGATGCAGTGCAGGCAGGTGCGCTCGTAAATCACTCATCATGAAATGGGCAAACGTGTTGAAAGAACCTCCCCCCAAAAATTCATTGATGCCGAACACAGCCTCTCACAGCAACACTAGCTGGTCCACTGATGCCGATGGGTCCCTAGAACACTCGCCTAGCAGGGGGAGCCTGTACTACAAGGACCCCACCCTCCAAAAAAATAACTGGCTTTTTGTGGTCCCCTTGGTAAATAATGCATGTGTGTGTAGATATGCACATATGTACACATGTGTATTTACATCCATACATTGTGTTTATGCACACGTGTGTGTTTATATATATATGCTTATTTTATACACATATATGTTATAGATGTATGTGTATACACACATGTATATAAAATTGTGTAGAAATCCAGTGTCTTTCATCATGAATGACACACAGTGGGTGTTCAAGAAATTGAATGAATTAATTATTTGTCCTTTTACTTGTTATTTTTTGTATTTTTTACATTTTCCTCAGGAGCATGTCGTTCTTTTCTTTGTGATACAAAACATTATACCTATTACTTTTTTCTTAAATTTTCGGTACATATGTATTTGCAAGGTAAGTAAACTTTAGCATTTGGAACTAAATGAGAGCAGGTTCGCACAGAGTGCCTCCTGACTCTGGCCTCGTAGTAGGCCTTCTGGAAATGTCTGTGCCTTCCTTTCTCCCTAGAGTGTTCCTAAAAGAATCCTATTTACAAGAGAAAATGGATTCCAACACAACTGCTTCTCCCCTGTGTGTCTGTGATGTAAACCGCAACCCTTCCAAGAGCATCTTCAGAGCCTGTGAACCCTCAGAGTGGGGAGGGATCTTGAGAGTTCCCCATGCTACCTTCCCCCATCCCATTATACAGATGAGGAAACTGAGGCCCAGAAAGGGGAAACGACCTGCCCAAGGTCACACAGGAGACCAGGGACAGAGAAGGAAGGAGAATCCCCTCCTCTCTCCTCACGGTTCAGGTCCTTCCATGGTATCCAGCTGCCTCTGCCGATTTTAGCATCAAGGATGCTCCTGACTCTGTGAAGCTTTGTGTTTCTTGGGAATGAGTATGTTGGGCTTTCTGACAACCTTGGCTTTCCTACCCAAACCCATACTTCCACTAGCGGCTGCCTTCATCCTTGCAGAGAGACAGGTCTAGCCTCTAGAAGGAAAGCTCTAGAAAGCACCCACTCCGCCTCTGCAGCAACTGCGACGCTGTGACCACAGACAGTCCCAAAAGAGACATGCCGACAAATGCACTTGACGTTTCCTGAGGGCCTCCCCTGGGCCATCTCCTGCATTAGGCTCCAGGGACGCTGAGACAGGCACAACCTCTCCCTGCTGGACTCGCTGGCAGAGGAGAAAGACACATAAACACATGACACATAAACACGACAGAGCTAAGTGCCAAGTCCCAGGGAGACTAGTCTCGGGAGAGGGGCCGGTGCTGTTTTAGGGCAGACCTGGACAGAAGCTTCCAGGAAGGCAGTGACCTTCATACCAAGTGCTTGAAGCAGAAACTCCCAAACCAGAGTTTAAAGATGGGACTCCGAGGTCAGAGAAATCATTGGCACAGTATACAAAATGGTGAGAATGTGTATGTTTCCCTTGCCAAAGAGCGTACAGTTTGTCACCTGGTTGTCAAAAGGAATTGTAATTCCCACTCCCTCACAAGGAGTTTACGATCCACTGTCTTATTGGGTTATCGCATTCCGAGCTAAGGCAACCGCGTGTGCATCAGCAAGAACTGTGAATGTGTGTGGCACGTAGGGAAAAGGGTCTCCGAGGGTGGACCGGAATGGGGTGGTACCGCAGAGAAATAGACAAGAGACAGAACTCCTATCACAAATGCCTAACTCTCAGGTTTGGGTATCATTTTTTCCAGGTAGAAGCATGAGAAAGTTCTCTTGAGTCCTGTTGACTTCAGAAGCACCCTTTGCTTTGCATGCTCTGCATTAAACCGCAGAGTACCTCCGTGTTTCTAGAGCCCTGTGGTCTGCCGCCGCCCTGGACCCAGGTCAGATGAAGCCCAGCACTCCCCAAGAGGCACTGCTAGCAGCCCATGGTACAAAGGAGGAAACTGAGGCTCAGAAGGGAGCATGCGCATTGATTGCCCAAGGTCACAGGGCTAGTGGGGCTGGAAGTAGATCCCAGGTGCACCGGATGGTCCCTCATCCTGGGTCGCCTTCCATGTAACCTTGAGAGAAGCACCATCTACCCCAAGCACCTGCTCAAGCGCCCCCCACCAAGCACTGCCAGGTGGGCCTGTGGAGGGCGCCATTCACGCCTGCCCTCCCTCCCGCCCACCCACCTACCTCTGCATCCCGAAACTCTCCGGTCATGTATAAAACATTCCCAGAAACCACTTATTCTTCATGCATTTTCCATGAGGCCAGGCCCAAGTTAAAACATATAAACATAAAAATATCAAGAAGCACTTTTTTTAAAAAAGGTCATGTTTCATAAAATACCAGGAGACCCATTTCTGCGTTTGCCCCGCTCCCCGGCAGCCGTCCAGGGTCGGTCTTTCCCTCCTCCCTTTCTCCTCTCGCCTGCTTCTCTCTCCTCTGTTAACCTCGCTCCTTCCCTTCTCAACTTCTGCCTTAGTTTTTGTTTTGTTTTTTTCTTGTTTCTCCTCTCTCTTTTCTTTTCTGACCTTTCCCCACCCCTTTACCTCACTCTCCAAGCTTCTATCTGACTGGATTTCCACCTGTGTTTCTCCAGTTCTGCCTGGCTCTGTTCTCCTCTGTCTCTTCCTCCCTATGCCTCTGATTCTCTTTCCCTGTGTCTCTTAGTTAGCATCGCTTGCTTTTTCACTGCTTGGCTTTTGCCAGGGTTTCTTCCTGCCCTCCCACACCCACAAAAATAGCGGAAGTGAAAGGACTGACAACAATACCAAGAGTTGGTGAAAATAAGGAGCAGCGGCACCCCGGAGTAGGCTCTGTTGGCGGATGAGTAAATTGGTGCAACCACTTTGAAAACTGTTTGTCAGTTTCTCCTAAAGCTAAACGTGTATTCACTCTGTGACCAGATATTCATTGCTGGGTGTATTCCAAGGACAAACGAGGGTTTCCGTTTTCCCAAAGGCATGGAGGGGAATGTTCATGTCAGCTTGACTCATAATAGCCCAAACTGGAAACAGCCCAAATGACCATCGACAGGAGAATGGATCATTGAATTTGGGTGGATTTACACATTGGAATACTGCACAGCAATTATAAAAATGAACTACTCCAACACATCACAATATGGATGGATCTCTGAAACTTTATGTTTTGGGGGAAAAAACGGAGCCTCAACACAAAAGAGCATTTAAAGTTCAAGAACAGGCAAAACTCATCTATAACGCTAGAAAGTCAGAAGGGTGGCTATCTTCAAGGGGGGTGCATTGACTTGGGGACAAGGCACAAAAGATCCTTCTGGGGTGCTGGCAATGTTCTGCATTTTGATCTGGGTAAAGCACACGTGTGAGTAAAATATTCATCAAGCTGCGCACTTAAGATTCTGCAGCTTATGGTATGTGGGTTTTGACTCAATAAAAATATATGAAGTAAAATAATAATACACAGTATTGCCTACTACAATTACACTCGCCACTACCAATTATTATTATCATAATTGAGAAATGAGTTAGACTCAAGGTCCATACACCCAGACGTGTTTCCGATCCCGTTGACGATGATGGAGGTGGGTATTGCTGACCCCCATGGCTGAGAGCCCACCTTCTGTCTAGACTCAATTGGGTCCTCAGACCCCACAAACATCACCATCGCCCGGAGAGCCCAATGTCCCTGTGACCATTTGGGAAGCCCTGCCTCAGAGAAGACTGCACCCTTCCAGTTACCATAGCCAAGGCATCTGTCAGATTCGCTTCATCGGTAACTATTACGATTGTGGTTTAACTCGACGCTCAGGCTGATAACCAAGATGTTAATTAACAGCACAAAATCTGAACCCAAGCTCAGGGGAAGAGGGTGGCCTCACTGGTAACCTCAGGAGCCCGTTGTGTCCACAGAGCCATCAGAATACTCTTACAGTCAACAGGGAGGCTGGGGGCAACCAAAACTCCAGCGTGGGGACTTGAAGGCCTTTATTTATGTTTTTCTTCTTTATTTGCATTCTCCCAGGAGGGGAGCAAACACAAACCCCAGTTTTCCCGCTTCAACAGCATGGGTGTGAGCCCAACACACAGCCCTTGAAGGCAAACTAAAACCCACTTATTTTCATTGAAAGGGAGGAACTAGGGCCAGAGGGACTCCAGCACTATTAGTTAAATAATGGTCCTTAAAAATGCATTGAATTTAGCCGCCTCCCCACCCCTAAAAAAATCTGGAATATTCCTATTGAGTATACTTTTTTTTCCTTTGCCCATGAATATTAATGCACCTCTCGGAGAGCTCTACTTGAAAAAAAAAACAAGAATAAATTAAATACCTACAGATTTTTCTAATTCCTCTTTTTGGTGACATGCCGTCATTACATCAAATTACTGAGATGGGCCCGCTCCCTTTTTTTTTTTCTTTTTGGGTGAAAATTATGGAATATAAAGTATATGTAAATGGAGCAAAGGAGGAAAAAAAAACTGTGAAGGAAGAATGGGGAAGGAAAGGCATTAGGTATTCCGCCGGCGTAGTAGTCAGCCAATTAATCAAGCAGGGGCGAGAGAGAGATGCGGAAGGGATGAGTTCGCCCTTCATGTTGATGGGGCCGGCGCAGGGCAAACGCTACGGCACCTGAGCTCACGGTGAGGCGTGCAGAAAGGGATCATGGGAATATCTTCCCGTCTTTGTCTTTCTCGTGAAGGATGGAAAATGTCAAGCTGTTGTTTGGCTGGTTTGAGGGGGGTGGGGTGGGGGAGAGGCAAGAGAATTTGCAGTCTGGTAAGGAGGCAAGGTTTTAACTCTTTGAGGACGTCTCCTCCTCCCCTCCCTCCCCAGCCCCCAGCTCCACCTCCTTCTCCTTCTCCTAGCCCCCAGCACATCTGTAGGGAACTCTGCCTGCAAACAGCAAGTGGGAAGGTGCTGATTGATGGTGACATGCAGGCTGGGGCAGCCAGCGCGCGCATGTGTGTGTGTGTGTGTGTGTGTGTGTGTGTGTGTGTGTGTGTGTTCGCGCACACACATGTCAGGCTAGAGGGGCAAGAGGCGTTTTTCCTCTCCCCCATAAGTGTTCTTTGTTCATTCTGGACACGTGTGTGTGTGTGTGTGACCCCCTTCTTTCTCCAGCTCTGCCATGCCCTACTGGAAGTGACCAGTGCCTCAAAATTAGAGGGTGGCTGCCAGGGAGGTCATGGGAGCAATGAGGCTTTGATGCTGGAATGGGGGTCCTTCTGAGCCCACCCAGGAGGGGGGCCTGATGGGCGCCACTAGGGCAGACAGAATCCCAGCGTGACTCTGTAAGGGCTGGCTATTCCTGGGGCTGGGGCTAGAGGGAGAATCTCCGCGTGGGGTTATCACTCACTTCAATAACAACAATAGCATAGCAACAGTAATAATTGTCTTGCTTCACTAGCAACACCTTGTCCTGACTCCTTTAAATTTCCATGCCATTTCACCAATTTTAAACTCTGGAAAATCCATGGGCCATGAATTCACTCATTGAGAAAACGAGTGTTTCATTCTCCCTAACTGCCCTTGAGACGGGCTTGGTGGGCACTGAGTGGTCTACTTAGCAGATGAGATGCTGAGGGCAGAGGTCAAAGGGCTTGCTCCTAGCCAAATCTCCAGTTCTTACTCCAAGGCTCACTGTCCTTTGGCCAGAGACCCATGGGCAAAAGGCCGTACACCCTGCTGCATCACCTCCCTAAGAACCAGTCCCTGACCGCTCATATCACATGAGCCTCGTGTGACCCCCAGATACTGCTTCCAATCCATACTCCAAGTGTGGTCCCTGGGCCAGCAGCCTCCTCCCACAGAGCGCTTGCTAGGCACACAAACTCTCCAGTCCTAGCCCTAATGGGTCAGAAACTGCTTTTAACAACCCAGGTGATTCATGTGCACGCTGACGTCTAAGAAACACTGTGTGGAGGTAAACTTTTGCCCTGCATTGACACTCTGAACTCTGAATGAGTCTAATGCTCATAGGCAGCTTCTACTCCATGAAATATGGTACCACACCACATCCGTTGGGGCTAAGCATGGGTGCTGGTCTACTGTTCTGTATACTTCCCTCAGCCCGTCTTCACACACCCTATGAGATGGGCACTGTTGCTTCGCCCATATCACAGAGGAGAACTCGGAGACTCAGAGAGGTGAGGGGACTTGCCCCAGGACACAAAGCCAGGAAGCGGCGCAGCCAGAATTCAAACCCAAGTATTAGAGTCCACCTCCAGGCCTGTGATTCTCAAGCATGAGTGTGCCTTAGAATCTTCTGGGAGGGTTGCTGAAATATAGATTTCTGGGGCCCAACCCAAAGTTTCTGATTCGGAGGGACTGGGTAGAGCACACGTGTGCATTTCTAACAAGTTTTCAGGCAGCAATGCTGAGGTAATAGAGCCAGGAACTTGACTTCGAGAATCGCCGTTCACTGGACGGGCTGTTACCTCTGTTAAGAGGCCAGCTGGGATCTGTAATCCCAGCACCTTGGGAGGCCAAGATAGGAGGATCATTCGCACCCAGGAATTCAGGATTAGCCTGGGCCACATATCCAGACCTCATCTCTTAAAAAAAAAATTAACTGGGTGTGGTGGTGCGTGCCTATAATCCCACCTATTTGGGAGGCTGAGGTGGAAAAATTGACTGAGTCCAAGAGGTCGAGGCTGCGGTGAGCTGTGATCTGTGATCGTGCCACTTCATTCCAACCTGGATGACAGAGTGAGACTCCAACTCAAAACAAATAGATAAGAAACCAATTGGTTTCACAATCAACTTCAACCGAATACGAGTCAGTGAGATTCGAGTCAGTGTCATTACCCTAAAAAAAAGACACTTTGGGAGGCTGAGGTGAGTGGATTGCCTGAGCCCGCAGGTTTGAGACCCGCCTGGGCAACTTGGCGAGACCTCATCTCTACAATAAATCAAAAAATCAGCCGGGGAAGGCTGAGGCGGAAGGATCGCCGGAGCCCAGCAGGTCGAGGCTGTGGTGGCTGGGAGCGGCCACCGCACTCCAGTCTGGGTGACAGAGTGAGACTCCAGCTCACAAAAAAAAAAGACCAAAAGAAACAAGTAAGTGGGCTGTGTATGCATAGGAAATCAAAGATAACGAAAGTACAAATAAACAGACAAAAGAGTACCCATCACTCTGCAGAAAGAAAATTGCCTTTGACAACGACTGACTTGGTGGCACTGGCTGTCCCGTGCTCCTCATTGCCGTGGCTAATTTAGAGCAGAGTGTGGAGTCATTGCTGTAATAAGCCTCTCTGTTATTCAACCTGCACAATACATGGTGTTCTAATGAATTTCCTTCCTCCGGTCATTAAACCGACATTTACAAGGTCAGTCTGGGCTGGCCCTGTCCTTCTGCAATGCCGGTGCCGGCACCCCTTCACCTGGGGAGCAGGCAGGGAAAGGTGCCAGGACTCTGGGGGGAGGGTCCTGATGAGCATCACAGCTGAGCAATCCGGTGAGCGTTGAGTGGCACTTCTCTGCAGGCATATGCTGTGTGGAAAACGTCTGTCTGTGGACTATAAGCAAGAACAATATTAAAAGTAAAACATCCAAAATGTTGGAACTAAAAACCCAAAGTTCCTCTCCCTAAGAACTTGTTTCTACAATTTGGCAAATTTCCTTTTAGATAGCTCCCTCCATTTCCCCCTCTTCCTCCCTTTCTCCCCTCCCCCTCACCTTCCCTTCCCCCACCCCCTGTCTCTCTCTCTCTCCTCCCTTCCTCTCCCTCTCTCCTTTACTTCCTTCTTTCCTCCCTCCTCTATCTTGTCCCTCCCTCTCCCTCCTCCCCCACCTCTTTCTCTGCCTCTTTTCATCACACACAGATATATAACTATATACAGCTCTCCACACTTGAGAGCAGTGCTGGGAAAAGACTGAAAGTTCATCAGGCAGTCCAGGGCTGAAAGGGTGTCAGGACAGAGGGACACCTTTCATGTGAAGGTGTGTAAAGTGACCAGCAGAGCGACAGCCCTGGGGAGCTCATCCCAGGATCTGAAGAGGGGCGTATTCACTGTGGGTGAGCCTCAGGGAGTCAGCAGGGTCTGGGTCATGGGGGACTCATCAGTCTCTGGAGTGCAGTTTGGACTTGACCCTTAAAGGAATAGGCAGCCATGGAAGATTCTAAGCAGGAAAAAGACTTAATCGTGTTTGTCTT
Source organism: Cephalopachus bancanus (assembly GCA_027257055.1). Lineage (NCBI taxonomy): Eukaryota > Metazoa > Chordata > Mammalia > Primates > Tarsiidae > Cephalopachus > Cephalopachus bancanus. Next base: position 1,288,556 of record JAPVLO010000261.1, on the reverse strand, counting down.
TTTAGGATGAACTCTCTGGAAGCCAGTGTTGGGTCAGCCCAAAAGGAGAGATGCCAGGTGCAGGGAGGCTGTTTGCATCAGATTCACCAGAGCTAAGAGATTTTAAAAGAATTATGACAGGATGCCAAGGAGGAGCTCTGTTTGGGTACTAGGCATTTTATAACAAGGAAAAATGGAGCCCTGCCTTCTGAGCAAACTCCAAAGAAGTGCTGGGAAAAAAAATTTTCCAGACCCCCTTGTGTAAATCTCTTCATCTCTCGGAGCCTCAGTTTCCTTATCTGTGAAATAGACTTAAAATTCCCAGTTAGCAAAGTGTTCAAACAGCAAATGTGCACAGCTGGATGTTGCAAATTATGAACTTCTTAACCAGCAAGCGACCAAGGCTGCTGCTGCTGTGTGTCCTAGTTGATTGGGTTTGCAGATCGTAGTGTACCTTACAGCCGTCTCCACACCCTGGCTCATGTTTCTAGTCCCTGGAGCCCTTCGACTTCTGTGTCCATGGTGACCCTGTCCTGTAGAGCCCCCCATGCTGAGGGAAACACTGCAGATCTGCGCTGGCCGAAGTGGGAGCTGCGAGCTTCAAGAACAGCACTTGAAATGTGACTGGTGTGACTGGGAACACACGCTCTAAATTTCATTTAATTGTAATTATTTTACATTTAATTTAAATAAGCACAGGTGTCTATCATATTTAACAGCACAAACCTAGAGAGAAAGAGCCTGAGAGCATGGACTATGTCTTAGCTACCTTGCAATGCTCCCTTTATAGCAGACAGATGGATGAGTGGATTGGTGGGGGGTGGGAGGGTGGGTGGATGGATAAATAGGTGAAAGGATGGGCGGATGGACGGACGGATGGATGGATGGACGAGTAGATGGGTGGGTAGATGGGTGGATGTGTGCTTGGGTGGGTGGGTGAATGGACAGATGGGTGGGTAGATGGATGGGTGTATGGGTGGGTGGATGAAAGGATGTGTGGGTGAGTGGATGGAAGGGTAGATGGATGGGGGGTGGATGGATGTGTGGGTATTTAAATGGATGGATGGGTGAGTGGGTGGGTGGATGGGTGGATGGATAGACATGTGTGGGGGTTGGATAAAGGGATGGATGGATGGAAGGATGAGTGGATAGATGGATGGATGTGGGGGTGGATGGATGTGTGGGTGGTTAAATGGATGGATAGATGGGTGAGTGTGTGGGTGGATGGATAGACGTGTGGGGGTGGTGAATAAATGGATGGATGTGTGTGGGGTGGATGGATGTGTGGGTGGTTAAATGGATGGATAGATGGATGAGCAGATGGGTGGATGGGTGGGTGGATGGATGTGTGGGGGTGGTGGATGGATGTGTAGGTGGGTGGATGGATGGATGGATGGATGGATGGATGGATGAGTGGCTGGGTGGGTGAATGGATGGGTGGATGGTTACATGGATGGATGAATGGGTGATGGGTGGATGGATGGATGGCTAAACGGATGGATGGGTGGGTGGGTGGATGGCTAAGTGGATGAAAGATGATGAGTGAATGAGTAGCTGGAAGGATGGATGAATGGACAGATGGAGGAATGGTTGGATATAACAGATGCTTACTAGTACAGATGAAAGGCCTTCAAAATCAAACTAAAAATATTGGATGGATGTCTTCACTCCATCATTTATAAGTCAGATGACCTAAAACAGTATTTCACCTCTTGGGGCCTCGGTGTCCTCATCTGTAAAATAAGGATAGCAATAGTCAGCCTTTAGATGTCCTAGGGTTGATGTGTAATAGCACTGCACAACATGTGATGGACTGTACAAACGCAAGACATCTCTGTTATTTTTCATGCTTTTGAGCATTTAAGCAAATGGGGCAGTGGCACCTGGTACCTAGTGGGTCCTCTACCCAAATGTGATACATGGAAGCAAAAAGGAGTAAACTGTTGTTTCTAGTATGAAGTACAAGCCAAGAGAGAGAGACTACAATTTCTGGGCACAACTTGAGAAGTGGATATTTAGGGAAAGGATGGAGGGGACAATCATAGACAGACATGAGTAGGTCTGGAGTAGAGGGAAAAGCCAATATTTTGGAGTCAGGCATATCTGGGTTCAAATTCCAGCTTTTCTGCTTTGTGGATCCGTGACTGTGGGCAAGACACTTCATCTCTCTGTAATTCTCTCCATCTGTACCGGTGGCAGCAAGGATGATTCCCTGCTTCAGGACTTCTGGAAGGTCACAAACCCAGTACCAACTGCACAGTAGTTGTTCAATGAATACAGTTCCCATAGCCGGCCTCCTATCCAGACATGGACTCAGGGAGAGGCTAGAACAGATAAAAAGGTGATATGGTCTTCTATATGTCCAGAAGGTAGTAATAATTAAAACAATACCACCAAATGATAATAACAGCTAGCATGAATCAAGCACCACATATACAAGGAAGGACCAAAAAACCCAGAATTTAATTACAAAAAGTTGTGAATTTATTCCTACGTGTTTAAACTTCAGTCACCTTCAAAGTCCTCTCTGTTTGATGCAACATACCTATCAAAACACTTTTCCACTGCTCAAAACAGTTTTCCAACTCGTCAATTGTGAAGCCTTTAGTACTTCTGCCATTCTTTTGTTTCACCTCTTCCACATCAGCAAAATATTTCCCTCTGTGAGTTTTTTTCATCTGGGGAAACAAGAAAAGTCACTTGGGTACAAGATCAGGTGAATAGGCAGAATGGGGCACATGGGTCAAGCCGTTTTGGGTAAAAAAAAAAAACTACTGAACACTCAGTACATCCTGGGCAGGTGTGCTTGTAAATCACCCATCACGAAATGGGCAAACGGGTTGAAAGAATCTAAAAAAAAAAAAATTCACTGACCCTGAACAAAGCCACTCAACAACAATAACTGGTACATGAATGCTGACAGGTTCCTAGAACACTTACCTAGCAAGGGAAGCCTATACTACAAGAGGCCTGCCCACCAAAAAATAATTCCAATTTTTATTGAGTCCCCTTTGTATGTGCCTGGCTTGTGTCCAAGTTCTTTATGTGTAGTAATTATCTAAAATACTCTATACATCAATCCTGCAAGATAAATTCTAATAGTATTCCCATTTCACAGATAAGAAAACCAAAGCTCAGAGAAGTTAGTTAACTAGTCCAGGGTCACACAGGAGCTGAGATTAGAGCTCAGGTCACCTGATTCCCCATGTTGTGTCCTTATGAAACATAGAAAAGAGATGCATTGTGTCTTAGTGGTTAGCTCTGCCATATCCAGTTTAACTGAGCCCTTCCCTTTTAACATACTGTAAGCCTCCCTGTGGGGGAGACACTGTCAGCTCTGTTTTATAGATGAAAAATCTGAGGCTCAGAGAGGGAAAGCCTCCTGCCTCAGGTCACACAGCAGGAAACATCAGATCCCAGATCCACACCCAGGTTGCAGATTCCAGGCCTGGTGGCTTTATTGCCCTGGAGAGGAGAGTATGCTGCAGTGCCTTCCTGGAGAAACACACCTTCCTGTCCCCCTGGGAGCCCTACCAGCGGAGGAGGTGGCAGTCCCTGAGCCAGAGGACTTTGAAGGATGCAATGTCTTTCTCTCCTCCACCTCCTTCATAGGCTCAGACCTTCCAGCAATCTAGCCTCCCTGGAGCATGCCTGTCTTGGGCTTCCATGTAGGCTGTGAGTTTCCAAAAATGCTGATATAAAAGATGACTCGTTCCTACCTTCAGAGGAGAAACATGAATTCCCTAATTAACAAAGGAGCACTGAGTCAGCGGCCAGAGACCTGGATCTGTCTCGTTGAAGCACTGTGTGAGCCTCTCTGGTGCTCAGTGGCACCATCTCTAAAATGGGCAGGTTTGTGCAGGAGCTAAGTCCCCTTCCAGCTTTGATGCTCGTTGTTTCTACTTCTCAGAACTCTGGCTCCAGGGCTGGACTCGGGGGGATCCCAGTCAGTAGCCTAGGCAGCCTTCCTGGGGGGTGTTGCATTCTTGCTAAAAAAAGTCTCTTATTAAAACAGAAACAAGTCCAGAAGAGGGTGGCAGCTCCCACCTCGAGGGAGTAGGTCTGGCCTTGGGTGGGTGAACAGGAGGGCCATATCCTGGGGGACGGCAAACACTGAGTCGGGCTCTCCCTCCCTCTGTTCCCACCCACAACCCCACCTGTCCTTATTCTACGTTTCAAGAGCAGAAATACCTCCTGCTGGATAGCTGAGCCCGAGAAACCTCCCCCCACCTTGGTGGTTGCTGAGTGACATTGCAGAAAATGCATTGATGTGACATGACGTTGACAATCAATTTCTAAGTGAAAGAAAAACTACAAGTAAAAAAAGCAAGCTCCAGAGTCATATGTATGGTATGACGCTATATTTTAAAGATGTCTACTATTTAAGCATGCATTTATATGGATAAGTATACATTTTATGGGGAAGCGATCTTGGAAGCACATATGGCCAAATGCTACTGGTTGCTGCTCTGGGAGGTAAAAAGAAGGGATTATTTAAAACGTCTTTCCTCACGCACCTCCATACCCTCAGGACGTGGCAGAGCACTGGCATACAGTGGGTGCACAAGCAATGTTTGCTGGACGGAGGGGAAGACATTTTTCTGCACATTTTCTATCACATGGGTGCCTTGTCCTCATAAAGAGGGAAAGTTAATAAGCACTTAACTGTTACGAAAACTTTTTTTTTTGAGACAGGGTTTGACTCATCCAAGCTGGAGTGCAGTGGCACAATCATGGCTCACCGCAGCCTTGACCTCCTGGACTCAGGTGATCCTTATGCCTCAGCCTCCCGAGTAGCTGGAACTACATGAGCCACCACGCCCAGCTATTTTTCTTCTGTAAAGACAAGGCCTCCTATGTCACCTGGGCTGGTCTTGAACTCCTGAGCACGAGAGATCCTCCTGCCTTGGTTCCCCAAAGTGCTGGGATTACAGGGGTGAGCCACATACCTGGCCAGGAAATACTTCTGAAACAGACAGGCAACTTGCCTAAATGAAGGGCCATTGTCTTATGGGGCCTGGAAAGAGAAGGAGGAGGGACTGCCTAGGGGAGGCGGCTGGAGCCTGGGGGAGGGAGATGTTATTGGGGTGGTGGGCACAACCTGACACATGGTCTTGTGCTGCAGGGCCCTCTGTAGAAGCAGCTGTACTCAGCCTCTGATGCCAAGGGACCTGCAGACAGCACACTCCCAGGGCCACACTGCCAATATATTGGTGCCATGCCTGTCCTCCCTGGGCAGGGGGAGACAGCAGCTGCCATACTTACAGAAGATCACAATGGCTAAAAGCTGGTTGTGGATCTGCCTTGGATTACCGGGGCTAAGAGCAGGTACACCTTCCCTTCAGACCAGGCCCCTAGCCCAGCCCCATGCTCCAGCCCACATGGCTGTGCCTCCCAGAAGCCCATGAAGTCCAGGCATGAGGCCACAACCTGACCCTTGTCTATCTCTTTCCAGACCAACTCAGGCCAAGGACAGGCAAGTGCGTAGGTTTGAGGCAGCCAGTCCTGCGTGTACTTGGAGAGTGTAACTCTGCCCATCTGCACCTCAGTCTTCTCATGTCTTCCGCATCAGAGTGATACTCCAACTCAAAAGAAAGAAAGAAAGAAAGAGAAGGAGGCAGGAAAAGGAAGGGAGGGAGGAGGGGGGAAGGGGAGCGGAGGGGAGAGGAAGGAGAAGGGGAAGGGAAGGGAAAGGAAAGGAAAGGAAAGGAGGGAGGGAGAGAGGGAGTGAAGGAAAGGGAGAGAAAGTACTGTTACCTTCCTCAAGTGGCTGTTGAGAAGATTCAGGAACTTGCGCATGCACCATAGCACTTGGAGGCTAGCTTTGAGCACAGGGCCCAAGATGCACCAGTCAGCTGAGTATTGGAAGCTGTCACCATCATTGTAATTTGAGGTCTTCTCCGGGACACTGGGAGTGGCCTGCCTGTCCTCCTGGGGTCAGGGGCTCATACACAGACCCTGGGGAGCTGAGATGCTTTTGCCCTTTGCTTCCTCCACGATCTCTTGCCCTAACACCCTGATTAGAGTCAGAGGTTAGTGTCATTCCGATAAAAGCCACACTTTGAGAAGGGGGCCTCTGGGCTCAGAACAGGTTCCCAGTGTAGAAAATAGGGTGGTATGCCAGAAAAAAGAAGACAGTAGAACTCCCCAGCCATGCATCAGTGTGCTATTGCTGCATAACAAATAATCCCACAGCTTAGTGGCCTGAAATAATAACTAGTATTTCTCATGGTTTCTGGGGTCAGGGATGTAAGAATGGCCTCACTGGGTGCTGCTGCCTTAGGATCTCTCCTGAGCTGGCCGTCAAATGGTGGCCAGGACAGGGATGTCTCAAAAGCTTCTTTGCCTCCATGCCTGGTGCCTGGGCTCAGCCCACTAACAGCTGGTGGCTGGGACACTGAAAATGCATGGGTATTTTTGTCCCTGTGACCTCTCTCCATATGGTCTCTCCAGCATGATGGCTTCAGGCAACCAAACATGTCACACAACAGCTTCAGGGCTCAATGGCGCGTGTTCCCAGACAGAGCCAGAGCAGAAACTACTGTGCCCATTCAGCCTTGCCTCAGGAGTCACTGGCATCACTCCCGCCATTTTCCATTTGTTGGGAACACATCCCTAAGGCTGGCCCAGATCCAAGCTAGTGGGAACTGAGACTCGCCCTCCATGGGGGACAGATGAAGCTCAGGGTTGTGTTTGGAGCATCATGGGCTTTCTCAAGGAGAATCGTGAGAGGAGGGAGGAACTTAGACTCTGTGGCTTCCTGGGGCAGAATGGAGACAGGAGAAGCAGGCAGGTTCCAGCCCATAGGAAGAAGGCCGAAGCCGGGCTCAGTGGCTCAGCCTGTAATCCTGTGCTTTGGGAGGCTGAGATGAGTGGATTGCCTGAGCCCATGGGTTCAAGACCTGCCTGGGCAACTTGGTGAGACCTCATCTCTACAATAAATCAAAAAATCAGCCGGGCATGATAGTGCATGCCTGTAATTCCGGCTACTCAGAAGGCTGAGGTGGAAGGATCGCCGGAGCCCAGCAGGTTGAGGCTGCGGTGGCTGGGAGCAGCCACTGCACTCCAGTCTGGGTGACAGAGTGAGACTACAACTCAAAAAAAAAGGAAGAAGGACATTCTGGCCCTTGGAGCTTCCTGTCAAGGCCCAGAAGGTTTACGTAGTGGGGAGTGAGCAGCCTGCCCTGGCAGGGGTTGCAACAGAATCTGGCTCTGCTCCTGTGCTGGTGGGGCTCAAGTGAAAGGGAAGCTTGGACTCTGGGGTTAGGCAGGCCAGGATTCGGACCCGGATTTCACCTGCTCTTTGCTATGAGACTTTAGGACAGCCACTCACTTCTCTGAGCCTCGGTGCCATCACCTGTAAAATGGGGATGCCTCACCCCAGCTTCTTGTGAGGATTCAGCAGCTGGGCACACATGAGGTACGGAGAACAATGCCCCACCTAGAAAAGGCCTTCAAGATGCCAATGTCTTTCTGGAAGGAATCTGAGACACAGCCGACTGGTACCCAAGGGAGGCACGTGCATTTTGCTGCCGTACCAGTTGGCTATGAGTTTAGCAGCTCAGGGCCACACACACTTCTCATGGCAGATTCTTTGGGTCAGAAGCACAACATGGGTCTTACCAGGCTAAAGTCAAGGTGACAGCAGGGCTGTATTCCTTCCTGGAGGCTCTGGGATTGTTGACAGAATTCAGTTCCATGTGGTTGAAGAACTGAGGTCCTATTTTCCTGCTGGTATTGGCTGGGGTTCAAGAGATAAGGGTGAGAACATCTGTGGGGGTCATTATCCTGCCCACTAGACACTAAACTACATATCAGCATGGTAGCACTCTGAGCTTGCTATATTTTTCTCTTGTTTTTTGGTTTTGTTTTGTTTTGTTTTGTTTTACTTTGTTTTGTTTTTTAGAAACAAGGTCTCTCTCTTACCCAAGTTGGAGTGCAGTGGCACCATCACAATTCACTGCAGTCTCAAACTTCTGGGTTCAAGCGATCCTCCTCAGCCTCCCAAAGTACTGGGAATACTGGCATGAGCCACAGCACCCAACCAGGACTCTCTACTAACAGAAAGTTCCAACGCGGGAGAAAGAGAACTGTTTGTCACCAGTTACATTCAAACAGGATGTCACTGATGCTTCGACAAAGGGAAGAGAAGAAAGCAAGGAAGGCAGGGAAGAAGGATCCCGTTGTTCACTGAGCACCTACACTGTGCCAGGCCTGCTGCCGAACCTGCCCTTGTTATTACATCTCCGAGTCTTGCAACACACCTGGGCATTTCCATTTTACAGACAAGAAAACCAAGGCTCAAGGAATGAAAGGACTCGCTCAAGGCCACAAAGTAAGTCATGGCAGAGTGGGATTTGAACCCGGGTCTGCCCTCCTCTGCCTCCCACACACAAGGTGCTTCCTCCAGCCTTAGATGCATGCATCCATGTGGCGAGAGGTGTGGCCCTGGGCTGGTAGACCAGGAGGCCCAAGCCACTTGCCACCTCCCAGTGGCCTCTTTCCTGGGTGCCAAAATGTCCTTCTGGAGGGAAGTTTCTGTGGCTCTCTCAGTCTGTGGGAGACACGGAGAGACATGATCCCAGGTGACACTCTATGGGAGAAGCTGCTCTGGTCCCCAGCTGTAATGAGTGACAGAGACACTCTCCAGGTAGCCACCAGTGCCGGCAGGGGATCTTCGAGGAGGTGCCGGTGCGCATGCAGAAACTCAAAAGGCTGAGTGTTCTCTCCCCCGTCATGGAACACCGGGCCTCTGCTCCTCTTCGAATTCATGGCCATGACTTGGCCTTAGGTTCATGGCTAATGGCAAAGCCTCGGTGCTGCGGAGACTGCATTCCGATGAAAGGTATCCCTGCATTGGTTGGGCTTTATTTTATATTTCTTTATTTGTAACCCCAGACATCAAGACGTGCTAGGATCTGTCTTAGGTTCTAGAAAAGCCCAAGCCCACTGGATCCTAACCCAGAAGGAAAAGAAGAGTGCACAGAATTATCAACCAAGACAATGAGGGACGAAATGCCACAGGCTAGACAGCACAGAGGCACAGTGCTGAGGGGGCTGGGTTTCAGCAGACGGGCTTGGGTTCAAACCCCAGGGTCCCCTTGTTCTCTTCCACAAGGGGAACTGAGCTGGGTCCAGCACTTCACCTCTTGGCCCCTCAGTTTCCTCCTCGGCGAAGTGAGAAAACGAGAACGAGCTCCAAAAGCTAATTATGACAGCGATGTGCGGTGGCACCTGGCATGGTATGAGTGTCCTCCCTCTTGGGATGAAGCTGGTGCCCAGATGGGCCACGGGACATCGGACCCACCCAGGAGACATCGGAATGCGGGCTGGAGACAGGACCTCTACCTCCCAGCCCCATCTGGAAAGCCGGGGCCTTGATGGTGTCCAGGCAGCACCATGTGCCTGGGGCCAGCAGGGGGCCGCCCTGGGTTTGGGTTCTTGCTCCATCACTAACTCACCTGGGACCCTGGAGGAGTCATGTCACCTCTCAGAGCGTCACCCCCAAAGGGGAACGCAGTGCCCACTCCAAAGTGGCAAGGATCAAACCCACCTGAGGCACAGCACGTGGCCAGAAACCTCTAGCGCAGTGTCTCTGCCAGACGAGACCCTGGCAAAGGACAGCTGGCAAAGGTGGCTAGGGAGACACGGGGTGCTAGGCCTGAAACCCCCTCCCCCATTGCCTGCAACCCAGCCAGGCAGCAGGAGCTGCCACAGGGCCTCAGTTCACACCCCACTGCCTCCTCCCCAGGACACAAGCACATGCACACACATACGCACACACAGGCTCACTCCCACACACACTCATGCATGTACACAACCACACACACACTCCATCTCTCACACATGCACACACTTTGTGCATACTCGTGTATACATGAGTACACAGAGACACTCACACACACACACACACACACACACACACACACACACACACAGTCTCTCATACACACTTCACACACTCTGGCATCCCCTCCTAGCCCGAGCTGGGCACCTTCTATCAGCGCCTCAGCCCTCCTGCACCCGTCCCCACCCCCTCCCTGGCAGTCCTCCTGAATGTGCCACATCCAGTGCTTCCGGTTGGGTCCAGCCAATAGAGTGCCCTGGTGGGGAATGTGAAGAATGAGGTCAAGAGCCCCTTCCAGGGGAGTCCCGTGGCTGACTGTCCCCCTCCCCTGAAGGCCATAGTCCTCCCAGTGGGTCCCCCTCACCCAGGCCACTCCTCCATTTTGGAGTTCTGGGAACCTCCACCTCCCTTGTCCGCGCACCTAGAGGCAGTAAGAGCTTCCGCCTGTCTCTAAGCCTAGGTGCAGCCTGCCCGGCGGCCTCCCTGTGCCTTGCCCCCACGGCTACAGAGTCCCTCTGCTAACACTTCTCGGCTCGCCCAAGGGAGGGCTCCACCTGCCTCGCGCCAGCGCCGCACCTGCCACACTCTCCTCCCACTCCTGCCTCCAGCCCACCTGCATGCCCCCTCCATTCCCTGTTGCAAGCCCCCCGTGACCCTCTCTGGTACCCGCCACAGTCCCATGATCCCCACGTGCCGCCGTCGTCATCCCTGCTGGTGGCTACCAGGGATTGCCTGCCGCAGGATGTGACCAGCTCCTCCCACAAGCACTATCAGCAGGGGTGGGTCTTGGCCTCACTCAACGCCTGAGGAAGTGAGCTTGACCTTCCAGCCCCCGCCTGGCGCACTGAGGCTCCCCCAGGCCAGGCTCACCCAGTTCCTCTTGGCTTATATCTCATACCTATCCATTATTCGTGGCTCTGATGCCACCTGTCCCACATGCCTTCCCGTTTGCCTCTGGGGCCAGAGTTCCCTGAACTTCCCAGCACACAGCTGCTTTGTTCAGCTGTGGGTGATCCCTTTCGGTTGCTGTCAACCGTTGACTGTCTCTTCCTCCACATAGGTAAGCACAGTAGCCAGGCTGGAGCCAGGTGGCGATCAGGGAAGGTCTCCCAGGGGAGGTGATGGTGAAGCTGAGAGCTGAAAAACTAGCAAGAATCGATTGGGAAAAGACTAGCGATGAGAGTTGTCTGCAGAAGGAACAGTATGTGCAAAGGTCCTGTGGCAGGAGAGCCCACATCACTCTTCTGAGAATTCTCTGTCATTTAGTAAGACCCACTGATTGTCAGCCAAAGTGGTTTTGCCCTCCAGGACAATTTGACAATGTCTGGAGATATTTGGGGTTATCACAAGATAAGGCCAAGGATGCTTCTGAATGTCCTACAATGCACAAGACAGCCCCTGCCACAAAGAATTACCTGGCCCAAATATCAGTAGAACCAGGGCTGAGAAACTCTGGTACCCCAACAGTACTCCTTGGGAACTGTTTTAAAAATTGCAAAGTCTCTGGCCCCACTCCAGATTTGTTGAATCAGAATCTGGAGGGAGAGAAGCCCCTCTTGGAACAAGCCCTCCAGGGCTTCTGCGTCTCCCTCCAACATGAGAAACACAGGTGCAGCCAGAGCAGTGGTTCTCAGTGCTGGCTGCTCAGTGGACTCACCTGGAACATTCCACAGCACGCAGCAATGAGCTCTGGCCCCAAAGATCCTGATTCATCAGTCTGGGAGCCCCAGCATGGGTATCTTTTGAAAGTTTCCCGTTGCTTCTCATGGGCAGCCAGGGGTGAGAGCTACTGAGATGAAGTTCTCATGACATTCCACAAGATTCTGCGTGATCCAGGTCTATGCTACCTCAGTGACCTTATCACCCCACCCACTCACTCCCCCCTGGACAAACTGACTTCCTCGCTCCTGCACTTTCTGGAACAGGGTCTTTGTACTTGCTGTTCCCTCTTTCTAAAATGCCTTTCTCACAGATATTGGGAAGGATTACACTCTTGCTTCCTTCTTGGCTTGAACTATGTCTTTCTCAATGAGATAAAACAGAGTGATCAGACCCAGAGAGAAGAGAGAGGCTGCAAGGAACAGACCTAAAGGGCCCACAATTCTATGCTTAGGAGCGTGGACCTTACAGGGGGCACTAGGAAGCCAAAGCAGGGTGTAAAGCAAGGAAGTGGCACTCTCAGGTAGTTTAGAAGGCTCTCTGATGGCAAGGAGGAAGCTGGATGGGAGAGGGGGAGGCTGGAGGCAGGGAAAGCAGTGATGTGATTGAGAGGCAAGGTAGCCCAAGCCACAGCCACATCCCCAAAAACGATATGTTGAAATCCTGACACCTGGTGCCTGTGAATGTGACCTTGTTTGGAAATAGAATCTTTGAGGGTAGAATCAGTTTCAGACGAGGTCATACTGCATTTCGGAAGGAGATCTAAATCCAGTGCCCGGAGTATCCTTTGTAAGGAGAGGGCGGTCTGTAGACACACAGAGGCACAGACTGCACAGAAAGAAGACAGCCAGGGGAAGACAGAGGCAGAGCCTGGAGTGATGCAGCAGCAAGCCAGGGAATGTCAGCGAGGGAGGACCCTTCCTTTGGCCGTCCGGAGGGAGCGTGGCCCTGTCAACATCTTGATGTTGAACTTCTAGCCTCTAGAACTGGAAGATGATAAAGTTGTTCTGTGTTGAGCACCCTGGCTTACACTAGTCTGTAACAGCATCCCTAGAAATGAATATAGGGAGGAAGTGGCCCAAAGTCCAGAAGGATGACCTGGGTGGGTCATGCAAGGCCCATCCCAGGGTGCCCGTATGGGCCAGGAGGTGGATAGGAAGCAGCCCAGGTACACGCAGGTAGCCAAGCGTGGCTTGGGTGGCAGGGCAGGGCGAGGGCAGCCGGGAGGGTCAGGGTAGGATGGACAGACATGGGGCCTGGCGGGAGGAGCCATCGGTGTCCTGAGGATTTGAGGACGCCAATGTCCCTGGTGTGGAATGGCCATCCTCAAATCGGGCGTGGCTCTCACAGCCAGATGAGTGTTGCCCGCTGGTCGCTTTGGCCAGAGGGCACCTCCCTGCTCCTCCTCCCTTAGAAGGGTGACCTGAAGAGTCCCAGGGAAGACAGGTCACGGTGTCACCCCGCCCCGTGGCCCTGCACCAGGCTTCTGAACCTGCCCACACCTGTGCATTCTCCACAGAGCAGCAAGAGGGACCCCTTCAAAATCGAAGTCTGCTCTCCGCACTCCTCCACTCAAGAGCCTCCACAGCTCCCGCTTCACTTGGGGAAAACCCAAAGTTCTCACATATTCCACAAGGTCCTGCGTGATCTGGAGCCATGCTAGCTCGGTGACCCCATCTTCCCATCCACTCACTCTGCCCTGGACAAACTGACTTCCTCGCTCCTGCTCTTTCTTGAACAAGCACATGCCTGCCTCGGGGCTTTTGTACCAACTGTTCCCTCTGTCTGAAATGTCTTTCCCACAGATATTGGGAAGTATTACACTCTTGCCTTCTTCCTGGCTTGAACTGTGTGTCTTTCTCAATGAGTTCTCACGTGATCAACTGTGGCATTGACTTTCTGAGTCTCTGTATCACTCATTTGCTGTGTTTCATGTTTCTCTCCACCCACTGGAATGAAAGCTCTTGGGACAGGATTTTGGTCCCTGATGTGTCCCCAGTGCCTGGCACACAGCAACACCCAGTAAAGTCTGTTGCGCTGATGAGCAATCAAGCCCACTATTTATGGGATGCTCCCTACATTCCTGGCCCTGAGTGAAAAGCTCCACATGTATTATCTCACTTGATCTCCCTAATCTAGGAGGATGGTGAGGGTAAGCCACCACTCCTTGTATTTGATCAAAATGAGGAGGCCAAGGCTGGGAGAGGTGAGGCGACTTATCCAAGGTCACTCATCTGGTCAGGGTGAGGCTGCCATCTGCACTAATCGGAAACAGCACAAGAATAGGTGGCTTTGGTCCCTTCTGTGCAGCCAGATTAGTGCTGTAGCCAGTTCCGAGTCTGAATGGTCTCATCTCATTTAATTAACTACTGTTGGTTGAGCACCTACTATGTGCTGGGATGTGTGCTGGAGACCCAGTAAATGAGCAAGAGATGGAGTCCCTTCTCTCTGTCTCTTACAGTCTATGGAGTGGGATGTTCCTGAGAGCCCCTGTGTGGGATGATGGTGATGGTGATGATGGTGATGGTGATGGTAATGGGATGGTGATGACATGATGAGAATGATTGTGATGGTGATGATGGTGACGAGAATGAGAGTGATGATGGTGATGGTGATATGATGGTGTCGGCGACAACATGATGATGATGGTGATGGTGTCGGTGACGATGGTGGTAACGGTGATGGTGTTGGTGATGTGATGGTGACGACTATGGTGATGGTGATGAGGGTGATGGTGATGGTGATGGTGTTGGCGACAACATGATGATGATGGTGATGGTGTCGGTGATGATGATGGTGGTAACGGTGACGGTGTTGGTGATGTGATGGTGACGACTATGGTGATGGTGATGAGGATGATGGTGATAACATTGGTGATGAGGGCGATGATGGTGATAGTGATGGTGATGGTGGTGATGACTAAATTTTACTGAGTGCTTGCTTTGTGTCCAGCCCCATGCGAGCATTTTACACGTCCTCACTTAATCCTCCCAGTCCCTTTAGATGGGCACTAGTCTGATTCCTACGGAAAAGGTGAGAAAACAAAGGCCCAGAGTAGGGCAGGATCTTGCCCAAGGCCACCCAGCTCGTAGTGGAGAGGGGAGCCAGGAGCCAGACAAAGGCGGCTTGACTGCAGGACCCCTCCCCACTCAGCCCACGTTTTCCCCTGAGGTGTATGTGTGAGCACAAAGCGCACAGCCCAATTCACTGCGGAAGTTGTTTGCAGTGATAAATAACATGTGTAACAGAAGTTTATACAAATCGTTAGCGGAGGATTTACGTGGTGAAGGCTGGGGGGCAATGGCCTGTGACCAGTACCTGTAGCTGTTAGCACGCTGCAAAATGACAGCGTCGCTGCCCGGCTGCAGCCTGCAGCTTTCCTCCTGGGTGCCGGCAGCCAGGCACAGCCACTTCCTCTGGGGCTCTGGACACCATGATCCCCTGATGGGCTATCGTGGGCCTGGTCAAGGGGCAGGAGGAGGGGTAAATACTCTCAGGGCAACACCAGCCACATGTTGTGGTGGCTGTGGATGACGAAACACCGGACTCTGAGTCAGACATTTGTTAATTCATTCATTCACTGATTGAGCACCTACTATGTGCTGTACACTAAGCTAAGGGATGAGCAAAGCAAGCTGAGTTGTTGCCCTTGTGGGGCTTACAGTGCAGTGGAAAAGACTAGATTAAAATATAAGCAAACAAATGAAAAGAAATATTGTTGTGTGAGAGCATGTAACAAAAGTACCTGACCTAGACCAGGGGGCATGGAGGGTGATGGGAGAGACCTGCACAAAGTGATGCTTGATCTGTGGTTTGAGAGTGCAGAAGGTGACAAGCATATGGATAAGCAAAGAGAACAGAGCATATGCAAAGGCCCTGTAGTAGGGTCAGTTTTCCAAGAGATGGCTTGTATGCCTGAAGCTCAGAGACGGAGCAAGAAGTGGGCAGAGAGAGATGGGTTTGGAGAGGCAGGAAGGGGGAAAGTCTCCCGAGGCTTTGTGGGTCATGCTATGGGCCCAGCCCTAAAAGCAGCGGAGGAAGTTGTGCACTGGCTTAACCAGACCTGTGCTTTTTGAAGCCCCTGTGCTGGGGAGTGGGGCATCAATAGTCGGGGTGGCCAAAGGGACTCCAGGAAACTCCTGCAGTCAACACACAAGAGGCACTGGTGGCTTGGCTGGGTTCCTGGGGAAATTTGCTCAAATTCCAGATCTGACATTGAAAGGTTCAGTGACCTTCCATGAGTGGCTTCCTCTCCCTGATCCTCAGTGTCATTATCGGTAAAATGGGGATAATACCACCCACCATGTAAGGCATTGAGAAGATGTTACAAGGCATTAAAGCTCAGAGTCCAGCAGGAGGGGAAACCAGGAGAAGTTGCCTTAGACCCCAATTAAGTTTTTCCTCTCCTCAGCCCTTCTGTGCTCTGATTTGATCTTGAAATAACCTAAGCTTCTCCCACATTTTTTCCCTTTTTTAAGGGATCTGTGAAGCCACCATCTCCCTGAAGAAGGGCCATCTTTGGTAGACATGAATATTGGGAGACCAGATGCTGCTTGGGGTCCTCCTAGCTCTGAGGTTTGACCACACCTTAGCTCAACATTCAAGGCTTTGCACAATCAGCCCAGCTCCCAACCCCCATGGGGCCATCTTCCCACTGTGAGAGAGAAGGGGAGGTGGCAAGACAGGACCCAGGGAGACTATGGACTATGGCAGGTGCTCAGTCTTTGTTTTTTCCTAAATGCAATAAGAAGCCAGGACGAGATTCTAAGTGAAAGGGTGACAGGATCCAATTTGGGAACTTGCCACCTAACATGACTACCCTAACCCAAGTTGGAGAACGAACTGGCAAGAAGAGAGATTGAAAACAGGGGATAGAAACACAAGTGGAAAAGTTCAAGGTGAAGCCGATAGATAGAATAAAGGGAGTGAGGAAGGGGCTGGGAGTACAGGGTGAGAATAAGAGAAACTGAGCTTCCAGGTTAGGGCCCGGATAACTTGAAATCCTCAAGTTAGAAGACTGTCGCCTTCATTGCTGTATCTGTGATACCTGGTATACAGTAGGTGCTCACTTGAAGATTGGGAACTGAATGACTTGAACTCCTCGAGTTAGAAGACTGTCACTTTCATTGCTGTATCCATAACTCATGGCGTACAGTGGGTGCTCAATGTCTGGTCTTGGAATGAAATGACACAATGACATCCAGGGCTTCCTGGACAAGTAATTCTCAATGGAGGAAGCACCATCTCCAAGAGGTGCTTTGAAAATGTAGAGCGTGGAGAATTTTCTGTTATCTTAGTCTAGTGGTTCTCAACAGGGGGGTCAGTCTGCACCTCCAGGCGACATTGGGCAATATCCAGAGATATCTTTGATTGTCACGCCTGAAAGGGGAGGTGCTTCTGGCACTGAGTGAGCAGAGGCCAACCTGCTCCTAAACATTCTACAATGCTCAGGCCAGCCCCCTGCAACAAAGACTCATCAGACCCCCAAATGTCAACTATTCTAAGGTTAAAGAAACCCTGACCTAGTGACTGGGGAAAATTAAATCAGCAATGCAGGACATACAATGCAGGACATACATCCTAGGACAGTCCCACACCAAGAATACTCCCAAGTGCTTGGGGAGTTTCAAATGCCCTCTGGACATTCACACAGATAGAATTCCTGCTTAATAATTATCAGAACCTAGAATAAAATCCATCTCACAGACAGCTAAGTCTTTCTTTGCATGTATTTGCTTCATGCCAGATTTTCCTGGAATGCAGCTACAGTGTAAATTGGGGGAAGGCAGTACTTGGGTCGATCCAAAATCTTCTCGAGAGATGTCTTCCATTTTGGAAAATCCAGGCATTGGCCGCAAAGCTGCTTGTGGAATGTGAATTGCCGCCACAGCACACCTGTCGAGCCACATTCAGTCCCATTCACCGTGATGCTCCCCATACATATGAATGCACTAATTTAGCTCTTACCTCAAAATGTCAAATATACAGAAAAAATGTCGACATATTCAACTGAATATTTGTCTGAAATCTCAACTTAATTCATTATAAGCAGGTACAAGCATCAGACTGCTTCATTATGTCTCCCGGCATATAGTGGGTTTGGGATAATTTACATATTGAGATAGATATTATTTTATTATAAATTGCTTTCATTTTATTCCTCCTTTACATTACAGTTAGGGCATCACATTGATTTTTTTTTTTTTTTGAATTACGTGTGTATGTAGATGAAATGTATGAATTTCATTCCAGGATGGCGAAGTGAATGTTATAAAATATATGTGACTGAAAGAGAATGTGGAGTCTGATAAGGTGGAATCTCACTGCCCCAGAGTAGTTACCATATTGAAGGGGCAACACTGATGACATCGAAGGGGTCCTTGGCATCCCACAATCCATAGAACAGTGGCACTCAATACAAAATCACCTGGGTTCCACGTGAATTTTAGATGATCTGCAGAGCATTCACGAAGGTAAACCTTTGATTACAAACATCTGAGCCTAGCTATTTTATGAGTCCGTGTTTGCTGTGTACAAATAATCCCCCAAATCTCAATGACTAGCAAAAAACATGTATTTCCTTTATGCATAGGCTATAAGTTGACTGCACTTGACTCGAGACTGCTTCACCTGTCTCCCTTCCTCCATAGACTAGAATTCACACCAGGCATGCATGTCATTCTCAAGCAAACAGCAGGAGTGCAAGAGGCCAAGGCCAACCACACAGTCTATTTAAAGCTTCTTCTTGCTCCAGGTCTACCCAGAGGCCATTGGTCGAATGAAGTCACATGACCAAGCCCAGTAACAATTGGATGAGGAAATAGGCTCCACCCCCCAGTGGGAGGGGCTGAAAAGCCACATGGCAAAGGTCATGGGCCCAAAGAAGAGTGAAAACATTGGGAACAATGATCGATAATCCAACCTAACTCCGTTTTATATCTAAACACAGATTACGATCAGTTATTTTTAATAAGAGATTTTTGGATAAATGCTTGCACTCCAGAAAGTAAAAGCAGCACAAGAACTTAAAGGGAGAAAGATGAGGGACAGGCAACTCACTTGTCCCAACTCTCATATTGAAAATCTACAACATGTCACACGCTATATGAGATATTTTTGTCTTCACTGCATCTTCATGAAGTGGATACGATTGTCTTCATTTTCACAGATGGCGGAATGGGAGATCAGAGTGGTTAAAATGTTACCCAAGGTCACACAGCTCACTCATATTGGAGCCGGCATTCAAACCTACACACCCTTGACTCCAAATCTGCATGCTTTCTATTTCATCAGAACATTGCTCTGTGGGGCTAGAAGAAGCAACCCTGACCCACTTCTTCCCAAGAACCCTCCGATATTGGAACTGGGCTCTCACATTGGCTTAGGTTGTTTCTAGTTATGGAAGGCAGGTCAAGTAACTGGGACATGTGACATTTATTTAGTTACATATCTCTGGTGGGAGGTTTCGGGGGCCATTAATGTCGTGTGTCTGCATGGCTAGTTTACATGCTACTTCTTGTTATTGCTGTCTCTATTCCATGGCCCTCACACTCAATTTCAATTCAAAGTTTGGCAGTCAAGGTGTCAGGGCTAAAAAATGGAATGGCCTCCCTCCGAAATGAAATAATTTTGTTGTTCAGTTCCGAGCGATTTTGTAATTTCATGCTTGTGTATGATAATTTTATGCTGTCCTGCCTCACGTAACTCAGTTCTGGCAGATCCTGACAGGTGATAAATACAATCTTTTCCGCCCCACATGCGACAGGCCGGTGCGAGGGGGGAGGGAAAAAAAATGGCAATTTCACATCTGAGGCCAGTGCAGGACTGGAGTCCGCGGCAGCCCCGTTCTTTCATAATTTCACGCCTGGGTTCCAGCCGGCGCCACCTCTGTTGTGGCTGAAGGACCCACGGGTCAAGGGAGCCTTCCTGAAAATAGAATGGTGCTGGCAAGGGCCGGGACTCGGCAGGCAGGAGGGGACAAGGAGAAAGTTATGACTTTGGGCCCGCCCTGGGCTGGCACTGTTCGATTTATAGCGCTGCTCCGGGCTCGCTCGCCATCCTCTGTGTGCGCCCGCTGAATGTGAAGCCTTTAGGAAGGATTATTTTTGCAAACCTGTGAGACCTTTAAAAGAGCCATTTCCAATAAAAAGAGGGAGGGGAGGAAAAGAGGGAGGAGAGAGGAAGGGAAGAAGAAAGAGAGAGTGAGATAGAGAGAGAGAGACAGGAGCAGTGTGTGTGAGAGAGAGGGAGATGTGGAGAGAGAGAGAGCCAGAGAGAGAGAGAGAGAGAGAGAAAGAGGCAGTGTGAATGAGAGAGAGAGAAAAGGAGAAGGGGAGGGAGAAGGGGAGGGAGAAGGGGAGGGAGAGGCAGAGAGAGAGAGGGAGAAGAAAGGGCAGGGGAGAGAAGCAGAGAGAGAGAGAGAGGCAGCGCGGGAGACAGCAAAAGAGAAAGAGGCAGGAAGAGGGAGAGAGGCAGTGAGAGGAAGGGGGGACGGAGGGGGGAGAGACACAGAGAGAGAGGCAGAGAGAGGGGTAGAGGGTGAGAACGAGTTCTTAACATTTATCACCAAGCGCTGCATTTCTATAACTGCTCCCTAGGATTGTTTCTAGGAGGAAAAAAAAGTTCCTCTGCCTCAGAGTGAATGAGTCAAAATAAGGAAAGGTCCAGTAAGGAGGGAAGGGTACTGGCGGCCGATGAAATGGAAGTAGCAGCAGAGACATTAAGACCAACAGGGAGGGGGATCAGCGTTCCTTTACTGTCGTAGACAACTTAAAGGACAGTCCATGCCTGCCTGCCTTCCTCGAGAAGGCTATTTTCTTGTTGGAGGAAGAGCAAGGAGGGGCTTTGGCTTCAGCTGGGGGAAGCCCAAGGGAAGACTCATGAATAACAGCGAAAGTTAATAATAACTGTAATATATGGCGCTGGCTGTCTCTCCATTTCACAATGCCTCTGCGGAATAAAGACCATGAGGAGATCCACTTTACAGCTGAGGAAACTGAGCCTCAAAAGTCTAGCCAAGCTAACAGGTCACCATATTCATGTCCTAGACCTGCCCTAACAAATTACCACAAACTGGGTGACTGAAAGCAGCAGCCGTGCCTTCCCTCGCAGCTCCTGAGCCTAGAAGTCTGAAGTCATGGGATTGGCGGGTTGGTTCCTTCTGAAGGGAGAATCTGCCGTGCCCCTCTCCTGACTCCGGGTGGCCACCAGCATCCTTGGCTGGGAGGTGCATTGCTGCAATCTCTGCTCCCAGCATGACAGGACGGTCTCCTCAGAGTCATCATCTTCTCTTATCCTCTTCTAAGTGTAGGGGCCCACGGAAAACATTCCCTTTGCTTTCTAAAGGCTCACAGAAAGTCAACTGACTAAAGGCAGACTAGCAGAAGAGGTATACAACATGTATTATAATGTCACAACACAGGGGATCCCAGAAGACGGACTGCCCAGTAAACCACCGGGGTACAGACGCTTTCACAGGAGGGGAGAGCAGGTGGGGAAGTCTGCAATTCTTTCATGGGGCAGCTGATGATACTTTGGGATGAGGAATACACAGAAATTAACCTGTACGTTTGGGTGGGCCCTCAAGGCAGGCATTATCTTGCAAAAAGTCCGTCCAGGACGTCTTCATCTTCTTATCAAAAATAGATCATGAGATTACGGGGAGGGAGGAAGGCAATTGTGTTTCTTCTGGAAAGAAACTTTCTTGGTCTGATAAAGAAATTCCAGACAGAGTCCCTTGTACTGGAGGTGCAGGGGTGGGGCAAGACAAAGTTAGAGGGATCTTGACTCTGGGGCAGCGTCTACAGCCTGTCAACGTGTTTGAGCGCCCGTCATTGGGGTGTCACCTTCTGAGTCCCAACATGGAATTTATTGTTAGGGTTTTACCTAATCCATGGTCATTGCATTGCAAGATTCTTACCTTGATTACATCTGCAAAGACCCTATTCTGTATAAGCAAATAATGCCAATAAGTCACGTTCTGAGGTTCCAGGAAGACATATAACTTGGGAGGGGGGACTGTTACTCAACTCCCTGGTAGACTTGATAATGATCTTTCCCAAAGAGGTCCATGTCCCCTTACTCAGGAGCAAGAGTAAGAAAACAGAAAACAGACTTGACCCAGGTCAGTCCAGCTCCAAAGACTGGGCTCTTTTTCAGCCTTCCAGACAGAAGTCACTTTCTTGAACTCAGAACTGCCCCCACCAAATCGAGGTCACCAGATCCTCTGCCCTCAGGAGTTTCACCCACACCTCCCTTATCTGGGCATCACCCCAATTTGTGCAGGACTCCCCCTAGGCCCTTGGGACATAAGCCCCTTCGTAGGGGAGCAGTTGATTGGGCACCACTGTCCCTGTGCTACCGATGAGAAACAAAGGCATGAAAACTAGGGTTGGGAGACAGCAGTGGGCAGACCAGTGGTCCCTGCCCTCAGGGAGCTTTCAGTCTATTGGGGAAGACAGGAGGTAAATGAAAACTAGCTCTCAATTATGAGAAATGCTATGAAAGATTCCTGATGGGCTGCTGCTATGGGGAATGCACTCAAAGGGAAAGGGTGGTGACACAAGACTTGAAAGATGAGTGGCAGCAAAGATTAGGGGTGAATGCTCCCAGAGGGAACAGCATTGCGAGGGTCCTGGGGTAGGAACAGGCTTCAGGGTTCAAGGAAACACAAGAAGACCCATGGACCGGGACACAAGAAGCAAAGAAAACGGGGAGCAGCATGATGCTGGGGTCAGTGATGAAGCAACCTGGCATAGGGTCAAGGCAGGAGTTGGAACTCTGTCCACAGGAAGCCACTGAAGCATTTCCACAGGGGAAGACGGGGCTTGAGCCAAGTGTTTTTAGAGAGTGTTCCACCACAGGGTGGGGTGGCAGGAGCGGAATATGGACTATGCACAAGGACCAGGTGGGCAACTCACTGCCTCCCGGGAGTGAGATGAGAGTGCCTGGGCTGGGTTGGAGTGCCATAGAGCTCGAGATGGGGCCGGACCCCAGAGACAAATCTGCAGACGGAACTGACAGCATCTGCTGATGGTTCATCAGATGTTCCAAGGAGAGGGGATAAACTACAAAGTCCTCCCTTATACTCCCGGGCTTCTTAGAAAATTGTATTGTTATTGTTGTTTCCAGAGACTGGAATTTCCATAGGAAACTCCCCACTCCAAGATAGCATGCTGGTGTCTAACGAGAGCTTTGTAAGCAAGGCACAGCAAATGACTCCAGTTCCAGCCTGGAAGCCGGAGGAAGGTCCCTGGTGGCTCAGCACGCAGGGCCATGTGGACCCTCCAAGCAGGACAGAGACGGGCTGCCTCTGCCAGAGGGGTGGCCACAAATCACCCAGAGCAGGAAGCGCCATCTTGGAAATGTGCATTTAGATGTGCTTTTAGATGTCCGTGAACATTGCCCACAAACTAGTCTTATTCTCTTTTGAAGACAGTCATAAATAAATTGTTCCTTGATGGTCCTTTATCAGGATAGTCATCATCTCCAGGATTAAGGACTTCTACAGGTAGTATAAGCAGGTGTGGGCCCACCCCTCCTTTAGACATTTGTAAGCACATCATCCTTGGGGTTTTATGCCATCATGGAGTCACTTGGAATCAGGCAATCTTGAGTGTCTGACTTGAAGATATCATCAAGGACATGGGGAAACTGATGCCCAGAGTAGCCTAACGACCTGCCCAAGTTACACTACAATCACAGACTCCCGTGAGGAAAGGATGTGGAGTCATCTGCCTTGGAAAACATTAGGGAGAGAAGTGTCCTGGAGCGTCCACCAGCATATGAACAATGACAGTGTCTTGTCTTCACCCTGGCTACATCCCCGGGTCATAGGACTACAGGGTTGCCCAGAGTAGCTTCCACCAGTGCTTTCTGAACAAAATGCTACCTTTACCTAGGACTTACTCATGAGTGCCAGGTCTTCGTTTCGCTTTCTAGGTAAATGTGCCTGAGGAGCAAGAGAGATGGAGGTAGGGCTGGGTTGCAAACACCACCCACTTGGCCCCAGAGTCTGTGCTCGTGTTGCTGTTGCCTCACGTGCAGGCAGACTGCACTCGCCAGTCCACAGTGGTTATTTCAGTAGTGTGAGGGGTGCGGTCACCAAGCTCTCTGGGATACATAGAGACTCAGCCCAGGGACCACTGTGCTGAGTGGCAGAACCATGTGGACAACCAGCCCTGCAGTCAGGTTATGAGGCCTCAACCCACCACTTCCCACCCATGTGACTTTTTCTTATGAGGCCTCAGTTTCTCCATCTGAAATATGAGCAGGACATGGCTGCCTCGCCTTACCTTTCCATGTAAAGGTGCTTTGAGTGTCAAAGGAGATCATAGAGGAGAAAATTGTTTGATCAACCAGAACTGCTGTTACACGGGTCAAATCTGATTATTTTAGAGGTTCTTTTGCAGCTCGTCCATGTTGTTCCCTGTATATGGGTCTGCTCTATCCTGACCCCTGCACCTGGAAAACTCTGACTTCTCCTTCAGAACTCCAACAGAACATCCTTTCTCCAAGAAGCCTTCCCCAAACTTTCAGACTGACTCAAAATCTCTATTGTGGGTTCTTATTGCACACTGTCCATCTCCTCCAAACTGACACCGTATTTCTAATCATTGGATCATTGTCTGGCTTTCCATGACGCAATAAGCTTTGTAAGGCCAGATCACTTCGGGTTCAATCTCCCTCATATACTCATCTAGTCATTCATGCATTGTGTGTTGAACAGAAACTCTTCTAGATGGAAGATGCAGAGGGTATAGAACAAAACTCCTTACCTCTTGGAGATAGCATGCAGGATGACAACAAACAGTCAAATACTGTGCTGGCAGGTCATGATAAATGCTTTGGATAAAAAGGAGGAAGATAACATCAGTCTTTATTGACCAGCAAATAATCACAATGATTTGCTTATTCATTCAACAACCTTACTGGTCTATAATCGCCTTCAATGTAGAAGCTGTGTCTGGCTTGCTAATTTCTGTAACCCTAGTGACTAGCACAGTACCTAGTACATAGGAGGTATTCAATAAATATTTGATGATTTAATGAATAAATAAATGAAAAATAAATGAGATAATCACTCAGATAGACAAGTGAATAAATAAAAAGATGGATGGATGGATGGACGGACAGAGGGATGGATGGATGACATGGTAGACTTAATAATGATCTTTCCCAAAGAGGTCCATGTCTTAATCCCTGGAACCTGTGGAAGTCACTTTATGTAGAAAAGGGAACTTTATAGATGTGATTATGCTCAGAATCTTGAGATGAGGAATTAACCTAGATTTTTCAGGTGGGCCCAATTTAATCAAAACTTTAGTTATAAGTGGAAGGCAGGAGGGTCAGAGTCACAGGGAAAAGTAATGAGATGATGGAAGTAGATGTTAGAATGATATACTCTGAAGACAGAGAAAGGGGCCACAACCCAAGGAATACAGGTAGCCCCTAGAAACTGAAAAAAGATAAAGAAACAGAAAAAAAAGGCAAGGAAACTAACTCTTCCCACAGAGCCTCTAGAAAAAAATCAGTCCACCAACACCTTGACTTTAGCCTGGTGGAACTGATTTCAGACTCTTAACTTCCAGAACTGTGAGATAATACATTTGTGCTGTTTTAAACCATTAAGTTCATGTTAATTTGTTACAGCAGCAATAGAAAACTAATACAGATTTATAGGCCTGTGGTTGGATGGATGGATGAATGGATGGATAGATGGATGGGTGGATGGATGGATGTAGGTAGATAGGGGGATGGATGGGTGGGTGGATGGATGCATGAATAGATGGATGGGTGGATGGATGGATGGATGGATGGGTGAATGGATGGAAGCAGGTAGATAGGTGGACGGATAGGTGGGTGGATGGATAGATAGACAGATGGATAAATGGATGGATGGGTGCAAGTAGATAGGTGGATGGATGAATGAATGGATGGATGGAAGGATGGATAAATGGATGAGTGAATAGATGGATGGATGGATGGATGCAGGTAGGTAGGTGGATGCATGCGTGGGTAGAAGGGTGGATGGATGGGTGGATAGGCAGGCAGATGGGTGGATGTGTGGAAGAATAGTTAGACTGAGGGATGTACAATGCCTAGGTGAGAGAAAGAGTGAGCAGGTGGTTGGATGAGCACCCAAGGACACTCGGATCAATGAAGTGAAGAGCAGGAACACAAACCTGATCTCGGGTCATAAGAATCCTGGGATTTGGAAACTGGCCTTGGAGTTTTAAAAAGGTAGATTTTTCCCATATGAGAAGAATTAGAGCAAGGGGGTCCAGAGCAAATTCACAAACTCGCAGTGGCAAAGTGGCCATCAATCTGCAGATGGGCAGATTATTGTACAGATGGGCAAACTGAGGCCCAGATATAGGGGAATAGTAGCAGTGATAAAAGCCACTGTTTAGCCTGGGAATGCTGTGCTCAGCCCCTTCCAGGCATGAGCCCATCCCCTGCTCCATTTCACCAGGTGAGAGGGCATCACCCCTTTACACAAGAGAAGGGCACAAGGCCTCAGGAAGTGAGCCGTCAGCCTTTCTGAGCGGTGAGACTGGGGTTTGAACCCGGGCAGTCTGGCTTTAGAGCCTGTGCTCTGGTCCTGTGTTCCCCCCACTCACCGACTCCAAAATCAGGAGCCAATAGACATTAGACATTAGACCAAGCAGTGTAAGTTGCAGGGATGTGTCCACACAGACCCAAGGTCTGTAACTCACACATGACTCTCCATGCATGCCAGTCGTCAAGAACCCCTTTTCTCAGAGCCACTACTGACATCAACCTGAAGAGTGTGGTGTAGTGGAAAGAGGCCAGACTTGGCGTCAGATTTCCAATTGACTCTGAGCTCTGCCATCTGCCAGCGGTGCAGGCGAGGGCAGGCTGCTGTATCTCTCTGAGCCAGGCTCCCTTGTGACCATCCTAGAGGAACTAATCTCAACCTAACAGGGTCACTGTGGGGTTACATGGGATGCAGAGTGTCAAGTGCTCATCCTAGGCTGGGTGTGCAGTAAGCACTCAATTGGCAGCAGATCTTTTACTGCTACATCACAGTGGATTTAACCTATCCCCTGTTGTTCCCATTTGGTTCACTTCCAATTTTCCCTCTATTTTAAACACCACAACAGAAGTGCATGTAGTCAATATTTTGCATACACCTAGGACTAATCCCCTAAGGTAAAAGCTTCCAGAAGTAAAAAGCGACTAAATCCAAGGACATAAATGATTTTATGGCTTGTGATACACAGAGCCAAAAAGTAGAAGGAACCCCTTGTAAGTACCATTCTGTAAGCATTGGTGAATGTCAGAGCAGCTGGATTTAGAGATTGTCCCTTAAAATCCAGGACATAGTCCAGATGGCTCCAATCATCTAAGTTCCCTTATTGTACAGATGGGCAAATTGAGGCCCAGACATAGGGGAATAGCAGCAGTGATAAAAGCCACTGTTTAGCCTGGGAATGCTGTGCTCAGCCCCTTCCAGGCATGAGCCCATCCCCTGCTCCATTTCACCAGGTGAGAGGGCATCACCCCTTTACACAAGAGAAGGGCACAAGGCCTCAGGAAGTGAGCCGTCAGCCTTTCTGAGCGGTGAGACTGGGGTTTGAACCCGGGCAGTCTGGCTTTAGAGCCTGTGCTCTGGTCCTGTGTTCCCCAGACTCACCGACTCCAAAATCAGGAGCCAATAGACATTAGACTTGGGGGCCAGGGCAGGGGGGTGTGGGGGCAGCAGGAAAGGGTGGCATTTGCGTCGATGTGAATGCTCTGAATCTCTTCACCTTTGGGGCTCCCAATAAGCCAAGATCACCCACCAAGTGTCACAGGTAAATTCATGCCTTTCTGGGCCACCAAGTGGGTGGTACTACCAGCTTCCAGGTCCCAGGTCCCCGCCATGAGAGGATTCCCAGGGTCAGCCATGAAGATTGCAGTTCCAGTGCCTTTGCACCCGCTGCTCCTGCCCTGCGCTGACACAGCATGCCAGAAGAGGGCCCAGGAGGGACACCCTGCAACCAATGGGCTTGCCTTTGTCTGCCCACATGGGAGTTGCTGTATGTCATCTTGCCTCCTGGATTTTCAAGCAGCTTTGTAACAACCCAGGGAGGAGCCACAGAAGGACTTCTGAGCCTAAGTGCCACTTGCTTGCTGTGTGATTTCAGGAAACTGGCCTAACCTCTCTGGGCACATCTTCCCCATCTGTAACATCCAAGAAACACCCTTCATGCTCCCACTGACTCTACACCCCACTCCCCTAAAAGGCCCTAGATCCATAAGCATCCCGATGACAAACCTGCCACCAAATCCTGCCTTTGCCAGAGCTAAGAGTCCCCCCGCCACCCTGGCAGGTGACGGTGTCCCCTTCCCCACCTCCACACTTCTGGAAATTAACTTCATAACTTCCCATTTGCCATCCCTCCACGAGTCACCATAAATCACTCTCGGTTTGGGTTGCATATTTTTACACATCGCCCTTTTAATGTCTCCTGGAAAATATAAATAAAGCATACATAACCATTAGAACTCTCCGAATCCTGAAAAGTACATAAGAATTTATTTGTCTCCATGTGGATCATACATATTGTATTAAAACCGCATAAAGGGGTTTAATAAAATGGCAAAAAGAGAGGCTGGAGAGCAGCCTCTTGGCGGCGGGAGAGGTGGGAGTGATCTTTCTTTGATGCCTGTTAAATGTTCCAGCAGATGAACCCTATATTCTGCCAGGAAATGAGTTTGCCACCGGCCTATTGGGCCTGTCGTAAGAGGTTGGGCTCACCACGGTCATCTCTCTTCCACGCGCGGCAATACATTACGCCGCCTCAATTTTTCATTCCTTGCTGCCCGAGATGCAAATTTCTTCTCTGTTGTTTATATTAGGTTTTCAAATATATGGAAATCCAGAGATCTGCAGGGAAATGCCAGGGCCGCGGAGGCCCGCGATCTGTCTTCTTCCTCTGACTGACTCCTTTCCATCACTTGCAGGATGTGTGATGGGGGCTGAGTACGAGGCACAGGACGCCAGGACAGAAAAGGGCCCCTGCCCCGGGGTTAAAGGCAGCCTTCGACCTGGGGGATGTGCTTGGAGCCACAGAAGGCTGGAGTGGCTTCGTGAATTGCCCTTGCTAAGTGTGTCCACTGTGAACCAGTCATGGACGACTCTGTGGGCAAAGAGATAAGGCCTCCAGTCTCTACCTAGGTGGAAAGAATTGAGAGAAATTCCTGTGCGAGGCAGCAGGAATATACATCTCACCTCATTTTCCCAGGCCTCCTGTAGCATAAGGGGTTCACTTCAATTTGGCAAATGAGGAATGTTGATCTAACATAATATGTGCCAACCATACAGCCAGGAAGACTGGGTGAGAACTGAGTTTTCAACTCTGGCCTTCCAAATGCCAAGGCCCATATTGTTCTGCACCAGGGATCAGCAAACTCTGTAAAGGGCTAGATAATAAAATATTAAGGCTTTGTGGACCATAAGATCTCTACTGTGACTACTCAACCCCACCATTGTATTGCAAAGGGAACCCCAGTCAATGCTGTAGCAAATGGGCATGGCTCTGTTCCAATAAAACTTTATTGACAACAACAGGCAGTGGGCCAGATTTGACTCATGGGCTGTAGTTTGCTGATCGCTGCTCTTCCAAGGTTGCCCCTGATATGATTGGGGCACTTGGTGTTTCACAGTAATTCACCAAGATTCGATGCTAACCTTGACCTTCTGGGGACCAATTGGGTCTCCTGGGAAACTTACTCAGAGTCGTTGTGATATGTAGTCTTGTTTCAACTTTACAGCGACCCTGACAACATGAGGATTTTAATTATCCTCATTTTACAGGGAAAGAAAGAGAGTCTCAGAGATTGTTCTTGTCCAGGTTCACACAGTGAGGCAGTAGCAGACCTAGGATTCAAACTCCCTGGGCTGCAGACCTGTGGCTGGCCAGGGTGTTCAGGAACAGTGTGACTATAAGCAGAGGCTGCTCCTCTGCTTATAATCAGGGAGTCAGAGGCAGGACCCAGGTGGGCATTGGGACAGGATGGACCTCAGCTGCAAGTCCTTGTGGCCAGAGGGTGAATGGAAACCCCCGCCCACCAACCCTTCTCACAAGAGCCCCTCCCCCCACCACACACACACAGAGAACGCCACGTGAAGACCAAGGCAGAGGCTGAATGAAGCTTCTACAAACCAGAGTAGGCCAAAAATCATAGCAACCACCAGAAGCAAAGAGAAGGGCACAACGGTCCCCCTCTGCCCTAGGAAGGAACAAACCCTGCCGACCCCTTGACCTCAGACTTCTAACTTTCATAAAGTGAGAGAATGCAATTCTGTTGGTGAAGCCACCCAGTCTGTGGTACTCTGTCAAAACAGCCCTCCTGCAGAAAAAACAGCTCTGAAATAGCCCTGAGTGGCCCAGCCAGGACTCAGCTCTGAGAGGTCAGTGTCTTCTTCAAGTGTGTCATCTATGGATGACAGATCCATCCATAGATGCAATCTGTGGCCTTGGCAATTTTCAATCTGCTTTTACCAACTTCCGCTGAGAAAACACTTAGTGAGCACCCACTGGGTGCCATGTCTTCATTGACTCACTCAACAAAAATTAATCCTCACCTGCGATGAGCAAAGAGCAAAGAAAGCAAAGGTTTGCAAGGTCCCTCACCTCTGACCTGGGAGATACTGGTGTGTTAGTTTGGAGAACGCCAGCTGCTATGACAGATAGACCCTGTGATCCTAGCAGCTTCCCTCATCGGGAGTTAATTTCTCACTCATGTGGCTTGTAATTGGCCACAGGGTGGGAATGAGGATGACTATGAACTTGGGTGATATTCGAGGCTAAAGGGGCCTCCATCGTCCTCAGCGAGGTCACAGCAGGTGCCAGCAGGTGAGGGGAGAGAGGGTGGAGTGTGGGATCCATGGCCTGGAGGACCAAACCTGATCACTTCTGTTCTCACCCCAGTGCGCAGAACGCTAGAGGACAGTCCCAGCTCATGGCAAGGGAGGCTGGGAACACAGTCTCACTACATGTGTAGAAGGAACGGAAAATAGGTTTGCTGAACAATTGGCCAGTCTGCTTTATCCAGAGTGCTAGGCATTATGAGGAGTTCAAGACCAGACTCGGCAACATAGTGAGACCACATCTCTACAAAAAGTCAAAAAAATTAGCCTGGTGTGGTGGTATACACCTGTAGTCCCAGCTACTTGGGAAGAAGAGAAACAGGGTGTAACCCCAGCCCACCAGGAACCACAAAATCTGGGTAAGAGGCACAGGCAGAGTGCACAATAGTCACCAAAGTGGAGACAGATGAGTCTTGGGCCACGTTCACAAAAGCCAGTATACAAGTCAGAAAGGCTCCTTCCCTGAAAGCCTGTCTGTGCCTCTGGCTGGTCACTGGGGCCAGCTCACAGAGACACTGCAGCCCCAAATTCAAAAGAAGACAATGCACTACAGAAAGAAACGAGCTGGCATCTGTGAAGGGCTGCCTGTGGACCAGGACTGGAGTCCCAAATCCGCCCCCTAGTCCTCATGTCAGCCCCGTGGGTGATCAGGGTCTCCTACATCCCACCACTGAGCCCAGAGAGGGGAAGCCATTTGCACAAAGCCACACAGTGAGGATGTCAAAGGCTGAGTCATGGCTGGGCTGGTGGTGGGGCTGTTGGACTCTAAACACCTTGCGCTCTGTTCTCAGCCTCACGTGGAAAAGAGACTGGCACATGAAGGTACTCCGCCTCCCCCAGACCTCAACACCCCCAATGGCGACTACTCAGAAAAATAAAAGGGAAGAAAATAACAAGTGCTGGTGAGGGTGGAGGAATGGGAGCCTTTGGGCCCTGTAGGCGGGACTGTCACAAGGCACAACTGCTGTGGAGAACAGGATGGCGCTTCCTGAGAAAACGGGCCACTGAATGACCGTGTGATCCAGGGATTCCGCCTTGGGGTCTATAACCCAAAGGATAAAAAGCAGGGTCCCAAAGGCATGTTTGAGCACCAGTGTTCATGGCAACATGTTCACAACAGCCGACACAGATAGATAAGCAGGGCGGGGGCGGGGGGAGTGGAATATGATTCGGCTGTATAAAGGGAGGAAACTCTGGCCCAGGCTGCAGCGTGGATGAACCTTGAAGAACCGTGTTCGGTGAAATAAATCAGTCACACAAGGACAAATACTCTTTGATGGTGCTTACATGAGGTGCCTGGAGTAATCGAATTCATAGAGATGGGAAGTAGAGTGGGGTCTGCCAGGGACTAGGGGGTGGGAAAGAGAATGGGGAGATACTGTTTCCCAGGTAAAGAGTTCCATTTGGAGAAATGAGAACATTCTGGAAGTGAGCGTGGTGGTGATGGTGGCACAGCAGTGTGAATGCACTTAATACTGCTGAGCTGCACACGGAAAAATGGTTAAGATAACAAATTTTATGCGATGTGTACTTTACCAAAATGAAAAAGAGAGATATTGGAATTCTCTCTCTCTCTCTCTCTCTCTCTCTCTCTCTCTCTCTCTCTCTCTCTCTGTCTCCATCCTCTGTCTCTCTCTCCCCCTCTATTTCTCACTTCCTGACTCCCTGTCTCTGTCTCTGTCTCTCCCTCCCCATCCCTCTCCTCTACTGTTTCTCTCTCCCTCCCTTCTGTCTCTCTCGCCCTCCCTCTATCTCTCTCTCTGTCTCCCTCCTCCCCTCTCTCTGTCTCTCTCTGTTTCTCTCTCTGTCACTGAGGGATCAGAAGGTGTGGGGAGTGGTCTGGGGATAGAGGATTGCACTGGAATCTGGGGTTTGAGCCTCAGTGCTGACACTGCCTAGTCCTGGGCCCTCAGCCGGCAGTGCCTTCTCTCCAATCTGTAGCTGGCGCCTCCATCAAATGGGAACACTGTCCTTCCTCCTCTCCATGTGGGATTTGAAACTGCTGTATAAACTCTAGAGTGTGTTCTCTGCAGTCTTGTGATTTTCCACCTCCTGGTCCCTGGAGGGCTACAACTCTGCAACCTTCTGGCTAGAGTCAATCACCCTCCCAGCTGAAGCCCCCACCCAGCCCCCCCCCCCCACCAGAGTCTTGTTATCTGAATTCTGTTTCTGTATTCACGTCCTTGGCAAGTGTGATGTCTCCCACAGAGGGCCTCTGATGCTCCTCTGTGCCCAGCACAGGTTTGGGGACCTCAGGGGTCTGAATCCTGCCCTTCCTACAACTAGAGGTGATGGCAGTGCCTCCCCTAATAGAGCTGATAGAGCTCTCTTCCCTTGGGAGGGAGTTGAGAGAGCTGCATCTCAGGGAGTCAGACACTGGAGACAGGGAAGCAGAAGAAGGGGGCTTGCAACAGAGCGCTCCTTCACACCTGCAAAACATCAGCTAAAAGGCGGGAGCAGGGAGGACTACACTGGTCTGAGCCTTGCGTCCCTGCACCCAGAGAGAAGCTCCTTCTGGTCCACTCCTTCCGGTCCACTTCCTCCCACAGTGCTCCTGGGCTCTTTCATTTATTCACTCTATCAACAGATGTGTACTGATTCCCCATCCTATCGACACTGGAGAACAGCAGCACCTCCTGTCATTCTGAGGCTCTTTGCTATGTGATACGTCACAGCCTGGCTCGGGTAAGCCCTGCACATCACGCATGTTCCTATAGAGAAACGGACCTATCGGAACTTCCCGGGCGCTGACCATCCTCGGAGCTCACAGGCTGGGGCTGCAAAGAGCAAATATCTCTTTTCCCTGCCTCCCACTTGTGCCCTCTGGACTGATGCTCCAGCCCATGTATCCTTGGCTCCTGATCCCCACAGGGGTCTATCCATCATTGCCAAGGTCAAGTCACAGGTGCTTCCCATCATTTCTCAATTACGGTGGACCCTGGGCCAGCACCATAAAGTGGGCTCTGCTTGGCTCACATTAATTAAATATCACAGGCTTCAGGGAAGGAGGCTTGGCAGCAGACCACTCTGGGCTTGCAGCTACCTCTCTGAGTAGAAGCGTATTCATCCATCCATCCATCCATTCATTCATTCAACAGATATGTATGAAGCCCCACGTGTTCATATGCTGGGCACCATGCTAATCTCTGGGGAACAGTAGAAAACACCCACACAGCTCATGGGGAATGCATACAAGTGAGAAGGTCCCCAGAGGTCAAGACACATATCTATGAGCTGGCATGATAGGCTAGGAAGGAGGGCCTTCGGGCGGGCAGCTAGGGAAAGGAGATTCGGAGGGCAGAGTGAGGTTGGGACCCATGAGAGCTGACCCACTGATGAATTCAGTACACATGGGTGATGGGAACCAGTGGCCATGTGGCTCAGGACAGGGGCACGGCACGGGGAGTAAGAAGCCTCTCAGTCCCTCTTCAGCCCTAGCACTTGGATCTGGTGATGTCTGAGTTCTTTGTGGACCTTCCCTACTACTGCACAAAATAATAATAATGAAAATAACAACAACAATTCATGCCAAGCACACACCATGTGTTCACAGTAGTCTAGTGGAGTCCTCACCACTCACCATGCAATTCTTTCTTTCTCTTTTTGATTTGGGGGTCTCACTCTGTCAATCACGGCTCACCAAAGCCTCTACATACTGGGCTCAGATGATCCTTCTGCCTCAGCCTCCCAAGTAACTGGAACTTCAAGTGTGTGCCACCACACTCAGTTAATTTTTTGACTTTTTATAGAGACGAGGTCTCAGTATGTGGCCCAGGCTGGTCTTGAACTCCTGAACTCAAGCAACCCTCTGGTCTTGGCCTCCCAAAGTGTAGGGATTACAGGCATGAGCCACTGTACCTGGCCCGTCCTGCAATTCTTGATGCTAAAGAAATGAGGGTTTCAAGAGGTGATGTTATTTGCCTCAAAACTGACAGCGAGAACTGGAACATCTCAGAACCAATGCTTGAAAGAAGAGGGAAAGGTCTGCTTTGGGTCTCTGAGTTCCCATCATTGAAATCTGCCAGATCCTCTGCCAGCCTTTCTTCACTCGTTCGGTGGAACACAGAGTGGCAAGCCCCTGAACCACTGCCAGGAATGTGGGGACACTCAGCACGTGCCGCAGGATGGTGACCTCCACCAAGGGGGAGGTCGGGGCACCCACATGGGCCAAACACCAGACACACGCCTGCTCACTTGACTCTCAGCACCCATGTGAGGCACATGCAGTTGATCCCATCGGCGAATAGCACAAAGGCTCAAAAGCAGAAAGCTACATTCCAAAGGTCTCCCAGGTTGCGAGGGACAGAGTGAGAGCTCCCACCCAGGCCTCCCTGACTCCAAAACTCTGGCTCTTCCTGCCACCCTGTTCGGGTCAGAGATCTGGGGGCGAGACCAGGAACGTGGAGGAGAAACGGCTGCACAGGCTGCTGGCAGACGTGCTTTGGAGAGTGGCCACCCCAAACTGTGAGCCCATGATGGGACAGGAGATGTTTCAGCTCCTATTCTGGGCATTCTACGGTTTAGAACTCCAGCAACACCCTGACGACCCTAACAAGACAGTCAGAGATCCAGTTACAGCTCCGGTCCTCCAGGACAGCCCTCACTGAATCAAGCATAAATGACAACTGAAAACAATAATTAGCATCTACTGGGTGCCAAGCCCTGCTCGCCATACTTTGCTTGGTTTCATCTTCCTAAGGACTCCAGAAGTGATCACCTTTGTTTTACAACTGAAGGAATGGATACAGAGAGATTGTGTAACCGGCCCATAACCATAGGGTCATTCTACTGAGATGCTGGTTGGGCAGTTTCTCAGCCCCAGTGCTTGCGGCTGGAGCCAAGTGCCTCAACCACCACAAGTACTACCTTCCCACGTGTGGGAAATTAACTGAGCCAATGAGGCAGTGTCCACCCCAGGGAATACTACACAGCCATCAAAAGTAGTTACAGTTGCTAACATATAGAAATATGCAGAATGAAAAGGTCCAATACAAAATTACACGTTGTATTATTTCAACAATATCTGAAAATGTCAAAGAAAGATGAGGAAATTTCAAAATAAGTTCAGTTATTCATTCATCCATCCACCCACCATCTATCCACCTATTCATCTACCCATCCATCCACCCACCCATCCTCCCACCCATCACCCAATGCATCCATCCACCCACCCCCCCATTCACGCTCTCATCCACCCACCCATCCACCCTTCCGTCCACCCACCCATCCACTCATCCCCCCATTCATCCATCCACCCACTCATCCGCTCAGCCATCCACCCATCCACCCATCCATCCATTCATCCATCCTCCCACCTGCCCATCTATCTATCCATCCACCTACCCATCTACCCATCTATGCATCCACCCACCCATCCACCCATCTGCCCATCT
Source organism: Cephalopachus bancanus (assembly GCA_027257055.1). Taxonomy (NCBI): domain Eukaryota; kingdom Metazoa; phylum Chordata; class Mammalia; order Primates; family Tarsiidae; genus Cephalopachus; species Cephalopachus bancanus. The sequence goes on along the minus strand of JAPVLO010000261.1, from coordinate 1,252,798 downwards.
ATCTATCCATCCATCCACTCATCTGCCCATTCATCCACCCATCCACCCATCCATACACCCACCCATCCACCCATTTGCCCACCCATCCATCCACACACCCACCCACCTATCCATCCACCCACCCATCCATTCATTCATTCAACAAGTATTTATCGAGTATCCCCTTGTAGCTATTGCCCCTGACAGTACCACTGGAACTCTACAGTTCGTGAACCCCCTGGGATAGACCCTACCCACCTGGAGCATGCTGCCTAGTCAGGCAGACTAAAGTCCAGGAAGTAATGCCATACACAGTCGGTCCGTGGTGACTGTGACTTGTGTGATATACGGCAGGGCTGTGGCATTGAATGACAGAGGTACAAACCTAACCTTGAGTGGGGAGGAGGGCGGGGAAGGCTACCTGGAAGAGATGGCATTTGATCTGCGCCTTGGAGAGCGAGTAGGAGTCAGCTGGGGGCAGAGTAGAGAGGAGCGTCCTAAGGGCAGAGGACGCGAGAGGGGAGAGGTTCGGCCCATTCCAGGGACAGAGGGGCTGCCAGCACAGCTGTGGGGAGCACGAAGCGAGGAGTACCGCATGGGATGGGAAAGGGGCAGGAAGTGTGGGAGAAAGAGGTGGAGGGAGGGGCATGGGTGGGGGGAGCACCGAGCTGGGGGAGCCTGAGGCGGGTGGGGGAGCACAAGGTGGGGGCACGGAGGGTGTGGGGGCGCCAGGAGGGGGATCGCCAGGTGGGGGAGCACAAGGTGGGGGGAATCGCTCCTCCCGGAGTCTGAGATCAGCAGCAACTTTTTCTCCCATCTTTGTCATATGAGCACGCATTTCTTTAACAACAAGGAAAAAGGTAATCAGCCGGGCATGGTAGCACATGCCTGTAATTCCAGCTACTCAGAAGGCTGAGGCGGAAGGATCGCCAGAGCCCAGCAGGCAAGGCTGCGGTGGCTGGGAGCTGCCACTGCACTCCAGTCTGGGTGACAGAGTGAGACTCCAACTCAAAAAAAAAAAGAGTGATGCTTCCTGAGAAGACAGCGGTTCTCCAAGACAAGGCTGTCCTCACAGAAAAGAGACGGGGCCAGGTACAGAGCTGGGCAGACAGTAAGCCAGAGACCGGCCGCGGCCTACCCCCACTCCAGCCGTCTTCCACGCTGGCCTAGATGGGGATGCTTGGAGCAGAGGAAGCAGGGAGGGGGCTGTGTTGGAAGAGTCTGGCAGGAGGAACAGATACGAGTGTCGCAGAAGGGGGAGCTGAGGGGAAGGAGACCATTAAGATTCTGTAGTCCTGAAAAATACACAAGTCTAAAATAAGACTAATGAGACATTTACTGGTGTGGCTGCCTCGCATTAATGACCCTGCTGAGGATAAGATCGCAGAAGGCTTTCAATGTAATTACCAGGCTAATGATTAGCCGTGACATCACTGGAGACTGAGATGCAGGCCTTGTTTTGGATGGCTTTCAAAGGCAGGGCGCCGCTGACCGCCTCGCTGCCCAAGCCATCTTGGGGAGCCCGCACCCGAATCCCCGGCCATCCTTCCACAACGGCAGCCGTGGCTTGGGGCTTCCATCCAGCACCCCCACACTTCCCTCCCCCATCTCCCCAGCCTCCGCCTCCACCCCGCCCCGTGCCTGCATTCCTGGGCATTTTAAGAAGGCCTCTGGGACCATGAACTTCAAGCAGCAATTTGTCAGCACCAGTGGGGCCTGGGGGTTGAATGCCTGGAAAAGTAAGAGCCACAAGGATGTCCAGAAAGAATCCTTAATGAACAAGTGGTGCATTAACTGATGAGTGCTTTCAAAGCCCCTCTGCCCTGGGAGACCCAGGAAGACACAATGACAGCCGCTAATGCTTCATCTGAAAGAAGTTTTGGCTCTGAGCCCACCCAGCCCACCCATTTGAACAGATGGGAACACCGAGGCTCAGAGAAGAGAACTCGCTTCCCGAACATCTCTCGGCAGGCCCTGCACCCTCCACGTGGGAACATAAAGGCAGAGAGTGAATATCTTACCCAGCCTTCCCCCTTCTGAAATCTGCAGCTGTCTGGATTAGCAAGTACATCCTCAAGTTATGGAAACTCAGAGGAAGCTCCAGTGAGCTGTTAACCTCAAATTAAGACTCACATACATCATTCTACAAAAAAGATGCCTGCACTCACATGTTTATTGCTACACTAGTCACAATAGCAACAACATGGAACCAACTCCACAGTCCCTCAAAAGTGAACTGGATTTTTTTAAATGTGATACACAAACATGATGGAGTCATAAAGAACAAAATCATGGATTTCACTGTGAATTGGATGGAGTTGGAGAGCATCATCCTTAGTGACCTATCACAGAAACAAAGAACTGAATACCGCATATTCTCACTCCTAAGTGGGACCTCAGCATTAATCACATGAGCACAAGGGAGGGATTGGCAGTCGCTTGGACACTTCCGGGGGGGAATGTAACAACACAAAGGGTACCTGGTCCCAAACCAAGGAAAGTGAGGGCCAGTTGGAGACCCAAGTGTCACCTGCATGCAGCCTACTTGTGTAGTTGATCCTGACTTGTACCCCACATCTCTATAATAAAATAAAACTTAAATTCATGCCTCCCAATAGAGAGTAAAATGGACATTGGGGTACCAGAAGGAAGGAGGAAGGGGAGAAGGGTGAAAAATCCCCCATCAGGTACAATGTGCACAGGCAGGGTGGTGGGTACACTTAAAGCCCAGTCTTCTTTGCCACTATACAATGCAACCAAAAACCAAAAATGATTTGCAACCCCCTAAAACTATGAAAATAAAAAAATTATAATAAATACAAATAAACTCGTGCCTTCCAGTGTGAGGTTAGGAAAAAGAGCCTGGACCCTGGCGTGGAGGTGGGAAGGACACATTGTGACCATTTGCTGTGGGGCTGAAAGAATAGGACCTTTATTTTCTAGATGCTGGGGAGCCAGGAAAGAGGTAAAGTTTAGGAATATTGTCTTCAGACCGGCTGAAAGCCCTGGAGACATAGATCTCTGCTCAGGGCAGCACAGCCTCTTTCTTGAAAATCTGTCGAGGATCACGTTGCAGGAAGCATCCAGCCAGCATAGAGCAGCTTGGAGTACACGGTTCAGAGCAAAACTCTAGAAAGTTGAGAGGAGCAAGACAGGAAACTCTTCTCTTGTGCAAGTTTGGCACGAGGCCATGCGATGATGGCTTTAAAGCTACTTAAACCGAGGCAATAAGTTTCCAGTGAAACAGTTCCCAGAATGCCGAAGCCTGGAGCAATGTGGGATCCCGCTGGAAGAGGAAGAGAATGAAGAGCAGAAAGATGCCTCAGAGAATCTCCTGCAGTGACACCCGAAGTGTCTGCAGATAGTGGGGTCCATCATGACACCTAATAAACGTCCACTTTCTCCCCAAGTCCCCAGAGGCTCATAGTCTCGAATCCACCCCTCCTGGGTTTACCTGCACCATCAGTACAATGCACAGTGCTTGCACATCTGGAAAAGCACGGAGTTCTGGGAGGTGGGGTCATCGAGAAGGACAGAGAGAGGAAAAAGTGCAGGACAGAGCCCCCCTCCCACCAACCTGCAGAGGAAGAAATTGCAGTCCAGGCTGAGCCAGGACTGGCCCAAGATCACACACGCCTGGTGTTCTCCATCCAGCCCACTGCCCCTCCTTTCCACAGTTCAAGGCCTTCCTTCCTGCATCTCAGTGTTAGCGGCTCCCAGATGGCAGGCTTAGCGGGCGATACAGCTCAGAAACAGAACCAGCAGAGGAGGGAATGTCTTCAGTAGTCATTATAAGAGCACAGTCAACTGCTCTGTTGGAGGGGACAGACCATAATAAGACCGATAAGAGGTGAGAAAAAGAAAGCTGGTTTTCCTTGAGATTTGACTGTGTCAGCACTATAGAGAGGCAGTGGCGAGGTGATGGGTCAGTTCTAGGTGGAGAATGAACTGCACCCCAACACATACTCTCCCCACTCCAGGCTTACAGGTATGGAGGGCAACCTCCCATCCTCTGGAGCAGATCAGATCCAGAGCAGAAGCCTGCTTTTTAAGGTCATGCCCACCATCTTAGGTGGTGCCATCTGCCTCCACCACCCAGCACCCTGCCTCCCGTGTCCCTTTTGCCCTTCAAGTCCATCTCAAAGTGTCAAAGCCAGAGATGTGTGCATTCAAGTCCTGGGTCTGTCCCTACCAACCAGGTGGTATCTGGCAAATAATAAACTTTGCAAGAGTGAGTTGAGCCTTTGAAGTGGCTTCAGTCTGGACTTTAAACTGTCCAGTTCTCAGTTCCTTCAACCTGATGTCTTAGGGGGCTGCACCAGATGAAACTGGAGTTCTCGTTCAGGGTTCTGGATTTCTTTTCTCAATTTAACTCATCTCTATGCCTCTGCTCCCAAGTTAAGTGTCTCGAAGGCAATACAATAGTAGAAGAAACAATATGTACACTTTGATTCCAAATATGCTGAGCTCTCCCATTTGCAAGTGGTGAGACCTTGATAAATTTCCGAGTCTGTTCAATTTCAAGTCTCCAGCTGTGGACCAGGAACCACAAGGGCACTGTCTTCAGGAGCGCTCCCTAGAAGGAGAACCTAGGTCTGAGGCTGGGTCCAGGATGGCGGCATGAGAAGGAGGAGTGTATGTGGCACATCCTGTTTAGAAGGCAAGTGAGGTGCCCAGGAAGCAAAACTTAAAGAAACCCTCACTCCCAGGCACATCCAAGTGCAAGATCAATCAATCCTTGAGAGCAGGAGCCTCCTTAAGTTTTGTGCCCTGAGAGATTCTCTTGCCTAGTCCCATCCCCGAGGCTCTGACAGGACTCTTGTGTAAGAGATTTATTATGGGAGAGCTCTCTGGAGAAAACCTTGTCAGGATGGGGGTACCTGGACAGAGAAGGAGAAGGAGCCTAGCCAAGGTGTGGTTTCAGCAGAGGCCTCGCCTCTGCCTGATCTCTGGGAGCTGTGGGGCATGGATGTTGCCCTCCACGGAGGCAGGGGAGCATTTGTTTTGATCACTGATGGCAGACCTCTCTGGTGGGCATAACTCTCAGGCACTTCGGAGCCAGGTAGCTCTAGGGCAGGTCTCCAGAAAACAGGGAAGGTGTGAACCATCAGCAGCCAGTACCCATAGTAGCTCAGGGCTGGGGGCACCCACCAGGTAAAAGGACCTGGATAAGAATGGGCACTGCCTTCCACAAGACCCTACTCCACAGGATGGCTGGAGGGCTAGGACAGGAGAGGTGTGCAGGGTTCATCTTGTTTGGACGGTGTATGGTGGGTTCTCAACTAAGGCTAGTTAGCATTACCCTAGACAAAACAGCACACTCCCAGGTGACAAATTCCATGTCAGTCTTCACCATTCTACTCTCAGTGTCTGGCTTTCTGTAGGGCTTGTAGTAAGTATACCTTCTCGTTTATTATTTGCCAGATGCATGAATTGTCATCACTGGTATCCATTTATTGCTCTTATTTTGACTGAATCTGACCCTGTAAATACATGGCAGCTTAGATTACTCTTTCCAAACTTGAGGTGAAAGGATGCTTCCAGAGGAGAGGATCTTACATTTAATTTTGGTCGTTGTTATGCTTCTTTTGAAGGCCCAGTGGATGGATGCTTAGGCAGCCTCTCTGGGTCCAAGGCCCTGGGAGTCGGGGTCCATGCTGTCACCTGCCCTGCTGCACTGGCTGGAAGTGTCCGGCTCCCTGTGGGCTCTGGGCATCCCCAGCTCTCTCCCGTTAGCCACTCCCAACCCAGACTCCCATGCAGGTCATCACGACTTGAGTTCTTTCTTCAGGACATGACTGTCCACAGCTCCCTGACTCTGATCTGAGTCTCACGACCTTTGTCAAATGCCCACCAAAGCTACGTGCAGGAATGGGGTTCCTTCCCTTTGGGGAGGCCAGCCCTTCTTTTTTAGCAAGAGTCCAGGATTTTAGGCCAGGAGATCTGTACTCGACTCGCTTACCAGCTTTGGGGCACGACAGACCCAGCGGGCTACTCTTTTGTTGTGTGACTTCAGGCAAGTTGCTTTATCTCTCTGTGCTACAGTTTTCTCACCCAAATAATGAGAAATGGCCATCCTCACTTCCCAAGGTTTGGGTGAGGATTTGATGGGATGCCTGAGAAAGGAGAATCTGGCCAGTGCCTCCGTTGTTTTAGAAGCTTCTGTAGCGTAAAGGCTCCTTCGCTCTATGAAAAGTCCCACCACTGACAGTGGCCACAGGGCTGTGCCTGGTCTGGCTTCTGCTCATCCCTCAGATCTGAGCCCCAACTCTCTGTGCACAAGTCACTGTGGTGCTGTTCTGCTTCTCACAAGTTACAAATAGCCTGATGCCTAAGGACCCCCTTCTAGTCTTTTTTCTGCCCCCTGCCCTCTGCTATACATGTCCTCCCTCCACCAAGTTAATCCCAACACATCTTTCAGCTCTCCTGTCAAAAGTCATCTCTTCCAGGAAGGCGTCCATGATCTCCACCTAAGCCATTGCCGGCTCTCACTGCTTCCCATTTTTTCCCCCGAGTGCACTTTTCACAGCTACCCGTGTCCAACTGGAATGACAGCCTGCTTAGGTCTGTGGGCTCCGTGAGAGCAGGGCTGTGTCCAGTGCTCACTCCTGCACTCCCAGTGACTGGCACTGACTAGGTGCTCAGGAAACACGTGATGAATGCATGACTGGTATCCCTGCAGTTCGCCCAAATTAGGCACCCTGGGCATCTCCTTCCTGAGCCTCATGTGGTGGGCTCTGGCCATCACAACTGCACGGAGCCCACTCTCCCCCTTCACTCTGCCTCCAGCCGTCTGCCTGCTTGGGGGCCATATATCAAGGCATTACCCTGTGTGATGTGTGTTCACACCGCCCCCGGCAGCTTCATCGTCCCCTCCCCAGCATCCATTGGCATAATCAGCCGGGGGCCTGCCCAGAACCTGCCAAGCTTGTATTAATGTTGGCTCAGGGAGAGATTTATGCCTTCCCAGCACAGCTCAGCTGACTCAGCTAGGACTCCCCACCCTTAGGCCCCTCGACACACACACACACGCACATACATACACACACGCACGCGTGCACATGTTCATGCACATACACACATGCTTGCACACACACACACACACGCTCCATGTTGAATTAGTTCCGATTCACTTTCGGGAGGGGCCGCTCCTTGACCTCGGCCAACACAGTCGATCAACCCTGTCTCCTGCTCTGCAAGGCCACAGCACTCAGGAATGTGGGCTCGCCTGGAGGCTTACATGCCAGCCTGGGTGAGGCAGCTGTGTGGTGTGAGCGGCGATTTAGTTCTCTGATCATCAGTTTGCTCATCTGTAAAACAGGGATGATATTCCCTGAGAATGTCATTCGGTTGCACCCTATCAAAGATGTCATTTGGGAAGGAGGAGCAAGCCTGTGCCCACCCGCAGAGGTGGGGAAAGTAGAAGACAGAACGTGGACCCCGACTCCATCCAGGAGGCCCCTGCCAGCTCCAGTCACACAGACTCGCGAGGAGAAAGAAAAGAGTGTCTGTCCTAGAGCCAGACTGAGGTCCCCCTCTCTTGCTTCCGTCCTGGCCACACGTCCTGAGCTCTAGTCACACAGAATATTTCCCTGATCCCAGGACACACCCCCTTTGCACATGCTATTCCCTCTGCCTGGATTTCCCTCCCACCTATTCTCTGCCTAGAACACTTCTATTCATCCTTCAACACCCAGATCTAAAACCACCACGTGTTTGACGCATTCCCTGCTCCCTCCTCCTCCCCTTCAGCCCCAAGTGGAGATCATTTCCTGTGTTGCTGTGGAACCTCATGAAAAGTTGTATGGGACCCCTTTTCGCGCTATGTTGCCATGGCCTGACGTGGCTCTCCTGCCAAATGGTGCACCCTTGAGGGTCAGGACCCCTTCTCTTCCCTCCCCTAATGCCTAGCCCAGTGTCTGACACATGGTACACACTTAACTCCTGTTCAAATGAATTATTCTGTGTCCCCAAAGCTTGACGCCAAGACTGGGGCATGCTAATTACCTGAGGAATGTCTGTGGAAATGGCCAACTATTACTCTCCTTCCTCCCTAGCCTCAGAGCCTAGAGCAGTGAGTGTGTGAATGACCAAACTGGGCTTTATACTCTGGACACTCAATATGCTGTCTGCACCACAGGCAGTGCCAAGGAAAGGTTAGCCTGCATGTTCCTGCCCCCAGCGCCCGGCACAGTGTCTAGCTCACAGCTGCAACTGATAAGCCCTGCATTTCTTCAGCCTCAAGCCAGGGAGTGGACAGAGGATGGGATCCGGCTAGACCAGATATGCCCTGACTGTCTTTCCCCCAGGATCTGCCTGATGTTTCTGGTCCAGAGAACTCCTGCAAAGAGAGTTTGCTACTCCTGGGGCTCAGGTCACTACAAGTCTGTCACACTTACCTGCTGGTGCAATGCAGGTTCAGGGCAGCAAGGGCTGGAGCACGAGGGATAACCCATCTTTTGAAGTGGTGCTCCACTTGCTGACTCAAAGCCTCGGCTCCTGATGGCTCTGCCACATTCAACAAGTGGCCTTCCAGGGTCACTCTGAGTGTTGAAACCCAGCTGGCCGGTTAGAGAAAGAGCATGCAGGAGGAGTTTATGGGCCAGGCTGGGAACCAGTAGACGTCACTTTGGCTCACAAGCCACTGGCTAGAATACAGTCACGTGGCCACGCCCACTGCAAGGGAGGCCGGGAATTGTAGCTTAACTGTTTGCTGGGGAAAAAGGGGACACGGATGTGAGGAGCAGTCAGCTGTCCCCCAAACGTGTCTGTCATCAATAAGTATTTGAATGAATAATGAGTTCTTCCTCTATCTGGATTCCAGCACGATACTTGCACGCAGCATATGCTCAGCAAGTAGTTGAAACAATGCATCTCGGTATCCTCAAAAGCCTTACGAGCCAGGCTCGGTGGCTCAGCCTGTAATCCCGCGCCTTTGGGAGGCTGAGGTGAGTGGATTGCCTGAGCCCACAGGTTCGAGACCTGCCTGGGCAACTTGGCGAGACCTTATCTCTACAATAAATCAAAAATCAGCTGGGCATGGTAGCGCACGCCTGTAGTTCCAGCTACTTGGAAGGCTGAGGCGGAAGGATCACCGGAGCCCAGCAGGTCAAGGCTGCGGTGGCTGGGAGCGGCCACTGCACTCCAGTCTGGGCGACAGAGTGAGACTCCAACACACACACACACACACACACACACACACACACACACACACACACACACACAAAGCCTTATGTATCGTTTGGCATGGAGATGGTACTCAGTCAATGAATGAATGGATGGAAGGAAAAGAGGGAGGGATGGAGGGAGGAGGAAAGGGCAGGAGGACGGGTATCGCTAACCTCAGATTTTAAGATGATCCTTGGCACAATAGTGAGTGCTTGGGAAATTGTTACCTTCAAAAGATGGGTTATCCCTGCAAACTCGAGCCTTCCCGGACACGTCTAAAGCCCCTGACGGCAGGATCCCCTGGAACCTGCCCTTGGAGGCAATCCCTGGGTCCACACCAGCTCAGTGCACCCTACATAGGAACCTGACCAGCTTCCCACTTTCAAGCAGGGGCGAGACTACCTCCAGGCTTTCCAGGTGCGCGGCTACAGCTCTGCGTGGGAGCAGGGGAAGGCAGGGGGTGGGGAGACAGAGCAGGGCTTTCGATTCAAGGTCTGCTCCCTGCTTGAGTGATCAACATCATTTCCATACTATAATTACATTGCCCAATCCTCTCCTGATTTTACTGCTATCTTGTAAGCCGTCCCGGTTGTGAGTAATTTAAAGCTATATGAGATGTCAGACTCCGTGAAACAATCACCCCTCAAAGAAATATGGCCCTAGATCATAATTGATAAGTCCCATTAGGCAATGGGGCCTCTTATTTCCTATTTGGTCTCTTCTGAGATGGCCTTGTTGATTCGCCTAATGCAGACTGTGTCCCCAGCATTGCCGAGGGAGCAAGATGCATCCGCCATTGGGAGATGAGGGCTCCAGGACCCCACACTGGGGCATGGAAGGAGGATGGATCCAGGAAGGGTGGGGGCTCCTGACTAGACCAGATCACCTTTTCCCTCCATGGTCTGCCTGATTTTTCGGGCCCAGGGAACTCCTACAAGGAGAGTTTGCTACTCCTGGGACTCAAGCCAGGGACCACAGGAACTGTTCTTGTGAATAGTTAGAATAAAAGGAAAAGAAAAAATATCTGAGCCCAGGGACGCTCCCCAAGGATGCCCAAAACTCTCTGCAGATGGTCCAGGAGGAACATGCACTTCTGCAAAGCCAGCCCTGCCCCTCCAAACCCTTTCCCCAGCCTCCTTCTTCCAGGCCTGGAATTTCAGCTGAGCTGGGGCATGCCAAAATAATCATGGCTTTCTTGTGCTCTTGTAAGATGCAGGACAGACCTGCCCCAAAACCGCCCCTCTCCATGTTTCCTCCCTTCCCCTGACCTCCCTAGGTCTAGGCCCCGAAAGGAAAGGCAACAGGAAAGCGAGCCAGAGTGAAGAGGAAAGTGCACTCAACCGGGAGTCAGGCACTGGGATTCAAGGCCCTACCCTGCGGCCAACTTGCTGAGCTACTTTGAGCAAGTCTCTTTCCCTTTCTGGGCCTTGATCTCCTCATCTTAAGGGGCTAGTCTAGAACACTTTCTAATCAGCGGTTAGTTTTAAATCAGGAGATCCTCATTTGGGGTTTGCTGCCCACACATTCACATATGACCTTGAATGGCTGGACTGAGTGGTAGTTGCCATTTTTAGTTGGTGCATGGGTCCTCTAGTTAACTGCAATCCTTACCACTCCCTATTGTCTATAACTTGCTTCTCGTGCTTGTGTTATCAACTGGCCCTTGTAAGCGTACGTGTCTGTGATTTCTGGATACCTACCCCTACTCCAGTTTCATCAGTCCACAAGAGATTGACTCTGCTGTGGGACCAACGGCTGATAACCATCACCGCCAACTACTCTTTCCAACACTAAGGAACCTTGAGGGTGCCGGTTCAGCACCATGGACAGACCACAGAACACCAGATTGGCGGCTAAGGAGTCTTCCCCGCCCACGTCCCGCCTGGCGGGTAGCCACCGACTTGCCCGTGACTGAGAACTGGTACCCGGTTCCCTGGAACCTCATCCTGTTACTCCTATCCAAGCCCGAATCCCCACTGCCTCTGCTCTCTGCCTGATTGATTTGTTTGTAATCCTGTCATCCTTGTGATCGGGTTGAGAGGGTGGGGGGCCGGGGGTGGGCTAGGTGATTCTTCTCTGGCAAGACGTGTCAAAACTGCCTGTCTATCTTTTGGGTGCAACTGCTGTTTCCCAAACGCCGTGGTCCATGTTGTTGTAAAGAATGATGGATCTGATATCATATATTACCGCTGCGCACTTTTGTTTCTGATATCTGGTTTTCCTTCTAAAAATTGCTGAGTGATTGAGAGGCCGGGGTTGCTTTCTTGAGATGCATCATAAGGCCGCTTCCTTGAACAACTTGGCCGGGCAACGTGGATCAGAGATAAGGGAAAATTGTCAAGTACCTCCAAGCTGTTTCTTGCTGGCGTCTCTTTGCAAGTTCCCTCCGTGGCGGCCCTCTGGGAGCCCGCGGCTGTCAGGAAGAGATCAGCTGGGGAAGCTGGTTTCAACTCCTTCTAATTGCTCAGCACAGCACTCAAAACCCACCCCAGTTTGGAGCACCCACTCTGTGCCAGGACTGTGCTAGGATCCAGGATGCAAGAGAGAAAGGCCACTATCCCTGCCCTGATGGAGCTCCCATTCCGGCAAGTGAGACAATTAAAAGGAAGATACAAAAATAGCCAGCAGTGATGAGCACTGGAAGGACAAAACAATCCAAGTCAAGAGAGGGTGGTGGCAGGGAGATTTTAGATTAGAGTCACCAGGGAAGGCCCCTCCAGGAGGCAGCATTTACGCAGGGACCTGGATGAAGAGGCTGCCCTGGCCATGAAGGCCTCTGAGGGAAGGGATGCAAGAGTCAAGGCCTGACAGCCTAGAAGTGGCTGGCACATTCAGGAGCTAGAAAGAAGGTCTTTGTGATCGCAGCAGAGGGAAGAAGGGGAGAAGAGGAGACGCTAAGGTCAGACAGCTGGTCCTCATCGTCCACTGTTCCCATTGACTCTCGCCTTAAGGTCTTGCTTGGGCTTTGTATCCTGCAGGCATCTCCAGAGAAATAGGATCAATGGGTTACATAGACAGAGATGTAGATGGATAGATAGATAGATAGCTTGATAGATAGGATAGATGGTAGATAGAGAGATAGAGAGGTAGATAGATAGATAGATGTAGATAGGATAGATAGATCGCTCGATAGATAGGATAGATGATTGATTGATAGAAGTAGATAGGGCAGAGAGATGATAGACAGGTAGATAATAGATAAGACAGATATAGGCTAGATGATAGCAAGAGAGAGGAGAGATGAAAGAAAGAACGAAAGAAAGAAGGAAAGAAGGAAAGATAAGACAGACGGGATAGATGATAGGTAGGTAGGTAGGTAGATAGATAGATAGAAAATAGATAGAGAGATTGATAAGATCAATGACAGACAAATAGATGATAGATAGATAAGACAGAGCTAGAGACATAGACAGAGAGATAGAGATAGAAAGAGACAGAGCTAGAGAGAAATATAGGAATAGATATAGAAACAGACAGAGAGAGATATAGGAATAGAGCTAGAGACAGAGAGAGAGACAGACAGAGACAGAGAGAGAAACAGAGACACAGAGACAGAGATAGAGACAAAAACAGAAATAGAGATGAGAAAGATTGATGGAGAGACAAAGAGGGAGAGAGACTTCTTTCAGGAGACTGGCTCTACCAGTTGTGAGATTGACAAGTCTGAAGTCTGCAGGGCAGGCCAGCAGGCCAGAAGTGCTTGGGCAGGAGCTGATGCTGAAGTTTTAAGGAAGAATTTCTTCTTCCTCAGGGAAACCTCAGTTCTCTTAAGGCCTTTTAACTGGTTGGATGAGGGCACTCAGATTGTCAAGGATAATCTCCTTCATCTGAAGCCAACTGATGGTGGATGTTAACCACATCTCACAGCCACATGGTGACACGTGTTGGGTGGAGTCGCTAGGCATGGTGACCCAGTCAGGCTGACACAGACCACCCATCCCACAGGCTCCATGTGCGCCCACTCTGTCCCCGCCATGTACCTCTGTGTCTAGCATCCCCACTGCCTGCGTCTCCAGTGCATCTCTCGCCATCATGGCCAGCATGGTGTCCTGACCTGAGGATGCAGTCAGGAGGCGTTATTAATATTATGTTGTCAGTCACCTGAAATACTTTTAGAGGGACTGGAGGATATATGACAAATGAAATCCATGATTTCCACGTCCCTATCTGGGATTTAAGATGCTTGAATTTCAGAGAGAGGAGCCTGGTGTTGATGAGAACCCCTCGTAGCTTAGCTGGGAAGCAAAGATGTATGGGCGGTGAAGGCCTTTGATTCTGGGTGAGGTGGAACAATCCTGGCCCCTTAGGCCACTTTCAGCATAATCCTTAGTAAGATAAATGCAGAGTCTCTGGCTCTCTGGTTCCTGGGAGGGAGGAGGGACCGAGTAATCCTTTGCATTCATGAAGTGTTAGCCATAACCATTTCATATCCATGTGATCTTCTGAGCCCTACTACCCTCTTTGTGGATGAGGACATGGAGACCAGAGAGGGGAAGGGACTTCCTCCACACAGCAAAGGTCTGAGGTAGAGCCAGGCTTACCTCCTGGCTGCAGCCCCAGTTCTCTGATCTCCACCCTGTCCTCACCTGTGGGAACCAGGGCTCTCCTCAGACACAGAGCAGGCGCTCGCCCTGTCTCCTCTGAGGCTCTCAAGGGCTGATGATGAAGGATTGGTCTGTGACCCTCTGAATCACCGGCTTGTTCTCTGAGCTTTTACACAAGAGCAGAAAGACAGCTTTAGACAGAGTCAGGGCCAGAGAGGCTGTGTCGTCAACTTTAAGGCTATGTCATCGTGACTGCATCCTATGCCCCACCTCCAGGCTGCCCCCTCCAGGGAGATGGAATGCCAGGCCCTGTCTCTGAGGCAGCCCAGAGACTGTCCAGGCTGGGCCTCCCAACTCCACTTCACCCTGCCACCTGTATCCAGGCGTTCACCCTTTGGTTAAGATCCCCCCACCTCAGCTCCGGACTCAGCAGCCCATGTGCAAAACCTCAGCTCTCCATGGGCTTCCAGGAAAAAAGTCCAAACTCCACAGCATGACATTAGAAAGCCCCCGTGATCAGCCCAGACAACCCCACTGCCCCTTTCGCTCCTCCCCAGACATCCCTGATCATCAGGTCACACCGGTGTCCTCCGAAGCCCTGTCCTTCCCACCTCCCCACTTCTGTGCAAACCCCTCCTCCCACTGGAAAAGGCAGCTTGAGAAAATTCTATCTTGCTTTAGGAAGAAAAAGATAAAACTTACCAAATTAACAGAGAGCACATCTGTCCATACATGTCACTATTAAGAGAATGAGAGAGCAACCCACAGAGTGGAGAAGATACTTGCAGTAGTATCTTCAACCAAGGACACATATCCAGAATATATAAAGAACACCTACTAACCAATAAGAAAAGGGTAGAAAAAAAATTAGGCAAAAGACTTGAACAGGCACTTCACCAAGAGAGAGTGAGCAAATGGCCAGTAAACATATGAAAATCTGTTCGACTACATTAGTCTTCAAGGCAATGCAAATTAAAACCAAAACATAGCACCATCTCACCCCACAAGGATGAAAATGAAGTAGAATGAAAACGACAGAAAATACCAAATGTTATTGAGGATACGTTGTTCAAACGCTCATACACTTCTAGCGGGAGTGTTAATTGGTGCAACCATTTTGGAAAACGTCTGGCAGCGTCCACGAAAGCTCAACAAATGCAGAAGCCCATGACCCAGAAAGCTTACCCCGAGGTCACATCTGACAGAAATGTGCACATATGTTCACCCAAAGGCATGCACTCGGATGCCGTAGCAGCGCCACCCGTGATGGCCAGAAATGGAAAGAACTCAAGTCTCCAGCAACAGCAGGGCAGGCAAGTATTCTGCATGATAACAGGAATGCACAAGGTACAATTGCATACAACACGAGTGAATCTCACACACATAATCTTAAGCAAGAGAAGCTGGACATAAAAACCAGGAAAAAAATAACCTAGAAGTCAGGTTAGGCATTAGCTGGGAGGTGCTGTAGGAGGTCTGCAGGGACTTCCAGGGAGCCTGCCACACTCTATTTCCTGATCGGTGTGCTGATTATTTTGGGGGTGGGGTTCATCTTGCGAAAAGGTGTCAGGCTGTGGACTTGTCTGATGTATCCACACTACTAAAAACGAGCTGAAAGAAATTCCACCATCCTTTGAAGTCCTGGTCAAGTTCTTCCCTGGCCAGATAAGCCCCCCTTCTGACTTTACTGCACCTTTTCAATATCTGCCCGGGGCCCTCCACTGTGTGTCTTCCTTGCCACTTTGCGAACACCCCAAGGGCAGGGACAGGGTCTGATAGAAGTCACTGTCTTGTCCACCCTCTGACCCATACTGCCACATAGTAGGTGCCCAGGAAAGTACATATCAAATTGAAAATTGTAGTGGAGCCGGACTCGGTGGCTCAGCCTGTAATCCCGCGCCTTTGGGAGGCTGAGATGAGTGGATTGCCTGAGCCCGTGGGTTCGAGACCCGCCTGGGCAGCAACACCTCATCTCTACAATAAATCAAAAAATCAGCCGGGCGTGGTAGCACATGCCTGTAATTCCGGCTACTTGGAAGGCTGAGGCAGAAGGATCGCCGGAGCCCAGCAGGTCGAGGCTGCGGTGGCCGGGAGTGGCCACTGCACTCCAGTCTGGGCGACAGAGTGAGACTCCAACTCAAAAAAAAAAAAAAAAGAAAAAAGAAAATTGTAGTGGAGTGTGAAAAGAGTGTTACACACAGAGAGACTTCAGTTTCAATCCCACCTCAGGACTTTTACATCTGCTGCTGCAGTTGCTGAAGCATCTTCTCCAGGGTTTACATGGTTTGCCCCTTCCCCTTCATTCAGGTCTCTGCTCAAAGTCACTTTACTCGGGAGTCCTTCTCTGACTGACCGTTCTCTGTAAAATGCACCACCCCTCATTCCCCAACCTCTTCCCCCATCTTTGCTGGTGGTGTTCTACTTTTTAGTACTTGACACTGTATTTATATAGTTATTCATTTTCCTTCCCCTTCCCACTGCCAGAAAGCAAGGCTCAGGAGAGCAGGAACTTGGTGCGCTTTCTTTCCTAGATCATATTTGCTGTAATTCCAAATGCTGGAACTGCACCTGGCACTGGGTAGGTTCTAAGTATTTGTTGAATGAATGTTGTGAATTAATGAAGAAGCTACTCTGGCCATTTTCTTGCTGTGTGACTTTTGGCTAGAGATGAGCATCTCTGAGCCTCACTTTTCTTCATCAGCAAAGAGGGGCAGGAGGTAGCACCTACCTTGTGTTGTAAGAAATGGCTGTGGTTATCCAGGAAAAGCTCTTCTCTAAGCATGAGTATCTACTCAGGAGAAGGTAGCTGCTTCTATCACGGTAGCTCACCTTTCTAAGATGTGCAGCTGGCATGTTTTGATGGCTCTGTGATCAGGTGCCTTGTCCAGTTGATGTGCCATCATTTACTTGGTAGTGGCCACATGTGCTTTGCTTTCCACTGTACCCCTATGCCTCACCGTGGCAGCAGAACTGGCATGTGGATGGGAAGGGATGGAGTCAGTCCTAAGCTAGGACTTAGGGAACCTGGACTTTGCCAACAACCTCTGAGTGACCTTGGGAGAGCTTATTATCCCTTCTCAGTCTCAGGCTTTTTAGAGCTAAAATGGTGGGCTGGGTGACAGCCAAAGCCTTTTCTAGTCCAGACAAGTCTTGATGCTAGCATCAAATTACCAAGGGGTGGGCTCTATCCCATTCATGCACAGTTGGCACGTCCCCACACCCTCCTCAAAGGGCTAACTGCCTCCCAGTGGTTGGGACTTGTAGGTACTTCCACCACCCTCCAGCAAAACCAAGCTCGGAATCTTTCCCAACCTCCTCCCTGTCCTCGGCGGTCACTGTCACTGGCCTGTGAGTCACTTCTGATTCCTCTCTCACATCCTCACCCAGCCAGACAGCAAATTTGCCCACTGAGGTTCCCAGTGTCTCTGGACTCCGTTCACTTCTCTCCTCCTCACCCCTTCTACCCTGGTTCAAGCCAACCCCATCTTCCATCTGTTCCAATGCTACCACCTCTCAGTCTTTTTATTATGTAGGACACCAGTTGGGCTTCCTCCAAAAGACAGAACCCAGCGTCAGCATCTACAACCAGACGGAAGTTTATTTGTCTCTCCTTTATGACTCCTGGTATAAATGGGTTGCCAAAGTAGGTAGGTGTCTCTGCTCCACAAAGCCATGCAAGGACCCAGGTTTCTTCTACCTTGTCACTCTGCCATCCCCAAGAGCAGGATGGGCAAATTTTCGGGAAAGCATCAGACAGAAAATATTTTAGACATGGAGGGCCATGTGAATTTCTGTCGCAGCAACTCAACTGTCACTGTAGTGACAAAGCAGCCACCAACAACAGGTAGATGAATGAGTGTGGCTGTGTTCCAGTCAAATTTTATTTACAAAGACAGGTGGCCAGGTAGCACTGATTCCCAGGCAGAGTTTGCCGATCCCTGCTCTGGTGAGTGATCCTCATCTCCAAGGTGGAAGTAGTTTCCCCATAACCCCATCACTGCATTCAAGACAGGGAAAAAGAGGGACATGAGACACGCGACTTCCTTTTAAGTAGGTAGTGTGAAAGCTATACCCATAACATCCACTCACATTTCATAGGCTAGAATCTAGTCACATGGCCACACCTAGTTGCAAGGGAGGCTGGGAAATGTAGTCTTCACCTCGGCAGTCCTGTGCCCTGTTAAGCTTCAGGGGATTCTATGACCAAAATGAAGAAAAGACTGAATAGTGGTGGCCTGTTCATAGTCTTGACCACAGTCTCCAAGTCTGGAGACCTGACCAGCTCCTCCCTTCCTTCTGTAAGCCACTGTTCACCGCCCCCCCACCATTGCCACTCCAGAAGGATTCTTCAAGTGTACAAACACAGTCATGTTGCCTCTGTGCTCAAGAGTCTTCAATGGCTCCCTATGACTTCTGGAATTACAAATTCAGTCAACAAACACGTGTGTGAGTCCTGTTGTGTGCCAGATAATATGCTAGGCAATGGGGCCTCACAGGTGAGAGAATTAAATATACTGATGACCTGCCTTCAAGGAACTTAGTGGGAAGCTAAGCACAAGCTTCTTCATTCAGCCCACAAGGTCCTGAAAGTCCTGAGCCCTGCCTCACTCTGGCCACAGCTCCACCCAGCCCAATGTGCACCCTCTACACAAACACACCATATTCCAACACGCCTCTGAGCCTTTGCACATGCTGTTCACTCCTACGTTCAATGCCATTCCTTGCCCTATTCATCACCCAGTTCAAGACCTGTGCCTTCTTCAAGAACCAATGCAAGCATCACTCCTCTCAGAAGTTTCCTGAGCATCCCCTGGCTGGATCAGGCATCCCATCTGGGCTCCCACAGCCCTCTCAGCTTCCTCCATGACATCACTGAACACTCTGGGCTGTAACTGTCTCTTCTCCAAATAGCCTGCCGGTCTCTCATCAACACAGGGCTCTGGTTTATTCACTTCCTAGCCTTAGGGCTTTGTAGTGTGGCTTGTAAAGGCAGAGGCTTAAATAAAATTTGGGAAGGGAGGGAGATAGGGAGAGGTGGCAAAGACAGAGAGGAAGGGAGGGAAGGAGGAGGAGACGAAGGAGGGAGAGAGGGAGGATTAGAATACTCCTCCGGCCCCGAAGTCTCTGACTTCCCACCTTGCCATAGTCCCCGAATTTTGACCATTAGGAAGAAGAAATTAGTGAAGTTTCTACCGACGTTCTGAAGTCTGAGAATGACAGCTTACCAACAAGGTTTATTTTTTCCTTTGTCTTCACCCCCCTCCCTTCACCCATGTTTCCTTTTCCAGTGCTTTATTTATCTCTGTCTATTTAATGATGATACAACTCACATTCGCCTTTTTTCTTGCCCTTAAACTTCTGAATTTTTAATCGCGCAATGTAAACTTAATTTTTTTTGTTTCCCAGATATGAAAGGTCTTAGGCCCTGACAGGAAGATGAGTGATGAATTATGCAAGCTGCGAGTGCCAATCTGACTTCTGTGATGCGTTCAGTTATAATTGCCCAAACTATTGCGTCCCCAGCTCCGGGAAATCTGGTTTTGCGCTTTCTCAGACATCTTTACAAAAGGGTGACAGCAGATTTCACAAGTGGAGAGAAGCAAGAAAACTGGACGGCTTTTCCAGAAACAGCATGGGCTGTAACGCCCCGACTCCCCCCGGCCCTTGTGAGTGTGGACCCAGCTCCCTTCCCCGCATTTGGCAGGAGGCGCTGGTGTCAGCTCCAGCTGAGAAATAAGGTCTGGTGCCTTCCCACAATGATGGCCATTTATCAGGCATGACACTCAGTGACTCAGGGGACTGGAAATGGGATGTGGCATCTCCTATCTGAGATTGAGAGAATAGGAATCCATCCACAACACGGGCATCCCCAAGTAACATGGGACAAAATTCATTTATTCAGCGCTTCATTCCACTAATATTTATGAAATGCTTTTTTTTGCTGGCCACTTATTCAGACATTGGGGATACCAGCCCAGATTTTGTAGGGTCTACATTTTCATGCCGAATGAGAATATAATAGAATGAACCAGCTAGTTAATTCCAACTGGTTTAGTGAATACTGAAAAAAACAATAGAGCAATGTGCTGGGAGTGTTGACAGTGGGTGGGGTGGTTAGTGTTTCTTTAGACCGGGGAGGGCAGGAAGGCTTATCTGTTCAGATGATGTGTGAGCTGACACCCCACTGAGTAGAAAGAGAATCTTGTTCCAGGCAGAGAAACATTCAAGGCAAAAGTCCTGAAACGGGACTAAAAATTAAATGTTTTCTGGACAGAGACATGAGCCAGGTTACTACAACGTAGTAAGGAAGGCACCTTTTCTTAAACCTTACCAACACTGAAGTCTAGCATTCAAGCAGTATGTCTTTTTTCAGTTCTTGAATGGAGCATTTTATGTTGCTTCTTGAGGGTCACAGAATATCAAAGCTAGAAGGACTTTAGGGGTGATTAATTTTAGCAGGGAAACTGACTACATAGAAATTTCACTGGACTGTCAAAAGCATGAAGATATTGGCTCATCAAAGCATTGAAATTGATTATATCTAACAGCACAGAGCTCTACGGTTTGCAAATCAAGTCCTTACCTATGATCTCAGTAAATCTTCATCCCTGGAAAATGGTTCCCATTTTGTGGTGGAGAAAATTGAGTTTCAGTGATTTGCCCATCTTCTCATGCCAGAATTAGGATCCACGTGTCTGGGCTCTATGATCCCTTCTGTTTCCAGGCCCTCAAATCTCCCGAAACTTGTCTTACAGTGGAAATGTCTGTGTTCTGGAAACAAGAACAGTAGGATTCTAGTCACAGCCCCGTCCCTCTTGATCTGTGTGACCTTCAGCAGGTCCTTTCCCTCTCTGAAGCTCCTCATCTGTACAAAGGTGATGGTAGTGACATGCTTGGAGGGATTAATTGAGATCATGGCCAAAGAAAGGCTTGATTCTCATGGTTGAGAGCAAAGTCAAGTGTGAGTTCAAGTCTCAGGTCTGTCCCTGACCTGCTGGTGACTTTGGGCAAATACTTTGGGCCTCGTTTCTTCATAAATAAAATATAAATAATAAGTGCAGAGTTACTGTGAGAATCATGTAAAGATAATGCATGTCAACTACCCAGGGCCTAACAAAAGTTCAGGAGGTGGTGGTATCATCACCCTCATCATCCCCATCACCGTCATCAGCATCATCATTATCATCGCCATCATCTTCATCGTCTCCAGTCATCTTCCGTCTCTGTCATCACCATCACCACCACGATCATTCCTGCCACCATCGTCACTATCACCATCATCATCACCAGCACCATCATTCCCATCGCCGTCATCACCCGCCTGTCATTCCTATCACCCCCATTGTCAACACCATCATCACCGTCACCACAGCAGCAGCAGCACCCTCATCATCATCACTGCCATCATCATCACCATCATCATTGTCCCCGTTGTCATCACCCACCACCACCATCATCATCATCAGACATCGCCATCATCTCTGTCGTAATCAGCACGTCATCATTTTCGCCACCAGCACCCATCAGCATTAAGTGCTATCTAAGCTCTGAAGCTCAGCCCAGATGCAAAGAATTATTATGACTGAGTTTCCTTACTAACTGCCTGCCCCTCTCTTGAACTTAATGTAATACCTAGGAGAAACTTAACCAAGAACCCCTATATCCACTCATTCCTTATTCAACCAACATTTGTTGAGAGTCTTCTATGTGTCGGGCCCTGGGGCAGGCACTAGGGACGCAGATGTGAATAAAAATGGACATAATCCCTGCCCTCATGGAGCTCACAGGATAGAGGGGAGACCATGAGTACACAATTAAACTAACAAATCGATACCCTCATTACAGGTTGCTGTGTTGCTGAATTACAGAGGGTGATTAATGGTTCCTGGACTGAGGGGGACTTTTCCAAATGTGTAGTGCTTTAAAGGTGTCAGGCACACTGAGTTCTTAAATCAACAAAACACTGGTATGGAGTCAAACAGCCTCTCTTGGGGGTAAGGAAATGGCCCATACTGGAACCTGGTGAACCCAGCTTTGGCCTTGGAATCAAATATCCATACTCACAAAACACAAATTAGGAGAGCCCCAGTCACCTCACTGCAGCACCATGGGGAAAGAAAGAAGGGAGAGAAAGAATAGGGTGTATCTTAGGTTCTTTCTTGTGCTGTTTGCTTTAATGGTCATTAAAGAGTATAAACCCTATTTAATGTAGAAGGAAACTCAGGTGCTGGGTGGGAGAGCCACCATGAATGCATAGTTAAGGCAGGAGAACACCCATGTCTGTTGACTCAAGGGTCTCTGACTATGACCACCATCCAATTTGGCCTCCCTTTCCTGAGGGTCATGGTATTTAGCATCCAGTGATCAGCTACCATCACTTCCCAACACACACACACACACACACACACACACACACACACACACACACTGGGGCCATCACCAGTCACCTCCTCAAGCTGAGAAAGGGGGAAGCCCTCGCTCCTCCAAAGTGGGAGACAGTGAGCTTAGTGGATAAGAACATGGACTCTAGCCTCAGATCTGGCCTTCAAGGCAGCTCTGGTCCTCGGTTTCTGCATCTGTACAGTGAAACCAAAAGTTATATTTGCCTTATAGTGTGACTGTCAGGATCCAAGGAATGAATACATTTGGGTTGTTGGCACACAGCAATAATAGCATTTTGTAGTGACTGTTGTCAACACTGAAGCCAAAAGAGATGTACCAATATCAAATCTACAGATGTGGCAGCTCACTTTTGATAAAGAAATCATGCCTTCAAATCCCTTTTAAGAGTATTCCCTGACTTTTCTCAAGAGACCCAGATAGAAAAATCACCTACATGAGAATTTCTGGAATAGTTGCTCCCTCCCAACTCAGTTTTTTTTCCTCATAACAACCTGTTCTCATCCTCTCTGTTTGAGTAATCTCATGCTGTGTAACCTCACACAGATGCACTTGCATGTGTACTCATTTCTTTGCCCCTCTTGTATATTCCTCTGTATCCTCAGTTTCTAGCTCTCTACCTAGAGAATATTGATGGAGCAAGTAGATGAAAGTAAAGCTGAGAAGAGATCCCAGTGAAGATTCTGGAACATCCTTTGTGACTTAGGGTCTAGCTGAAAAGTCACTTCTCAGAAGTCTTCCAGAATGTATTCCCTCTTCCACAGTATACCAAGAACTGTGAAAGAAGCCCAAGGTAAATCTTACAAATGTGTCTTGAACCTGTACAACTGCTTTCTAGCCTGAGATAATCTCTGAGGCTCAGTTGGCTTATCTAGAAATATGGACCTCCCTCTGACAATAACTCCTTCCTTAACTAAACTTCTCAACTAGACTTCCCTTTGCCTGCCTTCCTTGGCCTGCCAAACTCAGGTTTAGCAAAATACCCTGCTAAGCAAGTTTAGCAAGAATCCCCCCACTCTTGACATCTAATCAAGTTTCTCTTAGTAATTTTCCATCCACTGATTCCCTCACTCTACCCATTAGCTATAAATCTCCAACTGCCCTGGGCTATATTTAGAGTGGAGCTCAGTTCAGGGCTGAAGTCATCTCCTCCATTACAGTAGCTCAAATAAAATCCATCTTGTAGTGTTTTGCCAAGTGTCCTGAACAATCATTCTTTGATACCTCTCAAGACTAAACAGAAAGTTAGGTAAACTGCCAAACCCAGAGCTGGACACTCAGGTTATGTTGATAAATGTAAGGAGAATAGAGGGATGGATGGATGGATGGATGGATGGATGGATGGATGGATGGACGGATGAATGGATGGATGCTTGGATGAATGGATGGATGGATGGATTGGATAAAAGGTCGGATGGATGGATGGATGCTTGGATGGATGGATGGATGGATGGATGGATGAAAGGTCGGATGGATGGGTGGATGCTTGGATGGATGGATGGATGGATGGATGGATGATGGATGGATGAATGGATGCCCAGATGGATGCCCGGATGGATGGATGGATGGATGCCCAGATGGATGCCCGGATGGATGGACGGACGGACGGACGGATGGATGGATGGATGGATGACCGGATGGATGCCTGGATGGATGAATGGATGAATGGATGGATGGATGAATGGATGGATAGATGGATGGATGGACAGATGGATGGTTGGATGGATGGATGTACGGATGGGTGGATGCACAGATGGATGGATGGATGATTGGATGGATGGATGGACAGTTGGATGATTGGATGGATGGTTGGATGGTTGGATGGATGCATAGATGGATGGATGGATGGATGGATGGATGGATGATGGATGGATGGATGCCCAGATGGATGCCTGGATGGATGGATGGATGGATGGATGGATGGATGGATGGACAGTTGGATGATTGGATGGATGGTTGGATGGTTGGATGGATGCATAGATGGATGGATGGATGGATGGATGGATGGATGGATGGATGGATGGTCGGATGGATGAATGGATGCTTGGATGAATGGATGGATGGATGGATGGATGGATGGATGGATGGATGATGGATGGATAAATGGTCGGATGGATGGATGGATGGATGGATGAAAGGTCGGATGGATGGGTGGATGCTTGGATGGATGGATGGATGCCCGGATGTATGAGTGGATGGATGGATGGATGGATGGATGGATGGATGGATGGATGGTTGGATGGATGGATGGATACTTGGATAGATGGATGGATGGATGGATGGATGCCCAGATGGATGCCTGGATGGATGGATGGATGGCTGGATGGATGGATGGATGGATGCCTGGATGGATGCCCGAATGGACGGATGGCTGGATGGACGGACAGACGGACGGACGGGCAGATGGATGGATGGATGGATGCCCAGATGGATGCCTGGATGGATGGATGGATAGATGAATGGATGAATGAATGGATGGATGAATGGATGGATGGACGGACGGATGGACAGATGGATGGTTGGATGGATGGATGTACGGATGGGTGGATGCACAGATGGATGGATGGATGATTGGATGGATGGATGGACAGTTGGATGATTGGATGGATGGTTGGATGGTTGGATGGATGCATAGATGGATGGATGGATGGATGGATGATTGGATGGATGGGTGGATGGATGGATGGACGGATGGATGAAAGAATGAATGAGCAAAGAGTGCACTCTGTGAAGGCTTGCTCTGTGAGCTCAAAGGTCCACTGGTGAGCAAAATCACTTGTGGCCCTGGTACTCATGGGACTCATAGTCTGGGTGGGAAGCAGACATTATTTAGTCAAAGAATCAGATGGATGAATTCATGATAGTGCTTTAGAGGAGAGGTGCAAAAGCAGAAGGTTCAGAAACGACTTCCCCAAGAAGATGAAGACTGAACTGAACTCTGAAGCATAAGGTGGGATTTACTCAGGTGGAGACGAGGAGAGACCGCTGAAGCCAAGGAAAAGACACATATAGGTTCTGAGCAATCCCCATGGAGCATAGGCTGACACGATGCTGCCATTTCTTTTTTTTTTTTTTTTTTTGAGTTGGAGTCTCACTCTGTCGCCCAGACTGGAGTGCAGTGGCCGCTTCCGGCCACCGCAGCCTCGCCTGCCGGGCTCCGGCGATCCTTCCGCCTCCGCCTTCCGAGTAGCCGGAATTACAGGCATGCGCTACCACACCCGGCTGATTTTTTGATTTATTGTAGAGATGAGGTCTCGCTGCCCAGGCGGGTCTCGAACCTGCGGGCTCAGGCAATCCACTCACCTCAGCCTCCCAAAGGCACGGGATTACAGGCTGAGCCACCGAGCCCGGCGATGCTGCCATTTCTATAGGTTAAAAATTGTCAAATATCTGCAATTTCACACAGTTTAACTCAGAAATTCTCCCTTTTTGATTTCAGGGCCCTGTTATCCTTTTAAGAATTATTGAGAATTCCCCAAAGCATTTATTGCTGTAGAATATTGCTATGGATATTTGTCACATTAGAAATTAAAACTGAGAAATGTTTAAAACACTAAGACATACAAGAAAAGCCAGGCATGGTGGCTCATGTCTGTAATCCCAGCACTTTGGGAGGATGAAGCAGGAGGATTGCTTGAGCCCAGGAATTCAGGACCAGCCGAGGCAACATATAGAGAGCTTGTCTCTCCAAAAAATTTAAAAATAAAAAAAAAACCTAGCTGGGTATAGCATGGTAGCATGCACCTGTAGTACCAGCTACTAAGGAGACTGAGGCAGAGAGATTACCTGAGCCCAGAAGGATGAGGCTGCGGTGAGCCATGATCATACCACTGCACTCCAGGCTGGGCAACAGAGTGAGACTCTGGCTCAAATAAATAAACAAATTTAGTTAAATAATCAAAATAAAGTAAAATATACAAGATACACAAGCCCACGTTCTGCTAATTGTGAAAGTGATAACATCACCCCATGTCATGTAGTCTCTAGAAAATAGTTAACACATCGCTGATAACAACATTTGCTAGGAAAATAAATCTATTATATACTCATGGGAGAATGAGAGAGAAAAGGACAGATAATACCTTAGCTTTCCACAAAAATGATTTTGAAAAGGTCTCGGGCTTCCCCAGGAGTCCCACTTTGAAAAGTGGTGATTTAACCTAATAAAACCTGAACATTTCTGAACGTGCTGAATGGTGGAGTTAAAATGGACCATCCAGGCAGGTGGTGCCAGGGCTCCTCCCACTCTCTGCCTTCTGGCTGCAGTGTCTCAGAGCACAAGAGAGCCACTGAGTCCCTGGAGTTATCATGAAGAGTTATCATGAAGATCCAGTGGGAGGGGAGCATGAGAAATAGTGGGGACAGGAGCACAAGGTGGAAGTTTCCTGTCAAGTTTCCCTTCCAGGGTGCTCATGGGAAACTCTAACCTGGCCAACACATCAGCAAGCTGGATGTTGCTGCCTGCCAGGAGCACCACTTTGATGCAGTTATGGGAGGGTCAAGGTTAATCTCTCCCCAGGAAAGGCTTTCAAAGATCAAAGACATTGACCTAGACCTGGCCAAACACGTGGGGCTTAAATGCTAAGTCTTACCACTTCCACTGATAGGTCCTTGTACAACCCCCAGATAAACAGACCCCAATGCCTTTTTACTGGGAGAAAAAAAAAAGAGAGCATTGGAAGAAATTCTGCTATTTTTAACATGAACACGGTAGGCCAGGTGCAGTGGCTCACGTCTGTCATCCCAATACTGGAAATTGAGGCAGGAGGAGACCAGCCTAGACAACATAGTGAGACCCTCTTGCTACAATAAATAAGTAAATAAACAACCCCCCAAAAAGAAAACATAGCACAGTACTGCAGAGGCAACTCATCTAAGGGGCAGGCCAGTGTCTCCTCATTTCTTTGGGTTCAGGGGCTCAGAGTTTTCCATGTTCAAATCCCAACTCTGTCATTTTCAGATGGGTCAACTCACCTTCAGAACCTCGGTTTTCTTTCTCCAAAAGATGGGAAAGATGATGGTGCCTACATTGCAGATATGGTACAGAATTGACCAAAGCTAATGCTGCACAAGGTATACAATCATATTTTATTTTTTAATTTATTTATGATCATGATTATTTACAGAAATAATATATCATTATGTTGCCCAGACTTGTCTCTAACTCCTGGGCTCAATCAATCCTCTTGCCTTGGCCTCCCAAAGTGCTGGGATTACAAGTATGAACCACCACGACTGGCCTCAAAATTTAAATAGGAAGACAAATATTTTTATACTTAAAGTCCTTATTTTAAAAATTAACCTGTAATTATAGAGAGTGATTTCACCTTTCCATTTTTAAAAGTAAAATAATATTCCCATGTGCAGTAACTTTATTTAGGAAATAAGAGACTTTGACGTGGAGAATGTTAACGAAGGAGTCACCTTAAGAGGTGGTAGACGGACATGCTGGGTGACGGGATCGTGCTCATGACTGAGGGGGACAAACCTTTCTCTATGGTAAAAACAGCATCCAGCTGCATCTGATATATCCCAAGCGTCTGACACAGGTTGGCTATCATTTTCTAAATGGTTTCCTGGAGCCTGGGGGGAGAACTTGAGTGAGGAAACAACACTAGACAGAGCGCAGGCATCGGTGCAAGTCCCGGGTCGACCCTGGGCCCACCTCCTGCATGCTGTGTTTGCAGAAGCATCTCTCTCCCTCTCTGAGCCACTCTAGGCATGGCTTCTGCCCTGAGCACACCTGGAGGGAAGGATTCTAGTTCTGTTGGTGAGGGTGACAATCCCAAGAAACACAGCTGTGGAGTAGGGAAGCAAGACTGGGGAGAAAGCCAGTGCAGAGTGGATTGCAAGCAAATGCCCACCAGGGCAACCGGAGCTCAGGCCTGCTGAGGACTCTGGGAGACAGTATACAGTACAAGTATCCGTTTCCCCCACCCCTAACCTGCCCTGTGCAGAGGCTGAGCGTGGCTCTGTGGCCAGTATGGAGCCCCCAGGCTGAGAGTCATGAGTGTCTGTGTAGACATGAGTGTCAAAGGGGGAGAGGCAGGGCCCTGGCAGTATCTGCTAGAGCCCCACTGCTCCAGCCCTGCCTTTCTCCTCTCAAAAAACAAGGATAGCATCTACCCTCAAGGAGTGTTTTTCTTTTCTTTCTTTTTTTTTTTCTTCTTTTTTTTGAGTCAGAGTCTCACTCTGTTGCTCAGGCTGAAGTGCAGTGGCACGCTCACGGCCACCGCAGCCTCGACCTGCTGGGCTCAGGCAATCTTTCCGCCTCAGCCTTCCAAGTAGCTGGAACTACAGGTACGTGCTACTACGCCCAGCTAATTTTTTGATTTATTGTAGGGACGAGGTCTCACCAAGTTGCTCAGGCTGGTCTCGAACCCCCGGGCTCAGGCAATCCGCTTGCCTTGGCCTCCCAAAGTGCTGGGATTACAGGCTTGATCCACTGCACATATGCCTGGATGGTCCCTGGTGCCTGATTGGTTCACCCATTCATCATATACTTATTGAGTAACTACTATGTGATACAGCTGCTGCACTTCTCCAGCCTTCGTGAGTCGCCTACATTTCAAGTGGAATGTTTTGTAGAAATCTGCAGAACCCTGGGTGTTATTGGGAACCTTAAGGGCAGAGAAAAGAGGAGAAGGGATTCGCCTCAGCAGCTTTCTCAGCCACCCTCTCAGGTACCCTCACACCCCTTTCCATAGGTGATATTCTGGTGCTTCCTTCCCTCCATCCTTCCCCACATCACTGACACCCACCAGGGAAAGGGGCCATCAGAAGCCCGGAACCCTCCAGGGTGAAGGTGCCATGAAGCCAGTGTCCTCTAGAATTTAACTGGGGAGACTTTTGTCTGTCGGGGAAGGAAGAGAAACACAGAATAAAGCAAGTCTTGGTCACAAAGAAAGCAGTTTTGAACCAGAGGGTACCTCCAGGGATGCCTCACACCCCAGTGTGCGTAGCTCTTGGAATGCCCCCCCCACCACCACCCCGTTGGTGGAGGCCTGATCATCGTGGGTTGGAATTATGTCTGAGGAACAATGGCTGCACCTACTGAAACCCAGTTTGTGGTGGCAGAATTTGTACGACCACCCCCAGGCTGAATCATGGATGCCTGAGAACCACAGGGCTTCCTAGATTATGGGCAGTTGAATTTGAAGCTTCAAAGCCAAGCTCTTGATATTGAACCTTCTACAGGTAGGGAAGGCTGCTCTTGGGTCTTCCTTTCTTCCTCATACTCCATTTGCCACCAGCGTGACCTGGCGCATGCCACCTTAACCCTCAGAACCCTGGTGTCCCCCTCTGTGAGTTGGACATATGTTATTGTTACCGCTCAGGGTTATGGGGAGGACTCAGTGAAAAAAGGTATAGAAGAGAAGGATGCGAAGGAGGGGGAGGAAGAAAAAGAGGAGGGAGAGAAAGTGAGAGAGGAGGAAGGAGGCGGAGAAGGAGGAAGAAAGGGAGGAAGTAGAGGAAAAGGAGGAGGAGGAGCAGGGGAGGCAGAAGGGGAGGAGCCATCCCTCATCCCAGTGCACACGTAGGTCTCCAATAGCTGTTGGCTCCCCCCTCCTACAAGGTGTGACTAGCAGAGCAAGCGCTGTGTGAGGGCCTTGGGAGTCTGAGTTCCAGCCCTGCCTGTGAAATGACATCCCACTTGCTGTGGTCACAGGTCGGCACTGACTGTCTGCATCCCCCAGTTGTCTGTGGTCATTGCCCAAACCAGACACCCACCAGCCATCCTCTAATCTCCCCAGTCTGTGGCCCATGCTCCCTGGTGTGACGAGGGCAGGCGTGCCTTGCGTGGTTTCACAAAGCAAGTCCATCGATGCAGTCCCGGATGGCCAGGTTCCAGAACCCAGGATTCACCTCTCAGTCTGCCTCCTAGAAGCTGGGGGACACGGGGGCCTCTGTCCCTCTGGTCACTGAAGCGACCCACCCACAGGGAAGCCCTCTCAGGGCTCACACACTTCCCGCTCCCACTGCCAAGAGCGGTGGTGGCTGCCATCGGCCACCGCTGCGTCCCTCACTGAGCTGCCCCTGGTGCTGAGGAGCTGCGTCCCCAAGGTCATGTGGGGACACAAAGGCCAGCCCTGGAGCCTCAATGAGGAAGGGTGCTCAAGGCTGATCCCAGCTCCAAAGCTCCGTGTGCAACCGCTGAGGCCTCGGGCATGGTAGGTCCGTGTCTCCCTTTGCCTAGTCCTTCCTTCCTCCTCCCTGCCTCCCTCTCTTTTCCTTCCTCCTTTCTCTCCTTCCTTCCTTCCTTCCCTGCATGCCTCCCAGCAGCTCTCCCCAGGAACCCTTCCACATGCAAGTTTCCATCTCAGACTCCATTTCCTGGAAACCTAATCTCAGGCAACCCCCTGACCCTCGGTTAAGTCATCTAAAAAGCGAGGGTGATGAGATCATGTCTTAATTATGCCTGGCCTTCAGGGAATGTATCTCAGACATTTTTAGATATTCCCCCTGCAGTGTGGTTCATTCTTCTGGGGTTGAGTGGGGTGGATACATACATTTCCGTTTAATGCACAAATGTGAAACTCTGATATATACCAGGCTCAGAGTCAGTACTGAGCTAGACAGCAGTCCCAGGTCTCACTCCAGAACTCTAATAGCTCTTTCTGCAGAAAGGCTTCTTTGGCTTATGAGATGACATCCAACTCCCTGACAGACAAGTACTGAGCACCTACTGTAGGTGTTGCACTGTGCTGGCAATAAGATGAGAAAGTACCCCTCTTTCCCTTGAGCAACCCATTTTCATCCTTGAGGAGATGGACAAATACATCAACAATGACGATGTTGTGTAGTATGCACAGGACAGGGAGGATTGTACAAGACAGGATGCCCAGACCTTCTGGCCTAAGATCACCTGAGTCCAAACCCCACCTGGACCACACTCCAGTGTCGCAGCTTTAGGGCAAGTTACCAATATTTCCTGAGTGCCCACTACAGCTGCATCCAGCATGGGAGAGATCACCACACGCTAAACAAGCCAGATCCTTGTCCTCCAGAAAATGCGGAATGATGCCACCTTTTAGGACTCACCCAGCACACCTGCTGTGAGCCTCACAGCAGCCAGGAGGTGAGTGCCTTCCCCATGGATAACTGCTGGCCAGTAGGCCCTTCCCCTAAGGCCCACCTATAAGGGTTTCTATCCTGTATACCTGAACTCAGAGAGTGAATTCAGTGGGTTCCCCAGGTCGACAAGGTCCTCTCCACTGTCCTTGACAACGTAGCCCTTGGAATCACTGCTGTCAGTGGTAGGCTTCCATGCTAGAGTGGCCCTTAACTTCTAATTGGATCCTACTCTCCAATAGTAAATGGGGTCCCATTTCAACAAAAATACACACAGACATCTTAGTTTGTCCAAATATGTCTCAATGAGGAACTACAAAAGAGAAAATTCAACTCCTGGGTGCTTGTGGATATGACGCCGGGATGCAGTGGGACCTTTTATCAACAGAGTAGTTAGCCAGGCAGCTGACAGATGGGTCCTATGTGTGAACGCTGGTGTTTTGAAATCAAGTGTGAATAGTCGGTGGCTCATATCTGTAATCCCCCCAGCACTTAGGGTGACTGAGGCAGAAGGATCCTTGACCCAGGAGTTCAAGACCAGTCTAGGCAACAAAGCGAGCCCATGTCTCTACAAAAAATTAGCTGGGCATGGTGGTGCACACCTGGAGTCTCAGCTACTCAGGAGGCTAAGGTGGGAGGATTGATTGCCTGAGCCCAAGAGGTCAAGGCCGCAGTGAGTCATGATGGTACCATTGCACTCCAGCCTAGATGACAGAGTGAGACTCTGACTCTAAATAAATAAATAATAAATAAATACATCCATTAGAGAATGTGCTGAGTGATGAATTGATAAATAACATGTGGTCTATCCATGCAATGGAATATTATTCAAAGAGGGACAAAGCCCTGATTCTTGCTACAACATGGATGAACCTTGAAAGCATGGTGCTAAGTGAAAAAAGCCAGGCACCAAAAGTCACATATTATGTGATTCCATTTAGATGAAATATCCAAAATAGATGGTTCTACAGAGAAGGAAAGCAGATTGGGGATTGCCAGGACTGGCGGAGGGAAATGGTGACTGACTGCCTCAAGGCATCTGGGCTTCCTTTTGGGGTGGTGAAAATGTCTTGAAACTGGACAGAAATGACAGCCACACAATGCTATAAATGCACAGAATGCCACTGAATCTTACACTCTAAAATGGTTTATTTGATGGTCTGTGACATTCACCCCAATAAACAAACACACACACCAGAATATCCCGAGCACTTCCCAGGAGCCCCAGATCGTATTTATATTATCTCCATGAACTTGCCTATAGTCTGGTGGTAGAGGTGTCATCATCCAATTTAACAGGTGAGTCACAGAGATTTTTGGTAACGGGCCCAGAAAAGTTCAGCCACCAAGAGTCAGAGCTGTGATTCAAACTTGTGTCTGACAGCAAGGCAGTCTACCCCTTCCCTACAGCTGCCCTTAAGGAATGCACAGCACAGACTGAAGAAAAGAGGAGCATGCTAAATCTCTCACAGAGTCTCAAACTTCTCTCTTCTGGGCACGGAGGAGGGTAATGAGTTTCTCCTCGGGGAATGAGTGCATCTGAGAAGTCCGAACACAGAAAATATCTTTTCTAAAAAATAGAGTTTTGACTGGCTAAGAAGGAAGAGTGGGGACAGCACATTGTTAGATGAGGCTAGCACTTCCCATGTGAGTTTGTTCCATGCAGCACTGGAAAAGGTGGGTGAGTTCAGACGTCTTTGAATAAAACACAATTCAATAGGTTTCACACGGCAAACCTTCTCAGAGCCTTTAATTTCCCAGTGTGTTTTGCGATTCTCCAGGAGTTGCTGACATAGTGCACAACATTCCCCAAATTATTTGACCCTTTTCTCCTTCCCTGGTCTCAGATGCCCGGGACCCACATGGAGTGTCACACAATTGGGAAAGCCCTGAATCAGCAAATCCCTGTAGAGGAAGTGAGGCATGGTGGGGACAGTGAGAAGCCCTGAGATCTGAGCTGGTCCCAGGTGTTCTTATGGAGAGCTCTCTCTTCCTACTAGCTTTCTCATGGAAGCGGGTCTGAATGAAAGACAGAGGCAGAGGGAAAGGCGAGGCAGAGGGAGGGGAGTCAGGTGAGCAGAGGGGGGTGGAGGGAGGCATCCCCAGTGAGCCCCAAGTTGCCTGAATCCTCTCCAACCCAGCACCACCAGCTGCAGAAAAGAATAATAATAATAGCCAAAAACCCTGAAGGCGATGGCTGTTCCAGAAGTGGCAGGCAGCCGCTAAATTAATGAGGTATTACCCAAGATGAAGGAAACAATTAGGACATTTAGCACCAGACATAAAGCAAATAACTTTCATCCAAAAAAAAAAAATTAAAGCTAATTCAGTTGGAAAAGAGGCGATGGGGAGAGGGCCCAGATGCCAAGGAGGGGGGGCCGGCGTGCCTGTGCACCTGCAGAAGAGAGAGCCTGGTCTAAACTCAAATATGCGATTGGGGATGGCAGGGTGGAGGCTCCCCAATCGGGCTTGAATAAACAAGTCGATGTCAGTTTCTGCTTTCCATGGGCGAGCGATGAGTGATCGATGGGGCAATATCGCCAAGCTAATTAAATCAGAGCTCCGTGGGGCTGGTTTCTTCTTTAAAGGCCGGACATCAAGAGGCTCTGAGGCACAGGGCGGAGTGACGCACGAAGGCCTGGCCCATCCCTTGCCCCTGCTGATGGCTGAACCTCCTTCTCACTCTCTGCCCACCCGAGGCAGCCCATCCTACTAGTTAGAAACCTGGTTAGTCCGGGCTCGGTGGCTCAGCCTGTAATCCCAGCACTTTGGGAGGCTGAGGTGAGTGGATTGCCTGAGCCCACGGGTTCGAGACTCGCCTGGGCAACTTGGCGAGACCTCATCTCTACCATAAATCAAAAACTCAGCTGGGCACGGTAGCGCGCGCCTGTAGTTCCAGCTCCAAGGAAGGCTGTGGCGGAAGGATCGCCGGAGCCCAGCAGGTCGAGGCTGCGGTGGCCGGGAGCGGCCACTACACTCCAGTCTGGGCAACAGAGTGAGATTCCATCTCAAAAAAAAAAGAAGCCTGGTTAAAGGAAACTCATATTAACTAGCCTAAGCTGAGGAGCTATGAGTATCAGACTTTGACGTGTTCCATTTTTATCCCATCTCACCCTCACGACAACACTCTGGAGTATGTGCACTGACAACCACCATTTTACAGATGAAGACACTGAGGGTCAGACTGCTTCATTCGTTCTCACGCATCCATGTAGTGATGAGCCAGAAGGGGGCATGGCAATGGGAAACTAGCCCTCGAACCAGAGGGGGAAGACAAAGAAAAATGTGGTACCCAAGTTGCCACTGGATGCTTCAAAAGCATGATAGGGGGCTGTGACAGAGACCAAAGCAAGGCTCCTACAAAGGTAGTCAGGGAAGGTGTCTTGAAAGAGGCGGTGCTCACAGCGAGGCCCAAGGGATGAGAAGAAGCCAGCCAGATGGAAGGGGGGGCTGGTGTTTGTGAAGACCCTAGTGTGGGAGTGAGTTCAGAGTTTAGGGGAACAAGCGTCCACTGCATGTTTGTTGAGTGAATGAATGACCCAAAGGAGGACTGGGAAAGGACTTAACATCTATGGAGCACCTACTGTGTACAACACACCATGATCATTACAGAGGGACAAGCGTGATGAAAGACCTTCTTTCTTCAGGAGATTCTGTTTTCTCCCCCACCACTTCCTAACACACAGCCTCCACTCCAGTCTCACCAGCCTCTTCCCCGACTCTCTCACGCACACAATCTCTCTTCTGCTCCTTGCCTTTGCCCCTTCCGTGCTCTCCCTCCTCCCCCGCCAAGCTAGCCACTCTCAATCTTTTCAGCTGCCTAAATTAATTTGTTCAACCCTCCAAGATCCTCTTCCTCTGTGGTGCCCTCCCTCAACCATTTCTCTGGACTCCCTCTGCACACACTATTTATCTATGTCTGGTCCCTCCTAATAACATGTCGTCTCCTCAAGAGCCCATGCCATGGTTCTTCTTTCCCTTGCATTACTGGGCCTATGGGATCAGGTGAATAAATCCCTTCTGAAGTGAGTCCTAAGAGCCTTTGGTAAGTCACTTCTGCTCTTTGAGACACTGTCACAAAACTGAAAAGTAAGAACATGAAGTTTTGTCAAGGATAACAAATTTGTGCATCATACCACTATATCCTCTCCCTTCATCAAAGCAGACATTACTAATCAATCACTGATTTTTTTTTCCCCTCACTGTGACCAGATGTACATTCAGAGTGCTTTCCCAATACAATATTCCAAGCAGCCACAACTAAGAAATGCAGTTTGTGAGCAAGATGAAATCTAGCCAGGCATGGTGGCTCATGCCTATAATCCCAGTACTTTGGGAGGCTGAGGTAAGAGGATTGCCTGAGCCCAGGGGTTCAAGAGCACCCTTGGCAACTTGGCGAGACCTCGTCTCTATAATAAATTTTTTTTTTTAATTAGCTGGGCGTGATGGTGCCTGCCTGTAGTTCCAGCTACTTGGAAGACTGAGGTGGAAGGATTGCCTGAACCCAGTATGTCAAGTCTGTGGTGGCCATGAGCATACTACTGCACTCCAGCTTGGGTGACAGGCAGACTCCAACTCCAACTCAAAAAAAAAAAAAGATGAAATCTATGTGCCATTCCTTAATACAATAAACTCTAAGGAATTTTCATCTGAACATGGGAACCTACTTTGAGTCTGATGCAAAGAATAGAAGATTAACATACTGAAATCTAATTTACAGATGATGCAGCCATGAGTAAGCCTCGATTTCCCTCCTGTCAGAGGGCACTTATAAGATATGGTCCATACAGGTGTCATGGCTTTTCACCTGTGGGGAAAGGAGAATCAGATCCCAGGCTTGTTATAATTGTGTGTGAATCCTCATCAACAAGGGTACCTGCATAAGGAACATTTGCATACCTAACCCTGAATTGTACCGCACATCAATTTTTTTAATTTTAGTTCCTTAAAATTAAAAAAAAATTAATAATAATTGTGTGTAAACATAGCATCACTAGGCTCTGAGTGACGTGGACTGAGGTCTTCTCTTAGAAGGAACATATGCAGAGGTTTGGAATCTCCTTTTCGGCCTAGCCGAGACCCTGCCTGCTTGCTTCCCTTCTGTTCCTGGCTGTGCTACACTTGACACAATCTTCCTACTGAACACTTGCAAGTGAGTGTGGTTGGAATGACTTCACTGCTGCCCTCTCCTCCTCTCTCTGGACAACGCCATGGGCGTACTCCTCGTGGTGGTCTGGTTCTGTTGCCTTGACTCAAATAGAGCCAGCAGGAAACGAACTCCATGCCACAGTGTTCCCAAGCCCACTAAGCACCTTGAAGGCAGGGCGTCCACAGCCATGTCCCCAGCACCCAGGCTTGGGCCCAGAGCTCCACAGACTCCCAGTCACAATTTGCTGAATGGCGGGAGGGAGGAAGGCAAGGCAGCCTCCACTTCCTGCCCCAAGTCCAGCCATGCATTCTGCATGCCAAGCCTGTGCACGCTCACGGCTCTCCCCACTTGCTCGGACACCATTATATTAAAAGAGCAATTAGCAACCTTTTAAGCCTGATTGCCAACTCCCCTATTAATCACTTGCAATTATAAACCCCAAATCTTCAAAACAATTGGCCCCAGATGCCCACTAGAGAGAAACGTTAATAACCTTCCTTCTTCATCTGGAAATCACTGTGCTGTTGGAGTCTCCGGGTCACGGAGGAGAGGAGAGGCCACAGAGGGCCAAAGAGCTTGATGGGGGCACAGCGTCCCTGCAGGCAGGGGTCGATGAGTCACCCCATAGGAGCCAGAGGACCCTCTGGGAGGCCGCCTCCTCCTCCCTTGGCCTCCTTCCCCCTATTAGCACAGCCAACCTGGGCCATCTATCCCCCCATGCTCCCACCAAACCACTCTAATTCCACATTATGAAGACACTCTCTCTAATTACTGCGGCTAATTAGCTCCTCACAGCCACCCCAGTTGAGGCATGCAAGAGACAGAGACGTCCGCCCGCCAGGCCTTGGACGTGGCTGGCCGCCTCCAGCCGCCGGCTGCTGCTTTGCCACCACAAGGACACCCTGTGAGCTGACCCCAGAGTTGCAGGGAAGAGGGAGGAGGAGGGTGAGGGATGGTGGGCTCCTGCTCGGTCAATCTGAACCCCCGCTCCCCGCCGGTCCCCTGCTGCGGGCAGCAGGCAATTCAGACCTGAGTGCAGCAGCTAATTAAATCAATATGAGATAATGAACGGCAATTAGAGGTCCGGCTAGGCACATCTTCTCTTGTAAATACTGTTTCTCTCCCAACGGGGAGCTCTTTTTTAATAATCTGTTTGTGTTTCATTTCCAGGAGCTGTAATTCCCCCAAGAAGCACTTTGGGAAAGTGATTTGTTTGTCTGTATAATCGCCAAAGCATTCCCTCAGACTTGTTTGTTTTGCTGAGTGCCTGCTACTACTGGAGAGAAACAATTTTCTTCTTTTATTTTGGTTTTCATTTCTATTTCCAGCCCAAGCATCCCAATGCTGGACCCATCCAGGAAAGTGCATCTCAGAGGTCTGATGAGCAACACCCTGCCCCCTGGTTCCTTTGCTGCCATTTTGGGGAATGAACCAAACTAAAATTCTTGAGCAATCGCAGAAAGATTGGAGGAAGTCCAGTGACTCCCATTCGACAGATGGGAAAACTCCCATACTCCATTCAAGTGTCTTATAAATCTCACTTGATGCCCGGGGGAGGCCTTGGAGAAGGCTTTATGAGGAGCCCTCTGCCCTCAAGAAGCTTGGGAATTTATCTGGTGAGACAGGCTGAGGCACAATATCAATTAGAAAGCAATTAAGTGCCTAATTGTGTGGCACCAACAAGCTCAAAGAGTTCAGAAAAGGGAACGATTCTTTGGGGAATAGAGCGGGGCAGAGAGCATCAGTGCCATTAGCATCTCCGCTCTCTTCCTCTGTTTCGTCAGGACCTGTTTTCCGAGCTCTGGACTTCTGTGTCTTCACTGGGATGCCCCCTGGCTCCACAGAGCCAAGTCATCCCAAATGGAAAGCAGTGTACACACACCCAGCGCTGTTTCTATCCCCATGCTCCCTAATCAAAAAATGGCACGCAGACACCCATTTCCCCACCCAGAGAAACTGATTCCCTTTCTCATGTCATCCACACCCAACCAACAGGACCTTGTTTCTCTCCGTTTTTCTCATTTTGCCCCATCCCTACAATCACTACCCTGGGACCAGCCACCAACAGCCCCACCTGAGTTCCTGCAAAGCACCCCCTGCATTTCCCCCGAGTCTGCCCTTCCCTCCCCTCCAATCTGAAAGTCGTCTACACTTGCTGTTTGTACTTGCACACCTCATGCTTCAGTTGTGGCCTCACAAATGGGAAGCACCCCTTAGATACCCAAGATTCCACAAGTGCTTTTTCTCCATTGAAACCTCCTCCTCAAATCTCCCTCCAGATTTCTGTAGTGTCCAACTCTTATTCCTCCCTTAGGCATCATCTTAGTGAGCACCTCCTCCAGGAAGCAATCCTGTCCTGCCTGGGGCTGGGCTGGGTATCTTTCCTCTGAGCTGCTATAG
Organism: Cephalopachus bancanus; assembly: GCA_027257055.1. Lineage (NCBI taxonomy): Eukaryota > Metazoa > Chordata > Mammalia > Primates > Tarsiidae > Cephalopachus > Cephalopachus bancanus. Next base: position 1,214,086 of record JAPVLO010000261.1, on the reverse strand, counting down.
CTACCTGTGCTGATACAAGTTATAGTCTTAGAACTTATCAAATCATGTGGCATTGTGATTGCCTGATCACTTTCCTCTCTGGTCACTGGAACAAGAGCACAGTGAGGTCAGGGCCATGTTTCATCCTTCATCAAGGCTCCCACTACTTAGCACGCAAGAGCTGCTTAATATGTACTCAGTGAGTGTGTATTTACTAAACAGGTGGATGCACCCTTAAAATTCATCTAATGCAACCCACTGTCTTTCAGATGGTAAAACTGAGCCCTCGGGGAGGGAAAGAGGGCTTCCCAAAGCCAAGCAGAAAAATGACAGCAGAATCTGAGTACATCCATGTTGTCCTGACTGTTGATTCAGTGTTCAATCCACCATATTTGCTTGACTTCAATCAAATCCATATTTATCTGACTACAATATAATATAATTTCATATTTTTACTAAATAAATATGGAGTAAATGAGAACTTTGGGAACCCAGAGATGATTAAGCCTAAAATAGATCTATAGTGACCACAGAAGAGGGACTTATTGGGGGCCTAAGGTGACATTAAAGGTTTCTCAGGAAGTGAATAGCAATGTTCTTGAAGAAAAAATGAACCTCTGGTGGCTCATGGGGATTGAACAATTGGTCCCAAGCACCCATCTGGTCAGTACTGAAGCTGTGGCTCAACCCAGGCCATTCTGCCAGCCCACGCCTCCCTGTTGGAGGGAACACAGCCCTACTTACAGGTGGTTTGCAATCTGCCAGATGCACGCTGGTAGAGCATTGCTGGGAATCCTGTGGGGTTTGGAATAAAAAGTTGGAAACCAAGTCAGGGATCCTACTTTCTACTTATTTTCCAGCCAGAGATAATTGCAGGCACTGTAATTGCAAATGAGAGACTAGACCAGAATCAGGCTGTTATATGTTGGAATGCTATTTTGCACACCAGAACATGTGGCAGGACTAGCAGACTGTATCACAGGGAGGTGAACTCTGGAGGGGTTCTCAGAGCAGAGACTGTGAACCATAGCCAGTGATGGGTTCAGGCAAAGGTTTCAGGACCACAGACAGCTCTTGGGTGCCCATCTCAATAGGGTTGACCTTTGCGTGGCTTCCTGCAGTGAAGTCAAGTAAAGTAAATGATTGTCCAGTTAATTTGAAAAGAAAATAATAGGTGAGATCTTAGCATGTGCTAAGATCTCCAGAGGGTCCTAACCCCTGCCTTTGGTGGAATGAGGTCTGCAGAACCCATGGGGTCATGTCACCTTACAGCCCCAGTTCCTCCATAGAGCTCCATCTAAGGTTGGAACTTGCCATGAAATGCTTAATCTTGCCTCCTCTGAGGCCTCCCTGCCCCCAGAGAGTCTGAAACAGCAAACCATACTTGAGGAAATGTGAACCATGGATGATCTGTCTACCTGGGGATTCAGTCTTGCCAAGACTCAGGTCAGGCTTTGTCCAAGCCCAGGTTCATGCAAGAGAAAATAGCACCAGCTCCGTTAGTTTTCCCATGGGGAAAAGCAAGGTAGGCAGAGAGACATCAATTTAGCTTGCATTAGAAAGCCAGGGAAATCCTAAGTGGTGACTATGTCATTGTTAATATCTACTATTGGCATTTTCTACATTCCGGGCACACTTATAAACATGATCTCATTTCATCTGCCCTAGCACCCTGTGAGAAAGATACTATCAACTCTGTTTTATAGATGAGAAATCTAAGGCTCAGAGAAGGAAGTTGACTAGGCACAAGTCACATAGGCGGGAGTTACCAGAACCCAGCTTCAAATTCAGACTGTCTGCCTCAAGTCCTTGATGCTTCTACCATGCTATATTACCTTTGATGGTCTTCCTTCATCTTTGAGCCAACTATTGACTTAGGATCAGAACAATGATACTTTGAGCTATTTCCCCTAGTCCTTGTAGGTCCCTGCATAAGGGTTTTCTGAGCCATGACTCTGTTATAGACCATGATGTCCATAACAACAGGTCAGTTTTTTGTTTGTTTTTTTAGTCAGAGTCCCACTCTGTCACCCAGGCTGGAGTGCAGTGGCATGCTCACGGCCACCTCAGCGTCAACCTGCTGGGCTCCAGTGATCCTTCCACCTCAGCCTTCCAAGTAGCTGGAACTACAGGCTCAGCTACCACGCCCAGCTAATTCTTTATTTATTGTAGAGACGAGGTCTCCTCAAGCTGCCTGGGCTGGTCTCGAACCTGTGGGCTAAGGTAATCCACTCGCCTTGGCCTCCCAAAGTGTTGGGATTACAGGTTGAGCCACCGAGCCCGGCCCAAGTCAGATTTCACTGGCCCTAAGAACCTTCCTCCCTTCCTCTCATGCTCACAGCCTGAAAGCATGAAACCAAAGTTTCTCAGATCATCCAAAATCCCTGAACAGGAAGATTCTCATCCACAACTCACTGCTACTAAATGCCAAATTTGCTCTGTCCTTTTTTTCTTTCCTTCTTGTATAGGAAACATGGAAAATCTGTAAGTCTGGCTTTTTGATCACAGTCTCTCCTACCTATTGCACTAGACACACCTGCTAGCCATGTATTCTCTTCTGTCTTCAATTAGTTCCCTTTCCTTTCCCTTCAATCTATCACAAGTCACTTTTGACTTGAAAAAATTCTGCTCAAGCCCGCAACAATGAAAGAAAATGGGCTTTGGAATTACATAGAGAATTCTAATACAAGCTCCACTGTTTCTCGTTCTGTGACCTTGGGAACGTTTCTGAACATCACTGATCTCATCTGTAAACTGGAGATTATGCCTCCCCTTGGCCGCTATAAAAATTAGCAATGATGTGTATATAGGTCACAGCAGTTGGAGCAGCAGTAATAATATTTGCATTGATAGTAAAAATGGTAAGCACTAACTCACTAAGCACTCACCCTGTACTAGGCACTGTTTTCAGTGTTTTACCTATGATGACTAATTGTATGTAAATTAGAAATAACTACTATATGTAATAACTAGAATATGTAACTAATTAAATGTAACAGACACAAGGTTGCATAACTAATGGTTTTGTATTAACCAGGCACAAGGTAGGTGTTTGATAAGTAGTGGCTCTGTATCCCATGCTCACTCAGTCCCCACAGTGTGTGGTTCCTTTCTCTACATGCTAATGGTCCAGAGTGTCATCCCCTAATTTCTGGAAGCTCCATTTTCCCTGTCCGTGAAATGGGTGTCATTCCCTAATTTCTGGAAATGCATTCAGGACTCAGTGATGTACATGTGATCTCACACAACCCATAAAATGTGCTTCATCAATATTTGTTAAAAATGAATGATACTTATTTCATTTTGCCTTGCCCTCTCCAGCTTCTGGATACGTGGCTCTGATCACATCACTCTTAACCAAGATTGCCCCCCATATCATTCATGACAAAACTGCTAAATCTAGGAGCCAATTTCAGTTCTCACACTTGACCTCATGAATGGCCTTGCCTCTCTGACCAATCCTTCTCAGCCTTTCTCCTCACTGGATTCCAGAATCCAGGGGTTCCTGTTTTCTATGCACGCCCTCCCAAACTCCCTTTCTTATTCTACCTGTTCTGTGCATCCCTGTCTCCAAGGGTTGATTTGGGCTCTTATCGCTCATGAAGTTCCTAACTTCCTGGTCCAGTTGGGTGCAAAGGATTCCCATCTGAGCTTGAGTTTCCCCATCAGCAGAGACCCTGAGCCAAAGTCGAGTACAAGCAGTTCCTTTGTATCCCAGGACAAGCTGGGAAGGAGCGTGCAGATGAGAACAGGGATGGGAAGACGGCCAGCCAAGGATGCAGAATCGCGCCAGATACCACTGTGGTCCCACTTGAGAAACTGAGAAGCAGTGTGGACACGCTCCTGGGACCATCCCCCTCAAGGAGCTGGGGACAGCCATTCACACACCAATTCACTTCCATTCTCAGCTGGGCTGCTCCTGAAGGGTAGAAATGCACAGACACATCTAGCTTGCATGCAAGTAAGCTGAGCAGGGCCAGACAACAGCAAAGCCCTCAGGCTGTTGAAAGCCAGTCCAGCAAGCTCTGCAAAAGAAAGGCCTCAGGGATATCAGTCTACTGCAACAGATCTACCTCTCCAACCGCACTGGATCCCAAGTTCCAGCCAGACCCACACTTTTAACTCGGGTGGTCTTCTCCTTTGGATCTTCCTGCGCCCCCCAGACCAGCAGACCCAGCCCACACACCATCAATTCACGCTCACCGTATATCTTCCAAATGCCCAGAGTAGAATACACTAGTCTCCCCGCTATCCAAGCGAGATACGTTCCACGACCCCCAGTGGATGCCTACAATTACAAATAGTACCTCATCTTATATACACTATGTTTTTTTCTATACATACACACCAGTGATAAAGGTTAATTTATAAATTAGACACAGTCAGAGATGAACAACTAATAATGAAATAGAACAATGATGACAGTGTGCTGTAATAAAAGTGAAATAAGCATTCCTTGCACACAAGCACTATGATGCCCCGATAGTTGATCTGGTACCCAAGACAGCCAGGAAGCAGCTGACAGGTGGGCAGCATAGACGGCATGGATCCACAGACAGAGGGAGGATTTGTGTCCCAGGCAGCAGAGAGCCGAATCGCACAAGATTGGGTCACACTACTCAGAACTATGAGCTATTTGAAATGCAAATTAGCTGTTTATTTCCAGAATGTTCCATTTAATATTTTCAGACCATGGTTAACTGTGGGCAACTGAAAGCACAGACATCAAAACTGTGGATGGGGGGACTCTCACGATTTTGCCTATCGTGCGTCTGCCCCATCGCCCTCAGCCTATCTCCTTGAGACGAGATACCACCGAGGCTGTGGAAGGACAAGAGGATGGACAATGGGCCTGCCACTTTCCGACTTTACCCACATAGGTGCATTGCCTCAGCTCTCAGGGTTTCAGTTCCTTTATCCAGAAAATGGGGGTATGAAGTTATTTATTGAGTCAGGGGTCTTACTCCCCCAGGCTGGGGTGCAGTGGCACGATCACAGTTCACCAAAACCTCAACCTCCTGGGCTCAGGTGATCCTCCTGTCTCAGCTTCCTGAGTAGCTGGGACTACAGGAGCTTGCCGCCACACCTGGCTAATTATGTTTTGGGAGATAGGCTCTTACTATGTTGCCTAGGTTGGTCTCAAACTCCTGGGCTCAAGCGATCCTTCCACCTCAGCTTCCCAACATGCTGAGATTACAAACATGAGCCACCACACCCAGCCCAAAATGGAGATCTTTAAATCAGATTGAGTGAGGGTTGGTAAGACTGTGTTCGGAACAGTGCCTGTTTATAATGCCTAGTAGATAGTCAGTGTTTTAGAGCTGTGATTATTCCAATTAGTGTCAAGTTATACCTCTCTTTTTGTGTTGCCAATCCAATTACATATCTCCTACTGGCCCCTCTTGTTTTTATTGTCTTGGCTATTTCAAGAGTTTACAATAGCCAGAAGATAACTTGAGCCCAGCAGTTCAAGACCTGCCTGGGCAACATAGCAAAATCCCATCTTACAGACTTGGCAAAATACTGAGTGTTCTAGGGAATTGTTCCTAACCTTTCTTTAGCCTCTGACCTCTTTGCTATCTAGACTTCCCTGCATAATCTTGCCAAACTCATCTCCCTGAAGTACCATGTTCCTATCCAACATTACCAGTGGCTCACAGTTGCCTTGACAGTGAAGTGTAACCTCCTTGTTCTGGCATTCAGTGCCCTTCACAGTCTAACACCCTGCTGTGTTCTCCATTTGATCATTTCTCTCCTTCAGTAAAATGTCTCATGCTCTCTTCCTTGTATGGATTCATTCATCACATGTTTATTAAGCATCTACACACACCAGGACCTGTGCTAAGCCCGGAAGGTGTCCATGGGCAAGAAAAAACAATGGCCTTTGCTCTCCTGGAATCCTCCATGTAGCCTTCACCCATGATGTCCTCCAGCCCTCCACCACCACCTTCCCACACACACACCACCAGCTCCAGTCCAGAGAGGCATGTCAGTATGTGGGGAGTAGGGACGGTCCCAGGTTCAAGCCCTAATGGCCATTTATGACAGGTAACCTATCCTTTCTGGGCCTCTGTTTCCAAATGATGAAAAGAAGTCCTGCCTGCAAGGGCTGGTGTGGCAGCCTGAATAATGCCCCCCCCAGAGATGTCCACATTCAAATCCCTGGACCCTCCAAATGTTACTGCACATGGCCAAAGGGACTTTGCAGATGTGGTTAAGTTAAGGCTCTTGTGGTGGAGAAGCTGTCCTATGATCACAAGCATCCTTGTAAGAGGGAGGCAAGAGGGGTGCAGTCAGCGGTAGAAGGCATGGCACAGAAGCAGAGTCTGGAGTGATGCAGCAGGGTGGCCATGAGCCAAGAGATGCAGGTGGCCTCCAGAAGCTTCAAAAGCCAAGGAGCCACCTCCAGAAGGAACACTGCCCTGCCAACGCTTTGTTTCTGAATTTCTGACCTCCATCAGGCACAGTGGCTCACGCCTGTAATCCTAACATTCTGGGAGGCCAAGGTAGGAGGACTACTTGAGCCCAGGAGTTCAAGCCTGGGCAACATAGTGAGACCTCGTCTCTACAAGAAAAAAAGATTAGCCAGGTGTGGTGGCATGTGCCTATAGTCCCAGCTACTCAGGAGGCTGAAGTGGAAGGACTGCCTGAGCCGCTGTGGTCAAGGCAACAGTGAACTGTAATCGTGCCACTACGGTGGCAGAGTGAGATTCTCGTTCAAAAAAAAAAAAAAAAAAAACCAAACAGATCCTGACCTCAAAAACTTTAAGATAATAAATGTATATGTTGTGTTAACTACCACCTTTGTGGTAATTAGTTAAAGCAGCAATAAGAAACGAATACAGAAGGCATGGGAATACAGACCAGTGTGCGACCTTGACCGCCACAAGGTCATCTGCCATAAATGGCCAGATTAGGGTTTTCCCTGGGACTGTCCCTGCTCCCAGGGCACGGAATTGTCCCTCCGGGGAGGCTCTGATAGAGTGTGGTCAGTCTAGCTCATGGCGCCAGGCCTCCAGATGGAACCTGAGGGAGGGTGGGAGAAGGGAGGTCAGGCTCCCTCTCCTCCCGGGAGATGCCCCTCATCCTTTGAGCATGTATCATCCACAAGACACAGAGGACACAAGACATGTGAGGGATGCTTACAGATCTCAGCAGAAGATATGGCTATAAATGGGGCCCTAGAGCTGGGCTCAGTGGCTCAGCCTGTAATCCCGCGCCTTTGGGAGGCTGAGGTGAGTGGATTGCCTGAGCCCGCAGGTTCGAGACCCACCTGGGCAGTGAGACCTCATCTCTACAATAAATCAAAAACTCAGCCGGGCATGGTAGTGCATGCCTGTAATTCCGGCTACTCGGAAGGCTGAGGCGGAAGGATCACCAGAGCCTAGCAGGTCGAGGCTGCGGTGGCTGGGAGCAGCCACTGCACTCCAGTCTGGGCAACAGAGTGAGACTCCAACTCAAAAAAAAAAAAAAAAAAGATAAATGGAGCCCTAGGAATCACCTCAAATGTAGCATGCTTCGAGGGTGGACATCATTGCATAGGTGAGGATACAGAGGCCAGAGGAGATTACATAACGTACCCAGGGGCATTCACAAGGCACGGCAGAGCAGGAATGCAAGCCAGGGATCCCGCATCCTGGCCCAGCACCATGTGGATTTCTGGCTGGCTTGGTCTCAGCCTTCATCTTGTCTGGCACCCCCAGCCCCCAGTCTCCAGCACCTTCCATACTAGCAGCCACCAGCCCCCAGAGAGGTCAGCTCTTCAGCCAGTTCACTGGGGTTCCCACCCCCAGTCCCTCTCCCAGGAGACACCCCAAGGGGAGGAAGCCAGCTGGGGAAATGTAATTTCCTGTAAGTCAATACTGGGATGAGAAATGGTCCTGGGATAAAATATGCCCTGTTGCCGACTCGGCTTGGATGCAAGCCCACGAGATGCCGTGTGACTGAGGGGTAAGAGGAAAGAGGGGTGTCTGGTGGGGGAGGGCGGGCAGCAGAGCCAGTGAGAGGGGACGTCTGGACGTGTGATCTGGGACCCTCTTGCTACATGTAGGAAGAAGCCTTGGGTGTCCACTCTCAGCTCTGGAAGGCCAGGAGGAGGCCTGTCTTAGCCACTGTCAGTCTCCGGGGACTAGGATGGTGCCTCATGTAACACAGATGCTCAGCATTTGCTGATTGTATGAACAGGTCACCTGGAGCTGGGAGGATTCTCCGCAGCCCATGAGCTGGGAATCTTAGATGGCACATCCGTTCTCCAAGCTTTTGCTTCACCAACTGCAAATCTACCTGCCAGGGAGTCAGCTAAAAACAATTAAATCAAGCATGCATTAGTTGAGCTTATGCACCTGCACCAGAGTCAGCTTTGTAATCCAATTCCCTCTCCATCCCTTTCTAACCACTTGCTTCACCTCTCAGAGTCTCATTCCCTCCTCTGAGAGACGGGCTCATGCAAGAATCATGAACATATTGACTATGAGTTGGTTGTATCAGTCATTTACAGTTTAGTATAAAAAAATTCTGTGTGCAGGCTTTGGGCAGGCACTGAAGGGAATTGCTAAGTTTTGGTGTTTACTGTGTACCCTGTGCTCTTTCAAGCACTTTGCATGTAAAAGTGCATTTGATTTTCACCACGACCCAGTGAGGTTCAAAGCAGGGAAGGAAATTATATGTAGCTGATAAGTGACCAGGTCAGGATTCAACTCAAAGTTCGCCACACCCTGGACACGTGCTTTACCCCTTCAGGTCAAAATTGCCTACGGGCCACAAAAATGAATTCGGGGTGTACCTCCTGGCCCCGTGTCTTTCACACTGTTTTGTGAACAGGAATCAGATTCCTAAATTGGCAGGTCTGGGGATTGTGCTTCTAACCAGCTCCCGAGAGGGGCCTGAACCACAACCCACTTCGAGTAGGGAAGTTCGGTGGGTGTCCACAGAGGGTCTCTAAGCAGGGTATGGTATGGTCAGATGGGCCACCAGCAGATTGCTGGGCTTGGACACAGTGAGGCTGGGGTGGGTGTTTATGCCCTGAGGTGCCTCTGAACTCAAACACTTCAGGAGTGATTCTTAAAGACACTCCCAGTCTCTCTGGAAAACTGATGGGATGTTGGAATGCAGGGGCCCTTCAGCTCCGCCCCTTCCAGGCCTAAAAGGAATATCAGCTCTGAGGCAGCCTCTCTTAAAAACGGCACCTCTGAGCCGCCACTCAGTATTCCAGGGACCACGCAGGATTCAATACATCAAAGGTTGAAGGATCATATAGCCCCATTAACTGCAAAGTTTAATTTCCCTTCGGGGCTGGTGGTTACAATGAAGCTACAGCAGCAATTACAACTTCCCCTTCGCTGACAACCTGCTCAGATCAATATAGGCAGCGTCACCCGGATCAGCCTCATTCGTCAGGAGCCTCTGGGCCACGCAAGGCCATCACCGCATGCACCACACGCCCTTCTTTTGGGGTGGTGGAGGAGGAGGCCAGGGGCACCTTGGAGGTGCCCAGTCTCCCGACCTGGTTTTGCAGAGGGGAAGCCCAGGACCAAGAGAACCAGAAGCCTCCCATTCATTTGTTAACCTTCTACATCTTTAATTAATCGAGCATGGACTTTTTTAGGCCTCAGGGCTTAACTGTAAAGGAGTGGATGAGGCTCTTGTCTTCATGGGGAAACAGAGGTAAAGTGGACCCAAAAGTGGAAAAACCTTACCCAGTTTGCCATAGGGGCCCCTAAGGTCAAGAGGTCAGGGATGGCAGCTTGGCAACATCTGAGAAGGGTCTGGAGGAGGTGAAGGAGGGAGGCATCTGAAGACCCAAGGAAGGACACTCCAGGAAGAGGGAGCCATCCTTGCCCGGCCGTGAGGGGGGAGGAACAGGAGAAGAGTGGGCACAGTGCTTCTGAGTGGGAACGACAGGACTTGCCAATGAAGCCAAGGGGCAGGCCAGATTTTGTCTGGATTTTGTTCTGGGTGTGATGGGGACCTACCTGCAGGGGAAATGGCTTGTCCAAGCATGCCCGTGGCCTCAGAGGCTGACCTGAGACAGAACGAAGGTCCCCAGAGCATTCTGCCCCCATACCAGGTGTGTTGGCCACACGAGAACATCCTAGTCATAGTCAGGTGACTGGGATCAGCGGCCATTGGGCCATTGACCCAGCATCAGAGTGAACAAGGGGATGCCTGAAGCTTCTCTGACATCCTAACAATGGGATGCAGTGTTGCTGGACGCCATATTCCCTGTATTTCAACTCAGTCATTGTCTTCTAAGGATGTCCACTTCCTCCACTGACCCTCATGGCAAGCCTTGATGCCAAGGTCTTGGATTCCTGTTTTATTTGTTCAGGTGCAGAAGCCAAGGCCAGAGCACCTGCAGAAACATCCTCACCCACCCCAAGGCCAGTCTCAGACTGTCTTCTGCTAGACCCCTATAGTCACACCTGCAGACACTGACAGCAAAGGCTGGGTGGTCTCTTTCAAGGCTCTGGAGACCAGAACTCACTTCCTTCCCCCTCCTCCCTCCCTCTGTTCCTCCACTTTCATTCAATCTTCTTTTCATTCTTTTTTTTAGCACTGTCATTCTTCCTTTGATTTATTAACAAAACCATTATTAAATCCTGCTCCAGTTTGGCAGTGGAAAACTGATAAACAGAGACACAAAAACGATGGGAGATTGGGGCAGGGGAGAAATAAAGTGCAGAGGTCCAAGAAAGAGAGGAAGAAGGCCACGTTCTTTTTCCTCTTTTTTTTTTTTCTTTTTTAAGTCAAGGTCTTACTCTGTCACCCAGGCTGGAGTGCAGTGACATAATCACAGCTCACCACAGCCTCGACCTCCTAGGCTCAGGTGATCATTCTGTCTCAATCTCCCTAGTAGCTAGGACTACAGGTGCACAGCATCACACCTGGCTAATTTTTAAATTTTTTTTTGGTAGAGCTGAGGTCTCGCTATGTTGCCCAGGCTGGCCTTGAACTCCTGGGTTCAAGCAATCCTCATTCCTCGATCTCCCAAAGAGCTGGGATTATAGGTGTGAGCCATCACACCGGGCTGGAAGCCACCTTTCACATCACATGATGCCCTCCTGGTGCCAGGTATTCCACTCCTGGTGCTTGATTAGTTATGCCTTTCCAGTACTGATATCTTCAACCCAGATGCTCGCTGTGGGCAAGCCACATAGCTCCATCTCTGCTGTAGTGTCTGACATAGCTCCATCTCTGCTGTAGTGTCTGACAAGATGAAGGGTCTCTACTGTAATGTCTGACACAGATGGGGAGTCGAATACAGGACAGTGTGAATGCAGACAGGACACACTCCAGGGCCGGGTTACCCGAGTATGATGACTCCCAACTCTGCCGTGTACCAGCTATGTGACCTTGGACAAGTGGTTTAACCTCTCTGAACATCAGTGTTCTCACCTGAAAATTGGGGATGAGTGTAGCGTCTCTCTTGTGGGCTTCTATGAGACTCGGTGATGAAGTTGCCTATACAAAGGACTATCTCCGTGGATGCAAGCGAATTATTGTTATCTGGTTGCTATGCTGCCCTGGGTAATCCATACCATCTCTTCTGAGCCTCAGTTTCCCCTTTTGTGTGTCCTCTTGGTAAAGAAGCCCAGGTGGGGCCCAACAGCAAGAATCGAGGGCAGCTCCATCCTCCCCCAAGGAGGAAGGTGGGAGATAGGGGAGATTGAAGGCGGCCCCTCTGCTCACCTGATCCCAACAAAGCTCTCTGTCAGCAAGAGGGTGGGATCTGAGAAGCAGCCCAGCAGGGATGGGGAGAGGGATCAGACAGGGCATGCACGGCACTGACAAGCACAGATGGTTGTGCTAAGACAGGAAAGGAGCCACTCTCTGGCTGTGAAATACCACCCCAGCCGATGTAAATGCTTGGAAGAATGAATGTCCAGAGCTTTGATTTGTAGCTTATCTGCCAAGAGGTGGAAGCTAGCGTGGGAGGCAGGTGGGGTCTGGGAATAGGTTCCTGATGCCTTCCCAGTTCCCAGGAAACCGAGGCCATGTTTCCTACTCCATGGACAAGGGAGTCACTCATGCAGAGAAGCCAAAGGGGAAAGGACTTTTCTGTGGGGAAGTCAGGAAATGGTGACGGGCAGTGCGCCTCCTGCTGGGCTAGCGCCTTCACTTGTCACCTCAAATCACCTCCCCCAGCTCAGAGGAAGGGGTGAATACGAGGAGACCCAAAAATCTCCAGAATTATCTTTTGGAGGGAGTGCCCCTTTGGTACAGCCTTCACCCACTAGGCAAGTGTTCTAGGAACCCATCAGCGTCAGTGGACCAGCTGGCATTGTTGTGTGAGGCTGCGTTCAGCTTCAGTGATTTTTTATTTTTTTATTTTTCTGAGATTCTTTCAACACGTTTGCTCATTTTATGATGGATGATTTAGGAGCACACCTGCCCACACTGTGCTGAGTGTTCAGTAGTTTTTTATCAAAAATGGTATAACCCCACGCCCCCCCCATTCACCCAGTCTCATCCTCAGAGACTTTTTGTTTGTTTGTTTCCCCTGATGAAACAGCCCTCAAAGGGAAATGTTTTGCCAATGTTGAAGAGGTTAAACAACAAACAGCAGAAGCACTGAAAAGTTTCAAAAGTGATGCGTTCATAAACTATTTTGAGCAGTGGAAAAAGCACCTTGATAGGTGTATTGCATCAAACAGAGAGTACTTTGAAGGTGACTGAAGTTTAAACAGGCAAGAATCAATACACAGTTTTTATAAATAAATTCTGGGCTTTTTGCATCCCCACTCATATGTTCACTGAGCAGATGGGAAGCTGAGGTTCAGGGAACAGAACTAACAATGTCACATAGTAGAACAACATTTGTTGCCCCAGCTAGAGTGCAGTGGCACAATTAAAGCTCACCACAGCCTCAACCTCCTGGGCTCAGGTGATCCTTCCACCTCAGCCTCCTGAGTAGTTAGAACTACAGGCACCTGCCACCACACCTGGCTAATTTTTTTATTTTTGTAGAGATGAGGTCTCACTATGCTGCCCTGGCTGGTCTCGAGCCCCTGGGCTCAAGCAATCCTCTTGCCTTGGTCTCCCAAAATGCTGAGATTACCATTATGAGACACCATGTGTGGCCTCAGATGAATGATGCAGTGGAGTTAAAAGCCAACCTGTCACTGGGCTACGTGTGGCTTTGGAGTATTTTTTGGATACTGGACAGGGCTTGAACTTTTCTTGAACTCTTCCTGACCACGGTAGAACCTATGGAATACTGAGGCCTTCCCAAGGCTAGGCCTGTGGGCAGCAGCAAACTTTAAGCCTAGGTGGACATGCTCCTCAACCCTGGCCCCTCACAGCTGTGCCTCTTCCAATAACAATATTTTCTCTGCTCCCTCTGAAGAGAAAGTCATGTGTTAAATGGAAGATTTGCTTGAGTGAGTCGCCAGGAACCTAAGCGAAATCATATTAAGGAAGTAATATTTATTATATCCATAAAGCAACCCGCACGGGCAATGTGCGGGGGCCAGATGGGAGACCCAGATGTGCAGGCAGTCAAATCAAGCCTGTCAAAGGGGGGAGGAGGAGTATGGGCCTGTGAGTAAAAGTCCTTCAGCCTTGGAGACGGGGGCTCTCAGAAGAAGGAACAAAAAAGGTAAGGGTGTCCTGCAGTGACGGAGACTATTGAGACAGCCCAGATGAGGCAGGTGGCCAAGGATGAAGGAGGACAGATTTGCAGGACATGAGTAAGAACAGGGAAGGGTGGGGGAGCACAGAGGAAGGAAGAAAGGGAGGGAAAGGGAGGTGGAAGGAAGAGGCTTGGGGTGCAGTTGCCCGAGTCCAGAAGGGTTGAAATCTAACTCACACTGTACTTTGAAGCTATGTATGCTTGACAAGAGGACTCTGTCCAGAGGAGGAACCTATTATTATTGGTTTTCACGTGGCAGTGGTCTAGCCACAGTCCTCAATGGAAGAAGGAGGAGAAGGAGGAAGAGCATGCAGGGGAAGAGAACAACCAGCTTCTCTGATGCCTCTGCTCTGCACCTTACTAGACTGCCCACCTTATTCATGGTTAACACATTCTTTCCTCCAGCCACATTTTCCTTGGTCCATGCTAATCCCACCTAGACTTCCAAGCCCTTATCAGTCATCACCAGCTCAGGGAAGCCCTCCCAATTGCCCACCTCTCCCAAAGAAAGCTCATGACTCTGTCGAGCAACCCAAAGCTAATCTACAAGCCAAGTCCTGCATTGGGCCCAGCTGTGATGCCTACCTCGCTACTGGTTGGTGACCTTTCGATGTTATCCCTCTTCCCATCCACACTGCTCTGGGCTCAGGGACATCGGTTACTCTGAATCCTCCCTGATAGTCATGGGTGCAAGAGAGTGAATGAGCTCCTTTCATTCCTCTTTAAATTCTTATTATAACAAAGACCACAATGGTGGCAATTCAGACCCTGTGCCAGGCAGGTGGGCAGGGCCAGTGTAAACAATCACCTGGACGATGTACTGTAAACATATGTTGTCCTTGCAACTCAGCATCCCTTCCCCTGTGTTCTGAAATCAGGTGTTTCTATTCCTTAGGGACCCACCCTTACTCCATTCACAGTCCATGAGACTCTAGGTGCTCTGACCCCTCCCCTTGGTTCCATATGGTGAGTCCTATTCCTGCAGGTCACAATGGCTGGTCCATGACCCAAGCCACGCTATGAGAGCCAGTCCTTTGACTTTTGCTACAACTCTCACGAAAGAGCCTCCTTTCCTCTGGCAGTGGAGGATAAGCGATTCCAATGGAGTTGCAGGTGCTAGTGACCATCTTACCACAGAGGAGAAAAATTCCTACCCCAAGGATGGAGCCAACTCAGAGAAAAGCAGAGCCAAGAGATAGAAAGACAAATATTTCTGATGACATGGTTTGAGAACCTGGGCCTAGCCACACCTGAAGCTGTAAACTTTTTTACTCATATAAGCCAATACAGTCCCTTTCCAGATGAAGACAGCTTCATTTGGGCTTCTGGCATTTTACCTTGACAGGGCTCTAATCAATAAGTAAAATGTCCTCAGTCTAGTTCTTTGTTAATCATCATTGCAATGCAGAAAGGGGGAGCTTTGGACTGAGAGTTAAAAGACCTGAGATTTGACTAGTTTGATTAAGCAGGTTGGTGGTCCTTAGGACATTCACTTCCTCTCACTGGGCCTTTCTATTGTGTAAGTAAAAGTTGTGTTTTGTTTGGCTTAGTTGTTCTTTCATGTTTTAAATAAAATGTGCTTGTTAATGTTTTGTGCAGAACAATGACTTCTGTGGTCAGTGAGGAGGGCTACATCACCATGGACACATCTCTCATGTCTTCAGTCACTTCCCATCGTCTCCGGATGACTCCAGCTGTGTGGGCACTGCGACCTTCCCTGTCCTGAAAGAGGAAAGGCTTCAAGAGATAGGTAGGTACCTGGAGCAGACAAAAGCTCCTGCACGCACTTCGGCACAAGACAGACTCTGCTTCAAATCCCGCAGACCCACTGGTTGGCATGAGAATCTTAATAAGTCCCATCATCTCTCTGAATGTGTTTCCTCATTGCAGGATGGGAAACCATTATCTTTACTCTCCACAATTAGAGGCTGCATTTAACTGTGTGCATCACCACAACAGCCTTATGAGTTAGGTTCTATTATTATTCTCATTTGGCAGAAGAGAAAACCCAGGCTGTCAGTTATGATTCACACCTAAAGTCAAGGTGTGAAACCAGGTCTGTGTGACTCTGGAGTTCAAGTGCATACGAGCACCACACATACAAATATCTATAATCCAGCCAGAAACATGACTGGCATTCAAAAGTAGGTTCACACAATTGGATATTTCTATTCCATAGCACTTTCTGTATTAATGATAAAAATATTTTAGTGCCAGGCTGTGCAATACAGTAGGCCACACGTGGCTCTGATGACTGAGGAAGTGAATTTTAAGTTTCATTTAATTTTAATTAATTTACATGTAAAGAGTCGCATGGATCTGGCAGCTAGTACATTGGACAGAGCAAGACTAGGCACTCTGCCCCCTAGAAGAAAGACGGAAGGCATTTGTAAGTAGATAACTCCAGCGTCAGGCTGACCTGCATTCAGATCCCCATTGGATGTTTCCCAGGGGTTGGCCTCAGAAAGCAGTTTCAATAAAGAGTGACAAAAGCCTCCAGCTTGATTCCACAATACTGAGTATGCCCTGCATCCGGGGTTTTATGCTCGATGTTGGGACGATGGTGGGGAATTGGAAACACAGGAGCCCAGCCCTCAAGGCTTGTCCAGCATGGGGGTGCTTGTCTGAAAACGTGCACCCTGTCCAAGAGGCAGAAACATGGAGCCTGGCACGTAACACATGCTCGCCAAAGGGAAGCTTATTTCAAGAAGCAGACATCTTCTGGAAGGGACTTGGCAATATCTCCAGAGCATTTCGTATTAACTCGAGAAAGTTGGGAGGGTTATGCAAATAGGCCTGTTGAATCAAGAATATTCCTAGTCAAATCATTATGCAGAACGGTTTCCCCTCTGCATAAGGTGGCAAAAATTATCTCCCCGGTGCCAATTATGTGCTTGTTAGCACTGACATTCTCAAAGTCATTACACTGAATGGGTGCCGTTTATGTAAGATCTACACTGGGTTCCATTGTAATTTTTTCTCTGTTTACAACCTGGTGTAATAAATGTCATTTTCTTCAAATGTTAAAGTATTTGGTATTTAATCTATCATTAAGGCTTGGAATATGTTTGCCCCTAAAAGCCACTCACTCCCACCCAAACACCCCCAGGTGTCATGGAATGGAGCAAATATTAGAGAGTGCCTGGCGAGGATGGGTCAGGAGACAGGAATTCCATTTCTGGCATGATGACCTTGAACGTGTCGCTTTTCTCCCAAAGCCTCAGCACGCCACGTGTCATGCAGTGGTATAAGATCAGGTTATTGCTGAAGGACCTTTGCAGACTTGATTTCCTATATGCCTGTTGAGAAGTTCAGCTTTTGTTGTTGAAGATTAAAATCATATTAATAGCATATTTTTAAAAACAAACAAGTGGAGCAAAATAGAAATGATAGATAATTGATAGAAAGATAGGTAAATGATAGGTAACAGATAAATACATAGGTAGATGATAGAGAGATAGCTATCTCACAGGACAGTTATGATATTCATTCTATAGATAATTGATAGATAAGTAGATGATAGATAATTGATAAATAGGTAGATGATTGATTGATAGCTCATAGCACAGTCACGATATTCATTTAATAGAATATTGATAGGTAATTGATAAATAGATTAGTAGATGACAGCTTGATAGATAATTGATAAATAGGTAGATAGATAGATAGATAGATAGATAGAACATCACAGACCACAAACAGTGGAGAAATGATAAATTACTGAATAAACTGTATTGAAAAACTGAATCACTCTTTGGGGAACAATCAAGCTGGATTCCAACTTCACATCATATACCGAAATAAAGTCCAGACAGATTACACACCCACACATGAAAGGTATAAACTAGAAAGCAAATAAAAGAGAGGAGAATATTTTTGTGACCTCAGTTGGGAAGGGAGAGGATTTCTTGAAAATATCCAAATATCAGAGATGATAGCTGTGATAAAAGGATAGATTTCACTATATCGAAATTAAAGAACTCTGTCCATGGACACTACAGACAAAGTTAGCACACACGGCTCATTGAATGAAACAAGAGCTTTGCAAAAACAGTTATCTAGAAAACATAGAGATGTATAAATCGGAAAAAAAAACATAGAAAAGCCAATGGTGAAATGAACAAACTATATTAGTAAATAATTTACAAAGAGAGAAAGAAAATTGCTACTTAGTATATAAAACTTTTTTCAAAATTGCTAGTGATGAGTGGCATAGAAGTTAAAATAGCCATGAAGTAGCACCTTATCCACATTTAACTAGCAAAAGTCAGAGAGAAAGGTGGTCTTTCTATCATGTCTTGACAAAAATGTGATGAAAGCAGCATTTTCTCATACAGTTGGAGAGAGTGTGAACAGCGCAGCCGTCTGAGTCTGGTCAGACTTCATTTCACACAAGCCTAGCCAGACTTAGTGAAATTAAGCGTGCAGACACCCGAGAGCCCAGTAATCCCATCCTCAGTGATACACCCTGGAGGAAATTCTTTCTCAGGGCCACAAGAAGACACGTACGGTGTGTTCATCACATTCAAGTTGCACTGCCACAAAGTTGGAGCCTCCCTTCTCAGAGTGGGAGTGGCCAGGAGCAATCCCTGGTGGTAGGCAAAGTAGGAATGTACTCTGTAACTCTCAGAGGATGCTAGCCAGGGCTATATGCAGCAACAGACAGAAAGCAGAAACCATGCCGAGCAAGAGTGAGAGGCAGAAGGAAAACCAGAGACCACGTCTGTAATGTACAAAAGCACACGCACCATGTGCACCCTTTTCCAGGGTGCAAATCTACACAAACTGCAGGACAGAGGTTGGACAGAATACAAGCTAGGATGAGGGCCAGTGTGGGAAAAGGAAGAGTGTTGGGCTGGAAGATGAAACTTAAAAACAAAAAAGGAGTCTTTATAGAGGGGTCTACTCAAAGCTGTGCACCTGAATATCTCAGAACTGTGCATCATAGTATCTCTCTTTTTGCTCCTTTTTTTTCTGCGTTTTGCTAGGGGTGACAATATATAGATTAGATATAGATTGAATTAGATATCTAAGGATGTATCTATAGCATTTAATACAGATCATCTAATCTGTGCAACAAATCAGTAACACAGGCATCACTATGAGAGTTTACAAACGAAGAAGCTGAGGCTGGTTTAGGGAAGATGATTTCTCAAGATCACCAGGCTCATCCGTGGCTGAGCTGGGACTGGGCTCCAGGTCTCCCCATGCCACAGGCCCTGCCGGGAAGACACTCCACTCTGCTAGGGCCCGTTCAGGTGGCTCCCCGACTTGCTCCCTCCCTAGAAGCACCTTCAGGACCGTTCAAAACTGAACACACCTCTCTCTCTCACACCACACCCAGGCCTGTATCTCCAGAGTGGGGGCCATGGTAGAGGCATCACTGTACACCCAGCCTCCAGTAGAAACCAGCCATGCGAGGGTGGTCAAGAAAAGGATGGCCAGCTGCTTTTCTGGGTCACAAAGCATCCTGTCACCTCATCCACCAATAAAACAGAGGAGCTTGCCTCACAAGCACTCAGATGGCTTGTCTAAAATTTAAAAAAAGAAAATAACAAGTGCTGACAAGAATTGGTGAAATTGGAACTCATGCTCTGTTGGTGAGAATGTAAAAGGGTAAACCTGCTGTGTAAAACAGTATGGTGGTTCCTCCAAAGGTTAAAAATATAATGACGATACGACCCAGAAACTCCATACCTTGGTATATACCCTATGGAATGGAAAAGAGGAATTTGGACAGATATCTGTACACCCATGTTCAAGTAGCCAAGAAGTGGCAGCAATCCAACTGTCCATTGACAGATCAGTGAATGAGTAAAATGTAGGATATACATAAGTAGAATATTATATGACCTTAAAAAGGAAGAAAATTCTGGCACAAGCTGCAACATGCAACTTGAGGACATTATGCTAATGAAATAAGCCAATCGCAGAAAGATAGATACTATGATTCTAAGATAAGAATAGCACTGGGCGGAAGTAGGAGGATGGGGAAATAACAAGCAGTAGTTAAAAAGTCATATGACCAGCCAAGGAGGAACTATCACCACCAGCTACAAAGACAAAGAACTGACAAGGCCGTGAAAAAAAAAATAGGATGTAGTCAAACCATTCAAGATGGCTGCATCCAGCATGGCGATGGGTTTGCCTAGCAAGTGATCCTCAGACTCATTACCCCCCTCAGCATACCCTATGACATACCCACTGGCACCATGACAGTTTCAGGTTTGACTAAATAAGGACAGAAAAAGGGAGGGTGGCCAATTCCAGGAAATCCTCACCTCTTTCCCAGAAAATCCATGAATATTCCATCCCATAGTTAGAGAAAACTATAAAAATAAAAAAAATCCCAAGCCGCATTAGACACAACTCACTCTCTCAAGTACACCCACTCCCTCTCTCTTGAGTGTGTACTTTTGCTTCACTCTGGCTCGTCCTTGAATTCTTTCCTGCAATGATGTCGATGTCAAGAACCCAAATACTGGAATGAGGTTGAGAGTCTCCTCTGTTTCAGAAGACCCTCCCACAGGGCATATCTCCACTTATATATGGTGTCTAGTATAGGTAAATGTATAGAGACCAAAAGTTGAATGAGGGTTTCCAGAGACTAGGGGAAGGGGTAAGTGGGGATTTGTGTAATGAGCACAGAGTTTCAATTCTTCAAGACAGAACATTCGTAGGATTTGTTGTGCAGCACTGTGAATACACTTAGTACTACCGAACTGTACACTTAAACATGGTTAAGATGGTACATTTCAAGTTATATGTGCTTTACCGCAATTAAAAATAAATATATACATATATGTAAAATAAATCTATAGGATTGACATTCCAGAAACTTCTAGGCTGAAAGCAACATCATCAGAGTAGAGCTGGAGGATGAGGGGGAATGGTGCCTTAGAAAAGAAACATTTTTCCTAGACAGATCCTCTTTCTTAAAAGATTTGCTGTCACACTTTCTGGTCTGGCCAATATCCAATCTATCTCAAGATCAGTATCTTTCCCCTGCTTTCCTAGAAATTAGCTTGGTTAACTGGTCACAAGAGTTTATAGGTGAAAGAACCCCAGGTAGTTTTAACATTGTGTGCGTATTTGACCGTGTCTACCTCCTGTAAGAACAGTCAGGCCCTCAGAAGCAAGGGATCACGTCTGGTTTTATCCATCAATTTATTCCTTGTTGCAAGTGCATAAAAAGTGCTCAATAAACATTAGCTGAATGGCACAAATGTAAACATACACACTTTCCCAATCTGGAAAAAAATAGTGTTATTCGTATTTCTAAAAATAATATAAGGGAAACTAAAGAAGAAAAAAGGAGGAAAGTCTTTTTCCTTCATTAGTTTCCTTTATTTTTAAAAATTATAAATAATATTTTTAAGTTATATAATTATATTTTTTTAATTAAAGAAAAATTTTTGTCCTCATTCTCAACATCAGTATTTCGAGGGACCACCTTTTCTTCTATCTCTTCTCCTCCTTTGACATTACTCCCAACTCAGAATCTATCAAGATAAATCCCCCTCAGGACAGTCTTCTAGTTCACAGGTGAGCTATGGGGAAAACCTTTGCCTAGAAGCTGGGATAGCTGTTAACCTGCTGTGTGACCTTGGGCGTTTTGAACGTGTTTCTCCATTCCCCTCTCCATGGCTGAGAGCTTGCTAAGCAAGGTTAAATCGCTTGCCCAAGGTCCCAGAGTGCCAATCGACAAATCCAGCCCTTGAACCCAGCCCAGGAATCCAATTCAAAACTCACGGTCCAATTCAAAGACCGCAGTTACACAGGCTCCAAGCACATGAGCCAGTTCAGACTTTGCAAACCCTATTCCTTGAGTCCTGGCCTTTCTCCTGATGTCTTGCAGTTCCAGAAGCTCTTGGACCCCACCAACCCAGAGAATCCTCCATGGGATGCTTTGCCAACCTTGCTTTTGACAACCCTCATGACAGATCAGGATCTGCAAGTGGCCATCTGTCCCCAGCCTGGCTCTTGACGGCTGTCCTCCAGTCAGAACAAAGTGCCTCCAAAACTGGGTTATTAATCTCAAATCACTCTCTCCCCAGCCTCTCCCATGTTCCACATCCATGGCCAGGAACAGGCAGTCCCCACTAGCAGGCTCTTCTGCAGTCATCCTGGTAGATCCCGCAGCTCAAGCTTGAAGAACCCCGGGCTCTTCTGCAGCCATCCTGGCAGATCCCGCAGCTCAAGCTTGAAGAACCACAGGCACTCATGACTTGAGCCCTCTCTCATTTGGGTTTCCAGAGAAATGCTTGTATTTTAAGGGAATTCAGAAAACAGCTGCCTGGCAAGATGGGTGTGGGTAACCACAATTTCAAACAAGTAAACTGAGGCTATATGGGGAATTGTCAGATGAATGATGAACAGGACTAGGGTCCTGAGATTTGTTTTTAGCTGTTCAGGAAGGGAGAACCCAGCATAGTCAATATGGCTCAGCTTGACCTTCTGGATAAAAGAAAGGGTAACACCTTTCAGCTTCCTGAAGAATGACATACCATACCCTGCAAGCCCTTTCTGTGCCTTGGGCTCTTAGAAATCAGGTGCGGGCTTCCCAAGTCTTCCATACTGTGGCTCTTCCAGGCCAAATCTGAGCCAAGCCCTGAACTAAATTTTGGGAAACAGAATGTGGTGGGTGCAGACCCTTACCCAAGGAGACCAGACCGAGATACTTCACAATCTCACGATGCCATGCCTGGCAGTTGCAGGAATCCTGGGAGAGCCCTTTCCACTCAGGAAGACTGATGGTCCATGACATCTTCATGCAAGGGACTGCGCTCAAGACTTGACTATCAAGGACAGGGAAGAGGCACCGCAAAGGATCCTTCATTCTCAATAACTCTTGAATCCATCCCCGTAGTCACTCCCTCTGTCCCCCAATCTGGACAGGCCACCATCGTCTCTTAGCTTGGGATGGCTGTAGCAGCTTCTTCACTGGCTGTTTCCACATTCCCCCTCTCAAATTCCTCTGCTACATTTGAATCCTAAAACTCAAATCTAGTCTCGCCACTCTTTTGCTCCACACCCTCCGATGGTTTCCCACTGCCTTCAAAATAAAAGCCACTCACCTGTGTCCTGCAAGGTCATGCACAGGCTGGTCCCTGCCACCCTCCCCCAGTGCTCTCTGCCATGCAGTTCACATTCAGCACCTGGGTGTGTGCTGCTCAGGGCTCCAGGCACACTCTGTGCTGGGTTTGCCTGTGTGCTTCTGTGTAAGGATCACCTCTGCACCGATGACTTACTCCCATTCCCCATAGAGTCCTGCTCACCTGGCCCCTGCCTTGGTACCACTCCTAAAGAGAGTTTTCCATGCCCACCACCACCCCTCACTCCATGTGCGCTGACATTCGGTTCACTACCCACACACTGGAATCCATACCCAGGTCCAAGTTACCACAGGGCCAGCTCCCGCTCTGAGAGATGGTGGACTTCTGCCATGGTAAGCCAGGATGGGGTCACCAGGGGCAAGGATGCTGCTGCTCCTGACCCCACCCTGGTCTGTAAGAGCAGAAAGAGGAGGAAATAGGAGGAAGCCACTAGCACAGCTGTGGGATGTGGGCAGTGAGCTGATGGAGTTGGGTCAGTGCAGCCAGCCCCAAGAGCAGCCATGCCCACACTTCACACAGTGCCAAGGTTAGTGTGGCTCACAGCTCAGGGCGGCCCATGCACCTGCATGCTTCCCAGCCCTTCCCAATGATCCTGCTGTGCTTAGGATGGCTTCTGCAGGAAAGCCATCCTAAGTACAGCAAACACTAAGCCAGAATGTGGGTGCCAGAGACAAGACCCGCTGAGCAAGACAGGCGCCCAGACAGAAGCCAACTCTGTCCCTCCCCAAGGGGGAAGCCCTACCCTCATTCTCAATCCAAATTTATGCTTTTCATTTCACTTTTTTACATGAGAGAGAGAGAGAGACCTCAAATGCTGCACTAAAAAGTCAAAACGCAAAAGGGGAGATTAGGTGAGGTGTGGAAAGGCGACTGGTCAGGGTCGAGCAGGTTTAATCCTTGGAAGGAAGAAGCCACCCGCAGAGATGTGAGATGTGACTCAGACATCATTTAGCTGTGTGACCTAGGGCAGGTCAGATGTCCTCTCTGGGCTTTTGTTTCTGACCCCAGAGAACGAGCAGGGGGTGAGCAGATTGTCGATTTACTCATCCACTCAGCAAGTGTTTGTTGAGTGCTTTGCTAGGCTCCAGAGACCAAGCGATGGCCAAGGTCAGGCATGAAGGGCAAGGTAAACATCCACCAGAGAAGTGGTACCCAAAGGGGCAGAGCAGCAAGGGGTGTGGAAGGGGCCAGCGTCGGAGGGCAGCACAGAGCCGGAACGTGGAAGACTGTGCTCCCGAAGTCTGCAAAGCCCTGCCACTTGTCACTCCCACACTTCCGTTGCTTCTGCCTGAGTGAAGGAAGCGCCGTGGGATGGCCACACCACTGGGCTCCAGCGCCAGATGCTACCCCTGCTCTGGGCTCTGCATTCAAGATTCAAGCCTCCATCCCATGGGGCTTCCTTCCACCTCCTGCGCCCACCGCTGGATCTCGATGTGCCACATCCACTTTTCCCATTTTTCTCTCTGCACTTCTCGCCTTTCATTTCTAACCAAACTTCAGATGACGGGAACACTGATAAATTAATGATTGTAATTAATAAAAATTGACTCTGTGCTAATAAATTATTATGAAATGGCCTGTCAGGTTTTTTAATGAAATGCAAAAAGCTGCAGTAATGAAATGAGTGTGTGCACTTTTCCATCCGAGACGTGAGGAAATATATCCACAGGGTGCCCAGGCATCTACAAAGAGAGAATCCAGGGGAAGAAAAGCAGGGTTGGATCAATGCTCAGAGGCAAGAGAAGGGGTCACTGCTGCGAGGACCCACTGTGTTAGACTCGTAGGCTGTCTTACTAGCTCCATGAGGTAGATAATGTTATTACCTCTCGCTTTTACAAATGTGGAAACTGAGGCCCAGAAGGGGTAAGAAGCCACTGTCAGTCCAAAGCCATTACGTTGCAGAGCTGAGATCAAAAACTTTTGAATTCCAGACCCCTCTCCTACTTCATAAACCACTTAATTATATCACCTTTGAAAAACCTGGGACTTGGAAGCAAGGAGCTTGAGTTCAAATTCTGATTCAGCCACTGGACATTGTGCTTTTAGGTTGCTTTTGCAGCTCTAAGCCTTGGTTTACCCATCTGTATAATGGGGATAGCGATATCTTTTTCACGTGTTTTTGTGCCTATACCTGAAAGAATAAAGTAAGACAAGGTATGTGAACACATGTGGCCCTGACAACATCCATCCTCTTCTCCTCCGTGCGTTTGGCTTAAGAAACTCTGAGAAGGAAAAGCGTTGCAAGCAAAAGGGTTTGAGGTCATGGAGAGGAGGCATGGTGACACCCTCATTCACGCCCCATCCAGGCTCTATGGAGTGTTTAATATTACCAGGTTGTCCCAGTTCTTTGTAAACTATAGCCATGAATGTAAAACAACCAATTTTTACAACAGAATTGTTTAACCCGGCACCAATTAAAAGTACCTGTTATTAAAAAAGGTAATTATGCTGTAATTAGTTTGACACAAGACATTAAGCAGATTATCATCAAAGCCAGGGAAATAGTAACTTCAAAGCAATTTCCCCTCTTGAAAGAGGCATTTACATGCCACCATTGGAATGCAGTCCTTACTCTGGGCACTTTTGAAGGCAGGGAAATGTGGTGCCTCGCTCTTCCGAGCAGTTTGGAGATTGATGGCAGGGAGTGCCCACATTACCAAAGAACTTGGGTGGCTGGCTGCAGAAGTCCTTCTCAGGAAACCCACATTCTGGGCCAGGGACTAGCTGGGCACTGCCAGCTTGGGCCAGAGGCTGCTAACAGAACCACCTCAGGTCTGAAGGAAATGCACCAACCACTGTGGGTCTAGCACCACACTCAGGTTGTTCCAATATTTGCTCCTAGACTCCCCAGAATCCACCTGTAAGGCAGGACTAATGAGATCCCATTTGCAAGGGACAGGACACAGGTTGCTGACCACGAGTGTAGCAAGGAGGGAGGGAGCTGAACGTCTCCCTTCTAATGATGAGAGGAAAGTACTTTCCCTGGCAACCATGTTATTTGAAATATGTATCAGATCAAGTCACCTTTTCCCCTGGAGCAATCTTTCTGGGCTGGAGCCTTCCAGAAGACTCTGATCTCATCTCCCTGTCTTGTCCCTTCTGTGTCCTGTCCCTCTTCCTTTTCTCTCACCTGCTGGATTCCTGGGGGAGGCGGGACAGGAGGACATCAAAAGATCAGCATTCCTAAGAGCAGCTCAGCCCACACACCCATACTTCAGGACCAACGTTAAGTACCCTTCTTCCTATCCCCAAGTGACCAAGGACCATCTCTGCCCCTTACCAGTCACGTGGCCTTGGATGATTTATGCCACCTCTCTGAACCTAGTTTCTTCTCTTAAAAACTGGATTAATAAAAGCATCTACGTTAAAGAACTGTTGTGAAGAGTTCACGCCAAATGCTCAGTAGGCATCCTGGCACATTGCAAGTTCCTAACAAATGAGAACTATTATTATTATTAACCTGTGTCTCCTGACTTCTGACCTCTGTGCTCCCATTAGCCTGTAGAGCTCTGCTTTCTAAGAGACAGAACAAAAATACACACAAACACACACACACACACACACACACACACACACACACACACACACGGCAGGGAAAGGGCAAAACCAGATGGTTGGAGTAGTGAACTAGACGTCTTCTTTCCTAAAACTACACAAATACTCTCTGATTTATTTATCCTGAAAGATGCAAATTTCCTTTTCTCTGGGTAGCCTTGTAATAGTATTAATTAATTAATATTTAATAATTATTTAACAGTATTAATTAAATGACACGTATTGAGCATTTAGGCTTCACCAAGCATGTTACGTCAACCATATCATTCAAAACATCTCAACCACTCTATGAGGCAGGTAAGATTATAGAACATAAACTTTATTCATTTTGTAGATGAAGAAACTAAGGCTCGGAGGGGAATGGTAACACACACTGTCACCCAGGTGGTAAATGGCAAGAGTCAGGATTTGAATACATATCCCTCTACATTTAGCCCTCACCCAAGATGCTTTCCTGCCCTGCAGATCACATAGTCTGGTAGAAAGAGAGACAAGTGATTAGGAGCTTGCAGTAAGCACTGGGTGCATAGTAGGTACTCAGAAAAAGTGTCCTCTCCACTCTTCTCCTTAGTTCTCAGGTTCCCCATCTTTTGACTCAAAGGCTTGGACAGGTCTTCTCTAAGGGCCCATGGATTCATCACGTACTGCCAGAAGGGCATCTCAGTACCACCCTTACCACGGACTGTCACCCTGAGGTCCCACTTGTGTTCTCAGGTCCCCTATCTGAGACCCTTGCCTGTCCTCAAAGGCTCCAGAATCTGGAAAGAGCTATATGAGATGCTCCTGGCAGTGGGGCCTCAAGCCCATCCTGCTGTTGCCATGACAACAATGCCAGCATCAATCTTCTTCAAGCCCCTCTTCCCAGCTCTGCCTCTCTCTGTCTTCTGTCATATCTGTCCCTGCTGGCTGCCCCAGCAGCAGGAGGCAGGGTGAGTTGCCAGCACCAAGCATTGCATGCAGCCATGGGGCAGGAAGAAGAAGCAAGAAGAGAAGGGTCAGGACTAGGAGTATCATGCTCATTCAGGGGCTGGGAGGGGTTTTGGCAAACCCAATTTCTTCCCCTCTCCTGTTTTCTTTCAGAGCACATAATTCACATCAAATATAGTGCTATAATTTTTGCATGCATTACACTCATTCAAGTTCAGCTTATATGTAGCCTCCTATGGGAAGTTTTCTAGGATTTTCATCCTTCTTCCTCCCACTGGCAGGTAATACTTCCCACATTTCCTCTCACCACCTGCATCGCAACAATTATCACACTATTTGTTTTCTTCCATGTTTGTGCTGCTATAAAGAAGGACCTCAGACTGGGCACTTTATAAAGAAGAGGTTGATTTGACTCATGATTCTGGAAGCTGGAGACAAGGTTGGGCTTCTGGTGAGAGCATCAGGCTGCTTCTATCATGGCAGATGGAAAAGGGAAGCCAGCATGTGCAGAGATCACATGGCAAGAGCGGAAGCAAGAGGGAGGAGGGACAGTGCCAGGCTCTTTTTAAAGCCAGCTCTAACAGAGTGAGAGAACTCGCTCATCCCCAAGGGAGAGATCTGCCCTCATGACCCAAAGACCTCCCAGTAGGCCCCTCCTCCAACATCAGGGATCTAATTTCAACATAAGGTTAGGAGGAGACAAATATCGAACCATAGCATCATTTTATTTGAACTAACATGTTGATTCTCATAATGGCCTCATGAGGTATGCTCTATTGTCATCTAACGCTGTCTATTATTATCTCCATTTATCAGGCGGATAAACTATCAGTTCGTGGAGGCTAAGCAATTTGCTCACACACAAGCGGCTCAGCCACCATCAAAATCCATCTCAATTTGCCTGCAAAATGCAAGTCTTCCCACTGTACTGGGAAGACTCGGAGATCTACATAGCTGACAGAACCAAGAAATACAGATGTCTTCAGCTGTTGAGTTTGGGAAGGAGGCGATGTAGCCAAGGAAATGGACCAGAAGTCAGCAAGGACCAATCAACTGGGTCTGTGGCCTCTGGGTGCTCCCTGGACCCCAGCCAACAGCTCAGGAATGCAAGAACATTCTCTGGAGAGAGAAGCAAGTGGGTTGGGGTGGCCACCATCAGCTCTGAGACCTGAGGGAACTTCTTCCCAAGGAGATGGTGCAAGGTACAACTTTTACTGAAAACCACCCAGAAGGTCTCTGGCTTACAGCTAGTAGATGCTTATAGATTATCTCCCAACGTCCACCATATAGAATGGAAAACTGAGACCCAGAGCAGGGTAGGAACATGCCCAAAGCCTTCTGATCACCAGCACGAAGTAGAACCAGGACTTGAAGCCAGGTCTGCCTGATTCCTAGTTTAGGATTCTTTCTTTCAGCCCCACATTAGAGCAGCCAGATGGCTCAGCCAGCAGGCCGAGGGGCCATTTCGATAGAAAAGAACAGCGACTGCTGGCCAGGGGCTGTGCTAAACATTTGTTGTATATTAATTCAATTTCAGCACACTGCAAAATAGGGATGATTATTAAACCCATGTATAGGGTAAAGACATGGGGGCCTGTATTAGCTTCCTATTGGTGTAGTAACAAATTACTGCATACCTAGTGGCTTAAAAACAGCAGAAGCTTATTATGTTATAGTTCTGGATGTCAGAAGTCTGAGACGGGTCACTGGGCTAAAGCGAAGATGTCAGCAAAGTTGCATTTCATCTGAAGACTACAAGGGAAAACAGTTGCCTCATCTTTTCAGCTTCCAGAGGCAGCTCTGTTCCTTGGCTCGCGGCCCCTTCCTCCGTTTTTAAAGCCAGCAGTGTTGGGCTCAGTCCTTCTCGGGCTGCTGTCTCTCTGGTTCTTTCTCTTCTGACTGCCTCATCCACTTTTTGGGGACCCTGGTGGCTACTACGGGCTCATCCATATAATCCAGGGTAAATTCCCCCTTTTAAAGTCAACTGCTTTGCAGTCTCAATGCCCTCTGCAACCTTAATTCTCCCTTGTAACCTAACAAAGTCAGAGGCCTACGGGCAGTTGGAAGTGAGCTTTCTTTCCTTCATGGAAACAGCGATGACGGAGCTCAAGACACCAGGCATCTGAGCCAGTGATTGTTGCTGGTTGCCTGGGGAAGACTAACTGTAGAGGGAGCATGGCCAAACCTTCCCGACCTCCCCACCCCATCCACTTCCTGCTCCTACCACTGTGACACTCTCCTTGGTCCCCCCGTAAGGCTGGGTCTCTCCTGCCCAGTGGTTTTGCATGCGCAGTTCCTGCCTCCACAATGTTCCCGTTTTCTCTAATGCCTGAACGCCATCTTATCTTCTGGGTCTCCTCTTCCATGCAAGTAGGACTCAGCTCCTTGTCCCATCCTTCTCTTCCCTCTCACTTCTGAGGTTGCTGGTTATCATCATAGACATTTCAACACACACACAGTTCCATTTGGATTAAGAAACATTGTCATAGCATTAGTGCAATTCTCAAAAAAAAAAGGACTTTCAGTGTAATTTTTTAGCTAGTATCCATTTTAGACTCATAAAATGTAAGTTACCTATGGCCTGACAGAGACATGTACAACCTATTCCTGTCTCAGAATGTTTCTAAAATTAGAGTGAACGTTGTGTTAACTGCCACAGTTAACATCAAAATGATGGATTCCTCTTGTAAAACCAATCCTAAAACGTTTCCTCTCCTGGCAGTCAGAAAACTCACTCACCATTTGTACTATTATGATCCTTGTCATCACTTTCCACAATTACATTGTGACTACCCTTCTCTCCGCAAGGCTTACGGTGGCCTTGGAGAAAAGAGGAGAGACGGTGACCTCACTCGAGTCATTTCCTGTCTTGGCCCCAAGACCTTTATATGCTTCCTGTGAGGTGGAAGCCAATCAGAGCAGAGCTGGGCTGAAACCTCTTAGTTGAAGGAGGGCTTTCTTAGCAGAGGTATGATGGGAGGTCCGATGGATCAACATAAACCACAAATGCTTATAGAAACACCAAGGAGCAACATTTAACTGATGGCTACTTCTACTCAGAGCCAAGTTAAATAATCCTAAGCCCTGGAATGCTGAAAAAAAAAATATATAAAAACGAGTGCCTCTTATTTCAACAACCCCAAAACTTAAATAAATATCAACATTTCCATTGAGCTAGTAAACCACTTATCATAGAAGGCCTGGTTTTGAGGTCAGGACACCTCCACTTAATACCAGGCATGTGACTCTCGGTAAATTGCTTCCTCTCTCCAGGCCTCAGCTGTGTCCTCTCCAAATGGGGGAATCACAGGACTTGCTGCATAGAGATTGGGACGATTCAAGGGGATTATATAAGTACAAAGCATGGCGTAAAGGGAGCGCCCAATGAATGTTTCCTTCTTGGTTAAGGGTTTTGTGTCCCACTCCCACCCACTCTGTGCCCCGCCAGCACCTGGCTCTCTAAAGGGAAGGAAGAAACCAGTGGCAGAGTGGAACAGGCGCTAGAGGTTAGTGCTTGTCCCAGTTTCGCTCTCAGCCATGTGGCCAACCAGCTGTGGGACCTTGAGAAAGTTGTTTGAACCTCTCTGAAAGTGACTTTTCTGTAACGTGTGCAAATAAATCTACACCAACCCCCAGAGAGTTGTGAGGAGCAAATGAATCTGCATGTCAAAACATTTTGAAAACCAGCACAGCCTCCACTCTAAAGAAGTCCTGAGTGACCAATAAGGATATTGTGCACTGCCTTCCAGAGCATCTCGAAAGACGACAACTCAAAACAGGACACTTTGAACCTCCCAAAGGAATTAATATCCAATGGTGAGTTTTGTGCTTTGGGGGGGGGCTATTTAGGGATAGGAATCAGCACTTCTCTTAGCATACGAGATCTCTGCCCCACTCCAGCTCCCCATGGTCGTCCTGGGCCAAACCCTAAGTCAGCCCAGCCCCTTCCAAAGCGCCCCTTGGATGTCAGTGTCATCCACATTCATAGTGAGACTTGCCTTGGTTAAATGGGGAGTTAGTTGGGTGCAGGAAACTTAATATAAAATCCCAAAGCCCAGTTCCTACTTTGCCCCAGATTCTTAAATTTTTAAATATGAGACAGTGGTTCTCAACTGGGTTGATTTTGCACACACACCCCCACCCCCCACCCCAGGGACATAGAATGATGTCTGGACATAATTTTGGTTGTCACAAGACTGAGATATTGCTCCTGCCATCTTCAGGGTAGGGGCCAGGGATGCTGCTCAACATTGTACAATGTACACAACAGCCCCCGCATCAAATAGTAATCTAGAAGGACATGGTGGCATGCACCTGTAAGTCCTAGCTGCTCAAGAGGCTGAAACAGGAGGATTTCTTGAGACCAGATGCTCAAGGCTGCAATGTGTCATGATTATGCCCGCTATCCATATATGCTCTGGGCAACAGAGCAAGACTTTGTTGAAAGAAGAAAGAAAGAAAAAAGAAAGGAAGGAAGGGGAAGGGAAGGGAAAGAATGTAGGGAGAGAGAGAAAGAAAGAAAGAAAGAAAGAAAGAAAGAAAGAAAGAAAGAAAGAAAGAAGAAAGAAAGAAAGAAAGAAAGAAAGAAAGAAAGAAAGAAAGAAAGAAAGAAAGAAAGGAAGGAGGGAGGGAGAGGGAGAGAATTCTCCAGCCCAATATGTCAATAGAGCCAAGGCAAAGAAACCCTGGGTTGGGATGAGGTTTAGTCATTGGTATGTTTAGAAAGTTCCTCAGGTGATTCTAATGAGAGCCACTGGGTTAATCAAATGCTCAGCAATTAGCCTTGGGGAATTAGAGTCTTTTAGATGAAGCCTCCATAATCAGCCAGCTGTTATTAAATCATCAATACCTGTGGCCAAATTAAACCCAGAGCTAAGAATGGTTCCAGCATTGACTTGTCCATCCCTACAAGTACAACCACCTGTCCAGTTTTTCCCAGACTGGGGGAATTCCCAGGGTGGAAGGCATTTTTGGTTTTAAGAATGGGGCAGTCCCAAGAAAACAGGGACGGGTTGGTCACCCCAGCTCCTGCCTCTCTCTTATTCTCCCCTTCCCGCTATCCATCTATCCATTATTAATTGAGCTAGTACCATGAGCCAGGCCTGGCAAACACCTGGTCCACATTAGCTCAGAGAATGCTCGGGGCCCTAAGAGGTCAGCATTAAGATCTCCAGTTCCCAGGAGCCCAAGGGTTCCATGACTTGACCGGGGAGGCTGCTCAGATAGTTAAGTTTTGAGTCAGGACTCGAACCCAGCACTCGAACCCCATAGTCCTCACCCCTAGACCACACTGCCTATCTCTTTCAGCACCTTGCTTCCCAGCACAGAGGCTCAGGAAGGCCAGCCCCCTTTGGGTAGAAATGCCGCCTCTCAGCTCTGTGGAATATCTGCTGTCTCCACTGATCCCATTCCACCACCTTTTATTTCAAAGTTGGGGTCCAGACAATTAAAAGGAAAAGGATGAGGACCCTGCAGGTGACCCACAGCCAAGACTAATTAGCAAAGGCATCTGCAGACTCACAGGTGGATGAAGCAGGAAGGAAAGCAATCTCAGTACTGCATTCTGCTCTCTGCCTATTGCATCTGCGTTCCATAAAGTACAAATGATCTCAGAAGGAAACTGAGGCTGGAGAGATGAACACCCAGGCCACCTTCCCGGTATGTGGCAAACCTGGTGAGAGAATAAACGACTGTTTACTCCAAGGCCCGTGCTCTGAGCATTTTATTCCACTCCACATGAGGAAGCCTGGCTTCTTGTTGATTTAACAGCCCAGTGTGGGCAAGGCGCCCCTAACAAATCCCAGAAGATTGTCTCGGGGAGGTGTTCATGTTGTGCAAACAGCATTACACATGTCCTGGGCTTTGTAGCACCGTTTCAAATATTGACGAGGCCCATTAAGGAATTCTGAGAGAACAGACTGCCTTCAGCGGAGCAAGTACTGAGTTCAGAATGCCTGCTGTGATAACAGCCCAGGTGGCCCTGCCCCTCCAAGCTGAGGCTGTGTGCCCCATCTGCGTGCACATACACACACCCATGCACCCACATGCACAC
Organism: Cephalopachus bancanus; assembly: GCA_027257055.1. NCBI lineage: Eukaryota > Metazoa > Chordata > Mammalia > Primates > Tarsiidae > Cephalopachus > Cephalopachus bancanus. Next base: position 1,180,827 of record JAPVLO010000261.1, on the reverse strand, counting down.
ACACCCTGTGCACACAAGCCCACGTGCATACATACCGCCTGTGCTCACACACCCCCTGCATACATACCACACATGCACACACACCCATGCACACACAACTCGTGCACACACATCCATGCACACATACACACCATGCACACATATCACATGTGCACATACCCCTCATGCACACATACCACCCATGCACACACACCCCATGCACACACCCCGTGCACACACTCCACTGTGCATACACACCACCCTTGCACACACACTCTTGTGCATGCACACATACCCCCATGCACACCAACTCCTGTGCACACACACATCCACACACGCACACAACCCATGCACACATGCTCCTGTGCATACATATTCCCTGTCCTCTGCAGACCTCCATCCTCACCCCCCTCACAGGTGCCCATTGAGGTGTGAACCTCACGGCGCCCTGTGCATTTCTATGAAATGATATTTTATTAAATAAACAAACTGGAGCCGTTCCCGCAGATTTATGAACAGTTCCTCAAGTCTCACTTGTTCGACCCACTGCGAATTTACGGCCCTGCATTAACCTCGCCAGCACTCATAACGTTTACTAAGATAATGTTGGCAGGAGGGAGAAGGAATTTTTATAGCCGAGCAATAATTAGGAAGTGCAGGGAGGACTGGGAACCTGTTTGCTGGTGATGCCGGGTGCGTGGACGGCCACAGGATTGTGCATTCCACGCAGGCTTCTCTGGCGGAAATCAATCGCTCCCTCTCCAGTTGGTTGTGCCTCCGGGCTTGCAGGAATCAGGCTTCTGCTTTAGAGGATGTGTCGTCAACTGATCTGGCCCCAGTCTCAGAAAGCAAAGGGGCAGTTCCCTGGGTGACCCTGCCTGTCCAGACAGTGGAACCCAAAGTGCAATTTTGACCCTGGCGGGAGGTAGTGCCCCTGAAAAGAGGTCAGCCTCCAGGGGGGCAGTGTCCCCTCCTCCTCAGAGTGGGAGCCATGGGCTCCTCAAGCTGTTTCTTGTGAAAGGTGTTGCTCAGGGAACAGAGAGGAAGCATGGTGGCATCGGGGCTTCAGGGTGTCAAAGCAAAGGAAGCTTGCAAAATGATCAGAAAGACAATCAAGAGGGAGGCATAGCAAGAGCTGCAAAAATCTGGCTGCATCTGGAAACCATGTTGGGGAGGAGGGTTAAAAGCTAGAGGGGCCTGGACCCAGCCAGGGAAACCAGACCCTCGAGAGAGGAGGATAGACTGTCTTTACAAACTCCCCGTGATGCAGATGCACAGAGGGGTTCTAGACAGTCCCTACAAGGCGCTTTCCTCTCATTATGGACCGACTGCTTTCAGGGAAGTCTCTGAACCAGCCACATCGGCTTCTCTGGGAGCTGGCTGGAATGCAGAATCTCAGGCCCCGCCCAGCATTCCAACAAGATCCGTGTGAGCACTGGCCTGTGGGAAGTGCTGCCGTGTGGATGCCACCTCCCCCAGAGTCAGCAAAGCAGCTGCTCCTTCTGCTTCTCTGTTTTACAGGGGAAGAAACCAGAGCTCAGGAAGGGTAAGCCACTTGCCCCAGGTCACCCAGAGCCAAAAACTAACAAAGACCATGTCTTCCTCTGTGGCTCACACACAGCCACCACCGGGGAAAATCCAGGCACCATGGCAGGTGCTAGGGAGGTGCTTGTGGGCTGGAGCTAAAAAACGAGAGCGGGAAAAGGGTGCCCCGGGGAAGGGGATCAGCAAGGAGTTGTCAATTAGTCACCCAGTCTTCCGCAGCTGGCAGGCGAGGCCCCCTCTCCCTGCCACCCCCGCCTCCTGCCGCCCCTGCCCTCTCTGTCTTCCCCTTCCAGAGCCTCCTTGAGATCTGAAACTCAAACAAGAGGGTATGAATAATGTAGCGCGATTGCTCCTCTCGTCTCCCCTCAGTCCTCAGAGGGTGAGCGAGGCTCCTTGTCTGCCTCATTAGTGGCCGTTCAACCATTTGATTTCAGTAACAATGAGTGTGCCTTCCTTGGAATTTTCATACCTATTTGCGTCACCAGAGTCAACACTGAATTTTTGAATCCGCATGAAATTTTAATGGGGTGATCTGCATACCGCACGCTCTCTCTGCAGACCCACCACCCCAGCCCGGTCGGGCTCCGGCTCTAAGACCGGCTGAGGGAGAGACGTAAGAGAGACGGATCGCCAGGATAGGTCTCCCCCACTCTCGGTTTGGAGCCCAGGTTGGGGCAAGAGGTGATAGAGAGGCCCCCAAGGGTTGAGGGGGTCCTGCCAGCCTAACTCCCTGCACCCAAGAGGAATAGCTTCCAGAGCCCATAAGGCCAAGGTCAAAACCTAGCTTCACCGCTTCCAGGCTGTGTGACCTAGGGGAGGTTGCTCCACCACTCTGAGATTTTGCTCATCTGTTCAAGGAGGATTCAGTTGTTTTTGCAGGGGTTAAATGAAGCCAGACATGTACATCCCTTAGCCCAACGGCTGGCATATGATCAGCAACTAATACTTAGTAGGTGTTATTACGTTTTTCTTCACCTTTCACCCCACACGTGCAACTGGAACAGTGTGGTGGACAAAACATGTTTGTTTTTTCATCTGCACTTTGAATTTGGTAACAGACCGACCTGAGTCGATCCCACCTTCACTTCTTACAAGCTATGTGACTTAGAAGTGACTTCAGCTCCTGGAACCTCAGTTGTCCCACCTGCATCATGGGGACATAAAACCTGACCTTTCAGGGCTCTCATTAGGATTCCATAGAAAATGTCTGTTGAGCGCCTCAGAGGGCTCCTTTCGCCGGCAGGCACCAGAGAGTGTTCTTGAGTCTGAGCACACATTTTGTTCACTGTTCACATCTCTGAATTTGGGACACATCTTGCCATCGTGAGAGCATCTGAGAGTCCACGCCATACAGTGAGATTGTTTCCATCAAGGGTATCTGTTTAGCCAGGCAAGGGCTAAACACTGCCTGGAGCGAACGCCTGCATTTCTTGCCGCACGGTCCAGAGGGGTCAGGTTTTCCTAAACAAACACTGAGGACCGGAAATGGAGCCTCACAAGGTGTGCAGCCTTCATGGGTTCCCACAGTGGGGGCTGGTTGGCACTACGGAGTTCCTGTTCTTAAGACCTGCACTCTGCCAGCCCTGTCCCATCCCACGTGAGCAGCTGAGGGGGAGGACAGGGAGAGGGAGCAAGATGCCTAAAGTAGCACGGTCCACAGTACAGCCTTGCCAGAGCCTGGAGATTGGCTCTCATTCCCATGGCTCCTGCGAGTGGAGTGGCTTCAAGTCTCTATGCCTCACCTTCTTTGCCTGTGAAATGGAGGAGGGGACAGTCCCAGAAGTGCCATGACGGTTACCCGGAGCTGTGCATAGATGTGGGTTCTGCAAGCCATCAGAGCCCTCCGATGTGAGTGGGTGTCAAGGACAGAGGGAGGCTGGAACCCGGTGGAGCTGGGACAAGTTGTGCCCCAGGACCTTGGGGCTGCAAAGAGCCTCCCAGGGTGCCCATCCCTTCCACAGCTCTGGCCTTCTTCCTTTGGGAGGTTCACTATGGAGATGCCCTCACCTGACACAGAGATAGAAGCAAGATGAAACACAGCCCCACCCCACCCCCTGCTGCCCAGTATTTCTCACCCCGTGTAATGAAATGGAAGGAGTTTCTGCTGAGAATGGTGATTACTAACCTGCCAAGATGAGTGAGAAAAATCAATTCAGAGAGTGCAGGAGGGTAGGGACTCTGCTGAGTGGGGGAAGCTTGGGAGAGAGAAGAGGGTGGGAGGGACAGACAGAAAGAGAGTGACCTGAGAGAAGGGGGGAGAGGGAGAGAGAAAGAAACAGAGGGAGAGGGAGAGGGAGGGAAAAGGAGGAAGGGGGAGGGGACCAGATGGAGGGAGACGAGGAAAAGAGAGAGGGAGAGGGAGAGGGAGAGAGACAGGGGAAGAGAGGAGGAAGAGAAAGAGGGGAGGGGAGAGGGAGGGAGGGGGGGAGGGGGAAAGAGAAAGAAAGAGAGAGGGAGAGAAGGAGGGAGGGAGAGGCGAGGAGAGCCACGGTGAGCCACACTTTCAATTCAGCCAGGAGGGACTTGGGAGGGATTTAGCCTCAATCCCTCTCTCTCCACCTCTCTCTTCCATGATTAGACAAGGAGACGGAGAACGTGGGCCCCAGAGACTAACACATACAACAGAGATTCAGCAGGTTTGGGGTTAGGACCAAGATTCCGCCGTTCTAACCAGCTCCCAGGGATACTGAGCCACTAACCTGGGGACCAGAACTTGAGGATCAAAGCTGAAGACAGACACAGTCAAGGAGGCCACTTGTGAATGTGCATCACAACTGTTTTCCAAGTGCTTACTATGTATTCTAAGACAGAGGGCCAAACACTTGCTAAACACATGGCAGGCTTTGTTGGATGTTACTGACAGAAGTCTTCAGTCATTCTTTATTAAGGTGAAATTCACATGACATAAAAGTAGCCGCTTCAAAGTCTCCTGTTCAGCCAACACTCCTTCATCTACAGAGTTGAGCACCCGTCACCTCTATCCAGTTCCAAACATTTTCCCAGCCCCAAAAGGACACCTCATCCCCAGCAAGTAGTTGTTCCCATTTTCTCTCCCCACAGCCCCTGGCAACCACTAATCTATTTTCTGTCTGTATGGATTTACCTATTCTGGACATTTCGTGTAAGTAGAATCGTACAGCATGTGACCTTTTGTGTCTGGCTTCTCTCACTTAACATCAGACAAGTGCTGGAACATGAATGTTCTTAGCAGTATTATTTGCAAGAGCTAAAAGTTGGAAACAACCCAAATGTTCACTGATGGACAAATGGATAAGCAAAATGTGGTATATTCATACAATAGATGTTTTTTTCATGTCAGAGTTTCACTCTGTTGCCCAGGCTGGAGTGTGGTGGTTTGATCATGGCTCACCACAGCCTCAACCTCCTGGGCTCAAGCGATCCTTCTGCCTCATCCTCCTGAGTAGCTGGGATTACAAGCATGTGCCACCACACCCTGCTAATTTTTTGTAGAGACGAGATCTTGCTATGTTTCCCAGGCTGGTCTCAAACTCCCAAGTTCAAATAGTCCTCTTGCCTTGGCCTCCCAAAGAGCCACCGCACCCGGCCCATACAACGGAATGTCATTCAGTCATGAAACGGAAGGGAATACTGATACATGCTGCAACATGGATGAACCTTGCAAATGTTACCCCAAGTAAATAATTATTTCAGTGTTGTTTCTTGGCCTTGTGGCTAAAATTACAATCCTGAGTCAACTTATATGTCATCACCTTCCACTCCAAACTAATGTTGGCTGTGTGTGGGCAGAAATACCTAATATATTTCCCTCAGCAGAACCATGGACAGAATGCCAAACACTCCAGAATTGAAGGCCAGTTAGGCCAAGACTGACACCTTGGGTTTTCCTGACTTGCCCCATGACCCTAGGTGAGTCTCTTTCCTTCTCCAAACCTTGGATTTCCCACCTGTAAAATGGGATTCAAGCTTTCTCACCAGCTTGGCACTAGAGCTGCATTAGGTCAAGATGAGAACTCTAAGTAAGCTACAGACCTGGGTAGGGATCAGGTGCAGCAGTGGACGGAATCATTGTTTCCCCAAAATTCCCATGTTCCCATCATAACCCCCAATGTGACGGTCTTAGGAGGCCAGATCTTTAGGAGGCGATCAGGTCATGAGGGTGCCACCCTTATAAATGGAATGAGTGCCTTTTTTTTTTTTAGTTGGAGTCTCCAGGCCTGGAGTGCAGTGGCACGCTCAGCCTCAACTGGCTGGGCTCAGATGATCCTTTTGCCTCTGCCTTCCAAGTAGCTGGAACTATAGGCGTGCACTACCATACCCAGCTAATTTTTTGATTTATTGTAGAGACAAGGTCTCGCCAAGTTGCCCGAGCTGGTCTTGAACCCCTGGGTTCAGGCAATCCTCTTGCTTCAGCCCCCCAAAGTGCTGGGATTACAGGCTTGAGCAAACATGCCCAACCAGAGTGCCCTTATATAAGGGACCCCAGTGGGCTCTCTAGTGCCCTTTCCTACATGTGAGGACACACAAGAAGTCAGCAGTCTGCAACCCAGAAGAGAGTGCTCTCCAGAATCCGCCGTGCTGGCACCCTGATCTCCAGCCTCCAGAACTGCGGGAGATAAATCCCTGCTAGGTGCAGGAACGGAAAACCAAATTCCTCATGTTCTCACAAGTGGGAGCTGAGCTAAGGGTCTGCAAAGGCACAGCAAATGGCATAATGGGCACTAGAGGCTCAGAAGGGTGAGGGTGGGGACATAAAAAATCACCTACCAGGTACAATGAGGGGGTGACTCATGGGGGTGACGGGCACACTTAAAACCCAGACTCCCTCACTACCACACAAAGCAGCCACGTAACCAAAAACCATGTGTACCCTTAAAGTTATTAAAATAAAGAACAGCATTGTAAACACACACTCACGTGGAGAAGACAACCATCTACAAGCCAAGGAGCGAGATCTCAGAAGAAATCAACCCTTGTTGACACCTTGATCTCAGGCATCTAGCCTCCAGAACTGGGAGAAAATAAATTTCTACTGTGTAAGCTCCCTCCCCCCCATAAATAAATAAGTAAATTCCTGTCGTGTATGAGCCACCCAGTATGGGTTCTTTGTTGCTGTCACTGTTGCACAAGGAGCACCTCAGAGCCTGCCGTCAACCTCCGAGAAAGAATGAGCAGTGCCAGTGGAGACCCGCGAGAATGCCAGCTGTTGTATAAAATCTAAACCCCTGCCCATGGCCAACCAGGCATGTCTCGTCCAGCACTGATCCCTCTCGGACTTTGGCTAGACGCTAGAATGCATCCAGCCCAGCTCCCTAAGTTTATGATGAAGAGTCAGAGACCCAAGGAAGAGAAGTGATTTGCCCAAAGTCCAACAGAGATATGTCCCTTCTTTTTTTTTTTTTTTGCGTTGGAGTCTCACTCGGTCGCCCAGACTGGAGTGCAGTGTCGCCTGCTGGGATCCGGCGATCCTTCTGCCTCAGCCTTCTGCAGCCTTGCCTGCTGGGATCCAGTGATCCTTCCACCTCAGCCTTCTGAGTAACCGGAATTACGGGCATGCACTACCACCCCGGCTGATTTTTTGATTCATTGTAGAGATGAGGTCTCGCTGCCCAGGCGGGTCTCGAACCCGCGGGCTCAGGCAATCCACTCACCTCAGTCTCCCAAAGGCACGGGATTACAGGCTGAGCCACCGAGCCCAGCTGTCCCTTCTTTTCGTACTATCTGCCAGCAAAGATAGTGGATGGAACACACTCCTCTAATGAGTTTCCCTCCATAGAGTCCAATAAAATTATAATAAAGAAATTTTTGAAGACATCATCTTGCCCAGACAAGAAGGGAGGAAGACCACAGTCACGTGGTTTGGAGTTTGGAAAGTGGGTAGACAATGGCAACTGACTTAGCAGATCTGACGAAGCTGGGTCCTAAGCCAGAAGCAGGGGTGTGAGGACCAACCCAGTGTGCACCTGTTCATTATATCATCCAATCATCTTTCACTTGTCAGCTTCTCTCTGCAGGCCTGGGATAAAGACAGATGTGACTCTCCAGATCATGCTGCCAAGTGGCACACAAACTAGTGACAACCGGAAAGAAAACAAGGCAACATGAGGAGCCCTGTAAAAAGAGCATACAGTTGGTCCCCTCATCCATGGGTTCCACATCCAGGGATTCAACCAATGGTGGATCAAAAATTGTTGGGGAAAAATATGGATAGGCTAGGCATGGTGACTCATGCCTATAATCCAAGCTCTTTGAGAGCCCAAGACAGGAGGATTTCTTGAGCCTAGGAGTTCGAGATCAGCCTGGGCAACATAACAAGACCTCATCTTCTACCAAAAAAAAAATTTTTTTTAATTAGCTGTGTGTGGTGGCATGTGCCTGTAGTCCCAGCTATTCAGGAGGCTGAGGTGGAAGGATCACCTGAGCCCAGGAGATTGAGGCTATGGTAAGCCATGATGGTGCCACTGCACTCCAGCCAGGGCAACAGAGTGAAACCCCGACTCAAAAAAAAAAAAAAGACGGTTGCATCGGTTCTGAACATGTATACACATTTTTTTCTTGTCACTATTCCCTAAACAACACAGTATAAAAACTATTTGCATAGCATTTGCATTGTATTAGGCATCATAAGTAATCTAGAGATGATTTAAAGTATACAGGAGGATGTGCATAGGTTATATGCAAATACGATACTATTTTGTATCAGGGACTTGAACGACTGCGGGTTTTGGTATCCAAGGGGGGTTCTGGAACCAATCCCTCATGGATACCGAGGGATGATTGTATATAAGGTCCAGGGAATGCCCCAAAGAAGGGGCAATCAAATCTCTTTAGGGGGACAGGAGGGTAAAATGTGCAAAGGACAGAGGAGTTAGAGCTGGTCACTGAAGAAAAACCAAGAGAGGAAAGAGAGGAGGACGCTCCCCCAAGCACAGAAAGAGTCCACACAAAGGCAAGGAATGGGGCATGAAGCCTCCAGAGCATTGCAAGTCCCGCAGTAACATCCTTGGGTGCACATCTTGAAGGACCCTGTTACCAGAACACAAAAGTACTAGGGAGCCTTTAGAAGGTTTTGAGCTACAGAGTGACAAGTTTCAGAAAGATCACTCTGATGGAGGTGGCACAGAGAAGTCTTTAGAATTCCCATTTATGTCTCTTTCTCTTTCTCCATCCTTTCTTCACAAGTTTTAACTGAGTGCTTACTGTGTGCACAGCCCTGTGCTGGAGATTTGAGACCGGGGGCCAGATATCTGCACACGAGTGCATGGCGTGATCGGTCGAGAGCAGCAGTAATTGGGCCCGTCTGCATCTGCTGTCTCCTGTTGCTTGGAAAATACTTCCCACCGAGCTCCTAATGTGCACCTGCCGGCCAGCACACTCGCATAAAAGTCTCTGAAAAAAAAAATTGATTATATTCATTCTCTTAACCTCACCCCAACCTGGACATAAATCGTCTCTGTTTATAACACTTCTGGCATTTTGTGCATTTTGCCGAGTGACATAAAATGACAATAAATTTAGGCCCCACCAGCAGAAAAGTACCTAAAATGCCACATGTCACTAATATTGACAGGTTCTAAAAGTAAAACTTGGAAATGGTTCAGACGACATAAATTAAAATAAAAATATATACTTTGTCCTTGAGAGAGAATCAGCTAAAATTAAACCTACATGTGGGTGGGATGTCCAGGAATGTGAGGGAGAGAATCATCAGGAATGCCTTGCTCAGAACAGAGTCACACTCAGGGAGGCCAGGACAGACCCCGAGAAAACCCAAGCCCGCCAGGACAGACCCCGAGAAAACCCAAGCCTGGTCCTGAATGGGAAAGGGGAGGATTGTCCTAAGGCTGCATGGGCCAGGACAGTAGCTGCTGCCTTCAAGTGATCATTCAGACGCAAACTGCAGCACAATCGCAATTCAGTTCCATTTCAAGGGCTCAGTTGCCGCTATGGGCTGGCGGATGGTGGGCTGCAGGGCAGATGTAGAACGTGGCACAGAAAGTTCTTTGGACAGCACTGTCTCAGTGCAGGCCTGCTGCCCTCCAGGGTCGCTGGCAGACGTGCCGGTCTCCTCCCCTTCTTCCCATCCTCTCACCCCCATCTCCTCCTCTCCTCTCTCCCTTTTCTCTTTCTCCCTGTCTTCTCCCTCCTTGTCTCTCTCTTTTCCTTCTCTCCTCTTTTTCTTTCTCCCTTTTCTCACTTTCTCTTCTTCTCTCTCCCTCCTCTTTTCTGTCTCTCTCTGTTCTCTCTTCTCTCTTCCTTTCTCTCTCTCCTTTCTTCTCTCTCTTTCTCGTCTCTCCTTGTTAGGTCCCACTCCCAGCGGGGGCCTCTGGGAGGTTAGGTCAGACCCTCCTGGGGTGTGGGTGTCTGGTGAGATCCAGTGCCTCGTGGAAGATGCAAAGAATTGCACAGAAGTTAGATTCGAAAATACAGTGTACTAGAAAGTAAATGAGAGAAAGAGAGAGAGGAGATTCACCTCTCCAAGGTAGGAGTGGGGACCAAAGCCAGGAACAATGGCGGCTGCCATAGCTCAAAGAGCACATGGCCACACCAGAGTCGAGTAAAGCAAGGGCAACTGGCTGCTCATGGAGGAATTCTTTCAATCCTTCCTTTGATGGGGGAAGAATTAAGGTGACTGGGCGGTGGTCTGTTCCATGTCATCATGAAGGTGCAGGTAAGCACAGGAACTGACATCAGGTGACGGACAGTAGGCAGATGGGTGGGTTATTGCTTGCTGCCGTGGTGGTGGGGTCTGTCTGTGTCACGAAGATCCCGAAGGGTTGATTAGGTTCACTTGGGTCTTATAGATGGAGGCAAATACTTGAAAAGAAAAGCTAATTAGTACAAAACATGCTGGGGAGGGGGTTTATAAAGCAACTATCAATAGCTACTTCTAAGTTACGTGAACTGCTAGAAAGACATGGTGAGATTTAGGCAATGTTTAAAAGGCTGCTCATTGGGTATATTAAATGAATGTTATGTCCTTTCACTCTTCTATTGCCCTTCCCTGTTACATATTTTTCTAAAACATGAATAGATTGGATTCAGAAGGCCGCTCCGGCTTTGGAGACCAGGGCCCAAAGCCCTGCCTCCACTCTCCTGCCATGAGCTCTCAGGCAAGTGGCTCCACCACATGGGTGATTCTGGGAGAATAACACCTACTGTGCTCCACCATTGAGTCAAATCACCTGTTCAGTGGCACGTGATAGATGCTCAGTACAACTGTTTTCATTCTACTCCTGATCACAAGTCTTCAGAGACATAGGATCAGTTTCTTCAGTTCAGGATGCGAGACTCACCGTATTTTCCATCTTTCATCTCCGACTTCAGCTGACTCCATCCCCTTCCTGTGTGCCAGTCCCTCCCTGCACTTCCCAACTCCCTGCCTTGGGATCTGTTGTCCACCTACCTGTGCTGCCCTCCCCTTACCACTGAACTCTCAGTGGAAGGTTCAGTTCTGAGACCCCCACTCCCTTCTGGCTATGCTCTCCTCACCCCCTGTGGCTTCTAACCTGAGGCTGGTCGAGGACTCCCCTAAAGAAAGAAGGTGTACACAGAACCCCGGAGAAATTAAAGGGTTAGTCAGGTCCATTTCAGGCTGACAGGAGCCTGATCTCAAGCTCTGTCTGAGATGACATATTTCATTATTCAGTCAACATTTATTGAACATCTACTGGCTACATGTTCCTGTCGCAGCTGGATGCAGAGATGTGCAAGACCTTTCCAGGAAGAGTCACAGTCTGGTGGAGAGAGACCCTCTCCAAGTGTGGTAAGTTCTGGAATACAAGTGGGTGAAGAGGCACTGTCCACATGAAAGGGGGCTTGCAGTCCCCTTCAGGAGAGTACAGGGACTTCAGGAAGTGCCCCCAAGAGCAGGGCATTTGGTACAGCCATGTAGGGGTTTGCCACAAAGAGGCTGGATGGGTGTTCCAGGACAGGTGAGAGCAGAGCCAGGGGCCATTCTGTGGGACTGAGTTTAGACAGGAAGAGGAGACAGGCGGGTCAAGGGAACCAGACTACCACAAGAGCCAGTACTTGATCTTGAGGGCAGCATGGAGTCATGGGCAGATTGCAAGCAAGGGAGGCCAGTGACTGGAGAGGCAGGTTAGACCTCCCTCTGAGTGCTCTGGGGAGGCTGGACAGAGGGGCGGGCGGGCAGTGTTGGTGTAGGGTCAGGGAGCCACCATGGAGGTGGGGCCTGAGATAAGGTAGAGTGGTCAGTGCTGGGGACGGAGGGTCAGGGTGTAGAAGACAGAGGAAGGAGGGGCTCCCAACGGGGCCTCGCCCTTCCCCCTTTGGCTGCCACAGCCTCGGGCGTCTAACCACCTCCCCTCCCTGTCGTCCCCTCCCTTCCCACCCCCTTCCCTGCCTTCTGGCTGCACAATTTGCAAAGAACATTATGTAAATGGGCTTTATGCAAATCAGCCTCTCTCCCTACTCGCTTGCTGGACTCCTGAACCCTAATTAACTTGCCAAAGCCTAATGTTGCCATCCCCTCTACACCAGCCCAGCCCCCAGCCCACTCCCCCAACCAAGAAATCCATCTTGGAGGCCAGCGTTCTAATCACCCCCTCATTTGGATGTGCGGGCTGTCGCCCACACCAGTCACAGGAGTAGGCAGCCTCAGCCTGCTGACACCGGTGCTGGTGCTCAGCTCCCAAATAAATGCCTCTCTCCTCCCTGCTACCCCCCCAACCCCCTGCTTTATTTGTGCTTGCTTCTAGGACCAGACACAGCCTGAGGAAAGTTGATGCAATTTCTCATTATCTTCAAGCCTTTTTCCCACCACTCCGCATAACCCTGTTCTCCCCAACCTCCAAGTCAGGGACCCAGAAGTCTCCCTCCTCCCTCTCTCTCAGAATAGCCACTCAGGGAAAGAGCAGGGGTCTGTTGTTTCTGAAACGAGACCAGCAGGCCTGTGTCCGGAGCTCCTGTTCCTGCAAGGCGCAGTTGGTGCGCACTTGGCCTCCAACACACGTGCAGCTTTGACCTAGGGGAGACCCCAGAAACATCTCCACCAGCCTCCTAGAGTCTACAGTTGGTTGAGCCCAGGTTCTGCCAACACCAGTGACCTGTCCAGAGTCCTGCCACAGGGGTGAGTGAAGGCCGCCTCCCTGCCGCCCGAGGGGGCTTCCTTCCCAGACCCCTCCTCCCCAGCCTGGGTTCTTCTGCTTAGCAGCCCTTGTCTGAAGCAGCACAGCCGCAAGGAGCTGAGTGAACTGGCAGTCTTGTTGCATGCTCACTGTCAAGGGCAGAACAAAGCAAAACAGGAAGAATCATGTTAACGACTGGTCCCACTGCTGTGATGAGTCTCCAGACATGGCCCCAAAGGCAGAACTGGAGAAGGTGGCCACCTCCTGAGAGGGGACAGAGCAGGGATGTGGTTTGGGGCTGAACATGTAAGTGGATTTTGAAAGATGCAGCCTGTAGGGTTTTTGCTGGAGTCTGTTCTGACAACACAGAGTGGGAACAAGCAAAGCAACCATCCCTTCCTTCACTCATTCAGCCATCACTCCTCCAGGAGCTACTTCTCGCAAGAGTGCCTGGCCTGGCCAAGATCCCGAAAGACATTTCTGCCTCTAGAGCCTGGTAGCCCACCTGTCACTGCTACAGGAGACCAAGATCGCCACAGGCAAACAGCCTTCTGAACTCACCTCTTTCCCGCTGCTGGCCACATCCTCCTCTCCCCACTTCCAGCCACCTGGCATCTGAATAAATAAAGCATCTGCTTTGGACATCCCCTGAATCATCTTCATTTTCGTTCTGCAAAGGAGTGATGCCTGCTTGTACCTTGTCCTGGGAAGGAAAGTTTGTCCTGAAAAGGGAATTCATCTTGGAAAGAAATATTTGGAGTTACACACAATTTCAATCAATGACCTCTGGCAAGGCAAAACTTTCAAAGATTTTGTTTTCTCATCTGCAAAAGGGGCAACATAAGAGTGCCCACCTCCCAAGTTGAAGGAGGCATTAATGAGGAAATGAGGAAGTGTAGAAGGCATCACTCCCATTCTTGCAGAACCCCTCGAAGTCATCAATGACTCGTGGATGTTGCAAAATAGAGTGTTGGAAACTAGAATTCTTGTAAGAATTTTGGGATGAGAATTTTATTACATCAGCGATGCTATTGAAGACGGTTTTAGAAAATACTCTGGTCTAGTCACTTCACCCCCTCATTCTCAATTTTCTCAGTGCTAAAATGGGAATGATAAAACTAACTACCTCAGAGTTATTGGAAAGAATTACTTAGAGAGGTCCTAGTACTATGTGAGTCACAAAATTGGAGCTCAATGAATTTTAGACAAAGAACACAGACAGAGGTATACTCAGTTATACCCAGGGACAGGATGTTTTAAAAATCAGTCCATTAATTTGAAGTTAGGCTTCCAGTTTCTCTACTAAAAAAAAAAGTTTCCTTTCTTCGCTTGTGAAGGGTGTTTTAAACATAAATATTGCTTTATATTTTTCTTTTTATTTGGAAATATAAAACAAAATTTTTTTTAAGAATTGAGTACATGACATGAGTTTACTCATTCCAATAGAAGACAAACCACTATTCCTGAGAATAAGTATTCAGTCAGACGTGGGTATGCTGGGGGACTCTGTATCCCAAGGCCCCAGACTCTCAGCCTTACTTTTTTCCTTTGTTGAGTCAGGGTCTCACTCTGTCATCCAGGGTAGATGGCAGTGGCACGATCACAACTCACTGCAGCTTCAACCTATATATATATATACATTTTTCTTTTGTTGTAGAGGCGAGATCTTGCCCAGTTACCAGGCTGGTCTTGATCTTCCCTTGTTGGCCTCCCAAAGTACTGGGATCACAGGTGTGAGCCGCTGTGTCTGGCCTCAGCTTTAAGTAGAGGGTGTGGTCTGAATGCCATTCTTGATGCTATAGCCAATGTCAGTGGCTGGATATACATGGTATAATTTATAATTATTTTAGAAACCTTCCTACATCGCCTCTCCATCCCCTCTGCTTTGGAATTTTATCTTGGGGACAATAGAATGCCAGCCACTACAGATGCTCCTACAGTTCTAGTTCATGGATAGCAGTCAGTGCAAATAGACCTCATTTAGCATGCTGTCTCCTAGCAACTGGTAGACGCAGCCCAAGTACTGTGATAAGAAGGATTCTGATGTTCTTGTTCAAGCTCAATGCCAAAGAGTACCTTATTGATTAGTGATGTCTGCTATGGAGGCAGGTAATGGTCAGTGTGCGTGTGCCTCATGGATGTTAATCCCCAAACTAGTATAATCCCTGTGTGTGATGGTTAAAACAGCAGAAATTCAGAGAGGAAAACCAACTTGCCAGGGCCACACAGCCATAGTGGCAGAGCCAGAGCGAGAATAAATATCTCTCAGCTCCATGCCCACCCGGATCTCTTTCCTCTCCATCAGGATGCGTGCAGGTTCTTCATCAAGGCCCAGGGGTATCTATGTGACAGTCATAACATTTGACACTTGTTACACTACTTACCCCCTTATGGTTCCAAATAGATTTACAGTGATTGTACCCCAGAAATACACACATTGGAGAGAAATGTGCACATGAGAAGAGGATTAAGATAAAGCAGAGAAGGTAACCAGGGCAAAGGGAAAATAAGAATTAAAAAATAAGAAGCCAAGAGCGAGTTTGGTGCAGAAAAACGCTGTCCCTCTGCAGTTGCTAGGCAACTGGTGGCCAAAGCAAAAAGGGAAGAGAAATCTAGATGTTTAAAGATAGAAGTTGCTCAAAAGAAGCAGCACTCCTTGGTATTCCCCTGGGAGCAATACCTCCCATGGGTGCTCAGGCCAAGGCAGCTGTGATATGACAGAGGCTGTTTCTCAAAAACATGTCTCCAAGAAATTAAGCAATTTGGGTACCATTGACACTTGGAATGTCTCTTGGGCAGGTTAATGATGGAATGTCAGAGTGAGGTCCAAGCATTCAGAACTCTTGACGCCCAGGTTGCCGATGACCACCCTGTTTCCAAAGCCAAGGATCAGACTCCACCGTTCCTCTCTTTTGACTTCTGGGCAGCATTTGATGCACTGATGGCTTCTCTCTCTGGGCTTATGTTCCCCCCCCGGGACATCTGCTCCAGGGTGCTTCTCCTGTCCTCCCACATCTAAGTCTGTAGGCTCCAGGATTCAACTACAGACTTCCCCTTACACTTACCTGTCCTCGGTTCCTTAAAAACCATCTTTAGGCTGATGCCTTCAGAATGTCTCCTCCCATCCTGACCTCTCTTCTGAACATCAGTCGCCCCATTCAGCCGTCTCCTCAACGTCTCAGTCAGGACACTCACTATGCCTCAAACTTCACACACCCATCCTCAAACCTAGATCCCCTGCTGTGCTCTCTCCAACCTGGTGCCACGACCCATTCCAGGAACTGGCCCCGCCCATCACACAGGTGTTCAGGCCTGAAACCCCACTCAGACCTTCACTCCTCACTCCTTAGGGCACCCAGCGTCCAGTTCATCAGCAAGTCCTGGGCACCCCGGTGCTGAAATAAGTCCAAGCACACCCCTCTCTGGCCCTCCTGCCCCTTGACCCCAGGTGCCTTCCTCTCCCACCCAGATGACAGGAAAGCTCCCTCCCCCCATCTCTCTTCTGCCCCTGTAATCGAGTCTCCAGACAGAATCCAGAACAACTGTTTTGGAAATTTCCCTCTCAAGGTGTCATCATCACCCTGCTCCACACTCACCCACGGCCACTCCATCACTGGGAAAGCGGCAGCGTTGGCCCCACACCTGGGCCTGACTCCCTGCCTACTCCTCCCCTCGCCCACTCGACCCCCACCAGGCCCTTCCCTGTTACTCACACGTGCTGGGGACCTTCTCTTCTCATGGCCTCTGAGTCTCCTGGTCTCTCCTCCTTGGTTGCTCTATCCTTGGACAACTCTTGGTCCACTCCTCCACCCATGACACTGAGGAAGCACCACCTCCTCCGGGGAGCCTTTCTGAACACCCTATTTTACTTCTTTTTTATTTCAATAGCTTTAGGGGTGCACATGGTTTTTGGTGACATGGACGCCTTGTATGGTGGTGAAGAAGTTCGGGCTTTAAGTGTACCGGTCACCTCCAGTAGTGCACATTGTACCCATAGGTGATTTTTCATCCCCCCTCCCCACCCTCCCCCTTCTGAGTCTCCAGTGTCCAGATCCTCCTATTTTAAATGAACTCTACCATCCTCCCCAAGCCCCCACCGGCCAGACATCTCTCCCCTTCCCCCCAGCCTGCCTCTCACTCATCGTCTGTCTCCTTCCCACCTTCCCACACATCCCCTTCCCGCCTCTGACCTGTGGGAGAAGATGTCTCTTCTGTCTCTTCCTCACTACACTCTGTAAGAGCAGAGACACTCACCTCACCTCATTTGTCCACACTGTACCCCCAGCAGCCCACACATAGTAGGTGCTCAGTACACACATGTTGCCTAGAGAACACACTAGTGGTTGACTTATTCCAAATAACCTCATCAGCTGAAAACTCCAAAGAGGTCAGCCCAGAGAGAAGGCCCCTACGGGTTACCATGTCTGGAGGAGCCCATCCTGAGGGTTTTGCCTCTGCTGATGGCATCAGTCCCATCAGTCCCCTTGGCTGATGCCACCAGGGATACCCCAGTATTTCCATAACCTCTTTTTAATCATAAATATCTCCCCTCGGTGTCTGCTGAACCCTTGGAAATCACTGGAGGAAATACTGTCACTAAACCCCAATAAATTGCTAAGTGCCCAAGTCGACCAGGCCAATTTACAGCAGGTTTTGACTTTAATAATGTTTTGTCTTAGATTTGGCCCTAATTATAAATCATTTGCAACTGTGGTTTAAACCATAAGCAAATCTTACATGGCATTCTTATTATCTACTTAATATCTCAGAGAGGGAGATTTATGGAATCACATTCTGGGAATTAAGCAAACGAGGAAACTTTTAGGTGAGGGTGAAACATGTGAAAATTATAGTTTTGTCATAAAACGTTGATTGATCAACGATTATTGTAAAACTGTGGTAACTGTGCTAGTGTCAACATAAATCTGTAATTGGCTGGATTTATTCTTTTTCAAAATACTATATTTCCCACGGTTTTGACCATCGTGTTAATCTGAGTCTGTCAGATTTACTGTGGTTTTAACTTAATTAACTCCATTTAGCTTATGCATATGTGTGTGCATTGGGTGTGCATTACATATGCAGATATATATGTTTTAAATACATTTATATGTCTTTAAAATGCATTGCTCCCAGTCAATTTCATTTTTTTATTATTTTTTTTTTCAGAGATGGGATCTT
The DNA here is from genome assembly GCA_027257055.1 of Cephalopachus bancanus. Classification (NCBI taxonomy): domain Eukaryota; kingdom Metazoa; phylum Chordata; class Mammalia; order Primates; family Tarsiidae; genus Cephalopachus; species Cephalopachus bancanus. The sequence goes on along the minus strand of JAPVLO010000261.1, from coordinate 1,163,053 downwards.
GCTGTGTCACCCAGGCTGGAATGCAGTGGCATGATAATAGCTCAGGCAGTCCTCCCACCTCCACCTCTAGAGTAGCTTGGACTACTGGTGCACATCACCATGCCCAGCTAAGTTTTGTATTTTTTATAGAGATGAGGCCTCACTATGTTTCCCAGGCTGGTTTTGAACTCCTGGACTCAAGCAATCATCCAGCCTCAGCCTTTCAAAGTACTGGGATTACAGGCATGAACCACTGTGCCCAGCCCATAATTCTGTATAGACTCAATTTCAGTAAAGCTCAGCAACAACAGCTACCACATCAACTCTGAGGTGAGAAAATTAAGATTTCAGAAGGGCGACTTGCCCAAGGTCACACAGCCTAACGAGTGGCGGGACTGAGACTCCAGACCCATGTTCTTATACACTGCGTCTCACTGCCTCCACAGTTCCTGGGCTCTGCAGCTTCCCTCTCTCCTGGATCTCTGGTCACCCTTCCCAAGTCTACACCAAGGGAAAGAAGGGTCTGGTCCCACTACTGTAACCTCTCTCTGTCTAATTGCTGAGGACAGAGCTGAGTCGTACACCACTTCTCTGAGGCTGACATCGGCCCCTCGCTTGATGTGGAGTTTGCGATTGTGTTTAATAGCACTGTATTTTCCCTGATTCCTACTATGTAGCCAGTCAAAACTGTTTTCTGAGTGCCCATTTCTGAGTCACTGATTCATGATGTCTGTTCTCAAGTTGTCTTGGGTCAAGCCGTGTCTCTATGAGCTCAGACATTAGACTTCGCTAAAGAGTAAACACTCCTGGCCACGGAAAAAAATGTTGGCTTCCACAAAACGTTCACATGAAATCTCCCGTCCTGCGTTCTTCCCCCTTTCCCCCCACTTCTCCCCCTTTCCTTCCCTTCCATGTTGATTTTCCTTTCTCTCATCCCTTTCTCCCTCTGTCTTTATTTTCTTCAACCTTCTCTCCCTTCTTTCAAACTCTTCTTCCTTCTTCCATTTCCTTCTTCCTTGCGTATGTCCATCCCCCTTCCTCTCTTTATTTCTTTTCTCCTTTTTCTCTTCCTTCCTCTATTCTCTTGTTTCCTGTATTTTTTGCTATAGTTATTTTAAAATATACCCAGGATTTTGCTTTTGTTCAAGTATGGTAAAGCCTAACAGAGCAGGAGCCAACTGCCATTAAAAGGTAGTTTATTACTCATAGGTCCTGAGAGGAGGAGACACGCCATGCCACACAGGTTCATGGGGGAGGATGCCAGGATCTTTCAGGAGGCAGAAGGAGCCAGGGGAGGGTATGGGCCAGAGCCCTTCATGTGGCTTTTGCTGGAAGGAACAGGTAAGTCTGGGTATGCAGACTTAGTGTTGGTTAGTTCAAGTAATTTCAGAGGACTCTAGTTGGCCCTGGGGATATTTGGGGCAAGTGCATGGAATCCTGGACTGCAAGAGCCTGGTAAAAGAGGATTTGTTGGTTTGTGTGTCAAAGGCTTGCTCTGAAGCCAATGGGTTTGCCACCCCTGGAAATCACTGAACCCTGGGAGGGACAATCCCCATGACCCCGAGACTGCAAAGCTTCATCAAAGGTAGAAAATAAAGAAGATGATGAATATGTCTTCCTTCTTCTCCTCTCTCCCTTCCCTTCTTCTCTTCCCTCCTCCTTCCTCTCTCTCTTTCTCTCCCCACTCTGCCTTCCTGAGACTCTGAAGAATTCATGGCAAAGGTTCAGGCGAGCGGTGACAACAAGCTGGGTTGAGTGGGCGACAAGGAGCCAGAAGAGGACAGGCATCCTCATGAACGACTTGGGCGGGTGCGCCCTCGCTTTCAGGAGCTGGATGTGGCTCCGCATCCCAGGAGAAAGCCTGGCTCAGCTCCGCCTGCTGCCCGAGCCGCACCTCGGCTCCTGGGAGCCATTCATCCCTTCCTTGCCCCTGGTGTGGCAGCGGCTGCGGCACCACCCTGCACCTAGCCCGTGGGTTGGTTGTTTTGCCCAGGCCTGGAATTACCCAAATCCCCTTAAATACATGCTGCAAATGAGGACCCTGGAAAAAAGGCAATAATTGTGACAGTAACTCACGGGGCCAGGCCTGACACGTCTCTAATTGCCTGCTAAAATTGTCGCTGTCTCCTAAAGTGCAAATTATCACCCGAAATGACAAGAATAATGAATGAGTAACTCTGATGTAATGCAACAATTAGTCCTCAAAGACACTGTCTAATATGGTAATGCAGAACACCCACTCCTTGTTATTAAGTGCCTGATAATTATTTAATTATCTATCTGCCAGCATGATTTACTTGGTTTATTTAGCTGCAGATGTGGGCAGAAGCATTTGGGTTTGAGGTCAGAGCGGGCTGGCCCCTCCGCTGGCTGCCTCGGCAGTTTGCTTGGGTGCTGGGGGCTGCCGCCCGTCTGACTCCTCTAATTGGCTTTGGCAGTGCCAACCCAGAGTCAGAAAATCGTCTCCTCTCCACCCCTGGCGCTGGTTCAGGGTCACTCGGTGGGCAGAGGGTCCTGAAGACCAGGGCTCAGAGTATCTGCTTTCCCATTGTCTGTTGGACCCAGACAGGTGATCAGAATATCAGGGGGAAGCAGCCACCCCCTACTGAGCTTGATGTGTTTACTCTGCACGGGGCACAGTGCCAAGTCTTACACAAGTGTCAGCTCCTTCCATCCTCACAGTAATAGGAACTATCGGCATGCGAAGGAGGAGGAAACTGAGGTTTAGAGGATGAGGTCATTTGCCGGATATTCCACAGTGAACAAGTGGTGCGCTGGGACGAGTCTTCCTGCCCTCAGAGCCACCATACTCTCCTGGACCCGGCCAGCTGCCAGTGTGATGCTGGCCCCAAAGCCATGAGTCACGGCTCATTCCAGTTCATGCCCAGGAGAGTCTAGGGTGGGATGCAGGAGGGTCAGGGTCATGCTCTCCAAATCACAAAAGGACTGACAGGAAAGAAGAAAGCGTGGTCCTGACACGTGTAGCCTCAGGAACCCACCTGGAGCCGAGGAGTAGAAGCCATTCCGGGGAGACAGACTTGGGATCTACACAAGGCACCGCTTACTACGAGGGCTCTTAGGCAGGTTCCTTGGCCGTTCACAGCGTCAGTTTTCTCCTCTGTAAAGTGGGGCTGATCAGATCTCTCTATGAACGCCTGCTGAAAGTACCCCTCAGCATCAGCCCCTATTGGGTTCCCTTTGCTGAATGTGATGGGATGATCTTGCGTATTTATTAACTTGTCCCTACCCACCCATACACACATACCCACACAGAATAGAAGCGCCAAGGGGGCAGGGACCTTGTCTGTTTGTTCATCCATCCAATGCCCCATGCCTGGCACAATGCTTGGTGCATTGTAGTCACTCGGGAAATATCTGTAGAATAAATGTAGAAATGAAGGAATGATCAGAAGCCAGGCGAGGTCCCAGGCCAGTCATATCCTAGCCCATGTGATGTCCCAGCATCTCTGCCCACTCCACTCCCCACTCCCCGCTCCCCACCCCATCCCAGGCATGCATTCTGACAGCATCTCACCCCCACGCCCACACATCTTCAACAGGAAGTCGTAGTTGGTGACTCCAGCCACCCACCGTCTGCGACATCCTTGCTCCGGGACCCCAGCCCACTTGGCACTCCAAGCTGCCCCCAGCCCCTTCCATGCCACACTACCTGAGGTGGGCCTGGTTAGCCCAGGCCACTTGGAGAAAATGGTCTCAGCGTCCCACACACCCACATCTCCTTGATGCTTCCCACTTCTGGGCACATCTGCCCAACTGCGGCCTTCCCATCGGTGCATGGTTCCCATGACCTGGGAGCTCTGCATGGCTGCATCCAGGGGCTGTGCTCATTCGGGCTGCGAATTAAGCTCCCTGGGGCATCGTCTTCAGTAATTCCTGCCAGGAGTCAGCGGGTGAGTAACCCAGCTTTCCATCCTCAAGGGGAGGTCCCACGGAAGCGTGAATTCTGGATGACCACCCCATTTTCCCAGGAGGACAAAGCTCCAGGTCCTCAGGTGGTTGACGCTGCTGGTGCACCCCTGAGGTCCCCACTGAGAGGCCAATGCATCCAGCCCCCTGCTTCAGTGAACGTCGGCTGCTAACATTCATGGCTGCACTGCACAGTTCAGAGCTGCCCTGAGCTAGCAAAGGCCACCCCATCTGGAAATACCTGGGAGGACTCTCTCTCTTCCCGGGGGTCACCTCACCAGTAGTTCACCAACACAAGGATACAAAGACCCGGCTCTTAACTCCAAGGCGAGACACCTCTATGGTCTAGTCAAACTCCAGAGCTTCCGGTAGGATCGACTGGCAGCAAGACTTAATGGAAACCACGTCTTTGAGTAGCTCAGTGAAGGCAGGGCCATGTCTCTTGTTCTTTTCCTCACTCCTGCACATGGTGTAGTATTTGTTGAGTGAGTGAATGAATGAATAAGTGAATGAATGCATATGTATGGACAGACAGACACATGTAAATAAATAAATCCAAGGCATGTCATTCCCAAATCAGATCCCACACACCTCAATTTCTCAATTTCTTGGTCTGTGCATGGAAGTGGTGAAAGGTCATCAAAAAGGGGGGTCTGGGCTGGGATTCAGACAACCTTGGTTCTCACCCTTGACTCACCAGGTGGCAGGGGGGACTTGGGTTTTTCCATCTGTCAAGTGAGAAAAGCACAATTGTTTTCAGCTTGAACACAGTATAAGTTTACATTGTGTAATATTTTTTCACTTTTTCATTTTGAAATCATTTTAGACTCTCAGAGTCGGAGTCTCACTCTGTGGTCAGGCTGGAGTACCCTGGCATGATTATGGCTCACCACAGCCCCCACCTCCTGGACTCAGGTGATCCTTTTGCCTCAGCCTCCCAAGTAGCTGGGACTACAAGCATGTGCTACCACGTCTGGCTTTTTTTTTTAAGCAAAGACAATGTCTCACTATTTTGTCCAGGCTGATCTCAAACTCCTCGACTCAAGTGATCCTCTCACTTCAGCCTCTCAGAAGGCTGGGATTAGAGGCATGAACCACCGTGCCGGGCCTCCAGAAAAGTTTTTAAAACAGAGTTCCCATATATGCTTCCCCCATCTCGCCCTGATGGCATCATTCTTTGATATTGACACCCTCGGTCAACCTATCTGGGGGATCATCTTAAGGGTGGAGAGGAGGAGAAAGCCTCAGGAAGGAAGTCAGCTGAGCATGTGCAGAATGAGCCTTCCCCCCCACCACACCACCTGCCACAGCCCTGGACACAAGGCCGACCGCCCTGCCTCCCCTCTCCATCTCTCTCCAAGCGCTGTGCATCCGCGTTCTCTTTTGTTTGTGGTCTATCACACCGTATGCCATGGCAAACAAGAGACTTTATAAATATTTCAAACACTAATAATTTGTGCTGGCTCTGCTTAGACTTTTAAATGAATCTAAGAGCATTCCTCTTTGAGGGACCTGCCAAACTGCAGGTGGGTGAGAGAAATACCACTTTCCCCTGACTGAGACGGGCCCTTGATGGAGAGGAGGGACCAGGGCTGTGACTGCGAGTGGGGGACGCCCCCATCTTTCCAGCCTGCCTCCCCTACTCTGGCATCTGCTCTGCTGAAGCCCTGTCTAACAGGGGCAGTGGCCAGCCTCAACCCTGGATCCACGGGGTGGGGAGACCCTCACTGCTCTGCCAGATGAAGAGAGGTTGAGAGCTGCTTTACGAGCTCTGGCTTTGGAGTCGGACTTTTCTGGGATCGAATCCCGGTTCCTCTGCCCTTTAGCTGTGTGGCCTTAGGCAAGTCACTTTGCCTCTCTGAGTCTGTTTCTTTACCTATAAAGTGGATGTTGTCATGACTAAATTAAACTGTGTGTGTAAAGTTTGCAGGGCCTCACATAAGCTGTGAGCTCAGTACACAGTCACTAATATTTTTGCTTTGAATATTTCCCAGACATTTCTAATGGCTCAGACATAAACTACCCAATGGGACTTCATCTTTGTTCAGGAAGTAGGGAGTAAAATTCTGCCCCACCAAAGCTTATAGAGGTTCTGCCATGTCTTCCAAGATTGCTCTGGCAGCAGCGTCCGGCAAGCAGGAAGGAAAGGGACACAGAGCAGGGTCCAGGAGAGGTTCCGGCTGTCCCACGAAGAAGAGGTGTGGACACCACAGCCCATAGTATGCAGGGAGGGTCCTCAAGAGAGGAGGGACCACAAAACATTGGAGAAACAAAGAAGGGAGAGGTCTTTTTGGAAAGCAGGGCAGACCCTGGCACACCCAGCCTGAAAAGCTTCTAAGATTTTTATCATTCTTAGGACAGAAAACAAGCCCATCCACCAAGGCCCACATGGTCCAATCCCTGCCAGTCTCTCCAGCTTTGACCCTTTCTCTCTCTACACTTGGCATCCTAGCTTTTCTTATTCAACTAGTCAACCCTATAATTTATCTTCCAAACCAGACCACTTTGGAGGGAGAGATGAGGCTGCTATTAATACACAAGCCAGGATGACTGGGACTGTCTGGGGCAGACTGGGATGTACAGTCACCGTGGGCCAATGTTGGTCCTGCCACAGGGCCTTTACACATGCTGTTTTTCCCTTCTCCCTTCTCCTCTACCTAACTGGTGCTGGTGTTTTAACATCACTTCTTAAGGGAAGCCTTTTCGAATATACCAATTTTGTCAGATTCTTTTTCAGCATTCTGCTAGAGCCTATTTCACTAGGGGCACTCATTTAAACTCCTAAATATATGCCCAATTGTGTCTGCATTTGATTGCTGTCCTTCTCTTCCCAACAGGACCATAAGCTCCGTGAAATAAGCGAGCACGTCTTTCTTTGTTTCCTCTTCATCTCCAGCACATTGCAAGCATCCCGTAAACCTCAGAATGCATGACTTGTTGCTTACCCCTGCCTGGAGTGTTCGGAGCAGAAAGCTTCTGGCGTGAGAGGACCTGGAAGCATGGCCTGGAGCGTTCTCCATGGAGAAGCAGAGGAACAGCCTTTGGGGTGGGGTGCATGGCAAGAGCCAGAGGAACTGCTGGATCACATCAAAAATAGTCCTGGCATGGCCTGGAGCTTAACAGCTGGAGCAGCCAGCGAGCTTAATACAGAGCTGCCATCCCAGCCGGCAGCCCCACTCCTAGGCATCTACCCAGAAGAAAGGACATCGTTCTACCAAAAGGACACCTACTCTCACACAATCCTCCCAGCGCTATCCACAGTAGCAAAAACATGGAACCCACCGAGGTGTCCATCAACAGATGATCAGATCAAGAAAATGTGGTACATAGACACCATGGAATACTACACAGCCACGAAAAAGAATGAAATCACGCTTCTTACAGCAACATGGATGGAACTGGAGGCTGTGACCTTAAGTGAAATAACTCAGAAACAAAGTCAAACACCACCTCTTCTCACTTATAAGTGGGGGATAAAGCACTCATACCCATGGACCTAGAGAGTGGAATAATAGACATTGAAACTACAAAAGGAAGACGGCTTGGAGGAGGGTAAGGGATGAGAAATTCCTGTAGGGTACAATGTTTGCTGTTTGGGTGACAGGGACATTAAGAGTCCAGACTTCACCACCTCACAATACATCCAAGCATTCAAAGTGCACATGGACCACCTAAATATACAATTTTAAAAAATAACTGGAACACCCAAGTGTGGGAGGAAAGTGGGAGTGAGCTGGAGGGGGCAGCCTTGATCACCCAGCAAAGGCCTGACTCTTACCAAGCAGCAGGGGACCATGGCGGGGGAGACCCATCTGATGCCTTTGAGAATGAGGCTGCCGGAAGCAGAATGAGTCCTTTCCACCTCCAAGTAACGCAAGAGACCACTAGTGACAGCAGCCATTGTTAAGCTCCTCTTACTTGGAGCATGAACCTATTTTTAATGGAGTCTTAGGACATAGAATCAGATGTCAGGAGAGTGGCTGGGTGCCGGGCTTGGGGTGAACAGAGCCGCATCTGAGACACCTCTGTCCCCTGCAGGAGAACGAGAGCCACAGAGCTAGGCGTCTTTCAAGGCTCCAACAATGGATCTCCACCCCCTCAACTGAAGCCCGGGGAAAACAGCCGATGTACCAAGGCCACCCAACCAGGAATTGAGACCCAACCTCAGTCCTGTGTCTTCCCGCTATGCTACTTGGCCTCCTGGGTAGGCCATGTGAGACGGGCACACTGGTGTTGGCGTCATCCTTCAGATGGGGTTTTATTTTGTTCTGTAACCAGACAGAGCATGCCTGCCTGGAGTGTCGGGCAATGCTCACCCTTCCCACGCACACCAAGGGAGGTGGCTGACCTGGTATCTCCCCAGAATCATCCCTCACATTCCCAGAGCATTTCCTGTGACCCTTATTCCATCCAAAACCCACATCAACTCTTTGAGCTGGTCATTCTTCCCATTTTGGGTTTTTGTTTGTTTGTTTGTTTTTGTTGTTTTTTTTTTTTTTGAGTTGGAGTCTCACTCTGTCGACCAGACTGGAGTGCAGTGGCCGCTCCCGGCCACTGTAGCCTCGACCTGCTGGACTCTGGCGATCCTTCCGCCTCAGCCTTCCGAGTAGCCAGAATTACAGGCATGTGCTACCATGCCCAGCTGATTTTTTGATTTATTCTAGAGATGAGGTCTCGCCAAATTGTCCAGGTGGGTCTCAAACCCGTGGCTCAGGCAATGCGCTCACCTCAGCCTCCCAAGGCATGAGATTACAGGCTGAGCCACCGAGCCCGGCTCCATTTTTGGTTTTAATGGTGAAGGAACTGAGGCTCAGAGAGCTTCAGTAAACTGCCTGAGGTCACACAGCTTATGAATGGCTCAACACAGATTTGAACACAGATCTGACTCCTGAACATTTTAACAGTGCATAAACCATTGCCAAAAAAAAAAAACTAAACAAGTGTGAAGGGTCCTACAAGACTCTGAAGAAAGGCACAGTGACTCCTAGAGTCTGCCCAGTTCCCCAGATTCTGTTTTCAGGGTTGTCCCCATCCAGACAGACGAAGCCCCATCCAGCTGGACTCGCTGTCCATCTGGCCATCAGCACCACACAATTATTTATAATGCCTAACCCACAGCCAGCTGTAATGAAGAAGGATCCCGTCCTGGCTTCTCTGAGGGGAAGGCAGTTGACTTTGGAGCCAGCTGTCCTCCTGGCAAGCCCAGTTCAGCAAATGTGACTTAGACATGAACCCTAATCTGAGGACTTCGGTGGGCTGCAACTTCTGCTAGAGGTAATCTATCTGGCACTCAGAGAGACAAAGGTGGCCAAACGATTCCTATGGGGCCATTTGTGTGTCTGAGCCACAAGGGCTTGTCCAGTAGCTTGTCCAGACGATGGAATGTGCGTCTCTCGAAACAGATTGTGGAGTCAGACCAATGTATTCTTCATGACTCAAGAGGGGATTGCCCTGAGAACTGGTCACTCTCTCACCGAATCCCCACGGCAACCGCCATATGCATCCCGCCCTCACTCTAAAGATAAGGACGCTGAGATTCAGAGAGAGAAAAGACCCAATCGAAAGCATACAAATGTTGGTTAGAATAAGCTACCTTCCTGTATGACAACCCACTGCCATGCAAACGAGGCTGCCATGACTGGAGCCTTCAGTCAACACTAGCTCCTTCCAATCTTATTTGTAAATCATTTTCTCCACTAAACTGTAAGTTCCTTGGGGTCAGGGATCACCCTGTTTTGAGCTCTATATCCACCAAGACTGGCAAACTGTGAGTGTCCAAACAGTCATGGTTATCATAACGTGTTGCACCCTAATTACTTAAACATAAAAAGTCTTACTTCCACCAGATCAATTATTCTCAAGTTTAGTATAACTAAGGAACCACAGTAAAATACAAAACAAATGGTGGCTATTAATGATTATGCCAACAAAATTATGACAGAAGAGGGCATTTTTCTATAATGGACCCAGAAGACATTTTTTTTATCTTTGTGGCCCTCAGAGGCTGCTGTTCTCAAACTGCAAAGGGAACATGCTATACAAGGGAACTCAGAGAAAAAAATTATAGTAGATATGTATTAATCCCCAATTACATGTCGGATAGGGTGTTAAGTTCTTCACATGTATCAATTCAATATTTATCTTCAAAATAGCCTTAGAGTTACCATTATATTCTTCACTTCGTGAACAAAAACACTGAGCTTTCAGAAAGGTATCATGACTTGCCCAAGGGCACATAGATAGTAGATGGTAAAGCCAGGATTCAAACCTAGGCCTGTCTGTGAGTCCTGGGCAGTATCCTCCTCCATTAAGTCCCCAAAGGGGATAAAATTCTACTGACTCGCCAAAATTGAATGAGCTTCTTAGATTTCTTATTTTAGTCATTTGCACATTTAAGTCACATTTTTTAATGCCCTTCCAAAGGCACTGAGGGCGGACAGATGAATTTGACATCATCTCTGCCTTCAAGCATTTATAATCTAGTTCAGATGAGACTAGTAACTCCATAAAATAAGATAAAGTGTTGTGAGGGGAAGGAGATGAACTGGGAGAAGTTTCTAATTCTTCGGTTTCAGTTTTCTCCTCCTTACACTGAGGTTTGAAGACGATTTCAAGAGTTCATTTATATGCAAACTGCAAACTAATAACCATTTTATAGACATTATTTTGGTATAGTGCCCAAAGTTCCTTACCTTCCTTAAACAGAACAGTTGTTGAAAATTGTTTATTAAATTGTATTAGCTTGAATGTCATTGCATTGTTTGAATATCTTGTGCTGGGAGATATGTTTACTTGGATTGGCTTGTGTTGGGTTGACTTAGGTTATTTGGGTTAAGAGTGGTCCATTGCATTCTGTTGAGTTGTAATTTGTTGGGTTCAGTTGGTTTTTTTTTTTAATAAGGTCAGTTTGAATTGGGTTGTATTGTGTTGGTAGTGAGGGTGAACTGAATTGGGTTATATAGGTAAACTTCAGTTTTACTGATGTGAACTGAGTTGGGTTAAGTAGACTTTATTGGGTTTGGTTGGCTTGGCTTGGTCTGATTTATAGCCATGCATTTTAGAGAGTCTGTCACAGAGCCATTTTCTGTCAACAACTAGAATTGCCCTGTAAACCTCTGCATTTAGAGATAAAAACCCCAATAGATGAAGCCATTTTGCATTTGGGGAGGTTTGATCCAAATACATGGTGCCAAGAAGACTAGATCTTCCCATCTCTACTAAAATCTAGTCTTGTGGCTGGAGAGGTGGCAGTGAAGGCATCAGGAGTTAGATATTGCAAAGGTCAAAAGGCTTTCACTCCATTCTGGCATGTCTGTTGGTCCTATTCCATTCATCTGTTTGCCAAGCAGCATGGAGCTCTTCTACACGAATGCTCTGTGCTGAGTATTGAAGATAAAAGGATGAATAATGTGCTTTTCTTGTCTTTAAGGACTTTAATGACGCCACACAATTACTGTTTACTATAATATTGTCTCCCTTAGACAAACTCCTCACCCTTAAATCTGGCTTCAACTGCCAACACTCTGATCCCAAGACCTTGGAACAATAAACAGTATCAACAAACATAAAAGCCACTTGTAAAATAAATTAATAAAAAGGAAAACCTCCAGCAAGTCTGATTAGGGAAAAAAAAGAGATATAACAAGAATGAAAAGGGAGGGCCATACAAACAGACTGCATAAGTTTTTATAATTATAGAGATAGTAGAGTTTTAGAAATTATTTCAAAAGAACAATAGGCAGCATACTACCAATACATTTCAAAGTTAAATAAAGTGTACAATTTGAAAGAAATGAAATGACCAAAATTGACAAAAGAAAAAAAATGTTTAACTGAATACTCTAATCATTATTTTAAAATTGTATTAAACCTATTTTATCCCCTCTTGACCATCCCACCTCATTCCTTAGACATTGATAATTTTATTAACCAACTATAGTAAAACTTTAAGAAACAGATAAATCCAGTAGTCTATGTGTTATTTTATATAGAAAGGTAGGATATAATCCAAAATCACTTGAGACTAGGAGGACCTTTATACCAAAATTCAGTAGGAATAACACAAATTTTTACATCTGTAGAAAAAGATCTCACTTATAAAAATAACATAAAAGTATGAAATGGAAAGCCAGCAAATAAGATTCAGTAATTTTTTTAAAAATACATTATGAGAAGATAGGGTGTGTCAAAGGAATGCAAGGATGGTTCCACACGAGAAAAACTTTTAGTATAATACATCACATTAAAACAAAAATTAATATAATTAGCTAAAAATATTCTAAGAATTTTTTTTAATTCAGCCCTCATTTGTGATGTAAATTTTCATTAAAAGAGGAATTGAAGATAACTTCTCAAGAAAATTTATAGATATATTTTTGGACTCATAAAAAAGCTCAGTAAGATTCCAAATTACCAGATCAGCATTCAAAAATTAGTAGTGATTTCTGTTTTCAAGCAGGATAGGATAGGTTGCAGTAAAACAGCATTTGTACTAACAACTAGAAAACACTGGATGAATTAAAGAAATCATATTTTTAAAGGAATTTGGAACTGTGGAAGCAAAAAAATAAATATATATATATGGACTATAATTCCAGAAAAATAAGAACCAGTGAGAAGTGAGCAGACAATTCATGACTGTTGTTTTCTCCTGGGAACATTATTGATATGGGGCTCAGGCTGAGAATCTTGACTTGCCCAAACAGAGGGTAACTGCTGGGGGAAACAAAAGCAGTGATGTACCAGGAGTGGACAGTGGGTGGGAGTGGTCAGCTCCAGATACAGTCACATAGGAACCGTTGGGAACTGCAAAACAGTGACAAAACACAAAGTCAGTCTATTTTTCATTATTACCATGAGTTATCAATTCTAAACAATTTCAAAGATAAACTACTCCTCCAAATTATTTTTTGGGGATAAATTTTAAACAATTGGGGGAGTTAGTGTTAAGATTTAATAATACATGCAAACGTCAAGTTAGCACATGTGTATTACTTATCTTTTAATTTATATTGTATTATACACGGAAGCTAATTCAGAAAACTATTATATAGTCAACCTTGATTGTATGCAAACTTGGCTAAAGGCATTTCTTCAAAATCAAGCTCATGATGGCATAATAGTTTTGTTTGGTAAACACAAATTTTAGTTCACATGTAAAATATTGAATTTAAGGAGTATTTTTTAAGTAGAAAGCTATTCTTTTTAATTGCTAATTATTTACTGTAAAACTAAAGAACAAATTTAGAAAATGATGATTATTTCTGCCTGTCACATGATTATTACTCAAAATAATTTTTTCAGATGAAAAAGGTGGTTCAATATGTTATTCACTCCAGGTGTCCAATATGCTAACTATAGCACTTGAGAAAAAAAGCAAAACTTTCGGTAGTTGTTGGGCTGTGGGGATAATATTTGAAACGTAAAAAGCCTATTTCACACCTGTAATCCTAGCACTTTGGGAGGCTGAGGCGAAGGATCGCTTGAACCCAGGACTAGCCTGGGCAACATAGTGAGACTTCGTCTGTACAAAAAACTACAAAAAAAATTAGCCCAGTGTGATGGTGCACACCTGTAGTCCCAGCTACTCAGGAGGCTGAGGCAGAAGGATCACCTGAGCTCAGGAGGTCAAGGCTGAGGTGAGCCATGATTGTGCCACTGCACTCCAGCCTGGGTGACAGACACAGTGAGACTCCAACTCAAAATGATAACCATAAAAATAAAAACAAATAATAAAAGGCCAGTTTACCCTACCCACAATGTATTTTAAACGATGTCTACTAGTTCGTGAGAGGCTAGAGAGCAAGGGTAAAAGCTTCTGAAAGGCAGAGTGACGTTTCCCAGTATTGCAATACAGTCGTCCCTTCGTTTCACAGGGGATTGATTCCAGGATCTAACCCCCACCCTCACAGACATCAAAATTCAAGGATACTCAAGTCCCTTATGTAAAATGGTCTAGTATTTGCATATAACCTATGCATAGGCATTGCATAAAATCTATGTGCGTACATTCTCTTGTAGACTTTTAATAATTGTTAGATTATTTGTAAAACAATATAAATGCAAAGTACATAATTATATTACTGAGTTGTTTTTATTTGTATTTTTTACTGTTGTATTGTTGTTGTTTATTGATTTTTTCCTGAAGATTTTCCATCCAAATTTGGTTGACTCTGCCAAAGGAACCCATGAACATAAAGGGCTGACTGTACTTAAGAAAAAAGACACTCCAGGGGAAAAGGAGGAGGAAATAGAAACAATAGGGAAGGGGAGAGGGCATTGCACTAAGGGAAACACAGTATTGATACAAGGGTGATCAATTCCTTCTGGTTGGCCCAAACCTAATCCAGTTTTAAAGCAGAAAGTCTTATGTCTCAGAAATCCCTTCAGTTCCAGGCAAACTGGGATGGTCGGTCACCCTCATTAACACAGAGGATCAACAGCTCTTGCCCCAAAGGCATTTGCTTATCCTGGGAACAGTTAGAGGCTCAGATCACAAGATTGGATCCCAGAAGAAAAAAGTGTTGGGAAATTGAGGAATCAATAGAGATTTGGACAAGTAATCAAAGCTACTGTGAACAACTGGAGATACTCTCCCTTAAGACATTTGCTAAATGCTGAAGTTGCACAGGCATGAGATTAAAGAGCTAAACTGAAACCTCTGAAGGGCAAAAGAGAATCTTTCTGAGTCTTGCAGAACCGAGGATAAAAACATCTGCCAGACTCTCAGTTTAAAAACACTAGAGGAATACTGTGCTTGGTGGCTCAGCCTGTAATCCCAGCACTTTGGGAGGCCTAGGTGAGTGGGCTGCCTGAGCCTGCGGGTTTGAGACTAGCCCAGGCAACTTGGTGAGACCTTGCCTCTACAATAAATAAATATATTAAAAAAAAAAAACTAGAGGACTGCGCCCCAGAAATAGGGCAATCAGAGGTAGACTAAACTTTAGCACTTCAAAGTTTGGCAGCCACACCACTTCAAACACAGCTGGCAGCCACACCACTTCAAACACACCCTGTCAGAGTAAAGGCCATTATGTTATCTTCTGGTGGAAGATAGCATAATTTAAAGCTTCTATTATCCTATCATTTATAATTTCCAGCATGAAATCAAAAAATAGTAGATACTTGAAAATACAAGACACTATGACAATAGTAAGAAATAAAAAGCAGACACTAGAAGTAGACCCACAGTTGATATAGATACTAGAATTAGCCAAGGACTTTCAATAACTATAATTTTTAACATGGTAAAGAAAACAGAGGGTAAACATTGATGAAATGGATTAAAAGATGAAGAATTTCACCAAAAAAGTCTATTTTTAAAATAATCAAATGTACATCCTAGAACTGAAAATAAAATATATGAAATTAAGAACTCAATGCATGCGGACTTTTAGAAATAACAGAGGAGTGAATCTCCCTACAGATAGCAAATTTAAACACTAGACAAAATAAAATATATTTAAAGAACTAGAGAAATTAATCCTGGAAATTTATAATTAAAAGTGGCCGAAATTGCAGTTTGTGACTTTCTGACCTGAGGACACTTCCCAAACCTCAGAGCTAGAAAGAAAAAAAAGAGAAAAGCAGATAACAGTAGACATTGCAGCCTTACCAGATCAAAAGGCTAGGGATTAGAGTACAGGGTTGTAAAAGCAGCTGGGAATCTAAAGGACAAATATTTAAAGAGGAAAACCTTGCAGCAAGAGTTTAGCTGTCAGTTGAATCTCTTACTGACACGTAAATTATACATGTTTGGGAAAGACTTAAGTGGGCACAGTAAAAAAGCAGGTGGAAACTAGAGAGAAATCTAATCTTGAAAGAGACTCTTTCCTCAGCCTGCACAATTTTGCACCCCCACCCTCCACCCCACAAGGATATTGTCAATGTCTGGAGACATTGGGTACTCACAACTTTGGGGAAGGGTGCCACTGGTATCTGGTTAATAAAGAACAGAGATTCTTCTAAACACCCTGCAGTAAACAGAACAGTATCCACAATAAATAACTACCCAGCCCAAAAATGTTAATAGCACCATTGTTGAAAATGGTGTAAAGCAAAAATTATCTTTAGATAAAACACCAAAAACACAATCCATTTTTTAAAATTGTAAATTAGATTTCATCAAAATTAAAAGCTTCTGTCCTTCAAAATATATTCCACAAAGACATTCGCGAATTGTATAACAATAGAGACTCTTATCAAGAATATATAAAGAATTCTCAAAATTTACAAGTGGAAACCAAAATCTCAATAAAAAGATGGCAAAGTATTTTATCAAACACTTAACCAAAGAAAATATAGTAATAGTTAATAAGCACATGAAAAGATATTCAACATCCTTCATCATTAGGGAAATGTAAAGTCACAATTACATACCACTGCACACTTATTAAAATGAATAAACTTTAAAAAAAAACTTTCCATATGGAGTGTTGATAAAGATGTAAAGCAACTGGAACCCTAATACACTGTTGGTGGGAATATAAAATGGAACAATAATCTGGAAAGCAATTTGGGTAGTTTCCTGAAAAATTAAGCACATGTCTACCATATGATAGCATCATTTCACTTCCAGGTATTTGTATTAGCCAGAGTTCTCCAGAGAAAAAGAACCAATATATTTATAAATTTATATTTACACACACAGAGAGAGAGAAGAGAGATTTGAGAGAGAGAGAGAGGAAAAAAAAGAGATTTATTACAAGGAATTGGCTCACACAATTATGGAAGCTGAGAAGTCCCAAGATCTGCAGTAAAGAAGCTGGAGACTTGGGAGAGCCAGTGTGTACTTCCAGTCCAAGTTAAAAGGCCCAAGACCTAGGAGACTCCATGGTGTAGGTTCTAATGTGAAAGCAGACTCTGGGCCCAAGAAGAGTAGATGTTTCAGCCTGAGTTCAAAAGACAGAAAAATCCAGTGTTTCAGCTCAAGCAGTCAGGTAAGAGAAGCTCCCTGTTACTTAGCTTTATTGTTCTGTTCAGGTCTTCAATTGATTGGATGAGTTCCACTTAGGTGATGGAGGAAAATCTGTTATACTCAGTCTACCAATTCAAATGTTAATATCATCCAGAAAAACCCTCACAGATACACCCAGAATAATGTCTGGCTAAATGTCTGGGCACCCTGGGGACCAGTCAAGCTAATATGTAAAATAACCATTTACAGTAATTACCTAGGAGACAAAGCAAGTATCCATATAAGGACTTGTACACAAAATGTTTATAACAGCTTTGTTTATTTTAGTCAAAAGTTGCCCATCAACAGATGAAAGTACAGATTGTGGTATATCTATACAATGAAATGCTATTGAGGAGGAAAGGAGGGAGGGAGGGAGGGAGGAAGGGAGGGAGGGAAGGAAAGAAAGAAGAAAAGAGATCAAAGAAACCACTGATACATAAAACATATGGATGAATCACAACATAATTCTGCTGTGTGAAACAAGCCAGAAAGTAAAAAACGTATGTACTCTATAAATACCATAAAACTGTATTTATGTAATCCTTGGTGACATGAAAATCTATGATTGCCGAGGGTTGGAGAGTTGGAAAGATAGGCGGGAGAAACTAGAAAAATGCTCAAGGATACTTTGCTAGAACGATGAACACGTTCATTGTCTTGATTGTGGTGATAGCTTTACAAATACAGATATACCAAACCTGTCACGTTGTACTCTTTAAACGTGTGTGGTATTTTATCCACCTATTATAACTCAATAAAGTTACTAAATAAACACAACATATGATAATGTATAGAATACTGGCAAAAGTAATGGTTAAAGGAAAATTTTTAGAGTTAAATGCTTATATTAAAAATAAGAGTGCCTAAACGGAATGATCTGAACTCACACATTAGAAGGCTAGAAAAAGAAGAGAAAATTCAAAATAAAATAAGAAGAAATAAAGACAATAAAGCTCAATAAAATATAATTTAAAAAGCAAAAAGTCAATAAAATGCCAAATGGATTAACACTACAGGGAATCAATGAAAACAAAAACTGATTCTCTGAAAAGATCTATAAAACTGATAAACTTGAAGTATACTGGCCAGGAAAAAAGGAAGATAGCACAAGATGCCGATATCAAGAACAAAAGTGGGACTGTCACAACATATCCTACAGATATTGAAACCCTCACAGATACTCCCAGAATTATTAAAATTTATGTCAATAAATGTCACAATTTAGACAAAATGAAAAAAATTTGGAAAAGTCTCAAATTGTCAAATAGGGCATTAGAAAAAAATAGAAAATCTGAATAATCGTGCACACACTAAAGAAATTGAATCTATAACTTAAAATTTTCCCACAAAGAAAACTCCAGGAAAAGACTGCTACACTGGTGAATTCTACCATACAGTTAAGGAAAAAATAATTCCAGTTCTACACAAACTCTTTCAGAAAATAAAAGCTAGAAGAAACATGTACCAAGTCATTTTATGAGGCCAGTATTACCCTGATATGAAAAATAGATGAAGAAATTCAACCTCTGTGGAAAACAGCGTGGCAATTCCTAAAAGAACTAGAAATTGACCTTCCATACAACCTAGCAATACCCTCTCCGAGACTATACCCAGAGGAGCTTAAATCACTGTACCAAAAAGATACCTGTACATTCATGTTCATTGCAGCATTGTTTATAATAGCAAAACCATGGAACAAACCATGCTGCCCATCAAAATTGGACTGGATAAAACAATGTGATACATATACATGATGGGATATTATGCAGTCTTAAAGATGAACAAAATTATGGACTTCACAGCAACTTGGATGGATTTAGAGTCTATAATACTCAGTGATTTATCATAGAAACAAAGAACTGAGTACCACATGTTCTCACTCATAAGTGGACGCTGAACGTTTACCATAATATTGTAAAAAAGGGATTGACAGTAGCTGGAAACCACCAGGGGAGGGGTGGGGGGGCACATAACATCAATAAGGGTAACTGATCTCAAACCAGATGAAGTGGGACCAAAGGGAGGCCCAAACTTTACCTGTACGATGACCACTCGTATACCTATTCCTGAATTGTACCAAACATCTTTAAAATACATAATTTAAAAATTATCAAACCAGACAAAGTGGGGACCAAAGGGAGGCCCAAACTTTACCTCTGTGTGTCCACTTGTATACCTAATCCTAAATTGTGCCACATATCTTTAAAATAAAATGTAAAAAATAAACAAAATAAAATAAAGTATAAAAATAGATGAAGAAATTACAAAAGAAGAATATTATAGGACATTATTGCTCATGAACATAGGTGAAAAAGTCCTAAGCAAAAATCATAAAATTGAATATAACAATATATGAAAAAATAATGCCTCATAACCAAGTGAAGTTTAACTCAGGGATGTAAAGTGACTTAATATTTAAAAAATTAGTCAATGTAAGTCATGTTTTTATGAGAATAAAGGGGAAAAATTCATGATTGTCTTAGCACAGAAAAATTATTGTTTACATTCGTATGTAAAAAGGGCTTGTAAAATACCCATAGCTAACAAAATAATCAGTGAGATACTTAAAATTTTCTCTAAGACTAGAAAGAAGACAAGAATGTCCATTCTTACCACTTTTTTACTTAACATTGTCCTGAATGTTGAAGCCAATGCAACAAGACAAGAAAAATAAATAAAAGGCATACAAATTGGAAAGGGAAAGAAAAGCTGTCTTTATTTTCTGTCTTTATGAAATAAGTAAATGTAGCAAAAATCAATAGTATTTCTACAGACTATTATTGAACAACTAGAAATAAAGCACAAAATGAAATTTTACTTATAATATCACATAAATATGCAAAATATTAAGAATAAATTATGCAAAAACTGTACTCTAAAACTACAAAGATTACTATGCAAGCTATAAAATTATAGTTTTATAAAATGCAACAAGGGTATCTGCGTAATGAACATCTGTATAACTAACCCTGAATTGCACCCCACATATTTAAAATTTAAAAATTATTTTTCAATGTACAAAAATAATGTAATTTATCCTAAACATTTATAGTTTTATGTAATTTAATATAATAATATTTAATATAAAGAAAATAAGTACTTTAATTAGTAGACAAAAATTGTAAGGTTGGATTAAAAAGAAAAGCATATTCTGCTTACAAAAGCAAGATTGAAAATACAGAAGTGTCAAAAGAAGTGCTATGCAAACACTAACCAAAAAGAAAGCTGGTACAGCCACTCTAATATCAAAACAGATATTACAGCAGAAAGTACAACTGAAAATGTTGAAGAGTACATTCAAGAGAAATACAAGTATGTCACAATCTTAAATCTGTATGCACCTAGTAACATAGGTTCCAAACGTATAAAGTAAAAACAGGTGGAATTAAAAGAAAATAATGTAAAATAGATAAATGTATAATAATGTGAGGTGCCTTTAACACATCCTTCATAATAACTGATAGAGCAATAAAAGAAAACATCAGTAATGACAGAGATCAGAATAATACTTTTAACTTTGAGCTAATTGACAAATAAAGAATATTACACCCAATAATGATTTATTATTTTCACATCCACACGAAACATTTACCAAGTTGGGTCAAGTTTGGAGTATTTTCTCTGAGCACAAAAGAATTAACATGAAAATTAATATCCGAAGATACCCAACTGTCTAGAAATTAAACAATATACTCTGACCCCTGGATCAAAAAAGAAATCAAGAAGAAAATTTTATATTATTTTAATAATAATAAAACTATTGCATATCAAAACTTGTGAGATGCAGGCAAAGGAGAGCATAGAGGGACCTCCATAGCCTCAAAAATGCATATATTATAAAAAAAAGAAAGACAAAAATAAATGATATTTATATTTCATTTCAAAAAGCTAGAAAAAGGCTAAGTCAAATACAAGGAGAGCCAAGGAAAGAAAATAACAATGGTAAGAGCAGAAATAAAATGTTCAAAGAAAAAAGTAACAATTTCAGAATACGGTTTTACACCTGTTAGTAAAGGTGATAAATCCTAGGCAAGAGTAATTAAGAACAAAAGAGAGACAAATGCCTGTCAATACCAGGAATAATAAAAGAGACATCACTTCAGATCCTACAGATGTCTAAAAAATAAGAAAATGTGAGCAATTTAAACCAATAAATTTTACAATTTGAATTGTAATGGACAAATTCCTCAAAAAATACACTTTTGCAATGCTAAAAAAAGAAGAAATTTAAAAATCTGAACAGTTTGAAATCTATTAAACATTTAAACATATTACTTAAAACTTCTTATAAGGAAATCTAGATGAATTCGCAGTTAATACTTCTTATATTTAAGAAAGTGATAACACTGATCTTCCATAAACTGTTCCGGATAATATTTTTTAAAAACTTCCCAACATTGTTCATGAGTCCAGAAGAACTCTGATATTAAAACCAGAAAAATACAAAAAAAATTTTATTTAAGTCTTTCTCATGAATCTATAGGCAAAAATCTCAAACATAATTTTACAAATCAAATCAGTGATAGACAAAAATTATAATACAGCATAACCAATTGATATTTATTCCAGAAATACAATGGTGAAAATAAATTTTAGCATTATTTTCCAATTCAATAGAAAAGAGAGAACAATTATATGATAATCTCAGTAGATGTAGAATATCATCTGACAAAATTCAATGTACAGTCATGATAAAAGCCTTTAATAAAAATAGATCGTCTTTAATTTGGTAAAAAATAAAATAAATAGCAAATAGTGTTCTTAGTGGTGAATATTGGAAGCTTTTCCTACTAAAGAAGAAACTAGATAGGAATGCCTGCTGTCACATTATTCACAATAGCAAAAACATAGAACCCACTGTGCTGCCCATCGAAAAAGGAATGGATGAAAAAAATGTAGTACATATACACAATGGAATATTATGCAGCCATAAAGAAGGACAAGATTATGAACTTCGCAACAACTTGCATGGACTTAGAGTCTAAATACTGAGTGATCTATCACAGAAATAAAGAACCGAGTATCACATGCTCTCACTCATAAGATAAGCGGACCTTGAACAACTATCGTAATACTATAAGAAAGGGATTGGCAGTAGTGGGAAACTGCCAGGAGAGGGGGGCATACTTCACCAACAAGGATACCTGCATAATGAGCATTTGTATACCTAACCCTTAATTGTGCCCCACATCTTTAAAATTAAAAATTAAAAAAAAAGAATGCCTGCTCTCAACAAGCATTGTTTTCTTCTGTTCAGCATGTACCACATTTCCTAGCCAAAGCAATAGGGGAATATAAAAATAAAGTCTTTTAAGACTGGGAGTGTAGAAAAAATAGTCTTTATTCACTGCTAACATGATTGTGTATATAGGAGATCAAAAAAATACCCAGAAACTTTTGCCAGTATTTCAGTTTAACAATGTTACTGGATACAGGGTCAGTACACAAAGATTAATTTTATTTCTATGTATCAATGATGAACAGTTGAAAATAAAATTTTTTAAAAATCATAAAACTATAATAGCATTAAAAATATCAAATACCTAGAAATAAACCTAATGATTGATGTCCAAATCCTCTACACTAAAAAGTACTAAACTTTGAAAATGAGAGATGAAAAGATAGACTGTTTTTCAAATTGTACTGGAACAACTGGATGCACACATGGAAAACAAGTAGATTCCTATCTCACACATTACACAAAAACAACTTCTAGATGTGTGTGTGTGTGTGTGTGTGTGTGTGTGTGTGTGTGTGTGTGTGTGTGATTTACTGAGAATAAAGAAAAGCTCCCACAGCAGGAGGAGATCCGAGCGAGTAGCTCACAACTTCTAGATGGACTGAACCTAACAAGAAAAACGAAAACATCTTAAATTGTACAATAAATTATAGAAAGATACAACTTCAGGATAGACTCTCTTTGTTAAATCAGACACAAAAGCATAAGTCATACATTAAAAAATTGATAAATGTGACTAGATTAAATTTTAAAACTTCTGCACAGCCCAGGATGTGTAATATTAAAAGACAAGGCATGTACTGGTAGAAAAATTTCACTTTATATAATCGCAAAGATTAGTAATCAGAATGTATTTTTAAAATTAATTTACAAAAAGACAAACAGCACTGTTAGGAGAAACAGTACAACAAATAAATGGGAAATTCACAGAAGAGAAAACAAATGACCAATGAACATATGTAAAGATGCACAATCTCACTAATAATCAGAAAAATGCAAAAATGCAAATTAAACCCACAAAGAGACATCATTTTACACCCATCATATTGGAAAATATTAAGCCATCTGAATATCAATTATTGGCAAGAATTCCCATCCACTCCTGGTGGGAGTGTAAATTTGTACAACCATTATGGAGAGCAATTTGGCAACATCTAGTAGAGATTACTACATCCATATCCTTGCACCTAGAAATTCTACTTCTAAGTATATACCCTAAAAATTCTTGCATATGTGCACCAGAAAATGTGTACAAAAATTGGAAATGGCCTACATGTCCATCAATGGAAAAAAAGAATAAATTAATGTTAATATATTTATACAATGGAACACCATATAGAAATTAAAATGAATGAACTAGAATTACATATATCAACATGTACAAACCTTTAAAAAACATAAAATGTATTTAAAAATAAAAGTTGTGGAATGATACATATGGTATAAGACCGTGGATATAGATCTAAGAATATGCAAAACAATACCATGTATTATTTATGGACACATATGCAGTAAAAATATTTTTAAAACATGATAAACACCAAGTTTGGGATGGGACTATATTTCTGGAACAGGAAGCAAATGAATGGGATTGTGGAACGTAATACAGATGGGACCAACTGCTTTTGTATTGTTTTAGTTCTTGAAGGAAAAATAAAAGGATAAAATAAATATAACAAAATGTCAAAACTGGGTGGTATATATGCAGGTGTTTGTTATATTAGTCCAGTGGTGTGCTGGTAAATGTTTAACTACCGGTTCTCCTACAAGAAACTCTTGATTTATAGTGGTGGCCAATTTTTATGATGTAAATACTCCCACGTGGCCAACTTCAAGCTATCAACTTGAATTCACTGATTACAGAGCTGGGAAAAGATGAGCACAATAGATCTTGTGAGCCAGAAGGAACCACTTCTAGCACACTACTGGGTGCGTCTCTACTGCTTTCTGTGCGAAATAAACAAAAATAAAACACTGAGCAAAAATAGTTTTAAAAGCGCACATGCATATGAAAAGAAGACAGAGTGCAGGGACTTTGTAAAAGCAGGAGTAGTGGGCCCCCACACTTCCTTGTCCTCCCATGAAAGCCACCAAGATACCAGCATGTAGACCAGTAGCCCAGACAGTCTCTGATATGCTAGGATTTTCGAGATGTTTTCACTTTCTTTGTTAAGAGTGGCACTTCCTAATTCAGCAAGAAAGCAGAGAAGCATCTAGAGAGGTGGTTACACAGGAACCCTGAGAGTTGACTCACAAGGTTTGAAGCACAGGCAGGTTTGTGATCTGAAGGACATTGTAGACCCATATTCCAAAGCAGGTATAAGTAAATGACCAAGACTCCTGTACCCACTCTGCACTCAAACACCCAGGTCCTGAGACTGGTTCACTTTGTTCAACTGAGAAGTTCTAACTTTGTGTTGAATTGTTGAGGATGACAAGAGACATGGACTGCGGGTGGAGAAAATATCCTTGGGAAACATTATCTCTTTACATACTGTGCACTGTGGAACACTGGTGCTCATGGCAAGTGTTTGGGAACCAGAAAATAGCTAAGGAATGAGATCAACACCCCTGCTCCCTCTCCATCCATAGCAGCTCCTGTTGTATCTGACTTAAGTGTAAAGCTTTCTGGCAATGAGTTGATTGGCGTATTCGGTTCCACTGCTTTGAAACAGAGGCAATATGGAAGCCACCAAGATGTTTATTCAATGCATGCATTTTTGCAGCTGCAGAAACCAGTGTCCAGAAAGAGAAAGGGGTGCTCCCAGAGCCATATAAATGGCAGGGCCTGTATTCTGTATTCTGACACCTGGTCCAACTATTCTCACCAACCTAACCCTCAATCCAGAAGAAATTCCTGCCATCATTGGGACATCAGGTCCTTCTCTCCTTCTTTCTCACTAAGAAAGGAGACCCGTGAAGACTTGGCGAGAAGAGAGAAGCAAACAGGAGGAGATGCATTAAATCAAAGCAACTCATGAGAGTCACCCAACAAACATTGCTCCTTGCCTGCCTGACTCATGCAGACAATGGTCCTTCTTCCTGGCTGAGATCCAAGATAGGACAAGGTCCAACCAGGAAACTCCTCCCAGACATTCTTCACTGAGCTTCTGGAGAAGGACACAGAAGAGTGAAAGACATCCCTTTTTGGCAAGGCAGCAAAGTGGACAAACCCAGGCTTCCTATCTAAGCTTAAATCTAAGAACCGCTAGGCACTAGCCCCGTGACCATGAGCAAGATGTTTAACTTCCCCAGACTCAGTCTCCTCATTAGCAGAATAGATTATTCACTGGTTCAGAGGGTGGCCATGAATTTCAAGTGATGTCACAAACCAAAGGTCTTTAGCACAGAGGCTGATACCATAGTAAATGCTCAAAAGATATTAATCCTTGGTTCAACATACACAGGTCAATAAATGTGACACACCATATTAATAAAATAGAAGACAAAAATCATATGATCATTTTCAGAGATGTAGAAAAAGCATTTGATAAAATTCAACATTATTTTTAAAAGTTTTTTATTTTAAATATGTGTGGTACATTTCAGGGTTAGGTATACAAATGTTCATTATGCAAGTGCCCTTTCTGATGAGGTGTGTCCCCCCTCCCCTGGCAGTTTCCCAGTACAATCCCTTTCTTATAATATTATGATAGTTGTTCAAGGTTCGTTCATGAGTGAGAACATGTGATACCTAGTTCTTTGTTTCTGTGATAGATCACTCAGCATTATAGCCTCTGAGTCCATCCAAGTCCAATATTCTTTCAAAATAAAAAACTTTCAATAAATTAGGCATACATAGATGTACCTTAACACAATAAAGGCCATAGATGAAAAGCCATCAACTAACATCATACTCAACAGTGAAAAGTTGAAGTCTTGTTCACTAAGATCAGTAACAAGACAAGGACACCCCTCTCAACACTTCTATTCAACATAGCCCTGCAAATCCTAGCCAGAGCAATTAGACAAGAAAAAATAAATAGAAAGCATC
Source organism: Cephalopachus bancanus (assembly GCA_027257055.1). Classification (NCBI taxonomy): domain Eukaryota; kingdom Metazoa; phylum Chordata; class Mammalia; order Primates; family Tarsiidae; genus Cephalopachus; species Cephalopachus bancanus. The sequence continues at coordinate 1,136,956 of JAPVLO010000261.1, read as the reverse complement.
CAAAAAGGAAAGGAAGAAATGAAATAGTTTGTTAGGTGATGACATAATTTTATATATAGAAACCCCTAAGAACTCCACCAAAAAACTGTTAGAGCTATTAAACAAACTCAGTAAAGTTGTAGGGTAAAAATAAGTAGCATTGTTTACAATATTATCAATAATAATACAATTAAGAAATCAATTTCCTTCTTAATAGCATCAAAAATAAAATATTTAGGAGTGAATTTGGTCAAGAAGGTGAAAGATTTACATGGTGAAAATGATCGAACATTAACGAGAAAATGTAGATAACACAAATACAATCATGTGTCACTTAATGACGAGGATACATTCTGAGAACTGTGTCTTGCGATTTAATCTTTGTGCAAACATCACAGAGTACACTTACACAAACCTGGTTGGCATAGCTTGCAACACACCTAGGCTCTATGAAATAGCCTATTGCCCCTAGGCTACAAACCTCTACAGCATGTGACTGTACTAAATACTCTAGGTAATTATAACACAATGGAAAGTATTTACATATATAAACACGTTTAAACATAGAAAAGGCAGAGTAAAAATGCAATGTAAAAGTTAAAAAAATGACACCCCAGTTTAGGACATTTACCAACAATGGAGCTTGCAGAACTAGAAGTTGTTCTGGGTCAGTCAGAGAGTGCGTGGTGAGTGATTGTGAAGGCCTAGGATATTACTGCATGCTACTGTAGACTTTATAAACACTGTATGCTTAGGCTGCTCTATATGTATTAAAAATACTTTTCTTCAATAATAAATTAACCCTAGGTTACTATAACATTTTTACTTTATAAAATTTTAATTTTTTTAACTCTTTGAATCTTTTGTAATAAGACCAGCTTAAAACAAACACATTCTGCAGCTGTACAAAAATATTTTCTTTATTTTCTTCTTCTATAAGCTTTTATCTAATCATTTGATTTTTACTTTTTAAGCTTTTTGTTAAAAACTGAGACACAAACACACACATCAACAATGCCTATACAAGGTCAGAATCATCAGGATGTCACTAAGCAATAGGAGTTTTTCCCAGCTCCTTCTTAATTTTATGAGACCAGTTATATATGCAGTCTTTCGTCAACTGACTGAAATGTCCTTATGCAGCACATGACTAGAAAAGGAAACATATTCTGTGTTTATGGATTAAAAGAATTAATGTTGTTAAAATGTCCATGATGCCCGAAGTGATATACAGATTCAGTGCAATCCCGATCAAAATTCCAATGCCATTTTTCACAGCAATAGAAAAAATAATTTTAAAATTTGTATGGAACCATGAAAGACCTCAAAGAGCCAAAGCAATCTTGAGCAAAAAGAACAAAGCTGGAGGCATCACACTTCCTGATTTCAAAATCACTTTTAAAGCTACAGTAATCATGGTACTGGTATAAAAACAGTTATATAGACCACTGAAGCAGGATAGAGAGGCCAGAAATAACTCACACATTTAATGTCAACTGAGTTTCAACAAAAGTGCCAAGAACACACAATGAAAAAGGACAGTCTCAACAATAAATGGTGTTGGGAAAACTGAGTATCAACAAGAAAAAGAATGAAATTAGGCCCTATCTCAACCATATACAAAAATCCACTGAAGATGGATTAAGGACTTAACATGAGACCTGAAGCTGTAAAACTACTAGAAGAAAATGTAGGAGAAATTCTCCACAACATTGGTAAGGGAAAAGATTTTTGGATATGACCCCAAAACCACAGGCAACAAAAAGCAAAAACAATGAATGGAACTGCATCCAACTAAAAAGTGTCTGCACAGCAAAGGAAACAAGAGAAGAGAGAAAAGACAATCCACAGACTAAGAGAAAATATTTGCAAACCATACATCTGATAAGGAGCTAATATCCAAAATATATGTCAGGCAACTCAATAGTAAGAAAATAACTCAATCAAAAAATTAGCAAAGGAAATAAATAGATTCTTTTAAAAGAAGATGTATGCATTTATTGGCCAACAGATAGATGAAAAAACAATGCTGAACATCACTAATCATCAAGGACATGCAAATTAAAGCCACAATAAAATATCACCTCACACCTGTTAAAATGACTATTATCAATAGAAGGAAAGATAAACAAGTGCTGGCGAGGTTATACACTGTTGGTAAGAATGTAAATTAATATAGTCATTATGGAAAACAATATGAAGGTTTCTGAGAACACTAAAAATGGAATTACCATATGCGCCACCAATTACCCTATGATCCATCATAATTGAAATCATCTTGCTGAAGAGACATCCACACTCCCACGTTCCCTGGTGCGTTAACTTCACAATAACCAAGATATGGAAACAACCTAGGTGTCCAACATCAGATGAATAAAGAAAATGTGGTGTGTATATATATACAGTGGAATATTATTCAGCCTCTAAGGGGGGGAAATCCTGTCCTTTGTGACAATATGGATGAATCTAAAGGACATTATGCCAAGTGAAAGGACTCAGGAACAGAAAAGCAAATACTGCTTGATCTCAGTTACATGCAGAATCGAAAAAATAAATAAACTGAACTCATAGAAGAGTGTAGAATGATGATTACCAGAGGCTGGGGGAAGAAGATGGGTGGGGAAAGCGGAGGTGTCAATCAAAGACAGTTAGTTAGGCAGAAGGAATAAGTGATCTATTATACAGAATGATGACCATAGTAAATAATAATGTGTTGTACATTACTATTTACTATAGTAAATAATAATGTGTTGCATATTTCAAAATTGCTTTAAAAAAACTAGAGTTTAAATGATTTCACTACCAAAAAAAAGATAAGTATATGAGGTGATAGATTGGTTAATTAGCCTTATTTAATCATTTCACATTGAAAACATGTATCTAAACATCCCATTGTATCCCATAAATATATACAATTAATACTCATCAATTAAAAATAAAATTTTTAAATATATATTTTAATGTACTATTGACTAGAATTATTTGGCAAAGAAATTTCTAAATCTTACTAGGATAAAAAAGAATATTGATCTTCACACTCCAATCCACTAAGCTCTCAGTAGGCGAGATAGGGCACACTCACAGATGATGATAAAACAAGAGGAATAACAGCCAATATTTATTGAGATCAACTCTAACGAGGCAGTGTACTAAGCTCCTTGTGAGCACCTCCCTTCATCTTCACAATAGTCATGTGAGGCAGAGGTTGTTCCACTCACTTTACAGTTGAGAAAACTGAGGCTTAAATGATGTGCCTCATCATTTAACATATGATAATAAGCTCAGCATATTGATTTAGGGGCAGAAGCAAGATTCCAATCCAAGTGCTTCTGACCCCATAGTCCATGCTTTCTGTCCAGCCTACCAGACTGCCTCACCATCCCTCTCCCAATACCAACTGTTGTGAAGACTTGGAGAAGGGAGCAATCACTTCCAGTCATGGCTGGGCAGGACTGAAGGCTTCTTGGAGGTGGTGACCTTGTAGGATGAATGGGAGAGGAAGATCTGCTAGACTGATAATCACTGTTGACAAAGGCTAGAGACAGGCCAGCACTGGGTCACCTAGAAGGTGGTCTGACAATAAACTCACATGCCACTGTGGCCACTTGAGCTTCCGTGCACAGATCCATAGCATGCCAGGTGGGGTAAAGAGCAATGTCTTGAGGTGGGACACAATATACTTAAGCTCTCCACACAGGGAGCCTGGAGTCCAAGCTGAACTCTGCTTTGTACCTGTTGTGTTTCCCAAGTTGCTCAACCTCCCAGTGCCTCAGTTTTCCCAGCTGTGAAAAGAGGTTCATAGTAGTACCTGTTTTAGAGTGATGTTTAAGTTAGGTGATGCATGAAGCATTTAGCAACGTGTCTGCATATAGTAAGTGCTCAACAAATTTTAGTTATTTCTGCAATCACTGTCAATGTCCTTCTAATTCTAACATACTCTGCTTCTTAGTAGTCCTGAATATTGGACTGTGGGATTAATTTATCCTTAGAATCAATCACCTTGGGAACTTGGACTCATAAAATTGCAATATCTCAGAATCATGAAACATTAGACTCCTAGAACTATAGAGCCTTCAAAACTCAGGATAAAAATACAATCTGAGCCAATAAAATTTGCAGTTTTCCCTTTAAAATTTCCCCCCAAATGCTGCCCTCCCCCTCTCCCTTTGGGGGATTGGAACTATTATTTTGTCAGTTGGATTCTTGACTTCTCTCCCTAGAAATATACGTGTTATTATTACTTTTTTGTTTCAAGGAAAAGCATTTATGTTCCTTTTTCCCCCCTCTGCTCTTTTTCTCTCTCCTGTACTGAGGATACAATGTGATGGGTAAAATATCAAGTGCAATAAGTCAAAATTTCTGACAGAAATAATAGAGCCCGCATCCATTTCCAGCCATTCTCCAAGTGATAACAATTAAGCCCTGGACAGTTTGAACTTTTTACAAAGAATTAATGATGCATGTGAACACAGGGGGGGAGAACAATTGCTAATAATTTATGAAGTCTTCACTGGCTCAAAGTAGTAAGTTTGGTAAAGTGAGGGGGGAAGCTTTGAAAGGTAAACACTTTGAAAAGCCATTCTAAGGATCTGCCCTGTCAATTGAGAATTTACTACATTCCATTAAACAACCTAAAATAACTTCTATGGTAATCACCCTTCAGATACAGGCGCTGGTGCCGACAAAGGTATTATTAAGTTAAATTACCCTAAAAGTGTTGGATTGACAGAAAGGTTCAGTCAATGGTTTGGAAAGCCGGGGTCCCTAAATGACACCGGCAAACACATACTGATGTTCTGGAGCTGGAGGACTTGGCTTTACGAGACTTGGTGCTAACAGGATTTCAATTTGAGCTTTTAAATATTTCATGCTCCCCCTACAGATCTCAGGAGGAGGGCCATGGGACTTGGGAGGTGGAGGCTGGGGCCCCTCCTCGCCTTGCCTTTCTGAAGGGCCAGGATTTGAAAGGTAGCTCTAGGGGGAAATAAACAAAGAGGCATATGGTGAGAAGAGTCTGTCTCTTGGAGGAAGAAGGGAGCGGTGAAGAGGGAATGCACCAGCTGGGCTTGATGAGGGGAAGGAATTAGGAGTCTCCATTTACAGATAAGGGAAATGAGGTCTCTAAGCTGAGGACGCCCAGCATGGCGTCCACTAGATGAAGGCTGCTTCTTGATGGCAGCGTCTCTTACTCTCTTTCTCTCTCGATCCCAACGGCTCTCCAGATTCGAGCCCAGTTTGCATGCAGCAGGACCCTGCCAATATTTTTAAATAAATTTAGTTAACGTATAACATACATGGAGAAAGGTTTACAAGTCCTACGTGTACTGCTCAATGAATTCTTCCAAACCAAGCACACCTGTGTAACCAGAAAAGAACTTGACACCCAACATTCCCAGCCTCAACGCTAGCCCAAACCCCCAGAAGTTTCCCCCAAGTCACTACCCCACCCCAAAGGTAACCACCATCCTAACTTCCAACACACAGGTTAGTTTGTCCAGCTTCTGAACTTGAGGTAGACTCACATGGCAAGTATTATTTTGTGCCTGGCTTCTTGTACTCAAAATTTTGTTTGTGAATTCATCTAGATTTGTATATGTATCTGCAGTTTTTTGACTTTCATTGGTGCTTGGTTTTCAACTGTGTGAATGTATCTCAATTTATTTAGCCATGCCATTGGTGAGCACTGGGGTTATTTCTAGTTGGGACTATTACAAAGAGTACAGCTATAAACTTTATTTTACAAGTCTCTTGGTGCACATATGTATATATTTCTGCTGGATTCGGACCAAGAAGTGGAATTGTTGGATCATAGTATATGCATGAGTTTGGCTCCAGTAGACGCTGGCAAACAGATTTCCCAAACAGCTGCATCCATTTAATCTCCCACCAGCAGTGTACAATGTTCCAGTGACCCTTCATTCTCACCAACACTTGATATTGCCTAGATTTTTAAAATATTTTAACCATGATGTTGTATGTGCAGCAGTATCATGTAGATTTTAATATGCATTTTTCTGTTGACTCCTGAAACTGAACACATATGTTTATTAGTTGTTTAGATATCAATTTTGGTGCAGTGCCTGTTCAAATCTTTTGCCCATTTTTTTACAGGGTTCTCTGCCTTTTCATGTTGACTGTGAGAATCCTTTACATAATCTTGATATGAATTAGTTTTCAAGTCTGTGAATTTCAAATATCTTCTCTCACTCTGCTTTATACCTTTTCACTCTCTTTTATGTATGTATTATGTATTTTTAGAGACAGGGTCTCCCTCTGTCACCCAGGCAGCAGTGCAGTGACACAATCACAGCTCACTGCAACCGTGAATCCCTGGACTCAAGTGATCCTCCCACCTCAGCCTCCCGGGTGGCTGTGTCCATAGGCATGAGCCATCGTGCCTGGCTCCTTTTCACTCTCTTAATGGTATCTTCGATAAACAGGTGTTACCAATTTTAATCTTTAATTTAACATAATTCATCTACTTTGGGCTCCCACAAATATTTTGGAAGTAAAGGAATGCTGCTGTGAGTAGAAAGAACCAAGGCAGTGATAGCCTGCCCTGCTCTTGTTTTGCAAGCCTAACATGGGAAATTCAATAGTGGAGGGTGTATTGTCAAAGAAATTCTTATGAAACATGTGATATTCCACATATAGCCAGCTGTCCACATGCAAGTACTCATGTAGTCAGCACACACTTGTAAGGACCGACGATGTCCCAGCCACTCTCCTCAGCACTAGAGATACATTAGTAGTGAGCAAGAAACCAAGTCCCTGCTCTCAAGGGTAGGGGAGGAAGACCACACACATCAACAAGCAGAATAGAATTCCAGAGTCATCGTGCTAAAAGGAAAATTAAAAGGCAGTCAGGATGGAGTGACTGGGGAGTGGTCAGTGGAGCCTCTCTGAGTGATGGTGTTGTTTTGTTTTGCTTTGGGTTGGAGTCTTACTCTGTCACCCAGTGCAGTGGCACAATCAGAGCTCACCCCAGCCTCAATCCCCTAGGCTCAGGTGATCCTTCTGCCTCAGCCTCCCAAGTAGCTGGAACTACAGGCACGTGCCACCATGCCTGGCTATTTTTTTTTTAGGTCTTGCTATGTTGCCTAGGCTGGTCTCAAACTCCTGTCCTCAAGTGATCCTCCTACCTTGGCCTCCCAAAGTGCCCAGATTAGAGGCATGAGCCATGACACCCAGTCATCTCTGGGTGATAGCTGAGCTGGAAATTGGATGATGAGAAGGAATTGGCCTTGCAAAGTGCAAGGAGAAGAGGGCACAGACAGAGGAACATGTGAAAGCCCTGCATGTTTGTGAGTCAGAGAGGAAGGAGGCTGGTTTGTGCACATTAGGCAAGGGGAGGTGGAATGAGAAAGCAAGTAGGACTGTGAAGGGCCAAGGTCATAGGTTAGAACTGTAGGGGGCAAATAGATCTGACTTCTCATTTCATTGATGGCTCTTGCTGTTGTGTGGAGGTTAGGGACATAGTATGAAAAGGAATACTAGGGGACCCACCAGGACGCTGTTGCAATAGCTTGGGAGAAAGATAGAGGTGGCTCAGGCTACAGTTTTAAAGAAGGTCACGAGCAGAGACCAGAATGATCCTTGGGGCCAAAAAAGAACAGGGGAGGTCAAGGTCTCCATCCACTTGCAGTTATGCAAATCACAGTCAAGCCTCCTGGAGACAGACACAGCCAGCTGAGATGACGGCAATGCCTACTGCTGTGAAGACCTTTCTAGAAGGGGATCATTCCTGCCTTCCTCAAACTACAGCATCTTGGAACTTAAGGGACTCTGAGGGGTCTCCCAGTCCAATTCCCTGCACTTCCCTTTCTCTGACGCTGCTCTGACCACTCTCAAAACATCCCCAATGAGAAACTAGCCGGGTGACACTTGACTATGCCACAAAGAGAACTATCTACCTACAAGTGCTCCCCATGGAAGTCTCTGGACTGAGCTAAACTTACCTCCTACATACTTCCGTCCCCACTTGGCCTCCTAGAAGTGAAAAAAAGAACAAACGAATTTGTTTAGCCCACTTACGTTGCTCAGGATAGCCTTTCAGAAACGGAGAGCATGACTCCTGAGGTCCGTCCTCAACTCCTAGCCCATGCAAGTAGCCCACACAATGTCGGGCATGAGTTCCTCCATGCACCCCAGAGCAGAAGGAGCGAGATTTATTTCCAGCATGTCAAGTGAAGCCCATTCACATACAGTGCTGGCAAGGAGGACTCTCTCAATGGATGTTGGTGGTGTTGCTGTTATGGCCACTATTATTGCTTTTGTTGTTGGAGTAATAGTATTGCGTTATTAAAGGTTGCTTTGTGTGGGGTCTGCTCCTTGTGCCCACTTGAGTTTCTCCAGGCATCCAATAAGTGGATAATACTCATTTTCATATTTGGATTACTTTGCACCTACTGTTCCTTCTGCCTCCAACACCCTTCCTTCCCCCATTCTTTAGTAAACTCCTATTTACCATTCAGAACTGGGCCTAGCCACTAGCTTCCCTGTGCAACTTTCTTCAACACACACACACACACACACACACACACACACACACACACACGCACACACACACACGCACACACACACACGCGGCAGAGTAAGGTCCTCCCCCTTCTGAGGGCTTCACCATGACAGTGTTTTGTCTGTGGGCTTCCATTCTTCTTTGCCCCTTGGTTGGCCGTGACTCAGTTAAGGATGGGCCTTCACATCAAGAGAATGTGTCCCAAACTTGGTGTTGGACACCAGGCTCCATGTTACACGCGTGTGCCTGTGTCATCTCATGTCATCCTCACAAATAGCCTGGAACGCTGGTGTTCCTATTTTCTCATTTTACAGAGAAGGAAACTGAGGCTTCAAGGAGTGAAATGCCCTTTTGCCTGGTCATCCTTTGTTCCTGCGTGCAAATGCTAATCCCTCGGGAAAGCTCTTCCTGGCCAGTCTCTGAACAAGGCCAGCCCCTGCCACAGGCTCTCCCAGAGGCCTTGACTCCCTGACGTAGAACTCAACCCAGCTGCTTTTATTTGTGTCAGTCTTTGATGATGTCTGTCCTCCCCACTAGACTGTCAGCTCCTTGGGGCCAGAATCCACGTGGTTCATCTTGGTATTCCCAGGGCATGAGCTAGAGACATTGCTCAAGAGCAGTGAGAAAGACATGAAGGAAGGATTACACAAAAGGGATAAAGACAGTGGGATTCTCCCGCGGCTCTCTTCCAGTGGTGTCACTCCAGAACCGCATGAGGAAGAAGGATGCTGACGGCATCTTCCCCTGAGAGCAGGGAGGCCTTGGAGGCTTTCCCATCCGCCGGGAGCCTCTGTCTGCCACATACATTCCCTCTGGACCTGCAGAACAGAGAAATTGCACCACAGAGGTGCCCCTTCATCCTTCACCAAGCTTGGCTGTCACCATGCCACACTCCCTGCTGGGGTCCCCCACTGCTCTTGGGTCCAGAGACTCGCAGAAGCCTGACAAGTATGTGTTCATGGTCGGGAGCCATCAGAGCCCTCTCAGCCCGGGTAAAAAAATGAGAGACTGGTGCCCCCTCCTGCCCGGGTGAAAAAGTGAGAGAAAACATTTGTCTCTCTTCCTCCCATGATTGCCTAGTGATACTGGGCACCAGTGTGCCTCCCTCCGAGAGGAGACCAGTTTACAGAAGGCACAACCTGGAATTCTGAAGTCGGGAACACGAAACCTGCTTTGACATCTAATGTGCTGTGTGACCTTGGGCAAGAAGCTTAAGCTCTCTGAATCTGAGCAATAATGGAAATATCTGGGAAATAAGAGTCACTTCTTCTCCAAACTGCTGGGACATTAAATGAGATAATTCATACAAGGGATTTAGCATAGTGGCTAATACAGAGTAACAGCAAATTGCAGCTATTATACTTTTCTAAATACTGTTCTTTATAGCTCTTAGAGTTGTCATTAGAACTGAATGGGATAATGTATCTAAAGCTTCCAGATAACACCCAGCACAGAATAATTGCTCAATAATTTTTAATTCCTATCCCAAATTTGGAGTGCCATCAGTTAAATGGGATCAGTGTCTCTATCCACTATATGGCGCAGTTAGCCTTCAAAGTGGTTCTGGTGTTTGGATGGATGGATGGATGGATGGATTGAAAGAAGGATGGATGATAGATGGATAGATGGATGGATGGAAGGAAGGATGGATAATAGATGAATGGAAGGAAGGATGGATGATGGATGGATGGATGGATGGAAGGAAGGATGGATGGTAGGATGGATGGATGGATGGATGGATGGATGGTGGATGGATGGATGATGGATGGATAGATGAATGGATGGAAGGAAGGATGGATGATGAATGATGGATGGGTGGGAGGAAGAATAGATGATGGATGGATGGATGGATGGAAGGAAGGGTGAATGGATGATGGTTGATGGATGGATGAAAGGAAGGATGGATGATGGATGGAGGAATGGAAGGAAGGATGTAGGATGGATGGATGGATGATGGATGGATAGATGGATGAATGGGTAACATAATGCACATCATAGTGACATCACAAATGCATGTTTTCAGTCTGGAGAGCTAGCAGGCAAAGGCTTCTTGTTGCAAAATATTGGGCACCGTAGCTGCTGGGGAGATAATTTGAGATCAGTGAAATCAGGTTGGTTCTTCGGAATTCCACGTTGTGTTTTCACCATCTTCAATGATGCTTACAGCAGATCCTGCCACCCTTCCCAGCATGCTTTGGGTCATCCCCCTTTGGAAGCTCCCATGGGCCCATGTTGGTCCCAAGTAGCTATTATCTGGCTCTAAACATCCTCCCTCCAGGCAGAATCCTAGAAGTTTGGAGCTTAAAAAATGACCTCAGGGATTATGAAATCCATCTCACTCCTTTAACAGCAATAACTGCTACAACTATTTAAAGAGTTCTTCTAACTTATAGGCACAGTGTTAATTATTTTATATGTGTAATTGCATTCAATCTCACAGCATTCCAAGGAGCAAGGCACATTCTATATATAATGCACTCCCAAACATTCCATGTATGATTCTCGATTAGAAGTATTAGGTATTTTTATTTTTCAGAATGGCACAACGCTGTTATGAATGCCAAATTTGATGCAGCTTTTTTTCCTAGAATTTTTGATTATCTCACGCTATTTTTTCCCCTGGTACACTACTTGTCTGGTGCCCCAAATATGTGCTTAGTCCTTCTTTAAGGTGTTTTAGCACTGCCTAAAGATGGGGGATGTCATTATTGTTGTACAGATAAGGGTACACACATGCAGACGGGAAAGGAAGATGGCTAAGGAAGACAGCTTAGGGAAAACCCTGCAGTGAACAAGTGGTAGATCCAGGGTGCCGGCCCGAATCAGTTTGACTCCAAAACTCCCACCTCCTCGTTAATGAACTCTCCATTCTAGGAGGGAGAAATTGAGGCCCAGCAAGGACAGGTAGCTTGCTCAAGGTCACACACAGTGTTGAGTTCCAGAGCTCTGGTTAGGATGTCCTATCTTTGCTTCTTCCAGAGCTACCTTTTCAAAGACTCACCCCTACTCCTCTCTCGCTGGTGTGGCACCTCTATCCAGCCACAGGGAAGACTCAGGTCACTCTGTGGCCATCAGCAACATGAAACAAGTGAAAATATTTTTGCCAGATTTTCTCCACTTGACGGGTGAGAATTTTCCAGGTCTGGGCACCTTTGAAATCTCCTAACGTCAGCCGTCATCAGCTGTAACTAGCACTCCAGCTATTAAATTGAGAATGTCACATCTCCCAAACTGCATTATTACCATTTATAATTTTGATTGTTCATTTGCATACGAAAATTAGCCCTGTGACATGCGTGAATTTTATTTTATTCTTGAACTAATTATAAACAAGAATGCCACATTATTTACATAACTAATTATTGTTCCTTATGTTCCCCTGTTTTTAAATGGGGGGCCCATTCTCTGTTGGTTAACTATGGAGATGAAAAATCCAAGAACATTTCTAAAGTTTAGAAACTTGTTCTATTTGCATCAAATACAAATTCCTTTGAATGAGAGATAATATGCTTTCCATTTTAATAGGCCTAAATTAGGTTGATCTTAATTTATAGTTAATTTGAATGAATAATTCCTGTCTACCTGAGTCTGTTTTTTCAGCAGCTCATTGTAAATGTTTATTAACCCATAAATCTGCTGCCTTCCTTTAGGAGGGAATTTTAAGCCCCATCCCCCTCCCACCCCCAACTGGAGGGAGTATGATACAGAGGAAAAAAAAAACACAAAAGCAATTAAGAAACCCTGGTATAAATCCCTTCTTTGTAAGTCATATGCTGTGCGCCTTTGGGTAAATGCCTAACCCTCTCTGAGCCTCAGGTCATTAAATGAATGGGCTGAATTAGATGGTTCCTAAGATACCAACTCTCACTAATATTCTGGGGGAGAGGGAGAGGTCTAAGTATCTTTTTCATCTTGCCTTTTATTATGCCTGCTCCTAACTCCCTCTTGTTTCTCAAAACCCAACTCTTCCTGTGGTTAAGATTTTAGAACTGATTTATTTTCTAGGCCACTATAAAAAAGGCAAAAAAAAAAAAAAGACTCTACCAAGAAGAGGACCAATGGGCTACCAAACTCATGGTGGTGTTCCAGCACTGTTGAGCCTTTGGGAAGACAGGAGCCAGGCAGATTGCACTGCGGAGATTCAGGGAAGGCCCCCCCCCCCTCATTAATCACACACACTACTGTGTCTGTGGAAAAGAACTTTGAGGAGTCCAGAGACTTCGATTTTAACCCCTGTTGTCTCAATCCATCTGAGAGATGCTTTAAACTCTCCGAGACTTAGTGTGTCAGAAGTGAGTAACAATTCTACCTACTTCCCAGGAGACTGCTGTGATGATTAAATGAGATAATAATATGCCCATTACCTGGGCTATTAGCTGAAGCTCAAATACTAAATCCTGCCCCTGCTTGCTCTTAAGTTGGAGGTGAGGAAGAAGAGGATAATGATGGTAACTAACATATACTGAAGGCTTCCTGGATGCTGTGTCTTCAGATGTTGGCCCGAGAGTGAAGCTTCAGGGCCGCCCTCTCCACCCTCCCTGATGAGACTCAAGTCATCATGGGCGATTACCAGAGGACCACTACACCCCCGTCGCTGAAGCAACAACAGCTCAGCTCCAGGTTTCTTCATATGGTGTCTGTCTCTGCCGTCACCACCCCTAGCCTGCGTTTTACAGAGGATGGGACTGCATCTGTTCTTGTCTCCATCATATCCCACAAGTCCTGGCCAGTCCTCAATTAATATTTGAGGTCATAAGGCCTAAGCACTTGCCCTAGATTACCTTATTTAACCTTCACAAAATGGGCCCTGCTATGGTTATACCCATTTTGCCCATGAGGAAACTGAGGCTCAGAAAGGGAAAGTCCACCTAAAGCCAGAAGGGCCCCCTCATCCCAGGCCAGTTTGCCTGAGCCATAAATATTTATTGCTGCACACCACTGAAGTGTGTACATAGCATTACTGTATCAATTGACAACTGATACACATTGTCAGTCATTTTACACTTCACCAAGCAACTTCCCGTAAATTATTTTTCTTGAGCCTCCATTTCCTTGCCATAAAAAAGGAATAAATTACTTTCTCTCGCTCTCACAGTTAGCAAGAAAAGGTAGCCCATGTTCTCTTATTCATCTATTCCACATGCACACACACACAACAAACAATGATCACCTACTGTGTGCCAAGCATTGTTCTGAATGTTGGATTTTCAACAGGAACAAAAAAGACATCAATCCCTGCCTTCAGTGAACTTGCATTCCATTTTCCTCTGAACCCTCATCTGTTATACTTTCCCTGTATTTTCTGGACACTGGCTATGTGTCCAGCCCTTGAGAATCTGAGCATCTCATGGGGTAAATACCGTTTTGGTCTCTACTGCCTTTCACACCAACAAGACAAGACTTCTCAAGACATGGACAACAGAGACAGGCACTCCAGATAGATTATAACTGTGAACTTAAAATGAAACAAGTCTGACTGGGATGGAAGTGGTAGTTACAGTCTCATTATCCTGGCCTGGGAGGGACTTTGCCTTTGCACCACCATCCTTCTGCTAAATTGATATATTAATTTGTTCACACAATTGTTTCTGTAATTCAGTGAGAGGGCACAGAAGAGAACCTTACAAAAAGGTCTTGTTTCAACTCTGTGAGCTGGAATCTGGTGACCCCTCACCCAGTCTGCTCAGTGATCAGACAGTGGGAATATGATCATTAATTGGATGTTTTAGGTACAGACACAGTTGTCCAAGCAATCATGGAGCTAACTGCCCCCAAAGTTGCCAGTGAACTGTGGTCTGCGGCTTTGTTAATGACACGTCCTTTGTTTTCCTCAGTCTCATTATCTATTTATTATTCAAAGAGGTTTGGAGTTAGAGAGGACTTTAATTGGAGTGGGCAGCCACTCTCACTTAGCACAGACAACCTTTCTAGAGCATCCCTGAGAGACGAGGGCCCTGTGAGCTTTGCAAGACCGGCTAGCCACAGGGAGCTCACCAACTTCACAAGGAAATGCAACCGAAAGCAAAGCCTTGTAGCGTCCCTGTTAGGAGCTCAGCTGGGCAGATCTTGGGTGGTGGTGGACTGCTGCCCTTCTTCCCACCATAGGTCAATGGAGAGTGAGGGGGCAGGGCTTATGTGTCTCTGTCCGTGGTCCTTAATACTGTGAGCAGCAGAAAAGAGAAACGAGGGAGGGAGGGAAGGGGAGAAGAAGAAGGGAGAGAGGATGGGGGAAGAGGGAGGGAGATGGAGAAGGGGAGAAGGGGCAGGGAGAAGGAGGGGGAGAGGGGGAAGGGGAGAAGGAGAAGGGGAAGCAGATGGGGAAGGGGGAGGGATATGGAGAAGGGAGGGGGAGAGAAGGAGAGGGAGGGGGTAGGTGAGAAGGAGAGAGAGAGAGAGGGACAGGAAGAGGGGGAAAAGAGAAGGAAGAGGAAAACAGGGAAGAGGGGCAGAAGGAAAGGAAGGGAGAGAGGGAGAAGGGAGAAGGAGAGAGGGAGAGAGAAGGAAGAGATGGGAGAGAGGAAGAGGGGGAGGGAGAAGAAAATGGAGAGGGAGGGGGATAAAGAGGGGAGGAGGAGGGAAAGGGAGAAGGAGGGAGGGAAGGAGGAGGAGGGGAGAGGGAGGGGGAGGGGGAGGAGTGGGGAGAGGGAGAAGGGAGGAGAGGGAGACTGTCTGTTGGAGAGACACCACTGTTTTGACATAGCTTTCCAGTAATTGCAGACACCAAGCAAGAAAATTGTTTTCCTCTGGCAAGTCAAGAGACCACTCACGTCCCCTTCAGCCCCCCAGTTCCATCCTTGAGAGCACAGGGCTGTCAGCTGGTGGTTTCGTTGTGTTCAAACTCCTGCCTTGAGACTTGGCCCCACCCAGCCCTGGGCTGAAGAGAACATCTAGGACCAGACTTGCGTCCTGAGGGAGGTTGCTCCGCCTGTGCGCCTTGCGGGGCGGCTGTAGCCTTCGCTGCCAGCTCCAACCAGAGGGTGTTTGAGGCACCTACGAGAACCGAGTTCTAATCCTGCTGCCATGTTCATTCGCCTGCCACCTTCCACTCTCTGCTTCTCAGGCACCGCAACTTCGAAGGGAGAAAACCCGCCAAACAAATGTTGAGGTCATCCCATCCTCTTCTGCCATCATGGAATGAAAGAAGTGGCCAGGCTTCTGACTTGAAATGGCCACAAAATGCATTTCTCCACTGTTAGGCAACTGCTGGGCCAAACAGCAAAAGCTCAGGAATGTAAGTTCCCAGGCATAAGAAAAACCACTCCTCACCTTCCTCACCCTCCTCACCCCTCTCATCCCCTCACTTTCTCACCACCTTATCCCTCCTCACCCTCCTCACCCTTCCTTATCCTCCTCACCCCTCCTCAACCTTCCTCACCCCTCCTCACCCCTATGCTCCTCCTCACCCTCCTTACCCCCACCCTTCTCACCCCTCCTCACCCTTTCTCACCCTCCTCACCTCCCCTCACCTTCCTCACTCCTTCACCCCTCACCCTCCTTGCCCTCCCTCATCCCCCTCGCCCTCCCCCACCCCGCTTTGCCTCCCTTAAGGCAAACCTCTGACTATCTAGAGCCTCCTGCATTCAGTGCTTTACTCACTCACCCTTCCCAGAGACCCGAGGAGCTCAGTGCCACTGCTGTCCCCGCTCACAGACGAGGAGACAGAAGCCCAAGGAGATGAAGCGACTCACTTGACGCCCCCGAGGAGCTGGAACTCGGAAGCTTCACTGTGTTAACCTAAATTCTGTCCACTCAGGGACCATTTTGGTTTTTTGGTTTTTTTTTTTTTTTTGAGTTGGAGTCTCGCTCTGTCGCCCAGACAGGAGTGCGGTGGCCGCTTCCGGCCACCGCAGCCTCAACCTGCTGGGCTCCGGCGATCCTTCCGCCTCAGCCTTCCGAGTAGCTGGAACTACAGGCAGGTGCTACCACGCCTGGCTATTTTTTTATTTATTGTAGAGATGAGGTCTCGCCAAGTTGCCCAGGCAGGTCTTGAACCCGCGGGCTCAGGCAATCCACTCACCTCAGCCTCCCAAAGGCACAGGATTACAGACTGAGCCACCGAGCCCGGCTCAGGGACCATTTTGAACATCCTGCCTGGCCTGACTAGCCCCCACAGACTGCAGAGATGCCCAGGCTCCCTGACCCTCTCATGTGGTTCCGTTCTGACTTCCTGGGTACCAAGTTCTCACTCAGGCCCCTGCCAGCCAGTTTTTCTCCAGGCTCTGGGCAATGTCAGGCTCCAGTTAGAAGCAGAGAGATCAGAGGCTGCTTCTAATTAGGAGGTCCACAACGGTGTGTTGTGACTTGGACTGCAGGCATTCTGAGGCAAGCTCTGGGACCAGGAACCATCATTAGATAGCAGGGAGCAGCAAGGCCCACACTGACCCATGTCCGAGGGTAGCGAGGAGATTGCTCCTCCAGGAACACACTGCTGCTTCGAGATCCAGATATCAGACGAGCAGGGCTGTCCTCTGGCCCAGGTGGGAGGCACTTGCCTGCCCACTCCTGCCCACCAAGAGCCCCCTACACCTCCAGACAGGCAGCGAAGGCCACTCTGCTTTCCATCCACGTCTGCCCAGTGGGGGAAAGGTCTCAAAGTATTAAGTCTCAGAGGTGGAAGGACCTTGAAGACCCCCGACGGCCCCCGCCATCTCCCTAACTCATGCCAGCTCTGGACAGCTCTAAGCATGAGAATGATTCTTCTTTGGCTGAGACAAGATCTGTGCCCCTGAAACCTGACCGTCATTCATCTCAGGCATTCGTCTCTCTTTAGGCACTCATCAGGCACATTTATGGAAGACCCTACTGTGTGTCAGAGACGGGATCCTGGGGACAGGCTGGTGAACAGGAGCAGTGCCTGTCTTCAGTGGGCACAGTGACACTTGTCGCATTCCCCCAGTCTACTCCTGGCCTGGTTAGACGCCTAGAGTTTCTTCCGTTGTTTCTCGTAGGCTGTGGTTCTGGTCACTTATCAGTGTGTCATCTCAGAGTCACCACCACACAATACACAGGTTAGTCCCCTGGGAGCCACGATCACGCGCCAACCTCCACCCACACCACACCCAAACTCACCCGCTGACAATGCAACAATTATCTGAGAATCTACCGAGGAACTGATGGCCCAACTGAGATGAAAACAGACATGGGTTTTGCTTCCTGGGACCTTTCAGAGTGGTGAGGATAAAAACCCTCATCAAAGAGGTGGAAGAATAAATATATGAGTGCCACTGGTGTCACTGGTGTCACGTGGTGGAATGGTCACATGTGTGCGTGTGGGAATTGACTCAGTTAGGAGATGCAGGAAAGGCATCTGGGAGAAGGAGAGCTTCAGATGGAGGCCTGAAGGATGGCAGGTTGTAATACCCAGGCAGAAGGATGGGGACAAGGAGGCCCCAAGGTGACCATGAGGATGATGTGTCTGAGGTTGGAGTGAGGTAGGTGAGAGTCAGGTCATGTGCACCCCTGTTTACCAAACGCAGGTCTTTGGGATTTTTTCCAAGGGCAATAGGGAGCCACTGATGGTTAGAGGCAAGGAATGGCATGAGCTGCTTCGCAGAGAGGAGGCAAATGCAATGGACCACTCTCCACATTCCCACATGCCCTCATCCCTCACCCCTTTCCACACACACTCACAGAGCTTCAAGCAGAGATGGCACGCATAAAGGAGGGAAAGCTGGACTCCGTGGGGGCTAGGGCATGCATGGGGTTGGGGGAGTTTGATCCCCTCTAACCTTTCTGCCTGGTCCCAGGGCCTCAGGTCCCTCATCTGCAAAATGGGAGCTTGAAGAGTAGTAATCACACATGGGCTTTGGAAAGTCTTTTTATTTTTTTATTTCATTTTATTTCAATTTGATTTATTAATTCAATTTATTTTATTTTAATTTATTTTATTTGGAGTCTCTCAGGCTGGAGTGCAGATGCATGCTCACAGACACTGCAGCCTCGACCTGCTGGGCTCAGGTGATCCTTCTACCTCAGCCTTCCAGGTATCTGGAACCACAGGCACCAGCTAAATGCCCAGCTTAGTTTTTGATTTATTGTAGAGATGAGGTCTCACCAAGTTGCCCAGGCTGGTCTCGAACCCCTGAACTCAGGCAGACCTCCCGCCTCGGCCTCCCGAAGTGCTGGGATTACAGACTTGAGCCACTGTGCCTGTGCCTGGAAAGTCTTTTTAAATAAAGCCTCTCCATGTGTGAGTCTTTCATTCCCAACAGAATGAAAGGTAATGGGTTTCCCATCATGAGAGACACTCAATCTGAGCCTGGAAACTTAAAGGGAATAATTAAGCTAAACAATTATTTTCTCCCTTCCATCTGCCAGATATTGGGACAATATTTTTTATAGCTTATTAAATGCTTTGAGCAAGAATGTGTGGTCAGAATTAGCTCTGTTTGGGGTAAAAACCAAGTGAAACCTATCCAAGCAAAGTGACTTGCCCAAGGTCACTCCACTAGCAATGAGGAAAGCAGCAATGCTTCAGATGCTTACTACATACCAGAGATCATGCTAAGTGCTTAACAGGTGCTATGGCGCTGAGTCTCACAATCCTATGAGGTGCACGTTGTCCCTTGTTTTTGGATGAGAAACTAAGGCAAAGAAAGGTTGGCTGACTCACCCAGCATCATGCAGTGGGGGGTTAAGAATGTTTGAATTCCGGCTCCAGAGCCCTGATTCTGACCGTCATCACTAAATTCCCTCTTCAAACTTTGATGCTCATTTTCAGAGTGAATTCTTGCTGATCCTGGAGTCCATTCTCAAAGTCCTGGTCACATAGGACCCTCTTGGTCCTCTGGTCATCTGTAAGTTCCTTTCTGTATTCGTTTCTCAGTCTGCTATAACAAAGCACTACACACTGGGCATGCACCACCACAGACACATGTTGTCCCCGGGGCCTGGAGAATGGAGTTCAAACTCAGGTGTAGGTGGGGCCAAGCCGCCTCGAGAATACAAGGATCTCCTGAAGGCTCACTCCTAGCAGCTGATGGCTGTCTTGGGCAGCATCCCTCCAACCCCACCTGGCATTCTCCCTGCACAGTGTGCACTTCTGCATCCAAACCTCCCCCTTCCGTGATGACCCCAGTCATGCTGGGTTAGTACCCACTCTACTCAGCGTGACCCCATCATGACTAATTTCATCTGCAACCACCTATTTCCAAATAAGGTCACATTCTGAGGTCCTGAGGGTTAGGATTCCAATACAAGAATTTTGGAGGGCACAAAATTCAACCCCTTACTCCATCCAACCCCTGGTGCCTTTTCCACTAGAGAGCAGTTCTAACTGACCCTGCCCGGGTCGCCAAGGCCTCGTGTACCACCACCACCCCCCTCACTACCGGGGTTCTGCACCACCCACCAGCCTCACATCCTTCCATCCCAGGTCCCCAAGGCTCTGCTTTGACTCCTGGCGTCATACTGCATTAGCGACAGCCTGCGGCCTGGCTTCCTCTGAGGTGAAGCCGCCAGAAAATAAGCAGAAAGGCCTCGTCCCTGCCGAGGAGGCGGGTGAATATTTCATACAGTGCGAGAGAGTGGAATTCCATACAGCCGCCTTCCGCAAATGCAACATGACACCTCGTAATGGGGCGATATCAGTACAAATCCGGTCTCGTGGCGGCCTGGAGCCTCCTGGTAATTCCTCACATATTGTGCTCATGTCACTGTAAATACAATCGCCAAGCTCAGACTCCCACCGCAGCCAGCAGATCAGAAGGCATCATTCCCATTTTTGCAGCTGAGTAGACTGAGGCCCGCAGAAGGAAATTTGCCCGTAATCACACAGCGAGAGAATGGTGCCCAGCTGGGCTAGAGCCAAGAACACAGTAAAGGAGTGAACAAGCGAGGCCGGTCCCCACACATCTGGAAAGGGGGGGACGAGACAGGGGTGTTCGGTGGGGGTGGGGAACCATGAGGAACCATATGGTTGACCGAAAAACCGCGAGGCGCTGGAGTACAAGCAGAGAAGAAGGGAAGCCCAGGGAAGGTTCGGACGGCCTTGGGCAAGAGCTCAAGTGGGCAGCAGGAGAAGCGAGCACGGAAGCATCCACGAACTGGTACTGGGTCCCAACTGAGAGCCATCCCAAGCACGATGGAGAGTGCTTCCATGCGCTCTCCTGATTGGTCCATCAGGAGGAGCGCCCCAGCCAATGCCTGAGAAGCTAAGGGAAGTTGTCCAATCCCTAGGATGGAGGTGGAGCTTCAAAACAGTCAGTTTTCAAGCCGGTTTTTGCAGAAAATATGTAGCTCAAAAGACTGGAGCCTGAAGTGGGGAGGTGGAGGGATGTTGGTTGTCCTCCTCTCTCTCCCCAGCAAGTCCGTTCTCCTTTATTTCCTACTCTGCTGAGTCCCGGGAGGCTGGCTCCTGGGGACCATATCACCTACTCTTCTAGGTCAGGGTAAAATAATTAACCTGAGGTGGGGGTGAGGTAGGAGTGGGGGGCTTAGCCAGTGCCAGACACCGAAAGGTAAGTGGAGGTCTCACCTCAGGGAGAAGAGGGGCTGAGGATGAAGCCAACACAGAGGAGGGACAAAATGATAAATGCCTGTGTGCTCTACACAGGTACCTGGATTCAACCATGCCTGAAGGTCTACTGATGGTCCAACAAGTTTCTTTTCCCCTAAAACTAGCCTCTGCATCCAAAAACACCCTGATTGGTCCCAAAAAGCCTGACTTTGCAATATTGTAAAAAAGAGTAATTTACCCATAATTAGACTGAAAGGGTTTTAATCACAGCTCTGTGTGACCTTGGACAAGACGTATTGCTACTCTCTGAGTCTGTTTTTTACACCCGCAATCTACCAGGGGAGGAGAACAAAAGAAAATAATACCTGTAAAAGCAATTAGTAGGTCATATTAGGTCATATTAGGTACATTCAATAAATGAGAGTTGGCCTTGAACACTCTCCTTTTTCTGGGTTCCAGTATCCTAATAAGGCAAATATGACTCTTAATGTTGATGACTTTGTACTTTTCAAGTCAATCGTGTGCCCTCTCATAATTCACGTTCTCCCCTGCTTCTTGGAAGAGAGTAAAAAGCTATCATCCGGAGTGACCTCGTGCAAGAGACATCACTTCCTTGTGACTCTATTTCCTCAAATGCACAATGAAGATATTAACATTACTTACCAAATGTTGCTGTGAAACTAACTTACTTAAGGCATCTGAAGTGTTGGAGCCTGGTCTGGGTTAAAGCAAGGGCTTAATACCCATGGGTTATTTTACTGGTGGCAGTCGTTTGAATGACAGTAGTAAGTATTGTGATAGTGGTTGAGTACCTACTCTGGTGTCAAAGTCTGTATCTCCACCATCTCACTTCGACCTGGATAATACAACCCATGAGGCTGGGGTTGGAGAATGCCCCCGTTGCACAGAGAGGGGCATACACTCAGAGAAGTTGCACTGCTTACCTGAGAGTTGAAGCTAGGATTTGGATTCGAGTGTGTCCGAGTCCGAGCCCGGATGGACACCAGGCTTACACGGTGTCCATCCCCCACCCAGGCCCAGTCAGCCATAGTCTCTGCACGTGGAAAGGCAGCTGGCCCAGGGGTCCCTCAGGCATGCAGCAAGCGCAAACCCTGGAAGATGCCCCGTCTGCTTCTGAAGCCATCTCCCTTGCAAGAGCACTTTCCATTCATGTGAATGAAACCCACTAAATGGTACGGTGTCTGCGCTAATTATAGGCTCCCCAGCCGTGCCAAGAGGAAGTTGGTTAATGTACACTTGAGTAGATTTCAAATCGGATTTTGTGAGTCCCCAGCAAGAGGGAAGGAGGCCAAGTTCTCCCACGGAGGAGAGTACCGGGAAATGCTGTCAGCACGGAGTCTTTCCAGCTCCTCTCTTGCTGGGGCAGGTGATGCCTTCCACCTCCCAGGTTACAGAGCCCCGATTTCTGCTCCTCCTACGTTCTGGTCTTTTCCCAGGAGCTGGGAGGCTGGAGTGGGGAGGATGGGGAAAGCAGCAGGGAGGGCTAGAATGGAGACAGTGTGGCAAAGCAGAAATGAAACTGGCGTCAGATGGAACTGGATTCTAAGCCAGCCTCTGCCTCATTCAGCTTTCTCATCCTCTCTGAGTCCATCGTAGCAACGGGGGTACCAGGACTTCCCTACAACAGTCTCAGTTTGTTGTGCAAGGATGCACAGCACCGTGTTTCTTCCACGTTTCTCTGATATTTTTCTGTGGCCTTTTTTGTGCTTCACCAGACTGCCATGACTAAGACTGAGACAAGGTCCTGGGCACCCCAGAACTCCTGGTCCCACCAGGAGTGAGCCATTACAGGTGACGAGAGGAGAGAACTCTACAGGAAGGAGGGCCATCTGACCCAGAACGGATACACTAGGGAAGACTTCCTGGAGGAGGCGCATCTCGGCTGGGACTTCAAAGATGACTTCAATGAGCCCAAGGAGGGGTGAGAAAGGGGCGCACTTGGAAAAGCCCCCATGAAGGCCCAGAAATCAATGAAGACAGTGCATTCCAGAAACATCATTTAGAATGGCTGACAAATGGGGGTGGGAGAACAGAATGGCAAAAATACAGAAATGTGTTTCTTAAAATCATGAAATTCAATAGAGCCATTTAAAATAACATTAACAAGGAATATTTTACAATGTGAGGATTATCAGGAGGAGTTATTGGGTGAGTTACAAATGATATTGCCACGTGAGCCCTCATGATGCAAAAAAAGAAAGCAAGAAAAAAGAGTAATATATGTGCGCGTGTGTTCTAAAAGACTCTGGAAAGATATACATAAAAATGAGAATAGTAATTATCTCCAGGGGATGGGATTATGGATGGGGTTTTTTTCCTTTTTTTTAATTTCCCAGTTTACTGCAATGAGCATGTATTGCATTTGTAATCAGAATATAGATTTTTTTTTTTTTGAGTTGGAGTCTCACTCTGTCACCCAGACTGGAGTGCAGTGGCCGCTCCCGGCCCCCACAGCCTCGACCTGCTGGGCTCCAGCGATCCTTCCGCCTCAGTCTTCCAAGTAGCTGGAACTACAGGCGTGCGCTACCACACCCGGCTAATTTTTTGATTTATTGTAGAGATGAGGTCTCACCAAGTTGCCCAAGCAGGTCTCGAACCCGTGGGCTCAGGCAATCCTCTCACCCCAGCCTCCCAAGGCACAGGATTACAGGCTGAGCCACCAAGCCCTGTTAGAATATAGATTTTTTTTTAATAGCAGGAATGTTATTTGTGTAGATAGCGATGTGCAGAATTTGGTCTACTTGGCCTTGCTGTGAGTGTTAAGCCCGAGCTACTTCCAGAATGGTGCAGTGTAGACATCCCTTCCACAGCACACCTGGGCCAGAGGTCTCTGTCTCTCACCCTCTGGTGACTTCATGCCACACCTTTCCACGAAGCTCCCACGTGCCAGGGTCTATAGTAACAGTCTCAGCAGCCCTGGCCCTGCCTCCAAGGGAGACAGGCAGAGAAAGCAGGTGGTCACGGTTTGGGGCATGGCCAGAACTTGGCACCAAGAGAAATGCCAGCCGACCAGCACTGCCAGCAAGCACGGCAGTGCACATGCACACACTTGGCAATAGCTACATGGAACCCACAGCCCATGCACCACACACACACACACACACACACACACACACACACACACACACACACACTAGACTGACCTGTCCCCACCCACTCATCAGTACACACCCTCAACTCACATGGTCACAGTCACTCACTAATACACACAATCAGCTCACACAGTCACACTCATTTGTCAACACACTCACACTCAACTCACACGGTCACACATACTCACCAACACACTCACACATACCACTCACACAGTCAACTCACATGGTCACATTCATTCACCAACAAATTCACACACTCGATTCACATGGTCACATACACTCCAATACACAAACTCAATTCACACCATCACACATCATTCACCAAAACACTCACACACAGCTCACACAGTCACAATCACTAATACACATACGCATTCAACTCATATGGTCACACTTATTCACTAACACACCCACACTCAACCCACATGATCATAGTTACTCACCAACACACACTCAGCTCACACCATTACACTCATTCACCAACACACCCACACGCTCAGCCCACATAGTCATAGTCATTCACCAACACATACACTCAACCCACATTGTCACAGTCCTTCACCAACACAGTCACACACTTAACTCACACAGACACACTCATTCACCAACACACTCACACATTCAACTCATGCAGAGTCTCATTCATTCACCAACACACTCACACACATACTCAGAACACACAAGCTCACCAAGAAGACCCACATTCACACACACACACACGCACACACACACAAGTGGTCCTGCTCTCTTCTTCCTGTCTCTGGTTTTATCCATACCCCGATGTCTCCATCCAACCTGACCCAGACCCCTCTCTCCATCCACACTGAGCTCACAGCCCCCCCGTCGCCTCCCTCTGGCTCCCTACATGCCACAGAGGGATCTTTGTCTGCCGTTGAAATATCCACCAATTCTCTCACGTGGGCACGCATGCATGCATCCCAGGCTCTAACACTGCATAAGTGCTGAAGCACCCATCAAGATGGCATCTCAGCTGTTCCCAGAGAAGACGCTTGTGCCACTCAGTCCGCCTGTCCCACCTTTCATTCTTGGCCCTGCATCTTCCCAATCCACTGGTTCCTCCGTCACCCAAGCTTTTGTGACTTTAGTCAGAAAATCCGTGAACAGCCACACTACAAATGTGCCAGACCTCACGGGAAGTATTTTACACTCATGATGGCTACAGGAACCTTTCCTAGGGGAACAAGCGGGTGAGAAAGGGCTTTGCAGAACCTAAAAGGACAGATGTGACTTAACCAAAGCTGAACTAAGCATTTTTAGCCAGACACGGTGATGAGTGCTTTATCCATATCACTCCATTCAACCCATGTGATAACCCTACAAGTCATTCGTGTCATTTCCTTTTTACAGATAAGAAAACAAGTCTGGTGAGGTGAAATCATGGTGCCTAATGAGTGCACTAGTGAGGACACTTGGAAACTCTTGACATAAGTCTAATTCAAAGTTATTTAAAAACCTCAAACCAATGGAAGAAGTCTATAGGCTCTCTAAGTAGCAGAAAAAGTCTAAGGGAACACCATCAGGCCTGGTTGGATTCAGGATTTCAGGAATGTCTCTCTCTGTCTCTTGGTGTGCTTTCTTTTCTGATTGTTTTATTCTCAGGAAGGTTCTCCCCTCATGGAGGTAAGGTAGCCAAAAGTAGCTCTAGGTGTGCCCCAGACCAACTCAGCAACCACAGCAGAAACCTAAGTCTCTACATGACCCCGTGTAACCACCCCACTGCTTGCTGTGGACAGGAGGGTTGGAATGGTCTGGCTGTCCAGGCCAGGGTCACATGCCCACCCCTGAGGCTGAGGAAAGGTACCGGGTGTAGGAGAGGACCATTTCCACAAAGGAAGAGCAAGAATCTGCTACCCAAACCCACTGAAGGAGCCTGAGGCAGCAAAGCTCCCAGCCCCCGCCACCCAGGGACCTGGCCAGCACCTCCCACTCACAGCCTGCGTGTCAACCAGTCTGCTCAAACTCTCTGTTTTGACTGCCTCTTTCTGGTACCCCCACCGTGGGCTGACTTCTCTCAGAGTCCCTTCCTGCAGCCCTTAGCCCTGAGCGCAGGTATTTAACAGTCCTGTCAAGTGAATGATGGAGGGCAGTGGCTCGAAGGCTTTTCAAAAGCAACAGGCAGCTGCTGGCTTGGAAAGGACTCTTCTCAAGGGACAAACACACACACACACGCTGTGGGCTATTTTGGCCTTTTGTGGATTCTCCCCTTTGGTCCCTGCTCTTGTTTCCAATCTGTACCACTGAACTGTGAGCAAAGCAGCCTGTCCCAGGCTGCTCCGGAAGGCAGAAATCTTAGCAGAAATCATGGAATTATCCCAACACCTGAGTGTCTGCTCCTTTAAATTTCCAGAAACCCCAGATGGCTTCTTATCCCACTTTCCCATAAAGAACAGGAAGTCCAGAGAAGGCAAGATCTTGCTCAAAGTTTGCACAGGAAGGGAGTGGCAGCAGAGCTAGGGCTCAAGAAAGGAAGGGGGAGCCACCCTCACACCTGCCCCCACATCCCGAGGGGGAGTGCTTGTTCCCAGCCATCAGTAGCCCCAGTCTCCATCCCACAAGCTGTCATAGAGATATTGGTCACGAGCTTTTCCCCCAAGTTCAAGTCCAAAGGCAACGTGCTGGCTGTTTCTCTGCCCCCACCCTGTCACCATGTTGGGGCCATAAGCCAAGCAAGAATCCCTCTGAGTCACCCAAATCTCTCTGTCCTATCAGTCCCTCTGCTCCAATTCTGCATTTCTCTTGACGCCTTGGCAAACCCACCGCCAGGTGGGCTTCATCCTCAGCCCAGCTGAAGAGCACCCTGACTGGAACTTCTATGAAGGTGTGACGAAGTGTCAGACAGACACACGCTGTGCCACGGACTCACTCTGAGCTCTTGGATGAGCTGGCCAACCTCTCCGAGCCTCAGTTTTCCCGTCTCTGGACAGGGCATAATCATTTCCTCTGTGACTGTTTGCTGTGTGGCTTAAATGAAACAACGGATGCCTTGAGCTCAGGACAGTGGACGGCGAGAACACAATCAATCAGGGCCACCTTCTCCATCAGGCAGAGCCGGTAAAGTATTTAGGGACCATGATACTTTTAGGGGTCCATAAAATTGGTTTCATTTCTTTTAAAACTAAAAGCAAAAATTAAATATAATTTAATCTGTATTATATTCCTCTTTATGCCAGCACAGTCCTGAAATATATTAAAACACTTTTAATTTTTTTTGAGTGAGGGGTCTCACTCTGTGACCCAGTGGTCACAGTGGCATGATCACAGCTCACCACAGCCTCAACCTCCTGGGCTCAGGTGATCCTTCTGCTTCAGCCTCCAAGTAGCTGGTACTACAGGCAGATAGATACCACCATGCCAGGCTTATTTTATTTTATTGTAGAGACAAGGTCTTGATATGTTGCCCAGGCTGGTCTCAAATTCCTGAGCTCAAACAATCCTCCTGCCTCAGCCTCTCAACGTGCTGGGATTATAGGCATGATCCACTATACCTGGCCTCATTTTTAACTTGTTTGTAATGGAGGAGAGGACCTTGAAGGCAGATGTACCTTTGGCACACAAAAGCCATAACTCAGCCCTGCAATCGGTGTGTACTTTCTTATATTTGGAAGCTGGAAGCAAGGGCTAGCCACAGCCTGGGACCCAGGGGGAGAACTTGAGAAGCTTACTGTGTAGCTCTGATATCTGAAGCTCCAAGAGGCTTGACAGTCATCCAGTCAAACCATACCTTTAATTCCTAGAGCAGATATTTATTGAGTGCCTACTCTGGACCAGTCATGGGCTGGGTTCAAAAGCCAGTTTGGGCACCCGCTAGCTGTGTAGATTTGGCAAAGATTCTTTACTTCTCTATATATGCCAACTGTAAAATGGAAATAATATGGGTGCTGTTGGAATTAAGAGGACTAATCCAGGTATAATGTTTAGAAGAGTCCCCAGCTTACAACAAGCACTCCATCGGTGCAGCCCCAATTACCGTGGACAGATGTGGTCCCTGCCCTGGCAATCCATCCCTCGGGAAATTTCTCCACATCTTCTTACAGTTAGGAAGATTTTTCCCTAGTCCATGTCTAATAGCCTAAGTGTTCTAGATAGTACAAACTGGTTGGGCAAGCAGGACTGTCTTGATTTAATCCTAAAAGAGCTTACTTTGGCTTCATGGGTGAGGGCTGAGAATAAGCAAGAAATGTCTCTTCCCCCTCCTGGACCCACCACGGCTGTCCACTCCCAGCCTTCCATCTTCCCATCTGCCTCATCCAAGCCAGCCTGATGGTCGTCGTCTTGAAACTGACATCCCCACTTTCTCTTTCCCATTCCCTTCTCCCAGTGTTAAAACCAAGCCTAATAGTGATCGCCTCTGCTTGACACTCTTGGATGCTTTCCGTCATTCCCAAGAGCCAAAGCAATTCATGGTCATGGCCTCAAAGTCGTGTGTGGCCTGGGGTCTGACAGCCTCTCCTCCTGTCCGTCTCTCCTCTTACCACTGTGCTCTCCTCCCAGATCTTGAACTCCCTATGACCCTGCTGCGTGTGACTCTTCCCCCTCTGGCTTCCACTCTCACCGTGTGATATGCCATCTCCCTTTCCCTCCCCTTCCACCATGACTGTAGCTTCCTAAGGCCTCCCCAGAAGAGATGCCGGTGCCTGTCTCACATACAGTCTGCAGAACCATGAGCCAACAAACCTCTTTCCTCTATAAATGACCCTGGCCTCCATCGGCCATTCTTCCTTCACCATGCCTTTCCCCACTTCCCCCACGAGGCCCATAGCATCCCACATGCCGCTCTTTCAGCAAGGGGGTGCAGGGAGATGGGCACCACTGGGTTAAAATCTGCCCTGGTCCCCAACACAATATGCACTTTCTCTCCTTCCTGAGCCAGAGGTGTGCTTTGTGGTGGGTGAGTGGGTTTTATCCTTTGCTACCCAAATAGTTGTAAATACGGATTCCCTGAGAACAAACACACTCATAGAAAGCTTCTTGAGAAACTGAGCTTGAGTTTAGAGCACATGCAGGATAAGTCTCTCATTTTATAGTTGGGAATGCTAAGGCTCAAAGAGGCTGAGTAACTTGTAGAAAGTCACTCAGGAAACCTAGACCCAGAGCATGCCCTCATGGCCACACACAATGATTCCCGTGACTGGGCGGAAGCACAGATTTACTTGCAATATTGTCCTGGCTTAATTTCTGTGTCCAAATCTTCCTGGCTGTAGGAGGCTGAATAATGGCCCCCGAAGATGTCTGTGGATCCTCAGAACTTGTGGATACGTTAACTTACGTGGAAAAGGGACTTTACAGATGAAATTAAATTAGGGATTTTGAGATAGGGAGAATATTCTGGGCTATTCAGAAAATAACCAAAATAATCGTACAGGAGTATCTGTTGTTTGTTTGCTTTTAGAGACAAGATCTTGCTCTATCAGCTAGGCTGGAGTGCAATGGTGTGATCATGACTCACTGCAACCTTAATCTGTTCTCAAGCAAACCTCCCATCTCAGCCTCCCCAGTAGCTGGGACTACAGGCACATGCCATTATGCCTGGCTAATTTTTTTAATGTATAAAGATGGAGTCTGGCTATGTTGCCTAGGCTGGTCCCGACCTCCTGACCTCAAGCAATCTTCCCAACTTGGCCTCTCAAAGCACTGGGATTACAGGCATGAGTTCTTATAAAAGGGAGGCATGCCTAGCCAAGGGTTCTAATAAGAGGGAGGCAAGAGGGCAGGTAAGAGAAACAAGGTATGGTCGGAGGAGCAGAGGGGAAGAGAGACTGGGAGATGTTACCTTATTGGGCTTTAAAGATGAAGGAAGGAGACATGAGCCAAGGAAAGCAGGTAGCTTCTGGAAGCTGCAAAAAGCAGCTTCTCTAGAGGAGAAACCAATTCTCCCTTAGAGCCTCCAGAAGGAATGTGGGCCTGCCCATGCCTTGATTTTAAGATTTCTGACCTGCATGTAGAGTGGCTCAAAGGAGCTGTGTCTGTCAGAAGAAAGTAGATGGCGCACTCAAGTTAAGGTCGATTGAGGAGCGTTTACTTACAGAGGACTCATTGCAAAGTGTGGATGGAATGCAGGTAACTGGGCTGTAGCAGTTACTTCCACCCTTGGGCCTGAATGAGTGGAAGAAGAGCTGAGGAGAGAGGATGGTGTTGGAGCATGTTGATGGCCTCGGGTCCAAGGCCGCAGTTGGCCCAGGAAGCCTGGAGGATGAGCACCAGCCGCCCTGCCTCTCCTCCCACTTCTGGTGTCCTCCCAGGATCCTCATTGGCTAAACCCAGCTGGGTCCAGAGAGCTCAAGAACCTGTTGATGTGGTCTGCACAGGCCAGTCCTCCCCTCTCCCCTCCACCGGGGGTCCAGGGAAAGATGATGAAGGAAGAGGTCCATCTGGAGAGGCAAGCAGAGTCCCTCGTGCACCGAACCTCCCCCTCCCCAGGCTGAAACCATATTCCTTAGTGCCCCTGTGCCCACAGGTCAAGGTCCAAGCTCCCCAGGATGCCCCCGTTCCCTCTTCCTACACCCGTCCCCACCCACCCTCACCCCAGTGACCACTCCATCTTGCCCTCTACCCACAAGTGACTGCTTCCAGTTCCCCAGAGCATCAGGAGCTGTTCCCAGCCCCTGAAATGCCCTCCCAACACCTGCTGCCCGGGCAGAGGCCCATGGGACAGTGAGCCTGAAAGGGTCGACTGAGGCAAGGTGGGCCGGAGCTGGTGCCGGGGCAGCAGGAATAATACAAGATGGCAACCAAGGAAGAAAGTCGAAAAAAGTAAAGTTTGTGATTCACCTTTCACAGATTGGAAAGGGGGCCAACGTTCAGTATGGCCTCGAAGGGCCACGAAATGGTTATATGTAAGGGCTTTTGGAGAGGAGAGAGAGAGCGGCGGGTCTCGGGGGAAAAGGAGAATGAGGAGAGCAAGGGAGCGGCAGATCTCAGTGGGATCTCCAAAAATGTGGGGTCATCTCACTGGGGCCTCCAAAATATGTTAGAGTCACACTCTCCCAGCCAGACCTCCAGAATGTTAGGCCTACTGGGGGCGTGGGTGTCTGGGGTGCAATCCAATGCTGCATGAAAGATGCAAAGAATTGCACAAAAGTTAGATTGGAAAATATAGTTTATTTAAAAGTAAATTAGAGAAGAAGATTCACCTCCCCAAGGTAAGGGAGGCGGGCCAAAGCCAGGAAGCATGGTGACAGCCACCGCTCCAAGAGCACATGGCCACACTAGAGTCTATCAAGGCAATGGCCACTTGTTGCTTGTGATTGAGTCCTTTTAGCCATTCCCTTTGATGGGGAAGGTCGTTAAGGTGATTGGGTGGTGGTCTGCTCCACATCATCCCGAAGGGGCAGGTTAGCACAGGTACTGATGTCAGGTGATAGGAGGCAGATGGGAGGGTTAGTCACATGATTGCTGCCATGGTGGGGTCTGTCTGTCACATAGGTTACCAAGGACTGATTAGGTTAACTTGGGGGTTTGGGTCCAGAAGGTTTTTTTTTCCTGCTAGAAACTTGTTAGACATTTGTAGTCCTCAAACTCCTTGACCAAAGATGGTCTTATTATCATTTCTATTGACCTTCCACCTTGACAAGGAGCCTCAAAGTTTACTATAGATTATTAGGCTAAATCATAAATTAAAAGGTTGGGCTGTCCTGGTCTTGCATCTGATGGAGATTTGCCAAGGGGGTCAGGGATAGGCTGCCACTTGGCCTGCAGTAGAATGTCCAAACACTTTCTAATGGCTACGCTGAGGCAAAAAGACTAAACTAAGAATTAGCTAAGTTTCTTCGAGGTTTCTATAGGTACCTCCTTTCAGAGACCATTCAGAGAGTGGCCATTCAGAATCCAGAAGACACAGGCTCAAATCCTGATCCTGCCACTTCCCGGCTTCAGGGCCCCAGGGAAGGCAATTCCTAAGGCCAAGATGCATTTTTTCACCTATAAAAGGGGGAGAATAAAAGGGGCACAACACAAAGGTGCTGTGAGAACCCAGGACATAAAGCTGGTGGAGTGAGTGGTGGGCCGCCTCTCAGTGAATCACTCCATTGGCCATCTGCAAGAGGCACGTCTTTGCTGACACCGTGCCTGATCTCCTCTCTCTCTAAGTGTCAAGGCCTCCTGTGTCTTTGAGCCTTTCTGAGCCTTGTGTAGACATTTCTGGGGGGGGGTCTCTGAAATGCTTTATTGTGAGTCCCAAGACAGAAGGACCAGAGAGCGTTCATGTTTGTGTCCTCGGCATCGGGTGTGTGGTAAGGAGACACCCAGAAAAAATTGAATGAATGAATGAACACATGAATGAGTGAATGAGCAAATGTCAAGACCATCCAAAACGGACCGGTCTGCCTGCCCCTCCACCTGAATCTAGGTTGAGCCACTTTAATCGCCATCTGTGCTACCAAACAGGGCACGGGGTGACCTCTCCACGAAGCCCGGACCAAGGGCATGGCAAACAGAGGGGGGTGACCTGGGAGCGCCAGGCCCGGGGGGGGGGGCTGCAGGCCCCCGCTCATTGGAAATGCAGAGAGAATCCCAGCTCAGCCGCCTTCTCTGGCAGGGAGCGCAGGAACAGACAAGAAAAATGAAGCCTCTGCAATCTCATTTTCTGAGGCCTGCAAGTCAGCCAGGAAATAGCTATTATTCCATCGCACTGTCGGTATTAAGTTATTTCCTTCACTAAATACGGGAATGTTCATGAATATCTATTGAGTCCCAGGTACAGACCCCTCCTGGCTCTGAGGCTCAGTCACTCTGACTTTACATTCCTGCAACAACACCCCTCAATCTTGCTCTGAAGTGAAAGACAATAGTATTTTAAATTGGTTAATAAATCTCTGGATTGATGCTCCTCGAAGACCCAGGAACTTCGTCTCTATTACTCGAATAAAAGGGATCACATTTTAACCACTGCCGGGCTAGAAATTTGGGGAGCAACCCAAGCTGGTCACTGCTTCCTCTTCCTGGGGAAGGAAGGGACGAGGTTTCAGGACTCTGGGTCAGACAGAGCCCTCTCAGCAGCTGGGAAATACTCGTTTTCTGGCCAATTTGCGCTAGCCAGATATCTTGAGCCACTCCTGGGTTCAAGCAATTCTCCTGCCTTGGCCTCCCAAAGTGCTGAGGTTACAGGCATGAGCCACCATCCAGTCTTTTTATAATTTTCCCCAGGTATTTTTAGAGAAGACATCTGCTTCCACTGTACTCCTGAAGCTTTGCTTCCGAGTCTCTTTTATTCGGTCTGCCTGCCCCTCCACCTGAATCTAGGTCTGCCTAGATTCAGATTTTATTCAAATCAGGGGAACCAGATATCCTCTTCAAAAATACCTGGGGAAATTTTTTAAAAGACTGGATGGTGGCTCATGTCTATAACCTCAGCACTTTGGGAGGCCAGGGCAGGAGGATTGCTTGAGCCCAGGAGGGACCAGTCTGGGCAATATGGCAAGGCCTTATTTCTTTAAAAAAAAAAGTACCCAGGCAAAGATAAGGAATTGGAGAGGGGGGTCACACTGGAAAAGAACCCCAGGTGTTGATTTTTACACTGCATAGGTAAGCGTGGGGTTCCCCCCACCCCGGATGAGGGAGCCTTTAAAAGCCCAGCTGATGGGAAACATGAAGTGGGACTGACCCGACCTGTCTCCCTCTGGAGGGCTTTTCGCCACTTGCTCTATGTCCTTTTCTCTGGATCCATCCCCCCACGCCCCATGAGGCAGAGAACCCTGACGTGGCCCACAGGCAAGAAAATCCATGCATCAGAATCACCCTTGCATACCCAGCACCCAATTCAGGGCCCAGCTGCATAGTCAGAGCTCAAAAAATAGCGTGATTGGCAGCTACGCGATATCCCCACTTTACAGATATGCAAGCTGAGGCTCAGAAAGAGCACGTGCCTTGCTCAGCCTCTTGTAGCGAGCTGGCCAGTCAACAATTCCACCAAGATAGCTCATGCAACCACCATGCCCAGGCACTGGGTTGGGTGCTAAGGAAACTAAAGTGAGTGAAAAAGACATGGTGGTCACTTTGATGGAATTCAACATCTCAGGGGGTGCCCAGGGCCTGGGGGCAGACGGAACAGAGCGCACAAAATGATCAGTGATAACCAAGAAGATGTCAGGTGTCTCTGACCGCAGAGAAGGACAGGCAGCAGGGCGACAGGCCCCCGCATGGTCCCGAAAATTGTTCCCACCCTTCCTTCAGAAGCTGAAGCATGTCTCTAAGACCTGGTGAGGAATTTGGGGCAGAAATTGTCTGATTTGAGACCCCAGCTTACAGCACAAGACTTGACTGGCAGTGGGTGCTCAGTGTCTGGGGGGAGGTGAGTAAATGGAAGGTTTCCATTATTATTAAAAATACTTTTCGGTGGCTTACGCCTGTAATCTCAACACCCTGAGAAGCTAAGGCAAGAGGATTGCTTGAGCCCAGGAGTTCAAGACTGGCCTGGGCAATATAGCAAGACCTCATCTCTATTGCAAAAACAGCAACAGCAGAGGTGGCGTGTGCCTGTATTCCCAGCTACTTGGGAGGCTGAGGAAGGAGGATCATCTGAGCCCAGGTGGTCGAGGCTGCAGTGATTCATGACCATGCCACAGCACTCCAGCCTGGATGACAGAATGAGACTCCGACTCAAATAATAATAATGATAAACTAAAATTAAAAAATAAAAAGACTCTTCTCGTCACTTCCCTCGTCCCTTTATCAAATTGTCCCTCAAAACTCCACTCTGGGCCTGGAGATTATCTCAAGCCAATAACCTACTAACTCCAGGGGACATGCCCTAGCCCAGCCCAGGCCTCCTCCCTGGTCCCTCTGCCCTGGTCCCACTCTCTGGAAGCAGGCCCCACAAGCAGCCAGAAGGGTGCTTTCACAACACCTGGAGCATGTCACTCTCCCATCTGAAAGCCCCAGGCAAAGTTCCCACCTGTGGGTCACTGCTTCTGCACCAGCCTCCCCCACCATGTCTGCCCTCAGCTGCCCCCTTCATCATGACTGAAGCCCTCCCCATGGGTTCCTCCTCACGTCCATGCCTCTGCGTAGCCACTGTTTCCTCTTCTTGAATTGGCTTTTCCTCCCCTCCCATCACCCCTCTTGGCCCCTCCTGCACCCTGCAAATCTTGACACTCAAATGTCAAGATTCAGATCAGCAGTGACCTCCTCCAGGAAGCCATCCCTGCCCTCTAGGGGTTTTGGGGGGCCTCCCTCCTCCGGGCTCCCACCTCTGCCCCAGCTTCTCTCATAGCAACACCTACACTGGGTCATAACAGTCTGTTTCCATGTCTGTTTCTCACCCTCAGAATGGGACAATCTCATATTCATCTCCTATACCCAGCAGAGGACCCAACATCGAGGCTAGTAATACTCCTAAGTAAAACTAACTTCATCTGTTCATCCACTGTAGTACATGGATTGAAGGGGGGAAAAAGCCCTCATTCTCGGCTCCTCCCTGTATCCATGCCCGTTGCAATGTGACTTTGAGACTTCCCCACCTCTAGAATCCATGCTCACCATGTGATTTGTCTTGGCCAATAGAACGTGGCAGAAGTGACATCACGTCCAATCCGCACCTGGGGCTTCACAAGCCCTATAGCTCCCACTTTATCCTTTAGAACCCTGCCAGCCCCACGCCAGCAAACAAGCCCAGGCTAACCTACTGGAGAACATGAGACCTAAGGCCTAGACACCTCCATCACCACAGCCAACAGTCGGTCAACCACAGAAAATGCAAGCGAGGTCATCCTAGGGCAGCCAGCTCCAGCATGCACAAGCCAGCCTAGATCAGCCAAGCAGAGCTATCCAGTTCATCTGCGAGCCAAAAAAACAGAACATCATTGTTACATGCTCTTAAGGTTAAGTTGCTGTTTGTTACACAGCATTGCCATGCCAACAAATAACTGACACAGTCATTGAACAAATTTTTCTCCTATTCATGTAGCACTGGGTGTAGCATGTCACCAGTCCAGCTCCCTCCTGGAGGTTGTCACCAACCACTGACTATAGTGAGTCACCAGTCCAGGTCCCTCCTGGAAACTGTCACCCAACTAGGGGAGTCAGAACAGCAGAGTCTCTCTGAGATGGCTGCCTCTGCTGGAGCAGGTGGAAAGTGGCCCTCAGCTGACCTGTCATCATGGGTGAGATGGAAGAACCATGCCACAGGCACTTCCAGAAAACCTCACAGTCTGGCAAAGGCCTTGCCCAGAATGCTGAATTCCATCTGGGGAATAAAGCCAGACACATCACTCTTTTGGACAAGCAATTTTTTTTTTTTGCATAATTGACAATTCTTGGCATATCCCCCCTTCTCCGTGCACAGTCTTCCTTTTATGTCACTCATGTATGTACCAGACACTCCGAGGTAGGTGACTTCCCTGAAAAGTGAACACCAGAGAGACCTCTGGCTCCCTACCCTTAAATATTCTACTTGTTATAAATTCCCTGAGGAGTCGTCTTAGCTCCAAATATCAGGGGAATCGAAAGGGGAAGAAAGAAGGGAAAAAAGCATGTCCTCAGAGCGGTTCTTTGTACTTGGGATTCTTTGGTTTATATTAAAATATTCTCATCTCCCCATAATTTATGAGCACTCCTGGAACTGAGAGGGTTCGCTTTGTCCCTGATCTTCCATTCGAGAAATAAAACTAACTGTTAGTGTCAGAGCGGACATCTCTGGCAAGGAGGGGGCAACGGGCCAGAAACTTCCAGAGCGTCTCATTGGAGTGATCGGGGAAAGACTGGGCAGACACATTTCTCAGCCCCTCCTGCCAGGGAATGAGACCAGCTCCCGGCCCTCCCCACCCGTGATCTCATTTGATTTTCAGAACAACCCTGCCGGGATGATATTATAATCGTGATCACGCCCCGTTCAGAGAGGAAGAGAGCAAGACTCCTGGAGATGAGACGTCTTCCCAAGAGCACAGTGCTGGGGTAATGTGAGTCTAGAATTTAAATTCAGCTGCAGCAGACAGCCAAGGCACTTATCAGCCAACCAACTGGAGAAGGAGTGATCAGGGAGGGCTCCCTGGAAGGAGCAAGACCAAGGGTCACACCGCCTGATAGGCCTGATTTTTTTGTCTGTTTTAAACCCCCACCTCCCAGAAAGAAGGCAGTTTTGAGGAAGAAGAGGGATCTTCCACGCACTCCATCACAGATGCTAACTGAGCACTGAGGGCTGTGTAAAGTCTTGAGTGAGTATCAGAGCTCCAGAGACCCAGCCAGCTGTGTTTTCTAGGGCACGAGGAACAATCTACCTTATTCACTCAGTTCTCAGTCCACCCTGAAGGGGCCAAAATCACTCGTTCATCCAGCACCATTTTTTTAATACATAAATTAAATTTTCCTTACATAAAAATCTCTGCTGAGCAAAATTGACTGCCCAAGGCACAGCATTCAAGACTCTCACTCATTTGCGCCAAACTACCCTTCCAGCTCCACACCACTGCCACCCCCATCTCCCATGCATACACACACAGATACACCCTCTCAGATATCACATGCTAGTTCTGGATACATACTTCCTCTTCTACCTTGCTCATGGTATCTCCACTACCTGCAATTCCTATTTCTACCTAATGAGCTCCTACCCAACCCTCAGAACCCCAGTCAAATAGCCCCTCAGCTGGGAAACTTTCCCTTCACCCCTCCATTGCCAAAATCTTTGTACACATCTCTGAAAAGAATCAGCACAGTGACTGATTGAGTCACCTTGTCATGTTTGTCACCCCCTACGGACAGAGAACCTTGAAGATGAGGGTCCAAATTTTATTTACCTCTGAATTCCCATGGTTTGGCATGGGGCCTAGCCTTTCACCCAGGGGTCAGTAATCACAAATGTTGGTTGGATGAGTGAATGACTGAATGAATGAATGAACTTATTGTAGGCTTTCAGAAGATGCCTACTGGGTGAACCTAAGCCTCAGCCACACACACACACAATAAAGTCAGCCTCAAGACTTTACACAGACTCAGTGCTCAGTTAGCATCTGTGATGGAGTGCGTGGAAGATCCCTCTTCTTCCTCAAAACTGCCTACTTTCTGGGAGGTGGGGGGTTAAAACAGACAAAAAAATCAGGCCTATCAGGCGGTGTGACCCTTGGCCCCACTGGAGAAAACAGACTGGTGGCTTCTCTGACCAGCTCTCCGTGTCTGCCTCTTCCTCGAGCACACTCAGATGAATCTACTTTTGACAGGTGGCCCATCTAGCCTGACGTCCTCCCTGAGTGCAGGAATCAGAAGTCAGCAGACCCACAGCCCAGCCAGGAGCCGGGGCTGGAGGCTTAGACGGTGGAGTCTGGGTGTCAAGCAAGGGACACGTCTTTCCTCCCAGATGTCTGGGACTGGGAGGCCTGGAAGGCCTGGGAGGCCTCGGCTCTGTCCCAACCTTCACTGGGGACCACAGCTAAGCCTCCTGGCTTCTCCGGGCTGCAGCTTTCTCATCCATAAAATGGGATGAGAGAGAGACAGACTGCTACCTGGCAGCCTCCGACAGGCACGAGGCTATTGTGGCCCAGAGAGGAAAGGTGACCTGCTCCAGGCCACACAGCCCAGAAGTGTGCAGGCTGGGGTCCGGTTCAGGTTTTCTGACTCCAGGGCGAACCACTTCTAAGGTACATCTGGGCTGGATCATGGCACAGACCTATGAATTCTCACATTTACATCACCATAGGCTTTTAGAAACTGCAGCACCTTGGGGAGTCAGAGCCGGCTGTTCACTGTTTTGTTTTGTTTTGTTTTGTTTTGTTTTGTTTTGTTTTCAGACACAGGGTCTTGCTCTGTCACTCAGGCTGGAGTGCAGTGGTAGGATCACAGCTCACTGCAGCCTCGAACTCCTGGACGCAAGTGATCCTCCTGACTTAGCCCCCCAAGTAGCTAGGATTACAGACACACGAATTCATCTGGCTGATTTTTTTATGCTGACCAGGCTGGTCTCGAACCCTAGTCCTCGAGTGACCTTTTCACCTTGGCCTCTCAGAGCACTAAGATCTCTTTTTTGATGTTTTTGCATATATCATGTATTTACTTATGTGTGTATTTTTTATTTACCTAACAATTTTCAAGTTGTATTTATGTTTTAAAGCACTGATATGACTGATGCATAAAAAAACTGTACCTATTTAATGCTTCAACTGGATGCATCTGGGCATAAGTATACACTCATGAAACCATCGCCACCATCAAGGCCATAGACATATCCATCCCCTCCCCAGGATTCCTCCTGTGCCTTTTATTGACTGGTGAGAACATTTCTAACTTAAGCTCTACCCGCTTGGCAGATTTTAAGCATACAATACAATTTTCTGAGCTACAGGCACTATGCTAACCTAGTAAGTCTCCAGATAAGTGGTCAGCATCCAAAATACAGAAGGAATTCATAAAACTCAATAGCAAAACAGCAACGGCAATGATGACAAAGAGGCAAAAGACCTGAACAGACATTTCTCCAAAGAAGACCGGCAAGCGACCATCTGCTTCTGACAGACGGGGCTAGAAACTTCCAGGCAGCCACTTCCTGTGGCTTCAGGCCCCGAGGGCATGAACGAGAAGTGTGGGATTAAGGACAGACGTTCCCTTCTGATGACCACGCTTAGCAGTTGAGAATCCGGCCTGACATCAAAGGGCCTGGGTTCATAAATGGCTGTGACATACAGGCCGTGTCTACGGCATTTCTCCTCTCTGTGCCTCAGTTTCCTCAACTGCAAAATGGGGGTCATGAAGCTTCCCTCCGAGGGCTGGTGTGGTTATTAGACACAGTTCCTGCACATGCTCAGGGCCCCACACATGAGAAGCAGCGTGTTAAGACGACATCCCAGCTTAGCCCACGACGTCGGTGCAGTGTCACAGAGAGAAAAGGAGGAGGTGGCTGAGAGGCCATGACAAGTGTCTTCTGCTTTAACCTCAAGCACAGCCCCCACCCAGAGCTGCTCTGTCCACTACAGCAGCCACAAGCCACAGATCCCACTGGGCCCTTGAAAGGTGGCTCACCTAAACAGAGCCATGCTGCGCATTTAAGTGAAAATAACCTCAGAGTGGAAAAAGTAAAGGTTAAACATCTCATCAGTAGTCGATTCCCATCGATTACATATAGAAATGATCGTTCTGAGATATTGGCTCAATTAAATGTATTATGAAAATTAATTTCACCTCCATCTTTCCTACTTTTTTTTACACCTCAAGATCATTGAGTACCTTTTCTGCTTTTTTTAGTGAGGCTACCGGAAACTGAAATTACACATGTGGCTTACGCTCCGTTTGTATTGGAGAGCACTGCTCTGGGTAAGTAAAAATTGTCTGCCTTTCGGAGCTCTGATCCTAGTTCAGCCACTTCCCGGCTGTGTGAACGCAGGTGCAAGGCTTGCCCTCTCTGAGCCTTAGTTTCCCCATCTGTAAACTGGGCCTCAATCTTTGAGGAGATTTGACAAGAGCCATTTGGGGGTCTAGCACATATTTGATATAGACGAGACTCCTTTCTCTCTCAGGGCCTGAGACAATGCTTGCCCCAGCAGCTTGGGAGGGACTTCTGGTGAGGCGAACAAGCTCTCCTACCTGGGACCCGGGACCTCAGCCCCATCCCCAGAACTGTGGCTGCCGGTTCCCAAAGCGTGGCGTGGCATCCCCAGATGGGGTCGACTGTAAAATAGGACTGAAGGTTCCTCCCATTCCTACGTGCACACCTGGGCTGGACCCCCAAAATTTAGGGACTCCCTGTGGCTCCTTCCCAGCATCTACTCCTTGTCCACAAGCTGTGAACACAAGGAGGGGGCAGGTGGGGCAGGGGGAGAGAGAAGACCCAGCCAGGTCCTCCCTCCCTAGTTTCCTTGTTTTGTTGTTGTTGTTGTTGTTGTTGTTTATTTTCAGTGCAGCTTACAGGGCTCTGAGCAGCCAAGGACACCCAACTGGGAGAATGGCCCCTTCCCTACCCTGGCCTGAGTTTCAGGGCTGGCCTCTCCCGCCAGGGAGAAGCCAGGAGTTGGCGGAAGAGGCCAGACGTTGAATCCAATCGAGGAAGACAAGGCGGCGGCTGTCTTTGCATCCCTGAGAACTGAGGACACCTGCTGTCCATCCTGCCGCGAAGTGAGGCTGCAGTTGTTCCCAGGCAGGAAGGAGGTTTGCTACTGTCTAGCAGACTGACCTTCACACACCCCCAACTAGGAGGCGGGGGGGGGGGGGAGCATTGCTATACCCTCAGGACAGACCTTCCCGGGAGTCAGAGCCCCGACTGCTCTTAGTGCTCACATTCCCCCCCCAAGACATCCCCACCCACCAACTGCAAACCCACATGGAGTTGCGGGTCCCAGATAGGACCCGGGGTCCTGGTCCTAGCCCTCGGCCCGACTTGCTATGGGATTCCATTCCTCTCTCTGGAACTCAATGAGGTTTAAAAAACACTCCATGATACTTGATACAGCAGGTGGAGTTTGAATCAGGCAGGCATTAACATTTACCAGCTGATGGCTTTGTGTAAGTGGCTACACACACCTTCCCAAGCCTCAGTGTCCCGATTTGAGAGATGGGGATATTAATCATATCTTCCTTACAATGTGCTGTAGATATATAAATAGCACTTTTTAATAAAGTGCTTAGCACAGTATCTGACACTCAGCAAATGTTCGTTAAATGGCTATTACCAGTATTGTGTAGTCAAACAGTTCTCAGGAACGCAAAGAACCCCGACAGCGCTGGTCAGTTCTGTGGTGCAAATGTTCCCATGATGACGGATTTCAAGCTGATGTCTTAAGGGTCAGTTCCAGCACCCCTACGCCGCACATGACTGCCAGTAGAATTGTTGTTATTTAACCAAGTAACTTCGTGTGGTGTTTGTTGCTTTTTCCTTTAACAAATCACTTCCATGTTGCATTTTGCAGGTTAAAACTAGTTTGAATGTCATCTGATGGGCACGGTGACTCACGCCTGTCATCCCAGAACTTTGGGAGGCCGAGGCAGGAGGATTGCTCAAACCCAGGAGTACGAGACCAGCCTGGCAACATAGCAAAATCTCATTGTCACAAAATTTTTTTTTTAATTAGCCAGGTATGGTGGTACACACCTATAGACCTAGCTACTCAGGAGGCTGAGGCAGAAGGACCACCTGAGCCCAGAGGTCAAGGCTGCGGCAAGCCGTGATCATGCCACTGCACTACAACCTGGGCCACAGAGTAAGACTCCAACTCAAAAATAAAGAAAAAGAGCCATCAAAGCAAATGCTCTGATGGTAAGGTTTCTTCCAGACCTAAATGACACCCCAAGAATTCCACACCCAAGTCCTCCCAGCTTGGAGACAATGTCCCAAACTCCCTCCAAGGCACAGAATCCTGCCCTACGCCCTTTTCCCTTATAACCCAACCTGGGATGAGTCATAAGTCATCCCCGGAAAAGGAGTACAAAAGGACTGAGACACAAGACTCCCCGCTGACAGATTCTAGTTGTGTGGCCTCAGGCAAGCCACCAGGCCTCTCTGGGCCTGTTTCCTCATCCTCAAAGCCGCTGAGAGGGGCTACCGAGACAATGTGTGCAAGTTGCCCTTCACCGAGGAGTGCTCAGTAAAACATAGCTATTATTAGGAATATTAATGACAATACAGCCACCCAGTCTGGGGCCGCTGCTCCACTATGGAGAGTCTGCTGGGGTCCCGGGCCTCCTATGAGTCATGCGAATAGCAGAAGCCTCACCACCCTCCACCACCACCTCGCTTCCTCCTTCATTGTTCCAGGGCTAATTTATTTATTTCCTTTGGAATCCTCAAAAGTCTATCAAGCTGTGGAGTGGTTGGATGGATTTTTTAATTAATTGAAGTGGAATCGATGAAAAAGGAATTGTCTTGGCCCTGTCTGGATGGGACCCCCACCCCCCACCCAGCAGTGAGCAATAAACGGATAACTTTGAGGGGAGGGATTGCTTTACGGAGCCGCGGTTGGGCTGTGGGCATGAGGACCCAGGAGGCTCCGCGTGTGCCCTGAGCAGCAGGAGGCAGAAGGCGAAAGGGACTGGCACCCCCAGCCCCGGAGTCCAGGCAGTCTGAGTTCAGGCCCTGACACCCCTACTCGCCAGCCATATGGCCCTAGGCAAGCCCCTGCACCCACATGGTCTGAGTCTAAGCTGTCTCGCAGGCTACTGCCGGGATAACATGCTGGTACTTGCCACAACATGGCTGAACCTTGAGGACATGCTGCTAAGAGAAACAAGCCAGACACAGAGACAAATGCTCTCTGTGACTCCACTTCAGTGAGGTCCTAGGACGAGCCAACTCAGAGAGATGTAGAGGGGAGTGGGGAACCAGAGGCTGTGGGGTTATTATTTTTAAAGGGACAGGGCTTCTGCGGGGGATGATGACAAATTCTGGAACTAGACAGTGGTGATGTTTTCACAACATCGTGAATGGCCTTAAGGTCACTGGACTACATGCCTGAAATCGTGCAGATATTTTACCACAATAGAAAAAAATGAATAAATAAGGCACCTGGTGTGCTCAGTATTGCCTGGTTGTTGGTAAGTACTCACCAAATACACATGATCATCATCACCACTATTGTTATGACTATTATTACTTTAAAAATCACAGGGGTGACGTATTCCCAGATGTGGTAGACTGCAAAGTATGACTAAAAATTTGTCCTATCCAAAGTGCACACCTCTTTATCACATGACTGTGTGCCTCCTTCCCTCTAAAGGTGAGATCTGTTCCCCTGTCCCTCACATCTTGACCAGGGACTTGTTTGGCCAATGTTCCCCTTGGCTGCTGTAACAAATGACCACAAACTTTGTGACTTAAAACAACAAATGTATTCTTATTTCTAAAG
Source organism: Cephalopachus bancanus (assembly GCA_027257055.1). Classification (NCBI taxonomy): domain Eukaryota; kingdom Metazoa; phylum Chordata; class Mammalia; order Primates; family Tarsiidae; genus Cephalopachus; species Cephalopachus bancanus. The sequence goes on along the minus strand of JAPVLO010000261.1, from coordinate 1,093,114 downwards.
GTCAGAAGCTCAAAATGAGCCTTAAGGGCTAAAGTCAAGGTGTCGGCAGGGCTGGTTCCTTCTGAAGTCTCCAGGGGAGAATCTGTTTCATTGCCTTTTTCGGCTTCTAGGGGCTGCCTGCATTCCTTGGTTCGTGACCCTTTCTTTCATCACCAAGGCCCACTTTTCTAGTCTCTGCATCCATCATCATATCACCTCTTCCTCTTCTGTAGTATCCTTCCACCTGCTTCTTGTGAAGACTCTTGTTATGACATCATTGGGCCCACCCCATAATCCAGGATAATTTCCCTGTTTTAAGATTCTTAATCACATCTGCAAAGTCCCTTTTACCATAAAAGGTAACACACTTACAGCTTCCAGGTATTAAGACATGAACACCTGCAGGTGAGGGGGACATTATTCAAGCCACAATACAGTGAGACTTTAGCAAAGGTGACAGGCGAAGATGCTTGAGACCCGCTTTGCCATGGGTCTTGCCCACTGCCGCTGTGCTTGGAACCCTTCCACCACCAAGAGTACAAGTCCAAGTTAGCCTGCTGGAGGATGAGAGACACGTGGCCCAGTCACCTTATGACCCCAGCCGACAGCCAGTCAACTCCCAATGGTGGAGCCACCCTGCTAACTCTTGGGAGAGCCCAGATAGGACCAGCAGAAGAACCTTCAGGCTGCGCCCCGCTCAGATTGCCAACCCACAGATCATGATATAACTAAGTTATCCTCGCTTGGAGTCACTGAGTTTCTCATGGCTCATTACACAGCAGAAACTCACTGAGTTACCAGACAACTTTGTGAAGACGAGGGAAGGCAACATCTGTTAAGCACCTACTATATACAAGTCACATCTCTCACATGATTTTATCAAACCTTCACAGATTCTTTGTAGGTAGGTATTAGTTGCACCCATAGCACCTATGAGAAAGAGAGGAGGTGACTGACGTAAGACCACATGGCTAGGAGTTTGCAGGTCCAGGTGTCAGTCTCGGGTCTGCCTGACTCCAAAGCCACTCATCCTCCCACAGCCTCATCTTGCTCCAGAATCATCCTGAGTCAGCATGCTCATCTCAGGGGCTGGCTTGCTCCTCTCTAGCCCCTCTTCCAACAAATTCATACCACCTGCCCGCACAGCCACCCCGCCTGCTACCCAGCCGTTCGGCACTTATTGGTTGAGGCAGCAAAGCAGTTAGGCATTCAGACTCAGGAATCAGAGTCAGATTCCAGCTCTGCCTCTTCCTGGCTATGTGACTTTGGGCAAGTCAATTCACCTCTCTGAGCCTCAGCTTCCTCCTCAGTGACAGGAGAATGTGATCATATCAACTTTCCTGAATACCTTGCTTTTTCTGGATAAATGGAAAACATCACAAAACAATAGAAAGAAGAGTGGATTCTTACTCGGGACACCAGGGCCCCCAACTCTGCCCTGAACATACTCTCTGACACTTCCCTGCTGGGGCACTCAGTTTTCCCATCTATATCCTGAAGGTACGGACTTCAGACCTGTTTCCTTTCTTTCCACAGTTCTGTCATCTTAGAGTCACAAGCTGTTTACACCCCTTCAGCCTAATCTGTCATCAGCACAGAGCTCCCAGCAAGTACGTTCAACGCCAAGCAGGTTGTGCTCGTCCGAGGACTGCCGCTATTTATTGGTGATGTCTTCCTGTCCCTGACCACAGCCCATGGTAAATCTGCATTGGGGACTGGATTCAAAAAGAGAAGAGGAGGAGGGAGGGAAGCAGGGAGGGAGGGAAAGAAAGAGCGAGGGGGAGGAAGGAAGGAAGGAAGGAAGGAAGGAAGGAAGGAAGGAAGGAAGGAAGGAAGCTGTCTTTGAATGAATGACATGAATTATTTCTACCTAACTTTACTAATTAAGACCTCATTAGCAGCCCAAATTTGTGATAGATCAGCAGAGGACTTGGCACAATGGTTTAATTTAATGATTTCTTGCATTACTTTGTTAATCATCTTTAGTCTGATTTAATTTATGCCAATGTGACTGTCCTAATTTCTAATTAAGGCATTGATGGCAGGGACAGCCGTCATAGCATAAGAATTTCAATCAAGGCTGATACAAAAGCAGATATTCGTTTTTAAGGCCTACGCGACGGCAATTTGCTGAGCCGTCTGCTTATTGTTTTATTCCCCCACACGCATACCCCAGAAAAGATCGGGGAGAGCCTGGTCTCTGCCTGGGGCAGATGGCTTCTCACTAATCACAGACCTTTACAATCACTGATTTTTTTAAAGGCTCTGAAAAAGACCTTAGAGATTAACCAGACCAGCCTGCTCATTTCACACGTGAGGCAGCAGGGGCCTGAGAGGGTGAGGGGCTCACCCAAGGTCACACAGCAAGTCAGCAGGGCCCAAGGAGGAGACTCCAGGCTCATGCTCCCCTCTGCAGCCACCCACATGGCAGCACCCCCGATCCACCTTCAGCAGCTCATGGTGGCTTGCACAGGAGTTGCAGGTGCCTGGGGCTTGAGTTGGCAAATCGAAATCAGGATCATAATTCCAGTAAACCCCAGTACTTGAGATGGGCCAGGCTCAGTGCCTGAAACCCAACACATGTTTTTCTCAAATTCACAAAACAACCCTACCCATGGGTGTCCTAACTCCAGTCCTCCCCTTTACAAACAAAGACACAGGCTCCAGGCTCCCACAGCAAAGATGTGGGAGTTGAACCCAGATCTTCCTGATTCCCAAGTCCATGCTCTTATCATCACTCTGGGCCGTCCCTCCAGGTCACCATTGGGTATCCAGAGTATTTGTGTCAATATCATAGTTAACGTGTATTTAGGGCTTACCCTGTGTCGGGCACTATGCCAAGCACCTCACAAGAGAATTGCATGCATCATTATTACCACCAATTGTAGATGGAGAAGCCACAGATCAGAGAGGCTTTGTGAGCTGCCCAAGATTGCACAGCAATCCCTCCTTCCTCCTTCTCTTCCTCTTTCGAATTCCATACCTCCTACATGCCTCCTCTCTCCCGCACACTTCTGAGCCCGGCTGAGCTGCAATGTCTGGGCCGTCCCTGCCCAGGGCTCTAGAATATGTCCTTAATGATGATGACACGAGCCCTAGCAAGAACACTGAGCTGAGGGCCATGTTTACATCCTAGTTTTGCCACACACTTGGAAGTCCTGTCTCCTCTCTAAGTCTCAGTTTCCCCGTCTATAAAGCAAGGGGACTGAAAAAGTGGCCTTCTGACATGGCTATCCATAAGAATCACCAAGGGTTAAGTATTTAAAATGCTCATGTCCACACCCCAACCCAGAACTGATGAACTTGAATCTCTAGGAGAAAGGCCCAGGACTCTGCACTGTAACCAGCACCCTTGGAGATTCTGGTATGCCTTAACATTCAAGAACCACCAGACTAACTGATTCCTTCTAGACCCTCCAACCTACTACTCAACTGTGCTTAAAAAAACAGGCTGTTGATTTTACTTCCCAAATCGTTCCTGCCCAAACTCTCTTCTGTTTCACTGTTACATTCAATTATGGGTGGAGAAGTCAAGGATCAGAGGCTTTGTGAACTGTCCAAGGTGGCACAGCAATAGGGCAGTACTCAAGCTCTGAACCACTCCCACCTACCTCTTTCTAACTCCAAAGCCTCCTGTGCCCCACTCACGCTTAGACCAATAACCAGGAGCGTCCTTGGTGACTTTCTCCCTGTCTCCCAATGTCCAGTTCTTTGGCATATCCTGCCAACTTGACCTCCACAGCATCCCGAAGCACCAACTTCTCAGCCTCCCTGCTCCTGTGCCCCTAACAACTGCACCTGTCTCCTTCCTGTTACCCCATGGCCATCCTGGCCTCCTGCAGCCCACTGCCCTCCCAGCATCCTAGTGACCTTGGCAAAATAGAAATCAGACCATCTCCCTCTCCTGAGTTCAACCCTCCAATGGCTTCCCATCCCGCTTGGAATTAAGCTCAAACTCCTTGTCTTAGCCTGTAACACCCTTCACCATCTGGCGCCCACATCCCTCTCCTCCACTCTCCCCTTGTCCCACCAGCCTTCATTCTGTCCTACGAACAAGCCAGGCAACTCAGAACCTTTGCACTGCCTGTTCCCTCTGCCTGGAGGAAGAGCCCCGGTTCTCTCCCCTGGCCTTCTCCGTCCTGCTTTTCCCATCTGAAGGAACCCTGCCATGGCCATGCCCACCCCAACAGTCTTCTTGATTCTCTTCCCAGCACAATCCCTGCTGCAAATGATCTCCTGCCTTTTTTCCTCTAGGAGGTCACCTCCATAGGAGAAGGTCCTCACGTGTGTGGGGCACCACTGTGTCCCCAGAGCACAGCACCCCACCAGTACTCGTCAGGTGAACAAATGATATTCCTGGGACATGAACTCCAGGCTTGGGGATGTCCCAGGGGAGAAAGCATTAGGAAGGGTCATGCTGGAGGCCGTCAGTTCACAAGACAGCCTCAGCCTGCAGCAAGGAAAGCCGAGCACCGGCCTTCAGGTGACCCTTCTGCCCCCAGAAGCCTGCTCAGGAAGCCAGGCTCAGGAGCGGCACTTAGCCTTGGGTGCAATCCCAGAGAATTAGAAAGTTTGAAAGAAAGTGCATCTGCTAACGTGCAACATTTATGTTAGTCAATATAGATTTATTTAATGCAATAAATGACATAATTGGACTTTTATTTCCATAATATATTTTTCCAAGATAACTAATATTTTGAGTATCCATGGCCTACTGATTTCTTCTGAACAAACATATTTCCTATATTATTACTCTAGTATAAAACTGACATTTAAACAGTTTAATAAATGAGCAGTTGTTTGACTTGTATCAGTTTCAATACATTCCAGGATATTAATAAAATATATTTCATAAGTTAGCTCAATAGACCATGTCGTAAAAATTCAATGATTTATTAGTGATACAGTTGCTATTAGTTGGGACAGATACTCAAAATGCCATTAGGGTTAAAATAATAATCAATCAAACTAATTAGACCCTATTTTTCATATGCAAATATAATTAAGCATACATTTCTCAGTAACTTTAAAGAGAATTATTGAAGCTCAACCCCGTATGAAGAGCCCCTCACTTCAGTTAATGAAATGACAGTGTCTCAAGTTGGATATGCAAACAAAATTGATGAATTGTTCTGGGCTTTGAGGATCACAGGGAGATGGGACAGGACAGGAAAGGTAAAGCCAAGGAAAAGACCACCCTGTACACCTGAATTGATTTTTTTCTGATTAAAGAGAAGTTTCAAGGCAAGAATGACAGACCCAATATGACGCCATGGAGTCCATAGGGACGTGGTTCTGAATTCACGTAGCTGTGTTCAAATACAGTTTCACCAACTGAATAGGCCTTGGGCAAGTTAACTTCCCTCGTGCCCCAGTTTCCCCATCAGTAAACTTGGAGTGATGATGATGATGATGATGATAACAGTAGCAGGCACTTCGGAGGTTTGTTGAAGGAGTGAACGTGTGTTTAGCCCTCACAATCTCTCAATAAATCAGCTGCTTTTATACAGGATACAACTTATTTGTCAATGACTTTCTTTGTGGGACAACCTCTCAGCCACTGGCTGGCCAGGAACCCTGGGGAAGTCTATCCCCCTCTCTCTGAGTGTCAGATTCTGCTTAGTCAGGGACTTGGACTAGATGATTTAGAAGATCCCACAGCTAACCGCTGAGGAGGCTGAAGACTGATGACCACTGACCATTCTTTAGCTCTCTGGCTCTAATGACAGAGCCCTACCGTGCCCAAGGAACTGGGCCAAAGGGGCAGAGGAAACCAGAACTGAGACAGAGCAGGAAGTTACAGCACAAAGGAGTGATTGGTTCAAAGAAACTAGTGTTGGAGACTAGGAGAAGAATATAGACCAGGATGACCAAATGCTTGCTGTATTCGTTAAAGCAAGAGTCCACAAATGCTTTATGTAAGAAGCCAGAAAGCAAGCATTTCAGGCTCTGCAAGCCACACAGCCTCTGTTGCAACTGCCCACTCTGCTGTCACAGCACCAAAACAGCTATGGATAGTGTCCCCATAATACTTAACATGTAGACACAGACGGCAGGAGGGTTGGACCCATGGGTTAAGGTAATGTCAGCTGAGTAGCAAACGAACTCCAACAAATGCAATGGCTCAACTATGGAAGACATCTATTTCTAGCTTATGTCAAGTCTAATACAGACATTCTTGGTTGGGCAACCATCTGAGGTGACTGTTCCCTGAGTTGTTAGAGACCCAGGTTCCCACCATATTGGGGCTCCTCCATCTTCTCCTTGAGTGTCCACTCTCACCGGGCTGTCTGAGTTAAGTCAGTGGAAGGGAAGGAGCATGGCGCGTCACACGTGGGAGAGTTTATGGACCAGGCCCGGGAGTGGGTCACAGCACACCATCCCACTCCACTAGGACTTACTCTCATGGCCACTCCAACTGCAGGGGAGGCCGGGAGAGGGATTTGAGCCCTGTGGCCCAGAGGAAGACACAGCAGATTTGGGGAAGAGCTAGTGACCTTGGCTGTGGAGGAAGAAGCACCTAGATGTGCCCAAAGGTAACAGGATGCTTTCACCTGAAGGTTGCAGTCCTAAAATGTTTTCTTGGAGGAATAGCCCCAAGACATCTGGGGTCACATGCCTCCTTCATGCTCCAGTCTCCTCACATGACCCCAAAGGCCTCCTTGAAGACAAGTTCAAGTCTGTGCGGCTCACCACAATGGCTGCCTCATGTTGGCCACGTGGTCACAGTGAGATAAAAATTTAACAAATGTATTAATTGGGTGCATGGATAAATGATCGAAGATGACTTACAATGATCAACTACTTGTGAAATGGGTCAAAAAAAAGAAACAGAACAGAAAATAATTAAAAGGATTAAGAAATTGATGTGCTATGCATCTGGGTCCAATTGTCCAGGAGAAAGCCCAGAGCTAAGTGCCACCACGAGCTACAGCTGCTCAGGCCTACAGAGCGGGAAGGAACATGCTCGTGTGAGTGCGTGTGTGTGTCTGTGTGTTTGTGTGTTTGTGTGCATATGTGTTCTTGTCCATGTTTGTATGTGTTCATATGAGTGTTTATGTGTGTGTTCGTGTGTTGTGTGTGCATACCTGTGTTCATGTGTGTTCATATGTGTCTGTGTGCCCTGTGTTCATATGTATCCATGTGCATTCACGTGTGTCTGTGTGTCCATGTGTGTGCCCGTGTGTTTGTGTGTATCCATGTGTGTCTGTGTGTGTGTGCATGTGTTAGGTTATGCAGATCCCTTTGTTTGACACAAGAGTGCCTGAGTTGATCTCTAACTTGGTCTGGTCCCCTAGCCCTTTCTTTCCTCCTGGGAAGAGAACGTGCAGGGGGCTCTGGAGAGGACAGAGGTAATTATGCCCAGTGGCTGGACAGCACACTCAGCATTTTTCACAAAAAGCTGTGGGCCCTCCAAGGGATGTCGAAGGCCAGAAGCTGACTTCAGCCCCAGACGTGTTTGCAGCCTCAGGGAAGAAGAGCAATGAGGTGGCTGGGCTTCTGTGGCAACAAGCCTTTTAAACAGATCATTCAAAAATTAACTTAAATGCTATTAAATTAGCAAAAGTGCCGGGGGAGCCCGGGAAGAGAGTCCGTCAGATGAACAGTCCAGACTGGGCATCTTAAAAATCACAGAGATGTCAAATGAGGGATCAAATGCCAGGACATTCCTGTTTTCCGGCTCTTAACCATGCCGTGGATCCAGATTACCTGGGGAGTTTTTATAGCCAGCAATGTAACCAGCATAGACCAGGATACACACTCCCAGAGAATCTGGCCCGGTGGGGCCCGGGTAGGTCAGGCTTTCTCTCTCAAGAAAGCCCCTGGAGGTTGGCCCTGACACACACACACCCGGTTGCAAGGCACAGACATTCCATTGTCTTTATTTTGCAACTGACATGCATGTGACTTTTCAGCACCTCCCAGCAAATTTCAGGAAGAGCCAGTGGTGGCTCTTATGTCCCAAGGAAGGAGACTCCTGGGGATTCCAGACACCAACAGGACGTGTAAAGAAGGGGAGAGGGGCAGGGGCAGGAGAGCCCTTCCCCATGCCCTGACCCTTGATGACACCTTCCGCAGGTGTGTCCTGTGCCACCACTTCAATCCAGGACTATGCAGTGTACTGAGGACGCTGGTGTGGCCAAGACTCAGCCCATAACCAACTAGGTGGTTTCAGCTACTGAAAAGTGCTGCAATGGAAGCAAAACAGGAGGATGACAAAGTGACCTCACGTGACTAAGGCAGCTCTGACTGCTGCTTTCAGGGGATAGCATTTGACCTAGACGTGACTATGAACAAGTCAATCCAAAGATGAGGAGCAAGGAGGATCATGGGAATATCTAATGGAGGAGGAGTCAGTGGGGGGCTCAGGGGACACCTCCCTAAGGAGGACCTTCAAGCTAAGAACAAAGGGATGCGTCTGAGGCAGTCAGGGAAGAAGAGGCAGGAAAGAGGTCCCACGAATTCATCACATCTTTGAGCAGATCCCTACTGAAGACCTACTGCACACCAGCACCAGGCAGAGGGGCAGAGGCTGGGCAGGGCAAGGCAGCATGCCCCAGTTCTCAGTCAGGAGGGTGGCCCCCAACAGGGACAGGGGAGAGCTGGCTGGCTCAGGCAGAAAGCCCTCTGTGGATGTTCTGGACCTGAGCATTCTTTGCGGGGACTGTCCTGGGCATCGTGGGGGGATAAGCAGCATCCCTGGCCTCTACCCACTAGATGCTGGTAGCACCTCCCAGTTGTGATGACCAAAAATACCTCCAGATGCTGCCAAAGGTTCACTGGTGGCAAAATCCTCCCTGGCTGAGAGTCACTGTGCTAAATAAAGTATAATGAAAGGGAGTGAATATGATACTATATAACACATAATAATGTGATGTATTATAATAGTATGTATACTATACAATAATATAAATATATAGCACACGATACAATAAGAAGTTGGAAATGCAGAGAGCTTTGGGAGGGAACTACCTCATCCAGACCCTAGAATTCTCCCAGCCCTGAGGTCCGTGTGGTACATTTCTGCAAACCCAGTAAATAACCCATGCCCCTCCCATGAGCAGAGAATAATCTGCTGATCTTTCACCCCGAGTGGAGAGGTTGGGTAGAGATGGTGGGAGGGAGGTCCCCCAGGGACACTTGGAAGGCAAGGCTGTTTCTGTCTCTTCCAGCCAGGTCCCAGCCGCAACCCTGCCACATCCCAGCCGGCCCACAGGGCTCAGCAAAGGGTTAACAAGCAATGTTTATTTATGAACTTGGCCCATTACTGTAGCATAATTTGAATACAGTGCCTATGAGGTTTTTTTATTGCCAGCTATAATTTCATTTTTAAAGCTCTCCCTATGCCATACTTTAAAAATGATATCTCAAACAAGAAATAAATTCTGTTTTGCAGCTGTGTTAACTATATTTACCCATGGGACACACTATTTTGTCCTTGACACAAAGCCCCGGGGATTTTGCTGAGAATTGCTCTAGCGGCTTTCTCTCACTCTCTCCCCACGCAGAGAGAGCTCTGCTGCCTTCCCTGGGATGCCCCGCAGAGCCCTGATCACGGCCCAAAGGGACCTGAGAGGAAGAGGAGGCTGATGAGCTTCCGGTCTGAGGGTGGCCTCAACCCCTCAGCACCGGACTGTGTGGCTGTGATGATACCCCGGGGTCCCTCTGAGCCTTCAGTTTGTACAAAACAAAACACAGCAGAGACAATATTGGGAAGAACATCATCACCACCCCTCTGCAGGGTCTCCCCCTCCTCCTCTCGGTATCCCTGTGATGGAGTTCAGATAATTTCCCAGTCTACAGAATGATGGCTCGGGAGCCTAAGCCGTCTGGCTTCCATAATTTTTAGCTTTTTTTTATTTCCCTCTGAGTGGAAAAAAACATTGCGGCACCTGACTGACAATAACAATAGCTTACATTTATTGAGCGCTTACTCTTCGCCAGGCAATGTGCTAAAGCCAGACGCCAGCACGTGTGACACTGACATGAGCCCTCCAAGTGTGTGAGACTCTCCCCATTTTGCAGATTAGGGAACTGAGGCTCTGCTGGAAGGTCTGCCCAGTCTGTCCCAGCGGGAGTCAGGAGAGGAGTCCTAAGAGATACCACCCCCAGTCCTGCACCCCATGGCGGCCCACATTAGCTGGGCAGGTGAGCTCCTGCCCACAGCAAGACTGGGAGCCACGGCACTCAAGGAGCAGGTCTTGATGGAAGAGGGAAAGGCACAGGGTACCGAGAAGCCTGCTGGATGCAGGGATCCCAGGGCACACAGGCATCAACCCATCAGACATGGAGGAGGGTAGGCTGGGAGAAGAAAAGAGGGAAAATCCTTACACAACGCACAGCCACAGATCTGTCTTCGTATTTCAGCATGGCAGAGCAGCCAAGACGCCATTCTTGGTGGCAGCCGGCCCGGAGCTCAAGGGCTGATTCTGCGCTTCCAAAGCACCTCTGGCCAGGTGCGGTGGCTTGTGCCTATAATCCCAGCACATTGGGAGGCTGAGGTGGGAGGATTGCTTGAGACCTCATCTCCTCAAAAAAGCAAAAAATTAGCCAGAAGCGGTGGTGGCACGTACCTGTAGTCCCAGCTGCTTGGGAGGCTGAGGCAGAAGGATCACCTGAGCCCAGGAAGTTGAGGTTGCAGTGAGCTGTGATCATATCACTGCACTCCCGCCTGGGCGGCAGAGTAATAAGTGTTACAACGTGTGACAGCGCGACTCACTTCTGGCTCTGTGACCTGGGCAAGAGACCTCACTTCTCTGTGACCCAGTTTTCTCATCCTTAAAATGGAGACAGAGCCACCTCAGCTCATAGCATCTGTTATTTATTATAATTCAGCAAACACCTGTTATTTTCATGGACATATAGTCTGGTTCCAGAAAGACACAGAGAGGAAGAGAGGACAGGACTATCCAGGCAGAGGGAATCCCCAGTACAGAGTCATGTTGGCACAGAGTTAGAGAGATCTGCATTCAGACCTTGAGTCTGTCATTTATGTATTACTTATGAGATCTTAGACAGGCTACTCAGCCTCCAGGTCTCAGCTTTCTCATCTGTAAAATTGGCATATAAATGCCTACCTCCTACAGTTATTTCGAGGTTAAAGAGAATTCACACAAAGCACTTGGCATATAGTCTGTGTTTAATAAATAGTACCTGCTGTTGTGATTGAAGGTGGCTCAGAGTACCTGGTGGGTGAGAAGAATGTGGTCTTGAGATGTGCAGAGCTTAGGTCACCATTAGTGACTTCCTGTCTCTAGATCTCAATCTCCTCATTGGGAAGATGGGAATAATAACTTCTCTCCACCACAGGGATATTAGGTGGATGGCTAGATAAGATTATTGCTCAAAAATGATCATCTTGCCTGCTCGAGCCAATGCCAAGATAAGAACATGCCCAGGCCAGTGCTGGTTCCAGAAGGAGAGAGAGCCACCAGGAGGGAGAGCTGCTTAGCTGAGCCAAGCCCAGCTGCTTGAGCAAGTCCAGCCCAGATCAGCAGAGCCACCCGGCTGAGCCCAGTCTAGATGCACTAACCCTCAGTCACCCCACAGATCTACAAGAACCAATGGCGGCTGTTCTGAGCCACCAAGTTTTGGGCTGCTTGTTACACAGCATCATCAAGATCATAGCTGACTGATATGGGAAGTTCAATCCCGCAAAGGATATGTCTATAGAGTCATAGCTATGGCTACCACTGAGTGAGCACAACTATATGCCAGGCGCTGTGTTAAGCACCCTGTGTGTTTTATGTTATTGTATCTTCACAACAATCCCGTGAAGCAGGCATCTTGTCACCACCATTTTACAGACAAGGGAACCGAGGCTCAGAGAGGTGTGGTCATTTACCCAATGGCACACAGCCAGGAATAGGTCAAACTTGAATAAGAAACCCAGGTTGATCAGACTCCAGAGCTCCCACCTTGAACTACTGGGCCATGGGGGCCTCCAAGCTGTCAGGGGCTGAGTCCAGTGCCCAGCACATAGTTGGTGCTACATAAACAGATGCTTTCTGTGTCTCCTGAAGGTGCCAGGGACAGACAAGTTGGGGCTGGTTAACCAGGACCCTGAATGCAGACAGACGTCTCCCTGCTCAGTGCGCCCCACCAAGGCCTCCCGACAGCAGCCGCTCGGGCTCAACACCTCCCTTGCAGCCCTCTGGCACCAACCCTATAAATATTAAACCAGCGGTAATTAGAGGGAATCAGTCAGTCACCGCACTCCAGAGCTCTGCCGCGTCTCCCCACCAGACCCGGCTGCCTTTGACGAAGGAGATTTGTTTCTTTTAATTTGGGGCCCTCACACCAGGCATGTGTCAGGCACCAGGACATCAAGCTCATCCCCTGTGAGCCACGGCCCTGCCAGCCCAGCCCCACCCCTCGGGGCCCTGCAGACCATGCCAAGAAGCCGCAGAGAGGCCCCGTGTGGAAGGCAGGGGCGGGGGAACCGTGGGGCTCCTGTCAAGGCCCGAGACCCCCGGGGTGTCCACATCTTTTTTGTCGGTCGTGTGGCATCAGGCTCCAGTGTCACCACTTTGTGGGGCTGAGGACACCTAATGCACGGTGACAATGTGTCACATCAGAAAATAGCCCCCACACACTCAGGTGGGACCACAGGCCCCAGGGGTGCTGGGGAAATCAAAGATCGGGAATTTCCAGCCAAGGGGCTGTGGAAGCATGAAGAGGCACCCACCTGCTCCCCGACTTTACCTCCTAGAGAAGCAAACAGCTGCGTCTCCCACCAGGCCTTATGGAGCTGGGAAGAACGGGCTGGGGGGGCAGTGGCTGAGAGTCAGCCAACCCCACATATTCAAGAAGAATTGTGGCTTCTGCGAGTCGTGGGGTTCTCCAGTTGCCACACAACAGGCCTCCAACCTCACACAGTTCATCTGGCCTCATCCTAGCAACGGAAGACGTTACCATCAGCCCTTTATGCAGATGGGGAGACTGAGGCAACTGGAGGTAGGAAAATTTAGCAGCTGGAGGCACATGCTCTGAAATCACAGGGAGCTGAGTCTTTAATCCCGCCTCTTCCAATCTCTGATTGTGTGACCTCAGGAAGCTTGCTTGACCTCTTATTACTGAGGCTCGGCAGGAGATACGCCCTGCCCAGGATCTCAGTGTGAGTCAGAAGGTCTTCAGGGACTGGAACCTGGAATTCCAGCTTGCATGCCTCTCGCCCCCCAGCAAAAAGGCGGCCCCAGTCAGGGTGAGGTCTGGCCGGGGGCCTGGGTGCCCCACAGAAAATGCCAGCATCCTGAAGACAAAAGGCCAGCCCGTGTCCAGCCCATGGCCTGGAGGTCTGAACCCACAGGGACTGCATGGACCCTGCCCTTCCCCCACACCCACAGAGGGAGGAAACCAAACCTTAAACCCGCCAGAGCCCCTGCGAGTGGCAGGTATTAATTGGAGCAATTAGGCAGCCCTTTCCCAAGGCCATGGAAGCTGCAGCATCAATAATTAGACTCAGATTGGAATTCCTTTGGCTCTGCGTGTAAACAGGACACTCTTTCTGCAGTTGCGGTAAATGATTTGTTCAAGGGGGGAAACATTTACTGTAATTTGAAAGGAGCAATTGACTGTATTATTAGTGGATGTGAGTGCCCAGCTGGCGGCAGGCTCCACATTATTCTGTCTTCTGCCCAGGCCTGGGGACAGAAGCCACTGGCAGCAGGTCCCTCCGTGGGTGGGTGGCCCCGTTGCAAAATCAGAAAGACCCAGAGCTGGGTTTGAGTCCCAGCTCCCCCACTTAGGCACTCTGTTTCCTCAGGGAAACAACACAACATCTTTGAGCCTTTCCTCATCTGTAAAGTAGGGAAAACACCAGGACATATCTCATGGGGTTGCTGTGAGCCAAGATGAGCCAAGCACTCACAAAGTCCTTAATAAAATAAGCCATTGTATTCGTAATTATTATCGTCATCATCTTTGAAGAACTCTTGGAGTTCGGGTAAGGCATAATCCATTACCTATTCACAAAGAGAATAAGTAAAACAAATGCACAATAACCCACACAACAAGTCGTGCCTTTTAAATTTATTGAGCACCAACTGGATACAGGCTTGAGTCAGACAAGGACCCTGCTTGTAGAGTGGCTCAAAGTATGAGTGAAGACAGACACACAGAGAGAAAATGGCCAAAACCTCACATCCAGACAGCATCTGACAGTTGACAAAGCTTGCCTACCTTTCTCACCCCCAACGCTCCCACTGGAAAGCTGGTGTTGTTAAGCCCACTTTATCAATGAGAAATCTGATGTTGTAAGCCACTTGCCCAGAATCCCAAGGCTAGAAAGTATCAGAACTAGCTTTTGGATTCTGCCCCGGTGCTCACTGCCATGCTTGGGAAGATCCCGGTCAGGGAGGAAAGGGGTGAAGTCAGCTGAGATGATCCCCTGCCTGGCGGTGAGCCTGCCCTGGGGGCCCAGAGCTGTGTGTGAGGTGGCCAGCGCCAGCCTGAAGGTCCTCCAGAGGCTGAGATGCCCTCACTGTCCCTCTGCCTCCTCAGCCAAGCCCTCCTGAGTGCTGCAGCAATGTGACTGTCGCATTCCATCAGCACCAACTCCACACGCTCTCATTTGGGGCCCCACCCCTCCTGGGACGTGTGCACCAGGTCCTGCAGCTGTCGCCCTCTGGGACGGGGTGGGGGCAGCTGGGCTCGAGAGCGGGGCGGGGCTGGGCTTCAGTCCCATCTCCACCTAACCTCGGGTTAGCTGGGCAGCCTTGCTCAAGTTATGGAAGCCACATCGGCTAGATGGGGTCGTGAGGGCTGCCGTGGACTTAAGGGAGCTCACCAGGACAGGGAGCATGATCCTCTGACCCATCGCTTCGTTCCTGGCACACAGAACATGTTCAGACGTGGAAGGAGAAACGGTGGAGGCAGGGGGAGAAATCCTCCCGTCCTTGAAAACCCAGCTCCACAGCCAGTATCTCTGTGAAGCTCCCAGGGTCCTTCTAGAAGTAGGGTGGGCCAGAAAACGTACATCCACCTTAAATCGAGGCAGGTGGCTTCTTTATCAAGAGCACCAACTCTGCGTGAGATGTTTGGTGCTAGTCCCACTGGGCAAGTCACTGAGCCTCTCATTTCCCTCAGGGCTGAGGTGGGATCACGATACCTATCTCCGGGTGGGTATTGTGAAATAAATTTAAGCAATCTGCAAAAGCGCTTCGTGCACATCTGAAAAATAGGAAGTATGTGATACTGGCTACCTGTTATCATCATCACCATTAACTTCATCGCTAACCCGAACCCGAACCCGAACTCGAACCCTTTAAAACTGTACTGAAGTTCAAAGAGCAATGAGCCAGCTTTGAATCCCAGCTTTTTCTTACTAGCTGTAGGATCCTTTCCCTTTGTTGGGCCTCAGTTGTCTCATCTATGTAATGGGTATAGTGCTAGCTCCTACTCATAGTGTGATCGTGTGAATTGACTGAATTAATACGGACACCTCAGCACAGTGCCTGGAATTGTCACCAAGTGCCAGGGGTTCGGCCAGGGTCCTGTTGCTCAGTGCATCACTGAGACAATGGGCCTTGCCAGGGAAGAAAGTTTTCTGCTGTTGCGGGTGATGTCAGCTGGAGAGATGGAAGACAAACCTCAAATCCATCTCTCCCTCACCCCGAAGTTAGGGGTTTACATAACAGAGAAGGAGAACATTGGGTACGAGGGAGAGGATTGGTCAAAAGGCAGCAGGCGGTGGAATGAGGGATCTGGCATCTCTTTGCAACCACGTGTGTGTGAGAAAACTGGAATGAGGGAGGGACAAGGAAGGGGAGCTGGTCAACAGGCAGCAGGTGCGTCTTGTGGAACAAATGTATCTCAAGTTTCAGTTCTATGGGTATCTGGCTTGTTGGACAGTTGGGCTGGTTTCAGAATGTTTTACCTGCCCATAGGTATCTCTGGATGTGTCTTCACACCCCTCTCCTCTCAACCAGTTTGGACAGGTCTCATCGGTGTCTGCTTTGTCTTATAGATCCCTAAGCACTCCAGTTCTAGGCATGTGGTATGCCCTCAGGAAACAGGGCTCTGGATGGACAGAAGAATGCGCTTAAATCTCAGCCTGGGCATGCCCTAACTGGACAACCTTCAACAGGAGACTCAGTCTCCTTATCTGTAAAACGGAGTTAATTACAACCCCTTCTCTTCAGGGCTGATATAAGGATTAGACAAGATAATGTATGAGGGGGGATCCCAAAAAACCCGGAATTCATATATTAAAAATCGTGTATTTATTCTTACACATTTAAACTTCAGTCACCTTCAAAGTACTCTCCATTTGATGCAAGACACATAAGGAGATGCTTTTTCCACGGCTCAAAACAGCTTTTGAGCTCATCTCAAAACTGCTGTTGTTTCACCTCTTCCACTCTGGCAAAAGGCTTCCCTTTGAGGACTTTTTTCATCCAGGGAAACAAACAAAAAAAGTCACTCAGTGTGAGATTGAGTGAATAGGACTTTTGCATATCGGCCTTGGGTTAGTTCTCAAGGCAGAAACAAGGAGAAGAGGGACTAGTCTGCTGTCCCCAGGATGCCACGTTCCTTCTGCAGCCATGCCAGCACTGTCTGTGCAATGGTTTGCACATCTGCATCCACACCCCCCAGCCTATGGACACCCACGTGAGACCTCTATGCATGCCCCTACAGATCGCCACAGCCTGTGCTTCCACACAGGCCCTATACCCTCACCGTCACCTAGAGAACAGCCTGCCCCTGCGTCCTGCACCATGCCATTAACCTGCCCTGGTGACCTCCCTGATCTGGGAACAAGGCCTGTCTGAGCCAGTGTTCCCCATGCTGCTTTAACCACCCAGATCAGCCCCAGGGTCTTGGCTGGCCATAAAACAGCGGGACCTCCCTCCTCACCCCCACCTTGGCCTTGGCCAGCGCTCGCAGATCTTGACCTTCCCCCCAGGCCTGGCCACCGCCCTCTCTCCCTCTTTTTTTTTTTTTTTTTTGCCAGCCTGGTCTTTAACTCCTGGGCTCAAGTGATCCTTCCATCTCAGCCTCCCAAAGTGCTGGAATTACAGGCATGAGCCACTGCACCCAGCATGGCTCTTAAATCCTAATTGGTCCCCTTCCCTCTGTGCTCACTGTCTGCCCCCTCCCCCCATCAGTGCCTCAGCTTTTGAATACAAGCAAAGGAGTTTTGTTTCAGGACCCTACTTCACATCCCTGGAGAGTTTCCCCGAGTGTCTTAGAACAAACTTCTCACTACCTTTAGGATGAAACCCAGACATAAAGTAGAGCCTCCTGGCCATACACACTGGCCCCTGCCGTCCGCCCCCTGGCTCTGTCTGCTCCACCCTTCCTTCCTTCTCACCACTCATAGGCTCACCTCCCAGTCTCCCTTGTCACCTGCTCCCACCAGCCCCAGGGCCCTTGCACAGACACCCGCCTCCATGTGGAACGCTCTCGCCCACCCCCACACACCTCTCCGTGCTGCTGCTGCCCTGTCAGAACATCTCATCTCCCCCGAGACAGCTCCGGCCGCATGTCCCAGGGCCTGACTTGCCTTCAGAATCATCCAGAATCACATCTCCAGCCAGTCTCGCCCAGTCACCCAGAGTTTCCAACCATGACCTTCGGAGGAGAAGCGTGTCCACCTCTAACTGCCCATCGGTGTGTCTCTGCTCTCTGGGAATTGCCGAGGAGAAGGAGAAGGCTGACATGGAAAGAAGGGAGCGCACCTGCATTTATCTGGTGCCTACTGGGTGCCGAGAGTTCTGTGTACACCAGTCTCAGCATGTCCCCAGATGAAACCGCTGAGGCTCAGGGGATTATGTGAACTCATCTTGGACCAAGAGCCGTGTGATGCCAAAAGCCTAGTTTTTCTCCACCACTCCTGCCTGCCACAAACACTCCTGGTGGCCCTACTATGCACCCGGGCCTCTGTTAAAAGCTAGGGATACAGCAACAAGAAAAACCAACAGACCCTGCCTTCATGGAGCTGATGGTCTTCAACCCTTCTCTGACACCATTCTTCCCCAAGGAACTCGATGGGAGGAAAGGGGAAGAGTTCCCCTGGATTTTTTTTCAAGTCAGAGTCTCACTGTTACCCAGGCTGGAGTGCAGTGGCACGCTCGCGGCCATCACAGCCTCAACCTGCTGGGTTCAGATGATCCTTCCACCTCAGGCTTCCAAGTAGCTGGAACTACAGGCGCCTGCCACCACACCCAGCTAATTTTTGATTTATTGTAGAGATGAGGGCTCACCAAATTGCCCAGGCTGGTCTCAAACCCCTGGACTCAGGCAATCCTTTCGCCTCGGCCTCCCAAAGTGCTGGGATGACTGTGCCCAGCCGCCCCTGGATTTTAAAACCTGGAATGTAGGGGTCCTCTTGCCTCCAGAAGTGTTCCCCGAGGGACTGAGGAGTCATGAGAGAAAACCATCAGGAGGTGGTAAGGTTCCCGTCAGAGATGTGTGTGCAGAGACGTAGTGCTGGGGTTCAACTCTAGGGTGGGAGGGCTAGGTGACTGTGAGGGGCATGGGTGCTGTTGGGGGAGATCCTGCCAACCCCCTCCTGTCCCGGGACCTGGGGAGAAAGGAGAGACACTGATCTCATTGCCCTGCTGTGGGCCCTGCACGTCCCACCCCGTCCTTGGTTCACCCCTCCCCACTCCAGGCTAAGAAGCTCCACTGACCTGCAGAACAGCAGGCCGGGGTGGGATTCGGATCCAGGTACCCTCGGGCCCAGAATCCAGGCACTTCCCAGGTCCAGGCTGCCTCCTATGCAAGGCCAGCCTCTCAGGGAGGCAGCAGGGACCCAGGGCCTCCTGCATGCTGGGAGCCCAGCCGGAGCCTACCATAGGCTGGGGAGGAAGGAGGGAGGAGGGAGGGGAGGTGGGAGGGAAGAAGGAGGGAAGGAGGGAGGGGCAGCGAGCAGCTGCGAGGATATTTTAGTGCCCTATGAAAACCTGAATAAATAGTGTCTAACCTTTCCCAACTCCCACTTCCTTATCTCAATATTCCATTTAATAGCACCTTTCAGGCCTCACTAAAAGAATACGAGAGTTGTTATATCAGCTCTAAGTCACTGTTAAAACGGCCTGGCTGTCTCTGCAGCAGCATGCCAGGGCTGGGGGTTCAGGGCTCTGGATCCAGGTCTCCTTGCATTCCCCCCAGGCAGGCACAGGCCCTATTCCTCTTTGTGACATCAGTAGATATTCCTCCCGGAGACGCCCTGGGGGCCCAGGTGGGGGTGATGCTCAGTGGGACCCTGCTGGTAACCTACTGGGTTTTCTATGGCACAAAATGCCACGGACCAAAACGGACCTCTATCCATTTGCCAGGGCTGCTGTACAAAGCAGACTGGGTGGCTGAACGACAGAAACGCAAGGTCTCCTAGTTCTGGAGACTGGAAGGCCACAACCGAGGTGTTGGTGGGTTGATTACTTCTGCCCTTGACCTGTTGATGGCTGTCTTCTCTCCCTGTGTCTTCACGTGGTCTGCACGATAATAATATAACAATAAAAATGTAAAGATGGCCAGGCTCAGCGGCTCACACCTGTAATCGTAGCACTTTGGGAGGCTGAGGCGGGAGGATCGCTTGAGCCCAGGAGTTAGAGACAGCCTGGGCAACATAGCAAAACCTCATCTCTACAAAAAAAAAAAATCAAAAAATCGGTGGGGTGTGGTGGGGTATACCTGTAGCTCCAGCTACTCGGGAGGCTGAGGCAGAAGGATCACCTGAGCTCAGGATGTAGAGGCTGCAGCGAGCTGTGACCATGACACTGCACTCCACCCTGGGCAACAGAATGAAACCCTGTCTCAAAATAATAATAATAATACAGATGGGTGAATCTGCTTACTCCTTGCAGCGCACTGCATGCTGTGCCTGTCCTCCATGTCAGTTCTCCCTTGATTTCCCCACACAGCGCTGGGACGTGGCTGCTGCTGTTTTCCCCTCTTGATGAAGGAGGACAAAGTCTCTGAGAGGTGGAGAGACACCCAAGGTCACACAGCCCATAAACAGCAGGGTGGGACTCAGATCTGGCCTGTGTCATTCCCACAATGCCACCGTGCTAGGCTGCAGTCAGGATGTCTGATCGTGGCTGCCTGCTCTGTCACCGGCCAGTGGGGTATCCTTGGACGAGTCCCATTGCCCCATCGGAAGCTCAGTTTTCTCATCTGTGAAATGGGGATAAATAAATTTGGCCTGGCCCAAGGAAGGCTGTGGGAATCAGCTGAGGTTTGGCTCAGTGGCCGTGCCCTTGAAGTGTGAACTTGGCATGGGCTCAGAGTAACAGAGACAGAGAAGTGCATATACTGTAAGCATGTGTGTGCCAGCATGTATGAAGACCTACTGAGCGTGCCTGTGGACATGAGTGTGCAAACAGCAGTACATATATAAGAGGGAGAGAGTGTGTGTGTGTGTGTGTGTGTGTGTGTGTGTGTGTGTGTGTTCAGCATGTGTGCATTCCTGGGTATAGGGCCTGGATTTGGAGACGTGTCTATCAGCCTGTAGCCAGGTGAACAGACAGGAGCTCTTTGCAGGCACGTGTTTGTAACTGAGTCTCTGTGTGCTTCTGTGTCCCTGAGCACATGGGTAGCTGGCATGCACCTGTGTGTGCAGCAAGGTGAGTGTGAATGTGAGTGTGTGCACACACACAGGCATGTGTGATTCTGTGCCAGCATTTGCCCACCCGAGTGCATGTGTGTGGATGTGGGTACTCCCCTACAGTTGTGTGTCTGTGTGTAACCATGTGTGTACACATGCTTACCTGGGTGTGGAAGCCTGGCCAAGCACACCCTGCACCATGACGGTGTGGACCCAGGGCGAGACGCACCTGTGGCCACATCCATGTGCTCCTTCGTACTCCCTTGGCATGGGTGGCCGCCACACAGCGTCCAGCGCTGGGGTAAATGAGGCCTCTCCGCCCCCGGCAGCACCCAGGGCCGCGCAGGTGGCTGCGCTAATAAGGCTGCTTTCCCTGAGGCGGCGGCTGCAGGAGCAGGCTGGGCAGGCAGAGCCCCGGGGCTTGGGCTCCACGGCCCCTCGCCAGGGCTGCCTCGTCAGCAGGACCATGGCCTGCCGCAACCTGGTGCTGCTGCAGCCCCTGGGTGACCCCTGGGGAGAGTGGGCCATTTCGGTCTTAGCCCCCTCGCCCCATCTCCGTCTCCACTGACCCACAGTCCTGCAGGGCCCGGAGAGGGACGAGGGTCCACCCACCTACACCACACCCCTCTGATCCCAGCTCCAGCCTCGACCAACCTTGAACTCGACCTCAGGTTCCCCTTCTGTAAAATGGAGCAAGGAGTTGACCCAAAGGCCAAGACTGGGGCATCTCTGGGGGGTGTCCCTCCCGAAAGGATGGCTGGGGTGAGGGTGGAACGGGAGGATACTGTTTCCGGTAAGATCCTAGTGGCGAGCTGGAGATGTTCCAGAAACACTCGTTATGCGCCAGGCCGACGGATGGTCGAAACAACAGTGGCCCCAGGGTTACAGCTCTTCTGAAGGGCCGGTGCGCCAGCATGACATTACTATTATTGTGATAGACGTTACTGTTGTTCTCTCTGCTCCCCTGCGCAGGGTCCTAGCTGCCCCGCCTGCCCCTCTCACCGCTCCAGGGCGCTGCCTGCCAGGAAATGACGCCCCGACCACCTCGCCAGGGCCTAATTAGGTCTCTTCGAAGACAGGGATGGCTCAGGGCCTGCAGGGAGCTTGGGGCGGGCGGAGGAAGCAACAAGGAGGGGAGAGGTGTCTGCAGAGACGAAGGTAGACAGGGTGGGGGTCTCCCCCGACTGGGAACACCCCTCTCTCTCCACCATAGAGGCCTCTCTCACTCAAGCGAAGCATGGGCCCGAGCCAGCCCCCTCCACCACACACACACACACACACACACACACACACACACACACACACACACACACACATACACACACACACACACACCCCTCTCCAAGCTCCTTGCCTTCTCTTCAGCCTTGAACAAAATCTCCGCCACGCTAACCAAAACAGAATATCCACCAGGATTAATGACTCAGTCAGATACACCTGGGTTTCAGCTCTGGCTCTGCTCCTTCACTGCTGTGTGACCTTGAGCTACTGACTTTCCCTCTCTGAGACCCTGTTGCTTCCTCTTCAAAACATGATGGTGGCCCATCTCACGAGGCCACCATGAAGATTTATTTAAGAGACAGATAAAGGGCTTCACCTAGTGCCTGGCTCAGAGTCAGTTTCCCTTTTGTATCCGCTACATTGCTATCAGCATAACTGCATGGGTCAGGATGGGATGTGTATGCTGCTACAACAAGCAACCCCAGGCTCTTTTCACTCTTGCGCTGCACGTCCATCAGGCTAGCATGGAGGCAGGAGTTCTCATCATAGTCACTCAGAGACCAGGTATGATGAGGCACTGCCTCCATCCCAAATGTTACCCACAGCTGGACCAGAGGAAAAGAGAAAGCCAGGGTCTCGAACCAGCAATTGCAGGCTCCAGCCTGGACAGGAACATGCCTTCAACTCACCAGTCAGAACTAGTCCCATGATCTTGCCTCACAAGGGGGTCAGGAAGTATAAGTTCCCAGTGCTCAGAAGGTAAAAAGTGTCAGAAGACAAAAAGTTGGCAAACATGTCCAACTTCTGCCCTAGCAATGGGCCATCTGGAATCCTAGAACCTCACATGTGGAAAGACCCTTGAAATCATTTAGTCCAAACCTCTAGCTTTTCAGATTGGGGCTTATCCAAGGTCACACAGCAAATTATTTTCAAAAGTGGGACTCCAATCCAAGTCTTCTGGATTCTTAGCCAGGATGTTCTTGTCCACCTGACAGGCTTCCCTAGACTCCATTTGCTTGTGTGAACCAACACAGACTTGGCCAATGAGTAGTGTCCTGGGAGGATTCCAGGAAACATTTCTTCTCTCTTTAAGGGGAGACTGAATGTAGAAATCTTCCTTCTCACTTTCGATACTGTTGCAGGCACATAGACCACAGCAGTAATTTTGTGGCCATGAAGAAATAACATTGAGGATTTTGTTCTACGGTTTTGAAGCCATCCTCACAGGAGGCTCAACAAAAATTCTGGACAGAAACATAGCTGTAGTTAAGTATTCATTGGGCTGCACTTTGACCCAATCTTTTGTAACCAAAAGACATGTAGCACTAGGTACCTACCATTGCATTCCCACTGCTCGTATAGATAGGATTTCCAACATTAGGATAGTACAGCTTTTATTTAAGAATTGCTTATGATGTTTTTCAGATCCTGAATTCCAGCTGAATAGCTGATGCCAGCTAGTTTAGAGACCCTCACAGAGAAATGGAATCAGCATGAGAATATAGTCTCTCTGTCGCATGGCTTCACCCCACACTCTTCAACCAATCAACAATCCACACTTCAGTCGACTTTGAAACCCTTTAAATCTCCAGCCCAAACTCCTCAGCGAGACAGATTTGAAGTTTCCTCCCATCTCCTCGGTTTGTGATCCTATGATTAGCCATCTCTCTCTGCTACAACCCAGTGTCTCAAGACATTGACTTATCATGCACATTGGGCAATGGACCTAGGATATTAACACTCTGAAGAAAGCAGAGTGAACCTATGGAAAGAACTTAGGTCTTCAATGATGTCACTGAGCCCCTGGATTAACCAACCCTGGAGCTGCCTTACTTCTGACTCCTTGTTACATGACAACAAATTGTCCTTAAGGTTTAAACCACTTTGAGTTGGGTCTTCAGATACCGGCAGCCTAAGGCTTCCTAAAGGACAAAGCCTGGTGCCATTTCTCTACCCCAGCCCACTGCACTTTCTTTTTCACCTGATGCAAACTCTTGCTTCAGGTTTTAGCTGAAGCATCCCTTTCTTCAGAAGTGTTCCTGCATCCCCACGCCCAGCCCCAGACAAGCCCCTGCCACATGCTCTCCCCTTCCCTCATAGTACTTTCTCTCACTTTGTAATTAGTCACTCACCAGGTGGTCCTTTGATTGATACCTTCCTCCTCGGTGAACATGTAAGCTCCATGCAGGAAAAGAGCAAACTGTTATGGCCCATTTTAACCATCCATGATTAACACAATGCTGTTTATAAGAGGCACTCAGTGTTTGTTGAATGAATAAAGTGATTTGTGTGTGCTTGCTTTTTTTTTTTTTTTTTTTTTGAGTCAGAGCCTCACTCTGTCACCCAGGCTGGAATGCAGTGGCACAATGGTTCACCACAGCTTTGACCTCCTGGACTCATGCAATCCTTCTGCCTCAGCCTCCTGAGTAGCTGGGATTACAGGTGCACACCACTATGCTTCGCTAATTTTTTTTAATTTTTGTAGCGATAAGGTCTCACTATGTTTTCCAGGCTGGTCTCAAACTCCTGGATTCAAGCAATCCTCCAACCTCGGCCTCCCAAGGTGCCGAGATTATAGACATAAGCCACCATGCCTGACCTTTCACTTTTTTATTCCAAAATATACACTGAATAAGCTACAGGAGGTCAACAGTCTTTGTTCTGTCCTCTGATAGATCATAAAAGCCTGGAGTGGTGTCTGCCTCTGGAGAAGCACTCAAGTATTTGTTGAGTGAGTTGGTGAATGAATTGAACTCCTGATGGGTGTACGAAGCCAGGCAAGGGCTTCCCTTAGTAAGAAAGCCAGAGGAAGTTCCAGTGATGAGAGCAGTAGAATGAGTGCAAGCATGCTGCATTCCCACATTCCAACATGTCCAGCACCTTCTCTAGCATGTCACAGGGGGACGTGCATCACAGGACTGAAAGCCACATTCAATGTCATCTAATGTCACTGTTGACTGCGATTCCCAGGCTGTCAGCTCCTGGAAGACAGGGACAGTTTTGGGGAGGTGTCTATCCAAGTGGGTGAGATCTGGGTCTTATGGGGGCTGGGTTCCTGCCAGGCCTCATGCCAGGTGGCTCTCCCAGGTCCCACATCCATCATGGTGAAAACAGAAGCGGTGCTTGAGAGATGGATGTCAATGGCAAATGGGCTGTGGTGATCATGAGTCTCCATTTTCCCCTTAATATACATGATGAATAAACTTAATTACATGGAAAATTACTGCCTTTGAAGAATGTGGCGCCGGCTTTCTCATGTTGCTTGGTGCTGCTTTGCTTCCTGGCTGGCTAAAAATTCCAGGGAGGCAACACTGGTCACCCTCGCTGATGCCAGGACCACTCGAAGAGGATGAAGTCACACTCCAGGGGAGTCAGCACACACTGCTGATGAATCTGCAGAATGTACACTCTGAGAAGGCCTAGAATGTTCATTTCATCCAACCACCCATTCTCCAGATGGAGATCACTGAGTCTCAGAAGGATCACTGTGGTTACTCTATCAAAGGTCATAAAATAAAATGTGGTCTCCCTCATCCTCAAGTTCTGCATGTCCCTTAGATTCAAAAGACACATAGTCCATTTAAAAGAACACATTTGAGAAACTGACCCATAACTCACTCCACATCGTGCAAAATGCTGAGCGCTGTGCCAGATCAGGACCAATGCCAAAAAAAAAACCTAGCTGCCATTTGTATTGCTTTTGCCATTATTATCATTACTAACATTCAGCATTTTATAAATGCAGCTCCTCTAGAGCAGAAGAGAAGGAAAATGTCAGGACCTGGGAGGTAGGCAATCTGGATCCCGGTGCGGCCTCTTTCACCACTGAGCTCCAAAGCCACACCTGCCTCAGAGTCTCAGTTTTCCGCCCTGTAAAATGAATATCACAATCTTTTCCTTCAGGCATCAGCAGGTTGCTGGGGTCTCAAGGAAGCAAATCAACATCTGGATGCCACAAACATGTGGTTTGACCATTGTGATGGGCGACTTCTGTGTTCCAGCACTGCACAACAAGTCATTCACAGGGTGAAAGCTCAGGGGCATGTCCTGTGGTCTCCCAGCCCCTGCTGAAATGAGGACAAGTCGGCCTGAAGGCAGGTAGCAGGCACAATGATGACGATTGATATCTGTGCACAGGCCTCATCATTATTCACCAGACATCTTTGCTGATACAACAAGGAAGAAACACAAACATGAGTAGGAACAAGCCTGTCCTCAGGGGTACCCAGTCTAGCACAAGAGTCAAACAAAAAAGACAGCGATGTTCATTTTACAGGGCAGGAAACTGAGGCTCTGAGCAGGCATGGCTCTGGAGCTTGGTAGTGATAGAGGCAATGCCAGGACCCAAACTGCCTACCTCCCAGGTCCTGACGTTTTCCTTCTCTTCAGTGAGCATGATGACTAGAAAATAGCCAACATTTGCTGCAATGCACAAGGCACAATCAAGGAGGATTCTCTGGAGGAGTGTGGCTTTGAACCATTCATTCGCTCATCCATGCCGGCATATATGCATGTTTCTTATGGGCTGGTGAATAAAACAGATATGGCCCCTGCTTTCATTGACCCTAAAATCTGCCAAATGAGACTTGCCAGCTCAACAAAGGGTGACAGGAAGGGCACTTCAAGGATAGCGAACAGCATGGGCAAAGGCATGGAGGTGTGAAGTGACTTGGTGTTACTAGAACATAAAGCCCTAGGCAGGAGATGAGGCTGGATAGGAAACCTCTCTCATTTTGCCATTTCCGAAGAAGCTGAAACCTCTCATTCCCTACTGTGCACCACCCACTCATCTTCTCTGGAAAGTGCACCATGCAGCGGATGAAAGGATAGACAAAATGTGGTCTAGCCACACGATTACATAGTATTCAGCCATAAAAAGGAACAAAGCCCCAACACGTGCTACATCATGAGTGAGCCTTGAGAGCATGACACCAAGTGACATCAGTTTGTCACCAAAGGACAAACTGACTTCATACCAGGCAAAATGCTGAGCCCTGGACCCAGTCAGAACACTTGACATAAGTGATCTGCTGATTGTACCATATGATCCCACTTGCATGAGGTGCCCAGCACAGTCAGATTCACAGAGACAGAAAGCAGAGTAAAAGACCCAGGGGCTAAGGGGAGAGAAATGGGGAGCTATAACTTGGCGAGCACAGAGTTTCTTTCTGGAAATATGAGAAAGTTCTGCGAATACTGACGATAGCTTCACAGCAGGGTGGATGTATCTCATGCAGCTGGACTGGACACTCAGAAATAGCTCAGTCGGTCTCCATGGCTTAGCCTGTCGTCCCAGAAATCTGGGGACTGCCTGAGCCCACAGATTAGAGACCAGCCCAGGTCTCTTGGCGAGACCTCGTCTCTACAATAAATCAAAAATTAGCCTGGCATGGCAGTGCACGCCTGTAGTTCCAGCTACTTGGAAGACTGAGGTAGAAGGATCACCAGAGCTGTAGGCACTGGGGTGGCTGTGAGTGTGCCACTGCACTCCAGCCTGGACAATGAAGTCAAACTCCACCTCAAAAAAAAAAAAAGAAAAAATAGCTCAAAGGGCAAAGGTTATGTTATATATGTTTTACCACAATAAAAAATATGAATTTGAAACAAGGGCACTTTGCTACTCTGAGCTACATCTGTATTTTATAAATACTCTGCAGTTCATTCATTCCATAACTATTTATTAAGCACCTAACAACATACCAGGCACAGTTGCAGACACTGGGCATGCGAATACAAAAGAGGCAAAGACCCCGCCAGCGTGACAGGGACAGGAACTCAGAAGCAGGCAGTAAACAAGTGAATGCCTCGGTAAACAAGAGCATTACAGATGGGATGAGCCAGGAGGACGTAAGCAGGGCAATGTGCTGGGGAGGGATAAGAGGGAAGTTTCTGCTGTGGAGAGGACAGTCTTGGCTGGGTTCCCTGGAGGGTAGCAAGTCCCCTGAGACTGCAGGAATCAATCATGCAAACAGCAGGGAGGAGAGCAGGTCCTGACATGTCACACACACCCCTGCATATAAAACACCTGCATCCCTGCCTTTCTCTCCCACCTCCTCCAGGCCTTCTGATCCCAGCTCCCCCAGGAGGGATGGGGGATGGACACGGACCTAGCTAAGACTCAGGGCTCTTATGTAAGCATTTTCCATCAGAAAGTGCTTCCACTGTCTAGCCCTCCTCTCTCCCGCTGCTCACCTCTTTAGACCTTCAGGGAGACAGAGACCATTCTTAGGCAGTGGCTCTCACGCTGACCCTTCAAGCCACCATGTCCCCTATACCCTCTAATAGCGTCACCTGAGGCCCACAGTGGGGAAAAAAAAAAGCCCAGGGCCGGGCAGTGGCTGTTGTCAAGACACAGCAGCAAGCTGGGAGCAGCAGCTCGTTAGCGGAACGTAATTAAGTCCCAGGCTGGGCCAGCCTGTTAGTGCCTTAGATCATCCGGCGGCAGCGCTTTCCTTAATGAAAGGTTCTCTGTTAGGAAATTGGACTCCCATCCATCTCCATTACGGGGGGCAGTTTACCAGCACACACACGCACCACGCGCTCTCCCTGGCAGGGGGTGGCGGCCACACAGCGGTGCAGGATGGCTTTCCGGGCACCGAGACACTGATGAACGGCCTGTCCCTGCTGCCACCGCGGCAGAGAGAGCGTCTCACCCTCTGGGGCAGCTGCCTGCTGCGTCTGCGCGACAAGGGTGATGGGCACTTGGGAGCGGGCAAGGTCAGGCTGAGACTAGAAGGTTCCTGCCTCCTGTGACTTGCAGGATGACTTCCAGTTAAGCAACTGGGAGATGGGGTTTTTATGCCAGCTTGACCTGGGGTGTGCTGGGAGCACAAAAGAGGCACCTGTCCACAGCTCCCTTTTGCCCACCCAGCACTATTGGCACCCCTCGTGGAATCTACCCTGGGGCTTCAAGGATCGGACCCCTCTCATCACCTCCACCCCAGCCAGCCCTGTCCAAGGTGTCACCTTCCATCTTGTGCACTGCAACAGCCTCCTGTCTGGGCCTCTGCCTTCTCCTCGTGCCTTCCTCCTGCCAGAACAACCTTTTTATCTTATTATTCATTGAGGGGAAATTCACTGGCCCAGCAATCCCACTCCTGAGAACATACCCAAAAGAATTGAAAACATGAACTCAAACACTTGCAACCCATGTTCACAGCAACACTATTCACAATAGCCAAAGGGTAGAAACAAGCAGCTCACATGTCCATCAAAGGACGCAAAGATAAACTGTGGCATGCCCATACAATGGAATACTACTCGGCTCTCAAAAGGAACCTCTGGAGTTCTGGTGCGTGCCACAGTGTAGATGGACAGAGGGACCTTTATAAAAACAGGCACTTCCTTCCTCTGCACAGAACCCTCCAATGGCCTCTTTGAATGACATCCATTCTCTCCAATAGGGTCTACAAGGTCCTGGGTCCCCATGTCCTCTCGGACTTGGTTGGCTCAACTCCTTCTCATGCCCAGGTTTCACTCCCAAGGCCACCTCCATGGAGAGGCACATCCACCATTCCCTGTCCCTTACCCTGCCACAGCGTTTTAAGTTGAAGGAAGCTGAGGCAGAACATCCGAGGGCCCCCAGCCCTTTGTCTCCTCACCTGGGCTCACTGGGGCACCCCAGTTCTGCTCCCTCTTTGTGGGTGCTCTCTAGTGCCCCTCAAAAAGGCAACCAGACCCTGGATGTGTTGAGCATCTATTTGTTCCAGGCAACATGGATGATGCCAGATAACCGAAGACATGGCTTTCTCTTTCCATGTGCTCAGAGCGGGGAGAAGTTTGCCTGCGTAGATGGGAGGGCTTTGGGGGGAGGAAGACTTGACCTGGGTAGAATCTGACAAATGCATCATTTCCTACGATTTTTACAATAAAACCCACAGTCCCACACAAAGCTCTGAGATGAAAAAAGTTATTTCATTCTAATATGTCTGGGAAATCTGGCACCATCCCTTTGGAGACATCCAAAGATGCCATGGTACGTGTCCGAAGTTTAAGTACCTGACAAGGTCCGCAGTTAGGATGCCTGTTGGAACCCTGGCTTCTGTGACACATTCTCATGTGGATCTGAGCTAAGGTAAATGAAGCAATAAGTTTCTGCCGTTTTAAGCCCTAAGTCAAGAAGTCTCCTGTTTGCTTCCTCGTGCCTCACAGTGAGGCAGAAAACAAGGGTGACAGAGAGACCAGCATCCACCAAGAATTTGCCACGTGACCAACAAGGGACTCGGTATGTCATACAAGTTGTCTCATTCGATTTTCACAACAATCTTATGAGGTGCATACTATTGCGACCCGCATTCCGCACATTCTGCAGATGAGGAAACTGAGGTTAAAATGACCCAGTCACATCCACCTTTTCCTGGCTCTTAAGCCTGCACTCTTTGGCTCTGACCCACCACTTCCGACTACCGGGGGGCTCGAGTGTGCTCACCAAACTTTCTCCTCTCCAGCCCTTCCCTGCCTCCCCAGATCTTCCCACCCTCTACCCACCCACCATCCCAGCATCTTTTGGAAACCAGCGGGTTAACCTCTTCCCTGTTTGCCCAGATTCAAGTTCATTACACTGACTAATTGATTCCACCGCCACTAATGGGAAATGTATCTGCAAGTAATAGATTAATTGGCCACTTGTGATCAGCCCTCAACCAAAGGATCCCCGTGGTCATGCTGGACCCACCAAGTCCATCCCTCTAGTGCCAGGAAAGGGAGCCAGAGTCTAGACTCAAACGGGCTTTAAGGAGTGTCTAGAGTTTCGTCAACCATCACCCCATGAAAGGCCAGCGAGCCCACTTCTCCCCAAAGGAGACCCCCTCCGCATCTTTCCTAAATCATTAAAATGCAAGTGCAGTAACTTGAAAAGAAAAGAAATCTTATCAGCATAATGAACCACAAAATATCAGAATGCCAGTACACCCGCTTCCCTTACCCCCAGACGAGGGAGGGAGGCTGCGGGGTCCTCAGAAGGCTTCAAGTCATTCATTATAAAATAACAGCTACCAGTTTGCGCATTATGTGCAGCCCGCTGCATGGGCTCATTTAATTCTAGCAACAGCCCATGAGGCAGGCACTATAATTATTCCATTTCACAGACAGGAAACAGAGACATGCAGTGGCTAGCCCAAGGACACACAGTAAGGAAGGAGAGAAAGTGGACTGTGAGGAGACCACAGATCTGTAAATCCCAAGGCCACCAGGGTCAGCAAACAATCTCCTATCACCAAGGTCAGCAAACAACAAGCCATGGGCCAAATCCGGGCCGTCGCCTGTGTTTGTAAATAAAGTTTTATTAGAAAACAGCCGCACAATGAATATTTGTATACCTAGCCCTGTATTGTACCCCACAATTTTAAAATAAAAAATCTAAAAGTTAAAAAAAGAAAGAAAACAGCCACACACATTCATTTATGTTCGTGACACCACATAGCAGAGTGTAACATGAAGCCCAAAATACGTACTCTCCGGCCTTCACAGAGAAAGTTCACAGACCATTGGCAGGCCAAGTGGCCCTTCCTGGCAGGTGGTCCTGGTACTTCCATAAACAAGGTCAGCTCAACTATGGGAGAAGAGGCTGGGGCGAGCCTAGCAGGCCCAAGGGAAGCCAGCCCCCAAGAAGCACTATTTCCCCAGATTATAAGGAAGGTCTCATGTGGGTCTGAGGGCAGAGAGGGGTTAAGATGTGGGGAGAGAGACAGAGAGGTGGAGAAGAGTCAACCTGTGCCAGCCTTGGAGCAGAAGCTGGGAGGGCCAGCTCTGACTGGAGAGGCCGCCATGCAGGGAGGAAACCAGACAGGGGAGGCTGGGGGGGGCCTAAGTTCAAATTCCAGGACCAGGACCTACACTCTTGCTCACTTTAGGGCTCCAGAAACATCTGCTTCCCTTCCCTTATCTACACTGAAGATTGCCCCAGAAAACGGGGGCAATAATTCCGTCTGGAGGAATCGGTAGAATATAGGACATACAAAGTGTTGGCAGGCACACAGTAGACACTCAATAGATGCTTGACAGATGAATGCAGAATTCAGCTGGAGATCTCAGATGTCTAGCTTTGCAGAATTCCTCCCGCGCCGGAGTGGGAAAGGAGGAACCGCCCCCGCCCCTCCTTCTTCACTCCCGGTGGTTAGGGGAGTTTTACAAGGCTGAACCAGTCAACGAGGGCTGTAAAGACAGGAAGCCTTTTTCCTTTAAGTCTCCCCTGTAAGTCACCTCGAAACGATTCCTGGATCGATTGGCTCTTCTCTTTGTAGGAGCCCTCCCCGGGGAACTGTTTGCCTAAAGGGATCGGCCAGTTTGCATTTAGTCACCTTTATCTGACCCAGGAGATAAATCTCTCCTGGGCTGGTCTTTCTGCAGGGGTGCCCTAGGAGGCCCAGGCTACCCTGTGCAAGTGCTGGAGACCTCACTAGTTCAGATGCATATTACTCCAGATGGAAGCAGCCAGGAGGCTGAGTCTCCCTGGGAAAAGCAGGTTGCTTTCGGGGAAACTGAACAGGGTTGGAGGGCCACATTCGGGTTGCTTCCAGGCTTCTGAGCCTCTGTCTGGGGATGCCAGCACATGGATGGGGGCCCCAGGGAATGGGCCACTATGGGGGTACTGTGGGCGAAGAGGAAAGACATCCACTCCAGTGAAAAGAACATCAAGTTGGACAGAGAAGGGGACCCCAGGCACAGTGTCCTAGAGGCCACGTCTGGTGTGTGAAGCCCTGGGTTCAAATCCCAGCTCCTCTCCACCCTCGCAGCAGCAGAAGGTAACTGGTTCCCTTCTGCGCCTCGGTTTCTTCCTTGGCAAAAAGGACATCATAGCAGTGACTTCATAGATACTGACCCCATAAAATTGTTTTGAGAATTCAGTGAGCTTCTCTACTTAGAGAAAGGGCTCAGCACATGGTAGACCCTTAACAGAGGTCACCACCCCGCTCCTCTTGTTGCTGTCATTTGACTGATGCAGAGAAGCAGAGGTCATTATTCTTTGTGTGCTGGCCCTAAACCCTCTCCCACAAGCACACAGCGGGTCCAGCCCATCCACCCCGGCTTTCACATCCCCAGAGAACGCTGTCTTGCTGATGGTCAGATCTGCACAGAAGACACCACCGGCTTCCCCCAAGGAGTGGGCCTTGTGCCCAGAGATTCTGAACCTTTTCATTCACACATTCCCTTCGAACATTCAGAGATCCCTTCTTGGGGGTCTCCTTCAGACACCTGGCATGGCTTAGCACGCCATGAAGTCAGGTTTCTGAGAAGGGTTAAGCTCTCCCTGGGTCTCTCCCCACAGGCGGCAACAGGAAGGTGGCAATGCTTAACCCCAAGAAGGCAACACAAACTGAAGTGCTGGCACTACAGCCTTGGCCAGGAGGGATGTTTTGGAGAGGGCTGGAATCCCGGTGCCTCTGATCTCCCACTGAAGCATAGGCATTAAAGGTCCAGCCTCAGACAGACTACTTTTTTTTTTTTTTTGAGGCAAAGTCTTGCTCTGTCATCCAGGTTGGAGTGTAGTGGTATGATCATTGCTCACTGTGGCCTCCAACTCCTGAACTCAAGTGATCTTGCCTCAGCCTCCTGACTAGCTGGGACTACAGACGCACACCACCATGCCTGGCTAATTTATTTTTTAAAATTTTTTGTAGAAACAGGCTCTCACTATGTTGTCCAGGCTGGTCTCAAACTCCTGGCCTCAGGCAATCCTCCCACCTCAGCCTCCCAACGCTGGGATTACAGGCAAGAGCCATCGCGCCTGGCCCAGACCACCTTTCCAATCATGGATTGTCACTTTCAAGCCTGCCTGGTGACTGAATTTCTGCAAGCCTCAATTTCCTCACCAGTAGAATGGAATAATCATTGTGTCAGCCTTGCAAGAAGATCATAAGGTTAACAGAGGTAATATATTAAAAAGCCCTTGACTCCGAGCCAGGCATGTTTTCTGCACTGGGTCAAGGGTAGCTCTTATTAACAAAGAGAGCCCCCAGCTGCAAGCTGAGTATCATGGCTTCTCTTCCTATTTTAGCCACACACTGACTGACAACATTGGACAAGTCCCTGCCCTTCTGTGGGCCTCAGTTTACCCCTCATACTCTCCAAAGTCTCCCACCCCACTGGGAGTCCACCATGCCATGGTTGGCTTGGTTCTCACCCAGCGCAAGGCTGAACAGTTTTGCTCCTAAATTTCTGCATCTTCCCGAGAGACCTGCCTATTCACTGTGTCTCTTTTTCCAGGAGCAGAAACACGGAGGTTTGCCATGCCAGGGTTCAACCCATGTCCCCGGCTTCTTTGAACCACATGGGCACATGCGCACGCACACGCACACAACCCTTAGAGCAGCCCTCTCTGCCGCCTTCATCTTCCCCCGCCCCATCACATGTTCATCCAGAAGTCCTTGTCAGAATGTCCCCCCAGGGACCAGCAGGTGGGAAATGTCATTTTGGATCCATTACCAGAGCTCTAAGGTGCTTAGAGATGATCAACACCAATTTCAGCTTCCATCCAGGGAGGTGGGAAGGTCGGGAGCAGCCCGCATCTCTGGCAAGGGGCCCCGTGTTGGCCACCCCAAGCGGCCGGACACCGCCACCCCAGGGGCAGGACAGGAGGGCCGGTTTGTGGGGGGGTGCCGGAGGCCGCCAGCCACTCTGTGTCCTCAGATTTCCCTGCCACGGCCGATTTGAATAATTCAGCAATGCCGGGTCTCCTGGGCACTATTGTCTTCAGTGAAGGCAAATCAGTCGCCTGCTCGGCCCGTTAAGAGGGCCCCTGCCTGCTGCCTTTTTCTGTGAATCAGGATTAATGAGACGGTGAGGGGACGCGCCGAGCCCTGGGCAGAGATGCTGGCAGCCAGCTCTCCGGAGCGGCGGGCTCAGAAGTGGCTCGTGCCTTGATGTCCTCGGGCAGTCTTCAGGGGCAGCCATCAACCTGTCGATAACTAGCTATCACCCAGCCTGCCAGACCCCCGGCCTCTCTGCCCTGCCCCCATGACTCCGGGGAAAAGAGACGGCAGGAGAGAGAAGGCTGACTATTGCCGGCAAGAGAGAGAAGGCTGACTACTGCCGGCAAGCGGTCTCCACCGCTCACCCTGGCAGCGGTGTGGCAGGCCGGGGTGGAGACTTCACGCGTGGCTCCCTTCCCTACAAGCTGCACCCCGGAGAGAGGCGCGGGGGGGGGGGGGACAGGGGCGGTCCTCCTAGCCCGGGGCTGGCGGACAGGCTGCCAGGTTCCAGCTTCCCCAGCAAGGCGGGACGGAGACGGCACAGGCCCCATGCCAGGTTTTTTGACACCTATCACTGGCACAAGGCACAGGGGACAACGCCCTCTTGCCTCTCACAGGGAGTGCCTTTCTCTCCCTCCCCAGGCCTCGTAGTAGCCAAGCAGGTGGGCTTTTGGATTACTTCACCGGTATGCTGTGTGACCTTGGGCAAGTCACTTGGCCTCTCTGGGCCCCAATCCCCTCATCTAGAATGTGGAGGTTGTTTGACTTGCCCCACGATTTGCTGAGAAGATTCCCAGGTATCTAGACTTGTAAGACATTATCGCTAGCTGATGTCAGTAGCATACAAGCGTGTGTGATCACATGGCATTAGTGCCATTATCATCACCAGCTCTAAAATAGTGCTGTTTATAGTGCCACCCGTGGCCAGTGCCAGGTGGCAACCTGTTTATTAGCTGTCCACAGTGAGGGAGGGGAGACAATATATACAGAGAAAGAGAATCAGTATTTAGAAACTTTTGTAGCAATCTGACAGGCAGCAATTTGATATCTATCAAGTCTAATAATAAAAAACAAGGCTTAGGTTTTGTAGGTATTTTTCATTTAATTTTTCTAGGAATGTGTTTTTTAGTGTATTTTACCAAAGTGTCATTCTGCAATAAATTGGAAATTTTAAGGGGGCAAAAAATACTGGTCCTGCAGCACAGATAGCTTGAGAAGAGTGTTCTGGAAAAACTCTAAGGCACACACAAATCCCCCGGGGATCTTGTTAAAATTCGCTCACTGATTCGATAAGCCGGGGTAGGACCTGAGAGTCTGCATTCCTAACAAGGGCCTAGGGGATTCTGAGGCTGCAGGACCAGGGACCACGCTCATGAAACGGGTGTACGGAGCCCCCGGCTCCTGCCTCAGCCCCGCCCTGACAGAATGCCATTCCCGCTCACCAACCTCTAGAAGCTGTCTCCTGGTATGTCCTTGGCTAACACTCACCAAGAGCCCTGGACACGCAGGTTACAAAGTCCAGATCCCACGACCAAATCAGAGGCATTTGTCAGGAAGCCTGAGACCAGCAGCCCCCAGCAACTAGTGGGCTAAGCAGGTGGCATGCACCAGGCATTGTGCGTGGACCCTTCCAGACGCTTCAGCTGCAGCTCTTCTGACTCTGTGTGTCTTTGAAATCACACACGTCAACCTGAGAGCAGCGCCAGGCAGGGTCAGCCCTCAAACAACAGTTCCTATTAGCGCGGTTCATTTTCCTAGACAATTGCCCTTGAGCCTCACGGTAACTCCTCAAGGTAGAGGTGCAGCTGTGAGTTATTGCTGTGTAACAAACCAACCCACAACCTAGCAGCTTGAAACAACCCACATATCCACGATGGCCCACTATAAGTCCACGGGTCATCTGGCTGCTCTGCCTTTCTGGGGCTGGCTCAGGAGATTTCGGCTGGCTCACTTACGCATCTGCGGTCATCTGGAGGCAGGGCGTTCTAGAATCGCCTCAGCCAGGGCAGTTCCTGTCAGCTCCTCGTGGCCTTTTATCCTCCACCAGGCTAGCCCAAGCTTCTCTTTACAAGGGTCGTACAGGCAGATGGAACAGAGTGCACAAGGCCTCTTTAGACCTGTGCTCAAGACTGACATGTCATCAGTTCTGCCACATGTTACTGGCCGAGCCACACAGCCATCCCAGAATCAACGGGTGGCGAAATATACTCCACAGCACGACGGGAAGAGCTGTGAAGTCACATTGCAAAAGACGTGAACACAAAGAAAGGTTCTGAAGATTCTGGGCCATTTTTCTAGGCGTGTCCTTATTCCCTTTTTCTAGATGAGGAAACTGAGGGTCACAGAGGTCCAGAGATTTGCCTGAGGTCTGACAGCAGTTAGAAAAGGGCAGAGCCCAGCTCTGCCTGACCATGTGTTTAACCTCTATTCCAGACTCTTCCCCACATGGAAAAATAAAAAAAAACATTTTGGTAACTCCATTTACCAAAGGAAGAGGATTTTCAAATATTTTGATATCTCCCGTGGAGGCGTGTGCCGCGCCTGCTGCTGTGGCTCCCCCACCCTCTAATCACAGGTCTGCTTCTCCTCACCTGCTCTCCCTGCCTCCCGAGTCCCGCAGTTTCCGGCCATTTCCCTTTCCCTCTGTTTTTAGTGGTCTCTTTAGCACAAGGGTTTTCTAATGAGACAAACTGAAGGGCTTGGGCGTCAAGCTGAGCCGGCTGGTGCTCATGGAAGGAGGCGCAGGGAGGAGCAGAGAGAGCCCAGAGAAAGGACAGGCACAGGCCAAGGGGACCCCCAAATCCTGAGACAGGGAAGTGAGTGTCTTCAGGCTTCCTTCCTTCCCATTTGGGGAAAAGAGAGTCCTTATTTCAAAACCCAAGTGGCTCTTGTCTTGCCTACCCCAGATGTCCTGAGTTGGGAAAACGCCTGTGGAAGCTCCTTGGAATGGATTGCCAGAGTACAGGTAGTCTAGAAACCCAGGCCCCCTAGAAATGTAAACTGAGTATGATTTTTGTTATAGCCTGTGTTCTGCCTGGTCATAGTCTGTTTAGGGTTCCCTGCCCCCTTTCTCCAGGGCTGTGTCTGAATTCTGAGGAGATCACAATATGACTACTTAGAGCTTTGGTGATCAATTGCTGCTTAAGAAACCACCCCAAAACTTAGCATCTTAAAATGGCAATGTCCCGTGGTTCCTGTGGGTCAGAAATTCATAAGTGGCTTACCTGGGTGGTCTGGCTCTGAGTCTCTCATGAGGTTGTGGTCAGATATAAGCCGGGGCTGTGATCTCATCTGACAGCTCAACTGTGGGGTGGAGGCTCCACTTCTCAAGGTGGGGCACTCACATGCTTCATATGCCCAGCAAGTTCATGCTGGCTGTCAGTCAGAGACTGTGTATCTCTACGTGGGCATCTCCACAGGGTTGCTCAGAGCAAGGGACCCAAGGGGATGAGAAGAAGCTGCAAAGTCCTTTACGACATAACCTCAGACTTCATCACTTGTTCTGTACAGTGTCAGTCCTGATAAAATGAAGAAGACTGCACGTGGGTATAAATCCTAGGGGGGGCTCCATGGGGGCCATCTTGGAGGCTGGGCACCCATGGGGTGTCGGGAACGGGGGTCATCTGGTTCTCATCCCTCTGGCTTCTGCTGAGATGCTCTTGCTCACGTCTGGCCTAGGATACTTTGCAAATACCCTTCTTCGCTACTCACCTCAAGCCCCTCATCTCCTTTCTCAGGACGCACCAATCTCTTGTTCTGCAGCTCAGAGAAACTTTTCTAATCTTAGAGACAAGGATGCTTTGCTCTTGACTCCTTCCAAATCCTTTGTCATTTGCCTAGACCTTGACCAGCTTTTAAAATTCAAAAGCCAAGAATTTGGTTCCTTATCAGCTTTGTGCTGTGTCATTCTTTCCCTGAGGCACTAAGTGCCACATGGTCCGGAGGCTGCTGCCTGGGAGGACTCTGGTCACAGGACATAGATAAATGCATGAAATTAAAAAAAAAAAGTTAAGACTTTAGTTAGTATTCCAGAACATGTTCCTGCCATGCTGTAAACCTCTGTGCTAATATAAGTTGCCTTTATCATCAATGTTGATTTTCCGTAAGAGCTATCTGGAACATCCCCATTTTACAGATGAAGAAACAGAGATGACTCGCTAAGCCCATATCTGGGGTGGCTGGCCTATGGGCGACTCAACCCCAAGTTCTCTGACCCAAGTCAGCACCCTTGCTCCGGTTGCTGTCTGCCTTCCTCCCTGCCTCTGAAATCTGCCTTCTTTGAGATTTTTTGCCAGCTCTGCAAAGGTAACTTTCTCAGGTAGCTTAAGAGAGATGAACCCTCTTGAGCCAAAGGAAAGGTACTTGAATGATGAGATTTCAGGCACAGGGATCAGATGGGAGAGTAACTGAAGGGACACAAGACAGACCAACTCCATGCCCCGAAGTTATGAGCCAGGTCATCTCCTGCCTCACCCACAAGAGCGTTTGACCTTTGAGTGGGGAGGATCAGAAGCAAAGGGCAAGAGAAACAGATGGACGTACAGACAGCAGCAGGAGAAGAAAGACCAGAGCGATCCTCTCCAACCTCTCGCAGCAAAGAACCTCCCCAAGGAGTGCCAGCGTCGGAACGTGACACCAACTCTAGAAGGTTATTAAGTTGGAACGCCTAATAAGGAACAGATGGGAAATGGAAGAAAACCAAAGATCAGAATATGCTTCCCATATTTCTTGTCTAAATGAAAAAAATTGTTAGGAGCTATTGATCGCCTTTTGCGAGTATCACATCTATGAAGTGGGATTCCTGAGTCAGCACGGCGTGTTTCCACTCGTGGATCCAGGTCTAGCTGCAACAAGCAGAAAAGGCAGTCGTTGACATGCTGTAGCTTGAAGGTGGAAGTAGTCACCCCAATAGCTTCCTGGAATCTGAGAACACCCCTTCTGAACAGTGAAGGGCACCGGTGTACGAGAGACAAGCCTGGGTGCAAATTCTGGATTGGCCATTCCACGTGTGGTTCAGGCAAGTTACGCAACCTCTCTGGGTCTCAGTTTCCTCGTCTGTAAGAATCTTGGTGATCATTTAAATAAGGTGCTGTAGAGTGATTATCTTGTGGCACCTACAAAAAAAGAAGTGGCAGTTACAGCAGAGAGGGTACTGTGTGCTCACCAAATGCTGCTTTATATTCATCTTCCTGGATACACAAGAAAACTACATTTCCCAACCCCATTGCAGTTAGGGGGTCATGTGACTGACTCTGTGAGTAGAAGTGACGAGCATCACTTCTGGACCAAGGCAGAGCACAGTCCTTTTAAGATTTTCCAGTGTCTCTGGCCCCTGTCACAGCAAACAAGGAGGCTTCATGCTGCAATGCAGAAGCACACGATTGTAGGAGCCTGGTTCACTGACTCACCACATGGATTATAACTGTCTAAGCCCACTCTGGACTTTGCAGGGATAAAAATTAAACTTTGCTTATGAGGTTTGAAGAATTTTTGTTACAGCAGCCCAGCTTAAGCTGACTAACTCTGTAGTTATTATTATTGTTGTTGTATTGTGTCTACAAGACCCTTATTTACATTTAAATAAATTTCCTAGGATTTTTAACTGATTAACTGGCCTAGATGGAACACATGGATTACTATTTTGCTCCCTGATAGGGAGCAGAAGATGATACAGCAGGTAGGTTTGGTCGGGAAAGGGGTTTGTCACAGAGAACCATAGCTTTACTTATGAACGAGGGGAGAATTTCATCCTCCATCCTGTCATAACAAATATATGATGTTTTCTTCACTGCCTTCATAGCCCCTCATCTACCACTCCATCCTGTATGCACCCGCTCTGATTACCTGGCCTCCCCTCACTCTCCTGACCACACACTGGCCCCCAAGTCTGCTGGTGGGCGTGGCTGCTCTGACTTTAACCTTGGACACAGCCAATAGGTGAGACTGCTTCTCAGTCAGCATTCCTCCCGTCACCCCTCCTCTACCCCCACCTTGATGTCCCACCTGGGTACAGACCAGTGTCTCACAAGAGGAGCTTGAACACATTCATCCAACATTAATCCAAAAAAAAAGAAAGAAAAAAGATTATTTCTCGGAATAATTGAGCCAGAGAATCCATGTCCCAGGATCATCATATCTCAGAATCAAAGAAATGCAAAATCAAAGCACTATAGGAGTTGAGGGTATAGTGCTAAAGAATCAAAGACTACTAAAAACCATAGAATCATTTTTTTTTAAATCCACAGAACTTGAGATTCCGGCTGAGCCTAAGTGGAAGTTTGGCATGTCGGGTCTGTTGTACCCTCAGGCACCTATTTGCATGAGGACTGTGGCTGCAGGAGCAATAAGACGTGTGCCTGGGATCCCGAAACATGGAAGACAGGCAAGACAAGACGGTCTCTGCTGCCTTCGGTCCATATAAATCCACTAGGGGGTCTGTGCAGCCTTTTGGATGAAGCCACACTTATCTCTTGGCCAAGATTCTCTCCTTGACCAAACTTGAGTAGGGCTTCTCTGAGCCCTCTTCTCAATGAAGCCTTGACCTTGGCCCCTGCATGTAGCAAGAGTCCTGCTAGGTCCGTTTAGGGAGAATTCCCTCCCCTTGATATCTGGTCACCCTCCATATCTGGTCCAATTCCTCATCCTCCATCATGCCCTAGGTGATGCCAGATCACCTTGGCCTGCCTTCAGCAAGAATCCTGCTAGATCAGTTTAGCAAGAATCTCTCCTGCCCTTGATCTCGCCTCTTAGTAATTTTCTATCCACTCACAGGCCTCTCCAAGTCCCTACTCATTCTTGGTTGCTCAAAGCTGAGCCTGATTTCCCTCCCCCATTGCAAGAGTCTTGCCACTTATCACAACAGTCCCAAATGCAACCCTCCTCACTGTTTTCCTGTCTGTCTGAATAATTTTTTCCATAACACTCTTTAACCAGTGTGCTGTGATCTGGTGAGAACCAAACTT
Source organism: Cephalopachus bancanus (assembly GCA_027257055.1). Classification (NCBI taxonomy): domain Eukaryota; kingdom Metazoa; phylum Chordata; class Mammalia; order Primates; family Tarsiidae; genus Cephalopachus; species Cephalopachus bancanus. The sequence continues at coordinate 1,051,712 of JAPVLO010000261.1, read as the reverse complement.
TGTGTGTGTGGAACTGTCTTTCAAATAACATTCAGTAAATAAAATGGGTAGAACTGCTCAGGTTGAAAGTAGGAAGTGAGGCCAGGCACAATGGCTCATACTTCTAATCCCAGCACTTCGGGAGGCTGACGTGGAAAGATCTCTTGAGTGTAGGAGTTCAAGACCAGCCTTGGCAACCATAGCAAGAACCCGTCGTTTTATTGAAAAAAAAAATTATAAGGGGAAAAAAAGAATGTAGGAAGTGAACTTGAAATCCTTCTGTGTACCTCACTGTTGCCCTCTTTGGTAGTTCCTTACATTCCTTGGGGACCCCAAGCATAATATGAAAGCTTCTAGGGAGGTGGAGTAACCAGGGAGCTAGACTGCTGGCATCTCAGACCACCACTGCTCCTCCTACATGCTCCCCCATATCATGGGGCTAGAAGCCTGGGAACTATTTTTCCCCAACTCCCTTGCTAGCAGAGTTCCAGTTCAGCTTGCCCCCGTGTGCAGTATTCACATGAGACCTGGAAGATAGGAGAGAAAAGAAAGCATGATTGCCCCACCAGGAGTGGGCAGATGCACGGACTCTGGCAGAAGGTAGACATGCAGCATTTTCCAGCATCTTCTGGGCATTCTCTCTTAAATCATCCACGTTGGTGCTGCAGGCAGCTGAGAACAGCAATGGCAGTGCGCTGTAATCCCAGCACACCCCACTCTCCTAAACACTGCAGCAGTTCCCTGACTTTTCAACAGTTTTTGGTTTGTTTTTTTTTTTTTGAGTTGGAATCTCACTCTCTCACCCAGACTGGAGTGCAGTGGCTGCTCCCGGCCACCGCAGCCTCGACCTGCTGGGCTCCAGTGATCCTTCCACCTCAGCCTTCCAAGTAGCCGGAATTACAGGCGCACGCTACCATGCCCGGCTGATTTTTTGATTTATTGTAGAGATGAGGTCTCGCCAAGTTGCCCAGGTGGGTCTCGAACCCGCGGACTCAGGCAATCCACTCACCTCAGCCTCCCAAAGGCGTGGGATTACAGGCTGAGCCACCGAGCCCGGCTTCACCAGTTTTCTAAGCATCCCTCGTATTCAATCTCTTCCTGCGTGGCATACCTGGAGGGGTTTCTGTTTTCCTGAGGCATCCTAACGAATACAGTCAGGACACCTGGCTTCTGACTTTATCTAGAAGTTGCCAATAGGTTGAGCTAGCAGTGGGCACAAGAAGAGCAGCTCATATGTTAGCTCTGTAAGTGTAAGGCACTATTATATGAAGCCATTTACCAGGTCTATCTCGCTTAAGAGACGACCTTCCAGGAAAGATGTTGGGATGACATTTTTCACCAATCCCCCGCTCCTCTGCCCCTCGGGCAACCATTTTTCAAGCGTTCAATCAGAGAAAAATAAACTGAGATCCTATCTGGTCAGAGTGCAGGGTATACATTATGCCAAATATCAGTTATAGCAGGATTACTGTGCCATGAAATCACCTTCCACTTTCCTGATTCTCTCTAAGCAGAATTTTATCCCTGGGGAGCCCCTAGACAGCCCCGCTGGTCTTCATTTGTTTGAGGGAGCTGGTGGGGCCCATGCTTTCTGGACTCCTCTTGGGGCCAGCCCTCTTTCTCTCCCTGCAGTCCATCTGAGCACATAAAGCCCAAGTTGCATATTTAAATTAAGAAGCCGGAAATCTCACTCGGACCTGGAGTTGAAAAATAAGGTACGCTTTCCTCCTCATTGGATTGTTGCTCTCTGTGCTCAAATCCTTGTCATCCTCAAACCCTGCAGAGATGAGGAGATAAATGACAGATCAGGATTGGGCCTTCCTGATGAATCCCTTGATTATGAATCTCTTCTCATACCACCTTCCCGTTGCTAACCAAACTTACTCCAATACCTAGTAGAAAGCACTGAGGATCAGAGAAGTTAAGTAACTAGCCTAGTGTCACATAGCTCACAAAGGGCAAAGCCCAAATTTAGTCCCTGCCTATCCCATTTCTGAGTCTGCTCACTTCACCACTGCACTAGGTTTCTTTCTTGCATGAGAGAGAGTGATTTGAGGGCCTTGGGGAAGTTATGTAACTTGGAGGGTTGGGGCTGGAGTTGGAGTTTCCACTCTGTCAAGTGACAGGACCATGTTCAAGTCTGCTTTGGGTTGCAGCACCCTGAAATCCCAAGACTATGAATGCACTGGTAGAAATGTCAACACCTCTGTCTGCTTCCTACACAGCAGAAGGGGACCTGGCATGGAGCAGGAGCTTGATAAGTGTTTCACTTTTGACCAAACTGTCACCCTTCCCCTCAGTGAGCAGGAGGTCTGCAATTGCTGCTAATTCTACACTTGGCTCTTAAAAGCACAAAAAGCATCAAATGAAAGGAAGAAAGGGAGGGAGGGAGAGACTATCCCCACTTTTAGTTAAAACAGTAGAGACGGAGAGAGGCTGAGAGAACAGGGTCATGATTCCCTCCCTCTTTTTAAACAGGTCTTGCTTCTGCATAGGCAAACCCTTCTGCTTTCTACCCATGACGTCCATTTCTGATCTGTGAAATGGGCGCATAGCACCTACCCTCCCTACCTTGCTAAAGACCTTCAGCCATGACCTTCCACAGTGACCTTGCCGCTTCCACACCGTGGAGCCTTGGCGGGCAAGGTGCCCCGCTTCCCTGAGCCCTCAGCCCCTTGCCTGTAAAGTGGGCCTCCTGTCCATGCCCACGCCTACCTCACCTCGCCCCACGGGCAGAAAGTCTCCACAGCCCACAACAGGCCGAGCTGGTATGAGCAGTACTCACCCCAGGACTCTGGAGGCTCTTCTCCTGAGGACCTGAGATCCTTCCAGAGCACCCCCAGGCTCGGCCCCTTGTTTGATTCTCACACAGCCCTCCAAGGCGGCCGTCGTTACCTGCATGTGGCAGGTAAGAAACCCATTGCCTGCCACCCAACAGGTTCCCATCTCAGCATCATCACCCAAGCTAGGCAACCTACCCTGCTCTGAGCCTCAGTGTTCCTCACCTGGAAAACGGGGCGATCATCTCTCCTCGGCATGCTCTCTCTTCCGGCTCTCCCTGATGGGGCTCAGGCCTTGCCCAGGGATCCACAATGCTTTAGTGGGGGCGCCTGAGTCTCGAACGCAGAGCTCCAAGACCAGACTCACACTCTCTGAAGGCAGAAGGGGCCACTGCCCCACGTCCGTGCCGGGTGAGCCTGGGAAATACTTCCATTCTAATTCCTGGGGCTGGAAACACATAGGGAAGTTACGGACAGCCGGCTCGCCACAGCGCCAATTTGTAATATTGATGAATCAGGAGCTGGGCCTGGTGCTGGCTGTGGGTCCAAGTGCCCAGAATATTCATGAGCCCCGCTGCCATTCCCCGATGGCATCGCTTCCCTTAACGGTGCCATTATGCCACCGCACATCACCTGTTCCAACGTGACCTTGCAACACCGCCCACACTCCCAGCCCGGGCAGACACCCCCTCCTGCCTAGAGCTAAACTCCAGGCCACAGTCAGGATAACCGGGCTGTCGTCGGCACACAGGGACATCACAGGACAATTAAAGGGCTCGAGCTCCCACCAACATCTAGCAGGAGACAGCCTTCACTCTCCACCTTGGGGCTCTGGTCAGGAGAGAGCTGCTTCTCATGCGAGCCCACCAAACCAAGCAACAGTTTGCTGACCCCTTCCCCAACCCCCACAGTCCGGCCTGGGCATTCGGGGAATCGGGGACATTTTTCTCGATAAATAGCCTCGCCCCAGAGAGAGACAGCCTGCCTGTCCTTGTGCCCTGCCAAGGCTCGTCTGCTAGATGATCTGAATGGCCGTGTGCTTTTCTGGTTAAACATTTATATGGCAGCTTTTGTAGATAAATAGATACACATATGTGTCCGCGTGATTAGGATTAAATATTAAGAAGATACATAGGCAGGAGCCTGGTCAGCCTGAAGGAAATGAAACCCGGGGGCACAAGTGTCAGATCCGAGAGGTGCCGAAGGGGAAGTAATTAGGAGCATCAAGGCTGACCCAGGCCAGGCGGGCCCGAGGCCACCCAGCGGAGAGCAACCACCCGCTGCCCTCAGTCCCCTAATGAAGCCAGCAGACAAGCGGTGACTTCTCTCTTCCCACCCTCCTCCCAGCCCCTCTTCCCTGCTTCCAGTTTCTCTCTCCTCTCCAGCAAAGCCAGCTTGGGCAGACTTCCCTGCCCGTCTCTGCCGTACCACTCCGAATCTGTCTGCATTTTAAAATTGCGTTTGATTAGGCTTTACGAGCTGACTTGCTCGACGTGGAGCAAGCGGTGGAATGTGTCAGAGGCCTGGCAGAGACTTGAATGGAAATGATTCTAATTACGTGTGATAATTTTTGCATTCTAACATAAAACAATGTTACAAAAAATCCCATTACAATGGTTAAAAGACAAATCATTTAGCAAGTCCCTCTCTTTATTACTTTATTAGACAATTTACAAGGCAACATTCTGAACATTGGGACCGGGTGATGGCCCAAGGCTATCCAACTGTAAGTTGCACTAAGAAAAGGGAGTTCATCTCTTGTCATTAGTCAGAGAGTCAAATGCAATCACGGGGACTCCAATTGGCTTGTCAAATTAGCCACTGTTTCAAATCATTAGCAAGGCAGAACATTGGCGATGCAGGGAGGAGGACCCCAGCTCTGAAAAGAAGCATTTAGCTGCTGCCCAAGATGTTTTAGGATGCCTCCTCCAAGCAGCATCCATATATCCCAGATTTCTTCCCCCAGATTCCCGCCCCCACCTCCCCAGCAGAGGGTTATACCATCCCAGCAGCTAGGTCAGGTGACTTGTTCTGGCCAATAAAATGAGAGCAGAACTGATCTGTGTCACTTCTGGGCAGAATTTTTTTTCTTTTTTTTGAGTTGGAGTCCCACTCTGTCGCGCAGATGTGTAGATGATAGACATGTAAAATGGGTGAAAAATAACCATTGGATTTCTAAAGGATGATGAACCATCCTGATTTTTGAAGCTCTGAGGGAGTATCTGGGATGTGTGACTTTCAGTTTTGAAACTGGAACAATCCCAAGCAAACTGCTTTGCTGTTCCTGGAACTGAGGGATTTCCTGGGATGCATGACTCTCGATGCTAAAACTAAGAAAGTCCTAGGCAAACCAAAGCCAGATCGGGTCACCCTATCTTTGGAAGTCACAGAGACTTTGGAGATGTTTGTTATCTCAGCATAACCTGGACTGAGCTGACTGATACACCCTCCATTTACAAACAAGGGAACCAAAGTTCAGAAAATCGAGAGACTTGATCAAGGTAGAGTGGCATGAAGGCAGAATAGAGGTTTTGAAGTCAGATGAGTCAGGGTGGGCTTCTTGGCTCTGCTGATTACTGTCTGTGCTACCTTGGGCAGGTGTCACAGATCAGTTCCTGGGAGGAAGACACCAGGGCAGATTTTAATGTGCCGGATGTTTAGGAGGAAGTGCCCGTGGGATCAACACCTGTGGAAGAGAGGAGAAAGAAGCAGACTTGGGCAGAGGGAGACGTTGAGCCCTGATGAAGGCCCAGCAGAAGTCTCAGTGGATCTAGGGAGCTCTGGAGTGCATATGGCTCTTCAGCGCTGTCTCAAGTTGGGGCAAGGGGTTCGGTCTTCATCCTCCTGCATCTGTCAGTCACTGAATGAGCTTGGATGAGGCAGATTTCCTGAGCCAGGGAAGCCCCAAAGACAGCAGCTCTCCCAGCACTGAAGACACAAACTCTTCCTTCCATTAGGTGAACCCGGGCTGTGCATAACAGCAGTCAATACCGCAGGTTACTTGAACACTTTGAACCTCAATCCTCATCTGCAAAATGGGGCAAATGGTGCCTATAGATTGACTGCTAATACTACGTAGATCATTTGTTGAATACTTGACCCCAGGTTAAGAATGTTACATGCAATTTAACACATAGGAAGAAATGACCTGAAATATGCAAAAGCTTAGGACCGTGTCTGGTACACAATGATATATTGTAATAACTACTATTAATTTTAAAGACATCACACTTGCATAACTGCAGCCATCTCCTCAGTGGCCTCTGCCTTTCCTCCCACCTCTGCCCCTCGAGGTAGCTGGAGGGATCTCCCAACAAAGGTAGATGTTGGCTGGGCGCAGTGGCTCATGCCTGTAGCTCCCGAACTTTGGGAGCCCGAGGCAGGAGAAGCTCGTGAAGGCAGAAGTGCAAGACCAATCTGGGCAACACAGCAAGACTCCCTCTCTATCTTTAAAAAAAGACAAATAGAGCCAGGCGTGGTGGCTCATGTCTATAATCCCAGCACTTTGGGAGGCCAAGGTGAGAGGATTGCCTGAGCCCACAAGTTCAAGACCAGCCTGGGCAACTTGGCGAGACCTCATGTCTACAATAAAACAAGAAAAATTAGCCAGGCATGGTGGCTTGCGCCTATAGTTCCAGCTACTTGGAAGGCTGAGGCAGAAGGATCACATGAGCCCAGCAGGTCAAGGCTGCGGTGGCCGGGAGCATGCCACTGCCCTCCAGCCTAGGTGACAGAGTGGGACTCCGACTCAAAAAAATAAAAGACAAATGGAGCTGGGTGCAGTGGTTCACACCTGTGGACCTAGCTACTTGGGGGACTGAGGTAGGAGGATTGCCTGAGCCCTGGAGGTTGAGATTGCAGTGCCCTCCATACCTCTGCCCTCCAGCCCAGGTAACAGAGTGAGATCCTGAATGAAAAAAAAAAAAAGTAAAAGTTACTAGGTCACACTTCAACTCTAAACTCTTTAGTAGCTCCTCATTACCTTCTAGACAAAGTCCAAGCTCCTTCCCATAACCCCCAAGGCTTTTACTCATCTCTCCTCCGAACCCTCCACTCTTCCAGCCTCATGGCTGCATACATCTAATAGCCATCCATAAAACCCTATACCACCCAGCCTTTGCACACGCCATTCCCCACACCTAGACTATACCCTTGTTCCTCTCCCCCACATGGCAAATTCCAGCTTCTCCCTCAAGACTAGCTCAGGCACCACCTTTTTCAAGAAGCCATCCCTACCTCCCCCACCAGGTCCCACAGGCCCCTAGAATTGCTCCAACCATGCTACCTGGATACTATCTTTTTTTGTGAGTTGGAGTCTCACTCCATCGCCCAGGCTGGAGTAGGCTGGAGTACACTGGCACGCTCACAGCCACCCCAGTGTTGACCTGCTAGGCTCCGGCAATCCTTCCACCTCGGCCTTCCAAGTAGCCGGCGCTACCACGCCCAGCTAACTTTTTTTTATTTATCATAGAGACGAGGTCTCACCAAGTTGCCCTGGCTGGTCTCGAACCTGCGGGCTCAGGCAATTCATTCGCCTGGGTCTCCCAAAGTGCTGAGCCACGGAGTTACAGGCTGAGCCACGGAGCCCAGCCTCTATGTTTTTTTATTGCTACATAAGAATTTACATAGTTATGGGGCACATGTAATATTCTGATACATGCATCCAATGTGTAATGATCACATCAAGGTAATTGGGATATCTGTCATCTCAAACACTTATCATTTCTTTGTATGGAACAAAACATCCCAGACCCTCTCTTCTGGCTATTTTGAAATCTATAACACATTATTGCTACCTGCAGTCCCACCACTGTGCTGTCAACACTGGAATTTCCTCCTTCCGTCTGCCTATGTTTGGACCCACCAGCCAGGGCCTCTGTCTGCTGCTTGGATTCCAAGGGCCTGTTTGTGAGACTGACTTCCCCGTTAGACACTGCTTTTCAGGAGGCCAAGGCAGCAAGACCCTTTTGGATCCCAAGAGAGATCTTCTTTGATAAGGCTCTGAATTCTCACCCGGGGCCTGGCACGCAGTAGGTGGTCAGTAAATGCTCCCTGGATGAAGGAATATTCAGCCCAGCACGTTATAGGATACATGCGGAGCCAGGACTCATTTCTATGTGTCTCAGAGGAACCTAGCTAGAAATTCCATTTGAAACCCCTGAAAATTGGCTACAAATGCACTAACCCCTAGAGAGGCAGATGAGCAAAACCAGGCAGCCACCTCTATTGTCATCAAACGGCTGTTGTGTTTTGAATAAGCGTTTTTCTCTAACAGCAGGCTGGGTCACATACCAGAAGAACCACCCTCCAGAGAGGCTCCTGGTCCTTCCGGTCACGTGACCCTGGGAGAGTCACTTCACCCAGAACCTCAGATTCTTTCCCTGTAAAATCAGGGATGGAAACAAACTGAGCTCTAAAAACACAAACTTCTCTCCAAGCAAAACAAACAAACACTGTTTGCACAACGCTTCAGTTCATCAATCTGCAACTCCTGTTTATTGCCGAGGATGGTTCAGTTGCTCACTCCTCCCCGGCATCAAGGCCACCATCACCGTCAGTACCGCCTTCCTCTCCAGGACTATTTCCTGGTGTCCCCCCCACAAGCCATACACACAGCTCGCATGCCACCACCCTCAGTCCCCACCTGGCTTGTGTTCATCCATCTGTCCCTCTCCCTCAGGTGCTCTGAACACCACAAGGGTAGAAATGTCACCTTTACATCTCAGAGTGCCCGGGGCCTGGCATGGTGCCAGGCATGCAACTGGTGCCCCCAAAAAAACACGGCACAGTGTATATTTCATGACAGGTCTATCATCTGTTGAATTGTGTCCTCCAAAAAGATGCTCAAGTCCTAATTCCCAGCACCCGCGAATGGGACCTTATTTGGAAAAGGAGTCTTTACAGATGACCAAGTTAAGATGAGTGCATTAAGGTGGGCCCTCATCCAAAATGATCTTGTCCTCAGACTAAAGGGAGATTCGGACACAGACCAGCACAGAGGGAAGATGATGTGATGACACAGATGTCCCTTGGCCATCTGCAAGTCGGGCGACACTAAGGCCACCCGACCAACTCCTTGGTTTCCAGCTGCAGCCTCCCAAACAGTGAAAGAACACACATCTACTGCACGGGCTGCCCAGTCTGTGGGACTTGGCCCTGGGGACGACACCTGTCTCTGCTCGAAGTCAAGCGCAGGATTGTGTCTGACTCCTGGCTGTGTCGGTCCAGAACCTGGGTCATGAGACATCCTCAGCTCCAAACCACCAGGGCCTTCCCGACTCCCCAGCAGGACAGAATCCTGTCTTCCAGTGGCCACTCCTCAACCTCATTTAAGCCACATTAGAATGTCGGACTGTGACTGATGCCACGCACAGATACGCCTTGGCTGTGCATTTGTTTGTGTGTCTATCTGGCTCCCACACTGGCCTATGACCCCCTGGGGCCATTGTCTTCATTTCTGTACCCTCCAGCACCCAGTACAGACTGTGGGCCAGAGCAGGTGCTCGGGGTCTGTCTGTTAAATAAAATAACAAGCCCCTTAGCTGACGCAAGGCCCAAAAGGCTGGGATCCCTTGGAGGGTGGCAAGGGAGAAGCGGGGGCAAGGACAGGAGACCACGGAGAAGCCACACAGGCAGGGCTCTGTAGGCCACTTGAGACCTTCCAGAGCAGTGGCACATGGATGCAGAGGGGCCTCGCTTCAGAGCAAAACGCCCTCAGATGCGGAGAGTCCAGAGCCAAGTCAGGTAGTCTCTCTGAGCCTCAGGTTTCTCATCTGTCAAATGGGGACATAACACTGGGAGCCATGCTGAGGATAGCAGGGGGAGTATGGGGATGCTCGCCTAGATCCTTTTCTCTGGGCTGACTGTAATGGGCAGGCCTGGCACACAGCAGGGGCTCAGTCATAGCAAGTCTTCTTATTTGTCTCACGCCCGTAAGATGAGGGGGAGAGAGAAAGAGATTGTCTTGCCGAGCATGGCTTTGCATGGACTCACGGTGTGTCTGGATAAGCCACTCTCCCGTCTGAGCCTCAGCGTTCCTCTCTGTACAATCGGGTGGGTATGCCATTTAGAATTTCAAAAGGCCCTTCTTGCTCTGTTTTCCAGAAGAGTAAAGTCTCTTCCCAAAGTCACCCAGCTGGAAAGGCTGGAGATGGATTCGAACCCACGCTTGTCTCGGTGTAAGCCTGGTCAGCACAAGCTTCCAAAGTAAACAGTCAGTGAGGACAAATCCCTTCCAGACTTCTAGGGTCCCTCCACCCTGGAATCCGTGATGCAGAGAATCCTCTCAGTGATGCAGATACGTTCCAAGTTCAAGGCCACCTGTCTGATGCCCCCACGCACCTCGTGACTGGCCATGATGGGCATGGTGTGGGGCGGTGCAGAGGCCTTGGTGCTCACAGAGTCGCCCCTTAGGCTGCAAGCCCTGTGCAGCGTCCCGGGCACCGGGCGCCAGCCACCAGCCTCCACCCGGGAACAGCAGTTGCCAGCGTGAAGAAGTCTTGTTCCTTGCTCTTACATAGTCACTGGCATCAGTTTCCCTCTGAAGGCAGGAGGGCTTGTGTGCACCTGGGCCCCTCCCCAGCATGAAGCATTTGCCACCTCCTGCGCCATTGTGGGGTCCAACGCAGGGGCTGGGCTGAGCCTCGCTGTGCAGAGACAGCAACCCACCCAGGGAGGAAGGAGCACTGGGCTCAGTTCCGGGCCTGGCTCTGCATGGACTCATGACACGTCCATGGATGAACCACTCCCCCACCTGGGCCTCAGTGTTCCCATCTGTAAAAGGGGGTGGGATGCCCTTTAGAATCTCAAAAGGCCCTTCTTGCGCTAACACTGGATGACTCTACTGCACAATGAGTGCCTACTGTATACAAGGCACTGCAGGGAGAAGAAAGGACAATCAAACTCTCGTCTGCCCATTCCGGGTTCCCCTGAGGGCCCGTGTTGAACAAGGCGCTGCACTAAGCCCAGGGGCAGGAGGGTGAGTAAGGTGCATGCCTCGGGTCCTCGTGGTCCCCATGGCCTAAGGCTTCACAGACGTGCGCCCTGTCTTCGAATCACCAAACACCGATGGGGCAGACGGACAGCCTCACCTTGAGCCCTCAGTGAACCCTTCCCACCCTGGCCTTTGGGGCTAAGCAGCTGCTTGCAAGGCTGGTGCTGTGATTCCCTGGAGGAGGCTGCACGGGCTCCTAGTAAAGATTCTAGACTTAGAAGTCCGATGCTGGGACAACAGTTCGATGCCAGGACAGCCCACCACTTCCCACTATATAGCCTCAGTTTCCTTGACAGAAGAGTGGGCTCGTTCCTGTTCCTACCTCGTGGGGTCAGTGAGCACACCAGGCTTAATACACTTGGCCCAGGACGCGGCCCATGTGGGGCAGTCAGCAAGCAGCGTCTGCTCTTGCCCCATCCCTGCTACCAGTGAGGGGACAGGCTGAGGCCAAGGGGTGATGTCGCCAGGCAGTCCTTGCCCGTGAGCGTGAATGACTCCGCTACCTCCCATAGTCTGGTCACATGCCCGCCCAGCACCAGAGTGTGGAAACCCGCCACAGGCCCCCAGTGGTCTGAGATTTCATTCGTCTCTTTCATTGACCCATGTGGAAACTGAGGCAGGAAGACAGAGCCACATACCCAAGGGCATTCAGAAAGACAGAGCATCCTTGGAACTAGAGTCTATGAGTCGTTATTCACAGGTGTGTCTTGCCCTCCTCCCTCCTCCCCCTCCTCCCTCTCCTCCCCCTCCTCCTTCATCAGCACCAACTATCTACTGGCCATGCCCTCCAGACTAGGCTCTGTGCCCGACCTGTACTCCCTGGTGTCACCGAATCCCCACAGCCACCCATCAAGTGGACACTTGGACTGGCCCTCTCTTAACAGATGAAGGCAAGTGGCTTGCGTGGTCACATGGCTAGGAAGTGGAAAAGCCAGACCCCGACCCCTTCGGGTTGCCTCCCAAGCCATGCCCACGCCACAGCCACACCCACACCCGCCCCACTGGGGCAATAACGCCTGCTCACGGTGGAGCTCTCACCGTGGGCAAGACACCGTGTCAGACATCTGAGCTGTGATAACTTACTGAATCCTCAGGAAAACAGCACAGGGTAGGGCCCAGTGGCTCATGCCTGTAATCCTAGCACTTTGGGAGGCTGAGGCAGAAGGACCTCTTAGGGCCGAGAGTTCAAGACCAGCCTGAGCAACATAGTAAGGCTCCCACCTCTGCAAAAAAACCAAAAAATTAGAAAAATTAGTCAGGTGTGGCGGCTCATGCCTGTAGTCCCAGCTACTCTGGAGACTGAAGCAGGAGGATCATGGGAGCCCAGGAGTTTGAGGCTACAGTGAATCATGATCCCGCTGCTGCACTCCAGCCTGGACAACAGAGCGAGAGTCCCTGTCTCTAAAATGTAAAGAAATAGGAAACACCACAGAACAGGCACTACGAGTATCCCCATTTTGCAGAGGAGGAAGGTGAGATTCAGAGAAGCCAGGACACTTGCTAGGCTCCTCCAGCAAGGAAGCTGAGGACCAGAGTCCACCCAGAGTCTACCCTCCACCCCTCCCCCAGCACCATGCTGCATCGACGGTGTCTCCACACAAAGCCACAGGCACGACAGATGTCCCCTTTGGCGTTCCGTGCACAGCCTGGGTGCTGGGGCTGGGCTTCAAACTTGCACCCTCAGCTCTGCCAAGACAACACAGACTCACCCCTCCCCGCCTCCTGGAAGGCATTAGCTGAGCACCTGCTAGGAGCCAGACCCCAGGAGAAGACACAGAGAGAAGCAACAGCCAGGAGAAGAAACTTCCAGAAGCAACGCTGGATTGCTGGGAGGCAGTGCCAATGGGAAACAGGGGCTGCTGCCCCAGAGGGGCGGTCGTGTCTGTCTGTCTGTCGTCTGGAGGGGTGGGAAGCAAGCCTTCCCCTCACCTGCCACCACAGCCAGGTTCAGGGATGGGCAATCCGGCCGGCGGGCGACACAGTGCCCTCAGCAGCGCAGGGTCAGCGGAGCTGTGACCTGAGGGCGTCTCATCTCCGGCAGCGCGGCACTCGGTAATTGTCCTGCCACCTGCGGCCTTCTGGGTTGGAATCAATTTTCTCCACTGCCATCCACCAGCGGACAGTGCCCTTGGCTTCCCGCTGCCCTGGAAACGCCAGCTCCAAGGTTTGTGCCTGGGGTCGGGGCGGAGGGAATGGTCTGACCACCACCCACCCCGCCCTGTCCTCCCAGGGTGAGTCTCCAGTCTGCATATGTTGCAATGCTCTAGTCTGAGTTATTAGCAATCATAGTAACAGTCTTATTTTCCTAGCACTCACTCGCTGAGTGTCAAGTCTGTGCCAGCTTGGAGGCAGGACAGTAAAGGTCCCAACTGGACAGATGAAGAGACTGAGGTTCAGAGAGTAAGTGGTGTGCAGCCAGATTCCAGCCCAGTACTGCACAGCTCCAAAGCCCCCCACCCTGATGGGGAGCAGGGCAGAGGCCCGGTGGGCAGGGGTTTCAGGTCCCAGCCCCACAGGGAGAAGGCCCACTGTCCTGAGCATGTCCCAGGATGACGCCAGGAGAGTTGTGGGCCCCGGGAAAGGAGTTCTTGGCGTGGCTTCCACGAGGGAGTTGTGTGGCCTCAGTCAAGTAGCTTCGCCCCTCTGAGCCTCAGCTGTTCCCCTGGTGGTGACACCTCTGTTCCAGGTGCCTTTTCCCATGGAAACTTCTTCCACCCTCAAGCTCCCCTACAAAATCCACGGCAGACAGAGTGGTGGTGGGAGCCAGGGCGGGCCTGGAGGAGATGCCGGCCACCCCCAGCCACCATCTCTCTCTACCTGGCAGTCCAGAAGTTCCTTCTGGCTCATTCTGCTGCCCTCGCAATTTTCAGTAGGACAGTGGATGACTGTGCTGTGAGTTCAGGCTCCCCAAAAAAGCTCATCTGGACAGGGAGGCTCAGGGCCTCCCAGCCTCGGGTCCTGATGCCTGCATTCCCAGGGCAGGCCAGCGTTATAAATCCCGAGATCAGAGCCCTGCCTCACGCTGGGGCTATGAGAGCTGGGCTCTCCTTGGGGACCTTGCGGACGCTGTCACCACAGCTGCATTTATCAAGTACCTTCCATGGGCTCCTACCCCCGTGTTCCATCTCCTAGCAACCTCTAGAGTGGGATTACCCCTCTTGCACAGATGAGGAAACCAAGCCTCAGTGGCAATGGACTACCTACCCAAGTGACTAAGGAAAAAAAACAGCCCAGCCAGGATCAGAAGCCAAATGTGTTTAGCCCGGGGTCCGTGCCCTTCCCCGCAGCTCCACCATGTGACCAGCCTGAGACGGTCACCAAATCCTGACCAGCCCCTGACACAGTCCCTGGTGGGGGAGTAGAATTCCCCTCACCTCAGTGCAGCCAAAAGAGCCCCAACTTCAGAACCACACAGAGCGTGGATCTCAGAGGCGGCACCCAAAACACAAGCAACAACAGGAGCAGGGACGGTGGACTTCCACCAAACTTAAAGCTTTTGTGCTGCAAACAACACCATAAAGCAAAGAGGCAGCCCACAGAATGGGAGGAAATTTTTGCAACTCCCCTATCGGAGCAGGGACTTGTGTCCAGAATATATAAAGAACTCTTACAACTCAACAACAGAAAGACAAATAATCCAACTTCTTTAAATGGGCAACATTTTTTTCAATGGAATTTTTCCAAGGAAGATATACAAATGGCCCATAAGCAAATGAAAAGATGCTTGACATCATGGGTCCTCAGGGAAATACGAATCAAAACCACAAAGATAGACTTCCTACGCCCTAGGGTGGCTAGAAGGAAAAAGATAGTAACAAGAGTTGACACCAATATGGAGAAATCCAAACCCTCCTGGGCGCTGCTGGTGGGTATCGAAGCTGTGAAGCCACTCTGAAAACAGTCTGGCGGCTCCTTGAACACTTAGGCACAATGTTACCAGATGCCCCGGGCAGTTTCACTCCCAGGGGATTAAAAATGTACATCCACACAGCATTATTCAGAATAGTCAAAGAGTGGAATCAACAGGTGAATCAATACACAAAACGGTCCATAAATGGACCATCATCCTGCTGAGAAAAGGAAGGAGGCGCTGACACAGGCCACAACACGGATGGACCTAAAAAAAAAGAACACAGCACTGAGTGAAAGAAGTCAGGCACAAAAGGCCACATGGCATATGACTCGGTTTACATGAAACGCCCAGAATAGGCAGAGAGAGTAAATGAGTGATTTCCAGGGGCCGGGGAAAGAGAGGAATTGAAAGCGATGCCAACAGACCGGGGGCTCCTTTGGGAGCGGGGGAGATGACTAAGACCCCTCCACGGATTTGGTGATGGTTGCAGAACTCGGTGAAGATACCAAACACCCTTGAAATGTACGCTTTGAATGCGTGGGTTCTGTGGCATGAGAATTATAATCTAAACAAAAGCTGCAAGGAAAAAAACATCCAGTTCTAGCAGACCCCGGAGCGGCGTGACCTCAGAATAAGGACACCCACGCGGCAGGCCTCAGTTTCCCCCTCGCAAAAAGGGCTCACAGCCCACGTCCCCGCGCGAAAGCCAAGAGGACAGCGGGGGCGCAGCCCGCGGGGGGCCCACCCGGCCCAAGGCCGCCCCCTCCTCGGCGCGGAAGGCGACGGTCGCCGCGCCGGGCGGGCCCGGGCCGAGCGCCCGGGCGGAGGAGGCTGCCGGTCGCCGCGACGAGATGGAGATGGATGGCTCGGGCCGGGCGTCAGGCGGGAGCGGGCGGCCCGGGAAAAGGCCGTGAGGGAGCCCATTACCGAACACGTGTTAACAGCGCATCCTTTGTACCCACGGCCGCGCGGGCGCGGGCCGGGGCCGCTCTCCGCATTGTCTGCGCGCCGCGGCCGCGCGGTGATGGATGGCCGCGCGCGCCCGGCGCCCCGCCGCCGCCCGGGTACCACGGGCCGAGGGCGACACCTCGTGGCGAGTCCTGGAACTGCGGGAGGCCGGCACGGGCGCGGAGGGGACGGCCCGGCGGGGACCCGCCCTTAGCTCCGCGCTCCGGCAGCTCGGTGTTTGGGACCGAACCTGGTGCGTGGGGGTGGGCCCGCACCGTCACTGGAATCGCCTTCTTGTGCAGAGGGGGAAAAAACAAGCAAAGGGACATTCAAAACTGGGCGGGGTTGCCAAAAACAAGGCAGCAAACAATTTTTGAGTATAAGTCTATCCCAAGGATCTCGGGAATAGACTTATCCTTCTTCCAAAACCATTCATTATTTGTTTGAAATTCGCATGTAGCTGGGAATCCTGGGCTTGTTTGTTTTTGTAAATCTGACAGCCCTAAGACTGGGTGGCTGGGCACAGCATTTCACCTCTCCCCTTCTGTAGAATAAGGAAAGCCATCACAGGATTGCTGCGCAGATTAAGTGAGATGATATGTGTAAAGAAATTACAGAGAATCAAGGTGGCAGCCGGTCAGGCTTAAAGCCATGTCCCTGCCGCACCTTATTTACAGAGCAGAGGGAAGAAGCAGTCGAAGGTCACAGAGGAGTCCTGTAGCCACTGAGAGTCACGGGAGCCAGCCAGCCAGCCGCTGCAGGCCACACCCTGTGCCTAGACAGCCCTGCCCTCCCTGACTGCCTCCAGGAGGGTCTTTCTACCCCTGTCCTTCCCTACTCATGATCTCGGACGTCTCACTGTCTGCTGCGCCCCAGACCCCTGCCTGCCAGCCTGTCTTCTTCCTGCGAGGGGCGGGTGTGTGGGAGAAGGCAGTGTCTCACTCCTACTATGGATCTGTCATAAGAAGATGAGCTGGCTGGTTTCCTCAGTGCTGGAAAGGTTTCTTTGGGGGGGTTGTTGTTGTTGTTTTGAGTCAGAGTCTCACTCTGTTGCCCGGGCTGGAGTGCAGTGGCCCCATCACAGCTCACTGCAGTCTCGACTTCCTGGGCTCAGGTGATTCTCCTGCCTCAGCCTTCCGAGAAGCTGGGACTACAGGCATGTACCACTGTGCCTGGCTAAATTTTATTATTTTTTGTAGAGGGGAGGTCTCGATCTATTGCCCAGGCTGGTCTGGTCTCAAACTCCTGAGCTCAAAAAGCCTCCTGCTTCAGTTTCCCAAAGTGCTGAGATTACAAGCATGAGCCACCGTACCTGGCCTGCAACTTGCTGGATGGAGGGATGTGTATTCCCTGGCTCAAGGCCCAGAGTGGATACCTTACAACATGTGACACGACAATGTCAGAACAGAAGGGCGTGGGGGTGTAGGGTCTGTCTTGGGGGTCCCACTGTAGCCCCAGCACTTAATAAACACTTAACGAGATTGGTTTCATTAATGTGAATTGCTCGCATGCCAGAGCTCTGTGTATAAACCACCATGCCAAACACTTGAACATTTTGTCAACTATGAACTCTTCACAATAGCACCGGGAAGTGGATGCCATCATTGTGCCCATTCTACAGATGAGGAAGCTGAGGCAAAGCAAAGCAGAGCCCTTAGCCCAAGATGACACCGCTGGATGTGAGGGAAACTACCCACACACCACCCACACACCACAGCAACTGGTTCTGGGGCCCGCCCTCCACCACGGCTCTACCTGGGGGCTTCAGAGCGCTACAGACCTGGGCATGAACCATGCCCAACCTTCTCTGATGAGTGGCCCCAGCAAATCTCTCCTCTCTGAGTTCCAACTCCCTCCATTCATACAGGGAAGCAGATGAAATCACCAACCACACAGGGCGGTGGTCAAGACTAGACACCGTTTGGGGCATGCAGCAGGTGCTCAATAATTGATGGCCTCCCTGGTGGTGACCAAAGCCCTGGAGAAGATAAAGAGGGCAGCCTCTTTAGAGTGTCCATTTGCAAAAGAGCGCTTTGTGGTTGCACTCTTTTGCAACCACAAAGTCCCTCACAGGGACAGAAAGACAGCCTGAGAAACTTCCATGAGATTCCCCCCTGGAACTGGTGACCCGGCAGGTGCTAGATTTGGGGCCCCAAGACACCTGACGCTCAGACCACAGGTGGGACCCTTGGGGCAGAGAAACGGAGTAAGGCAGGGCCCCACCCAAGAACCCCCTCATCAGGGCTCCAGGCCCCACGCAGCGGATGGAAAAGGTGGATGGAATGGGCGCCTTGGGGCTCGAGGCACCATGGGGGTGACACCTAAGCCAGGAGTCCTGCCGCCCCCCTCCCCCCGGCCTGCCACAGCTGACCTCTGTTCAGTTATCCCTCCCCAGAAAGCCTCGCTGGTTCCCTCCCCCACTCAGTCCTCATGCATGCATACATTAAACACATTTCTGCTGGGTATCGGCTCTGTGCTGGCTCTACCCATTCTTGGCACTAAGAATTCAG
Source organism: Cephalopachus bancanus (assembly GCA_027257055.1). Taxonomy (NCBI): domain Eukaryota; kingdom Metazoa; phylum Chordata; class Mammalia; order Primates; family Tarsiidae; genus Cephalopachus; species Cephalopachus bancanus. Next base: position 1,033,649 of record JAPVLO010000261.1, on the reverse strand, counting down.
GGATAAACAGACTTCCTTCTTGCCTCTCATGGAGCTCACAGTCTAAGATGGGGCCAGGGCTGGGGGTGGAGGGAGAAAACCCTTCATGGGTCATAGAGAATTTGATCCGCATAATGGGGAAGCCAATGGGGTCTGTGAGCATCCAGAGAAGTGCCTTACCCACCTGGGAGATCAAGGAAGGCTTCCTGGAGGAGGTGATATTTAGGTGGAGATGAAAAGAATGAGCAGGGGTGACCCAGGCAGGGGGACAGAATGCTCCAGAGAGAAGGACTTGGAGGCAAAGGTCCCAGAGTGAGGCCGGGGCCTGGAGGGGCTGCAGTGAGCATCTGCCAGCAGCACAGTGAGAGATGAGGCTGTCCAGGGGGCCTGAAGGTCCTGGTGAGGATGCATGGCTTTTGCAAAGGTACTGAGGAGCCATAGAGTGTTCTGTGCAGGTGGAGTGGAAGAGTCAGGTTTCCCGCAGCATTAAATACAAATTTAATGCTGGTGACTGTTCCCTCCCAGCTGGTGTGGATCCCTTTAGCCAGACTCCTCCTGAACCCCAACACTATGCCTTTCCTCTGCCCACGTCTTCCACCTGGACACACACACACCTTGGGCAGCAGCAGGACACAACAAAACAAGCCCCAGGTCTGGATCAAACAGGCCTTGCTTCACAGCCGGCCTCTGTGGCTTCTGGACCAGACCCCTGACCTCTCGAGGTGACCCTGCAGCCAGCCCACCCCAACAGAAGGGTCCCGCATGTCCACCATTCCTGCTCTCAGGAAGCCGGGGTTTCCATCCTACCCCAAGGACGTCTCCTACTCAGACCTCAGATGCCCATCTTCCCACCTCTCAGTAGCCCTGGGGAGGTCAGGATGGGAGGCTGGGTCCTGGGCATGCATGACACAGCAGGGATGGGGGCATGTCCTGGGCCCTAGAGGGACAGAGGCTGGACACCACAGGGTCCCCCACACTGCTCACCTCTCCGGGGTCTCTTCCTCAAGGGCCCCTGAGACTCCCCACCCCTCTCTCTAGGCATCAGTCTCCTACCCTGCACAGGGGTGACCCTTCACATTCTGAAACCAATAATTCCAACAATGTGGACACCCTCCACCAATGTCAAGAATCTGGCAGCAACATCTGTAACCATAGCTACCAGCAACGCCCGCTCAGCTGCAGGCATGTTCCGTCAAAATTCCGCAGTCTTTCTGGGTGAAGAATCTGACCCAGGTGTGGCGGCCACTTGCCCATCAGACAAGTAACAGCCCCCCACGAAGTTCGCACTGACTGGGGGCCCAGTGCTGTTTGACATGCTCAGCGCATCCTCACAGCTACCTTGTGGGTTACTGCCCCTATTTTATTGGAAAAGAAATAGAGATTCAGAGAGAGAAAGTAACTTGCACAAGGTCATACGGCAAGTTAGAAGAAGGGCTGGAACTCAAACCCAGTTCTCTGGATGTTCCTAAAACTGCCAGAAGAATTTTTAGAGCATGAGGAGAGGCAGGACGTCCCACCCAGACGGGACTCCATGCAGCACCAAGAAGATGCCTTCCCCACTCTGCTCAGAAGTGGAGTCATCCCCCCTTTGAAAGGTGGATTTCTCCTCCAGCTCCTTCCACCTCCTCCCCCCCACCCCTGGCAGCCCCCCTTCCCTCAGCTGCCTCCCTCCCCCTCTCTCCCATTCTCCAGCACAAAGAGTTGCCAAGGTAACCGCATTGCCAAGGACTCCCTCTTTGTCTGGGGCCCTGGGAGAAGTGCATAAGCCAAGTGGCTGCTCACTGACCCCAGATGACCTCCACAGGGAGGGGAAGTCCCCAGACCACCCCTTCAAAGCCCCCTTGCCCCACCCCAGCTATTTCAACAAACTGCACCCAGGCACAGCTTCAGGTCACAAACTCCAGGTCCTGAGTGGCAAGAGGCTGGGAGCCTGAGGGAGGTGTCTTGGGGGACGACTTCCCAGAGAGGCACTGCTGGAAGCGCTGAGGGACAGGACACTACAAAGAAAGAACACCCTACGTGCTCGGCACTAGAGTGGACGTCGTGGATGGTACACACAACCAAATCCACCGACACTATGGAGCACGTTGGGTGGCCCTGGGAAGAGCACCCACTAGATGCTTAGGCCTGGGCTGGACACTGACGGGGTGCAGGGACAACCCCTACCGTGTGCTTCCCTCTGTGCCAAGATGATGGAAAGGGGTTGGCAATGAGATGGGTCTGAGAAGGCATCCCGGGCAACCAGGTGGTTGAGCCAATCCTTGAAAATCCAGTTTGGATACACAACACATAGGGGTTGGAGACATTGGATGGGAGGAAGTTGATACTCTTGGAGCGATAACCACGTACTGGGCCAGTCAAGCAGGTCCCTTGCTTTAAGCGGCAAAGGTGAGATTTGAAGCCAGATCCATCTGGCTCCGAGTTCCCGTCCGCTTGCCACAGTAACTGATGTTCCAGGTGGTGGAGTCTCCGTCAGCCTGAGTCCTTAAACGAAGAAGCCATGGAACAGAAACCCCTCACCAGCCTGCCTTGGCCATGGAGCCTGAGCAAGGGGCCAATCTTGGTTGCTTTGTGCCCTTAACGCTAGGGTCACCCTAACTGCTGGCGGTTGCACCATATCCTCGTCCGCCCCGACACTTCCATCATCCATCTGAACCCAAATCCTGGGGCCGGCTCTCATTGGCTGGATTTGGCCCCGAGTCCCGTCACTGGGCCAATCGCTGGAGGCTGAGGGCAGGCGTGCTCTGATTGGCTCAGGCCTGGTCCACAAGCCACGCCCACCTCAGGAAGCCGGGGAAGGCCCAGCACCGCCCACGCTGGTGGGTGGGGCATGGCAGAGCCAGGCACCTCGAGGAAGGCCGTGTGCTGTTACCTGAGGGGAAACCCGTGGGCGTCCCCTTTGGGGGCCTCATAGCTGGACCCTGTGTAAGAGGGGTGAGAGGTGAGTCCGCAGGCTCCTTGCCTGGAAAAAGATTCGATCACGTTCCGCTGGGCGGCTGCTTCTTCCCCAGGTCTCAGGAAGCCCTCTCCTTGCTGGGAGGCCCACGAGTCAGGTGATTGTCTTTCCCCAGGAAGGGTACAGAGGACCGGGCTGGGATGGGGGCGTGGGGGAGAAGGAAGGGTCTACTGGCCCTGGCTACCCCCCAGGAAGAGGGAAGGGCCCGGAGCTGTGCAGAGCGAGAGCCTTCTGCCTAAAGCCCGGATCTAGTCCCATCACACCTCTCCCTAAAAACCGTACATGGCTCCCTGAAAACTCAAAGCAGCATGTATCAAGTACCTACTGTGTGCCAGGCACCGTGCCCGTGTTCCATAGAAATCATCTCCCTCAGAACCTCATAAGCAGGTGTTAGAGTTTTATTTAGCCCATGAAAAATATGAGCAAATGGATGCTCAGAATCGCAAGTGACCAAACCAAGGTCACAGAACTCAAAACAGAGCCCCGGGTCTTTATCCATCATTCAACATCCCTTTAAAAAAAAAAAAAAAAGCTATAAAAAATGAAAAAAATAATCTGACAAATGCAACAAGGTGAGAAATAAAAGAGGAAATTTCCCTTTGTGTGGCACACCCGTCTAGATCACTCCTAAGGAAGCAACATGAGCTCTCGGTTGAGGTCTCCATCCAGGCCTCTGCCTGTTGTCAAGTGATACGTTTGAGCGTTTATTCTGTGCCAAAAATGTGCCAGAGCGTTAGAGATGATTTTTCAGGGAGACCACGCAAAGCCATCTCTTTTTTTAAAATAATTTTAAGTAGTAAGGGACTGATGAGTGAGAAGTTCTTGTTAAAACCCCATAGATGTGGTCTCTTCCCAGCTCCAAATTCCCCAGCAATTCCCCGCCCTGCCCAGAGGAAAGCCAAAGTCTCCACACATGCCCAGAGGACTTGCAGGATCTGGCCCTTGGTCACTCTCCAACTTTGACTTCATCATCTGCTGCCATCCCCCTCCGTCCTCCAGATACTTCTTAATGTTCTAAAACACCCCCCAACATGTGCTGCCTCTGGGCCCTGGCACCTGCTGTCCCCTCTCCCTGAAACACCCTTCTACCAGATACACCCAGGGTTCAAATCCTCACCTGCTTTTAGTCTTAATTAAACAACGATCCATGTCCCTTTTACCTTCTTTATTTTTCCTCATCGCATCTATTACCCTCCACCATACTGTAAAAATCTTAATTATCTTACTATCTTCCCCACTCACTAGAATGCAGCTTCAGTGAAGCCAGGAATGTGTGTCTATTTTGTCCACAGCTGAATTCCTGTGGCTTTAGAACAATGTCTGACACACAGTGGGTGCTTAATAAATTACTTGTTGAATGACTCCATTAATGAAGTCAGTCTGCAACATGGCTCAGACACACCTGAAATTTTTTTAGAACAGGTGAGCCTCTGGCTTTTTGGAGCCAGAATGCTGTGCTGTGAAATATTTAAAAAGACAAGCATTTGAGGAAGGATGGAGGGCCAAAGGGACTTTCCCCAAAAGTCATTTTCTGCAGATTCCCCTTCCCAACTCAGCCAGGGTCATGGGGAAAGGCCCCGCATCAGAAGGACCTCAAATCAGATATCCTCAACCCGGCCTCTCTGGTGACCTGTCTCCTGAACCTGCCGGGAACAGAAGCCCTAGGAGGTTGAAAGCCAAGGCAGGAGTCCTTGAGAGCCAGCTCTCAGGGACAACTCAGGGGTGTATAAGCCACCAGGCTCACACGGCTGCCGCCGGCTCAGTCCTCCAGGTATGATTTACACCGATGGCTGAACTTTATTTTCTACTTTTTGGATTCTGCTGTGGATTTTTTTCTCTTTGGCCTTTTCCTGGGTCAATGCAGTCCTGATATTTGATTTACTGTTAACAGTATTGACTGCATCGGATTGAGCCAAGAAATGGAAGAAATTGCTTTTTCTTTCTTCCTATCTCCTGGTTGACAACTCAGTCTTAGCACCGGGTTGGCCAAGCTCTGTGAAGGCGAGAGGTGGCAAACCGGTGGGGGGTTGGGATTCTGCAGCCAGGAAGAAATGAGCAAGAGATTGTCAGCCAAAGGTTCCTGCACCTGCCACAGCACCCAGGTTTTCCCTCTTAAATAAGAGAAAGCTGTAGAGAGGAGAGATTAGGAGCACAAGCGTCACCATTAGATAGCCTTGGGCTTAAGCTGTGTGGCTTTGGACAATTCACTTCACCTCTCTGGGCCTAGGTTTCCACATTCATAAGCCACAAACTGCCACACAAAGCCATTTGGTGTTTTACCATCTTAGCTGGTCAGGAACTGACGAGTAAAAAGTTCCTGTTAAAACCCAATCGATTAAGTCTCTTCTCAGCTCCAAATCCTCCAATGATGCCCACGGCACCCAGGGAAAAGCCAAAGTCCCCACAACGCCTGCCCATAAAAAACGGAGGTGAAAATCTTCTCCTCATGGGGTAACTGTAAATCAACCATGCATGAGACACACTTTGAATCAAGCCTATGTCATCCTAGGAGCAAATCACCGTACCTATCACTGTCACGGCCATCATCACCATCATCATCACTGTATGACTGTGTCATCTCTGTTCTGTCCAAATAACAAAACAAGCACTGACTCGACTTCATGGAAGGATCTGAGAAGCCCAGAGACTTTTTCATATTTACTTATTTATTGTGGTCAAATGTATCGAACATAAAACTAACCATTTTTAAGTCCACAGTTCAGTGGTATTGAGAACAATATTGTGCAGCCATCACCCCCGTCCATCTCCAGAGTGTTTTCATCTTGCAAAACTGTACCTCTTCGGCCATTAACAGCAACTCCCATTTCCTCCTCCCTCCATTCTCCGGCAGCCACCCTTCCACGGTCTACCTCTATGAATTGACTTCTCTAAGCACGTCATATGCATGGAATTAAAACAGTATTTGTCTTTCTGTAACTGGCTTAGTTCATGTGGCATGGTGTCCTCGGGGTTCATCCGTGTTGCCCCACATGAGGGAATATTACTCCCTCATATGGAAAGAGCCCATTTTGTCTATCCCTTCATCTGTGGACGGACACTTGGAGGTCTGCCACCTTTTGGCGATTGTGAATAATGCTGCTATGAACATGGGGAATAGCACTCCCTCATCTCCAAAACTAGGATTCCGTTGCAACTAGTCCCTGATGCCCTCAGCAAATAGTCACAGTTCATCCTCAGGACCGGACATGAAGTCAAGCCCAGAAAAGACCATGACAAGCAAGACAGACACTGTCCTGCCCTCGGGGTGCTCGCAGTCAAATGAGGAACAAAAAGTACACACCCAAAAGAAGGCATTCTGCAAAGTGTGATAAGTGCCATGAAGGGGGAAAGAAGGCTTTGAAAGAAAAGAAGAAAGGGTCCTGCTTTAGCTGGATGGGAAGGATACTCTTAGAAGTAGCCTCCACGGTAAGAATGTTCCAGGAAGGAGAGGAAAGGCCATCAGAACAGGGGCATGGAGTCTCTCCTATTCCACACCTGCTGAGCAGGAAGTCCACCACTACAGTGATTTGCAGCAGTGTCCAGGGTACAGCTCATACCAGCCCATGAGGGTCCATGGTTGTATTTTCAGAAATTTTGTGAGCTGCGTGTGCAATGCAGCCGTGACTGAAAATTAAATTATATAACTTTACAAGTATGTGAAGTACACGAGTTATCTGTACCTATTGCACCTACATGGTGGAAGCACATCAAATGCCATCTGCACTCCTCTCCCCAGCCCCATGATCAATGACATCACGTCGGTAGCTTGAAATCAGCCGCAGCGGGAATAGTTACACCAAGGGTAACTATTCGTAGCAAATGCTACGAATCAGAGCTTGACCACTTTGTCGATCTAAATTTAAGAAAGCGATGTAAAAATGTTCATGAAACAAACTGAACTTAGAAGTATGACATGTCTGTAGCCATTATATGGTGAATAGCACAAACAATTGCGGAAATATTCTTCTAGTATTTGATATTTGAAAACCTCCCCAGATGGTTCCTGACTGTTGGTGGCTGCACCTAAGACCTTTCCCGACTTTGTGATGGGATCAAAGCAATCCACGTTCAGGACTCTTTACTTGTGATGGAGTTGCATTCAGATGAGTTCATTGTAAGTTGAAAATATTGTAAGTCGAAAAACACACTTATGATATTTGACTTACACCATTTCAACTTACCCTGGGTCTATCGGGCTGTAATCCCATCGTAAGTCGAGAAGCATCTGTAGTCAGTTCAACAAAGAAGTTGCTCACATCACTGACAAACAAGTGAAGTACCAGCATATGTCTTTGTTATTACGTTTTTGTCTGACTCATTAATGTAAACAGAAATGTCAACCAACATTCATGTCAGAGCTACCCTCAGAGAGCCAGTTGTTAAACATTTATTGGCACACCACCGAGGCATTGCAAATGAAAAATCAAGAACTGTGGCTATAATGTATTTTTTTTACGGTTTTTAGAAATGAAAAAGCTTAAAGAAATAGTTCTCAGTTCCCATTAGTGAGCCATTGGGGTGGTTTCAAAAGATGCTGAGACAGAATATCTAAAATTGGGGCTCGTCCAAAAAATTCTCAGGATCGTCACCCTCAGAATAATAGTTTGATACCTCTTGACTGATTGACAGAAGGGGTGATAGGTCAATTGATTCCAGCTCTGCCACCAACTTTAAGCATAAACTCAGGCAGTTTTCCGAGGCTCAGCTTTCTCTTCTGTAAAACGAAGATAAGGTGCCCTCCCTGGCTAGACCCAGGGAGGTATGGGAATCGGGTACAGGCTGAGTGAGCTGGGACTCAGAAGCAAGGGATAGACAGACATCCAAGGTAAACTAGCTTAATGGGAAAAGGGGTGATTCAGCGATTGTCAACATTCGTTTGGTACTGGATAGTTCAAACATTCCAAGGAAAAGTTCTCACGCTTCTCTCTTCCCCTATCCTTGCCTCAACTCATCATGGTGGCCTTACGCTCTCCTGCCCCAGACACTCCTCTTCCAGCGCGGCAGATTCTCCTCACCCTGCAAACCTCAGTGGGAAAGAGCTTGTCCTGCCAGATCTGCAGACCCATCCCATGGAAGGGCTCTCATTGGCTCTGCTTGGGTCATGTGCCTGCCTCTTGGCCCAATCACTATCCCTAGAGGGATCGGTGCTGTGATTGGTCGGACCTGTGATGCAACCACTTCTGCAGCCAGGATGGGCAGGTGGAATGGGAACACTCTATAGGCGGATAAAAGGCAACAGCCGGCGCCAGGAGGTGAATGGGTATTGGAAAGATTAAAGCAACAAGCAAGACGATGAGAATGATTAGCCTCGGGACAAAAGAGACGCAGGTGGTTTGCATCTCACACACAGACTTACCCATTCGGCAAACTGTCTTTTCAAAGTGCATGACTGTCACTCCGTGCTGGAACCCCCACAACGTTCCTCGTGATCTGGCTGCTGCCCAGTTCTCTGAACCCCTTCCCATCTCTCTGAACCCCCTCCCATCTCTCACAATGCCCAGCCCCACCTTGCCTCTGTTTCAAGACTGCCTCTCCTCTTCCTTCCCCAAGCTCTTTTCACATGTGTTTTATCTTGCCTAGAATGTTCTTTCCCCAACTGTTTCATCCCAGTCAGTCCTTCTGGTCTGTTTCCCCCCTAAGCACCACAGACAGCACAAGCTTATTTTTGTCTTACCATATCCCCAGGGCTCAGATGGCCCGTGACAGAGTAGTCAACAAATATTTCTGAAGTAAATAAATAAATTATTATTATTCCAATGGTAAAAGAGTCGTGAATTTCCTGCCTTCGTCATACAGATTCATTCATTCTTTTGTTCATTCTTTCAATGCTGCATCATGGCCTGGGCAACGTTATGAGATTTCGTCTCAACAATAAATTAACCGGGCATGATAGTACAGGCCTGTAGTCTCAGCTACTCAGGAGGCTGAGGCGAAAGGATTGCCTGAGCCTAAGAGGTCGAGGCTGCAGTGAGCTGTGACCCCTGTGCTCCAATAACAACAACAACAACAAAAAAACCCGCACATCATGGCCAGAGATATAAAACAATAAAGAAGGACGTATTCTTGCCTTCAGGGAAATCCTGTTTGGAGAAATGGGCAGAGTCACACCAGAATTGTCACAGAGTGAGCATGGGAGGCTGAGGGGGCAGAAAACAAGACTTGGGAAGACAGGAAACACTCCTCAGAGAAGGCAGACCAAAATGAGAACTGACAGATTAACCGAAGTTAGGTAGATGGAAGAGGGCAAATCATGGGGGAGGGGTCACTGGAGTGGGAGTGGTAATCCCAGGCAGGCAGAAAGAGCAGTGAGTAAAAAGAACATTGTGTGTCCTCCAAGGGAGAGGGGGAGAGGGGAAAGGGGAGGAGAGAGAGAGGAAGAGGGAGGAGAAGTGGGAGAGGAACAGAGAGGGGGAGAGAGGGAGAAGGAGAGAGGGAGAGAGGGAGAGAGGGAAAGGGGGAGAGGGGGAGGGGGAGGATGATCATTCCATCATTCTTTTTTTGTTGTTGTTTTGTTTTTTGTTTTGTTTTGTTTTTGAGTTGGAGTCTCGCTCTGTCCCCCACACTGGAGTGCAGTGGCCGCTCCCGGCCACCGCAGCCTCACCTGCTGGGCTCTGGCGATCCTTCCGCCTCAGCCTTCCGAATAGCCGGAATTACAGGCCCACGCTACCACGCCCGGCTGATTTTTTGATTTATTGTAGAGATGAGGTCTCGCTGCCCAGGTGGGTCTCGAACCCGCGGGCTCAGGCAGTACACTCACCTCAGCCTCCCAAAGGCACGGGATTACAGGCTGGGCCACCGAGCCCGGCCTTCCATCATTCTTATGGGAGAATGCGTGTGAAGACTGAGGAGGCTGAGTCCGGCGGGTGAGAAGCACAGACAAGCCTGGAACAGCTTTTACACCATCACCAAAAGGCTGGACTCCATCCAAACAAGACCATGCGACCCCACTACAGTGTATAAGCAGGGGCATGATATGGCCACAGTGTGTACCGGAAAGAAATCTCCAGCTGACCCATCACCTTGGGGACTCGGGCTAAGAATTGATATCCTTTAAGGGTTTCCATTTAGACAAATGAATGACTCCTCAGTAAGGCATTTTAAAAACAGGATGTAAAAACCTATGTGTGGTACTGTATACAATTTCAATTTGTAGGTGTATAATATTATATATAATTACAGATATATATTATAACTTATATTATAATTATGTTGCATTTGCAACATAATTGTACAATAGTATATCTGTACAATACAAATATTAAAATAATTTAACTCTGCGTATATATTTTATTATAAATAGTACTGCTAAATATATATGCATTTTGTTATATTTTTATACGTATGTGTGTATATACAAAAGACACACACACACATATCTGGAAATACCCCCAAATATCAGCAGTTGTTTTGGGTGGTGAGACCGGAATAGATTTCTTTTTTTTCCCCTCCATAGTTCACCTTTTCCCAACTTCCCGACTGCCTCCCCAGCGAGCACGTGTTCCTTTCATCAAGACAAAAGCACAGGCCAGGCCCGCCAGAGACGCGGGTGGGCGGGGAGCCCGGCGAGGCCGGCAGCCCGGGGCCGCCGCGGGAGGAGGCGCTGGGCTCACATCGCATCAGCGGGCGCGGGCTTGATCCCGCCCGAGTCCGGGGCCTTTCTCCGCAGGAAGTTGCGGCGGGGCCGGTGGGGGCGGCCGCGCAGCCCCGGGCCCGGCACGTTCCCTTGCGGGGGCGGCCTGGGCTGCCCCTGCCGCCCCGGGCCCGGCTGGACTCTTCCTCGGGAACGCCTCCTCCCCTCGTTCGCCCGGGCCCTCCAGTCGCTAAGAATGATCGGCAGTAATTAAAACTAAGCTAATAACCTCCTCACTCTTGACATTTCTATGGGGTTTTTGTTCACCATTATCTACATATAGATTAAAAATTGTAATTGGACTGACGATCGGGTTAGAAAAATCAACCGCCCTCCAACTTGTCGTTTGCCAGGGACTGACACTTCGAAATTTTATTTAATCTGAGAAAATTGCGTTGAACTCTAGCACCCTGGGGGGGGGGGAAGCCCAGCATTTATCCTTAAGGACCAGTGCTAAGAAAATGTTTATGCTCGGGGCGGGCAGGACCGTGTCCTGATACACACTGGGTGCTGGAAGCTGCTGATAGGGAGGTGGGATGTGCATCTTCAGAAGCAGCCACAGGAGGGGGCAGGGATGCAACCCCGGACGAATAAGGTTCAGGGAGGCCAAGGCCCCCTACCTGAGAGGATCCCCGTGTTATTTCATAAGGGGTCCCCCTGAGTCCCTGTGTGCTGGCCTCTTCGATGCTGTGAGCACAGGACTCCACCCTTCCAGTTTCCTTAGGTTTTTTTTTGGGGGGGGGGTTGAGGTGGGAGTGGGGAGGTGTCTTGCTATATTGCCCAGGCTGGGATGGTACTCCTGGGCTCAATCAAGCTACCCTCCCCCCTCAGCCTCTCGGTAGCTATTTTTGGGTGGAGGGATGGATGGGGTCTTATTTTGATGCCCAGGCTGGAGTGCAGTAGCTATTCCCAACCACAGTCATAGCACACTGTGGCCTCTAATTCCTAGGCTCAAGCAATCTTCCTGCCTCAGCTCCCAATTAGCTGGGACTACAGGCACACGCCATCACTCCCAGTGAGATGTAACAGTTTTTTAAGCTTAATATTGAACCTTGTTTTTTTCACTTAACAATAAGTGGTTTTCCATGTTATTACAAACTCAGTAACTATCATTTTAAGGACTCATCTAACCTCTACCAGGTATTTTTTAAGATCTAATCTGTGCCAAGCACTGTTCTAAATGATAGAGACATAAAGATGCCAATCCTCCAAGGATTAGAATCTTCTCAAGTTTCTGACCTTATAGAACACAGCCTTTATTAAACTGACTATGTGCACTGATCAGACTAGAAATTCTCATGTTACTGGACATTTAGGTAGATTCATGTTTTTCAGATTTGTATATAGCACTGCCATGGACATTTTTGTATGTAAACTATGATCTCTATTCTGAATTATCTCTTTTCCTACTTATAAATTCCCCCAAATGCAATGAATGGGTCTGAGGGTATTAATATTTTCATGATTCTTAATAGGAAATCTAGTTTCTAATCAAATGGAGTTTTGGGGGTGAACCTGCTATGTGGCTCAAAACAAATAACAAAACAAAAGTCACACAAAAGTGGACCCTTCGGGGGGCTCTATAAAGACATTAACTAGAAGCAGAGTGCTACCTTTCCTATTCCAAAGGTTGTCAAAAGTATATAATGAGGGAATAACATCTCTTCCATGGATGGAGTGTGCAATCTTTAAAACTTCACATTCATTATTTAATTTGCGGGGGGAAAAAATTGGAGACCACCAAGCAGCATTTTCCAAAGGGTGGTATCAGCAGTCAGTCCTTGGCAAAGTATTTTTGGTAGTAGAGACATGAACCTACTGTGATTTTGCCATCACTGCATATTTATGTTTTTTGTGTGTGTTAGAGAAAAACACAAGTAAAACATCAGTGGGATTCAAGTTTAGGAATAGTCTAAGGGAGACATAAAAGAAGTGCGTTAAAACTCAGCATGAAGCAAGACATGACACCAAGAATCTTAGAGGCAATCTATGAACATGGCAACCATCGGATGCTTGAGAGGATGGCGGGAGGCAGTGCGTGTCAGTGGGGCACAGGATGCTGGTGACGCAACTGTTATCTACCTGAGCTGCTGGGTACCCAAGAGAAGTCCAAGGTCCCAGGAAACTTGCAGCTTACTTAGGACCCATTTAAAGTAAGGTTCCAATGGCCACACTTTAAACTTCTTCACTCAGGGGATTAAAAGTGAAGTTTCAGGCCTCTTTGGCAGTACATTAAAATTACCTGAGGGGCTTTTTAAAAGCACTGATGGCTGGGACCCTCCCTTAGGGGTTCTGCACCTAGAGGTCTGGGTGGGGCCTGGACATCAGTATTTTTAGGACTCCTCTCTCTTCCCCCCTCCCCATGCTTCTAACGTGCAGCCAGGGTTGAGGACTCCTGATCAAGGTCACCTTCTTTCTAGACACCTCTGGATGTCGCCCTGTCTACAAGATGGGGTTTGGAGTCCACGCCCACACGGGTCTCTCTCTGTATTGGCATTCTAAAAACTTCCCCAGCCCTCTGCTGTCTGGCAGGATAATGAGGCTAATGACCAATCAAGCCCTAATGAGGATTGATTCATTTATTAGGCAGCAATTATGTGCCATGTGCTTCCCGCTCTTGAGCCCAGGCGACTCAAGGGCAAGCAGAAGACCACCTGGGGAAGGCTGGGGGAGGGGGCAGCAGAGAGAAGGCACAGGGCAGCTGCCTCTTAGGGGGTCTTCTGGATGGACTTAGGTCCAAACAGCAGGGGGTGCTCCGGGAACTCAGCAGCACAGGTAAATCCCCAGCACTTAACAAGGCGGGCACACTGAGCCTGGTCTAGGTGCATGTGTGAGGGAATTGATGTACTAGAAGAAAGGTAGACTGTAGGGGAAGGGGCAGCCTGTCCAGAAAGGAAACCCAACCAGAGTCAGAAGACACCGGGAGAGGAAACCATGCAGTTCAGCTGACTCCTGAGACTCCAGGCTTCTGGAAAGTCCCCCACCCCCATAGAAGAATGGGAATGCAAGTGAGAGGAACTGGCCTGAACATTCCTCAGGGATGGGGGAAAGGGTGAAGAAGGGATTTGATGACTGAACCCCATTGCACTTCTCCTGCCAAGATGCCCTGCAATATGCCCTGCAATGCATCGCAGACTAATGTCCAGATGGGGAGCAAAGTTCTTCTTATCAATAAACGGTCGTCTGATCCTTGGCTCCTGGGCTCAGGCTAAGCTAAAGGGTGCAACAGGGAGTGGCAGGCATCGTATCAGTCAGTGTGTTCACTGTCTCCAAAATCAGGGCCTATAGCTCACTTATGCCAAAAATTTCAGGGCTTGGCATACCAGAGGCACATTGTAAATGTTTCCAAGCATGAGGGATGGGAGTAGAATGAGTAGGGTGGAAGGAAAAGGCATGGAGTGGGAAGAAGGGAGCGTATGAGATGAGTGGATTCAAGTGGAATGCGTTAATACAAAAAGGCATAGGACAGAATGGGGTCAGATGGAATGGGAAGAGAGTGGAGTGAAGTGGAACAGAATGGGCTAGGGTAGAGCAGGAAGGAAGGGAGGGGAGTGGAATTGTATGGAAGGGAATAGTGCGGGATAGGAGAGGACATGTGAGGTGGGGTAGGGTGGGGTGGGGTGGGGTGGGGAGGGATAAGATGGGAATGAGATAGGGTAGGATGAGGTGGGAATGAAATGGGGTGGGATGGGATGAATGGGATGGGATGAGATGAGATGGAAGTGATGAGATGAAATGAGAAAGGATGAGGCGGATGGGATGAGGTAGGATAGAAAGGGATAAGATGAGGTGAGATGGGGTGGGATGGAGTAGAATGGGATGGGATGAGATGGGATAGGATTGGGTGGGGTGGGGTGAGGATGGGATGGGATAGGGGATGGATGGGAAGGTTTGGAATGGAAGGCATGGGAAAGGATGGGGTGGAAAGAGATGAGGTAGAAAGGGAAGAGCTGGGGTGAGGTGGGCCAGGGTGGCTGCGGTGGGCTGCATGGCTAGACTGAGAAGGGATGGGGTGGGGGAGAGAGAGTGGAGTGGAGTGAATAGGGTAGTACAGACCCAGACAGGACAAACTGGATGAGATGGAAAGGGTCAGAACAGAATGGACTGGCAAGAGATGCCCACTTACTTATCCTGGGCCAACACACAGCAGGACCCTGATCAAGAACCTTCCCCCCTCTGGGCCTCAGCTTCCCCATCTATCAATTGCATGCTAAGACTAAATGTCATCTAAGGATTTGCCGGCTCTGGGGCAAATGTCTTTACAGCAGCCATTTGTTTATCATTCAGGAAGCATTTGCTTAATGTTACCTACTCTGCACCAGGCCCCATGCTAGGTGCTCACAGCTACCCCACAAGCCAACTGCCATACAGGGTGTTTCCTCCAAGCACCACATCACTCGGGGGTAAGTGTGAGATAGCTTCGAATGGATGCCAAGGGTCCTGTGGACGGACAGCTTGGGATGAACCTCGCAGGCTGTGCCCTCAGCAGTTCATCGAGGCTGAAGGAGACACCTGGGGGCCTCAGGGAGTGGCATTTGTCCAGCATTGTGATCAGCAAGAGACCATACCCAGTAAATGCCAGCAGGTGGGGGCCGGCCACTCTGGGTTCTCTGAGCTCTAAACCTAGGGCTCCTGAGAAAACCCCTACCTGCTGGCAGAGTTTTATCAGGGTATTTCTCATAGCCCCACGCCCACCATCCTATGGTCTAGTTGGTCCTCTCATGGCCTGAAATAGAGCCCAGTCCAACTCCAAGTCACCCACCATGGAAAGAAGCTGGAAGTCATAACATGACATTCAAATCCATTCAGGACCTGGCTCATGCCTGCCTCTCTAACCTCATTCATTCTTTCATTCATTCAACACTATAGATTTTGATCTCACATACACTACTCAACTCTAGAGATGCTAAGCACCATGCTGAGCACCATGGAGATTCAGCCTTGACTAAGACAGACACAACGACTGCCCTTATAAGCTCCCAATTCAGTGAGGGAAACAGACACCGAATAACACCATGAATAACCTTGTTATTACACCACGTAAAGTCCTGGGGATGAAAATTAGGAGACCTATGAGCCTCATTCTGACTAGTCTCCCTCTCAAACTCAACACCCCCACCAGGTTAGGCTTCCTTCTCTTCCCCAAACGAGCACACTCTCTCTCACCTTAGGACCTTTGCACACATGCTGTTCCCTCTCCAGGGAAGTTTTTCTCAACTCCATTGCCCACTCTCCTGGCTAGCTTCTCCTGATCCTACAGGTGTCAGTTTAGAGGTCACTTCCCTCAGGAAGCATTCCCAGTATGGGTTCCCCTTCCATTCTCCTTTGTACCATGTGGATTTGACCTCTACTTATTACACAAGATAGCAAGTACTTCTTGCATTTCTGGCTACTGCACTAGGCAGGGGATTTCACTGTGGCATCAATAAGTTTTTTTGAGTGGATGAATCACATCCTTGCCCTTTGTTTAGCTCCATTCACTGCTTGATCCTGGAGTCCTCCAGCCCTCCATAAAAATAAATGTTTCTCCACATTTTCCTTATTGTGCTGTAATTCCTCCATGATGGGGGCAGAGAGAACTGGAGAAGCCCAAACGGGCTTTTCACTTGTATCTGCAGAGCTCACAGGTCCTTTGAATCCAGCTCCCCCACGGGCCCTGGAAGCACAGAGACCACCTGGTGAGAAAAAGCTAGGAGGGAATGCAAGGGTCCCGAGTTCTATCTTCTCTCTCATCTCCACAGTACGCCACCATCTTGGGACAACTCCAGCATGTCTGGCTGTGAGAGGCACACAGTAGGGAGGGCTGTAGGTAAAATGAGGTAGCGCCACTGTGGGTATTCCCAATCCCTTTGCGAGAGACAGAACATTGGCCCCTCAAAGACACCCACACCCCAATCCCCAGATGCTAGATGCACCATGAAATCTGCCCCAGTGAATATGTTGCATGTCAAAAGGGGACTTGGCAGGTATGATTCAGTTAAGGATATAGGGGTGGAAGGATTATCCTGGATTATACAGATGGACCCAATGCGATCACAAGAAGGAAGCAAATGGGTCAAAGTCAGAGGTGTGAGGATGAAAGCAAAGGTCAGAGATAGAGATTTGAAGGGCTGGCTACACTGCAGGCTTAGACAATGAACAAAGGGGCCACAAGCCAAGGAATGCAGGCGATGCCTCTAGACACTGGAAGGGGTGAGTAAACCAGTGCATTCCTAGAACCTCCAGAAAGAACACAGCTCTTCTGACACACTGAGCACAGCCCTATCTAACCTCCAGAACTGTAATTTATGTTGTTTTTAGCAATATGTCTGTGGTCATTTGTTACAACAGCAATAGGAAACTAATACACCCATCCACCATTCAACCTATGTCTTCTAAATGCTGGGACTCAGGTGGGGTAGATGTCATGGTGCACCTAGAACTCTCTAGAGGCTACAATTGCTCACACTTGGAAATATACTGGAAGAATCACAAGGATCTGACTAGTGCAACTTCTTTCCAGCTTCAGAGAGTTGCCTTATTCATCCTCCCTTTCCCAGACTCATAAAAATTAGGGAACTCACGTGATGACATCTTTTTCCCTCTTTCATTCATTCTTCCCAAGCCCCAGCCCCTGACCTTCATGACGAGAGGAAAGAGAGAACATCACTATGATGAGTTCTGGCTTGGGTGGGGACAAATGTTGAATGATAGCACATTCTGGCTACTTGCGATGACATTTCTCCCTTCTTTCTGCATGATGGCTTTCCAGACACAACCCTCAAATGACGTGGGCTTGGAGTCACACACACTATGGGGGCAATGCCTTGCCTCCAGCACTCCAAGCATGCTGTGCTCATTGGAGAGAGGGATAGATTTGTGGGGGGATCACCTCATGAAAGAATTAACGGGTCACATTTGATCACCTTCCGTTCCCATCTGTGAGCCAGCCCAGACATTCCAGAATTCTACAGCTCCAGCACGGCACCCCAGAGGAAAAAAAAACAAAAACCTCCCAGGCCTTGAACTATCAGCCACTTTTCAAAGAAAGTCAAGACTCTGTCACATTTTTTTCTTCTCTCCCAAAATTAAAATGTGCCTCCAGTATAACTTGTTATCAAAAATAGAAGCATTTTATCTATCTTTATTGCAGAACAGAGATTACATGGAGACATTCAATTTGGAGTCAATTTAAATTTCAATTGTCTGTGAAATCTAAATCAATAGGGTATAGTTCAATGACGCTTTAATAAAACAGGACATAACAGAGAAATCATTAGGAATTACATATGATAAGAGATTGGAGCAGAACCTTCGTAATGGTGGAAGGAACATTAGAAAATTACCCCCAAGCATTTGCGAGTAAACCAACTACCTCCTTCCCCCATGAGACGCCTGAGAAAGCTTAATTGTGCTGTGAGGACTGGGAATCCATCTCTGTCAGCCCAGTGATTGGGGGACAATTTACAGTGAGTGACAAAGGCAGGGGGTTTGTCTCACCCGGAACGTGCAGATCATGTTTCTCTGTCCCGAGCCTGGAGCGTGTTATGCCCTTTTCAATTCCCGACCTGCTCCTCTTCTCTCCCCACCACTGGTCTCCTCTGCCCTGAGATGTCAGCCTGCAAGAGACCCTTGGGAGGGTCCGCTCTGGGTTGGGATGCTCAGAGGCAGGGAGGAAGGAAGCTGGATGCACAGTGGCTTTGCAGACAGACAATCTGGGAAGGAATCCCAGTCCCTCTCCTGGGTCTTGAGAAACTTGCTTCACCTCCCTGAGCCTTTTCCACCTTGAAAAAGCACAAATTCGAATACCCACCTACCAGGTGGGTGCTTGGTTCACCCAATAAATGTGTTGAAGGCCTTCTGGGTAGAGTGCAGCGGAGCAAGGGTGAGAGTAAGGCAATGGAGCCTCTCTCCTTCGACACAAAAAACTGAGTGTTTTGATGAAAAAAAAACTCTGTCGTCAAGGTAAATAATATTGCAATGCACTCTTTTTAAAAATCAAAATTTGCCCAGGCACAGTGGCTCAGCCTGTAATCCCAGCACTTTGGGAGGCCATGGCAAGAGGATTGCCTGAGCCTGGGGTTCAAACCAGCCAGGGCAACTTGGTGAGACCTTGTCTCTACAATAAATCACAAAAACTAGCCAGGCCTGGTGACGTGCATCTGTAGTTCCAGCTACTTGGAAGGCTGAGGTGGAAGGATCGCCTAAGCCCAGCAGGTTGAGGCTGTGGTGACCGCAAGCTTGGCGCTGCACTCCAATCTGGGCAACAAGAGTGAGACTCCAACTCAAAAAAAATCAAAATTTACTCAAAAAAACTCATGATGAACAAAATCTCACAACTTCGCATTCAGGATCAGTAACAGCACCAAGCCATATTGGATCCTGGGGGCAAAGGAAAAACCAACAATCGTGTTGATCTTTTTATTTATAATTTTGATATTTTTATTGTGACTATTTTTGCATTCATATTGATTTCTTTTTTTATTTACTTTTGTTTTTGAGTCAGGGTCTCACTCTGTCACCCAGGCCAGAGTGCAGAGGCACAATCACAGCTCACATCAGCCTCAACCTCCTGGGCTCAGGCAATCCTTCCACCTCAGTCTCCCACGTAGCTGGGGCTACAGGCGTGCACCACTACGCCCCGCTAATTTCTCTGACTTTTTTTGTAGAGACAAAGTTTTGCTATGTTGTCCAGGATAGTCTCCAACTCCCGGGCTTAAGCATTCCTCTCCTCTCGGCCTCCCAAGTGCTGGGATTACAGGCGTGTGCCACCACACCCAGCTGATTTTGATTTCTTAAAATATTGCATTAAAATAAGATTTACCTTGATGACTGGGGTTTTTGTGTGTCTCGCCTCCCCTTTGATTAAATTTTGCACCCCAGGACAGTGCCTCTCTCACCCCATCCCTCAGTCTTGGCCCTGCAGAGCAGTGCACTAAGCATGCCAAGTCCTGAGGAAACTGAGGAAACCAGACAGACACATAAATTGTCCTCAGGGAGGCCTTGCTTTAGCAAGCAAGGTGGAGAGAAGCAAGTAAATAGACCGATGCAAAGAAGAGTTCTAAATTATAATGAGTCTAATGGTGGGGCCTGGCATTGAGATAAAATGTGCAGCAACACCTTCTCTAAGCCTCTGAGCTTGGAAGCCCCTGTGATTCTCTGTCATGGAATCCTTTTTGCATTAAGAGATAACTCAGCAGACTCACCAAACTCCAAAGAAAGGAACTGACTGGCTCCTGGATGGTAACCCCAAAGGCCTTGGTGCATCTTCCCTAATAGTAGTGTCCTTGTGTACCTGGGGCCTTGGGCCACACCAAGCCAGATAGTCTACATAACCATGTGATTTTGGCAGGGGCCTTGACTACATTGTATCACGTTGACCTCTGGTGGGGCTAATGACTGCAACTAAAGTCAGTCATACAGCTGCTCCTCACCCATGTGACCGACCTCCAATAAAAACCGTGGACATCCAGGCTCAGGTGAGCTTCCATGGTTGGCAACACTCTGTACACACTGTCACACACTGCTGGTGGGAGAATTAAGTGCATCCGTAAACTCCACTGAGAGAGAACAACTGGAAGCTCGCTACTGGTCTCCCCTGGACTCCTCCCTAGTCACCTTTTTCCTTTGCTTTTAACCTTGCATCCTTTTGCTGTAATAGACCACAACCATGGCAGTAACAGTTCTTCTGAGTTCTGTGAGTCCTTCCAGTAAAAAACTTGCAGGGGCTCCATGCAATCATTCATGGAACCTGTCGGTAGTCTTGGGACCCCCCAACACGCCTGTTCTGATCTCTCACAGTACTCACCACAGTTCACGATTCTATGTGAGGTCATGTGACCACGGACTAGACTTGTAGTATCCAACATAGTAGCCATTGGCCATAAGTGCATACTTTAAATTAATTAAAATAAAGTTAAAAGTTCAGTTCCTCAGTTGCAACAGATGTATTTTAGTTTCAGCAGTCACATGTGATTTGTGGCTACCATATAGAACAATTCTATCACCCAGAAAGTTATTCTGGAGAAACACCTACAGCTGGATAGCTGGCATCCAGGACTTGGGGAGCATGGAGTGAAGGGTTAGGAAGCAAAAGAAAGAACTTGAGAGTGAGGGTCTCAGTCCATTTTCTGTTGCTATCACAGAATACATGAGACTGAACAATTTGGTGAGCACAGAGCTCAGTCCCTCACAATTTGGGAGAGAGGAAAGTACTGGATTAGATGGTGAGCCTTCAGGAGGACAGGGACTCCATCAACTCGATCAGATCTGTGCCTCCAGGGCTTCACACATAGTAAGCATTCAACAGGCATTAGAAAGAAATATAGAAAGACCTGATAGTGGAAAGAGCTCTGGTCCCCATCCTACCTCTAATGCTGTGTGCCCTTGAACAAGCTACTTGTCTTCTCTGAGCTTCAGTTTTCCCAACTGTAAAGAAACGTGTGCACTGTAGCAATGCAAAGGCCCCTTCAGGTCCTCGTATTCAAGTCTTGGATGTCACTGGGAGAGCAATGGTCTGGGAACCCTTCTCCTTTCATCACATGCTGGGTATAGTCTAGGACAAAATGAGCCTGCATTCAGGGGATCTAGACAGACACAGTCAGGGATGCAAGAAATAGTCACTGGATTTGCCTCAGCTGAGGAACCCTTCAGACTGCAAGCTCTATGAAGCACGGATTTCTTTTTGTTGCTTGCATCTTTGTTCAGGGCTGTATACTTATCCCAGGCCTAGAACAGTGCCTGGCACAAAGTAAGTGCCCAGTAAATATTTGTAGAATGAGTGATTGACCCAAGCACTGAACTTGGCTCAAGGAGCATGTCCTTTGTTACATGTGGCGCAACTCTGACACCAGGCCCTGGAAGAAATAGAATTCTTCCCTGTCAAGCCCATGGAATCGGCTTGGACCCCAGTTGGTGCCACTCCACTGTATTGCTTCCTCATTCTCCAGTCCCAAAGTGACCCTCAAAACCCACTTTGTAACTGCACTGCTAAAAACCCTCCAGCGGCCCTCTGCCCTCCGAAGAAAAAGCCAAGCCACTCTCTTGTTGTGTGTGACAAGGCATGAACTATGCTCACTTCCTTTCTGTTTGAGAGCTCATGCTGTGCAGGGGGAAATTTGTGGGCGATGCCATTCTGGCCGGGCCCCTCATACAGGAGGGTGTCCGGCTCATGTCGCACACTCACTACAATGGCTTTAATGTTTTGTCCCCTCCAAAGCTCATGCTGAAACTTCAAATACAAAGCAGCAGAGTGGGGAAGTGGGGGCTGTAGGAGGGGTGTGGATGGAACCATGCCTGCATAAAAAGGGCCTGCGGAGTAGACTTGCTCTCTTCTGTTCTTCTGCCATGTGCGAACACAGGGTTCACCTTTCTCTTGCACTTCCCCCCTCTGCCTCAGGAGGATGCAGGAACAAGGCCCCCAGCAGATGTTGGCATCTTGATCTTGGACTTCCCAGCCTCCAGAACTGTAAGAGAAAAAGTTTCTGCTCTTTATGCATTGCTCAGTTTGGGGTATTCTATGACAGCATCAGAAAATGGCCTAAGACACTCACTCTCAAGTTCTTCCCTTTGCTCCCCCATCCCTGCCTCCAAATCCTCCACCCCATGCCCACCAGGTCCCGGACACCAGTTATCCTGCCTTGGACGTTGTCTCCACTGGAATGCATCATACACCTCTCACATCATCAATAGGCCCTCAGAGGGCTTCTCCCCCAAGAGATGGGGCTTGAGACTTCATATTCAGCAATCCCATTGAGGTTTTCAGCTCCTTCATCACCCTTCGGAGCCTCTATTTTCTCTGTGGTTCAAAGATCTGAAGCTATTTTCTGAATATTCCTTTTCAAGACTTTTCAAAACTGCTGACCCTTCTCCTGCATCTGCACCCTCACCCTATTCCTGGAAATGGGTTCCAATCTTGTTGGCCAGTATGTAGTCCCCTGAGCTCACCATCACCTCCCATCAATCTTTGCTCCTCTGCTTCCTTGGCCTAGCATGCCTTCTCATTTCCCTTCTCCCAATGTTAGGATTCCACTCAAAGATAAGCCCACCTAGAAAAATGTCCCTGATGACCACCCCTTCCATCCTCAAGTGGAGATGAGCCTTTTCTACTCTTCACCTCAACCATTCTCTGTGCACACACCATCACCTTATAGCATCTTTTACAAGTGCTAGTGAACCCCTGGGCCTCTCTCTTCCAGATCATGAGCACCTTGGGAGCTGAGTGTTTGCTGTTCTGTCTTAGAAAAACAGAGATAAAACATCAGAAAAGCTTAGGAACTGGAGCCCAGTAGCTTTAAGCTAAATTCTGGCTTCTCCACACTCCAATTTTGATCTTAGGAAAATCATTAATAAGCCCATGTTCCATCATATTACATTGGCCCCAGTTCTTTATGCCCCTTTATCTGTGCCCTTTCCCATGTGACTTTGCAGTCCACCCTATTAGAAAGGCCCCTTGACTTTGGGCTCAAGCATATGATTTGCTTTAGCCAACAGAGTGTGGAGGAAGTGGCAGCATGCCTATTTCAACAGATGCCTTGCATGCCTCAACCCATTCTCCTGCACTCCTGCCTTGAGAAGAACATCCTCTGGTGGGCCTGCTACTCTCAGAAGGAGGTTGAGAGGCACATGGAGTTGAGCCACCCCAGATGAGCCGCCCACGCAGAGCCAAGCCTTGATAGCCAGCCCTGAGCCAACTTGCAAATGTATGTACAATCATATGTGATGGCTGCTGTGAGTCACTGAATTTGGAGGTGGTTTGTTACTCAGCCATAGTTGATTAAGGCACACTCTTCCACTCAACTTCTTCATCTGAGAGATGATGGCAATTTTCTTGAGGAGCTGTCACAGGATTAGATGGCATGTTGTGGATAAAGTCTAAAACTCAATGCCTAGCTCACCACAAGTGCTCAGAAGTGGCAGCTATTGGTTACTCAAAAAGGTCAACGTAGATTTATCCTGTGACCAAACAATTCTTCTCCTGGTTATATACCCAAAGGAACTGGAAGAGGAGACTCATACAGATACTTGCACACAAATGTTAAGTAGCATTATTCATAATAGCCAAGATGGAAACAACCCAGCTGTCTATCAACAGATGAATGGATAAACACAACATGGGACATATCTATATGGTGGGATATTATTCGGCCATAAAAAGGAATCAGGCTGCAACATGGTTACACCTTGAAAACATTATGTTAAGTTAAACAAGCCAGACACAGAGGACACATACTGCATAATTCCACTTAAATTATTTATCTAGAACAGGCAATTTCATAGAGCCAGAATGTAGATTAGAGGTTACCAGAGACTTGGGAGGGGAATGGGGGTAAGGGAGGATGGCGAGTTAATGCTTAACTAGTACAGAGTTTCTGTTTGAGGTGATGACAAATTTTGGAAATAGATAACAGTGAGGGCTACAGAACATTATGAATGTAATTGAAGTCACTAAATTGTACACTTGAAAAATGGTTAAAATGGTGACGTTCCTATGACATATTTTTTTACCAAATTTTAAAATGACGGTTGTCTTTATGTTTTCAGTAACTGTGCATAGTAAGTGCTGAGTTAAAATCTGTTGAATATTACTTGAATAAGGAGGCTGATCATTGGATGGATAGACACACAAACAACCAAAGAAATGAATAAGCGAATTTGTTAACAAGGAGTGAGTGAGAGACCACATAAGCTCTTTACCATGGTGAAGGTCACCTCTTTAGGAAACATGTAACAGCTGGGACATGGGACCCTGTAGTCGCATGTGGAATTAACTATATTGGGAACAGTAAGTATAAAAATCCCCCGAAGTAGAGAAGACAGCCTAGGGGATCCATGCAGGCCTGCAGTCCCAGGAAGGCAGAAAACAGGTCTGGGAGATTGGACACAATGACAGTGGCCCAGCAGGGGGACACCAGGAGCCTCCAGCAGTGGAAAGAGAAGCATGGTTGCTAGGATGAGTCTAGGCTGGTGGAAATGAGAACAGGCTACAGAGGCAGTGCTCTTACCTGGAAGCTAACCTCTGCTACCACGCGACCTGAGGATCCTGCAGCTGGGGTCCAGGGCAGGGCTCAGTGAAAACCCAGGCCCCAGAAACCAAAAATGGTGATGATGAACACACATTTGCACACACACAAAACCTTACAAAGTAGACACTACTTTGCCTGGGATCAGCTTACTTGATCCTCAGAAGTGAAGATTTGCATTGCTATCATTTCTATAAGACAAGTGATGAACACAGAACTCTGATGGGTGACAGTCCAAGGCTTACATATCAAGTGAGAGGCAGGGAGCCAGCTCCCAGGGATGGGCTCCATTGGACCCCAAAGAGAGCTCCATTGGTCCTATTAATGCCCAGTGAGGACATGTGAAGTAGGAGTGGGACTTGAACCCAGGTCACTCTGCCCCCACGCCCTGTGCTCCTTCAAACACACCCTAGGAGGAAACCGCTCCAGCATACTATGGTTTGAGTGTGAGTCTCCTCCAAAAATCATGTTGAAATCGAGCCACCATTGGAACAACAGGGAGAGGCGGGACCATTGGGAGGTGAATAGACCCTAAGGGTTCTGCCTTGGTGAGTGGGATAATTTCCACCATAAAGAGGTGAGTTTGGCCCCCTTTCGTCTCTTTGCCTTCTGGCTTCCATCATGTGAAGGGGAAGCATTCAGTCCCTCCCCTCTGGAGGAGGCCATGTTCAAGGCACCACTTGGAATTAGAATCGCCAAGCCTGCCAGTGCCTTGGTATTGGACTTCCCAGCCTCCAGAACTGCTGACAACACATTTCTGCTTACGGATTGCCCAGCCTCAGTCATTCTGTGCTAGCAGCACAGACAGACTAAGACAAGTGAGGGAAACAGAATTTCCCTCTCCTCTGAGGTGTCAATCCTGGGTTTGAATCACAGCTTTTGCTCCTGGCTAGTTGTCAGACTTGGGGAAACCCACTTGAATCTGTCTCCTAATCTGAAGAAGCATGTTCGTCCAAGGACAAGAAGCATGAAATGCATGTGAGAGTATTTAATACAGTGTCCAACTCATGGCAGGAGCTCAGTGCAGTCATCAAAGTCCTTGCATCCATCCTTGCTTCTCTCTGTTCCTTTCTCCCCACCCCACCCCTGTTGGGAGCCAGCCGTGGAGGACCACCTGAGCATTAGGGATCCAGGCGGGCTGAGACCACCAGGTTGGGTTCAGGAGCTGAAGGCCCATTCCCTCCTCCCTTCTTTGTTGTTTGGCATGACCCACTAGCAGGGACTTTGATGATCTAAGCATGAAGTTCTGAGAGCATGGGACAGGCATGGCTGACTCTAGGGATCCATTGTTCCCGTTTCTCACAGACTGCGGTTTCGGCTTTAAACTTAACACAGCTCAAACTCGGGTCACATTTGGGAGACTTATATATGATATAAGCTTCTTTATCAGATTTAAAAGTATATTTGTAGAATTAGTCTATACATTTAGGGAGTTGTTTCCAGCTTTGAATGGTATAGATGATTATCTAGAGTTACCAGAAATGGCCCAGCACGAACTTTGGACTGGGCCACATTCCTAAGGGCCCAGCGTCCACTTTGGGCTGGGCTGCATTCTTTTAAACTGGTTCTTTAGTTACAATTAGTGTAAGTTTTTCTACTTATAATAGAAACTGAATTTATTTTATTCATAGAAAGTATTGTAGAATAGGTCACGCTACATCAGGGAATTTTGTTAGTTCAAGCATGATCA
Source organism: Cephalopachus bancanus (assembly GCA_027257055.1). NCBI lineage: Eukaryota > Metazoa > Chordata > Mammalia > Primates > Tarsiidae > Cephalopachus > Cephalopachus bancanus. The sequence continues at coordinate 1,007,394 of JAPVLO010000261.1, read as the reverse complement.
AACATGATACTTTAAGGTTTTATAAGAATACAGTTAACTTTAGAAATTTCATTGTTTCCACTTTCTACTAATTGCGGTTTTGGCTTTAGTACAATTACAACTTGTATTTGGGTTTTATTTTAGAAGCTTTATTACTGATGATCAGTTCTATATATTAGGATTAGGAATTAGAAACTTTTATAGAAATTAAGATAGATACATAGGATTTTAGAATAGCCATTTTGTTAAGAGATTATAATCAATTGTTCCTGGAAATGGCCCAGCATGATCTTTGGACTGGGCCACATTCTTTAGGAACTGGTTTGAGCTATAATCAAGAGTTTTTTATAGTACAGGTAAAATTAGTACAGAATAGAAAGGTATTAGGATTTAAGTCAGTCATTAGGTGTTGGGGATGCATAAGTTTTAGAAGTTATTGATTATTAGAATATTATTATGTTAGAATTGTTGTATTGTTTGTGAGATACATTAGCCAAGCATAAGGAACAGTGAAATAATATTGGGATTGTCCTTCCTCATGCTTGAGGAAACACTGGTGGGTGGGGGGACGCCCCTCATCCACCTGGCTTTGTGTTCACGTGAAAATCTTGTGATCTTGCCTGTGAAACTTTAGGAGAAAAGGTTTACAGTTTGCCCCATTAAATCGGCTTCTGCACTAGACAGAGTTCAGTCTCTTTCTTTCTCCCTCTTCTCTTTCTTTCTCTTTATTTCTCCAGAATAATCGCCAATGCCGCCACATCTTCCAGGGACCCTCTAAATCTCTCTGCAGGGGCAGGCCCCCCATACACCACCACTCTCCTTCTCCCATCTGCTTCTGTTTTCATTTTCCTCTTTCCTTTTCCTCTTATCTTCTTGGGGCAGCGCATCCTCCCCATCACTCTGCCCTTCCCAGTTTGTGCATTCTCCTGTCTTGTTCTTGGTAAACCAACTGGTCTCTTTCCTAAGGAATAGTAGGTGAGCAGGCCTGAATAGTTGCTTTCCATGGCCTGTTCCCCCCTACAGTGTCCCTCTGCCCTGAAGGCTCTGTGCCATTGGTCACACTGCCCGCCGCCCTGCTGCAGTCCTGCCTTTATTTGTACTTTGAATAATAATTCCTCCACCTTGGCAAAGCCACAGGTTATCACTATCAGACTCTGGGTGAGATTAAATGTCATCAACAGTTGGTTTTTCTCATAGATTAGAGGATCCTGGGCTGAGGGGAGGTGGGTGGAGGGGGACTGGGGTGTAGGCAGACACCTGCTCCACACGGCAGACTCTGGAGAAACCAGTACAACAGAGCGTGTGCATGAGGGCAGACTCCGGGGCGCTACTGCCTGGAATGAGCTCCGGCTGTGCCATGTCTCATCCTTGTAACCTCGGAAAGGGACATCGCTTCTCCAAGCCTCAGTCTCCTCATCCACTAAATGGGTTAACAACTGCATTAGGTGAGAGAAGGAGCATGGAGCCTGCCTGGAAGAGCTTTAAGCAATCATGAACATGAAGGGGCATTTCTCAAAGCCCATGGGGCTGGCCCAAGCCCCATGCACGCCTCCTCCCCAAGCCCTGTGTATCTTTCCAGAGCCATACATGTAGGGAGCAGACAGAGAGGCTGCCACTCCTCCAGGGGCTCTGGATTAGATGTTGGGGTGTATCTGAGGTTACCATCCTCCCTCCCACCCCAACAACAATTCCATCTCCTGAGCCAGGCCCTGCTGGGTCCCAAGCCCACCCTCTGGGGGCCGGGTAGAGCTGTCTCTCGGTGGAATGGAAAGAAGGTGGTCCTCAGAGCCGTCAGCTTCCCAATGCCACTGACATCCTCCCCTCCCTTCATTAGGGATCCTAAGCCCCTTCACAGGTGATCATAAACCACACTGGACAGCTCCAACACCCACAGAGATGACCCATCCCAAATGTTCTTGAGCAAACACTGCTGGAAAAACAATCCCAAAGGGAAAGTTTCCCCAAAGACTTACATTTCATTCTTCACTCAGCACTTAATCCATTGAGAATTCTGGAATTTTCAAGAAGAGATCGACAGTTCATCTGCTCCCAACCCGCCGACGATGCAGGTGAGGAAACCAGGGCAGGGCATTTGTAGCAGAGAACATTTATTGAGCACTAACTGTACCATATGCTGCACTAGCCAGCTTGGGCACATCATCTCAGTCCACCCACACACAGCTTGTAAAGCAGGACTGCTGCTAATCCCCAGGTACTGGGGAAACTGAGGTCCAAGGTAGTGATGCCATCCTCATCTATTCAGAGTCACATGAGTAGAAGAGCCAGGATCAAGCCCAGGCCTGACTGGCTTCAAAACAGGTGGTGAGCTCCCCATTGTTAGAGGCATCCAAGAGTCTGGGTAATCAAACCGCAAGAAGACATAGAGGGAATTCAAATATTCAGGAAGGGAGAGACTCCAAGAGCAGTGCCCCATGAATAGATTCTCTCTTCAGTAGGGTGTCTCTACATTGACACTACTGAGATATTGAACTGGACCATTTATTGTTGTGGGCTGTTCGGTGCATTACAGAAGGTAGAGCTGCCTCCCTGGCCTCTACCCACCAGATGCCAGTAGCATCTCCTCAGTCATGGCAACCAAAAATGTCTCCTCGGCCAGGCACGGTGACTCACACCTGTAATCCCAGCACTTTGGGAGGCCAAGGCAGGAGGATTGCTTGAAACCAGGAATTCAAGACCAACCTGGGCAACACAGCAAGATCTCATCTCTACAATAAATCAAGAAATTAGCCAGGCATGGTGGTGCAGCTGTAGTCCCAGCTACTCAGAATGCTGAGGCAGAAGGATCACCTGAGCCCAAGACTGCAGTGAGCTAAGACTGTGCCACTGCATTCCAGCCTGGGCGACAGATTAAGGCCCTGACTTAAAAAGAAAGAGAGAGAGAGAGAGAGAGAGGGAGAGAGAGAGGCGGGGGGGGGAGGGAGGAAGAAAATGTCTCCTGATATTGCCAAGGGTCCCCTGGGAGAAGGTAGGATGCAATCACCTTCGTTTAAAAACCAGCGTTCTGCAAGAATTTTTGGAAAAGCCAATCACATCATGAAGACCAGCACCGACAACAAAGAGGGGAGTTTTACACCCCTGCGGTGCCTTCCTGGGAGACAGTTGCGCACTGTGGCAGCCCTTATATCAAGGCAGAGAAGCTGTATATCTGCTCCCCTGTCAGCATTCCAAAGGGGCAGGAAGAATACTTCTGCAGATTTAGAAAAGAAAGAGATAGAGAGAGAAAGAGAATATGACACCAAAGCATGACGCTGGAATCTAGACCCAATTTGACTTAAATGCAATAAGTAGAGTCATTAGCACCAGGCCGGCACCACCCAACTCACTGATAACTCTGCACTGCTACAAGACCTTAGTAAGGTTCAACATATTTTAGCCTTGGTTTAAAATGAAAGACTCCGTGTTCATCAGTGCTGAAAGGACCCTTAGGAAGTAGACACCCACTGTCTGATTCTGCATGGTGAGTGTGCTGTGGGCAGGGGGTGCTGGCCGGGGTGTTGGGCATCTTTTTGTCCCCCCTCCCGCTGCCTCTCCACCTTTCTCTCCCAACTCTAACTCTACCCCATGTGGACTGCAACAGACCATCTCGCCCTCTGCCTGCTGAGGGAAACCAACCTGAGACCCGGAGGGAAGTTGGGGAGGGGGGAAGATGGAGTCAAGGTGTTTATTCCTCCTGCTCCCACCTGCTGGGGTCTCCAAGGGCTCCATTTGCTGAAAGTCTCAGCCAAGGGCCTCGCCTGCTTGGAGACTTCCTCCCCTTCACCTTCCCTCTTCTGGCCTAGGAATGAGGATGGCACCCACTGATACCAGATCCTGGGTGCTGCACTGTCCTGTGTGGTTTCCTTCTAGCCTGCCCACACCGTTGCAAACCATTCCCTTACCAAACTCTTCTCAAATGATCCCAATGTGTACTCATATGTGCCATGAGTTTCTTGCCGGGCCCGGACTGAGAGCTAAGCCACGGGGTTTTGTTGTTAAGCAAAATCATATGCAAAAACTTAGTCGCTGGACCAGATTCACGCAGAGTCCAGTATCCATTCAGGTGGATGTAGTAAGGATTGGCCTCTAGCCAGGCACTCTGGACTGGGGGCTGAGGATGCACCAGTGAGTAAGATTACCCTTATTGGCTAGCGTGCACAGTCTCGCAGGTGGCAAGGATGGGGCCAGTGGCCTGAGCTCCTTGGTCTCCAACACTGTCTTCATGGGACCCTAAGAACCACAGAACACAGTGCTAGCACCTACTATCTAGTACCCCTTTCCCACCTTTATTTTTCAGATGGGAATGCTGAGGCCAAGAGAAGGAAGGGGATCTGTCCAATATTTAATTCCCCACCTTCTGGGAATTAATTCTACCAGTGGAATCTGCTTTCTGAGCATGTAGTGATGACTAATATTTAATGAGTTGTCACTGGAAGCCAAACCCTTGACTGCAGCATTCCCTCATTTAATCCCCTAATGCCGCTCCAGGTGGGAAGAATTATCATCTCTACTTTATTGACAAGACTTGCAGAGACAATGTGACTTGTCCAAAGAGGGAGTGTGAGACACAGAAGTCACACCGCTATTGGTCAGAAACTGCTGAACACTCAGCGCGGTGTGGGCAGGTGCACTCGTAAACCACCCATCATGAAATGGGCAAACGCGTTGAATCTCAAAAAAAATTCCCGGAAGCCGAATGCAGCCTCTCACAGCAACGCTAGCTGGTACATTGATGCCAATATGTTCCTGGAACCTAGCGGGGGTAGCATGTACAATAAGGGGTCTGCCCTCCAAAAACTAATTCCAGGTTTTTTGGGGTCCTCCCTCATAAGAACCACTTTTGTACAAAGTACACGCACTTCTCAAAGGGACACAGAATATGAGCATAAACTCCCTGGACGTAGTGACACACAGAAGAAGGACTAAGAGTTTTTGAGCACCAACCAAGTGCTTTCCATAGGGAGGGCCTGATCAGTGTTCGTCTAATATCACATAGATCATCCCTATACCATAGATCTCTTTACAACAGGGCAATGAGGTAGCCAGTACTAGCTTCATGTTTGCAAATGAGTGAACCAGGCTCAGAGAGGTTAAATGACTTGTTCAAGGTCACAGCTGACGTGTTGCAGAGCCAGATTGGAGGGTTGAAGTCAAGCCTGTCTACTTGCCATCACACTTGCTAACACCTAAGCTCAAGGGACCTACGTTAAGGATAGAAAACAAAGGGGTCAGGACCAAAAACAGGGAAACTTGAGGGGCAGTCGCAATCTCGGGGGCACCTTGATGTCCCTGGGTCTGAGTCTCCCCTGACATGAATAAGTTGTGTGCCCTTTTTCCTCAGGATGAAGAGGTGGGAAAATGGAAGAAACATGAGCCTCCCCTCTCAGACTATGACTTGGACCAGCTACTGCTGGGCACTATTCTCAGCCACTTGCTCCATGGGTGCCATGGTCAGGGTTGAGCTTGTTCCCAGGGAAGGGTCCCAGCACTCCTGTGAGGCCTCAACTCCTACCACAGGAGAGCCCACAAGCCCCTCCCCCGACCTTGCACACATGGGCATCTTGCCTGAGGCTGCTGGCAGCATCTCTCTGGACAGGGCAGCTCTTGCTAGGACCCTTTGTGTCGGTCTCATTATTCCCAGCTCTCTGTTCTATGGTACTTGAGGAGACGGGTTGGTATTCCTGCACACACATGTTCATAGCAGCACTATTCACAATAGCAAGAACACGGAATGAACCCTATTGCCCATCAAAAGTGTGGGATAAAGAAAATAGGTACATATACACGATAAAGTATTGTGCAGTCATAAAGAAGAACAAAATCATGGACTTCACAGCAAATTGGACAGAGTTGGAGGCCATCATACTTAGTGATCTATCACAGAAACAAAAAACTAAATACTACATGTTCTCACTCACCTGAACAACTCACTCACCTGAACATTAGTCGCATTAGCCCAAGGGAGGAGATTGGCAGTTGCTAGACACTGATGAGAGAGACGGTGGAGCATGGAACAACACAAGGGATACCTGGTCCTAAACCAGGGGGCGTGAGGGCCAGTTGCAGGCCCAAAAGTCACCTGCATGCGGCCTACTTGTGTAGTTAATCCTTACTTGTACCCCACATCTCTATAATAAAATAAAATATTTTTGAAAGAAAAAAAACAGTCCTCTAGCCAGGTCTCATTCACAGGTACAATATTGATCTCTCATCAAACACTTTTGACCAAAATCTCCTCAATATCCCAACCCAAACATGATCAGTGTGACTTCAATGTCTGCTATTCCAAGAGAATGTCATCAAACTGTGGTCTGTGGAAAATTCCCCATCGGTGGACTGTTTGTGCAAGAATCACAAAAAGACATCTTAAAAAAATGAACCACTATTATGACATGCATCTATGACATCCAAGAAGGGATAAATCAGCTGCACAAAGAAAAAGAACTGGAAACCCGGGCAGGGTGTTGCACATCTGTAACCCCAGCGCCCCAGGAGGCTGAGGCAGGGGGATCGCTTGAGCCCAGGAGTTCAAGACCAGCCCAGGCAACATAGCCAGATCCCACCTCTACAAAAACTTTAAAAATTAGCCAGGAGTGGTGGTGTGTGCCTGCAGCCCCAGCTACTCAAGAGGCTGAGGCACGAGGATCACTTGAGCCCCGGGGAGGTCAAGGCTGCAGTGAGTTATGACCACACCACTACACTCCAGCCTGGGTGACAAAGTGAGACTTTGTCTCTCAAAATAAATTATTTATTTATTTATTTATTTATAATTAATTAATTATTTGTTTAAAAAAGAAAGACATAAAAGAGAAAAAGATCATGCGTATGCCTACCCTTGAATTGTACCCTACATCTTTAAAACAAAATAATTTTTTTAAAAAAGAGAAAGAACTTCAACCTGCTGTTTAAACTCTAGCTGGGATTTGGTAGGTGCGTGAAAGAGGAAGGAAGGATGTGGCCAACAGGAAGCAGCAGGAGTGAAGATGTGGAGCTGAGATGGAATTGGATGTGAGGTAGGATAGTGAGGAAGAGGAGCCAGCCAACCTGCAGAGAAGAGAAATGGCCCCTTTACGAGTAATGGGAAACACCTTTTAATAGATGGAGTGGGGTCAGTGTATTAAAGTCACTGAAAGGCGGGTGGGTGGGATTTATATTTTATATCATAGATAGCAGGGAGCCTTAGAGGGTGCTTGAGCAGGGGAGTTGTAACACAAGATAGAGTCTATCTCCATTACTCAGGAGTCTGTATTTACAAATTCATCTACTTCATAAAATGTGTTTATAACCCCAAAATCAGTAGCCATGAGTCTCCCATGGGCTGTGGCAGAGTGGTGGAGTTTTGGATCCCTGATACCTGACACACACATTATCTACTAAGGACAAACAAGGCTGTCTGGTTTCAGCTCTCATTCTGTAAATGAGGGTCATTCTCGAAGTCTATTCAGTGCTGTGCTTTTCACATCTTTGTGCTCCTTGTTGGTGATTTTGCTCTTTAAAGGGGCCCCTGGGCAGTGCTGGAGTGCTGTCTAGTGGTCCCACCTGTAAGAAGGTCAAGAAGTGCCTTATAGAGGAAATGCCTGTGTTAGGTTGGCTTCATCCAGGCAGGGGTTCCAGTGCTGCTGGCCATGAGTTCAACATCAATAAACCAACAATACATATTAAATAAGATGTCTGCAAACAGAACACACATAAACAAGGTCTGGTATTGATTGGTTGGCAAAAACTTTGTAACCAGAAGCACACAGGAACCTAGCCCCATATTTCCCCTAGAAACAGTGAGTCAGTTTTCACTAATTCAGGATTTGGAGCACAACTAGCATGGATAATGAAAATCAACTATGCCCATATTTCAGACTGTATGAGATCACAAGACCAACCAAGAAACCATCTCTTAAGAGAATATGATCTGGGCCAGGCATGGTGGCTCACGCCTGTAATCCCAGCACTTTGGGAGGCCAAGGTAGGTAGATTGCTTGAACCCAGGAGTTCAAGACCAGACAGGGCAACATAGTGAAGCCTTGTATCTACCAAAAATCAAAAAATTGGCCTAGTGTGGTGCTGTGTGCCTGTAGTCCCGGTACTCAGGATGCTGAGGTGGAAGGATCGCCTGAGCCCAGGAGGTTGAGGCTGCCGTGAGCCGTGCCAGTAGTGATCATGCCACTGCACTCCAGTCAGGGAACAGTGAGACACTGACTCAAAAAAAAGGTAGAAGAAGAAGAATATATGGTCTGGAGCCCAACTACCTGAGTTCAAATCTTGGCTCTTCCACTTACTAGCTGTGCCTCCTCGAGCAAGTTGCTTAGCTTCTCTGTGCATAGTTTAATCTCATCATCTGTAAAACAGAGATCATAACTGGGCCTTTATCAAAGGGTGGTCAGAAGAATTTAAATACGTGGATTTTGTCAAGTACTCAGAAGGCTTCCTGGCACATAACTATTTACATGTTTGACATTTGCTAAATAAATTAAGAAAAGGAGAGAGGGAAGGAGAGAGAGACCATCTCACTCCATGAGGGGGAAACTGAGTCAGGGCCACATCTGAGCCATTGGCCAAGCTGGACTCCAACCCTAGCCTTCCCAGATCCAATTGCAGTGAGTCCACACAATGCAGGACTGACATAAGGGGGTGCGGTGGCAACCACAGTCCTGAGCAAAGCCAGGGTGTGGCCGAGGGACCTGCCAAGACACCCACCCAACTGGGGGAGTCAAAGACCCCCGCGCCTTCCCTTAAAGCCACAGCCCGATGGACCCCGAGCTCGCCGAGGACGCCTCTCCACCTCGCTGTGAAAGAATTACTAGGCGTCTCCAGGTTCTGCGGCCGAGAAACAAGAAATACTACCACGGCCCGGCAGAACCTAATGAGAAACCAAGCACAGACAGAAGCGCAGCAAGAAATACTGGCCTGGGCTCGGCAGCTGGAGAGCGGCCCCGAGGCCAGCGGGCCGCCTGCCTCCCCCCACCCCCACCCCCACCCCGCGCATCGATCCAGGGAGATAAACGCTGAGACCTGCGTCGGGGGGGGGGGCTGATGGCAGGGGAAGGGACAGGGCTTAAATCACTGGCCAAGCGCCACGAGAGAGGGAAGATAGCGGAATTTGTGTTGCCGGTTAGCAGGGAGCGGGTGGAGGTGCTGGGCTGGGGGGGGCGGAGCATGGGGGAGGGAGTCATTCGCAGACAGGACCCTCCAGGTCCATTGCCTGTGGGCCCTGTGAGCTTTCCTAACTTTCCTGTGGCTGAGTACTCCCATAAAGAATATCCTAGGCAGGGCGCGCGGGGGGGGGGGGGGGGAGGGCTGCCTTGTAATCCCAGCACTTTGGGAGGCTGAGGCCGGAGGATTGCTTGAGCCCAGGAGTTCGAGACCAGCCTACGCAACATAACAAGATGTCCTATTAGCCGGGCGTTGTGATGCACACCTGTAGTCCCAGCTACTCCGAGGCCGCGGCAGGGGGATTGCCTGAGCCCAGGAAGTCGAGGCTGTGGGGAACCATGATGGTGCTGCTGCACTCCGGCCTGGGTGACAGAGGGAGACCCCAATTCAAAAGAAGACAGAAAGAGAGGGAGGGAGGGAGGGAGGGAGGGGAGGAGAGGGAGAGAGAAAGGAAGGAAGGAAGGAAGGGAGGGAGGGATGGAAGGAAAGAGAGAAAGAATGAAAGGAAGAAAGAAAAACTGGAAATAGGACCAGCTAAACAAAGACAAAGTTTGGGGAGATTGCATGAAGAGGGGGTTTCTATTTGTTTGTTTTACAGAAGCCTCTTTCAATGATTGAGCAAGGTATTTTCCTGTTTTGTACAAATTTCTGTTAAGAATAAAACATAGCATTAAAATGGGGATATTTGGATCTTGATTGAGCGAGTCTGAATTTATATATCATTTAGAGTAGAATGATTTAAAATAGTGATAATTTTAATTTCATTTCTTCACAGTGATCTGGATTCTCTTTTCCTCTCCAATTTCATTCCTCAGCCTGGAACGTTGAACCTTGGAGACAATAGTAGATACCGCTCCCAGGGCTGCTATGAGAACTCAGTGAGCCAGTGCATGTAAAACACCTAGCATAGGGTCTGGCCCTTGGTAGGTGACAAGTTTCAGGCACTGTTTTATGCATTATAACCCTAGTCATTATTACTGCCATTGTCCAGTATGAGGATATCCGCTATCTTGTCACTTCTCCCCATCTGAGGGCTCCACCTGAGGGCCTGACACCCCCCTTGGCCTGACCCCTGGGTCCCACCCCCCCAGACTCTCTCTTTAGAAATAAGAATTGCTCCCCATCACCATCCCCCAGTGCTCCTAGAACACCCCAAATCTCATGGTTCCCCCAAGTTGTTATGACCCTCCCATCCCCACTCCTGAGCCCACCTGAAGTGGGAAAAGTTGCATGTGTGTGTGAATTTGTTTTCTTTGGCAACACACTGGGACTTGCTGAGAACCAAAGACCCCTTCCCACCCACGGAGGACCCAATGAACCTTCAGACTGGGGGAGGCATTTTTACGGGATCATCATCTAAGAAGCATGCCATCCATCCATCCATCCATACAACCATTCACCCATCCATCTATCCATCCTTCCATGCATCCATCCATCCACCCATCCACCCATCCATCCATCCAACCATTCATCCATCCATCCATCCATTCCACAAATGTTTTCTGAGCACCTACTATGTGCCAGGTTCTGTCTGGGTGTTGGGCATATAGCTATGAACAAGACATACATAGCCCTGCCTCCATGGAGTTACCCATTTAGGAAGCAGCAAATCAATACAATAATTACAGAGCATGACAAGTTATTTGGAGATTCATGTCATATGACCCTTATTTCACTGCTATTAGATTTTTAAATCCTTTTTTAAATCCCTTTCTCCATTTCTGCCAGCAAAATCGAACTTTAGGAGTCAGCTTTTTTGGTTTTAATATCACAGAATGAAAGTCCTGAGTCTGGCCTTAACAATGCAGGTTTTCACAATTAACAGAGGGAACTTCTGGGAAAATGAAAAGGGAAATGAAGAGGTGGATTCCTCCCCCCTCTGCGGACCTGGGACAGACATCTTCCTGCTGCCCAAAACAAGTTCAAAGAATTCAATGGAATAAGATGTGAAACTGAGAACGTTTTTAGGAGTGCACAATCTCGCATTTCAGTGCAAAGTAGAGGTTCGTGTGAATATAACTCAACAATTGGACTTGAAAGTAAACTGTGAGCAAACACAAAGCGTACCTGATCTTAAACCAGGGGAAGTGAGGGCCAGTTGGAGGCCCAAACTTCACCTGCATACACATTATTTATGCACTTAATTCCGACTTGCAACCCATATCTTCATAATAAAACAAAGTTAAAAAGAAAAGAAAGTATACTGTGAGCAAAGGTGTCTTGAGAACTTCTTAAGACTGTAGAAATGACCTCCACATCCTGTGAAAATAAACCGCAAGGAGAATCCTGGCCTTCTGCTGGGTTCCCTTTCCTGATGACCAGCTGCCTGCTGGTCCTGTTGCCATTGCCGTGAGCGTCTCTGTTCTCCTGGCAGAAGTCGGGGTAGAAGGGCAGAGTCCAGTCGGTGGGGTGTCGCTGCCACCTCCCTCTTCTCCCTTAAGACTGAGTAGGAGAAAAAGGCCTAGGACTCTGCTAGACTCTGTATTTTTAACAAAAAGACTAGGGAGCTTGTTCTTATACATGCATGATTTTAGTCTGGTGATTAGAGGAGATAATCTTGGATGAGATGGGAAAATGCTGAAATACTGAGACCCAAGGTTAATAAATCCAGCTAGTTAAAAAGCAGGAGGAAGAGCATTCCAAGTAGAGTAAACAATAAGTGCAAAGGCCCTGAGGTAGGAGTGAACTTTTGAGCATTTGAGGCTCCGGACAGAGTGAGGGGTGGCAGAACAGAGAGGTGAAGCCTGCAGAGAGGCAGTGGAGAGGTCCACAGGGGTCAGCGCTCAAGGGTCTGTGAAGTATCTGTCTTATTAGTGTTAGCAGCCAGTTGAATGGCTTCCAGCAGGGGAGGGAGTGAGCTTTCACAAAGCAGGCTCAGCCATGCTGGAAGATCAAAATGCAAGGCTGGTCACCATGGGTGCTGACTTTTCGATCCGAAGTTGCCAAGATCAGTAGCCTTAAGCCTTTGAGTCATCAGCACCTTTCAAAGTCTTGTAAAATCTCCTGTGCTCTGTAAATAATCTGACTCCCCCAGTCCAACAGAAGCAGAAAGAAAAGCATTTTAAAAACTGAAACAAGACTTGGACATCAGAGCTGGGTTCTTCTCAGCATGAGCCCAATGGGCAAGCTGTCTGCTGCTGGGGGCGTGGAGTGGGAAACAGGTTGAGAGCTGGCTCTCCACAGGGGGGCTTCACGGTTCCTTGAAACTGTCAGAGAAATCACCCACATTTGGCAAGGCTGTAACGCTGTTCAGGAGCTGCTCTCACTGAACTTGCCTGATACTCCAAGAGCCTGCGTTTCCCTCCCATTTCAAAGTCCCATCATGACATGCCCAGCTGCACGGCTGAAATGGAAAGAACTGACAACACCAAACATTGGCAGGGATGGGGAGGAACTGGAATGCTCGTCTTTACGGGTGGGAAAAGTGTTACAGCCACTTTGGAAACTTTTTAGCAGCTTCTTAAAATGGTAAATATGTACTTGTCATATGATCCATTAATTCTGCTCGATGGACTTTAGAAGAAATGAATGCATATACCCTCAAAAGGGGCTTGTGTAAGAATGTTCATACCTGCCTTGTTCATAGTAGACAAAACCTGGAAATACCACAGATGTCTATCAACCGGAGAACTGATAAACAGACTGGTATATTCCTACTCATCCGCAAACAATAAAAAAAGGAATGAGCTATTGACCCATGCTGCAACATGAAGAAACCTTGAAAGTGTTATGCTGAAGAAAAGAAGCCAGATGCAAAAGGGTAAAATACTATGTGGTCCCATTACAAGATACCCTATAATAGGAGAAACTAGTCTACCATGATATAATTCAAATCAGTGGTTGGTTTTGGGGAGGAGGAAAGGATTAAGGGAATTTTCTGTGGTGGTGAAGATGCTCTTTTTCTCACAGAAATGTGGGTTGCACAAGTGCACACCTTTATCAAACTGATCTAATTGTAAACTTTAAGGCTGAGCATTTCACTGAATACAAAGCATGGCTCATATTTTTTTTTGAGTCAGGGATCTCACTCTGTCACCCAGCCTGGAGTGCAGTGGCACAGTCATGGGTTGCCACAGCCTCAAACACCTAGGCTAAAGTGATCCTCCCACCTCAACTTCCCAAGTGGCTGAGACTGCAGATGCACACCATTGTGTCTGGCTAATTTTTTTTTTTGGTAGAGATGGTCTCACCATGGTGACCAGGCTAGTCTCAAACTTCTGGGCTCAAGCAATCCTCCCACCTCAGCCCTTGAGTTACTGGGACTCGTGACACCATGCCCAGCTAATGTTATTTTTTCGTTTTTGTAGAAACAGAGTCTTGCTGTGTTGCCCAGACTGGTCTCCAATTCCTGGCCTCAAGTGATTCTCTTGCCTCAACCTCCCAAAGTGCTAGGATAACAAGCACATGAGCCCACTATGCCTGGCTATATACCTCACTTTTTTTTCCTTCTTCCTTTTTTTTTTGAGTCAGGGTCTCACTATGTTACCCAGACTGGAATTAAGTGGCACAATCATGACTCACCACAGCCTCAAACTCCTGAGCTCAAGCAATCCTCCAGCCTCAGCATTCCGAGTAGCTGAGACTACAATCACACACCTCAGTTAGTGTTTTTTTATTTTTTGTAGAAACAAGGTCTTGCTATGTTGCCCAGGCTGGTCTCAAACTCCTGGGCTCAAGTAATCCTCCTGCCTTGGCCTCCCAAAATGCTGGGATTACAGGCCTGAGCCACCATGACCAGCCATACACCTCATTTTTAAATGTAAAAATAAATATAATTTACTTACTCTGGGCTGTCTTCTCCACCGTCCCAGTGCAGAATCTCATCCTCTGAGGGGAAGGAGCTGGGGCATATATACACAAACTCTATTAGTCACTGGACAGGAGCTGCTGGGTATGGGGTGTGATTCCCCCGCAGTTCTATGGCCACAGGGGCCAGCAGAGCAGGTCCTGTGGCCAGAGGGAGCCCCTTTAGGAAAAGAAAAGCCAAAAGTGCAGGGGTCAGGCAGGCACGCATAGAAATGGCACCTGCCAAGGTAATACAGTATATGCTGCAGGTGCCATTTTGTTTGCTCCCAATGCCTCCAGTGTAGATGCTTGCCCCACAGCAGTAGAAAGAGTGATTAAAAGCTCAGGTTACAGGCTGGGTTCAGTGGCTCAGCCTGTAATCCCAGCACTTTGGGAGGCCTAGACGAGTGAATTGCCTGAGCCCACGGGTTCGAGACTACCCCGGGCAACTTGACAAGACCTCGACTCTACAAAAAAATTTTTAAAAATTAACTGGGTATTGTAGCGTGCACCTGTGGTTCTGCCTACTTGGAAGACTGGGGTGGAAGGATCACCAGAGCCTAGTAGGTTGATGCTGGGGTGACTGTGAGTGTGCCACTGCACTCTAGCCTGGGCGACAGTGAGACTCCACCTCGGGGTCAAGGGGAAGCTCAGGTTATAGAACAAGGCAGCAGCCCAGGCCTCCACTCCCAGCTCTCTCACTTTCTAAGTGACAGGTAGAGCAAGTGGTTCTTCCTCTGAAAAATGGCAATCGTGCCTTGTTGAGGACATTCTGTGAGATAATCCGTGTTTCCTGCTTACCATGGCACATAGTAGGAACAACAAAAAAATATAAACAGCAACAGCTATTATTTTTTCTACTATGTTCACTCTCTTTGCAAAAAGAAAAATCAGAATTTTTCAGGGCAGGCACAGTGGCTCACGCCTGTAATCTCAGCCTGTAATCTCAGGGAGGCTAAGGCAGGAGGATTGTTTGAGGTCAGAAGTTTGAGACCAGCCTGGGAAACATAGTGAGACCTCGTCACTACAAAAAAAAAAAAATGAAAAAATTAGCCACACTAATGTGCACCTGTAGTCCCAGCTACCCAGGAGACTGAGGCAGGAGAATTGCTTCAGCCCAGGAGTTTGAGGCTGTGGTAAGTTGTAATGGTGCCAATGCATTCCAGCCTGGGCAAGAAAGCAAGCCCCATCTCAAAAAACTAAAAACGGGAGGGAAAATTCTAATAAAGTTTTCCTCCCCTGGATTATGTTAAAAATTTCATTGTTGGAAAGATACACATTTTCGTGATTCAAAATCCGAAAGGGATTAAAGGGCAAATGGAGAAAGCCTCCCTGCTTTGATGCCAGCCATCCAGTTGCCCTTCCCCCAAGGCACTGAGATGGTCAGCATTTGTATCTTTTTCCAAAGATATGTGCATACAGTCATCTGGAATGTTTGGGGCCTGCTTCTGTTTATCTATGGCAGAATCTAATATATGATTCAGAGTACTTGGTTTGGCATAACTAATATCTGCAGTAATTTTTCCAACTTTTAATTCTGAAATCATTTTAAATTTACAGAGGGGTTGCAAAGACAATACAAAGAATTCTCGGACATCTCTGACCCAGCGTTCCCAATGTTAATATCTTACAGACCCACAGCACTTTGTCAAAACTGAAAATGATGTTGGTGCCCTACTCTTAACTACACTACAGATTTTACTCAATTTTTTTTTTTTTTTTTGAGTCAGAATCTCACTCTGTCTCCCAGCCTAGAGTGCAGTGGCATGATCACGGCTCACCACAGCCTCGACTTCCCGGGTTCAGGTGATCCTTCTGCCTCAGCCTCCATAGTAGCTGAAACTAAGGTGCATGCTACCATGCCTGGCTAATTTTTAAAATGTTTTTGTAGAGACAAGTTCTCATTATGTTGTCCAAGTTGATCTCAAGCTCCTGGGCTCAGGCAGTTCTCTCACCTCCACCTGCCAAAGTGCTGGGATTACAGACAAGAACCACCAAGCCCACACAGATTGTATTCAGTTTCATTAGCTTTTTCACTAAAGTGGTTCCACCCAGGATGGCGTGGTGCGTTTAGCTGCCATGTCTCCTGAGTCTTCTCCAACCTGTGACCACTCTCATCTTCCCTTGTTTTCATGATCTTGATGCTTTTGAAGGCCACTATGCAATTTTTTAAAACTTAATGAATCTTGGTGGCCCTGGAGGGAATACCCCAATACTGAGCATTTAAGGATTTCTAGTACAGGGAAGTGGGGTGGAGCACTTCATTGCTGTCACTACCACAGCAGGGCTGGAAATTCAGATATCCATCACCTCCATGAGGCCTTTGCACTCCCTTTCTGGGATTCAGATTCCCCTTCAGTTCCGTGCAGCTGTGAAACCATGTCAGCCTTTCTGAAGCTGTGTGGTCAGAGCAGTTTGACATACGCCACACACTCTAACGCCTCTTAGGGACCCCAGTGCTCATGAGCACGTTAAAGGCTCCGAAAAATCTTGGAATGAAGCACCTGTTTAAATATCACTTAACTCAGCACTGCTCAGATGTGTTTGGGTGGTGAAGTGATTGTGACCCTCCACCTATTTATCTGCAGAAACATGTTCCAGGGAAGACCTTTTGGGGCACCTGGACTTGGCGATACATGAGGCCTGTGAATAGAGTTTCTGTCTGGTGGGGGTTCAGGAGCAAGCACCCTGCGCAGAGAAGGCAGGCGCAGAGAACCCTTTGGAAGGAGAAATGCCCAGGAGAAGGCCAAGGGCAGTCTTAGAGGCAGACTCCCCTTGGCTTCCCAGCTCCTCCGAGCCAGCCCAGACCCTGGGCATTGTGGGACCCCACAGAGACACAAATGGCAACCTCCTAGGAAGAAGACTTGGCAAAATGGATCGGATTGTCCGTGCGCATGTCCTTGAACTCTGATGATGCATCTAGATCCAGCCACACCTGAGCATGGAGGGGATTGTGGAGGATAAGCACAGCCTCCTAGTTTGAAGGGCCAAAAGCCTGAAGAGAATGCAGTGCCCATCACAGAGGACTGATGACAGAAACTACAGTCCATGTGTGTGCACACATGCTCATATAGACTCGGTCATAAAGTGTGGGGACTCATCTCAAGAAGGGAAACCATGACTGCCTCAGAGAGAAGAACCAAAAGATCTGGAGGTAAAAGCGGGAGAAACTGACTCTTCTTTGGCTACTCCTCTGTGTCCCTGGACTTTGTACCTACTTGTATGTTACTTATTTAATGTATTAAGATCATCATTTTGGGGCAACCCCTTTGGGTCCCCTCTCACTGTGGGAGTTTCTCTATCCTCTCAATAAATCCTGCTTTCTCACTTAAAAAAAAAAAAAAAAAAGGCCGGGCGCAGTGGTTCTTGCCTATAATCCCAACCCTTTGGGAGGCCGAGGTGAGAGGACTACCTGAGCCCGCAGGTTCAAGACCATCCTGGGCAACTTGGCGACTCCTCATCTACAATAAATCATGATCATCATTTCTACAAGAATGAGACACATTTGAGTTCTACATACAACAGAATGCTGCACTAGATGCAGTTTTCTAAACAGAAGGGAAAAAAATCAAGGAAGGAAAGAACAAGGAAGCTGTTGACCAAGATGGAAACAGCACCAAGATACAGTAGGAGAAGGCACAAACACAGAAATGCATGCAGACTGAAGTATCCTTGAGTAAAACAAGGGGTGCAAAATAGGAATAGAAATATATTTTCTTTTGTGTATATATACGTGCACAAGGGGGATCCCAAAAAACCCAGAATTTATTTACAAAAAACTGTGTATTTATTCTTACATGTTTAAACATCAGTCACCTTCAAAGTACTCTCTGTTGGATGCAGTACACTTACTAAGACCCTTTTTCCACTGCTCAAAACAGTTTTTGAACGCATCCATTTCGATGCCTTTTAGTGCTTCTGCTGTTTTTTGTTTCACCTCTTCCACATCAGCAAAATGCTTCCCTTTGAGGACTTCTTTTCATCCAGGAAAAATTTTTTTAAAGTCACTCGGGGCGAGATGAGGTGAACAGGGAAGGTGGGGCAAGGAGGCCATGCCATTTTGGCCAAGCACTGCTGTACACTTAGCACAGTGTGGGCAGACACACTAGCAAGTCATCCATCAAGCAATGGGCACCCACACTGAAAGAATCTCAAAAAAAAGAAAAATTCACTGAAATCGAATGCAGCCTCTCACAATGACATTAGGTGGTACACTGACGCCGCTGGGTTGCTAGAACACTTAGCTAGTGAGGGAAGCCTGCACTACAAGGGGCCTGCCCTCTAAAAGATAATTCTGAATTTTTTAAGTTCTCCCTTGTATATGTATAAGGAAATTCGGGAGGGATATAAAAAACTAATAATCAGACATTAGTCATAGTTACTTATGGAGGGGTAGCATAGAGGTGAGAGGGAAATCTGTCACTGTATTCATTCAACATATTCATATATGTTACACACAAATATATTGTATTACATGTATCTGACCCATGACTTTATTACCCTTTCAAAATTACATAGATATGAATGCAGGTGATCTGTATGGACTGATGTGTAACACTTTCCTATATATGTTGTTAAACAAAGATGAAACAATTTTGTAGAACAGTGTGTATAGCATCATTTGTGTACCAAATGATTCAAATGCTTAAAGGCACACATTGTCTCTGGAAGAATCCAAAAGAAACTGCTGTAAATGACTTGCCCTACGCAGGGGACCAGGAGACAAGCAATTGGGGATGGTACACCCTGAAAAAATATTTGAATATTTCCTATGTGCATGAAACACTTCTGTGAAGGGGTGGTCACCTTAGCAAGGTTTTAGAGTACAAATTTATAAGTAACTTAAGTGTTTCTCCCTTGGGAATGGTTTGCATGAATTTCAGCCCATTCAAACTCTGGAAACTTTTTCAGATATTAAAATGCTTAAAAAAGCCGGGCTCGGTGACTCAGCCTGTAATCCCGCACCTTTGGGAGGCTGAGGTGAGTGGATTGCCTGAGCCCGCAGGTTCGAGACCCGGCTGGGCAACTTGGCAAGACCTCATCTCTACAATAAATCAAAATGAGCCGGGCATGGTAGCACGCACCTGTAGTTGCAGCTACTTGGACGGCTGAGGCGGAAGGATCGCCAGAGCACAACAGGTCGAGGCTGCGGTGGCCAGGAGCAGCCATTGCACTCCACTCTGGGTGACAGAGTGAGACTCCAACTCAAAAAAAAAATGCTTAAAAAATTAAATGTGCATTTATTTATACTGACCTGTAGAGATGCCCACAATAAATTAAGTAAAGTTTCAGAACCAAAAATGGGATAATCCAATTTTTGTGGAAAAACCTCTATGTACCTGGGTATAAACATGCATGTATGTTGTATTATGAAAATACACACGTGGGAAGTTCAGATCCTGACTCTCTTGCTTATTAGTTATGTGACCTTGAACAAGCTACTAGAAATATTTGGATCTCAGTTTCCCCATTTGTAAAATGGGTACAATATTCTACCAGTCTTAAAATAACTCATTTAGTTCTTCTAACCACTTGGAGCATAATGTCTCTATCTCATAGAATGCACTCTGTATAATTGATAGGTATTGCTATCTATCTATCTATCTATCTATCTATTACTATCTACTACCATGAATTGCTATCGTATTTTCTGGGCATTATAGCAACAGACGGCTGGTGCTATTCATACCACACTCTATACCGGTTCCTCAGGGATATGGGATTTGAATTAGGCAGGAAGAACCATCACTTTCTATTGTATACATCGCTGTATTGTTTGACTCTGTTTTTACAACAAGCATACATTATTTTATAATTAAGCTAGAAGAAAGAAGAAGAAAAAATAAATTAGCTGCGAGGAGGCAGGTGTTCTCTGAGCGAAGCAGGAGGTAAGGGGAGGGGAGGGGCAGGGCCGCAGCTCACTTCTTACACCCATAAAGCAGGAGACAGGGCCCCAGCAGCCTGCAGCTAAATCTGTCCACCCTCCTCCTGACTGTGAGACACAGGTGCCCAGAGTCAGAAATTACATCCGGGCTGTTCAGATTTGCAGCACTCTCCCCAGTCACTCAGAGCACCAGGGAGCTCAGTCTGGAACCACCATTTGTCAAGCGCCGCCGATGGGGAGGAGACTCCAGCACTGCACCCATCCCAGTCTGACCACTGGTCTCCGTGGAAGCTGCAGGGAGAAAAGATTCTCCAAGTGCATTTGCAAAGGGGTTCAGATAGCAGCCGGCCTGCAAAAGCATTCACATTGGCAGCCCTGATGATGATTCCCTAAGGACAGACCAAGAAATGGGCTCCCAGGAGGAAAAGACTGAGGTGACTTGGCCGGAAGGCAGAGGATCCCACATCCCAACACAGGCCTGTCCACCCAATTCATGCACCGTTGACACCACACAGCCATGGAGATGGGATCCACCGTGCTTCAGAGAACCTGTTCATTCATTCAGTCAGCAAAAATGCAACCAGGAGTTCTGAGCCTGCCACACGCTAGGCCCTGACCTAGACCCTGAGAGCACAGAGGTTCCTTGACCATTTGAGACAGATTTATTTAACACCTATTCTGTGCCAGGAGTTGGGCTAGGTGCTGGGGCTGCAGTGGGGGACAGACAGGCCTGCTCCCTGTCCTCAGGGCACTCTACAAGGGGACACCTTGCTTATCCAAGAATAAAAGCAACAAAGTAGTCAGTGCTGCAAAGGGGAACTCTGCAGAGCTGATGCCAGGAGCTTAGCCAAATCTGGGGAACCCTAGAAGGTTTCCCTGAAGAAGAAACACTTGCACTGAAATCTGAAAGAGTAGAGAAGGTGAGGAGAGAAAGAAAGGGCATCCAAGCTGTGGGAACAGCACGTGCAAAGGCCCTGTGGTAGGAAGCACGAAAGACCCAAAGACGACCCTTGTACCTGGAGCAGAGAAGTTGAGTGGATGCCATGCAAGATGATGGTGAAGACAGATGATGCAAACCCATCCTCGTGAGGACTTGGTCCCAAAAGCAGTGGGAAATCCTCAAAGCATTCTGAGCAGCAGCTGATAGGATCTGTTTGTGCCCCCAAGGTGCTGGCAATCCAAGTGAGAGACAATCGAGATGTCTTCCACACTTCTCCTCACGTGTCTGATATCATGCATGAGCACTGCATCCCTTCCTGTTTGGGCTGGGACTTAGTTGGCAGTGACATCGCTGAATGCACCGAGAAAGTCAGAATTGCAGGTAAATATAGGACTACTGCGGTGCCTCATTCCCAAAAATGTTGAAGAAAGTCTAAATCAACCAGCACACCAAGCACACACGCTCCTTCTGTGGCAAAGCCAAAATGAAGGACAACCGTGGGGACCTGGCACTGTGGCTTCTACAGGAAAACAGTTCCTGGTGGCACCTGGACCTACAGCACCACTTCTGCTATCACAGGAAAGTCTCCCATCAGACGACTCGAATGATTGAGACCAGTAAAAACTCCAACCTTCGAGACATCCCTCGTCTGTAATAAATGGGTTGATTTATGTACAAATAAATCAGTAACATAAGGGGACAACCAGAACCAAACAGACAACCCTTTGGCAACATAAACCCAGGTGGCTGCGAAGTCACCTAATGCAATCTGAAGGGATAGGGGATTCTCAGAGGAGATGACATCCTGCGTGAACCAATGTTTTAAACCCATCCCGGAATCCCAGATCTAAAAGGTTCAAACGGGCCCCTTCTAACAGAGATGCAGGCCCATTTCAGAGATGAGACTTGGGGACCACAGTCTCAAGGTAGTAGGCCAGAGACCAAAAGCCCCAGGGGGCTCTCCAACCCTTGTGCAGTGCCTGCAGGCTCCCCTGACTGGATTAACGTCCTGATATGTCCCTGAGCCTCATCAAGGGCAGGAGGCTAACCAGGCCTGACGCAGGCAGAATTGTATGCTCACCCCAGAGTCTCCGAGCCTCTGAGCCACCCAGAGTGGGAGGTGAGGCAGGGCTGGGGAGCTGGGAGTTGCACTCCTCCCTGGAGACTTTCCTTCTCCCAGCCTCAGAGTCCCCACAAAGCTGGGTGAACAGCCCCTGGGGGAGGCCTGTAGGTAAGAGGACCCCTGGGAGCCTTCAGAGTAATTTTCAAGGAGGGCTGAAGCTGGTAGGGGAAGAGATTATTAGCTCTACTCTCTGGAGAGAAGTTGACAAAGACAGCCAGCGAGTGGGGTACTCAAGGGAAGGGCATTTATAGTCCCTCTCCTTCTGAGCAGAGGACATTGTGATGCCTGGGACGCAGGAAGGGCCCTACTGGGGAAACAACCCCCTCAGTGATCATAACTCAGTAAAAATAAATCGATATGAAGGACTCTTATGACTCAACAACCAGAGCCTAGACAACCCCATTTTTTCAATGGGCAGGGGACCTAAATAGACAGTCTCCAAAGAAGATATGCAAATGCCCAATAAGCACATGCAAAGTGGCTCAATGTCAACAGTCACCAGGGAAATGTAAATCAAAACCACAGGGAGCGCCCACTCCTTACCCCTATGAATGGCTAAAATGCAGACATGGCCAGTCCTGGCAAGAAGGAGGAGCCATTGGCGCCCTGGGGCATCGCTGGTGAGATGTAAAAGTGGTGCAGCCACTTCAAAAACAGTTGACAGTTTCCCAGCAAGTTAAATCTAGAGTTCCCATATGACCCAGCAATTCAACATGTGTGTGGAGGTAGAGACCCAAGGGAGTTGAAAATGAGTGTTCCCATCACACTAAGTGGACTATCACAGAAACAAACGGCTGCATACCGCATGTGCTCACTCATAAGGGGGCTCTGATCACTAGTCACGCGAGCACAAGGCGGGGACTGGCAGTCGCTGGACGTGCCCTGCTTGGGGAGGGAATGAGGGAGAAGGGAGAGGCCACGGGGCAACACACTGGGTACTTTGTCCACTGTCAGGGGAAAGAGGGCCCGCTAGAGCCCGAACTTCACCTGCCTGCAAACTACTTATGTAGTGAATCTCCACTTGTACCCCACAACTCTAAAAGAAAAGGAAGGAAAAAGAAAACAGATGTTCAAACAGATACTGGTACACAAGATTCTGGTACACAAGTGTTCACAGCAGCATTATTCACAATGGCCAAAAGGTGGAGACAACGCCAATGTTCATCAATAGGTGAATGGATGAGCAAAATGCGGTCTATACCTTCAACGGAACCGTGTTCAGCCATAAAAAGGAACGAAGCGCTGACAGGTGCTACAACATGGGTGAACCTTGAAACAAACCAAAAGGAGCCAGACACGTATCGTACGATTCCATCTATATGAAATGCCCAGAACGGTCAACTTCATAGAGATAGAAGGCTGATTAGTGGTTGCCCCGGGATGAGGGGTGGAGGGAGTAGGGAGCGACTGCCAACAGGGATGGGATTTCCCTGGGTGGTAATGGACTTGTCCTAGAACTAGATAGTGGTGATGACTGCACAACCGTGTGAATGTACTAATTGTCCAATGCACTGCATTGTCTACTTTAAAACAGTAAAAGTCATGTTTTGTGTATTTTACTACAACTACTAAAAATCTAAGAAAATAAATAAGTAGATGGACTGGGAAACCATCCGGTGGCTCTTATCATACCCAGAATAAGATCTGAAAGTCAGGTGGGCACTCAGACTCCTAGCACTTTGAGAGGCCAAGACAGGAAGATCGCTTGAGCCCAGGAGTCCAAGACCAGCCAGGGCAGAATAGTGAGACCTTGTCTCTACCAAAAAAAAATCAAAAAATTAGCTGGGTGTGGTAAGAGCTCACCTGTAGTCCCAGCTACTTAGTGGCTTACTTAGGAGACTGAAGAAGAAGGATCACCTGAGCTCAGGAGATCGAGGCTGAAGCGAGCCATGATTGTGCCACTGTTCTCCAGCCTGGGCGTCAGAGTAAGATCCTCAACTCAAAAAATCCAAAAGAGAAAAACCCAAAAGACGTGTTCTGCCCTACTAGGCCCTACATGATTTGCCCCCTCCCGCCCCTTCTCCAGTTTCTCCTTCCACTCTCCTCTCCTGCTCAGCTTCCTGAGAGAGGTTATCCTGGGTGGGCCTGACCTAATCAGGTGATTCTTGAACACACCAAACAGGACCCTACCTCAGGGCCTTTTATCTTGCTGTCTCCCTCTACCCAGTCTCCACTCAGCTTGCCCCACCTACTTCTTGCAGGCTGTGGTGGATAGACTCAAAGGTGCCCCCAGGTATCCCCACCTCTCAGTATTTACCCCTTGGATATGGACAGGACCTGGGACTTGCTTCTAACCAGTAGAATACAGTGAAGGGGACAGAAGACCACACTCATGACTGCATTATATAAGAGTGCAAAGCCCATCTCTAAAAGACTCTCCTTGCTGGCTTTGATGAAGCAAGCAACATGTTGGGATGGGCAAGGACCCAAAGGTGGCCCTGGCCAACAACCAGCTAGGCACTGAGGGCAGCTTCCATCTACAGCCAGCAAGAAGCTGAGGCCCTAGCTGGGCTTGGTGGCTCAGCCTGTAATCCCGCGCTTTGGGAGGCTGAGGTGAGTGGATTGCCTGAGCCCACGGGTTCGAGACCCGCCTGGGCAACTTGGCGAGACCTCATCTCTACAATAAATAAAAAATTAGCTGGGTGTGGTAGTGTGCGCCTATAGTTCCAGCTACTTGGAAGGCTGAGGCGGAAGGATCGCCGGAGCCCAGCAGGTCGAGGCTGCGGTGGCCGGGAGCAGCCACTGCACTCCAGTCTGGGTGACAGAGTGAGACTCCAACTCAAAAAAAAAAAAAAAAGAAGAAGAAGAAGCTGAGGCCCTGAGTCCTACAGCCCACAGGAAGCTGAATTCTGCCCACAACCACTTGAGTTTGAAAGTAGATTCTTCCCCAGTTGGGTTGCAGATGAGACTGCAGCCCCAGCCAACACCTTGATTGTACTTTTCAGATGAGATTCTGAAGTAGAGGACTCCATGAGGTGGTGCCTGGGCTTTTGACCCACAAGTGTGTCTTGCTCTAAGTTTGTGGTCATGTGTCAGGTAGCATAGACAGCAAATACACAAGTCTGTTCAAAAGCCGCTTCCTCGGAGAGGTTTCCCTGATCTCCCCCTTCTAAAACAGAACTTGTCTGGCACACAGAGACAGATATTGCATGATCTCACTTCTACGTGGAATCTAAAATTGTCATACCCATAGAGGCAGAAAGCGGAACGGTGGTTTCTAGGGGGTGGGGGCTGGGGAAATGAAGATGCATTGGTCAAAGAATGCAAAGTTTCAGTTATGCAAGATGAATGAGTTCTGGAGATCTAATGCACACTGTGATGACTACAGTTAACATCATATCGTATGTTTAAAGTTTGCTAAAAGAGTAGATCTTAAGTAGTCTCGCCACAAGAAAAGGAAGTTACACATCAATTAGCTTGATTATAGTGATCACTTCACAGTATACACATTGTTAAAGCATCAAGTTGTACACGTTAAACATATACAATTGCCATTTGTCAGTTTCACTTAAATAAAATAAAATCAGTCCCATCATTACTTTCCACCTTGTTACCCTAGGTTTTTTTTTCCCATAGTCCTTACTGCAACCTGACTCATTATATGTTTGTTTATAAATGTGTCACTCACGAGAGCAAGAACCTAGTCCTGCCCTGGTCACTGCTGCCCTTCCAGCGCCTCTCATGGAACCTGCACAGAGCAGACATCCAATAATGAGTGAATGAATGATCAGCCATCTTTTGATAGAATTCTCTGTGTGTGTTTGCCTTAGTCATCCTCACCATAGCCCAACGAGCGGGTACTATTGTTCCCATTTCACAGATGTGGAAACTCAGGCTCAGTGGTGAGGAATGACACACCCAAGCTCATATAGCTGGTAAATGGGAGAGTCAAGACTTAAACCCAGGTAGCCAGACCCTAAGGTCCGTGTTCTTGCCCACCATGCAGGCAGCCTCAGATGGTCCGTACATAGCACCTTGCTCCCACCGTCTTCCTTCTGGGGGAGGGGATGCTTTTATCCATCCTCGGGCAGTGAGAGGAGGGACTCTCACTGTCCCCTCTCCTGGCCCTGCTGTTCATGGAGAGGGGCAGGTAAAGATCTTCTGAATTCCCAAGTTGAGAAAAGACAAGGGAGCTCCCACTGGGATCCCCTATGTAAATCAAAATTAAAACCATGCAAAGCCATAAAACACAGAACATGTGCACATATTGAGGTCAAAAGAACTCTTCTTTTAGGCTTCTTGATTCAGTCTTGATGAAGCAGCACCTTCCTCATCCCTTTTCTGACTTTTCTGGGGTTCTAAGCTCAGGCTTCTCTGGCCTCTTGGTGGGGGGCGGGAGTGGGGCAGGTCTACACAAGGGATCTTGAGCAAAGAAGGGAACAAGACAAAGGGAGAACACCCCAGGCAAAGGGAATGACATGACGTCCAAAGGCACTAGGGTCAAAATAAATAGAACAGAGCCAAGGGCTGAAAGAATAGTCTTGGACGGCTGCAAAATGTAGACATACTCTGGCTAGAGACGGGTGCTTTCACTTAGCGGTTCCACCCAATGCACCTGATGACTACAACTGTTAACCCACTTCTACAGAAAAGCAAACTGACACGCAGAAAGGTGACATGTCTTGCCGTGGTGGTCAGCTGAGGCTCCACCGTGATGGCCTCAAGAGTCTCAGTGACTCGGATCCACGCCCACCCCTTCCTCTGTCACGTGACCCTTTCGCAGCTCTGGCCTGGCTTTTTCCCTCTCCGCTTCATGCCAGGACTGAGGCTAAGAAGAAGCAGTTCTGTTGTGGAAACTTGGTGGGGCCCCCTAAGGTCATGCAGCTCAGAGACAGCCAAACGGAAATTCGAGCCAAGTGGACATTTCCCACGCATGCTCAGGTACCGCGTGCCCGTAATTCTGGCTACTCAGAAGGCTGAGGTGGAAGGACCGCCGGAGCCCAGCAGTTGAGGCTGACGTGGCCGGGAGCGGCCGCTGCACTCCAATCTGGGCGACAGAGTGAGACTTTGACTCAAAAACTTAATTAATTAATTAATTAATTAAAATAAAATAGGAATATAAGTGTGTACCTCACTGGGCTTTTAGACTAGCAAAGGGCCTAGCACATGGTTAGCACTAAGGAAATGGATGGATGGGGGATGGGAGTGGGGAGGGGGCGCTGGATGGATGGGGGGATGGATGGGTGGGGGATGGGCCGATGGGGGCTGAACGGGCGGATGGGGAGATGGGTGGGTGGGTGGATGGGTGATGGGGAATGGGAAATGAGTGGGCAGATGGATGGGTGGATAGATGGGCAGGTGGACGGGCAGATGGATGAGGGGATAGGTGGATAGTGGATAGTGGATAGACTTTAAACAGATTTGAATTTGGTTTGGTTTGGTTTGGTTTTTGAGTCAGAGTCTCACTCTGTTGCCCAGGCTGGAGTATAGTGTCACACTCACGACCACCCCAGCATTGACCCGCTGGGCTCAGGCGATCCTTCCGACTCAGCCTTCCAAGTTGCCGGAACTACAAGCGTGTGCTGCCAAGCTAATTTTTTGATATATTGCAGAGATGAGGTCTCACCAAGTTGCCCAGGCTGGTCTCGAACCCCTGGGCTCAGGCAGTCCTCTCAGCTTGACCTCCTAAAGTGCTGGGATTACAGGCTTGAGTCACCACGCCAGCCACAGACTTGAATTTGAATTTCAGTTCTGTCATTACTAGGTGTGTGACCCTAAGACATTATTATGCAGAATCTCATTGACTGGCCCCTCCCAATCCACCCTCCATTCTCCTCCATCCTGCTCTCTCCCTGAGATGTTGTCCTCTACCAACTTTACGCACAGGCTGGCTCCCTTGCCCCCCAACCTCCTGCTGAGATCAGCCAACAGAGAGTAGCCGCAGAAGATGAAAGGGAGGTGGAAGCCTGAGGTCGGGTTATTGATTTCCTTCGCTCCTTCCTTGCTGAGTCACCATGGACTAGCTGTGTCCCCCAACCAAAGGTCCCGTTTCTGCCAGGTGACCCTCTCCCCACAGTCTTCTGTGTCTCCCAGCTCCTCATCTATTCACAACTAGGTCTGGTTTCAAGTCCAACGACTGCTGTCCCCAGGAAGCTGTTCTGTTCTTAGTGGTCTTTTTGTCCTGCTGGTGGGAGGCAGAAGACTAAGCAGGCCGCCAAGAGTCCAGCTTCCCAGTGAACATACCCCTGAATAGGAGCTGGACTTGGGAATATGATGAGATTAAGCATTGTGACTAGGTTAGTTTTAAATTAATCAAAAGGAAAGTTATCCTGGGTGGGCCTGACCTAATCAAGTGACTCTTAAAAGAAGTCAGAGAGATTTGAGAGCCATCTGCTGAACTTGAAGGAGCAAACATCCATGCTGTGAATTGCCCATGGACTGTGGGCCGTCTCTAAGAGCTGAAAGCACTCCCTGGACAACAGCCAGCAAGGAAACAGGGACCTCAGTCCTACAGTCATAAGGAAGTGAATTCTGTCAACAACCTGATAAAGCTTGAAGAAGAACCCTGAGCCTCAGGTGAGATCACAGCCCCTGCAACACCTTGATTTCAGTCTTTTGAGATTGAGCAGAAAACCAAACTCTGTCGTGCCTGAAACACTGACCAACAGAGCTGTGACCTGATAGAGAAGTGCTGATAAAAGCCACTAGGTTTGTGGTCATTTGTCATGGAGCAGAAGACAAAGCAACACACGGTCCACACCTCTGTAAATGGTACCTTTACGATAGTCTTCTCAAGATAGACGAATCTGATTGTGCCATCTATCTGCTGCTGGACCCTGATGGGAGCAGTATTTGGCCGCTGTGTGCCTCAGTGTCCTCCCCTGTAACTGGAGAGAAGGGTGACCAAGCTATTGTGAGGATATGCGGTGAGATGGAGCACTGAAGCACCTTGCATGTGCTAAGTGTCCCGACAGGGAGGAGGATGGACAGAGCCCACTTACTCTAACCAAGTCCCCTTTCCACAATGGTTCTTGTGGCCCCGAGGCCGCTGCTGGAAAGTCGAAGCCCCAAATGTGGGTGGTCCCAGCTCTTGCTAACTTCCAGATGTCCAGTGGCTCTGGGATGAATACACCACCCTTCATGCTCTAATTGTTTTGACTGAAGATTAGTGGGATCTCAGTGCTCCTGGGGTGTGAAGAACCATTGTGAATGGTTTATGCATGCTGAATTTAACCCAATTTCCAACACAAGGGCCCGTTCTGTGGAGATGCCCATTTAAATGGCCTCAGTCCTTCAGTCCCCTGGTGGCTAAAAGGAGAGGAAGCGGAGGAATGGAAAACTCTTCCTCTTAACTAGGTCTCTCCGGAGGGCTTGCACCTGGGAACCGAGTGTGAGAGGCAGGTCTTAGAGCTGGGAAGAAGCAGCTCAGAGGAAGAGGCACTGGACTGCTGGCACTCACCACACAGGACTGTCACCCAGCTCTGCAGGTTTTCCGATGGCAACCTCCTGCTTTAAATCCCTCCTCCCCTGCACCCAAGGATCAACATTCCCTTTGGTGAGCAGGGTGCCGCGACTCAGGCTCTGTGGGGGATACTGCAAATAAGACAGATGCGAGTCCTGCCTTTGGGGAGAGAACAGCCCAGTGAACACTGTAAAATGGTAGGAAAAACAGGAAAAAGTATTGGATGTGTGATAGGGGTACAGAATTATTAAGGGAGAATGTTGGAGAGCTCTCTGAACAGTAGATCTTGTAAACGCAGGTGTTATAAGAATATAGAGGGATCTGTGTTCAAGTAACTTTGATAAACTGAAATGGCATGGGTGTCTTTATTGCAGGACTTCTCGGTGCCTTTAATGTGATGATGTGCCTTGTGAATCTCTAAATCTGGCTGGATGTCAGAATCCTCTGGGAAGTTTCCAAAAATGACAAATGCACCACAGACCTGTGGAATCAAAATCCCAGAAGTCAGGTTCAGAAAACTGCAACGTTAAAAGGCCTCCCAGGCTGATTTGGGGGCTTTTTGTTTGTCTGTAAAGATGGGGTCTCATTACATTGCTCAGGCAGGAGTGCAGTGGTGCAATCATAACTCACTGCAGTCATGAACTTCTGGGCTCAAGAGATCCTCCTGCCTCAGCCACCCACCAGGCTGACCTATGATGGTTGCTAAATTGATCTGGAGA
The DNA here is from genome assembly GCA_027257055.1 of Cephalopachus bancanus. Lineage (NCBI taxonomy): Eukaryota > Metazoa > Chordata > Mammalia > Primates > Tarsiidae > Cephalopachus > Cephalopachus bancanus. The sequence continues at coordinate 977,418 of JAPVLO010000261.1, read as the reverse complement.
TTGGAATTTGAGGCTGCAGGGATTTCCAAGATGCTCTGACTCCGGAATATGTCTGTTGGCACCTGGTGAAACACTCTTCAGTACACATCGCCTGGATCCACGGTCCTCACTATGTCTGTTTCCCTGTCATCATCCATTCCCCATTAGGAAATCTGCCATGGGGATCTCAGCCCAATGCTGATGTGTACCTTGAGGGGCACCCCTCGCCACCACCAGCCCAGTGTTAGGAGACAAATACCCCCGTGGATTGAAAGCAGGTCACCCTCCTGGGTCTGCTGGGCCCTCTCCATGTAGAGTCTCGATTGGAAGATCTGATTTTGCTCTGGGCTATCCTAAGAACGAAATGGCCCTCCGAGAATCTACTCCCGCAATATCTCCAGAGGCTAGAGGTGGGGCTGTCTGAGTGGTTTCTAGGAGTCGTAAGGCAGTCCGAAAGAAGGGAGTGGGTCCTAGGAGACGGTCTCCAAAGGTGGAGGAGACCTGGCCGTGTCCGAACGCTTGGTTGTCTGTACTCAACAGGATTTCAAGGGGCTGGTCCCTTATCCTGCTGGTTGACTTCCTGCCAGGGTCTCCACTGGCTAACTCATTGTCTTCCAACTGCCTCATACAGGTGTTTATAGCAAAGCAGCACAACTCTTTTTCAGAGGCAACATGGGGGCCAGGCACGGTGGCTCATGCCTATAATCTCAGCACTTGAGAGGCCGAGGTGGGGGGACCATTTGAGGCCAAGAGTTCGTGACAAGCCTGAGCAACAAGCAAGACACTGTCCCTATAAATTAAATAAATTAATTAATGGAGACAACACGGGGCACTTGACAATCATGGGATTTGTCAAAATAATTAAATGTCATCGTCCGTTCTTCTCTGGACAAGTTATTCAACATAGCTGAGCCGTAAACTAATAAAATAGAATTAAATCTACCTCTTGGCATGGTAAACATTAAATACATGGCATTCCAAAGCTGCTAGCACATAGTAGGTCTTCACTAAATGTGAGATTTTTTTTCCCTTCCTTGTTTCTTTCTCCCCCCAAAAGGCTTTGCATTTGAGAGTCAGCATAAAGGGGAGTTCTGCCATTAGCCGGCAATGTGACATGGGACATCTCTCGGGCTCTGAGTTTGTTGGGATACTTTTGGTTGAAAGTAACAGATGCGTAAGCAGGAAAGGCGGGGGAAAGAGGAATTATTATAAAAATGCAGGAACCACTCCAAGAACCAAGGAGATGGAATGCAGCCAGGTCTCAGGAAAGGCCTGGAAATGGACTGAGATGTGCCTAGAAATCTAAGATGTTCCCTCTCTGTGACCCTCATCCTTTCTCCTGTCTCAGCAGCCCTTTCATTTGTAACTATTCCCCAGTTTGTAAGACAGATGATGGCCACCCATTGAGCTTCTAAGCACTCAAGCTGGGCCAGTAGGACCTTTCCTTTAAGCCTGATTCCAAATTCCTGAGGAAGACTTTCATTGGGAACTTGGGTCGGGTCCTATCCCTAGCCCAATACCCAGGGGTAAATCCCTGAGGCTTTCACTGGCCTGGCTTGGGTCAGCCCCTTTCTCTTGTCCAATCAACAACGCCCAGGGGTGGGGCCCTGGTCATTGGTCATCTTGGGATGACCCCTTCCTCTTGTCCAATAGACAGTGTCCAGGGGTGGAGCCACAAGGCTTTCCCTGGTCCAGCCAACAGCACCTGGGGATCGGGCCTTGTTGCACAAATATGGCATCTCCGACCGTGGCTCTCTGAATGGAGAAACTCAAGGCTGTCTCCAGAGAAAGGCAGCCAGGAACCCCAAACAATAAGTGATGCCCAGAGAGCAATGAGACACAATACCTGCCCTCAAGGAGCTCAGAGTTTCAAGAAGCATCTGGAACCAGAGACAGGTGAACACCACTCCTACTCAGAAAAGGCCGTTGCAGTGGTGTGGCTGAGATGTCCACACAGTCAGCATGTGGTGGGAGAAATCCCCAGAAGCTGCACCAACCGCCACCCCAAAGCCATCCTAGGACCTGACGAGCTAACTAATCACAATTATTATTGATGGCAGTGCCAATCCACCTGCTCGTGTCACAAGACATTAGTTATTGCCAGGAATGATGAATCCCGGGATGTAGAGCATGCTAAAAATATTAATCTACAAGTGAAAATGATTTTAATTGGATTTCGCCCTTGGGGTCGTGTCAGGGGCCCGCTTTCAATCAGACTTGTCCAGTCAGCAAAGCAAACCCCAGCCTTTCAAATTGAAACTGTGATTGGCTGGCAGAGGTTAATAGAAATGTTGGGAAATAAATAGGTTATTGATTGATCATAACAATCAGCTGGCTCCCAGCTTACCTTGCTGACCTCGCCCACCCAATTGTACGGCAAACTCGGTTAGCATCTAATTATAGATCGCTTCTACAATACTGTGTATTAATGAGTAGATTATACAGTGGGGGGTAGGGGAATTCTTACTGGAGAAGTTTCCCAGGGGCAGAAGAATGTGGCGAGACCTCGTGTGCAACTGGGGCACAATTGTTGCGTGGGGAGGGTCCTATGAGGACTAGAGCGACCGTCCCCACAGCCCTGCCTAAAACCTCATTCGTTCACTCAACATGCATCAGTCGGGCATAAGCTTTGTACAGGACACCGGGGAACGTGGTGCCCCTCTGCTGAGGCGCTCACTCCGCAATACAGTGGTTCTAACACATCTGAAAGCAGGAGAGTCACTTGGCAGGTGCCTTGTAAAAAATGCAGATTCCTGGGCCCACCCCTGAGATTTGGATTCAGAGGGGTCTGTGTTTTTAACTCTCCTCACCCAGGAAACTATGATGAAGTTGGGGAACCTCATTTTGAGAAACGCTGCCCTAATCAGGAAGACTCAGCAAGGAAAATTATGAACTAGTGCTCTCTGGGTGCTTGGCTAGACGTGGCTCCAGACTCCAGTGGGGCACATGGAAAATGAGATCAGGGAAGTCTTTATAAAGCAGGCAAGGCTCGCACAGTTTTCCCCCATAAAGGGTTGCTTTTTTCGAGCTGGAGTCTCACTCTGTCTCCCAGGCTGGAGGGCAGTGGCACAATCATAGTTCCCTGCAACCTTGACTTCCTGGATTCAGGTGATCCGTCCACCTCAGCCTCCCGAGTGGCTGGGACTACAGGCATGCACCACCAGCCCCAGCTGATTTTTTTTTTAAGAGATGAAGTCTCCCCATGTTGTCCAGGCTGGTGTCAAGCTCCTGGGCTCAGGCAGTCTTCTCACCTTGGCCTCCCAAAGTGCTAGGATTACAGATGTGAGCCACTGCACCTAGCCAAAAGGTCACTTTTATTGAGCATCTTTAGCACACACAGCAATGTTCTTAGCCCCACCAGAGAGACAGGGGGTATCTGTCTCTGCCCTTCAAGGGACTAGCAATCTGGTTCACCTTGCGTAAATCCCTAAAGGTCACTGTGAAGATGGCACAAATGGGGAGGCTGAGGTTCACAGGGATGAAGTGACTTCCCAGAGACCACACAGGTCAGGTACCTCTGGACGAGAACACGAGTTCAGTGTCCAGGCACTACAGTGCCACAGCCACCTCGTCAACCTAAACAGTCCTTCCAAAGAGGATGGGTCAGGGGCAAGGGCACAGTTGGGGTCAGAGGGGATAACAGTGGCCAGTGGTTCAACTTTTAAGGCCTTCAGGAAGGCCTTACTCGGGCAGCTAGGCTGGGCTTCCAGAAGACTTCCATGAAGAGAGATCCTCGCCTGGGGGTGAGAGGGGGTGCCTTTCGAAGAATAACAGACAGAAGTGACTGAAGTCCTGGGTGCAGTGTAGCTGGGAGGCAGGGGAGGGGACAGAGGTGCTGGGCCCAGTGATGCAGTGCTCCCGGCATCTTTGATAAGTGTGGTTTCTCACCTGAACTCTCTGCAGTCTCCTCCTGGCCTCCGTGCCTCCCTTCCCCGCTCCAATCCATTCTCCACCAGCAGCCTGAAGCCACTGTTGAAGTATAAATCAGATGTGTCACCCTGCAGCGCAAAACCCTCCAGTGGCTTCCAAATGCACTCAAACTGGACTCCTCGGTGTGGCCTCTCAGGCCCTGAATTACCAGCCTGATGTCCCCCCAGCCTCTGGCCTTATCTCTGTTCTCCCAACATGGCAAGCTTGTTCCCACCTCAGGGTCCTTGGCCTTGCTGTTCACCCGGCCTGACCCTCTCCTAACGTCACCTGGCTGACTCCTTCTCCACAGCCCAAATGCCTCCCTCGGACGAGCCCTCCCTGGCCACCACCTCCCACTCCACCCCAGGCCCAGTGTCCTGTTGTCCTGCTGTCATCTTGTGTAGCAGTGGGCAGTGGTAAAAAGGATTGAACAGTTTCATTTCTATGTTGAGCATCTGTCTCCCCCACTGGTCTGCGAATCCCACGAGGACAGAAGCTGCGTTTCCTCTCACTGCTGTATTCTAAGGGCTCCACTCAGAGCCTGACACACAGAAAGTGCTCAGTACACTGTGATCATGCCATTGCACTCCAGCCTGGGCAACAGAGTGAGACCCCACCTCAAAAAAAAAGTGCTCAATGCATATATGATCTACTATTGAATCCACATCCAAAGTCTAGACCCAAAAAAACCAGCAAGACCTGCTTGTTCAGCAACCAAAACAGACAGCAAGCTTGCTTAGTGTTAGTCAAGGTGGGTGTTACATGCAGACAGGGTGTGGTGGTCAGAGGGCCTTATTCCAGGCTCATGTGGGGAGCAAAGAGGACAGTGAAAGCAAGGCAAGTGAAAGGTCTCAAGCCGAGACCCAGCACTCCAAGAGATGAAACTGAAGGCCTGTGCTTTACCCATTCTGTGCATCATTGAGAGATCAAGATTCCTGTTCTGCACACGAAATTGAGAAGTTGGGCCGGGTGCAGTGGCTCACACCTGTAATCTCAGCACCTTGGGAGCCGGAGGCAGGAGAATTGCTTGAGATCAGGAGTTCAAGATCAGCCTGGGCAACATAGCGAGACCTCATATCTACAAGAAAAAAAATTTTTTTAATTAGCCAGATATAGTGCTGGCCACCTATAGTCCCAGCTACTTGGGAGGCTGAGGAGGAAGGACTGCCTGAGCCCAGGAGGTCAAGGCTGCGGTGAGCTGTGATCATGCCACTGCACTCTAGCCTGGGTGACAGAGTGAAACAATGATGCAAAAAAAAATTTCTTTGGAGGCTGGGGAGGAAGCAGCCACAGTGATCCAGAAAGCCGGAGGCTTGGACGAGGGCGATGCTGGGAGATGGAGAGCAGTGGGCAGAATCAAGAGATCCTTAGGAGAAATGAGGATGGGACTTGGTGAGAGATTGTAACAGAGGGTGAGGGAGGGGAAAGGATGACTCCAGGTTTCTCCTCCAGGCAGCCAGAGTGATGCAGGGCTCTTCTCTGAGACAGGAAATGCTGGACGGGACCTGGAATTCCAGGCCAAGGCCCCACATTCAGCTAAGAGAGAAGCAAAGAAGTTCCCCAAGGGGAACAGTACTGGTTGTCTGCTGCTGTAAAATGAACTTCTCCAAGTCTTCAGGGCTTAAAACTACAACCATTTATTTTGCTCAAGAGCCTGAAACCCCAACAGGGCTCGATGAGGACAGCGTGTCTTTGCTCCGTGCAGCATCTGCTGGGGTGGCTGGACCAGAGCTGAGTAGCCCACCATCCACACGTTTCGCTCACACAAATGCCAAGTTGGTGTTGGTCATGAGCTGGCAGTCCAGCCAGGGCCATGGATGGGGGTGGGGCGCAGGGGTTTACTTCCTCTCCATATGGGCCTCTTCCAGGTGCTTGGGCTTCCTCACAACATGGCGGCTAGGCTCCCAGCGTGAGTATCCTCCTTTTTTGAATCTAGCCTTGGAAGTCACATGGCATCACTTCTACCAAAGTCACCACCACCCAGAGTCAAGGGAAGAAGGGTCAAAGTCACATAAGAAGAAGAGTGTCCAGGTGGGGGGGCTCATGTCTGTAATTCCAGCACTTTGGGAGGCCGAGGTGAGAGGACTGCTTGAGCCCAGGAGTTCAACACCAGCCTGGGCAACATAGTGAGAACTAGTCTTTACAAAAAAAAAATCAAAAAATTAGCCAAGGTGCATGCCTGTAGTCCCAGCTACTCAGAAGGCCAAAGAAGAAGGATTGCCTGAGCCCAGGAGGTCGAGGCTGCAGTGGCCATGAGCTTGCCACTGCCCCCCAGCGTGGGACACAGAGCAAGACTCTATGGAAGACATTGTTGCAGACGTTAGGAAATCCAGACTCCCACAGTATGATACTAGTCACTGTTTAGTGCACCAGGAGCGTCACACACATGGGGTCTTCCACCCTCACAGCTGCCCAGGATGGAGAGGCTAGGGTTACCCCCATTTTATACATGGGGATACAGAGGCTTTGACAGGTGGAGTGACCTCCAACGTGACCCCGTTCCCAAGCCACATGTGACCCTGGGTCTGTCCCACCTCCAGGTGGTTCGGGCAGGGATCAGCCTCATCTTCCTCTACACACTGGTTCCCAGCCTCAGGGCCTGGCCCCAGGTCCAGGGTGCCGGCTTTGGGTGAGAGGCTGAAATCAAAGCCCATGGGAATCCAGCAGAGCCTCCATCATTCCAGCCTGAGAACCTGGGAAAGCGTCAAGGCGGTGCAGGCCTGACCCCAGTGCCAGAAGGTGATGTCTGGAATGAGCTCCCAGGTGGCCCAGGGGCCCTGTGCCCCCCCCCACCCTGTGCTTCCAAGACATTCTCATCCTGGGGCCCAGGCTGGAGGTTCCAGCACATTCCCTGCATTCCAGGGCCTTTCTCTGGGAGGAAGCCTCCTTCCCACAGGAGGGGCCTCCTGTATGAAGACCAGGACACCACTTGTGTCCATGCCACACAGTACCAGCTCCCATGGGGGTCTCTGTCCTCCTGGCTCTGCAGTTTTCCCCTGTTGTGGTGGTTTACTGAGGGGCGTCTGTTTATTTGCCTTGGGTCCAGCAAGAGATGACCGAGGGGAACAGACCACCATGGCTGTGGCTCCGTGGGTGCCACGCTCAGTCTCAGGGAGGAGGAGGCCAGAGCTGCCAGCCAGCTTGCTCCATGTCTCGGCCAGTTGCTTCCCCTGTCTGACCCTCAGCCTGCTCTCCCTCCCCCAAGACTCCGTGGGCCAACCCTACCTGCCCAGGGCCAAGAGAAACCACCAGGCATGTGCAGTGGGGCTTGGGGACCCACTATGGGCTGATGCTTTGTGTATGCCCGCTTGTCAATGAGCCACAAATTCTTTGAGACAGGCACTATGTTATTCCCATCCTATAGATGAAGAAACTGAGCTCAAAAAGTGAGGTCACCAGCCTAAGGCGCACAGCCAGTGAGGGCCAACTGCCTGGGCACAACCCACTAAAAAGACTCAGCTGACCGCTGTTTCATTCACTCACTAAAATGTCAGATCCCTGAGTCTGTGCCATGCCTGGTGCTGGGTGCCTGAGGAACAGCCATGAAGCAGGCAGTCGTCACTCCTGCCCTGTGGAGCCCACAGCCGGGGAGGCAGCGATGAGCTAATGCATGCAGGAACCCCCCAAAACAGAATCATCTTTTGGAGGGCAGGCCCCTTGTAATTCAGGCTTCCCCACTAGGTGGGTGTTCCAGGAACCCATCAGCATCAGTGGACCAGCTAAGGTTGTTATAAGAGGCTGTGTTCTGCTTCGATTAATTTTGGGGGGATTCTCTCAGTGTGTTTGCCCATTTCATGATGGGTGATTTGCAAGTGAACCTGCCCACCCTGCGCTGAGTGCTCAGCAGTTTTTGACCAAGAATGGCATGACCCCTGGCCCCCACCTTCCTTATTCACTCTATTTTGCCCCAAGTGATTTTTTTTGTTGTTTCCTCAGATGAAAACAGTCCTCAAAGGAAGAAGTTTGGCCGATGTGGAAGTGGTGAAACAAAAAACAGCAGAAGCACTGGAGACATCAAAATTGACGAGTTCAAAAACTATTCTGAGCAGTGGAATAACATCTCGATAGGTGTATTGCATCAAACAGAGAGGACTTTGAAGGCGACTGATGTTTAAACATGTAAAAATAAATACACAATTTTTCATAAGTAAATTTTGGGGTTTTGGGTCTCCCTCAAAAATATGAAATCAGCTCTCCAAGGGCAGTAGACATGCTACAGAGAGAAGGAGCAGCAAGAGAGAGAAACCAGCACAGAGAGGGTGACAGGGCTCCATCTCACTGAGAAGACAGAGTCGACATTTTGGGGTGATGCACCCATGGGCGTGGTGACCATCTTGAGTCCAGGTTTCCCATCCTTCAACTTGTCTTTGGGCACGTCCCTTTGGCTCTCTGAGCGTCAGGGGCCCTCCTGAAAAAGGAGGTGATGAAATTCTCCAACTGTCGTGAGTACTTCATGAATCAGTGCATCTACACCATTTAGCACAAAGCAAGCAATCACAAAATGGCGCCAAGCTTTTCATGTCCACCCAAGGGGCTGAAGGCAAGGGATTTGGAGGTGGAACGAGGAGCAATGGTTTTGCCTGCAGGAAAAGCTCACAGCACCGGGGGTCCTTGGAATACTCTAGGCCTCAGGGAGAGGATATTGGGGGGATATGTGCTGCAAAAATGCCGGTGTTACCAAAATAAAGTGGCCTCACCGAGAGCAGTGTGGAGGAATGGGAGCCAAAGTCACAGCGTGCCCATTTTGCAAAGGAGAAAACTGAGGCTCAGAGAATGGAAGTCAGTGGCTTGACTTCTCTTTTTTTTTTTTTTTTTTTTTTTTTTGAGAAAGCGTCTTGCTCTATCGCCCAGGCTGGAGTGCAGTGATGCCATCATAGCTCACTGAAGCCCTGAACTCCTGGGCTCAGGTGACCCTCCCACCTCAGCCTCCTGAGTAGCTATACACAGGAGAGTGCTACCACGCCTAGCCAACTTTTTTTTTTGTAGAAAAGGAGTTTCATTATGTTGCTCAGGCTGATCTCGAACCCCTGGCCTCAAGCAATCTTCCACCTCGGCCTCTCCAAGTGCTGAGATTACAAGCACGAGCCACCGCTCCTGGCCTGCTTCTGACCAGCAGAAATAGCAGTTTTCCCAGAGTCTCCGTCGCCAGCTGCATTCTCTCCAGCGCCTTCCCTTCCCCACCCATGCCAGGCCCTACTCAGTACACTGGAACCCTGGGACCCCAAGCGTGTCCCCGGGGAGCTTCCCGCCCCAAACGTCGGAGGGGAACCAGGTTTCCAGGAGCCGAGAGTAAGCGGCGGTTTGGTGCAATGTCGCCACCTGCTGGCCACGTCTGTGAACTACAGCGCTGGCTCCACCACTGAGCACCAAGGCAAAGGGACTTTGGACTCTGCCTTCCAGGAACCAGCCCACATGCGAAATTGCAGCAGATTGAACGCAGACGCATCTGTCAGAACGCACGGTGGCACACGCCTGTAATCCCAGCCTTTTGAGGGAGGGAGGATCGCTTAAGGCCAGGACTTCAAGACCACTCTGGGCAACAAAGAGAGACACCATCTCTACAAAAAAAAAAAATTAGCAGTGGTGGTGTCTGTAGTCCCAGGAAGGAGGATGGCCTGAGCCCAGGAGTTCAAAGATGCAGTGAGTCATGATCATGACATTGCATTTCAACCTGGGTGACAGAGTGAGAGCCTGTTTCAAAATAATTTTAAAAATAAAAAAGTGAAAATAGATGGCAATCTGTCCTCTATTAAGCCAGATATTACGGAGATTTACTTGAAGAAAGTAAAACAATGCTGTCTTCTAACTAAATTTATTTTGTTTTGGGAAATAGCTATTTTCCATAAAATGTGATTCATAGGCTGGGCACAGTGGCTCACACCTGTAATTCCAGCACTTTTGGAGGCCCAAGTAAGAGGATTGCTTGAGCCCAGCCTAGGTGACGTGGCAAAACCTCGTCTCTTCTACTACCCTAGCTGGGACTACAGACAGAGTGCTGAGGATGGGGTGTTGGGAGATGTTCAGCTGAGGCCAAAGGGCCGCTGAGAAGCCATGTGAGAAGCTATAGGGCGTGCATATAATATTCCAACTGGGGGAACAGCTAGTGCAGAGGCCCCCACAACAGAAGAACCAGGGGTGTCAGTAACAGAAAATTTAAAAATTAGAAAATTTTTAAAAATAGCCAGGTGTGGTAGTGTGTACCTGTAGTTTCAGCTACTTGGAAGGATGAGGCGGAAGGATTGCTGGAGCTCAGCAGGTCAATGCTGGGGTGACCTTGAGTGTGCCACTGCAGTCCAGCCTGGGTGATGGTGTGAGACTCTGACTCAAAAAAAAAAAAAAATCCTCATCTCCTGTAGAACTGGTCTATAGAATCTTGGAAGAGACCCTTAAAATGCTCTGCACCACCATAGCTATTTTCTCCATCCTTCAAGGCATCCCTCAAGTGTTGCCTCTTCCAAGAAGCCTTCCCTTACTGCCCCCACCTTCACCTCATCCCTCCTTGACCTGTCCTCCACCAGCATCCCTGACTTCCATCCCACCATCTGGTGCTAACATAGAATGAGGTTTCAGAGGAACACTTGAGGGGCACTGGGCCTTTTTCAGCTGCAAGAGAACCCTTGGGAACCTTTGCCACAATCCTATCAGGGGAAGTGCTGTTCCCATTTTACAGAGCAGATGGAGGCGCAGGAAAGGGAGTTAGCCCCAAGATCGCAGAGCAGGTAAGTGGCAAAGCTGGGATTCAAACCAAGGTTTGTCAGGAGTTTCAACTCTAGGATTCCAAAGCTCTTTTACAAACACCCTGACAAACTAGCCCTAGCTGTGTAGAACACTGTTCTGAGAAAGAGCCTGAAGATGTAGTCCTTCACAATCACAGGCTAAACTCTGCCCTTTTCTCTGCCACCAAGAAACTTTTTGCCTCCCCAATGAAGCATAAGCTCCCTGGCAATAAGAATCTGAATTTTCTCTGAGGCACTGGCCTAGGCACAAAGTAGTGCTATTTTATAAAAAAAAATGCCTCAGCCTGGGCAGCATGGTGACCTTGTCTCTACAGAAAACTTAAAAAATGATCCAGGCCTGGTGACATGTACCTGTAGTCCCGGTTACTTGAACTAAGCCTCTGCACTGGCTGTTCTCCCAGCTGGAATATTATATGCATGCCCTATTGCTTCTGAAACTACGTGACCCTTCTGCCTCATGAACCACAGTCATCCTTTGGATGCAAATTGGTTTTTAATAGTGAAATGGCTTTTTACACAGAGGGAGCTACATTCACAGGAGAAATGAAAAGCCAGGCGACACTCCACTGCAGGATCTGGGTAGAAACCTTGTTTTTAATCTACAGAGAATTTTCCGTCCCCGCTTTATCCCCCCTGGAGGTAATGACATGGAAAACAAACATCTTTTCTGGTCTGTTAAAGTAAAACAATGGGTCCCCGGACAGACTCTCAAGGGGGCCTCTGTTGGGATGGAAGCAGCCCCCCACCCTGACACACCCTGGCTCAGGATGTCACCATCTGCACCAGCACCAGCCCTCAGGCAGGGCCCACAGGGGGCATTCTTTCCATGTGGCATATTAAGAAAGGATTAAGACGCCCCTTAGATTGAGAGGTTGGCTCCCCAGCCCATAAGGTCCTGCTCCCAGCAAGCTCTGTGTTCAGTTGACTCACTGGCTGGGAGAGGGAGAGGGGCAGAGGGAGTGTGCCGGCTTGGGCTCAGCCAACTCGGAGTGACGTTAAGACACGCTTTCTCTCTCACGGCCATCGCCAGTCTCAGTGTCCGCCTGGTCCCAACCCTTCTGCCTCCAGGGATGGAAGGCTCATAACTACCAACACATAACATCTCCACTCTGGAGCCAGGACGAGCCTCTTTGAAGCTCTCTCTACACAGGCTCTGCCCCTTGCAGCCATCCATGACAAATGCTCCCGCGCCCCCAGGGAGATACTCTTGCAGACATGCAGCCACGACTCCCCCAAGGGCTTGCCATCAGAAGCCGGCATGTTATCGAGACTGCTCCCCTTCCAAGTGCTTGTCACCATGGTCCTCTTTGCTCTCAGTCACTGCAGGGACACTTCCCACCGGGGCACATGTTTATGGAGCCCATTCATCCCAGCTGGACCAAAGGGTCCTCCCAGTTTCAGAAAGCTCTACTCTGTCGCCCTCAATGTGACTGAAGCTCGTCCTAAGCACCTCTGAGTTCCACCTGGGCTGTTAACAGCCAAACAGCCAGCCTGAAACTCAAAGCCAGCACCTCCCCTCTTCAGGTCACACCCATGGCTCCCCAGAGCCTTCAGGACAAACTCCCTGGCAACAAGGCCTAGTCCCTGTCCCTTTCCCTAGTCCCCTGCTACACTCCACATGAAACTTCCAGAACCTCTGGAGCCTCTCTGATCCCCAAAACGTCGTGTCTACCACTCTCACTGCTGGAACTCACCCTCACCCACACGCCACCCAGCCAGGGCTCAGCTCAGACGCCTCCCTCTCGAGAACACCACCCCGGAGTGGATGAGGTGTCTCCCCAACCCATTCCACCCCTGTGCCCACCCAGCACACTAGGGTCAGGGCTCGCCACCACACCTCAATGCTTGGCACCGAGCAGGTGCCTCTCACCATCACCTGTCTCCTGGGTGCTCCCACAGTCCCCGGCATCTGTTATAGCACCCACCGCACTGCACCACCATCGAGTACTCCCTCCCACTCCCCCACTGAGCCATACAGGCACCATGCTGAAAAGGCTGGTGTGCAGGCCTCAGCACCCGGGGGGCAGTGCTTGGCACACAGCAGGTCCTCAGCATGGCATCTTTACGTGTTGCGTGAGATGGGGCAAGGCGGCCACTAGGGGGCCAAGTGCCCACTCCGCCTCAAGTCCCAGGTCCCCACCAGCTGCCAAGGCACCTTCTCCTAAGACCTGTTTCTCTCTCCCGCAGCTTCTGCCCTGAGTTGTCCTCTCCCACAGACTCAGACTATCAAACTGAGCCCAGCAAAATGGGTCTTTATCCCCACTCTCACCTTGACTTGGTGCCACCCAGGAAACCCTGGTCTCCTGGCTCCTCCACCACCACCACCATAGGACCTTCTCTCAGCCAAGAGAGATCAAATTTCCCTTCACTTGCCTGTCCTCCGTGGCTCTAAATTGCATAGAAGAGTTTGTGTTAGAAGTTAGAAAAGGAAGCCGAGCTCATTTATACTAAGGTGCACATGGCTGATGGACTTAAAATTCTCAGCACTCTGCTCAAAAGCCCTATTAAGTCCTACAACTTCCCAAATAGCAAACACCCCAAAACAAAGATTCTAGGCCCTGGCCTGGTGACGGATGACTCCGTACATAGTGACACATTCTTTGTAGACACCAGACAGGAACTTTAAGGTTTATGAGAGCTGCACCTACTTGTGTGGACTACCATAGCCATGGTGCTATGCTTAAAAGAACCGAAACCAAATACGGATTACAAGGAGTTGAGCTATGTCCCGTGGCCCACCTTGGCGGATGCCACCCTCTCTCTACCAGGCCTGGGCCCCACGGCAGCCCCGGCACCCCCTTTAGAGAACAACCACCTTCCGAGCGGGCAGGCACTACGCCCAGCATAATTAGCCACACTCTCCCAGTGTGAGTCAAGCCCCAAACCTGCGTCAGCCCCTCCCCAGCCATGCTGACATCCAAGCTGCCAACGTAACGAGGCGTGTTAGACCTGTGGTTAGTCGGAAAGAAATCCGCAAGCCATTAGTTTCTGCTGAAAGGAACAGACCGGGAAGTCAGGAGTTAGTCGAGGCGAGGGAGAGGTTAATGACGAGCCCGTCGGAGCCCCGCAGTCCGGCCGGGCTGGTGGTGAGTGGCCAGCCCCTGCAGTGGCCAGGGCAAGGCGGGGGTCAGCTGGGCGAGAGCAAGAGTTAGTGCAAAGGAGCCAGAGGCTGGCCCAGAGAGGCCGAGGCGCCTACTGGAGGTGAGGCTTGAGGTCACCCCCAGATGTGGCCCTGGCTCAGCGGCTGGCGGGCTCTGGGGGAGGTGGCTGGGGCAGGACGTGGGCGGGACCAGTACGGCGAGCTAGGAACGGACTCCTGGGTGGCCGGGGAGGCTGCGGGGACTCTGTGGGCCCCTGGGGCTCATGTCTGGCTCCCCACTCCCTCCTGCAAACCGCAGCCCGGGGTAGGGCGGCTTTCTAGCCCTCTAGCGTCTGGGAGGGGGACGCGTATCTCGCAACCACTTCCGGTGTGGGAAAAAGAATGGCCCCGCTTTTACGTCTGGTGCACGAGACCGGCCCCTCTAGCTGACTTCCTGCGCAGGGAAGGGCCCTCTCGCTGGTCGTCGGCCATCCTCTTTCACCGCCTTGCGGTAAGGAAATGCCCCTGCAACTTCTGGTGTCAGAAATGCCCCTCTTCCCAGCCTTCAAATATGGGGAGAGCCTCTGGCTAATTTCCTGCGTCCTAAATACTCTTATTTATGATTTTCAGCTTGGGAAAGACCCCTTTCATTGACTTCCAATTAAGAAAGTCTCAGCTCACTGCGGTGTAGGGCGCGCCCCCGGCTGACTTCCTGGCTGGACACGCCCCCTCCTTGACTTCCTGGCTGAACACACCCCTCCTTTGCCTTCCTGTTTATGATGGCTCCTGTCTTCGTCACTTAACAATGGAGGAGATTCTGCCCTCCCTTTCTTCCCAAAGGCACAGGTCCCTTCTCTCTGCTCTTTTGGCCGGGAAAAGCCAGAGCTCCATACTCTGGACCCACAGACCTCCACACACGCCCCAGAGGTTTCCCTGATACTGCCCACTCCCGGCGGCAACCAGACTTCTGCACAGAGGAGAGATGTCATGCTCAGAGTCCGGCCCCCCACCTCCAAGGACCATCTCCTCTGGGCGGGCGTTGTTTTAGAGCTGTCCCTTGCCTGAGACCTGGCCCGGTGGACTCTGATCTTACGAACAGCCAATGTGGGGCGACAAAGTAGGACATCTGTCTGCAGGCCAGCCCCAGGACATCTACTTGCCAAAAGGAGGGAGACCAGCCCCTAGGGGGCCCAGAGCTCGGCAGGGCTGGGGTTAGTAAGAAGAGAAAACAGGGTTAGTAGGGGCTGGGTTAGTAAGTCAGAGCACAGCACCAGTGGACAGGGGCACCTCAGCAGACACACACAGGAGTCACTAGGAGAAAAGGAAGAATGCACACATGTCCGTTAGTTTGTTAGGGGATGGTCAGGGTGCAGTTGAGGCACCCCCAGAGTTAGACGGGTTAGTAATTGAACAAAAGAGCTGCCTACAGAAAAGAAAGCTGAGGAGGAGGAAGAACATGGGGAAGAGACAGTTTAGGGTTCAAAGCAAGTGTCTGGCCCCAGGCAGAAGGGTCTGTGTGCAGAACACCCAGAGAAACCAGGACCTGGGCAGGAGACGTTCTCAACCACATTTTTTGGGCCTCCCACCCCCAGCCTCATCTTTTTTTTTTTTTTAAGTATCTGCCATGTGTCAAGACCTTTAAACTCATGGAATCCCCACTGCAACCAGTGAGGTAAGTATCAGTACTCCTACCACTAAGGAACCGGGTTCAGAGAAGTGAGGTGACTTGCTCAGTCACCCACCAGGAAGCGGCAAAGTTGGTGAGTCTAATTTGCATGCCCTGTCCTGGAATGTGGGTCTGCACAAAGATCCCAGCCCCCAGGCAGGGCCTTCCAGAGCCTCAGCTGCCCCCATGTCCCAGCCTCTTGAAAGGTCCATGAGCTGCACAGTTAGTAGGATCTGGCTGCGCAAGGGTTAGTAGGGCATGCTCGGGCCTGGTTAGTGGGTTAGTTGGTTGGCAAAAGGCCAGGCACCTTGTCACACGCCACAGCATCCTGGCCGAGCCCTGGGTTAGTAGGTTAATCACACCATGCAACACTGTTCCGGCCTCTCCAGCTCAGCTCCAGAGGCCTCTTCTCCCTGCCAGGCTGGGAGTGGGGACTGACCAGGGCAGGGGGTCTGCCTCTAAGCCCCTCAGCCACACCAGAATCAAGCCTAACCACACAGACCCCACCCAGAAGCATTTTGCTTCCCTATTTCTTGGCTGTAGGTCTCAGAGCCCTCCCCTCAAAGAAAACACTTCACTTCCCCTGAAAATGTACCCTACTTGTCCTGGATGGAAACCCCCTGCCTAATCCTGGTCAGCCCCTTCCCAGAGGACTGGATCGTGTCACACTTCGGCATATACACGCACACACCAACATCTTTCCACGTGAGATCTGGTCCCTTACAGCCACCATGCTTGGTGGACATCCTCCCATCACTGATTGCCAGGCCTCTGGTCACTCCAACCCCTGTCCTGCCCTCCCCCATACAAAAACTACGTAAGACTGGCCAGGCTCCTGAACCAAGTTTGGACTCCCCTCTCCTGGTCTGTTTCCTTTTCCAACCAGTGCTGCAGAGTCCCTGTGTGTGCCCGTTATGCCCTCTCCTTTTCCCACAGAACCCCAGCCTCGCATCTCCCATGGTTCTAAAAGACGCTCCATGGGAACAGGATTCTGTGGCCAGAAACTGGGGAGCACTTCCTCATCTTGTCATGAGTATTTGAAATTCCCATTTGCATTTTATAAAGGCTCTGGCACGTCCTGCACTTACCAGAAAGAACCCAGCTGAATTTAAACTCCCCTTCCCACCCCTTATTTTAAAGAGCTAACATCCCCTAGAACTTACTTACTTTGAGAATTTCTCCCAGAGGCTCTCACTAAGCCATGTCTTTCTCATCCTTCATGGTCCTGGTTAGTTCAACCTTGCTAGGAAGCTGCTTCACACTGCTGCAGCCCTCTCTAGGGTCCCAATCCCAGCCCCAAGCACTTAGAACCTGTGCCTCAGTAGACTTTTATGACACTGTCTCACACTCTGAGCTGGTTTTATCCCACCCGGCATGACCGTGAAATCCTAAAGGTTTGAACTACAACCAGATTGTCACCTGTATTCCCCCAGAGTGGCTAGCACCGAAGAAGGTGCTCAATTGCCGATGAGAAGAATGTAAGCACCCCAGGAAGCATTGTTACTATAGGGCCATAAAATGCTGGCCCCTCCTCAGACTGATTAGAAAGGGATCAGAAGATGCTGAGTTTGACAGTCCAGAGAGCCAAAACTAGTTAAACCCCAACTCTAAACTCCCAGATGGCACCGGAGCATTTACCAAGCACCTACCAGGAGTCAGACACTGTGCTAGGCACATGGTCTCATTGAATCCTCCTTGCACCCACCTGGTGAGCATATGCCTCCCATTTCACAGAGTGGAAGTTGAGACTCACATAAGTGAGGTGATTTGCCCAAGGTGGCACAGCAGTGTGCACCTGAGACCTGATCTGGCTTCAAAGCTCAGGCTCTTCTCAGGACATGGCTCTCCTAGAGGCTCCTTCTTGCTGCACTGGGTTCACCAGTTCCAGGTGTCCCCAGAGCACCCCCTGAGCCACCCCAGTACAGTACCTATGGCTCTTGTTGTCTGCCTTCCAGACCTCTGCTCCTCCTCCCCCTCCCTGTGGGGGTGGGAATTCTGAAGGGGAGATGGCCCCAGCTTTCTGTCTGTGGTGCCCTGTTGTGGGCTGGTTGTGTCCCCTCCCCCAAATGACTGTGTTGAAGCTCCCTCGTGTGACTGTCTTTGGAGGCAGGCCTTTGAGGGGTTGACTAGGGTTAAATGAGATCATAGGGTGGGGCCAAAACCCAGTAGGACTGATGTCCTTACAAGAGGAGGAAGAGATACCAGAGCTTGCTCGCACCCTCTGTCTCCCCTCAGAGAAAGGGCCACATGCAAGCGGAGAGATGCCATCGGCAAGCAGAGGAGACAGGCCTCGCCAAAACCCAACCCTCACACCTTGATCTTGGACTTTCCGGCCTCCAGCACAGTGAGCAGATAAATGTCTGGTGTTGAGGCCACCCAATCTGGGGTACAGCAGCCCCCAGCTGATGAACGCACACCCTCTCCCCACCCTGGGAAAAGAACACCGGGCTTTAAACTTGCCTAGGGAAGACCACAAGCTACTATCCTGCAAACACTGGAACTGTCTCCTCTGGAAGGGGCTGTTGTCGGAGGTGAAGCTTGGAGAGGTGAGTGTGCGGGAAAACTACCTGTGGAGGATGTGAGGGCCTGTCCCACCAGTCTCTGCTTCCCAAGGACAGTGCAACTAGGAAAGCATCCTGAGATTGAGCTCGGGGAACCCCTCAAGCCTTTCATTCCCTTTGAATGGCAGGAAGAAGACCCAGGGCTGTGTGTCTCCTTCTGGCAACGGGACCCTCTCTTCTCAGGATGGCGGCCCCTCCCAGAGCTCAATAACACTGGGGGAAGGCCTGGGTTCCTTCCAGGCCTTCACTGCCTCCTCCTTGTAGCCACCAGAGAGAGGAGAGACATGGAAAAGCCCCACCCAAAAGCCCCCACAAAACTGACAATTACACACAGGGCAGACGGCGAAAGACAGACTACACCAGCAGACCCAAGGAGCTGCATCTGCTCTCCCACCAGCAGCCCTCCCCAACTTCCATCCCTGCTCCTGTCCCATCCCACAGGGTCCTTTGAGACCCAGCCCTAGGGAGGGTATGGTTGGTGGGGCCTTGGCCCAGGCCAAGATCTGTCTGGTCTCCAGTAGGGATGCAAGTCCACACAGGGTCAGGAAGGGGCCACCAACCCCAACAGTGGGGCCCAGCGGGTGGGGTCTGAGCAGGTGAGGCTGCTGGGCCTCCCTCACACGCCTTGAGCTGTCCGCCAGAGTCAGGTCCAGTCCTCAGCTGAGCATCAGCCAGGAAGGCTTTTATCCATGGGAGGCTCCATCCCAACAGGCAGGAAGGTTGCGATCATCAGGGAATCACCCAGGTTCCAGAAAACCACCAAAGGCTGCTCCCTGGGCCACTGTGGCCAGAGTCCAGAGTCGCCGAGCTCCAAGGAGAAGACTAGGCTAGGAGTCCTGGAGATGTGGCCTGGGTGGAGGCACCTGGGGGAGACACAGCAAGTAAGGCTGAGGCCACAGCCTCCATCCCCCCAGTCACCTGAGGGGAACATGCTCAGCAACCCCCAGTCTTTCTCCTGTGCCCCCAACACCCACGCAGGGTAGAAGTGAGGGCTTTGGACCCTAACAACTTCTAGAAGAAACAGGAATAGAGAGGAACTGATGAAAGCTGACCACCAGAGTTGGCTCAGGGGACCAGAGGGAGAGCAGTGAGGGAGCCCATAGGCAGCCCCAAGAGCATCGCAGGGAAGGGCCAGGGCTCGGTGGGTGGACAGAATCTTCAGAGTTCTCGGGTGGCTTTTACAACACCCCTGCCGAGAGGACCTCTGCATACCAGCACCTTCAACACACACCCCTTGCCCAGGACAGGGAGCTCACCCCCTCGCTGAGACTGTGATAAGATGTTCTTACATGAAGATCCATGAGGACGGGCCCACATCTCTGTTCACCTCTGGACCCTGGACATCTGGCTCAGAGAAGGTGCTTGGTCCACATTGGTGCTGAATGAAGGAACACGCTCGAATCTCTGCCATGAGCCCACTCACAGTGCTCTTGATTCCGCCCCACCCACCCCCACCAAGACCACGCAGGACAAGTCTTGCAGCCTTGTGACTCCCAGGCCTTCTTCTCAGGGGCACAAGTGTGCTGGCTGGCTCTGGGCCTGGGAGGGGACAGTCTACCCCCATGGCACTAAGCGCAACACAACCCCCTCCCTCCCCACACTTGACCAGGCTTACCTGGCAGCACCCAGCCAGTACACAGCAGCCCAGGCCTGGCTCCCAGCGCTGTCCCACACAGACCCCACAGGCCCATCCTGAAAGACAAAAGTGCCAACCACGCTGCAGGAGAAAACTGCACCCAGGCCCCCTCCCCAGGTCTGGCCGGAACTCTGCTGGAAAGAGGATGGCCCAGGGCCAGAGAGGCTGGGCCCAGGCGCATCACCCCACCTCCCTTTCTCCCACCCAGGACATCCCTAGAGAGAATGGGGGGGGAGGTGGCTTTCCCTGTTCCCCAATAACAGCAGGATGTAACCCAGGAGAAAGTGGGACAAACGGCAGCTTGGTGACAGAGGAGCGGGAGCGCTGGACAGAGGGTCAGGAACCCAGAATCCTGATCCCAGCTTTGCCCCCACCACACAGTGTGGAAGGTCTATCCCTTCTTTGGGCCCCCCGGCCTGGGAGCAGCCCTGGTAGCTACCCAAGGAGCACAACAGGAACCCACCATGTGGGGCAGTGGTGGAAACTTCTGCCCTGCCGTCATTATTTTTCTGCTCCCCTCATTCTTCCCTGCCCTTTCCTGATGCCTCATGAACCACAGGAAACGTGGGGAACCAGAGGCCCGGGTGGGGCTCTTTTAAGGCCATCCCATGTCTGAAGAAGACCAGAGCATGCCCACTAATCCTGGACCATCTGCCAGGTTTTGCTGTTGGTGACAACCACACTGTCCCAGTCAACTGGCAGATCTGAGCCAGGAGGGTCGGGGGCCCACTCAGCATGTTTTCAGAGCTTGCATTTGCCACTTGAGTCTTGAGGCTCATGTTCAGAGCTGGAGATGTCCTCAAACCCTCATGCTGAGGAAAATGTGTCCCAGGCACAGTGCACTTGATGGCAAGACCGAGGAACCTGGCCACGGTTTATGAATAGGATCACTAAAGATCCAGATGCGAAGATGAGGGCCAGTCCATCACCAGGGAGCCCACAGTCTCCTCCTAATACCAGATCTACAGGTCCACAAGATGAAGTCAGTTAACTCAGTGACAAAAAGTTCCCGATGGTAACATTTAAAAATACTAGTCCTGATGCCAAAAGTAGGCTGTGAAAATCACCTTTTCTGGGGGCCCATGAAAGGGAGACAAACTCTTTCTGCCATAGAGGTAAAAAGCAAATGAGATACATCACCCATCTCCCTTCCCACTTTGGGATTCTAGGATACTGCGCTTCCCAGCACAGACCAGGAAAGGGCAGGCTGGTAGGCTGGGGGCTGGTAGGTTTGAATACTTATCTGCGAGGCTGCTTCCCGGCGTGGTTGGAAATGCCCTTCTCTCTTCTCTATCCCAGGAACTTGCTGCACTCTGTAAACAGACCCTGGGCTGCTCAGAGGAGCGCTGCTGGACCCTGTCCCTGTGGACCCAGAATCCCTGCTATTAATCAGATGATAGAGGTTTCAAGGGAACTTCAGCTCCTGGATGAGATTGACACCGTCTTAGAGGGAAGAATGGAAGACATGGGCTTTGGAGTCAGAAAAACCTGGATGCGACTGTGGCTCCCACACCCCCATGTACTCAGTGTGTGACTCAAAGTTAGGTATTTTCAGGCTGGGCATGATGGCTCATGCCTGTAACCCCAGCACTTTAGGAGGCTGAGTCGAGAGGCTCACTTGAGCCTGAGAATTTGAGGCCCCAATGACTTATGATCGTGCCACTGCACTCCAGCCTGAGCAACACAGCAAGACCCTGTCTCTAAAAGGAAAAAAAAAATTTTAAGCTTAATTATTTTCAAAGCTCAGCCAGTGCCTGGCCCACAGTAAGTGTTCAAAACATTAATTTCACCAATCAATAGTTTAAACTTTAAGTAGCAGGCACAAAGATGAATGAAATCAGGTCCTCTGCAGCAACATGGATGGAGCTGGAGACCATGATCCCACGCGAACTAGCAGGAACGGAACACCAAATACCGCCTGTTCTCACATATATGTGGGAGCTAAACAGTCACAAAGATGGAAATTACAGACAATGGGGACACCAATAAGGGGGGATGGCCAGAGCTTCAGAAACTACCAGCCGGGCTCAGTGGCTCAGCCTGTAATCCCAGCACTTTGGGAGGCTGAGGTGAATGGATTACCTGAGCCCGTGGGTTTGAGACCTGCCTGGGCAACTTGGCGAGACCTCATCTCTACAATAAATCAAAAAATTAGCCGGGCGTGGTAGCATGCACCTGTAGTTCCAGCTACTTGGAAGGCTGAGGTGGAAGGATCGCCAGAGCCCAGCAGGTCAAGGCTGCGGTGGCCGGGAGCGGTCACTGCACTCCAGTCTGGGTGTCAGAGTGAGACTCCAACTCAAAAAAAAAAAAGAGAAAAGAAACTACCTGCTGGGCACAGTGTTCACTAGTTGGGGAGTGGGCCACCTGAGACCCCATCCCCCCCACTAAGCAACATGTAACAAATGCACATGTATACCCCTGAATCTAAATTTTTTTTATTAAAATAAGTAAATAAATAAACTTTAAGTTAGTCTTTATGTCACATTTGTATTCCAGAAAATACGGACCATATTTATTTTCTGGCATCCCATTTAGGATGGAGGTGGACAGACCCCAGATAGGCAACATGGATCAAATTAAATCCCCTAGCCTGGTGAATTGATAAGCAAATTGTGGCACAATGGAATCTACTCAGCAATAAAAAGGAATAAACCATGGATACACACAAAGACACAGACAAACCTCAAAAAATTAGGATAAGAAAAGAAGATGGCACCACGGAACACATGTTGCATGATTCCATTTATGCAAAATGTCCAGAAATGAAACATAGATCAGCAGTTTCTGGGGTGAGGAAACTACTTGCACGACTTGGTAAATTTATTAAAAAATCATTGAATGAGGCCAGGCACGGTGGCTCATGCCTGTCATCCTAGCAGAGGTGGAAAGATTGCTTGAGTCCAGGAGTTTGAGACCAGCCTGGCAATATAAGGAGACCGTGTCTTTACAAAAAATCAAAATATTGGCCAGGCATGGTAGCATGTGCCTGCAGTCCCAGCTACTCGGGAGGCTGAGGCAGAAGGATTGCCTGAGCCCAGGAGGTTGAGGCTGCCATGAGCCATGATCGTGCCACTGCACTCCAGCCTGGGTGACAAAGTGAGACCCCAACTCAAAAAAAAAATGGGTGAGTTATACGATATTTAAACTACCTCAATAAAGCTGGACAAAGAAAAAATTGAACTACTGAGACATGCAACAAGAAAGATGAACCTCAAAAACATCACATTGATCAAAAGAAGTCAAACACAGAAGATTCCACGAATATGGAACCCAAGAAAGAACTAACCTATAAGTTGTTGGAAGTAAATCAGTGGTTGGCTGAGGCTGAGGCTGGGGCTGGAGCCAGAAGGGGACTGGCCGGAAGACCCAGGGGAACGTTTAAAAGTGATGTGATAGCTGGGCTCGGTGGCTCAGCCTGTAATCCTGCACTTTGGGAGGCCGAGGTGAGTGGATTGCCTGAGCCCGAGGGTTCGAGACCCGCCTGGGCAACTTGGCGAGACCTCATCTCTACAATAAATCAAAAAATTAGCCGGGCGTGGTAGCGCGTGCCTGTAGCTCCAGCTACTTGGATGACTGAGGCAGAAGGATCACCAGAGCCCAGCAAGTCGAGGCTGCGGTGGCCAGGAGCGGCCATGCACTCCAGTCTGGGTGACAGGGTGAGACTCCAACTCAAAAAAAATAAAAAATAAAAATAAAAGTGATGTGATGTTCTATATCTTGATTGTAGCAGTGGTTACACAGACTTAAATATTTGTCAAGCCGGGCTCGGTGGCTCAACCTGTATTCCCACGCTTTGGGAGACTGAGGTGAGTGGATTGCCTGAGCCTGCAGGTTCAAGACCTGCCTGGGCAACTTGGCGAGACCTCGTCTCTACAATAGTCAAAAGAAAAATTAGCCGGGCATGGTAGCACACGCCTGTAGTTCCAGCTACTTGGAAGGCTGAGGCGGACGGATCACTGGAGCCCAGCAGGTCGAGGCTGCTGTGGCCGGGAGCGTGCCACGGCACTCCAGTCTGGGCGACAGACTCCAACTCAAAAAAAAAAAAATAGAGAACTGGAACTGAGAAGGGCCAGATCAAAGGCCACACAGAGACCTCATGGTGGTGCCAGGGCCCCAACATCTCAGCTCACACTAGGCCACATGGAGCCCCCTACCTTCAAGCCAAAATCAAGAAGCCCATCAGAGAGGCATTGACTAAGGAACTGGGAGCCAGAAGGTTGTCAGAGAGCTCTCCTACCTCTGAGATGCTGGAGGTCTGTACACATACAGATTTCATGGTGGATCTGGCCTCGAAGCATGAAGCTGGACTCCACCACCCCCAGTGTATGCAGGAAGGGCGGGAGGGTCACCTTGTTTATGCCTTTGATGTCAGTGGGGTCATGGCAGCCACATGTCTGGAACCACACGCGTGAACAGACGCCTCCAGCTGTCATCGAGAGAGAGATAGGAGTGAGGAAGTAAATAAGCACCCCGTGGGCACGCTGGAGAATAGATGTCAGGGTCCTGTGTCAGATCACAACATTTGCCAAAATTGACCTCGGATGCAGAGCCCAAGCATCTTGGTCAAGCCAGTGTCAACCGAAACATCCTAACCTGGACTTTAGGGCATGGAGTCCTGCCTGCTCTGTCACCAGTTAACTTTGTGGTCTTAAGCAAGTCCTTCACCACTCTGAGCCTCTGTCTTCTTTTTTTTTTTTTGAGTTGGAGCTCACTCTGTTGCCGAGATTGTAGTGCAGTGGCCACTCCCGGCCACCGCAGTCTCAACCTGCTGGGCTCCAGCGATCCTTCCGCCTCAGCCTTCCGAGTAGCCAGAATTACAGGCGCGCGCTACCACGCCCGGCTGATTTTTTGATTTATTGTAGAGATGAGATCTTGCTGCCCAGGCGGGTCTCGAACCCACAGGCTCAGGCAATCCACTCACCTCAGCCTCCCAAAGGCGCAGGATTACAGGCTGAGCCACCGAGCCCGGCTAGAGCCTCTGTCTTCTAATCCATAAAACAGGGATCACAGCAGTGCCCACCTCATGGGGTGGTTGTAAGGATTAAATGAGGTGGTAAGTACTGCCTATCAGCTCGAATGTTGCCATTTTCTTGCATTCTTATTATTATTAGCATCGCCAGCACCGCTCGTTAACACCACCCATGGGATATCCAGTTTCCCCTAAACAGTGTGCGCTGCTCCTGGTGGCAGATGGCCAGGGAAATATACACTGGTTGCATTTTAGAATCTTTCTGGGTTTTTTGGTCTTTTTCCCTGACTCTGGAATAAAATCTCCACTTAGAGATCTGAAGCACGCAAGAGAGTTGACCCAAATTGCTGTGGATGAGTGAGCACCCAGAGATACCGGAAGCTCCCAGGAATAATGAGATGTGGGTACACCTCACGGGAGACACGCTGAGAGTGGACACTTCTGCAGAGGACAAAGCACTGCTTGATGAATTCAAACACAATGCCCAAAAGAGGGGAGATTCAAAATTCACATCACCTCCAAACAAGAAAACCAGTGGAGGGAGAAGAAAGAAAAGCAGAAGCAGGAAGGAGGGAAAAGAAGCTAAGCTCACACTTAGGAGAACAGATACTAGTTGAGGGCACCTTTATCTACGTGACAAAACAATGACTTGGGTTTTATTATCTCCATTCTACAGATGTGGAGACTGAGGTTCAGAGTAACATGCCTTGGTCTGAGGCCACTCAGCTAGAAAACAGTGCAACCAGGATCCTAAACAGGCCTGTCGGACCCCAAAGGGGCAGAAGACACTTTCAAATATAGGCGGGGGGACTAAATGAGCAAAGACTCAAGGAAAGTGGTTATGAACTTCAAAGGCCCTGGCCTTCGCATGACTATGACTGCGAGAAAACTGGCCCGTGATCACTAAATCATCTCAGGCTGGTTTATTTCAGTTGCTTTCATGGTCTGGAGGCGACTGATGAAGTTCACTTTTAGGAGAGGGAGTGACATAGAGTAGGAGTTAAAACACATTTTCAGAGTCTGACTAGATACAGATTTGAATCCTGACTCTACAACTCCCTTGCTGTGTGACCCTGAGCTAGTCATTCCACCTCTCTGAACCTGCTTTTCATCTGCAGTGCCTGATTCCCTGCCTTCTCATGGCACCTCTGTGAGGCAACACCCAGTGAGAACCTTGGTAAAGGCAGAGCTGGTTACCATTCATCATCTCTCCACACCCTTGCATACACAATATTCAGCCCCCTGCCTCCCTTCCGTGACATATCCAGTACTTCCAGAGGGGCCCACTTGGCACCACAAGGGAGACGGGGACACCTGCCCCAGCTGATCTGATCAGTGTGGAATGGGGTGAGGAGACAGATGTCCCCCTCAGCCAGACTTCCTCCGTGCCCTGAGAGCCTCTGGCTATTGTAACTCGGAGCTGGAGCTGACAGATGAGCCAAGCCTCAGAGGGAAGGGAACCTCTTGAAACAAAAGACTAGCCCGTAAGCCATTCATCAGCCCCTTGAACCTGCACAATGGACCCAACGCCCTAGAAACACACGGCTCAAACAGCCTGATGGTCACCCGGGAGACGAACCAGCAGCCTCGACAGAACAACTGAGCAAATACACCAAGTATCAACACAAGCATCAGCTGGCATCCAGTGAGTGCACTATATAGCATTAACTAGCTTTGTTAAGCACCCGCCGGGCACTCTACACACACTGGTCCATCACCTCACAACAGCTTTTCAAAGCAGGATTATCCCCATTGTACAGATGAGGAGATTGAGGCCCAGAGAAGGGAACTGACTTCCTCACTGAAGTTGACACAGGTGTGGAGAAGGGTTTGCATGCTGATCTGTGTGACTCTCATCTGCTTCTGTTTCCACCACACTGCGCTGCCTTGATGAACACAGACTCTCAGAGTGCAAACCTGCCCTGGGAAGAAGCATGGACCAGGTCCAGAAGAAAGGACATCAAAGTGAAAACAAAATTGGAAACAATGAGCAGGACTGCAACAATAGGGAACTGAGTAGACCATGTTTGTCTATTCCATGAAACACTAATCTCTCTTATAATGATTTCTGCAAAGGTCATAAAAACATGGAGAAACATATCAAAATAGCATATATGCAATACAATTCCAATTATTATTTTTAGTAATAAAAAAATACTGGAGGAAGGCTGGTTGTGGTGGCTCACACCTGTAATCCCAGCACTTTGGGAGGAGGCCCAGACCAAAGGATTGCTTGAGGCCAGAAGTTCAAGACCAGCTTGAGCAACATAGCGAGACCTCATCTCTACAAAACATTTTTTTAAAAATTAGCCAGGTGCAGTGGTACGTGCCTGTAGTCCCAGCTACTAGGGAGGCTGCTGGAGACTGCAATGAGCTATGATGACACCACTGCACTCCAACCTGTTTGTGAGACCCTGTTTCTAAAAATAAAGAAGAAAGAAAATACACCAGAAGAATGAAAACAGAATTTTCTTCTCGTTTTTTTGGTCTTTTCTGCAACTACCATGTGTTTTATTAAACTTATTAAATTTGAAAAAATCAGCAAAACTTATAAAGTTCTCATTTTTAATGCAAGCATAGAGAATGTTGCCTAAAGCTGGTGGAAAAAGGTTATGGTTGCTTTTGGGGACTCAAGATTTCAGCTCTCTCCCCTGCTGAGGGATGAGAATTAAGCTAAAAATGCAGCAGGAAGGATGTATAGGGAGATTTCAGGACAGTCCTCAAGATGGCAAGGGTCATTAAATAATAAAATAGACGGGCAGACGGGACGTGGAGGATGTTCACATAAAATTCTTTCAACATGAAAGTAGCCAAACCCGGAGCGGGTTAAGTTCAATGCCACCCCAAGATAGGCGCTGGCAAGATGCCCCGAAAATCGCTTTGGTCAGACTGCTACGTGGCTGTGGCCTCGGGTGAGGGGGGGGAGCGCACTGTCCCCTCAACAGATGATCGGACCCCTGCAGGAGGAGGAAGAGCAGGTCTGAGGAAACACCCAGATGCTCAGCCCCACCCCAAACCTGCTGACTCATCTCCTGGCCACGTGGCTCGGACATCTGCGTATTCCAAGCAGTCTGAGAACCACCGTCCTCAGGTTTCCCTGTCTGTCAAGTGGAATTACTCATCCCTGCCCCGCGCCTGCCCCCGCCCCCTCCCTGGGAGATCGCGACGCTCCCAGATGCTCCTAGATGGGAATGCGCTTTGGAAAGCGAAGCCCTGCTCCCAGAGCAAGGGATCCGCTCTGGGCGGTGTTCAGCCCGAAGCTGGCAACTAGGGAAAAACAAAGGCTCTTCCCGCAAGTTCTCCCGCGGTCATCTCCCCCTTCCTCCCCTCCCCCGCAGCAGGTGGGGGCGTTTTCCCCGGCGCGCACTGCAGTGGGGTGTGCGCGCCAGCGATCCCGGGCGCAGGGTAGCCGCGGGTCTGGAGCCTGGGATGAGGGCGGGGAGATGCAGGGGCCCCGGGCCTCGCCCCTGCACGGGCTGAGAAACAATTTCTCTAGCTCAGGGCCCTCTGCTGGAGGAGAGGAGAGGTCTGGCCCCTTCCCTCCCAAATGCTCAGCCTCTCCAGGGAGTGTACTGGGGAACCGACTGGTGGGTTCCGGGATCTCCCCAGTCCCGTTTGGGGTTGCAACATGGGCTTTACAGTCCGACATATCTGCATTCGGAAGAACTGGCTGTGTGACCTTGGACGTGCCGATAACCTTCTCTGAGCCTCCATTGCTTCATCCTTAAAATGGGGTTCTTACCACCTCGTGGGACTGTTGTGATAATACATGCAAAATACTAGGCAAGTCTCTGGCACAGAGTCACCTCTCCGTAAACTGAAGTATTATCATTATCAATGTCACTATTTTTTTTTTAACGAGGGCGGTACACAGGCCCTCTCCAGCCCTTTGGAGCCACACTGGACATCTAGGATTTGAGTCCCAGAAGTGAAGGAACGGCAGGCGCTGAGGGTGGCCTGGATTTGAGGAAAGGGGAAGACCCCGCCCCGCCACCCCACCCACCCCCAGTCTCGAAACCATCTGGCCGGTTAACTGCTCACCTGGTGGGCCGAGAAGGTTCTAGGGTCCACACCCCCAGTGTCTGTCTGGTAGCGGGGGGAAGGGAGGGGTCTTTGTTCCGTTTCAGATCACGACTGCAGGACTCCCCCCCATCCGCACCGGACTCCGACGCATCCCCCTTCCCCATCCCACGCCCCATCCCGGTCTCGGCTGCATTTGACCATTGCGGGCTGCGGAGTCTCTTCATCCACCCAGTGCGGGGCGCTTCAGGCGGCATCGGCCACCCCCGAACCCAGTCCTGGGACTCGGGTACCCACCCTCGGCCCCAGCCTAGGGGAATGGAGCCGTTCCTTCGCGCAGGGACACGGACGCCTGGGGAGACAGGGCTGGCGGGACAGGGCGGCGACTTACCTCGGGAGCGCGGTCCTGCGAGTGCAGAGGGCTCTTTGTGCCCCGGCTCACAGCACAGAACTAGGGGAGCCCCTGCAAGCGCCTCCCACCGCAAACTCCTCCCTGCGCTCGTCCGCAGCCTCCCTCCCTCCGTCCCCAGAGCGCAGCCGGCGTCGTCTTTGTAGATGCTGCAGCGCCCATGAAATTTTAATGCGGGAGCGGCTGGCGGGCGGAGGCGCCTGGCCCCCGGTCTCGCCTGGGCCTCCCCCCGCCTCTCCGCTCCCCTGCAACCCGGCACTATCCCCCGCCACCCCGCCGCAGGGGCCCGGCCGGGGTCGCGGGGTGCGGCTGGGCTTGGGGGGTGCACGCCGCCGCCTCCGCGGCACAAAGGGGCACGCTCGGCCTCCCGCGTCCCCGCCCGCGGCGCTGCCATGGCAACGCTGGCCGGGCCGCACCCGGCCGCAGGGAGCTCGGGCTGAAGAGGCGCGCGGGCGGTGCGATCGCGGACGCGGGGAGCCGAGGCCGGGGTCCCGGAGTAAGAGGACAGACGACACGGGTCCTGGGATGGCACCAAGTGCTTAACCTGCAGGGGCTCGGGTGCATACCTCTCGGTTAACCGCACTAGCTGGGCGTCTGGCTATGTCTGTAACTTCATGCCTCTACACCATTTGGCCTAACAACATTCATAGGTTGAGTCTTGTTTGAGACTGCCGCCTAGGCTGGAGTGCAGTGGTGTGATTATAGCTCACTGCAGCCTCGAACTCCTGGGCTCAAGCGATCCTCCCGCCTCAGCCTCCCGAGTAACTGGGACTATAGGCGTGTGTTACCATGCCGGGCTTACTCTATTATTTTTTAACTGCCCTCTCCCGTGCACCTACTATTTTCTAGAGCAGGGATGCTAGAAAGTGGCCCTGATGCAGTGGCTCTAGAGTGGATTTCTGGACCAGCAACTTCTATGGCTCCTGGGAACTTGTTAGAAATGCAGGTTCACAGGCCCCACCCCAGAGCTACTGAATCAAAAACTCTGGTGAAAGCCGGAGATCTATGTTTCAGCAAGTCCGTCTGGGGATTCTCATGCACATTCAAGCTGGAGAACCACTGTGCTAGAACATTTCAATGACCTCTAATGCCAAGTGTCTTGGGTTTAAGTTCCAGTTCTGTTCATACCCCTGGCCAGATGTGACCTTAGGCAAGCTACACACCCTTCCTGAGACTCAGTTTCTAGTCCTTAAGGTAGAGATTAACAATGGACTCCACATTGCAGGGAGAAATGAGGGAAGGGTTCTTAGCACAGTGCCTGGCACTTAGTAAGGGCTCAGGATATGTTCCCATTATTAGACTATGCCATCTCCTTTGTCACACTTCCGTGTATATGGTGTATCATCTTCATTGCTCAGATAAAGAGGCTCAAAGGGGCAATTAGAGTTGCTCACAGGCACTTTAAGGGA
The DNA here is from genome assembly GCA_027257055.1 of Cephalopachus bancanus. Lineage (NCBI taxonomy): Eukaryota > Metazoa > Chordata > Mammalia > Primates > Tarsiidae > Cephalopachus > Cephalopachus bancanus. The sequence goes on along the minus strand of JAPVLO010000261.1, from coordinate 947,044 downwards.
CTCAGATGTATGTCAGTCATTTGTTTCAGGTTCCAACTTTCCTAGCTGCCCTTGAGACTACACATCTCTTGCCAGGACCCCCAGCCATGGTCTTCAGAAAATACAAACCCAGTTCAACAAACCTACAGCACATTTCCAATGTGTCTAGCCCAAGGCCATTGCAGAAAGCTTGAGGACCCCAGGGAGGCCTCAGACACTGTCTACCCCCTGGCAGAGCTAATAGTCCTACCAAGGAAGTAAGACCCACGTAGATCAGTCAGAGAAAAGGCAAGTCAGGCTGTGGCCACAGCACTGCCCAGAGAACACAGCCAAACTGTTGCCATCCTCCGGTCTACAACCTCCCCCAATTCACCTGTCTAGTCTCCTAGGAAATAGGGTTTGGTCAACCCCACTCATTCAGGTGCACATAGGGGCCACCATTTTCTTTTTTAAGTATTCCCAAGATACCTGTTTCATAACCCATTCCCAAATTCTCCCGAGTATCAGCCCATTGTTTCCAATATCTGCTTGGAAAAAAATTCGAGTCACCTGTCTGCCCCAAACTTTTTCCTTTCCCCGGGACTTCTGAAGGATGAGCAATAATGGGCCTATGGCACTATTTCAACATGTCTTTGGCTCTAGGGAAAGGTTTTCAAGGCAAGCAGTGGGGCAGGGTGGGGCAATGTGCCCATTCCAAGGTACCATGGCTCACTCCAAACAGATCATGCCAGACTTGGATGGACTCCGGCGAGTCGAACACTGAGTAACACTAGTATGAGGGGCCAGACTCTCACGTCCATCCTGCAGACACTAAACCAGCCTGGGCTTCCTCTGTCCCCTGTGCTCTACCATGGTTCACTTTCTTATCACCGGGCAGGCCAAACTGGCTCTCCTGGGGGATTCAGCTGGCCCTTTGCCCTCCTTTTGTCTGTCTGTTGAATGCCTCTGTCATGAGCAAAACCTTCCCTGGCACCCTCCATTCCCCTAGGAAGGGTTAGAGACCTTGGGTGGCCTCCCTCATCTCCCTTAGGCTCAGGGCACAGCCAGGACTTCCTTTGGGATTGAAGAGCTGACATCCTTCTTGTCTCCCCATTGATATGACTCTCTCCCTCACTTTATCCTATGGTAGACCCAGCACACACCCTGGCATGGTAAATGTCATCCTCCCCATCACTGGCCAAGAGTTCCCGCCTTCCAAGAAACATTGATGGGGCTAACTTGGGCCCAAAAACCCACGAGCAAATGAGAGTACTCCAAAGAGACACATCATCGTTCCCCCTATTGCCTCTCTTGAAATGATCTGACACTTGTACGTGTCTGTTGCCATGGCAACAGAAGTAGGCACCAGATGCACTTCAGAATAAAGTTTGCTCCTTGGAGCTGGACCAGTTGATTACCTTGCCTCCTCCCATGTGGCACCATGACTTCAAGGATCTGCCAGTTAGACAGATGCCACCCAACACCCCCAGATTTCCAGGGAAATTCTGCCATTGGCAACATGTCCAGGAAAGGGGAAATTGAGTCCCTCTGTATCCCTAGAACTGCCTCTGGAGAGACGAGGGTGGCCCAGGAGGCTAGGGTTCCAGTTGGAACTCTATTATCAGCCTACCGAGTGCTTTTAAAAAAGGCGGGGAGGGGGTGAAATTGACATACTCTAAAACTAACCATTTTAAAGTGTACAGTTTAGTGGCATTTAGCACATTGACAGTGTTGTACAACTACCAGCTCTACCTAGTTCCAAGACGTGCTCATCACCCCAAACAATGCTCCACACCTTTAAGCAGTTATTCCTCATTTCCCCTTCATCCCATTGAATGGAGCCATACAATATGGGACCTTGTGTGCCCACTTCTTTCACTCAGCGTAGTGCTTTTGAGGCTCAGCCACATCGTGGCACAGCTCAGCACTTCATTCCTATTATGACTGAATAATATTCCATCGTATTGTATGAATAGAACACAATTTGCTCATCCATTCATCGCCAATGGACATGTGGGTTGTTTCCACCCTTTGGCTACTGCGAACAGTGCAACTATGAATACAAATGTGCAAGTATTCATGAGAGGCCCTCTTTTCAGTCCTTTTGAGTATTACCTCTTGGTGCCAAATCTCTTGTTCTGCTCCCCCATTGCACCTAGGCAAGGGGATTCCAGGGTCAGCAGCAAGATGGGCTTCTCCTTCCAATAGACATTCCCCTATTCTCAGTACCACTTCTCTGCCTAACCACACCTGCAGCCCTCTGAGGAAAAGCTTGGGAAAAGTCAGATTGTGTCTGCCCTCCAGTCATGTTACTGACAGACTGTACTGTCCATTGAGGATCAGGCGACCTTCTCTTTGCTCTTCTCTGAGCCAGCAGCTCTTGGTCACATCCAGATAGAAAATTTCACCTTGACTCATCAAAGTAGTAATTCTGGCCTGGCATGGTGGTTCACAACTGTAATTCCAGCACTTTGGGAGGCCCAGGTGGGAGGATTGCTTGAACCCAGGAGTACCAGACCAGCCTAGGTAACATAGCAAGACCTCATCTCTACAAAAAAAAATCTCCAGATGCGGTGGCACATGCCTGTAGTCCCAGGTACCCATGAGGCTGAGGCAGGAGGATCATGTGAGCCCAGGAGATCGAGGCTGCGATGAGCTGTGATTATGCCACTGCACCCCAGAGTGGGCCACCGAGTGAGATCCTGACTCAAAAAAAAAATAGAGAAAGAAAAGAAGAGAAAAAGCAACCATTTTCACCAGGGATGAGGGTGGGGCTCCCTGAGTTCAGGAGTGTTTGTTTGTATAGCATAGGAGAGCAGCATTTGATGTGGCCCAGAAAAAAAAAAAAGTGCATTTCAACAATTCTCTGAGCTACAAAATTTCCCTGCCCCCGATCACTTTCAGACCCAGTGAACTTGACCTCTTGCCCACTTGCATGCCAGACACTCTTCCAAGTGCTTTGGTCACATTCTCTCTCACCCCCTCAGAGAAGTGTTGGTGTCATCTTCATCTAGCAGTCAAGGAAAGCAAGGCTCAGAAAGGGAAAGTGATTTATCCAAGGTCAACCATCTGGAACATGGTAAAGCTGAGAGTGGAACCCCCCACTGTCTGATTCTAAGAGCTCCCCTCGGAATCTCTGAAGGATGAGCAGTAATGAGCCCACAGCCCTATTTCAAAGTATCTTTGGTTCTAGAGATAGCGTTCCAGGCAAGCAATGGGGTTTTTCAAGATTCTGAGGGAAAACCATGGGTGAAGAGTCACAGGGGCCTTCAGTAAGAGGCCATTGGTGTGCCTGGGAGTGGTAACAGTTGAGGGAATATCCACCATAAGAACCAGGAATCACCCATGCCCGCATCACCCATCTACTGCCCAGGCCCAACCCAGAAGAGCCCACCCTGAATTGAACAAATCCAAGGTCTACCCAGTTTGAGAAGCTTTCCACCAGTACACGCCAACCCGGCACAGGGTAGAGAGAGCCTCTGTCCCCCAGGGCTCATAACCTGTCAGGGAAAGTCATGTTGCAAGCAGAAATCACTACAATCACTAGGCTTATGGAAAGATATGTGAGGGAGAACCCCCAAAAATGGAATTTATTTATTAAAAATTGTGTATTGGCCAGGCTTGGTGGCTCAGCCTATAATTCCGCACTTTGGAAGGCCGAGGTGAGTGGATTGCCTGAGCCTGCGGGTTTGAGACCCGCCTGGACAACTTGGCGAGACCTCATCTCTACAATAAATCAAACATCAACTGGGCGTGGTAGCGCGTGCCTGTAGTTCCAGCTACTTGGAAGGCTGAGACAGAAGAATCACCGGAGCCCAGCAGGTCGAGGCTGCGGTGGCCGGGAGTGGCCACTGTACTCCAGTCGGGGCGACAGAGTGAGACTCCAACTCATAAAAAAAAAATTGTGTGTTTATTTTTAATGTTTAAACGTCAGTCACCTTCAAAGTAATCTCCATTTGATGCAACTCACCTATCAAGATGCTTTTCCACTGCTCAAAACAGTTTTTAAGCTTGTCAATTTTGATGACTTTTAGTGCTTCAGCTGTTTTTTGTTTCGCCTCTTCCACATCAGCAAAATGTTTCCCTTTGAGGATTTTTTCATCCAGGGAAACAAAAGGAAAAGTTGCTGAGGGAGAGATTTGGTAAATAGGGAGGGTGAGGCATGGGGGTCATGCCCTTTTGGTCAAAAATAGCTGAAAATTCAGCTTCGTGTGGGCAGATGTGCTCGTAAATCACCCATCATGAAATGGGCAAAGGTGTTGAAAGACTTCCCCCCCAAAATTCACTGAAGCCAAATGCAGACTCTCACAACAACGCTAGCTGGTACACTGATACTGATGGGTTCCTAGAATACTCACCTAGTGGGAGAAGCCTGTATTACTAAGGCCCCCATCTCCAAAAAGTAATTCAGGTTTTTTTTTTCTTTTGGTTCCTATCATATTAGTGACACAACCACTTTTTAAGGTCAAGAAATAGCCTACCGGCCAGGTTCAATAGCTCAGCCTGTAATCCCAGCACTTTGGGAGGCCAAGGTGAGTGGACTGCCTGAGCCCATGGGTTCAAGACCCGCCTGGGCAACTTGGCAAGCCCTCAGCTCTACAGTAAAATAAAAAATTAGCCAGGCGTGGTAGTGTGTTCCTGTAGTTCTGGCTACTTGGGAGGCTGAGGCGGAAGGATCGCTGGAACCCAGCAGGCTGAGGCTGGGGAGGCTGGGAGCATGCCACTGCACTGCAGTCTGGATGACAGAGTGAGACTCCAACTAAAAAAGAAAAAGAAAGAAAGAAAGAAAGAAATAGCCTATCAAGTGCCAGACACTATACCAAATACTGATCATTTAAAATCATAAGAATAACTGTATTGACAACTATTTTTTTTCAGGACCTTCTTGGTTTCAAGTAGCATAAACAAGTCCAAGACTACACACAGTTTCAGGCACAGATGTATCAAGGTGTTCCAACAATGTCACCAGGATGCTGTCTTTCTCCATATGTTGGCTTTGCTACCCTCTGTGCCATTTCATTCACAAGCAGGCCCCGCCCAAGTGAAGACCAAAAGGTACTGGTAGCTCCAGGCTCACGAGCTGCCAGTTTAGCACCCCAGCTCCAGTCCAAGTCCCAGGCCAGCTCTCGGTGTCCTGGCCTGGGTCACATGTCTGTAAACTGAGAAGTGGAGAGTGGTGAGGTAGAAACTCAAGGTGATGGCAGGCACGATGGCTCAAGCCAGTAATCCCAGCACTTTGGGAGGCCAAGGCAAGAGGATTGCCTGAGCCCAGGGGTTCGAGACCAGCCTGGGCAACTTGAGACCTCATCTCTATGATATATCAAAAACGTAGCTGGATGTGGTGGCATGCACCTGTGGTTCAGTGTACTTGGAAGGCTGAAGGAGAATTGCCTGAGCCCAGCAAGTCGAGGCTGTGGTGGCCATGAACGTGCCACTGCACTCCAGCATGGGTGACAGTGAGACTACAATTCAAAAACAAACAAAGAAATTCAAGGCGCTGCCACCAAAAGAAGAGAGAATGACAAACTAGGGAGTGTATTTCTTTTCTATCAATCCTGTAACAAATGAACAAAAATCTGGTGGCTTAAAGCAAAACAGATTTATTATCTTCCAGTCCTGGAAGTCGGAAGTCTAACTCAGGTCTCAGTGGGATAAAATCAAAGTGTCAGCAGGGCTGCATTCCCCTCTGAAGACCCTAGGTGAGGCTCAATTTCCTTGCCTTTTCCTACTTTGGGAGACCGCCCACATCCCTTGGTTTGAGGCCTCTTCCTCCATCTTCAAGGTCAGCCTTAGAGGACTGAATCCTCCTCATGTCACATGACTTTGCCCTTTCTCCACACTCACGTTTCTCTCTGCCTTTATTTTCTGCTTCCCTCTCCCACTTTTAAGGACTTTGGGATTACCCTGGGCCCACCCTGACAGTCCAAGATTATTTTCCGATCTTTAGGTCAGCTGCTCAGCAACTTTAATTCTCTTTTGCTGTATAACCTAACATATTCACAGGTCCCAGGGGCTAGGATGTGGACATCTCTCAGGGGCCATCATCCTGCCTGGTGCCTGTTCTCTGTAATCACCTAGCATGTGCCAGGCTATGCCATAAACTTTGAAAAGAATAACTGCTTTTTTACTGAAGACTTGATCTGCGCCTAGCACCGTGCCAGACCCCCCACCCGCCTTGCCTCCACCAGACCCTGAACTCCTCTCCGATCAGGGCCACGTCTGATTCACCCAGAGCACAGTAGACTACCAATGCACGGTATGTGATCTCATCCAGCTGCCACCCCAACCCCCTGAAGTGGCACTGTGGTCTGCGTTTGGCACCCAGGGAAACAGGCGCGGTGAGGCAGGGAGGTGCCCGGGGCCCAGCCTCCTTGCGTCTGTGGAAGTGGGGTGCAGGACCCCCAGGGACAGCTAGAACCTCTACCTAGTTCCCCTGGACCCTGTGTCTAGTCTCCCTTCTCTGTCTGCCTCTTAGGCAGCCACGAGGTGGACTCGGGAGTGGGGCCAACCTGAGTGTGCGTCCCATCCCTGCCCCTTTTTCACCACGTGACTTCAACCTTCCAGCTCCAGTTTCCTCTTCTGTAAGATGGAGGTAACATAACCTCTCTTGCAGGGCTTTTGGAAGAATTAAGTGATCTGAGTATAGAAAGCACATGGCCCCATTACAGTGCTCAGTAAAAGCGCTCACATTCACTCTCTCATAGCTTGCTATGAAACATGACTTTGATCCCTTATTTCTCTGAATTTTTTTCCTTCTTGTGAATATTCTGTGGCTCCTCCTCCCAGTCTCATAGTCTGTCTCTCTCTCTCTCTCTCTCTCTATCTTGCTCTGTGTCCCCATCTCTCTCTGTCTCTCAAAAGGGCCATTAGAGACTCTCCATAGAATCTGGAGTTTTTCCACCTGGGGAAGTATCACATGGGATCATAGACACTAAGCCTATGCCAGCACTGTCTGCAGAGCACACCCATGTCAAGTCCGGTCTGTGGACTCAGTTGGTGCTTTTTGGGGTGAATGGGGGCTGTTGGTTTATGTCGATTTCACACCACACTCTTAGCCACCTTTAAAAAAAAACATCATCAGGCCTTTTCTCCATCAGCAGGATCTGGAAGAATATCCTCTACTTCGTTGCATCTATGACCTGTTTCTCTTTAAGAAAGAAGCCATCAGATCGGCAAGGTCCAGGATCCACCAGTTTCTCCCAGTCTCTTTACCTTGTGGTAGGCAGAGCAAGGTTCGGGAGCCAGGAGGTCCCACCCAAGGTCACAGGGAGCCTCTCCCCTGCCCCCAGCTCCCTGCTCCGTGGCCCTGGCCTCTGCCCGCCTCCCTTTTGTCTCCAGCATGTGTGTGCAGTGTCCTCTGTCCCTGCTGCTTCTTTGTCTGGGTTTTTGTGTCCAGACGACAGAGGAGGGGGGCTGAGTGTGGGCAGCTCTCATCCATCTGCAAGCAGACCCCTCCAGACACCCTGCACCTGCTCCCTGGCCCTCCCAGTCACCCCAGCAGGTGCCCGCCTAGGCGGCGGCTGCTTTTACTGCTGCTGAGAGAAAGGTGCAGCCCACAGCCGCCAGCACAGCAGCTGCCTCCTGGTCCTCCCCACCCCTCCTGCCGTCACCTCTCCTGTTTTCTTGTAGGAGCCAGAGATGGGGCAGGAAGGACTGGCACGGGGGAGACGGGCCCTGCAGTAGACTTCACACAGAAGCCACCCCACTGGTTCCGCAGTCACCCTCCCCTTCCCACCCCAGATCCGCTGTATCCCAGCCCTAGCAATGAGCATTTCGCCAAGTCACCCCCACGCCACCAAGCCTTCACTGTGCTCTCTGCCTCCATCATCCTCACCAGGCTTCCCTCCAATCCATGCTCCTTGCTGCAGCCAGAAGATTCTGAGAATGCAAAGCTAACCACATCAGCCCCTTGCCCACAGCCTCTCGGTCTCAAAGGGCAGAACAAATGTAGGTTCGCCCGAGAGGCCTTGCCCTGGTGGCCCAGGGCGAGAGCGCCACACCCAGCCCTCCTCCAGCTCCCATCCCAGCCGCCCACCTCCCAGAACCGGTGTTCCTAGGATCTCTGGGGAACCTGCTCTGCCCTCTGAGGAAAGTCAATTCCTTTAGATAAACATGCCCGTGGATTGACCTGTGTCCCTCTCCATCAGGGTTGATTTCAGTTTAGAATTACATATCTATTGGTTTGTGTACACACACACACACACACACACACACACACACACACACACAACTAACCTCATGGGAAAAACCTACTTTGTTGCTCCACTCCAGCACTATGAAGCTTGGTGAAAGGTCGGCTACTGGAGACCCCCAATGTATGTCTGCCAAAAGAATTGGCCTGGTGTCGGGGCTCACACCTGTAAATCCCAGCACTTAGCGAGGCCGAGGCGGGAGAATTGCTTGAGCCGGAGGTTTGAGATCAGCCTGGGCAACATAGTGAGACCTCATCTCTATTAAAAATAAAAATAAGCCGGGCTCGGTGGCTCAGCCTATAATCCCATGCCTTTGGGAGGCTGAGGTGAGTGGATTGCCTGAGCCCGCGGGTTCGAGACCTGCCTGAGCGGCGAGACCTCATCTCTACAATAAATCAAAAAATCAGCCGGGCATGGTAGCACATGCCTATAATTCCGGCTACTTGGAAGGCTGAGGTGGAAGGATCGCCGGAGCACAGCAGGTCGAGGCTGCGGTGGCCGGGAGCGGCCACTGCACTCCAGTCTGGGTGACAGAGTGAGACTCCAACTCAAAAATAAATAAATAAATAAATAAAAATAAAAATAAAAAAATTAGCCGGGTGTGGTGGCAGGCACCTGTAGTCCCAGCTACTCAGGAAGTGGAGGCAGAAGGATCACCTGAGCCCAGGAGATAGAGACTGTGGTGAGCCATGACTCTGACACTGTACTCCAGTCTGGGTGACAGAGTGAGACTCTGACTCAGAAAAAAAAATTACTCAGTTTTAAAGCTTAAAGCACTGTGGTTCTGGAAGGGCTCTCGGAAACCACATTGTAAATGGAGAAACAGAGACCCAGAGAAGAGAATTGACTGGCCCAAGTTCTCTGTTTCAGTATGGCCATGCTGACAGTGTCATTGTGGCATTCAGGGACCCCGGGATGTCCAGGGACCCCAACTTCTTCTGCCCTCCAAAGGCCACTCTTTCCTTGAAGACAATCAAATGCCTCAAGTGCCCACCCCAAAATGACTGCAGAAATACAGTCCCCTTCCAGGGACTTATCTGGCTTGTCTGGGCCTCTCTTACTCCAACATCTGCTCCCTGTCCCTTTGATTGCCTTTGTCTGTTTCCTTCCCACCCCCGTGACCTGTGGTCCTCTCCCCAGACACAGATACAGACCCCTACCCCATCCTTATTCTTCCCCATGGTGCAAGCAACTCTTAGGGAAGACATTAAGGATGTTTGGGGCAGATCGTAACATTTTTTGAGCGTTCGCTGTGTTCCAGGTTCTGAGCTAAATGCTGTAAATGGAATGGTGCCAGGTATTGGTACCATCCCATTCTATAGACAAGGAAACTGAGGCTAAACAGACACAGCTGGAAGGTCTCTGAGCCAAGATTCAGCCCCAATAATCTGCCTCCAGAACCTGGCCTCATAAGGTCCCCTGCCTATCACTGTCCTGCCACACCTTCCCAGCCTCCCCTCTGACCAGTGGCCTCTGTAGGGTTCTATCTGGATCCCATGGATATTTTCTCTACTCCACTCTGCCCACAGTCATTCTGCAGAATGGAATCATCTTTATTTATGAGATGCATCTGGGCTCTGCAAATCAGTTGCGAATGCCACAATGCCTACAGGAGGGAGACAGAGAATTCTGGAGACAGAGTCTTCCAGAGGGCAGGCAGGGCTGGGCTCAGGGCACCAGACTTTGGTAGGGGCACCCACTGGGCCTACGGAGCTCAGAGTAGGGCTGGAGACAAAGTGGTCAGGGCTTTTGATGTCCTTTGCATCCTGGCGTGCACCAGCCAAGCAGCGGAGAGCCCTGAGGGTGGGGGAGATGGAAACAGGGTGGACACTAAGGTTAACTAAGCACCTCCTCAAACCCACACAAAACCCTACAAGGCAGGGATTCTTGCACCCACTTTACAGAGAAGAAAGCTGAGGCCTTAGAAGGTAGGCAAGTCCCTCCTGAATGTATAACCCTGCTTTGTCCCTCCTCCCCCTTAAAGAGAGAAGAGTTGGCCAGGCATGGTGACTCACACTTGTAATCCCAACACTCTGGGAGACCAAGGCAAGAGGATTGCTTGAGTCCAGGAGTTTGAGACCAGCCTGGGAAACACCTCTACAAAAAATCAAAAATTAGTTGTGTAGTGGTGTGCACCTGTAGTCCCAGTTTCTTGGAAGGCTGAGGTGGAAGGATTACCTGAGCCCAGCAGGTCGAGGCTGCTCACACCACTGCCTGGGCAACAACTCAACTGCCCTCAACTCAAAGAGAGAGACAGAGAGAGAGAGAGAGAGAGAGAGAGAGAGAGAGAGAGAGAGAGAGAGAGAGAGAGAGAGATATAAGGTGACTCTGAATGTGTCCTCAACAACACTAGAAAACTAAATATAAAAGAAGACAGGAAAACGAGGCCCAGAGAAAGGAATACAGAACCAGAAATTAAGCTCCTCTTCCAGATTCCTGCCACACTGTTCTAACAGTTGCTAATAGCAGGCTGCAATTGGTTCCAAACGTTCTGGAAGCCAGTGTAAAGAGGGAATACAATTAGTTTCACAAGTGCCCAATATCTGCAAGGAGAAAAGAAACTCGATGCTCAGAGAGTTATGGCTGGTACTGAAAACAGAAGGAGGCTCAAGCCCCCAATCTCATTTCAGATCCCTGAAAACCTAGGAACCGACCCTTGCTTCCCTTGCCCCACCGTTCAATCCCACCAACCCGGCAGGATCACAAGTCTCCAGACAGCGCCTTGAAGGATGAGTTTCCACATCTTGCCACCAGGGGGCCGTGCGGGGCAGGTCTCTGGAGGCGGCTTCTTAGCCTGGGAGGAACCTGGTGGCCAGGACAGGGAGGCCCAGGAACTTCAGCGAGAGCGCCAGAGCCTCAGGTTGAAACTCAGCAAGGAAATTGCTCTCCTGCTTGTGGGAACCAGGCTGCAGTCATCTCCACAGGCCAATAGGAGGAAGAACGGTTGCCTGAGCCTGGGAGTACGGAATTCGAACCCCGGCTCTGCTTCCAGTTCTCTTCAACACTTGAGCGCATTGACTCGCCTCTTTCAGCCTCAGTCTTCTCATCTGAGCAAGGGAAGCCTCGTAATGCTTACCGAGGGAAGACGAGACCGAGACACAGCGATGGCCAGTGCTCTTAGCCACAGAGGCCTGGGACAGTGAGGGCTTGAAGGACCAAGCGCTTCTAAGGTGCCGGGAAGAAAATAAAGGGGCCCGCCTTTCCAGAAATAAAAAACCACCAGGACCCTTATTTGGGGATTGGAAGGGGAGGTGGTGGGCGCGTCTTTGTTTCTTCTGGGGGATGGTGGGGGGGGAGTACAAGAGTCAGGTTTTTCAAATGTAAATGACAGAAACCCATCTTTTTTTTTTTTTTTGATAGGGCCTCTCTTTGTCGCCCAGACAGCAGTACAGTGGTGCAATCACAGCTCACAGTAACCTTGAACTCCTGGACTCAAGTTATCCTCCTGCCTCAGCCTCCTGAGGAGCTGGAACTACAGGCCCACACCACCACGCCCAGTTAATTTTTTAAATATTTTTTTAAAGGCCGGGCATGGTGGCTCATGCCTGTAATCCAAGCACTTTGGGAGGCCATGGTAGGCAAATTGCTTGAGCCCAGGAGTTGGAGTCCAGCTGGACAACATAGCAAAATCTCATCTCTACAAAAAATCAAAAAAAAAATTAACTGGGCATGGTGGTGCACGACTGTAGTCGCAGCTACTTGGGATTCTGAGGTGGAAGAATCGCCTGAGCCCAAGAGGTTGGAGGAACCAGGATTGTCATGATCATACCACTGCACTCCAGCCTGGACAACAGAGTGAGACCCCAACTTAAAAAAAAAAAAAAAAAAAGATGCCAGGCTCAGTGGCTCAGCCTGTAATCCCACGCTTTGGGAGACTGAGGTGAGTGGATTGCCTGAGCCTGCAGTTTCAAGACCTGCCTGGGCAACTTGGCGAGACCTCATCACTACAATAAAATCAAAAATTAGCCAGGTGTGGTAGTACATGCCTGTAGTTCCAGCTACTTGGAAGGCTGAGACAGAAGGATCGTCAGAGCCCAGCAGGTCGAGGCTGCAGTGGCCAGGAGCGGCCACTGCACTCCAGTCTGGGTGACAGAGTGAGACTCCAACTCAAAAAAAAAAAAAAAAAAAAAAAAAAAATATATATATATATCACAGACACACACACACACACATATATATATATATATATATATATATATATATATATATATATACTTTTTTGTGTATACATTGTTTTTTAGAGACAGAGTCTGACTATGTTGCCCATGCTAGTCTTGAATTCCTGGCCTCAAGCCATCCTCCCACCTCAGCCTCCTGAGTAGCTGGGATTATGAGTGTGAGCCATCATCCCTCACTAGAAATTCATCTTTTTTTTTTTTTGAGTTGGAGTCTCACTTTGTCACCCAGGTTGGAGTGCAATGGCACGCTCATAGCCACCGTAGCCTCGATCTGCTGGGCTTAGGTGATCCTTCCACCTCAGCCTTCCAAGTAGCTGAAACTACAGGTGCACACCACCATGCCCAGCTAATTTTTGTGATTCATTGTAGAGACAAGGTCTCACCAAGTTGCCCAGGCTAGTCTCGAACCCCCAGGCTCAGGCAATCCTCTTGCCTTGACTTCCCAAAGTGCTGGGATTACTGGTTGAGCCACTGTGCCCAGCCTAGAAGCCCATCTTAAAATGTCTGGAGACAGAAAACACAGAGACGGTGTTCTTTGGCTATGATATAAAGCAAATGTGGTGTCTAAATAACAGAGGGTCAGCCTCGTTCTCGTCATCTCTGGCCTCTGCTTTCCCCTGTGCTGGTTTTGTTTGCAGGTTGATTTTGGAAGCAAGTTCCAGAATTAATCCTATCAACATCACAGGTTCAATACAAAGAGAGCCACCCTTTCCAGACTGGTTCAACCAAAATTCCAGCACTGACTCTCACTGGCTCAAATTGGGTCACGTGCTTCCCACCTGTGGCCCAATCATGGTGGCTACTGCTGGCCAGACCTGGGTCGTTTCCTCGCTTCTGGCAGTGGGATAAGTCAACCCCATTTAATACCTTGCCTCAGAGAGAAGGAAGCGTGTTTTTTTTTGTTTTGTTTTGTTTTTTAGTCAGGGTCTCACTCTGTTGCCCAGCCTATTGTGCAGTGGTACGATCATAGCTGGGACTACAGGCTTGCATCGCCATGCCCAGCTAATTTTTAATTTTTATTTTTTTGTAGAGGCAAGGTCTCAGTGTGTTGCCCAGGCTGGTCTCGAACTCCTGGGTTCAAGCAGTCTTCCCACCTCAGCCTCCCAAAGCGTTGGGATTACAGGCATGAGACATCTGGCCAGGGTGATTCTTGAAGCCAAAACTGAGGCTCTTCCCAGAAGCTGCTAAAGGTCCCAGGAGGATAGAAACAGCAGAAGGCTACCGCCGGCAGAAAACCATCATGACCCACAGGCCTGCCTCTCTGACAATTGTGTCAAGAGCGGTTTTCAGGAGTCAGCTGGCAGCCAAGAAAGGAAGGACCTCCCCCCTACCCTTATTTCCCCTCCGAATCTTGCAATTACAGCAACTGTTAACAGAGGCCCCAGGAAGTAGGAGTGATGGGTGGGGATTCACCACTCAATGGCAAGGTGGGGACCTCACTGGCTCACTTCCTTTCATGGTGAAGTGGGGATAACAGGCCTGCCCCTGTGCCCAACACCCAGTCAGTGATGCTCTTTCTGCTTTACAAAGGACTGTGGTGATGATGGTTGTTACCATAATCATCATTGCTTGGATCCTCATTGATAATGAACAGGCGATCCATATAGCTGCTTCTCTCAGCAGGGTGCAGGAAAATGCCTGGGTTTTCGTTCTCTCTCCTTCTCTCTCTCTCCTCTCTGTCCTATCTCTCCTCTTCCTCTCCTCCCCTTCCCCCTTTCTCCCTCCCTCTTTTCCTCTCTCCTTTCTCTGCCTCCCTCTCTCTTTCTCCCCCTTTCTTCTTCTTTTCCTCTCTCCTCTCTTCCTCTCTCTCTCTCTCCCTCCTCTCCTTCTCTTTTTCTCTCTCCTCTGTCTCTCTTTTGCCTCCTTCCTCTCTCCTTCTCTCCCTCTCTCTTTTTCTCTCCTCTCCCTCTGTCTCCCTCTCTCTCTTCCCCCTTTCGTCCCTGCTCCCTCCTCCTCCCCTCCTATAAACACACCCAAGAGTGTAAGATCTTCAACTTCTCATCCTCTTTCCATTCCAGGTGGTTTTCACTCCTTTTTTTTTTTTTTTTTTGAGTCGGAGCCTCACTCTGTTGCCCAGACTGGAGTGCAGTGGCCGCTCCCGGCCACCACAGCCTCAACCTGCTGGGCTCCAGCGATCCTTCCGCCTCAGCCTTCTGAGTAGCCGGAATTACAGACGCGTGCTACCACGCCCGGCTGATTTTTTGATTTATTGTAGAGATGAGGTCTCGCTGCCCAGGCGGGTCTCGAACCCGCGGGCTCAGGCAATCCACTCACCTCGGCCTCCCAAAGGCACGGGATTACAGGCTGAGCCACCAAGCCCGGCTGTTTTCAATCCTCTTTATCCGATGACTCTTTGTCACAGTTTCTTTGCTCTAGGGGAGTGGTTAGGTGGGGGCAGCAGTGAGAAAATCAGGTGGACAAGGGACAGGAGGAAGAACTGGGGCAGAAGGGAAGGAGAGAAAGCAAGGGAAGAGTAAGAAAGAGAAGTCTTTTCCTTGTCTAATTGCTCTGGCAAGGGCTTCCAGTGCTGTGTTGAATAGCGGTGGTGAGAGTGGCCCCCTTGTCTTACCCCTGATCTTAGAGGAAAAGAGTTTAACTTTTCACTGTTGAGCATGATGTTAGCTGTGGTCTTTATCATGTCACAGTACATTCCTTTTATGCCTAATTTATTGAGAAGTGTTATCATGATAAGATGTGGAATTTTGTCAAATGCCTTTCTGGCATCTATTGAGGTCGTCATATGGTTTTGTCCTCCATTCTGTGAATGTGATGTGTCACATTTGTTGATTTACATATGTTGAACCATCCTTGTATCTCAGGGATAAATCCCACTTAATCATGGTGAGTGATCCTTTTCATGTGCCATTAAATTTGGTCTACTAGTATTTTGTTGAGGATTTTTGCATCTATGCTCATCAGGGATATTGGCCTATAATTTTCTCTCCTTGTGTTCTTGTCTGACTTTGTATCACAATAATGTTAATCACATGAGTTTGGAAGTATTCCTTCTTCAATTTTTTTGGAAGAGTTTAAGAAGAATTGGTATTGGTTCTTCCTTAAATGTTTGATAGAATTCCACCATGAAGCCATCTGGTCCTGGGCTTTTCTTTGATGAGAGTTTTTTGGGGAGCAAAAGACCTACATAGACACTTCTCAAAAAAAGGCATCCACATGGCCAACAGATGGATGAAAAAAATGCTCAACATCACTAATCAGCAGAGAAATGCAAATTAAAACCACAATGGGATATCACCTCACACCTGTTATAATGGCTGTTATCAGAAAGATGAAAGATAAGTGTGGGTGAGGATGTGGAGAAAGGGGAACCCTTGTGCACTGTTGGTGGGAATGAAAATTAGTATAGCCATGATGGAAAGCAGTATGGAAGTTCCTCAGAAAACTAAAAATAGAGGTACCATATGATCCAGCAATCCCACTTCTGGGTATAAATCCAAAGGAATTAAAATCAGTATGTCAAAGAAATGTCTGCACTCCCATGTTCACAGCAACATTATTCACAATAGCCCAGATACGGAAACCACCTAAGCACCCATCAACAGATGGTTGGATTTTTTTTTTAAGGTCATCTATACACACAATGGCTTTAAAAGGGGGGAATTCTGTCATTTTTGACAACATGGATGAGCCTGGAGGACATTATGCTAAGAGAAGTTAGCCAGGCACAGGAAACAAATACCGTGTGTTCTTTAGAATCTACAAAAGCTGAACACATTGAAGCAGAGAGAAGAATGGTGGGATCAGGGGCTGGGGGAGAAGGGGTGTGTAGGGAAAGGCACCTGTTGACCAAAGGATGCAAAGCTTCAGTTAGACAGGAGGAATAAGATTTATTGATCTCTTGCACAGAATGGCAACTATAATACTAATGCCCTGTATATTTCAAAACTGCTAAGAATCGATTTTAGATTTTTTTTTTTTTTGAGTTAGAGTCTCAGTCTGTCGCCCAGACTGGAGTGCAGTGTCATGCTCCCAGCCACTGCAGCCTCGACCTGCTGGGCTCTGGCGATCCTTCCACCTCAGCCCTCCAAGTAGCTGGAACTACAGGCACGTGCTACCACGGCTGGTTAATTTTTTGATTTATTGTAGAGACGAGGTCACGCCAAGTTGCACTGGTGTGTCTCAAACCCGCGAGCTCAGGCAATCCACTCACCTCGGCCTCCCAAAGTGCTGGGATTACAGGCTGAGCCACCGAGCCTGGCCAGATTTTAGATGTTTTTAACTACAAAAAAATAAGTGAGGTGATGGATTTTTTGTTTGTTTGTTTGTTTGTTTTTAATCATTATTTTTTATTATGACATTGTGGGGTACAGTTAAGGGTTAGGTATACAAATATGCTTCGTTCAGGCACCCTTGTTGATAAGAGGTGTCTCCCCGTCCCCAGACAGATATTTACTACCGTTAATTCCATCTCCCCCTCCCCCCCGTAGTTTCCCACCACTGTCAGTCATTTTCTTATAGTATTACGTTGGATGTTCAAGGTCCACCATATGAGTGAGAACATGTGATACTCAGATCTTTGTTTCTGTGAGAGTCACTCAGTATTATAGACTCTAGTTCCATCCAGGCTGCTGCAAAATTCATGTTTTTGTTCTTTTTTATGGCTGTGTAGTATTCCATCATGTATATGTACCACATTTTTTAAATCCAGTCCTCTTTTGATGGGCAGCATGGTTGCTTTCAGGTTCTTGCTATTGTGAACAATGCTGCAATAAACATACGTGTGCAGGTATCTTTTCTATAGAGTGATTTGAGTTCTTCAGGGTATATTCCCAGTAGGGGGGTTGTGGGGTCATATGGGAGGTCAATATTTAGAGCTTTTAGGAATTCCCATACTGTTTTCCACAGAGGTTGCACTAGTTTGCACTCCCACCAACAGTGTAGAAGTGTTCCCTTTTCGCCACACCCTCTCCAGCAACTGTTATTTTTTGAGCTATTGATAATTACCATTATGACTGGAGTTAGGTGGTATCTCAGTGTGGTTTTGATTTGCATCTCCCTGATGATTAGTGAGGCTGAACATTTATTCATGTGTCTGTTGGCTGCTCTGATGTCTTCCTTTGAGAAGTGTCTGTTCATATCTTTTGCCCATTTTATAATGGGGTTGTTTGTTTTTTTCTTTTCAGCACATTTGAGTTCCTTGTAGATCCAAGATGTTAAGCCTTTGTCAGACCTGGAGTTGGCAAATACTTTTTCCCAGTCTGTAGGCTGTCTCCCTGCTCTCTTGATGGTTTCTTTGGCTTTGCAGAAGCTTGTCAGTTTAATGAGGTCCCTTGTCTATCTTATCTCTTATGACCTGTGGGTTTCGGGTTTTGTTCAGGAATTGGATTCCAGTCCCAATTTCCATGAGGGTATGTCCTTCATTTTCTAAGGTTCTTATGGTCTGAGGTTTTACATTTAGGTCTCTGAACCATTTAGAGTTAATTTTTGTGTATGGGGATAGATAGGGGTCCTGTTTCAATCTTCTGCATGTAGTCAGCCATGGATTTGTTAATTAGCCTGATTTAACCATCCCACTCAGTAAACATACATCAAAACTTCCTACTGTGCCCCACAAATATATACAATTTTTATTTTTCAATTAAAAATAAAATTCGTAAAGATAGATAAGTAAATCTTTTTTTTTTTTTAAGAAAGCAACACCTCCCAGTATGTAGCATGTTATTTTCATAGCACTTTTCCAGGTATCAACTTCCTGAACCCTCACAACACCCCCCCTCCCAGCTTTAAGAGGCAAGGAAACTAAGGCCCAGGAAGGCAGAGCAGCTTCCTGAAGGTTACCCTGTCAGATAAACAGGATCCAGGATGTACACCCAGGCACATGCACCCTCAGGTGTACTGTCTTCCTCTGTGGTGTGCTACCCTGTCACGGGAGTGAGTAGCTGGGTGATGAGGCTGCAAGGAGACAGTGCTTACTGTGCGGGCCTAGACAAGTGCCTTCCACTCTCTGGAGCAGAGAGTTCACTGGTTTGGAGTCTGCATTTCTGGCCCCTGTGGTCAGCCCTGTTGGCTGTGCACAGTGTTCTGGGCAATGGGTGCTCTGTGCCTATGACTTCCCTCTGATCAAATAGCATCAATAAATGAAGCTCCCTTTCCTTTATAACCTAGGAAAATTGGTCTCCTAGCAAGATATGAAAAATAATTTCACGCTCTGTTTCCTTCTCTCTCAAGATCGTCTCTGACAAATTGTCCTTTAGTGCCTGTCGCTCTGGCATCATTTCACATTTGGGGTCCCATTTTTTATAGTTGCCAGCCTCACTCTTGGCTCTGACTGGGGCTAGTTCTTAATAGGGCTGTCACCAAATTCCAGTGAGCCTCCTTCATTCATTCGTTCCATCATTTATTCATCCATTCAGCAAATATTGCCCGCTTTGCCCCAGGGATCTAAGGCTTCTCTCCAAGGTTGCTTATACTAAAATGCAAGGGGCTACATTCTTAACTCTTTTAAGGGAGGACATTAATCCAACAACTTATTGCTTATGCGTTTCATTTGTGCCTATCCTTCTCTAGTCCGTTCCCAAAACCTTGCACAACTCAGTGGGCTCAATGCTCCTACAAACTGCAAGGCCTCAGGCAAGTTGTTTGACCTCTCAGAGCCTCTGAGTCGCAAGTTTCACTCTGTTGCTCAGGCTGGAGCGCAGTGGCACGCTCATGACCACCGCAGTCTCGACCTGCTAGGCTCAGGCGATCCTTCTGCCTCAGCCTTTCGAGTAGCTGGAACTACAGACACGTGCCACCATGCCCAGCTAATTTGATGAGTTTGTTGTTGTTGTTGTTGTTGTTGTTGTTGTTGAGTTGGAGTCTCACTCTGTCGCCCAGACTGCTCAGTGGCTCAGCCTGTAATCCCAGCACTTTGAGAGGCTGAGGTGAGTGGATTGCCTGAGCCCACGGGTTAGAGATCCACCTGGGCAACTTGGCAAGACCTCACCTCTACAATAAATTAAAAAAAAAAAATTAGCCGGGCGTGGTAACGCACACCTGTATTTCCGGCTACTTGGAAGGCTGAGGCGGAAGAATCGCTGGAGCCCAGCAGGTCGAGGCTGCGGTGGCTGGGAGTGTGCCACTGCACTCTAGTCTGGGTGACACAGTGAGACTTCAACTCAAAAAAAAAAAAAAAAAAAAAGAATGATACTAAGCAGGGCATGGTGGCTCACGCCTGTAATCCCAGCACTTTGGGAGGCTGAAGCAAGAGGAT
Organism: Cephalopachus bancanus; assembly: GCA_027257055.1. NCBI lineage: Eukaryota > Metazoa > Chordata > Mammalia > Primates > Tarsiidae > Cephalopachus > Cephalopachus bancanus. The sequence goes on along the minus strand of JAPVLO010000261.1, from coordinate 927,506 downwards.
GGCTTGAGCCCAGGGGTTCGAGGCCAGTCTGAGCAACTTGGCGAGACCTTGTCTCTACAGTAAAAACAAGAGATTAGCCAGGTGTGGTGGCTTATGCCTGTGGTCCCAACTACTTGGAAGGCTGAGGCAGAAGGATCACCTGAGCCCAGCAGGTCATGGCTGTGGTGGCCGTGAGCAGTGCGCCACTGCACTCCAGTCTGGGTGACAGAGTGAGACTCCAACTCAAAAAAAAAAAAGCCAAAAGAAAAAAAAAACAAGAATGATACTAACAACTTCTACCAACCTGTACTGAGAGCTTGCCAAGTACCTCGAACATGCCCTGGGCACAGGCATATGTAATATGTCATTTACCTTCTCACAAGAAGTGATTATTGTGTTTCCCCAGTTAACAGATGTGGAAGCCGAGGTTACACACTGGTAAGCCCAGGATGCACACCCAGGGCTGTGATGGAGGAAGCTGGTGCCATCTCAGAGCTGCCAAGTTCAGACAGCAACTCCTCTATAGTAGGTGTAGCTGAGCCCCCTACATCCGGTGCCTTCCAGTGTCTCAGGGACTCAGAGTGAGAACACATCTGGCTGGAAGATGGTGGCCAAGTCCAGCCTCCATCCCAGGCCTCCATAAAACCTCAGAGTCCACAGGGATTGACTTCAGGGCCCTCTCTCTAAATTACCCCCACCCTGTGTCTTCCTAATGCCCATTCCCTGGGTCTGACCACGGGACCACTTCCGAGACAGTACCCCTGCTCCCATGGCAACACTTAACTACTTCCACAGTCCATTCCAGAAACACCAGACTTGATGATCTAAGAGTTTGCTTCCAGCTCTGACAGTCTATGAACCTTTGACTCTAAAGGAGAGAGGTGGGGGGAAATATCTGAAGGAAGAGTGTTCTAGAAACGGGACAGAAAGAGCCAAAAACCTAAGAGGGGTATAAACCTGGTGTTACGGACTGAATTGTCTGTCTCCACTCCCACGCCCCCAGCAGTCCAAATAGCGCCAATGGGAGAGCATCACATTGAACTGTGCTCTCAAAATTCGTATGTTGAGGTCACAATCCCTGGTACCTCAGAATGTCACAGTATTTGGAGATAATGTCTCGAAGTGGGTGATATGGCTAAAATGAGACCATTAGAGTGGAATCCTTAATCCAATAGGACTGGGGTCCTTCCAAGAAGAGGAAGAGACCCCAGGCACGCACACACACAGAGCTAAGACTTTGTGGAGACAGCGAGAAAGGTGACTTCTACTGGCCAAGGGGAGAGATCCTGGTAGAAACGAACCCTGGGGGCACCTTGATCTTGGACTTCCAGCTTTTAGAACTATAAGAAAAGTAATTTTTGTGGTTTAAGCCACCAAGTCTGTGGTATTCTGTTACAGCAGCCTGAGCAGACTCACACACTTGGTGTCTATAAGGGAACAACCATTATGGGGACATGAGATCAAAGAGCTTGTGGGGAGAGGGAGATGAAGGCAACCTTCACAGGGCTAGGGAAAATATTGCTTTTGTTTGTTTGTTTGTTTGTTTGTTTGTTTTCCTTGGAATGGGATGGGGAGCATGGGAGGACTTTGAGCAAGAGAGTGACAAGATCTGTCTTACATTTCTCTTATTTACTTTTTTTTTTTTTTGAGAGACAAGATCTCGCTCTGTCACCCAAACTGGAGTGCAATGGTGTGATCATAGCTCACTGCAGCCTCCAACTCCTGGGCTCAAGCAATCCTCCCACCTTAGCCTCCTGAGTAGCTGGAACCATGCCCAGTTAACCTTATTTCTGTAGAGATGGGGTCTTATTATATTGCCCAGGTTGGTCTCAAACTCTTGGGCTCAAACAATTCTCCCACCTCAGCCTCCCAACATGCTGGGATTATAAACATGAGCTGCCACACCTGGTCCTCTGCCTTAATTTTTTTTTTTTTTTTTTTTTTTGAGTTGGAGTCTCACTCAGTCGCCCAGGCTGGAGTGCAGTGGCATGCTCACGGGCACCGCAGCCTTGACCTGCTGGACTCAGGCGATCCTTCTACCTCAGTCTTCTAAGTAGCTGGAACTACAGGTGTGCATCACTACGCCCAGCTAATTTTTTGATTTATTGTAGAGATGAGGTCTCACCAAGTTGCCCAGGTTGTTCTCGAACCCAGGGGCTCAGGCAATCCGCTCACCTCGGCCTCCCAAAGTGCTGGAATTCTAGGCTTGAGCCACTGTGCCCAGCCTACCTTACGTTTTTAACAAGACCACTCTGGAAGTTTTGTGGAGAACTGATCACTCAGGGGCAAAAACAAAAGCAGAGAGACCACGAGGAGAGAGAAGAGGGTGACTTGGATGAGGCTAGCAGCATTAGGGTTGGTGATAAGTGTTTGGATTCTGGTACACTTTAAGGATAGAGCCAGGAAGGCCAGGAACAGTGGCTCAGACCTGTAATCCCAGCACTTTGGGAGGCCAAGGCCAGAGGATTGTCTGAGCCCAGGGGTTTGAGACCAGCCTGGGCAACTTGGCAAGACCTCATCTCTACAATAAATCAAAAAATTAACCTGGCACGGTTGTTTTGTGCCTATAGTTCCAGCTATTTGGAAGGCTGAGATGGAAGAATCGCCTGAGCACAGCAGGTCGAGGGTGTGGTAGCTTTGAGCGTGCCTCTGCATTCCAGCCTGGGTGACAGGGTGAGACTTTGACTCAAAAAAAAAAAAATAGAGCCAGGAATTACCAATGGATTGCATTGTGGGGTGTGAGAGAACGAGAAGCGTTATGGGTCATTCAAAGATTTAGCCTGAGCAACTGGAAAAGTGTAGCTTCAGTTTAGGATGGGTTCCATCTGAGATGTGCATTAGCCATCCACGTGGAACTGTCCAGCAGGTGGTGGGATATTTGGATATGGAGCCCAAAGGGGAGGGCTAGTTAGAACGAGGCACCAAAGAGGGTCTGTCCCCCACCCCTCTCCTTCTCATCTGTCCCAGACAAGAGCCCCCTGTGCTTCCCCCACCACAGCTCCCATCACAGAATATTTGCAATCTGCCATGGACTTGTCTGTCTTCCCTGTCAAACAGAGTGAGAGAGGACTCTAGGTGTCTGGTTTGCCATTGTATTTCCAAAGGCCTGGCACCCAGTAGGTCCTAGGCAAGTGATCTGTTGAATAAATGGGATGATACAATGAGGGGTTAAAACGGACAGACATGCAAATGTTCCTAAACATTCCCCTCCCCTTCCTGAGCCAGATAATGTTATCTTTTCCAGCAGGCTGCTCAGAACTCCACCCCTTCCTGTCCCTATCAGAACGATCAGGGACATTTGTGGGCAGAGGAAAATCAACCAAGAGAGACCAGAAAAACAGCCAGATGGCTCATGAGAGAGGTTTAAACAATCCGTATATTAAAGAACCAGGAGAAAGTAAGGAGGGAGGGGGGGTGGGGGAGAAAATCTCCCCACTCAGGCTGCAAGTGAAAGGGGAGTTATTTCTTTTGGTTTTTGTTTGCTTTTTTTGTTTGTTTTGAGTCAGGATCTCACTCTGTAGCCCAGGCTGGAGTGCAGTGGCAGGATCATAGCTCACCACAGCCCTGACCTCCTGGGCTCAGGTGAACCTTCTACTTTAGCCTCCTGAGTAGCTAGGATTACAGATGCACACTGCCACACCTGACTAATTTTTTTTATTCTTATTTTTTGTAGAGACGAGGTCTCACTATGTTGCCTAGTCTGGTCTTGAACTCCTGGGCTCAAGCAATTGTCCCGCCTCGGCTTCCCAAAGTGCTGGGATTACAGGCGTGAGCCACTGTGCCCAGAACTATTTCTTTGTGTAACAGGCTTTCTTTTGAGCGTGGACGATGTTAAATGAGAGATTCCCGGGTAGTGTGTGAGAGTGAATTAGGAAGAGAGCAAAAGGGTTTGAGTTTTGCTAGGGGAGAGAATCAGCTCTCTCTATGAGTGGCATTTGAAAACCACACGCTAGGAGCAATTCATCAGGAAGACATCGAAATCATAAATATATGTATGTACACCTAATGACAGAACATCACAATTCCTGAAGAGAAGGAAATCAGGAAACAAAAACGGACACGACTAAGGGGACACACAGATAAATCCCAATAAAACAACTCTTTCTTGGTAACTCAAATGTTGAATTTTTTAAAAAATCAGCAAAGAATCCTTTCATAGTTCAAAAGCACAATGATGGTGTGTTCACCACGTGCATGAGTGAAACTTGCCTTTCTTGCCGGGCTCAGTAGCTCAGCCTGTAATCCCACGCCTTGGGAGGCTGAGCTGAGTGAATTGCCTGAGCCCGCGGGTTCGAGACCCGCCTGGGCAACTTGGCGAGACCTCATCTCTACAATAAAAATAAAAAATCAGCCAAGCATGGTAGCACGCACCTGTAGTTCCTGCTACTTGGAAGGCTGAAGCAGAAGGATCGCCGGAGCCCAGCAGGTTGAGGCTGCGGTGGCTGCAAGCGGCCACTGCACTCCAGTCTGGGCAACGGAGTGAGTCTCCAATTCAAAAAAAAAAAAAAAAAGAAACTTGCCTGACTCAAAGCTTGTTACAGCATCCGCACATTACTCATCTGACATGATGTAAAAAAACAGTTATTTTAAATTAAATGAAAAAAAATCAGCAAAGATATAAAAAATCTAATCAACACTGTCAACCAACCTGCTCTGACATTTACAGAACACTATACCCCAAAACTGCAAAATATTAACAATTTTCACGTGTACCTCCAAGTCTATCAAAGATAGATCATATACTGGGCCATAAAATATGTCTCAATTCATTTCAGAAAATCAAAATTGTATCGAGTATGTTCTCTAACCACAATGGATATAAAAACCAAAGCAATAACAATAAAATATCTAGAAAATCTTACAGAATTTAGAATTTAGATAGCACACCTTTAAATAACCTATGGGTTGAAAGAAAAAAGGCACAAGAAAAACTAGAAAATATCAAACTGAAGGATAATGAAAACACATCAAATTAAAATTGTGGGACACAGTCGGGCTCGGTGGCTCAGACTGTAATCCCGCGCCTTTGGGAGGCTGAGGTGAGTGGATTGCCTGAGCTTGCAGGTTCGAGATCCGCCTGGGCAACGAGACCTCATCTCTACAATAAATCAAAAAATCAGCCGGGTGTGGTAGCGCATGCCTGTAATTCCGGCTACCTGGAAGGATGAGGAGGAAGGATCGCCGGAGCCCAGCAGGTCGAGGCTGCGGTGGCCGGAAGCGGTCACTGCACTCCAGTCTGGGCGACAGAGTGAGACTCCAACTCAAAAAAAAAAAAAGATTGTGGGACGCACCTAAAGCCATACCATCCTGTTCTGTCATTAGGAAATGTATAACTCTAAGTGATTATACTGGGGGGTAAAGGGGGGGGCTAAAACTAACGACCTGAAAATCTACCTTAAAAAGCTAACAAAACTAAGAACAAAGTAGACGCGAGGCAAATAGAAGAAAGAAAAAACTAAGGTTAAGAGTAAGCATCAGTGAAATAAGACACAAACTGTAAAGAAAATTAACAAAGCTAAAAATTGGTTCTTTGAAAAGGTTAATAAAATTGAAAAGCACAGGTAATACTGGACCTTCTTTTTTTTATTACTTTGAGTTTTTTGTCCTGACTGTGCATGGCCTGGCTCACATGGATGCTGGGTTCACAGGGATTACAGGGGAAGGCAGAGAGAGCACGTGACAGCCTCCAGCGTGCCTCCACGGAGGACAAGCACGCATGCGCTCCTCCGTGCCGGGGCCCCGCTCACTGCTGGATCCTGCGGATGCTCTGCACTTGGAAGGTCTGGGCGTGGGTGCCCCACTCCCGGAAATGCTTGTAGTCGCCCGAGTGGTGATCGCACTCCAGCACATACTGAAAACCTCGGTAACCAGGAAACTGGGAGCAGACCCAGCTGGAAAAGCGAAGAGGCAGACAGTTAACCCGACAGAAGCACCTACATGGTAATCAAGACGAGGGCAAATGGATCCATGCTGCAAACACATTCCAGCCATCTGGGTCTTCCTTCCGTGCCCAGAACATGCCATGCCCTCTCCCCTGTCTCTGGGTCTTTGATCATGTGGTTCCCTTTGCCTTTCTTTGGCTGGCCGAGTTGAATCTGTCCCTCAGGGCTCAGCTCAACCATCACTTCATTAGGACAGTGTGACTCATTCCCCCATATCAGTCCACCGTCCCTTATTGTACCTTTGTAGTGCTCATGCAACTCGATAATTTTCAAATCATTTATAAAATGTCAGCCTCCCCTGTCAGTAGGTAAAATCCTGGATGCAGGAACGTGTGTGTCTTAGTCATCGTTATCCCTGGTGCCTAACACAATGCCTGGCACAGAGGACGGGTTCTGTAAATATTTGATGAATAAATGAACAAATGAAGGAATGGGAAGTCTTATTCTTTCCCCCTGTTTCCTTACCCAGAAGCACTTCCAAGAAAAAGGCTAATGTTTCAATTCATGGATACCTGCACTGTTAGGGACAAGGATTGGGTTCTGGCGATCTTTCGCCTCAGCCTTCCAAGTAGCAGGAACTACAGACACGTGCTATCATGCCCGGCTAATTTTTGATTTACTGTAGAAACGAGGTCTCGCCAAGTTGCCCGAACCCGTGTGCTCAGGCAATCCACTCGCCTGGGATGACGGGCTGACCCATCTGTCTCTTTATAGTTGGGCATCTATTCTCCCCTCTTCTGGCCCTAGACCTTGTAGCCCCTCCCCTTTCAGTCAAGATGGGAAAATGGGGCAGACACTAACAATGAGCATGTGACCAGGCCTAGCCAATCAGAGCACTCATTCTGTGACCATGGTGATTAGTTCAGAGTTGAGCACATGCCCCAAGTTGGACCAATGAGCACCTTTCCTGGAAACTCCAATGGAATCGTGCGGAAAAAGACACTCTGTCCCTGGGGCTGGAACGTAGATGACGCTTCCCTCTTGGCCGTAATTTAGGAAGAGTCATCTAAGATATAGCCACAAGGAGGCAGGCAGAGCAAGAGGAAGAGAAAGATCCTTGCTGTAGCCTCTGGATCCAGCTGTGCCTGAAGCTAATTACAGGGACCAATAAATATCCTTTGGGGTGAAGCCAGTTTGATCTAGGTTTCTGTTAATTGCAATCTCACAATTTCTTCCTGATACCTCCCTGTACCTCAGCGTTTTCTTCTGAAATGTGAGCATCAGAGCACAAAAGCCACAGTTTTCACAGCAGGTATCCCTGGCCCTCCCAGTATCCACTCTTCTCCCTGCCAGGCAGAGCCTTGGATACACTTACGCCCCAGAGTGGACATGGAAGGAGCCCACTTCATTGCCTTCCCAGCCCATGGCCTGGAGAGAGGGATAGTCATCGCTCAGCTCTCCTTTCTTGCCCAGGAAGTTTTCTTGCTCGAAGATGGTCAGCCTCGAGTCACGGTGGTTCTAAAGACACAGGGAACAGGGTCAAGTGCCCAGTTGGAAACCCAGGAGCCTCTGCTGGCCCTCACCCCCTTAGCCTTGTCTCCCAAACCAGCCTTCCTTGCAAACCATTTGGAAGGGTGATGAGGCAACAGGTGTCAGAAACCTTTCAAAAGACATACAGTTTGCTGGTACACAAATCCCCTTTCCCAAAATTTACATAAAGAAAACAATCATGGAGCAAGGATTTCATCATTAACAATTAAAAAACAACCAAACAAAGCCACAATCTGAATGTCCAATAGTGGGGCATCAGTGATAAACTGGTGTGTTGCACTGTGGTTAAGAAGGGTGTAGAGATCTGAGTTACCTGCCACCTACCAGCTGACTCCGCTTAGATATGTCACACAGTGTTTCTTTCTTTCTTTCTTTCTTTTTTAGTTCAGAGTCTCATTCTGTCATCTGGGCTGGAATGCAGTGGCCGCTCATAGTTACCCCAGACTTGACTTGCTGGGCTCAGGCGATCCTTCCACCTCAGCCTTCCAAGTAGCCGGAACTACAGGCACACAAGCGTGTGCCACCATGCCCAGCTAATTTTTTGACCACAACCAGCTAATTTTTTAATGTATTGTAGAGATGAGGTCTTGCCAAGTTACCCAGACTGATCTCAAATCCCTGGGCCCAGGTAATCCTCTCACCTCCACCTCCCAAAGTGCTGGGATTACAGGTGTGAGCCACCACGTCCAGTCTACAAACCGTTTCTTTTGAGTTTCATATCAGCACTCAAAAAGTCTTAGATTTCTTTCAGATTTTTGGCTTAGGAATGCTCAACGGGTAAACATACAAATATTGCAAAAAATTTTTAAAAACTTAAATCTAAAGTTCTTTGGATTCCAAGTATTTAAGGTATGGGATACTCAACCCATAATCTGTGGACAGCAAACAAGACCAGAGGAAATCTGATGGGCTTCCGTCTCAGAGGTGTGATTCTGCGTGACTTTTGTTTTCTTATTCTACCATATTCTTTCTGACTTTGAATAATAAATATAGTGCCTTATGTTATTTCAAATCAGCAAAAGTTGTTTTTAAAGAAAAAAACTTTCTGAACCCCAGTTTTTTCATCTGTAACACAGGACAAGAACACTCACTCCCACCCAGATTCCATAAACAGTGGTAAAATATACAATCAGGAGCACTGATAATTAAGAGCAAAGAAATGGAACCCTTCCATTGACCCTGACATCCCTAGTACCCAGCTTCTCCCAGGGTCTCCCAGTCCCGAAGAGGGACACAAAACTTGCTTGCGGGGGCTCCTCTCATAACCAAGTTGCCGTGGGTGGGGAGTTTATGGCCGGCTCTGGCCAGATGCTAACACAGGTACTATGGTCCCATTTCAAGATGAATAAACCAAGGTTCGGAGAAGAGAAAGACTGAAGAGCCACGTCATACTGCCTGAAAAGGTGACACGAGAACTTGCACTCTGCAGCATTTGGTCCTGAACTAACCCACGAGACAAGAGGGGTGAGCCTAGCAATGAGCAGGTGACTGGGCCTACCCAATCGGAGTACCCTGCTCCTGTGGGCATGCTGATTGGCTTAGATTCGAGCACGTGACCCAGGCTGGACCAATGAGCACCCTCCCGCCTAAAGGCTCAGGCTTTCTGGGGTTGGTGGGACTCACAGCGCAGGCCACGGGCCGGAAGGAGGTGAGCCTCTCGGCGGGGTAGGCAGTGTTGCCGCTCCAGGCATCCCAGCATGGGTACTCGCCCCGCTCCAGCACGTACTGCTGCCCCTGGAAGCCGGCATGCTCGAAGCCCACCCACCTGCGGGCAGATGGTAGAGCGTGTGGGAGGTAAGAGCCCCTCACCCTGAGCTCTAGACCGGTGGCTGTCACTCGGGGTGCTTGTGCCCCCAGGGGACATCTGGCAATGCCTGGAGACGTTTTTGGCTGGGGCCAGGCTGCGATGGACATCTAGTGGGTAGAGGTCTGGGATGCTGCTAAACATCCTACAATGCGCAGGGCCTCCGCCCCTCTTCCTCCCCGCCCCCACCCGCCAGTTCCCACGCTAGAATTCAGCCCCAAGCATCGATAGCGTCGAGGTCCAGGAGCCCTGCCCTAGACCCAGCAGCCCACTGGCTTACGTGTGTCCTTGGGAAGGGGAGCTGCCCCTAGGGGTGCCCTGACGAACTTGCACCTGCGTGTCCATAGAGGTCACATACACAAGGCTGACCACAGTCTGACCTAAGCCTCGGTGGGATTCCTTGTGACCCTGCTGGGCCATGTGGAGATGGGCAGTCTTATGAGGAGCCGCCCCAAGACCATTTGTCTCTTCCCTCACTGCTTCCACATGGTCTTTCTCATCTTCGTCTCCTATCCGCATGAGATACGGGGCTTTCCAGCTCGCCACCCCGTAGGCAACCGCAGCATGGAAGATAACTAAGGATGCCCACCATCCCTGTTGCCTTTTTATTTTGTTTTGGTCCTGTGACTGGACTCAGGAGGCTGACCATGAGGACCTTGCATTTGCTGTCTATAAGTAGAAAAATGGAAGCTATCCAGACTCACTGTCTGCTTACCGGCCAAGTCTGCCAGCCTGCTGGACATATCCTAGACAGGCCACTGTTCCCATCTGCACCCCATTCCCCACCTGCAAAAATCAGAAGCTAAAGTAGTGTTGACCACAGTGTGAGATGTGTGAAAACCACCAAGATTATTTTAAATGGCATTCACATGCATAGCATTAAGTGAGTCCAAATCGCATAGAGAGAACATTGTTCTTCCAGGCTACTTTCCAACCTTCTGGAACCTTCTATCCAATATGGTAGCCACTGTCTGCATGTAGCTACTTAAATTTAAACTTAAATAAATTAAGATTAAATAATAGAAATTCAGTTCTTTAGTCTCACTAGCCACATTTCAAATCCTCTGTGGTCATATGTTACTGATGGCTCTGAATTGGAGCATGCAGATGTAGAACATTTCTATCATTTCAGAAAGGTTTACTGAAGGGTGCTGTTCTAGAAAGCCTCAGTGTTACTAGTGTGTCCTGAACACCTCTCTATGTCTCACTAATCTCTCTTTTTTACAAAAGAAGATCAGGCCTCAAGCTTAGAGTCTTAGTCAGGCAACAGTATTTAACTAAGAATTAATAACTCTTTTTTTGGTTTGTTTTACTATATTTATTTGACAGTTGCCTTCTATTTTTGGTGAGCGATATTGACTTTCAATTTATGGCTAAGAGGGGCATTTTAGATCCAACACTGGATTCTAAGGGTATGGTCCCCCCTCCCCGGCTGCCCCTGCACCTAGGGCTGCTTCACCTGGTAGGCAGGGTCTGTGTGAACAGTGCCCCCTACAGTTGGGCAGTACGCAACCTGCATGATCATACAGCAGTCCTGTGCATTCCTCAGCACTTCAGGAGGGCACACCAAGACAATAAGAACCTGGGAAAATAAGGCCTAGAACATCTACAAGTCCCGGCACCCCACTCTAGCTCCCTTCCCGTCCACCCCCCACCCCAATTCAGTATCCTCTGGACTCACGCTCCGCTCAGCACTTTCAAAGATCGCACAGTCTCAAAGCCAAGTTCCAGCACGCTGGGGCACTCAGCCGTGAACTCATGCCGCCGGCCCTGGAAGCCCTCCTCGTCCCACACTACCATCTGTTCCAGAAAAATAAGGTGGAGATCCATATTAGATTCCCGTGGGGTTGAGGGCTCACCCCAGGATGCAGCAGGTAAGTTAGGGATTGCAAACTCAGATGCCGCCAGGGCCAGGCAGGTGAGAGATGAGGGCTGTGGGGAATTGGAAGGCACAGGCCTCAGGTAAGTGGGCAAGCTCTGCTCAGTGCCACCAGCAGTTGCCAAGTGGGAATGCAAGCCGGATCTTCTGATTTCTCAAGACAGTCCCTAAATCTGGACTTTTATGTGCATTCTCCAGGTTTTTAAAGACTGATGACAAATTCAAAAGTTTTAAAACACAAACACACATACACAGTCAATGAAATCATGCTAGAGGACTGTGTGCAATCTCTGCCAGAGAATGTAACAATTCAAGTTTGGGAACCAGAAGACCCAAGTTCAAAGTATGACCTTGGGCAAGCCTCCTCCCTGCTCTGAGCTTTGATGAAATGGGCATTCATGACCGTCTCCTCCTTGGATTCATTGCAGGAAGGGTTAGGGGGTTCACTGGACTTGGGCTTGGCCTGCACCCCCCTCCCTGGACAACCCCTCACCATGCCTCTTCCTACCTTCCAGTGTCCCGCTGACTTGGTGCATTGCAGGGTCATGCTGGCCCCTTCCTACAGAGGAGAAGAACATAATAATCTTCTGCCTGACTCTGCTCTGCTTCTTGATGCTGAAGGCTGGTTTAGGCCAGGTCAGGATCCAGATGGGGTCCAGGTGTGACTGGGCTAGGAGCAAAGTGTGACTTTGGCCTGTCCCACTCCTATCCTTCCCATCTAAGACCAATACCACCTTCCAGCCTGTCCCTACCCCAGACTCACCCATGTTGGGCCCATTGCCTCTGAGCCCAGCTCTGTATCCTTTTATCTCCTCACTGTGGGACGATTTCTGTGGCTGCCAATGGGTGGTTGCATCACCCCAGCTATGCCAAAGTCCTCAGCCTAAGAGAGCCCTTCCAAAGACAGCATCTAACCCAGAGGTGGCTCTAGTGATAGACATTTAGGCAGAAGGACTGCAGGGGTAATTTTGTTTGTAAATGAGGAAAGCAGACATTGGTCTTGATGGTTGAGGCCCATCCTTGGGTAGAATGAGGGTGGCATTCAGGGTGACACGGTGACATCCCCAGGACTGGAGACCTGGGCTCCCTGCCTCTGAGGATGCACTCTTAGAGCTCTGATCCCACCCCTTCCCCAAACCTGGGACTTACCGAGATTGGCCCAGAGAACATGTCAGACCTGAGACCAGCCGAGGTCAGGCTCTTATAGGCAGAGAGGGGAGAGGGGCCCCCGGGAGACAAAGCTCCGACTCAGCAAGTGAGCAGCAGAAACAAAAGCCAGCCCTGGCTGGAGCGCCAATGGCGAGATGTCAGCAGCTCTGGCTTTAGCTAGGAGGGAGCAGGTCAGGCTGCCTTCCCAAGGGATCATCCATGAAGAAGGCAACAGGTTCAAGGTCATCTGATGAGGCCATCAGCTCCATGGGGCTCCTGACTAGAGCAGGAAGGTGAGCACTGCATGAGGAGTCCAAAAGCATCCTTTCTAGCTGTGTCATCTTGGACAAGTCATTTCCCCCCAGTTTCTCCCTGTAAAATGGAACAGGTACAAACTATATCACAGGGTTATCATGAAGTTATGTAACATGCATGATACACAGTAAACATTCAACAAATGCCCATGCCTTTCCCCTCTCATCTCCCTTTCTCTTCCAGCTAGATCAGTCAGGATAGACTGCCTGTTGGTGGTGACATTTGAACCAGACTCTAAAGGGCGGAGATGATTTGTAGAGTGAGATGGAAGGAGGAGGCATTCTAAGCAAAAGTGCAAAGATGGGAACTTGGGGCACATGAACAAGAAAGGGCTGGAGCTTAGGGGATGTGAAGGGGAGTAAAGTAGGAGAGGTGTGCTGGGCCAGTGTCTGCATGCCTGGAGATTTCAAAGATTGGTCCAGATGGCTCTGTGGGCAGAAGAAAGGGGCTGTTGGGTGAAATGTACCTTGCAAACTGTAACACACCTGCCAGATGTCCAGGGCGAGCAGAGTTCACTGTGTGCATCCTGTCCCCATGCCCTGCCCTCTAAGTTGGCCTAAGAGGGGCCTCCAGCTTAGGAAAGAGCCTGGCCAGGAGCCAGAGCACTCGAGGTGAAATCCAGCCCTGCCTTTTACCGTCTGGGTGACCTGGAGGACATATGAGACCTGCAAAATGGCAGCACTGGCATGCTCTCTCTAGGTAGGGTAAAAGGCAGCTCTGACAGACGCACGATGTTGATGAAGAGTTACCGTGAAAATTAAAGGTTGAGAATGCAACCTCTTCAGCCAGACCACCTGGGTTTGCATCCCACTCTTGCTGGCAGGGTAACTAAGCATGCTATCTAATCCCTCTGAGGCTCAGTTTCCTTGTGCATGAAATGGATATAATAAGTTAAGTTGGGTTTGGCCTAATAGATAGGGGTATTGTGAGGATAAACATGAATTGCCTGTGAACTGCACTTGGACCTGCTCCTGGAACATAAAAAACATGATATGACTCCATCATCTTCATCATCATCATTGCTAATAATAAAAATGATTACTATTAAATAATTTTTTATCAAAAAGCAGGAGTGTATTGTTCTCAAGAGCTTGAGTTCCAGAAAAAAGTTGAAATCTGTGAGCCCCACTTCCACTTTACAGATGAGAAAGCAGATGAAGAAAGGAAGAAAGGGAGTTGCTTCAGTCCCTTTCGATACCTGGGGTCAATCCTAGAAACTCCACTCTTTAGTGAGGAGTCCAGGAAGGAGTCAGGAAAATGCTCAGAATGGAGCCACCCTGCATGGTAGGCAATCCCCCCACCCCCATCCCTGTTCCCACTCCCTGGCAGACAGCCCATTGTAGGGGACACAGAACTATCCCAGACGGCCTGGCCTTGAAGCCTAAGCCTGTGGGTGGCCCCCTACCGCAGACGGTCCTCTCCTGTGGTTCCTGCCCCCATCCCCTCCAGGCCTTGGCCCAGGATGAAAGGCTGAGGGGAGACTGGTAAGTGAGGGGTTACTAGTGGGTGGAGGGGCAGGGAGATCTCAAAGCAGAGCTGAGCTCCATGGGGAGACCAGACTCCCAAAGAAGACGCAGGAACCTATACAGACACCCCCCCAACACACACACACACCCTGCCTGGGGCTGGGGACTGAGACTTCAAGTGACCTTGCTGGTCCCTCTGACCCCAACTCCACCGTGAGTTGAAGTCATTTGTTCCTCCTGCCTCAGTTTCTCTGGGAAATAAGGGATTGGACCCTGTTATTTCTGGCATCTGTGCCCTGACCTGACCTCTTCTGTCTCCCCCCTGCCCGGTGTCTCTCTGTCTCCCTCATCTCTTTCTGTTGCTCTCTGCTTCTCCCCAGCTGCCCCCTGCTTCTCCCTCCTCATCTTGGTTTCCCTGGCGACCTCTGTACCCCATGTGGTGTGATCCACCAGAATGACCTATCACCAAATATTGATGGGGCGTTTACCACGTGCCAGCCCATATATGCTAGGTGCTGGGGCCAGGGATGAACCAGTTGTGGTATTGGGGGCTTCCCAGAGAGGGAGGCTCTGAGACAAGCAGTCATGCACCTGGCCACCAGCTGTGTCCCTGGGGTCGTAAGATAGGGGCTGAGTGGGAGAAGACAAGCAGGTCAGGAAAGGATGGGGCCCAATGTGGGCAAGAAAACAGGATGCTCCAGCCACCTGAGCACAGTAAGACTCCCCCGTGCCTGTTCCTACCTCTGCCCAGAAACAGGAAGTCAGGCCCGGGCCAAGGTCAGAGAGCAAGCATGAGAAGGAAGCACACAGGCCCAGAGCAGACCAGCCTGTGCTGGCTCTGACCTCTATGCCTTGGCTTTCCTCATTTGAGAAATAGGCATAATGGATGTACCAAATAAGGTAGGTTGTCCTGGGAGCTGACTGAGCCAGCGTGGGCTCAGCACACAGTAGCACTCATTAAATGGGGCTGTTAATAGTACACCCACATCTGCCTTTGTAAGACATTTCTCCTGTGTGCCCTGTCTCCCTCTCTTCTGTGCAGCATCCAACAGGGACACTTGTGCCCACTTTGTACCTGCACACACGGAGACTCCGAGAGGTAGAGACCTACCAGAGCCACACAGTGTGTAGCGGCTGAGTCAGGATTCAAACCCAGTGCTCCTGCCTCCCGGGGTCTCCGCTTTTCCCTGCCCTGTGTTGGTAGCCACCAGAGACCCTGTGGGTTCATCCCTGGCTGGGACTGTGGAGAGAGGAATCAGGGTAGGGTGGGAAGGCGAAGCACTGTGGCCTGGGTTTCTGCTGTGTGCGCGGGCCTCACAATGGAAAGTGCTGCTGTCTGCAGTGACCCTGGAGAGGTCGGGCCAAAGGCCCTCACTCCCTGTCCAGGCCTGCTGAGCCAGCTCCCCCTTTGTGCCACAGACTATAGGGCCTGATGTCTGCCAGACTATAAAATGGGGGGTCGGTCCCTAGTCACCCACAGCACCGCCTGCCTGCCTGTCCTCCAGCAGAAAGTAGCAAGTCCCAGGTAAGAGGGAACCCATCATGCAGCTGAGAACTGAGGGGGAGGAGAAAGGAGGCAGGGGCAGGGGAAGGCAGAGACTGCAGTGACGCGAAAGTCAGAGAGGCAGGGCAATGGAGGCGGAAACGGAGAGGAAGAGGAGGAGGAATGGAGGAAGATGGAGAAAGAAAAGAGAGGTAAAGATAGTGATAACAGATAAACAGAGACACAAAGTGGGCAAGATGCCGGAGGAGACAAAAACACAAAGATAGGCGGAGAGGGAAAGGGAGAGAAGTCATGACAGAAATAAACAGGTAGCGAGAGGGAGGAGACGAGAGGGAGAGGGAGAGAGAACAAGAACATCTCCAGGAAGGAATGAGTCTGGGTGCTAGCCCCAGGGGTGACCCAGATGTCCTTCCTGGGGGAGGGATCTGCTTGCCACAACCAGCTCCTTACTGAGAGTGCTCAGGAGTAAGCTGGACCGGGTCTTAATCTGTGCTGTCTGGGGGTCCCTGAATCCCTTGACATTTCCAGAATTAAAGGGAGAACATTGTCCCCCTGGGGACAAGGTCAAAGTTTTCATCAAACTCTCAGAGGAATCCATAGCCCTGGAGCAGCAAGGAACCACTGGAACTGACCAAAGCCCTCTCCAGCCAATGCCTACCCAGCCACAGTTCTCATTTTTAGAGCCCTCGACATACACTAAAAATGTCCTCCTGGGTCCTCCGCTGTGCCCCAGTTTCAGACCTGTATTTGCACCCACACACCTAGCCCGAGAGAATGCCAGAGGCAGCAGACTGAGAAAGGAGCTGGGGTGGGCATTTGTTCACTCTCTGAGCAGTTGTTCTTTGAGCATCTCCTAGTGTCAGGCGTAGAGCCCAGGACTGGGGATGGACGGGTGAATAAGAGCAAGTAAAAGGCTGAGTGCTTAACAACCCAGCTGCTGGGTCTATCTGCCTAAGTGGTGATCAGAACCCTACCACCGAGCAGGCACCTCCCTGCTTCAACCCCTGGCTGCCCAGAGCAGGTGATGGTAGCAACTCCGTGGCTCAGAGTCAAGGTCGAATGAGTTCACCCATGCAGCAGTGCCCAGCACACCTTATACACTCCCAAATGCGGTGTCTTGTAATCTAGTGAGGTGCATTGAAATCACACAAGCAAATCAGAGTGACAAGGGGAGTGGGAAATTGCTGGGGGCTAAGGAAGGACCTGGCAGGGTGATGGAGGATAGGGTGGCTGGCAGAGGGGTGGCACAGTCAAAGGCCTGGAGGGGTAAGTGGTCCCTGGACAGGACATTTGTGGTGGGAGAGTAGGGATGGAACAAAAAACTTTCAGGCTTATATTTCAGAGGGAGAAAGAGAGGAGACGAGTTCAAAGGAGTCTGAAAGCACAGGAGGAGGGGATGAGAGATTGGCAGCTTGGGGTGCCATCCCCGAATCTACCCAGGCCAAAGGTTTCTTTACAGATTTTTGCAGGCGGAAACCATGTCTCAGGCTGCAAAGGCCTCGGCCTCGGCCACAGCGGCAGTGAACCCAGGGCCTGATGCCAAGGGGAAAGGGGCCCCGCCCTCAGGAGCAGCCCCTGGCCCCGGCTCCACCCTGGCCCCAACATCTGTGCCTCTGCCCAGCACCAAAGCAGGGGACCTGCCTTCTGGGAGCTACAGGGTAAGGACCCGGGGATAGGGATGAGGTGGCTGGACACCATTCCTCTACTTCCTCCTTCCCCCTTCCTCCTCTTCCTCTTCCTCCTTCCTCTTCCTCCTCTTCCTCTTCTTCCTTCTCCTCCTTTCTCCTCCTCTTCCTCTTCCTCATTCTCCTCCTATATCTGTTTTTTTTCCTTTCCGCTTTTCTCCTTTGTCACCTCCTCATCCATCCCCTCCTCTGTCTCCTTTCTCCTCTTCCTCCTCCTTGGCCCCCTTTCACTCCTCCTTCCTTGACTCAAACATGGCCCAGCCAAGCTGGGAGCCCATGAAAATAGCCAAGGGTTTAACAGACATGGAAAGAGGGGACCCATTCTGAAGTTGTGCAGTAACAACAACAAAAACGTAGCACTTCACAGCTGCAGGGACACCTGCCAGTCAGGCTAGACCTGCACAAGCATGGCTTAGAGTTGATGGAAAGCAAGAAACAAAAGAGAAGGAAGTGGCTGGCTTAGCGGCAGGAGCCACCTGTCCCAGGAGGTTCCTCAGCAACAGGCTGGCCTCAGCCCCTCCTGAAAGCTGCTCAAAGTGGCAGAGGCTGAGAGGGCTCCTGGAGAGCCAGGCGCCTAGTCCCCTGGGACGTGGTTTGGTTTGGTTTGACCTTGGGTGCACAGGACTGGGTCATTTTGCAGTCCTTGGTTCGTGACCCGCTCTCATGTGGTCTGTGCACGGCTGCTTTTCTTTACATACTTGATCATTGATGTGTGTTTAACTTTTAATAATGCAGCAAGTACAGCAGCTCACCACGGTATAAAAGCCAGGACTGGTAAAAACCCTCTGCTTACCTCCAAGGTACTCCCTTGAGCCCACTATGCCCCTCCCCCCACTCCAGAAATCCATCGTCTGCTTGTTTGCTTTTTAAGTATTATGCATTCGTCTTTTAAAAGAGTGTGTGTGTGTGTGTGTGTGTGTGTGTGTGTGTGTGTGTGTGTGTGTCTGTGTGTGTAATACATATGTATTTCTTGTTTTTAACTTACTGAAACATTCTGTGGGTGGGGATTCTGGGTTTTCCCTTTTCCTTTCCACTTCCGACATGAAGTGAGAGCCCTGATCCCCCCACATCCTGTTCCACATCTGTGTGGGTCATTCATTTGGCTGCCGTGTGATATTCCAGGGCAGGATCGCCCTCCTGTTGAGGGCCATGGTTGGGAGTGGGAGTTCCAGCTTTGCTCTTGTGGACAGCACGGCTTGGATGTCCTTATCCTTGTCTCCTGGGATAAGTGCAGGAGTGGTCAAGGCTATGTGAACCTCCCCCTTTTATAGCTGGGGAAACTGAGGCTCAAAGAAGGCAGACAGTTGCCTCAGGTCAAGTGAACGGCAATGTTTTCCTAGCTTGAGACATCAAGAGCCAAAGCACCAGGCTTAGTGAGGAGAGATTAGCTCAAGTTCTCCCCTATGTCATGGAGGGTGGACCAGTAAGTGTGCCCTGAGTATCAGTCCTGGGGTGGGTGCTGAAGATACAGAAATGGATCAACCCCGGGCACTGCCCTTGAGCACTCCTGGTCTTTGGAGGGGCTGGGTAAGGGGGAGAGGAGTGCATATATATAGAGAGAGAGACCCAAAAGTAAAGCAGCAGTGACTGTGTGGTGAGTTACTTGTGCTGCTTATGGTGAGAGCACAGTTTAGCCAAAGCCATGTTGGGGGAGGGGCAATCAGGGAAGGCTTCCTGGAGAAGGTGATATCTGAGCCTAAAACATGACATGCAGCCTAGAACATGAATTAAGGAGCGTGAGTTAGGTGGTGGAAACTCCTAGATGGGGACGTGGGGTGGAGAAGGCATTAACTGGCAGGAAGAACAGCACAAGAGAAAGATCTGGTAGGGAACCCCCTCTGAATGATGTCGCAAATCTTAAGTTCAAAAGTGGGGGATGGGAGGACGGGATCGTTTCACAACTGTGGCTTCCAACACGCTTTCCAGTGACCTGCGCGCAGCCCGCGCTTAGGTAGGTGCTTCATGAATTCTTGACCCAGAGCCCCTCCAGCTTGGAGGTACTCCTCCCCCTCACTCTGCCCCCTTGTCATGGGGGCTTCTCTCCCGCAGCTGGTGGTCTTCGAACAGGAAAATTTCCAGGGCCGCCGGGTAGAATTCTCGGCAGAGTGCTTGAACCTGGGAGACCGTGGCTTCGACCGAGTGCGCAGCCTCATTGTCACCTCCGGACCGTGAGTGTTGGCAGGGGAGGGGCAACCCTCTGCCACAGTAAGAAAATAACGCAGTAGTAGCTGTCATTCCCCAGGCACCTGCTCCATGCCCACGACTGTGCTAGTCCAATCCTCATTCAAACCTGAGAAGTGGGGTATGATTAAGTCCAATCCTCATTCAAACCTGAGAATGGAGGTATTATTCTCATTCCCATTTTACAGATGAAGAAACAGGCTTAGAGAGGCAATTCGATTAGCATAAGATCACACAGTCAGTAAGTCATGGTTCTGCACTCTGGAAAAATGCTGCTTCGACTATAGAAGGAAGCCTAGTCCATCATGAGGGAAGGAGGAGGCCAGAGAGCCAAGTGTCCACTTCCTGTCCCCTCTCCTAGGCACCAAGCTGTCCTGGGAGTCATGCAGGTATCTGTGGAGCACCCCCTCCAGGTGCCAGGCACTGACTGAGGGTTTTACCTTTGCAGAACACTGTATGAGGAAGGGGCTGTTTGTTCTTTTCCCCATTTGACAGATGGGAAAGCGGAGGTCCAGAGGAGTTAAGTCTATTGCCAAGGTCACCTAGGGGTGACAGAGCCAGGACTTGACTCAGTTGATTGATTTCATTCCAAAGCTCTTACTATACTTCGCTGCCTGTTCCTGACTCTATGGGCCTCTGTGGGTCTCAGCAACCCTCATATAAAGTGGAAATCCTTGTCCCTCAGGTACAGGGACTACTCCCTCTGTGCTGAGGTCCAGGTGTTGGGCCAGCCCCAGCACAAGACCCACACAGGCCCTTTGCTCCCATTTCCCACTCCAAAAGCTTCCGAAGCTGTGGTCTGCTTGTGTGCTGAGCCCATTCTGAGATGGGGGTTCAGGTCAGATAAACCTGGGTTTGAATCCTGACCCCCCACTTGTCTGTTCAACTCAGTCTTCAAGCCTCGGTTTCTTCATCTCTGACATGAGAGTGACAGTTTCCACTGCTCCTCACAAGATTATTCTGAAACCCAAGGGAGATGCTGCAGCATGGGCCTGGCACCTTATGTGTGCCCAAACACAGCTGGTGACTGACGGTCACTTACCTTATTGTGCTGTGAATTCAGCCTAGTCACCCTGTACTAGGGTGCATTTCCGGGGCCATTTCTACCTCCTGCACTCATTCCACCCTCAGTCCCATAACCCAGCAGGGAGCACAAGCTACCGGATGTGGCCAACTTGGGTTTTTAGGCTTTTTTCGGTGCCAGTGACTCAAACCAAGAGTATTTCTCCTCAAACAGAGATGCAGCTGGTGTCTGGTGTGTGCTTTGGGCCTGTGGTCCAGGAGCCTGGCTCTGTGTCGGGATGCCAGGGCTGTGGGGCAAAGGATAAGGAGGACAGGGCAGGCAGGAGAAGGTGGGGAGAGGCTGCCTTCTGAGCAGGGTGGGAGGCATGACACCTGGCACCACCACTTGCCCTTAGGATGGGGACTGAACTCCTCTGAGGCTCAGTTTCCATATCTGTAAGTTAAAATTCCTGCCTTACTTCTCTCCTTGCTCACAATCTGAAAGGAGCTGTAGGAGATGAGAAAAGACATCGATACAAACATTTAAAATTCCTCTCTGTAACCAGTGTCCCCAAAGAAGACAGGAGGTTTGGAAGGAGAGCAGGCAGGGTGACAAGACCACATCGACGTCTGTCTTTCCCCTC
This sequence comes from Cephalopachus bancanus, assembly GCA_027257055.1. Lineage (NCBI taxonomy): Eukaryota > Metazoa > Chordata > Mammalia > Primates > Tarsiidae > Cephalopachus > Cephalopachus bancanus. The sequence goes on along the minus strand of JAPVLO010000261.1, from coordinate 906,465 downwards.
AGCTGCTTCCCTTCCCCTTCCATCATAAGCAGTCTTACCTTTTGAGCTTTCTCTGGGCTGGTTCTGTTCCTTGCATCCCGTCTCTTAGGCGCTCATAGCCTTCTAACAAGATAGATGCAATCATCTCTTCTCTTACTGAAGCTTAGTGAGCTTAAGTCCTGCTTAGAGTCAGACAGCAAATAAATGGTGAACTGGAATTATAACTCAGATCTATCTGTTTCCAGAGTCTATGCATTTAACTCTTACATGATACCACCTTACAAGGTTCACTTCCCATTTGTCTGTCTGTCTGTCCGTCTATCCATACATACATACATTCATCTATCCATCCAGCCACCCACTTACCCATGTATCTGTCCATCAATCTATCCACTTTCTATCCATCCACTTACCCCTTCCTCCTTCATCCATTCTCTATCACCCACTCATCCATCCATAAATCCATCCATCTACCCGGGCATCCATCTATCCATCTATTCATCCACTTACCCATGAATCTATCCATCACCTATTTATCAATCTATCCATTCTTTATCCATCTACTTATCCCTCCCTCCTCCATACATTCTCTATCACCCAGCTATCCATTCATAAATCCATCCACTCACCCAGGCATCTACCTATCCATCCATCCAGCCATCCATCCATCTATCCATCCATCCATCCATTCATTCTTCTACTCAGACCAAGCAGGACTGAGACAGATTCAACTCTATTCTGGGAGGATAAATCTACATCTTCAATTCACTGAAGTGTGGTTGGCTTATCCCTCAGACAAAGACTTGAGGCTTCTGTGATACATTCTTTCTTAGTCCATGGTGGTAGTCCATCACCCCATCTCCCTCCTGGGAGAGAGATTCCAGCAACTCTCAGGGAGATGATGCTAGTGTCAGTATCCACTCTTTTGTTCCCTGAGAACTCCTGAACACACATAGAGTGAAGGGCAAGGGGTCCCTTAACCTCGGCTTTCTCATCTATGGAATGGGGGTCATCCTGTCTCCCCCACCCCATCCCTGGTGCCTCTAACACAAGCTCATTTCCTAACGTTAATCAGCTGCACTAGGAAAGTCAGGAAAAGCCTCCATCATTTGATTTCAGACTTCTAATTGGCCCTTGTAAAGGTCTGATCCCCTTCATCTGCATGCTCGCATTAATTCTCCTGAGAGGCAGATTCCACCATCACTTCCTCCCCACTGCCCGCACCAGTTACTGAGTGTCTCCTGTAAGGCCAGTCTTAACGCAGCATATGAATCAAGCTCCTGTATCCTTTTTTCCTTACCCTGCACCTCTGAGACTGTTATTTATTAATCATATTTCATTTTTAAAAGCTTCTTTTAAGCACAAATAAACATTTTTAAGTAATTTTTTTTTAGTTGGAGTCTGACTCTGTTGCCCAGGCTGGAGTGCAGTGGCACACTCATGGCCTCTGCAGCCTCGACCTGCTGGGCTCAATTGATCCTTCCACCTCAGCTTTCCAAGTAACTGGAACTACAGGCATGCGGCTAATTTTTTGATTTATTGTAGAGATAAGGTCTCGCCAAGTTACCCAGGCTGGTATCGAACCCGTGGGCTCAGGCAATCCTCTCACCTCGGCCTCCCAAAGTGCTGGGATTATAGGCATGAGCCAACATGCCCGGCCCATATTTTTAAATAATTTTTACACTACTTTTATAAAACTAGCATCACCTACTATAAGTAAATGGAGTCCACAGAAAATTGCATAGTGAACATAAAGTGGTGCTATTAGACCCTTTCTGGAGTCCCTGGGTTAGTGGCCTGTTCTTCCTTTGTTACAAAAACAGAGACCAGTAAGTGTTAAAGGCACATGAGCTCAGAGACTTTCTGCTTACATAATCAGGTTTTAAATGTCTCTTTATGTGTAATTTGCCCCAAGGTCCTCAAAGCATGTGTGAATGCTACATCTGGGGAAATAGTTACATATGTTGTCTCATTTACTCCTTTACCAACTCCAAGAAAATAGGCCTTTTAGTGTAGATAAAGAAACCAAGGCTCAGAGAGTCAAAGTTACTTACCTGTAGTCACACAGCCAATAGGTGGTATAGCCTAGAGTCAAACCCAGATATGTTCTGTCCTTGTGAGACTTTAGACTTTCCCCTTTAGACTTGCCAGTGGCGGGGGGCCACGGGAGGGTAGAAGGCAAGTGGGGAAGGGGCTTCAGCTAATGATTTTTCTCCCTTTTGCCTTTGCACCCCCGGCTCTCCTTTGTGCCAGCTGGGTGGCCTTTGAGCAATCCAACTTCCGCGGGGAGATGTTCATACTGGAGAAGGGCGAGTACCCTCGCTGGGACACATGGTCGAGCAGCTACCGCAGTGACCGGCTCATGTCCTTCCGGCCCGTGAAGATGGTGAGTGGCTCCTGGGTGGATGCTGGGGAACCACTGGGGAAGGGAATGGACAAATCAGGTCTGGGGGTGAGCAAGGGCAAAAAGGAGAGAACGGCAGGCAGGGAGGTGTGGTGGCCTCTGGGTAGTAAAGGGTCATGGGTTCTTGTGCTCATCAGTTCATCAGCATCCCTGACACCCGCACTGTGCTAGGAGCCTGGGCAGATGATAAACACAAAACCTTCCGGCTGTTAGAGCTGAAAATGCCAGGATCTTTCTTAATTCCCTGTATAGAATGTTTAGCATCCCGGGCTGCACAGTTGAAGAAGCTGGGGAGCTTCTAAAATCCTAATGTCCATCTGAAACCCCAGACCTAAGTTATAGGTCGTATAATGGCTAAGAGGAAGGACATTGTAGGAAGGCAGGTTGAACCTCTTGATGGTAAGACAATACACTGAATTCGTTTCTCATAATATTTAAGACAAGAAGATTCAAGGTCAAGGTAGGTGGAGCTATTCCCGGGTGATTCACAGCTTTTCCAGAATTGTGTTGGTGATGCTGATGATGAGTCATGAGCCAGCCCTATCTTACTCAGCAATGTTCGTCTCTGCTGGCAACCAACTTCTGTCTTCCATGATGGGAATATTCATGAAGCATTTTCATGAATGTTCATTTGAGGCCATCAGGTGCCAACAACCAGCTGTTCTGCTGTCTCCAAATTTATCTTAATGGATTAATCTACCAGATCATTCCCAATGCTCTTCTCAGAAGTTGAGGCTGAATTATTAGCTTCCATGATAGACTCTTTGTAAGAACTCACAGATTTATCTCCCAATCATTGAATGGCCTTTTTATGGCAATCTATGTCCAAGATTGTTTGAAGAGTGATCAGCCAGGGCATTTCCAGTAGCTTCTAAAAGTTTGCTAGTAGGCATTAGCCATATGTGCTATTGAACACTTGAATTTTGACTAGACTAAATGGACATGTGCTGTAAGTATAAAATACACACTAGGTTTCAAAGACATTGTAAAAAATAAAAATAAAATCTTTTTAAAGAATGTAAACAAGCCGGTTCGGTGGCTCAGCCTGTAATCCTGCGCCTTGGGAGGCTGAGGTGAGTGGATTGCTGAGCCCACGGGTTCAAGACATGCCTGGGCAACTTGGCGAGACCTCATCTCTACAATAAATCAAAAAATTAGCCGGGTGTGGTAGTGCACGCCTGTAGTTCCAGCTACTTGGAAGGCTGAGGTGGAAGGATTGCTGGAGCCCAGCAGATTGAGGCTGCGGTGGCCGGGAGCGGCCACTGCACTCTAGTCTGGGCGACAGAGCGAGACTCCAACTCAAAAAAAAAAAAAAAAAAATGTAAACAGTAGAGGGCTGAGGCAGAAGGATCACCTGAGCCTAGCAGTTCAAGGCTGTGGTGGCTGTGAACGTGCCACTGTACTCTAGCCTGGGAGACAGAGTGGAAAAAAAAAGAATGTAAACAGTATATTGATGTTATATTGGTTACATATTGACATTATAATATTTTAGATATATTTGTTTAAATAAAAAATATTATTAGACATTTAAAAAAATCCAGTTATCAGACCAACAATTAATTCCCCCCTGGCCAATTCCAGAACTCTGGGGTAGGATCCAGACACTGATATCTTTTCCACCCCTCCATCACCCTGCCCCTAGTCTCCGTGTGCAGCCAAGGCTGAGATCCAGTGATCTAACCCTTCCTCCCTATTCCTTGCCACTGCCCTGGCCCAGGTCATCATCAACTCTGACGTGACCCAATTCCCTCCCTTCTAGGATCCCTGGCTCCTTTCCAGACCTCAGCCTGGGAAGTTAGAGGGATCTTTCCAAAATAAAACCCTGACCGTCTTCTACTTAAACTTTGATACTCTGTCACTATTGACTGGCCTGTTTCTACCAGGCTGTGTTCTGGACTCTGGGTACACAGCTATGCATCAGCAGACTGGATCCCTGCCCTCATGGGACTTACGCTGTACGCAGGGAGCGGCTATTAAAAACATTATTGTGAAGTCCATCTGTATTTGCACACGTGGTAGGTGTGCATGCACGGGAGCCATGCTGTCTTGCTAGGAAAGCAGAAGCTGGGAACTAGGGGCTATAATGTTGAGGGTGGGCGTGGTCAGGGCGTGGCCAGAGAAGCCAGCTCCCAGGGTTGGGAACCCAGTCAGCCCTGCGAAGAGCGGGTGGAAAAGTCTTCCAGGGAGCTGTGTGGGCAAAGCTCCTGGGGCAAGGATGAACAATTGTGACCAAGAAAATGAAAAGCAGCCACCAGGGCTGCAGCAGAGGAAGTGCAGGAGTGAGGGGTGCAAAACGGGAGGGGAGGTACTGGCAGAGGCCAGGTCTTGCAGGGCCTCATAGGCAGTGGCAGAGAGCTTGATCTTGACCCCACTAGCAAAGGGGAGCCATTGGCTGACTTAACCTTCCAAAGGCCCTCAAGACTGTAACTTAAATATAGCTGTTAACACCAATTAAACACTTAACATAAGTTAGGAATTGCACTAGGGGCATTTGTCACACATGACTCCAAGGGTCCCTGCACTCCCAACCCTGCCTCACACCACACCCTCAACCTTTTGCGCCCTGACCACACAGATATTTGTTCTGCCCGCTCCAACCTCCCAGCCTTCATGCCTTTTCCTCTGCCTCAGTGCCTTCCCTCAGCCTCTTTCCTTCTCAGCCTTGCACACTCCTGCTTAACCTCCAAGGCCTCTCTCAAGTGTCCCTTCTGCCATGAAGCCTTTCCTGATCCACTTTCTTTCCCTCTCCAATGATGACCCCTTTCTTTATTTACAATCTTCCATTGGAGTCTTTCATGGAGGGATGCACTTACATCCTGGACTCCACCTCCTCTTGGTAGGGGTGAATAATGGTAGAAAATCATAGTGTCCATTGATAGATCACATATGCTATGCTTTCATGTGATCCCCACAGCACTCCTCTGAGGCAGAGACTATGATAGCCTTCATTGATTGATTGATTGATTGATTGATTGAGTCGGAACCTCACTCTGTCTCCCACACTGCAGTTCAGTGACATGCTCATAGCCACCGCAGCCTCAACCTGCTGGGCTCAGGCAATCCCTCCACCTCAGTCTTCCAAATAGCTGGAACTTCAGGTGTGTGCCGCCATGCCTGGCTAATTTTTTGTATTTATTGTAGAGACGAGTCTCGCCAAATTGCCCAGGATGGTCTCAAACACCTGGGCTCAGGCAAGCCTCTCACCTCGGTCTCCCAAAGTGCTAGGACTACAGGTGTAAGCTACTGGCATAGCACTCATTTCAAATACAAGGGAACCGAGCTTCAGGAATGGAAAATGACTGACTTAATGTCACATAGCTGGTAATTGCTGGGACTGGGATTTGAACCCAGGGCTGTTCTGACACCAAGATTGGCATCACTCTGCTATGATTCCATGTTCATTTCTGTGATTCTACATTCCCTTGGGCCTAAAACCCCATAATTATTTTTGAAAAGATAGATGACTCCTGCCCCCCGAAATCACAGGCAAATTAAAAAACAAGGCATTGGCTGGGCGCAGTGGCTCATATCTATAATCCCGGCAATTTGGGAGGTGGAAGCGAGAGGACTGCCTGAGTCCAAGGGTTTGAGACCAGCCTGAGCAACTTGGTGAGACCTCGTCTCTAATAAATAAAACAGTTAGCCAGGAGTGGTAGCATGTGTCTATAGTTCCAGCTACTTGGAAGGCTGAGATGGAAGGATTGCCTGAGCCTATCAGGTTGAGGCTGTGGTGGCTGTGACTGTGAGTGTGCCACTGCACTCCAGCCTGGGTGACAGAGTGAGGCTCCAACTCAAACAAACAAACAAACAAACAAAAAAACAAGAGCAACTCAGAACTGAATCATATGCCCAAATTCAGGGGTGGGCTAGTTACTTGGTTGATGCTCAATCATGAGTTGAGTAGTTGTTATTTGCAATCCCAGGAGGCAGTAGTAACCCTATTTTATAGATTAGCAAACAGAGGCTCAGAAGGGGCAGGGTAAAATGCCCAAGGTCACTAGCACATAAGTGTCAGAGGCGGGAGTTGAACCCAGATCTGTGTTCTACCGGTGCCCCATGGTGGTCCAAGGTCAATTTGTAACTTTCACCCAGATTATAAAAAGCATTTACAAGCCAGGCTCAGTGGCTCAGCCTGTAATCCCAGCGCTTTGGGAGGCTGAGGTGAGTGGATTGCCTGAGCCCATGGGTTCGAGACCCGCCTGGGCAACTTGGCAAGACCTCATCTCTACAATAAATCAAAAATTAGCCAGGCATGGTAGCGCACTCCTGTAGTTCTGGCTACTTGGAAGGCTGAGGCGGAAGAATCGCTGGAGCCCAGCAAGTTGAGGCTGCAGTGGCCGGAAGCGGTCACTGCACTCCAGTCTGAATGACAGAGTGAGACTCCAACTCAAAAAAAAAAAAGAGAAGCATTTACAAAAGGGCCATTGGTTAAACTCTTGATGACACAGGAACATTGATTGGGCTTAGGAATAAAATGCTTCTCTGAAAGGTTCTGCTTCTTGCTGACTGTATGCTGTTGATCAGTAACCTTGATCTCTCTGCACCTCTGTGTCCCTGACCGCAATAATAATAAGTAAATGCATTGTTTGAGCACTTGGTATATGCCGAGCATGTGCTCAGTGCTCTGTATGGACTCACTCATTTCACCTTGAGAGTCCTGTGATATGAGGGCTGCCATCCATTTCCTTCCAAATCTTTCCAGACCAGGCAGCAGTGATCCCAGGAGAATCCCATAGTGGCCCACATGGGCTTGACTGTCTCTCTCTCCAAACCCACAAGGCCCCAGTAAGTTCTCTTTGCCTCATTTATACTTCACACGCCTGACCCAGCCTCTCCTACTCCAGGACTCCCATGGGCACAAGATCTCTCTGTTTGAAGGTGCCAACTTCAAAGGCAACACTGTGGATATCCAGGAGGACGACATGCCCAGTCTCTGGGCCTGTGGCTTCTGTGACCGTGTGGGCAGCGTGAAGGTCTCCAGTGGAACGTAAGCCTCCCTCTTGCCAGGTCCATGCCCCCAGCTTCAAGCACAGACAAAACCTGGAGACTCCCCCTTACAGGATAGAGTACCAGGCTCCCTGAAAAGGCCACATACCTCCCTCAGTCTCCCAGTGCTGGTGCCTGGGACTCTGCCAACAAGGCTTCATTTTCCTGGGGAGTAGAGTGTGACTTTGATGGATTCCATGACGGTGTAAACAGATCTGGCAATTGGCTCTAAAAAGCCGAAAGATGGAGACAACAGGAGCCGCTAAACCCAGATTGAGGTGGAAGGAATTATCACCCGAGGGGATCAGAGTGGATGTGGGTAGGTGAGGCTGGATGCGTCCAGGAGAGAGGATGTTGAGGCAGACCGGGAGCCTCTGGGGACATGAGCAGAATGACTTCTGAGAGGTGCATTTGAATCATGAGAGGACCTTGACCCTGCTACTGATGGGCTGAGGAACCTGGCTGAGCCCACATGTCTCTCTGCCTCTCAGTCTTGCCTGCTATACAATGGGCACACCAAACTCCCTGATCTAAAAGGGCCCTTTCTTCTCTGGACTCTCAGGATCTGGAGCTCTCAAGACAGAGCCCCATGTCCATGAGAATATAGGGAAGGGCTGGATGCCCGAAGGAGGTCACAATATCCATCCCCCTGCCTCCAAACAACCATGCCAGACTGCCCTGGCCACCTCTAGGCAAATTTAAGTTTTTGTCACTCTATCCCCAGACTTCTTCTGAGTTCCTGTAATACCATCAGGGCCCTGGCCTTTTTCTTGTTCCTTTCACCTGCCCTGAACCCATATTCCCACCATTTGTGCCATCTGGAATTTACTGAGTCTTGTCTGTGAGCCAGGCTCTATGCTAGGCATATGGGGGAGGCAGAGATGAATAAGGCCACATTCCTGCCTTCAAGGATCTTACTTACCCTAGCAGGGAGACTCAGATATACCTGTGAGATGGTGTTCAGCAATCCTTGGTAAGAGATATTCCAGCCAGGACATTGCAGGTCAGAGGAGAAAGGAAGGTTTCTAGGACTTGGGTGTGTGTGTTGGGGTGGAGGACAGGTTGAAGCTCAGTCTGAAGAGGCTGGAACTTAAACCGGGCTTTGACAAATGGACAAAGGATTTGGGAGAGGCCTGGCAAGATCTTTTCTCCCAGCAGAGACAAAGACAGAAGTTAGGACTGGGCTCAGTGGCTCAGCCTGTAATCCCAACACTTTGGGAGGCTGAGGCAAGTGGATTGTCTGAGTCTGTGGGATCGAGACCAGCCCAGGCAACTTGGCAGGACCTCATCTCTAAAATAAATCAAAAATCCTCTGGGCCTGGTAGTGCACGCCTATAGTTCCAGCTCCTTGGAAGGCTGAGGTGGAAGCTCACTGGAGCCCAGCGGGTCATTGCTGGGTGGCCATGAGTGTGCCACTGTACTCCAGTCTGGACCACAGAGTGAGACTCCAACTCAAAGAAAAAAACCAGACAGAAGTTAGACTTAATCACTGATAATAACTTTTATTGAGGGCTTACTATGTACCAAGCCCTGTGCTAAGCACTCTAAATGAATAGTTATTGAATTTTTATAACAAACCAGTGAGGTAGATGCGTTATCATTCTTATTTCACAGACGACAAACTGAGATTCTGATGGCTTGTCTACCTAGATTTTCACAGCTAGTAAATAAATGGCAGAGCTAAGCTTTGAACCCTGGGATGTTTGATACCAGAGTGTGTGATCCCAACCTCTACATACAAATCTACTTACACACAAAGGAAACCCATTTTAAAAATGAACCTCTTCCCTCTTACTCGTCTCACAGCTACCCAGTCTCTAAGTCCTCTCCTCATTTCCTTTGGCTCTGCTCTCTGAGCCTGGTGTCACCACATTTCCAAGGATATGCATTACTCTCCCTACCATGAGCAGGCAACATGCTCAGCAAACACTTTCCATGCATTTTTCCATTTGGCCCCCAAAGCACTTTTAATAAACCAACTGCTGTGACTATGCCCACTTTCTAGAAGAGGAAACTGAAGCCTATCAGAGAGATGAAGTCCTTGCCCAAGGGACACACAGTGGAGGGGCCATGCCAGGACAGGGAAGACCCATGTGACCCAAGCCTGAGCCCCCAGAGGTGCGAGACAGACAGCACCCTTCAGGGAGAGGTGGGCAGCCTGGCCTGGCTGGGGCCTGGGTGCCAGGCAGCGAGGCTGGCGGTCTCCACTCGGTCCTTCTCGCTTTCCTCCCAGCTGGGTCGGCTATCAGTACCCCGGTTACCGCGGGTACCAGTACCTCCTGGAGCCTGGCGACTTCCGGCACTGGAACGAGTGGGGGGCCTTCCAGCCGCAGATGCAGTCCTTGCGCCGCCTCCGTGACAGGCAGTGGCACCGCGAGGGCAGCTTCCCCCTCCTGGCCACTGAGCCCCCCAAGTGAGTCCACACTGCACTCCGCTCCCTTGTCCCTCACTTCTTCAGGCTCAGTCCCTCATCTTTCCCAGGCAAATAAAAGTTCCTAAAGCCAATACGTCTCCTGGGTCTGTGAACAGATGTGTGCCTTGAGGTCCCCCACTATTGCTGGAATGTGACTTCCTCAGTCTTAATAACTAACTGCAACAATAATAAAAAAGAGCAAACACTGAGAATTCCGTATATGCACGATCTTAGTCTATCTTATGGACTACTCTAGGAAGCTGACATTGTGATTATTCTCACTTAATATGTGAGTAAATTGAGGCTCAGAGAGAGGAGGTGATTTGCTCAAGGTCACACAGCTAGCAAGTCAAGTTTTGAAGTCAGGCGGTCTGACTCAGAGTCCCCACTCTTTAACAACTCTGTGTTTTCAGACTCTAGTCCTCTGTGCACCAACCGCCCTCACGGTTTTTTACTTGACCTGCATACCACCTGGTTTGTTATTTACTTAATATTTTTATTTAAATAGACTTACTATTTTGTGCTTACATGCATTGATTTGTAAATAAAACTTTATAACACTACGGGAAATGGAAAATCAGTGTCATACACTATAGATAGAAGGCCATGATATAATTAAATCAAGTATAACTTCAAGAAGACCAAGTATCGAGTTTCCAGCAGACACCACTGCCTGCGGGAGGCTCTGAGCCTGCAGCCTGCTCACTCTGGCAAAATGGGTGACGAGCAAGTGTTAGAGCAAAGTGTGACAGACATGCTTGGACCAAACTGAGATTTTTTTTTTCCATTGCATTTAATCAATAAAAGTTTAAAAGTGCGTTCCTTTCTTGTAGCTGCTTTAGTGTTATTTAATCCTGGGTCCATGTTTCGTCTAGAATCATCTCTTTTGGAAATCTCTGCCGGGCACTCTTGACTCCCCTATCAACAGTTAATATTGATTGATGTTATTAATCATTAATCTATGCAGGAAGCCTGGCGGAAGGGGATGTTGCTATGGATATCCTCCTGGAAGAGGAAATATTTGAGGGGGGTCTTGAAAGATGGAGCAGAAATGTGCGTGGTGGAACACAGGGGAGATGATACTCCAGGCAGAGCAAACAGTACGGTCCCTGCTACCCCATATGGCATCAAATGATAAGAAGATGCCTCTTCCTCAAGATATTTTACTGCTATCTGCCAGAAATTACTGGCAGAAGTCTGTGATGTCTGCGATGTGATTATGACACCCTTGTGCTGTGCCCAGCTTGCACAGCTGTACTTGGCAGCCCTGGAGCACCATGAACAAAGGCACAGGGGTTGAGAGAGTTGTGGTGGGCCCAGGGGATGCTTACTGGGACGGGAGCAGTAGCTTAGTGGTTGTGTGGGCGGAAGTAGGGGGTGGGATGGGGATGCTAAGTACAGCAGGAGGTCAAGGTAGCAAGGAAAGTGGGGTCTTGTGACACCACACTCTGTTGTTTTTCCAAGCATCAAAGTTGAGGTACCACCTCACGTAGCCTTCCATGAGTTTCACCCACTTTCTTTCTTTCCCCCTCAGTTCTCCCTACCCTCCACCCTCTTGGCCAGCTTCTTGGACTAGAGGACAGGACTATCTGTGCACTAGGATTCCTGGGCAGAAATCAGGAGACAAGCATGTTAACCCTGCTTTGCTGTTAGAAGTGGGAAATAACTGGACAAATGGCTTTCACTCCGTGGGACTCAGCCTTCCCTTCTGTAAAATGACAGCTCAGATATCCATCCAGTCCCAAGATTCTGAGGTTCCAAGATCCCATGACTCCTTAAGATTCTGTTGTATATCTCTAAGCTTCTGTGATGTTCTGATTCCCAAGTCAAGCTCCATAGATTCCTATCCTAAGTTCCCAAGGTCTGTGAGTGCAGCTGTCAAAGTCTATTGTGGTGGTATCGAGCCTTATAATCCTATGAGCCCCATGAAATTAACTTTCATATTTCCTCAACCACAAGGTCCTATCAATGACAGAATGCACCATGACTTTAAGATCTGAAAAACAAAAAGAAATACTATCCATGAAATATAACACAATTGCTTTCTGATCGCTTAGAATCATTATACTTATTGAGAGAGTTATTTTGGACTCTTAGACATAACTGGTTTCTTTTTTCACTCTATCAATCTGGTAAGTCCTATAAAAGGAAAACATACGAGAAATTCATCAGTTAAATTAGTCCTGAAATTTCTTTGCATTCAGATCTTCTGGATCAATTTCAACTTAAAGATAACTTTATTTTCTCACAGGTATTAACATTTGAAAAAATGTGCATAATAACATTGCTGAAACAAGATACATATGCTTGGCAAAACAATTAAACAAAAATCAGAAGAAAACAGTTAAGATTATTATTTTATATTTAATTGTTTTGCTAATGAATTATAAATAAAACTTGTAATATGAAACAGAGAAAATGCAAAAACCATAAGCAAGGAAATAATAATAAAGAGAAAGAGAAACAAGTAAAATAAATTGACATGCAGAAAGGTCGAGAGAGAGTGTGACTTAGGAACTGTAAGCCTGGGGTTTCTTCCATAGGTCCTAGTTCTAACTTGCCTCTTGAAATGCAAACATCTCACCACCTGCAGCCGAATTTCAGAGTTTAAAGATAGGCCACATTTTTGCCTTGAAACCGAAACTTTGAGTTTCGATTTTATCAGGTGCTCAACCCAAGAAATGGTGACAGTATGATATTGGTGGAAACCAGTGGAGCTGGACTTCCCAAGTGGCTGTGATGCCCTCAGCCCTTTCAGGGGCTTCTCTAAGGTAGTTTTGACTGTACCAGCTTGGCCCTCAGCACTGGCTTTAGAACTCAGTGCCTGGGCAAGCTGGGAGCTTCATAGTGTTTCAAGACTAGATCCCAGCTCATGAATCTGAGTCACAGGCCTTAGGAAAGACAAAGCACCCTGGTTGTGGAAAGCATCTCCTGCACATGGCCACAGGAGGCCGCCCACAATCTTTTGGGCACTAGGGCATGGGCCCAAAGTCAGCAGTGTGTGTCTGTGGAGTGGGGGCAGGAGGACCACCCAGAGGCATTGCCTGCTTTTGTGCCAACCTGAGAGGCTGATAGACACACAACAACTGAGTTTTGGGGAAAAGATGTGATTCCAGGGAGTCTTGGGGAGTTTAAAGAGATGGGCAGCTTGTTTAGAGTCACAATGCCATGACAACCAGTCACCTGGGTCAGATACACAGGATCAAAGCGAGCTTTTTAAAACCTGGATACCCAGCTCCTTCCAGCGGAAGAAGGGAAATGTCCATCTGCCCTTACTTCCTGCCCACTGCAGAGCAACATCTTTCTACCAGTGTGTGGGAAAAGGTGAGCAAGACCCGAGTTTGCATCCCAGCTCTGACAATTGCCAGCTATTGTCTTTGGTCATATCACATCACACCATGGAGCCTCTGCCTCCTCATCTATAAAATGGGAGTCATGATAACAAAACCTCAAAAGGAGGTTGGGAAAAGTAAATGATCAGCTTGAATATAACACTTACAAGGTGCTTAGCACATAGCAAATATCTGACTAAAGTGTAATTATTGATAGTGCGTCAATATCATCTTCTTGAATGTCAGAGCTTAGAGTCTTAGAATCAATGTGTTTTATGCAACATTTATTCTTCCTGCTTTCGACACATATTGACAGAAGACCCCTAAGTGCTGGACTTTGCCTGGATGTTGGGAAGACAGGCTGGGGAAGAACACAGAAGAGGCTCCTGCCCTGGGTATTCCCAGGCTGAGGGCACAGGCAGGAGGGATGAGCTCTTTCATCTGCTTTCAAAGTCACATCAAATTCCTGGGCTGCATGGTCCAGTGTGTCTGATTCATCAGGATGTCCAGGAGCACTAAGCTTCCTCAAGGAGGTGACACTCAGACTGAGATTTGAGCTGAGGGTGCTGAGAAGGCCCAACCTGGACACAAGAGGGTCTTTCTGGTTATCCTCCATAGCCCTGCAACTGAGATCTACCAATTCTGTCTTCCAAACATCTCTGGAACCAGAACACTCCCTCCATGCCCCTCTCTGGGTTGACTAACCTCCCCTGGATTAACAGCTTCCAAATCTGTCTCCCTGTCTGTCTCCCCTCCATGCAGCAGCCAGAAAGTAAAGCCAGCCACACGTTTCCCCCGCTGAACACCTTCCCTGTCTCCCCATCACTGCACGATAAAACCCCAACTCCTTCCCACAGCCCACGAAGCTCTGCAGCATCCGGCTCTACAGACCCTCTGATCTCCTCTCTCACCTCCACCACATCCTGTCCACTCTGCACTGCAGGCAAGGCTCCACGTTTGCCTACTTCCTATTAGGTCTTTGCACCTGCTGTTCCCTCCGACTGACGCATTCTTCCACAGATCCCCACCCGTGCCTCAGTCCTCCCTCCACTGACCAGGTTAATCCTCCCTGCTCCTACTCTGCCAGTTACAGGTACTCACTTTACTGTGCAGCCTCGTTGGAGTGTCCAGCCTCCCCCACGTGGACACAGGTAGTCCCTATTACCTGCTGAATCCCATGCTCAGCACAGAACACTCAGGAAATGCTGTTGTTAGAAAGTTGTGGAACAAATGCCCCATTCACAAGCCTCTTCCTTTGACCTTCATTTCTTCGTCTACAAAAGAACATTGTAAAGCACTTAGCCAGCGCTTAGTCTGAATGTTCATCAGATTAGTCATTGGAAGTCTTTAGCACACATGCAGTAAACACCATAGAATGTTTTACTGCTTCCAGATCCATTAACAGCTGGCTCCACAGGGGCAGATTTCATTCTGTCAGTCCCAGCATTTTCCGTATGGCAGGCAGTCATTATTTATTGGACACGTGTGAATTAATGAATGAGCTATGAATGAACATGGCTGGTCATGAGCACATCTCAATAACTGTGTGCCGTGTTTTCCATATGTATGTGTGTGTGCATGCGCATGCATACATGTGTATATGTTTGCTGTTACAGTAGTAACTATTACAGAAATTTATTTTGAACAGGTAATATATACATGTGGCAGGGAAAAAACTGAAAGAGAACAAAGAGCCAAGGTCCACAGTGAAAAGTCAAGTCTGCACGCCTTCCTCCCCCTTTTCTTCACGTATTCAATACATAAGCATATGATACAGAGATAGATAGGTCTATTATTTCCCCCATTTCACAGGTGAAGAAACAGGCACAGAAAGGTTACACATCTTTCGGCGAGTTGAGATTTCCCAGCCTGTGTTTTCATTAATGTGTCTCAGGGTTTTTCGATATCTGCACTATTTGGCATTTGGGGCTGGATGATTCTTTGTTGGGGGGGGAGGGAGGGTGATGTTTTCCAGCATCCCAGGCCTCTACCCACTTGACGCCAGTAGGACTTCTCCTCCTCCCCCGCTGACAACCAAAAATGTCTTCCGACATTGCTAAAAGTTTGGGTGGGGTAGGATATCAAGGCAAAATCTCTCCCCCACTTGAAACCACTGATGTATAGTAATATACATTAGGCCCCCTCCTTTTTTCCTTGTTTTACACAAACAGTAGTACAAATATTTGCACCTTGTTCTGGGTCTAGTTTTCTCCTCTTACACCACTTTTTGGCCATCATTCTACTCGGCTGTTTAAAAGGCAGAGAGGAGCTAATCTTAAACGGGCTGTTGGGGAGGAAAAGTGGTGAGTTGCTCGTCCTGGGGGGTAAGTCAGCATGCAGGCAGCAGCTCCCAGTATGGTGGAGCTTCAGGCCCGAGAGTGAGCCTTTGGGAAGCTCCCCCCACTCCCCCCCAAGCCCGGCCGCCCCTGCTCCTCTGTGGCCCGGAGGCAGGTTGGAGCGGGTAGGGAGCGGCCGCGGGCCGGAGGTGGGTGGGACCGCGTCCTGGACACGCCCCGGTGACGTCACGGCGCAGCGGCCCCGCCCCCCCGCGCGGGCACCTCCCCTCCCCGGCCGGGGCGGCTGGTGAGCCGGGAGTTGCTGGGCGCGCGTGGCCGCCTGGCCGCGCCTCGGCACGGTAGGTGGCCCCGGGGCGGCGCGGGGGGCGTCGGGCTGCAGCCGGGGCGCTGGCCGGGGCGCGTGCGGCCGGGCCTCGGGCGCCGAGAGCCCTCCGCCCTGGCGGCTTCCTCCGGGCCCGGCGCGGCGGCTCGGGCTCCGAGGCTAGGCGCTGGGCGGCGGGCGAAGCGCGCGGGCGGCTCGGGGTCCATACCCGCCGGCGCCCCGAGCGCTGTTCCCGGGGTGCGGCACGGCCCGGGCCCCGCCGCCGCGCCTCCCGCCTCGAACCCCGCGCCCGCGAGATGCCCGGCGTCTGTAGGTGTGTGGGGTGGGGGCAGAGGGGCGGCGGTCGGGCCCCAACCCTGCCCAGGCGCGGGGACCCCAAGGCGGGCGCTGGGGCGCGTGGAAGTTAACTTGCGGCCGCTGCGGAGTTGCGGGGCGTGTCAGAAGTGCAGGCGTGGGGGGCGGAAGTCCCTAGTTTGGGAGGTGTGTGCCGAGAGCGCGGGGTGGGGGCACCCCTAGTCAACTTGGAGGTCACTCGAAAGGAGCAGGGCGGAATTTGAGCGGAGGATCTCACCTCCCCCGTCTCCCGCCGCGGCCTCCTCTCAATGTGCGCTTGATGGGAGGAGCCGGTAAAGTTGGTACTGGGAGGGAGCAGCAAGGGGGGGGGGTCAGGTCGTGGAGGCTGGGCACGACCAACCCGGCAAAGGCATTATTATGTGGGACAGAGGTTGAGGTCTGGCTTTCCCACTTAGAGGCTGGCTCCCTTGGGAGGGAGGGCCGGAACCATCCATTTCAGTACAATCATTAGAAAGCCCTGTGCCCATCTTCTTGTCCCCTCCCTTTTTTAAAGATAAGGAAACTGAGGCTTGGAGAGTTCATGTGCCCTTGGCCCTAGGATCCACAGCTAGGAAGTGGCAGAGCTGGGACTCACCCACAGGCCTCTTGACTTCAGGCTCTGATGGAGTGTTGGAGAGTGGGGTTGGCGAACTCCTACTCATCCTTCAGAAGCCCCCTCAGGCAGTAATGCCTCCTGGAAGCCTTCTCTTGCATTCCCCAGGCATTGCTGGGTGCTTCCTGTTTTGAACCCCACAGAGGTAGCCAGCCCCTTTTCTCAATTACCACCCTCTTGCATGTCTGTCTTCCTGAATGGGCTGTGGACGTTCTCCCATCCCCCACCTCATAGGCCTTTAGTTCCAACTGGGTGGTCTGAGGGCTAGGCCAGGCTTCTGGATTTGGACAGATCTGAGTATGACTCATCTTGGGTTAGTAGTGATGCAGCCTGGGGGAGGCATTTCCCACCATCCAGCCTCAGTTTCCATGACAGTAAAGTTGGGTTTGTTGCTTTGTCTTTAAGGACTGATTGGCTGCATGATGTGTGAATTTTCCCCCTATGGAACCCCAGTTGTACTATTATTTACTTAATACATATCTTTATATCACCTTATTTTTAAGAATCTCATAACTTTTTAATAATAGCTGTGTTGAGATACAATTTACATACCATACAATTCACTTTTTTTTTTTTTTTTGAGTTGGAGTCTCACTCTGTCACCCAGACTGGAGTGCAGTGGCTGCTCTCCCGGCCACCGCAGCCTCGACCTGCTGGGCTCCGGCGATCCTTCCACCTCAGCCTTCCAAGTAGCTGGAACTACAGGTGCGCACTACCACGCCCGGCTAATCTTTGATTTATTGTAGAGATGAGGTCTCGCCAAGTTGCCCAGGCGAGTCTCGAACCCGCGGGCTCAGGCAATCCACTCACCTCAGCCTCCCAAAGGCGCGGGATTACAGGCTGAGCCACCGAGCCCGGCTACAATTCACTTTTTCAAAGAAAGTATACATTTCAGTAGATTTTAGGGTATTCACAGAATTGTGCAACCGTGACCACTATCTAATTTGGAACATCTTTTTATCATCCCCAAAAGAAATCTTGTACCCATGGTCACTGTCTAATCTCTCTTTCCTTTATCTCCTGGCAACTACTAATCTACACTCTGTCTCTGTGAATTTGCCTATGTTGGACATTTCATATAAAGGGAATCATACACCATGTAGCCTTTTGTGACTGGTGCGTTTCACTTTGGATAATGTTCCCAAGGTTCATCTTGTTATATAGCCTGTATCCGTAATCATTCCCTTTTATTCCTTTTGATGACTGAATAATGTTCTGTTGTATGTATGCACTACATTGTATTTATCTGTTTATCAGTTGATGGACATTTGGGTTGTTTCCAATTTGGGGCTGTCAGGAATAATGTTTACACAGTTCTCTCTGGTAGATCCCTGACAGTGGAATGGGCACGATGGTCATATAGTAAATTTAGGTTGAACCTTTCGAGGAATGGCCAGACCGTTCTCCAGAAAAGCTCTATCATTTTACGTTCCCGCCAGCAGTGTATGAGGGTTCCAGTAATCGTAAATAAATTTAGTTTCCTCTTAGGCAGTTGCAGTCCCTGAAATCACTGCCTGTGAAATGTGTTAGTTATATACATTAAGTGCCTCATTATCAGAATGAGAGGTGTCCTGCATGTCACCAGGAACATCAGTTCGGGAAACAGACTGAGCCTGTTGAGTGGCTTGCTGAGGTGTGTGCACATTTATGTTCTTCCTAGAAGCAGTGACGAATGCTCGTTGAAGCAAGGGGAAGCGTTGAGGGGCCCAGGGGCTCACAGACCCCACCCAGGACCTGGCATACAGGATTAGGAAGGCGTGAAGGAAAAGCAGATCTTCACCCTAGGCCAGCCTGGAGCTCCCTTGACAGCTGAGGCTCCGTGGAACCCAGAGAGACCCTTGGTGGGTTTCCTAGACCACAACCCAGGGCAGGCTTAACCCTGGACCCCCACATCAAGTCTAGTTCTGCCTGTGCCCCACCCTGACCCCCATGCTTGCTCTGAAGTTGCCCTCCTCAGGCCAGCTGGGCCATGGGAAGAAGGCCTTAAGTGAGCCGCTGCTTATTTCAAGGGATGCCACCCCCAGGCCTGAGCTGGGCATTCCTAACAGCTCAGATACACAGACATCCCCTTTCCTCCTCTCAAGCCTCTCCCCCTACAGGCCCCCACCTCTGCCTCTTTGCTTAAGCACAGTGAGGCTGCACAGGAAAAGCCCAGTGTTTTCAGGGAGGAAGAGATCCTTGAAGGTGGCCTGTTCTCCAGAGGTTAAACCTGTGGCCTGCTGGTTTGGGAACTTAAACCAGCATTTGTCTTCATGTACCATCTGGGCCCTGCTGTTTGGGAGGGGCATTAAAACTACGCCCCCCCCCACTGTATCTGGCCCACCTGGTGCTTTTATTCTTTTTTGCATACTTGCCCTTCCTTGTTCTTTTAAGATCCTGAATTCCTGTGCATGCAGAAAGCTGCCTAGGGACACAGAGACAGGGTGGGAAGGTTCCCTCTGGCTTCAGTGTGCCCTGCTGGGGAATGGGCATGGGCTGATCTCAGATGTGGTAGCACTTTGGGATCGATAAGACTGTCAACGTGTGTTATTGATGTGACTGGTGGTTGAATTTGCAGCAAGAGTGGCGAGTCAGATGAGGCTTTGCTGTCTGGGGTTGATGATGAGAGCATGCCTTTTTGAGAGCATGGCTATGGCTTGAGCCTCTCTGATTTGCTAATGTGGCATCATGGAAGCATCTCTGGGTAGAAGGAATGGCAACCGCCTGTTCCTCTTGCCTGCAAGTCCCCATGCTCCTAGTGAACCCCCACCTGCCCTGCCTGGGGCCACTCCCGAGTTCTGGGATGCCTGCCCCCTCCCAGGCCACTTCTCAGGTCCCCCCCTTCTTGGGCTGCAGCCCAAGGAGGATTCATGGGAATGATTCATCCAAAGCAGACTGAGAGCTTGGCCAAGCCCCAGAAATTGCAGGGGAGGCCTCGGAGGGTAGCGCCCGCGTGCCCTGGTAAGCGTCTGGGGCTGATAGCCTGGGGAGAAACATCTCATCCCGTGGACACAGATGGTGGGCAGCTGGCCGGTCAGCCAAGTGACTTTTGCATCAACTAGACTTTTGGCCCAGGCTGCTGCAGCTGAATGGGCAGGGTCGTCGCAGGCTAGGGACACTCAGAAGCTGTGTGTTTGTGGCTGGGTTTTCTCATCTGCAGAGCAGAGGCACGAGCAGGACCTGATTCCCAGGGTGGTGGGTCAGAAGGGGATGGCAGTAAGGGGCAGACGTTGGTACCAGGCAAAAGCGGATACCCTGGGCTTAGACAGTCTCTTTGGAGTCTTGCACGTGTTGCTTTGGGAGTCTTAACTTCCCCATCTGGCAAAGGGCAACAGTGATGAATACAGCTCACATCAGCCCGGTTTGGGAAGTACCGGGTGCCCATCTAGGCACTTCATGTACTTCAGCTCATTCAGTTCTCAACAACCCTATGAGAGGAACAAACAAGCAGTTTGCACAAGGTCACCCAGGTAGGAAGTGGGTGAGGCAGAATTTGAATCCAGAGTCTGCACTCTTAATTTCCATTCTTACCCTTTCTTGATACCCATATTCAGGCCCAGTGCATGGAGAACACTCAGAAGATGTCAGTTGTTGTTACAAATATTGTAAATAAATGGCTGTGAAGTGTAGACTCCCACCTGCCCCTCCTGGCTTCCTCCGCTCCTCCCGCTGCTCTCTACACCCTCATGAGCAGCGGGCAAGAGCTTGGAGGCAACCACGTCCCAGCCGTCCCCCCAAATCACTGTGTGACGTTGGGCAAGGCATTTAACTTGCTCTGAGCCTCAGTTTCCCTGTGTGTTAAGTGGGTGGTTCAGCCTGCAGCACAGCTTTTGTTTAGTTCCCATGCTGTGTATGTTGGTGTTTTGGGTTTTTGTCTGTTGTTGAGATGAGGTCTTGTAGTGTTGCTCAGTCTGGTCTCAAACTCTTGGTCTCAAGCAATCTTCTTGATTCAGCCCCCCCCTTCAAAAAAAGTGCTGGGATTACAGGCATTAGCCACCATGCCAGACTTTGTTTTTTTTAATTGAGCCAACGTTTAAACATTTCTAGAGAAAAATTCAGATCTCATTTTTCTTGGAAACTCAGGAGCTTGGACTGAGCTAGAGTGGCCTGAAGCTGCCCCCTTGATAGCCTGGGCTCTCCTGGTCACTGGGGTCCCCACCACTCCCCTGGTCACATGGCCCCAAGGGCCGTCTGGTCTGGTGCGGATCTTCAGGGCTATGAGGATGCCTGGGTCCTGTGTGGTGTCACTTGAACAAGCAGTTCCATTGCTTTAAAAGCATTTTTCTTTTTTTGCCACTCGTTTTGATGTTTTCTAAGAGCCCTCCCAGCTCTGGTTTTCTGAGACATCGGAGGCTGTCTGAAGCCTCCTGATACCCTGTCTGCCTATTATAGACCCTCAAGGCTTTTAACACACATAGAACTTGTCCCCTTTCCCCACTTCCTGGGTGAAGATCCCCTGTCTCTGGGCCCCAGGGTCCCTCCTCACCTGGTTCAGGTCCCCATCTAACCCATGGAGAGAAACCAAGGACCAGCCAGGGTCCCTCTGCATGGTGTGTGTGTGAGATCCCCACACATCTGCACCACCCACATAGCTGCCAGGACACCGTCCCATTCCCCTTCTCTGCCCTTGCAAGGTACCAGGGATGCATTTGTTATTGACCACCCCATTTCCCAGAAACTGAGGCTTTGAAGTAGTCTGATCACTTTTCCAAGGTCATACAGGCCTGAGATTACAGCATCAGGATTCAAATCCCATCTTTCCCACTCCAGAAGCTACCTGCGGGGGTCATGCGTCGATCTACTGCTGTCTGGCAGCCACCCAGTCATACCCTCCACTGGAACGCGGACACGGGGCAGGTTCTCAGCTAGATGCTGGGGTGTGGGATGAAAGAAGCAGCAGCGTCCCCGTTTTCCTGGGGTTAACATTCTGGTGGAATCATCAGGCGGGAAAAGGGGGAAACTGCATTTCTGATCTAGGATGGCAACCTAGTAAGTTGGGTAACCTCAAACCTTAAAGTACATACAGACCCCCTGGGCATCTTGTTAACGCTCAGGTTCTAGCCAGCAGTTTGGGTCAGGGGCTCAGACTGCATTTCTAACCAGCTTCCGGAAGTCTCTCGTGCTGCTTGTCTAAAGAGCACATTTGAACAGTGAAGCCCAGATTAGAAGTTGGTGGATTACTGCCCATGGTCCAAATCCGGCCCACCACCTGTTTTGGTAAAGAGCATTTTGTGGGAGCACAGCCATGCTCGTTTATTTACATTGTCTGTGACTGCCTTTGTGCTATAGCGGTAGTCGAGTAGTTACGATAGAGACCACAGGGCCCCAAAGCTGGAAATATTTGCCTGACCTTTTACAGGAAAAGTCTGCCAACACCTCTT
This sequence comes from Cephalopachus bancanus, assembly GCA_027257055.1. Taxonomy (NCBI): domain Eukaryota; kingdom Metazoa; phylum Chordata; class Mammalia; order Primates; family Tarsiidae; genus Cephalopachus; species Cephalopachus bancanus. The sequence continues at coordinate 884,426 of JAPVLO010000261.1, read as the reverse complement.
CTGCTCATCTCTTGGGTCTCTGCAAGTAATACAATTTTGTGGCTTGGTGTGTATTCAACAGTAATGAACATCATGATAATTTCAGTTAGCGTTTGAGTGCTTTCTGGGTACTTAGCTCCTTATGTAGTATAAGTCTTTTGTAGGTAGCACTGTTGACTCCATTTTATAGGGGAGAACACTAAGGCTCATAGATGCTGGGCTGTTGGCCCAGAGTCTGTGGGCCAGTGAGGTGGTGAGGCTGATTGAGCCAAGTCGTGTGATTTGTTTTGGGCGGGAGCTTCTGCCTGGCACTTTTCCCCCAAGCACAGAGAGGGTTTAGTGTTGGTTTTCTTCTGTCCGAGGGCATTCAGTTGCCTTCATTGCTGTCTTTGTCAGCTTGCCCCTCTGTGCTGCTTGTGCTGGGAGTTTGGAGACCATGCTAGGCTCTGAGAGGATGTGGGGACCAGGATGGGGTCCCAGCTCGGCCCATTCCAGTGGGAGAGCCCACTAGTGCAGCAACACCAGAGGCCACATGGGGTGCTGAGCACCTTGGGGGGTACTGGTACAGGGATGGGAGGCGGTCAGGGAAGGCTTCCTGGAAGAGGGAGCACACGTTGTACCAGTAAGGGTTAGCTGTGTAGAGGATGGCAGGAAATGTATTCCAAGGAGAGGGGATCACAGGCTCAAAAGCTGTGGCCTGGTCGCTTTGGTAGAGTTCACGGCATAAAGAAAATTGTTGTGTTTGCACGTATTGCGGGGCAGGAGAGTGAGTGGTGGTAAAATTGGAGGTCAGTGGGAGTTCAGTCACAACAGAGCCTGAGTGTAGTGCCAGAGACCTTGGCTTTTGCTCTGGGGGCTGCTGTTGCCTGGCTTATAGATGTTAAGTCACACAATGAAGAAGAGTTTTCTTCCTACCTCTGAGGGCCTTCAGGAGAAAGTCTCCATTAGGTGCTAACCGGTCCTTAATGCTTCCCCAGACTCTTGTTTAAGAGCAGGCAACCAGGCTGGGCATGGTTGCCTATAATACCAGCACTCTGGGAGGCCGAGGTGAGAGGCCTGAGGTTCAAGACCACCCTGGCAACTTGGCGAGACCTCATCTCTACAATAAATCAAAAAATTAGTTGGTCGTGGTGGCGCATGCCTGTAGTTCCAGCTACTTGGAAGGTTGAGGCAGAAGGATCGCCTGAGCCCAGCAGGTAGAAGCTGTGGTGGCCGTGAATGTGCCAATGCACTCCAATCTGGGTGACAGAGTGAGACTCCGACTAAAAAAAAAGAGCCGGCAACCAAGCTGGAGCTTCCCCAGGCCTGTGGGCTGTCAGCTAGGAGGCTTAACAAGGATTGCTTCCTTTGCATTTGTTTTTGCAGTGACTTTTTAATTAGGGCATGTTTTTCATTTAAGCCAGTGGATTATAGTTTCCTTTGAAAATATGTTTAAGAATATTGCACCCATTTGACAAAGAATTAAGAATAAAGCGGGTTCTGGGTGCAGCCAGCACTGGGAAGGTGGTCCTTAGCAGGTGGGAATTCTTCAGAAGAGGACGCAGCCCAGTACTGAGGATAGCAGAGGTCCTTTGAAGAGACCCAAGACGAGTGGTGGGCAAGTCGGAGGGGGCTGGGCCAGCAGTGACCTGTCTCCTAATATTCCAGTCCTTCCCTGGTGCCCTGGCAGAGAGGAGGGAGAGCTCCAGTGGCCAAGATGTGGGTGCAGGGATGTGTATGCTGGTTGACGCTGTAGGAGCCGAGGTTCCTGCTCCAGACTGCTCCTGGCTCCTTCTCAGACTGTCTGTCTGTCTATCTCGATTTCTATTGTTGTCCCTCTCTGACTCTCTCTTGCTTTCTTCCACCTATCCCTCCACCCATTTATGTCTCTCCCAGTCTCTGTCTCTACTCTGCCTCTCCCAGTCTCTGCCCCTCCAGCTGTCTCTCTCCCACCTCCCATCTACTTTGATTCTGTCTCTCCCCCGTCCTCGTCTCTGCCTGGTTCTCTCCATCTGTGTCTGTCTCTGTCTTCTTCGACCCCACATGCACCATTTTCCCCCTTCCCTCCTGCCCCTCCCGCCCCTCCCAAAGCACACACATGCCAGTGCAGCCCTTCCTCCCTCTTACTTCCTGTGGCTCCTGACTGACATCCTGCTGCAGAGCCCTCCGTGGAGAGAGGGACAGGAACGCAACCACACACCCCTGGAGGCCTGGGAGAGCACTGGAAGATGAGGGTCAGGCCCCGGCAGGGCCGACCCGGTGGCTTCAGTTTGGTTGACCCACGCCCTCTGCACGACCCAGGGCCCTCCTCCCTAGCTGGGCTCAGGGTTTCTGGGAGGAAGAGGAGACTTGTGTTGGCAGCAGGAGGGCAGAATGCCACTGTGGGTTTAATTTGGATTGGGACCCTGGGAAAGTGTTGGCTGCCCTGCCTCTGTGCACCCCTGGCGCGTGCGCTCAGTGGCTGCTCTGCTCGAGCACACAGTAGGCCAGCAGTGTGTATTTGTTGGCGAAGAGTTTTGGGGAGAGAAACAAGATTGGAAGTTGGGTCCAGCCTCCTCCTTTCACAGATGGGGAAACTGAGGCCCAGAGAGTTGAGGTGACTTGTTCAGGATAATAGAAACAGTTCTGGAGTAAAGAATGGGGTCTGGATCCCCCATGTCCTGGAAGCTGGAGCCGTCATGGAGAGTGTGTAGCTCATGAGTGTCCTGTCATCGCTCTGTGGTTGTCTTGTGAATACCCCTCCTGGGAGATGAGAGATTCTGATTCAGGGCCTGGCTCGGCCTTACCTGCCTGGGGCCTCTGGACAAAACTTTCCTTCTCTGAGGACCTCACAGTCTGTACGAATTCTTCAGAAGAGGACGCAGCCCAGTACTGAGGATAGCAGAGGGTGATCAGGTTTGTGGGGTAAGAGGTCTCTGGCCTCACAGTGAGTAGAGGGTTTGTTCTGCTCCTGGCTCCTCCATTTAGCATGATTCCAGGGGGCCCGAGAATTCGCACTGCAAGTAAGTTTCCGAGTGCTGCCACTACTGGGCAGGGAGCCCATTTGGAGATGCACTCTGGTGGCAGAGCAGATTGCAGGCACAGGCTCTCACAACGGACAGTGTAGGTTCAAGACCCTGCCCCGTCACTTGTGAGATTTCAGGCAAGGACTTTACCTCTCTGTGCCTTGGCTTCCTCATCTGTAAAATAGGATGATAGCAGCACCATCCTCATAGATTAGTTGGGAGGATTAAATAAGCTAATACTTGTAAAGTGTGCAGAATAGTGCCCAGACACAGGTTAAGTACAATATGCATGTTTGCTGTTCTTACTATTATTGTTGTTTTTCTTTTTATTTTTGTAGAGATGCATTCTTTTTTTTGAGTCAGGGGTCTCACTTTGTTGCCCAGGCTGGAGTGCTAGTGGCACACTCACAGCCACCACAGCGTGGACCTCCTGGGTTCAGACGATCCTTCTGCCTCAGCCTTCTAAGTAGCTGAAACTATAGGCATGTGCCACTAGGTTTTTTTTTTTTAAACATTCTTCTTGTATAATAAACACAGTTTCTTCCAGAAGCATTTACTCTACATCAATAATGAAAATAAACTATATTTAGTATCTGAGAAAAGAACAACCCAGTCACTTACATTTGTTATGAATATAAGACTTAGAAACACTTAGTTGCATATTTATATATACTATTTTTTCAGCAGTTTGATGATGTATCTGGGTGCTCTTAATCTCAGTTATTTGGTTTGGGATTAACTAACTTTCTTGAATCTGTAAATGTGTGTCTTTTACCAATTTGGGAGGATTTTCAGAAATAATTTCTGCCTCATTTCCTCACACTTATTTCTCCGGTGCTCCAATTCTATATATGTTAGACCAGTCGTTATTGCTTCACAGGTAACACGAGAATTTGTTTAACCTATTTTCCTCTGTGTATTTCAGATTAGCTAATTTTCTTAGCTCTGTCTTCCAAGATCACTATTTCTGTCATCTCCATGCTCCTGTCAAGCCCATCTAGCTTGAAAAAAAATACAAATAAAAACATTTATTTTTTGGGTATTGTATTTCCCAGACTAGAATTGCTTTCTTTTCTAGAGTTTTATTTTCCCTAATTTTCCCTTACCCACTAGAAGTGTTATTTCTTTATTTTATTTTGCTTTATTTTTTATTTTAGGGTTGTGGGGTACAAGTGGGGATTTACTACATAAGTAGGTTACATGCGGGTGAAGTTTGGGCTTCTAGCAGACCTCTCCCCATGAGGGATCAGGCACTCAGTGTGTCGCTGGGTGCGCCCCTCCCTCCTTCCTCTGGGAGTGTCCAGCGGTTGCCTATCCCACCCGTGTGCTAGTGCAACCAGTGTCGGGACCGGCTTATGAGTAAGAACAGGCAGTATTCAGCTTTTTGTTTCCGTGATATTTCATTAGTATGATGGTTTCCAACTGCGGTCAAGTTGCTGCGAAGGCCTGATTTTTTTCTTCTTTAAGGTAACATAATATTCTATCACATGTATATACCACATTTTCTCTATCCAGTCCACTTTTGATGGGCATCTGGGTTGGTGCCAAGTTTTTGCTGTTGTGAATACGCTGTGATAAACATGCATGTGCAGTTGTCTTTTTAGTGGAGCGATTTATGTCCCTCTGGGTTTATTCCCAGGAGAGGGATTGCTGGATCATGTGGAAGCTCAATTTTTAGTTATTTGAGAAATCACCCCACTGCTCTCGGTTCATTCCCACCAACAGTGTGGAAGCATCCTTTTTCCTCTGCAGCCATGCCAGCACCTGTTGTTTTTTCACTTTTTTTGTGATAGCCATACCTATTGGTGTTAGGTGGTATCTTTTTTTTTTTGAGTTGGAGTCTCACTCTGTCACCCAGATTGGAGTGCAGTGGCACACTCCTGGCCACTTCAGCCTCGACCTGCTGGGCTCTGACGATCCTTCCGCCTCAGCCTTCCAAGTAGCTGGATCAGCCTTCCAAGTAGCCGGATCTACAGGTGTGCGCTGCCACGCCCAGAAAATTTTTTTGATTTATTGTAGAGACGAGGTCTCGCCAAATTGCCCAGGTGGGTCTCGAATCCATGGGCTCAGGCAATCCACTCGCCTCAGCCTCCCAGAGTCCTGGGATTACAGGCTGAGCCACTGAGCCCGGCCAAAGTAGTATCTTTTTAATGGGATTGTTTTTCTCCTTTCAATTCCTTTGAGCCCCTTGTAGATTATGAATGTTAGGCCTTTGTCAGATGCATAATTTGAAAATATTTTTCCCATTGCATGGGTTGTCTCTTTCCTCTTTTGATGATTTCTTTTGCTGTGCAAAATCTTTTCCGTTTGATAAGGTCCCATCGGTCAGTCTTTGCTTTTGTTGCACTTGCTTTTGCGGACTTGGCCATGAATTCGTTGCCTACTCCAATGTGCAGGAGGGACTTCCCTATACTCTCTTCTAAGATTCTTATAGTTTGAGGATTTACTTTTAAGTCTTTGATCCGTTATAAGCTAATTTTTGTATATGGTGATAGGTGGGGTCCAGTTTCATACTTCTGCCTGTGGCTGGCCAGTTTTCCCAGCACCATTTGCTAAATGTGGCTACAAGTGTGTTTTCTTTTTCTTTTTATTATTCTTATTACCATGATTATTTATTTCCCCTCCTCTGCAGACTGTCCTGCTCCAGCCAGTGCTTTGCTGTTCCCTGAATTTCCCATGTACTTTTGCACCTAAACCTCTGCTCCAGCCATTTCCTCTCTTGGGACACTTCCCCCAACCTCGGAGTGTGTTAAGATGCTGCCCTCCTTTTAGACTTGGCTCACATTCCTTCCTGATCCCCACCACTCGCACCCCAACCCCAGCTGGAATCTATGGCTCCTTGCTCTGACCGCCCTGACCCCATGGCTTGATTCCCTTCACTAAGCTCTTATTTCATTCTGCCAGCTATCTGGTTACTTGGGCTTCAGTATTACTTGAGCATCCAGTGTCCCGTGCTGACCTGTGAGCTTCTACAGACCTGACTTGGGGTTTACTGGTATAAAGGAAGTCTCCTGGAAATGTTACCCGCAAAGTCCAGCTTTGTTGTGTTTCAAGACCAGCTCCCAAATTAATCAGGCATAGTGGTAGGAGCCTATAATCCCAGCTACTCAGGAGGCTGAGGAGGGAGGATCACTTGAGGCCAGGAATTCGAGATCAGCCTGGGCAACAAAGCAAGACCCCTGTCTCTACAAAATAAAAAGTTAGCTGGGCATGGTGGCACATGCTTGTAGTCCCAGCCACTTGGGATGCTGAGGCTGAAGGATTGCTTGAGCCCAGGAATTGGAGACTGCCGTGAGCTATGAATCATGCTACTCTATTCTAGCCTGGGCAACAGAGTGAGACACTACCTCTAAAATAAGAAATTTAAAAAGTTAAAAAAGAAGACCAGCCCCATCAGTAGTGGTAGACAGCAGAGGCTTCCAAGGCCTATGGGGTGGAGCCCTGTTTGAGATTCCCTTCACTGGTAAGGGTGTGGTCTTGGCACCCTACAGTCCCAGGTTCAAATCTGTGTTATGCCATTTAGCGTGGTGCAGCCTTTGATAATTATCTTAATTGTTTTGTGCCCTTTGCGTCTTTATTTCAAAACAAGATTATCATCACTTACATCAGTAGGTGTTTGTGAGGATTCGGTGGGGGTCTCATTTACACAGCAAATATTGAGCACCTCCTGTATGGTGGTTGTATGCTGGGTGCCAGGTACCCACTGGTGAGCAAAAGAGACCCTGTCCCTGCTGATTTTTTTTTTTTTTTTGAGTTGGAGTCTCACTCTGTCGCCCAGACTGGAGTGCAGTGGCCGCTGGGCTCCAGCAATCCTTCTGCCTCAGCCTTCCGAGTAGCCGGAATTACAGGCATGCGCTACCACGCCCGGCTGATTTTTTGGTTTATTGTAGAGATGAGGTCTTGCTGCCTAGGCTGGTCTCGAACCCCTGGGCTCAGGCAATCCACTCACCTCAGCCTCCCAAAGGCGCGGGATTACAGGCTGAGCCACCGAGCCTGGCCCTGCTGATATTTTAAGGGGAAAGATGGACACAGAGGGGAGGTATAGAAATGATAGGGTCATTTTCCCAGGAGGATGTGCTGGGCAGGAGATGATCCATGGGAAGTGCTCTGTGCATGGTGTTGTAACCAGGAGACCTTGGCAGTTGGTGGGTACAACAATTACTATGATCACGGCCTTAATTATGTAGGAGAGGAAGCACAAAGGGAAGGGAGGCCTTGTGGGAAGAAGGACTGTATCAGTAATCGTTCAGGAACAACAGTACAGAGACCCTAGGAGCAAGAGCTCCCTATGGGCAGGGAGTATCTTTATCTTTGTTTGCAATCCCACTGTGATCCTCAAGGCAGGCATTGAGAGAAGGCCTGATGGGGGGCGGAAGATGGTGATTCCCAAGTCAGACACTTGAATTAGATAGAACTCCAGTCGGTTTCCTACTTGTAAAACAGGGATCATAATAGTAACCGTCTCATGGATTGCTGTGAGGATTGCAGGTAATAATTATGTGGCACCTGATGCGGGATTTTATGGGTTCTTCACCCATATTACAGATGAAGAGACTAAGGCGCAGAGAAGTTGATTGCTTCCTGGCAATGACCAGGCAAGTCTGCCGCTGGAAATAGTTTTCAACAAGATAGCCCTGGAGCCAGTTCACCCACTGAATCTACCCTGGATGCCACTTCAGGGGTTTCTCCCTGAGTTTTTTTTTAAAGTACTCTAACTCAGAGCACCTTTTGAAGCCTTTGAAATTCTTCCTGCTTCCTAGAGCAAGTAAGTGGGGGGAGGGTCTTGCCTTTTGTTCAAGAGGGAAGCAGAGGGGCAGATTCACACCCCAGGAAACTGGATTCTCAGTGTGTGCTACCTCAGGCAAATTATGCGCTCTCTTTCTTTCTTTTCCTTTTTTTTTTTTTTAAGATACCGTCTTGCTCTTATCACCCAGGCTAGAGTGCAGTGTTGTGATCATAGCTCACTGCAGCCTCCAACTCCTGGGGTCAAGTGATCCTCCTACATAGCTAGGACTGCAGGCACAGGTCAGCGTGTGTGTGTGTGTGTGTGTGTGTATGTGTGTGTGTGTGTGTGCGCGCGCGCGTGTGTATTTTATTTTTGAGTCGGGGTCTCACTGTGTCCCCTGGGCTGGAGTACAGTGACAACGATCACAGCTCACTGCAGCCTCGACCTCTTGGGCTCAGACAGTCCTGCCTCAGTAGCTGGGACTACTGGTACGTGCTACCACACCCAGCTAATTTTTTTTGTTTATGGTAGAGATGAGGTCTTGCTATGTTGCCCAAGCTAGTCTCAAACTCCTGGGCTCATGCAGTCCTCCCGACTTGGCCTTCCAAAGTGCTGGGATTACAGGAGTGAGCCACTGTGCCAGGGCTATATTTATATTTGTAGAGATGGAATCTCACTGTGTTGTCCAGGCTGGTCTTGAGCTCTTGGGCTCAAGCGATTCTCCCCCAGAGCTAGGATTATAGGAGTGAGCCACTGCACCTGGCTCAAATTAGGCTTTTAAAACCCCCACCCAAAGCCCACCCCCACCTCCAACACACCCACTCATGCCTCTTGGATGAACCACAGAAAAAGATTGAGACCATCTAGTTTGGCAACATTGCAGCCATCCAGCAAGTGTTTATCACATGCCTGCTTTGTTCTTGGTAAAGCCTTCCCACCTTTTGGCTGTCAGCCATTGTAAAACCTCCACAACAAAGAAGTGGAAGGTAATGCAATCAGAACAGCCTTAAACTCCGGGTGGGGTTAGGGGAAAGGGGAACTTGACCAATGACTTTCTAAGCAAAAGACATCAAATAACCTTCTGACCTTTTCCTAAAGATATTCTAGAGTTGACTTCTTGTGTGGAAACTCAATCTACATCCCCAAGAGTGGTTGGCTCATCACCCTGAGTCTGCAAATAGGACTGTGGAAATCAATTTTGCTTAGTTGTGTGAAAACAGATTTTTGTGAAAAACAAATTATGCAGAAGAAGGCCATGTAAGTGGTAAGCATGTTGAGATCAGAAGGAACCTACAGATCAGGCATGGGGGCTCACTCCTGTAATCCCAGCACTTTAGGAGACCCAGGTAGGAGGGTTGCTTGAGCCCAGGCAAGACCAACCTGGGCAACATAGGAGACCTCATCTCTACAGTAAATAAAAAAAATTAGCCAGGCATGGTGGCACATACCTATAGTCCCAGCTACTTGGGAGGTTGAAGCAAGAGGATCGCCTGAGCCCAGAAGGTAGATACTGTGGTGAGCTGTGAGTGTGCCGTGCCATGTACTCCTGCTTGGGCGACAGAGTAAGACCTAAGCTCAAAACAAAACACAAGATAGGTCAGTCAGTCAAATGGTGTGTTAGAAGGTAGTAAGTGCTGGAAGAAAAAATAGAAAAGCCACGTGAGGTGGGGGGGCTGGGGTGCAGTGTTGGTGGGTGGAGGCTGCAGTATTAAATGAGTGGTCAGAAGGTAAGATGGGGAGGTGTTTGGGGGCAAAGACCATGGGCAGCAGGCACAGCTGGGGTGTGAGCCCTTGAGGAATGACCAGGAGGCTGGTGTGGCTGGAAGACAGCGAGGCTGAGTCAGGGGCTGGCGGGAGATGTGGTCAGAAAGGGGCGGGCCGAGCCTCCAAAGTGGGAGCCCCAGGAGGATTCGGAGCGGAGCAGGACCGCGGCCAACTTCCATCGGATCCCTCTGGCTGAATGGTGAAAGTCAGCTCTGGAGACAAGGGCAGAGTCCGGAGGCCAGTGATGAGGGGGATTGGACCAGCGTGGGAGAAGTGGATGCCCAAAACACACAAAGGCCTGGAGCGCGGGTGGTGAGAGGCCACACGGATGCTGGCTGTGTTGAGAGGTGAAGTCACCAGGCTCTGCTGCTGGGTGGGATTGGGACCAAATTGGGAGAGAAAGACTCAAAGCTGCCTTTGAGGTTTTAGGCACAAAGGGTAGAGTCTCTTGGGGAAGACCAGACTCCACACCCAGATACAAGAGGACAGTGGGCACTGAGTCTGGCGGTGAGGAGGAAGGTCTGGGCTGGGGATGACAGCCCGGGAGCCAGCAGCCTGCAGGGAGCCTCCACTAGTGCCTCAGGGGCAGGCGGGAGGGAGGGAGACCACAGAGACAAGTGGTGGAGTGTGGGATTCCTGATACCTGTGCCAGAGCGGCTGGGCTTGGCCCGGCAGAAGGAAAAACCCCATCAGCCTTCTCGTGGGGTGGCAGAGAGAGGAAGACTAACAGACATCACCTCCTTGGCGTCTGTTCAGGAGCCACTCTGGCCTGGCTGCTCGCCTATGGAGTGTGGGTCTGGGGGGTGTCTGTGCTAGGATCTGGGGTGTGGGTGGCATTACTGGAGTCCGAGGCTCCATTCGCCTGTAAGTCCCCAGTGCCAGCACATGAGCGAGTGTTGATCAAATGAATGAAAGGAGTTTTGTGTTCCTCTGTGACAGTCCGGAAAGGTATGTGAAGGGGTGGGGGGGGCAAACTTTACCTGTACAAGGGGGCAAAAAGGGTACCCCAGCCAGCAACACCATTCCTCAGCATCTGACACAGTGTGATTCTTTTTTTTTTTTTTTTTTTGAGTTGGAGTCTCACTCGGTCGCCCAGACCGGAGTGCAGTGGCCTGGCTGCTCCCGGCCACCGCAGCCTCGCCTGCTGGGCTCCGGCGATCCTTCCACCTCAGTCTTCCAAGTAGCCGGAATTACAGGTGCGCACTACCACGCCTGGCTGATTTTTTTTTTGATTTATTGTAGAGATGAGGTCTTGCTGCTCAGGCGGGTCTCGAACCCGCCGACTCAGGCAATCTACTCACCTCAGCCTCCCAAAGGCACGTGATTACAGGCTGAGCCACCGAGCCCAGCTCCAGTGTGATTCTTTACGACTGTTTTTGATTGAAGTCTGACCCACATACAGAAAAGTGCATTTAAAAAAAATTTTAAAGATGTGGGGTATATTCAGGATTAGGTATACAGGTGGCCATTGTACAGGTAAAGTTTGGGCCTCCCTTTGGTCCTCATTTCGCCTGGTTTGAGATCGCATATCCTTATTAGTGAAATGTACCCCTCCCCCCGGCAGTTTCCCACTACTGCCAATCCCTTTCTTACGGTATTATGATAATTGTTCTGGGTCTGCTTATGAGTGCATTCTTCATAAGTGCAAGGTTCCATGAATTTTGACAAGATGTATGTGCCCTGTGACCAGCACTCAGGTCAGTGAATTCACCCCTAGTCCCCTCCCCGCCCCAGGATGCCTGGTTCCTCCCTTTCCTCCCCCGCCCCCCTCCATCCCTCTCCTCACCATCCTTCATCTCCTTCTAGAGATTGATGGTTTTACCTACTTTTGTACTTTATAACCACGGAACCATGCGTCATGGTCTCTCTGGTTGATTTGCCTTTTTTTTTTTTTTTTAGAGCCAAGATTTCCCTATGTTGCCCAGGCTGGTCTCGAACTCCTGGGTGCAAGTGATCCTCCCGCCTTGGCCTCCCAAAGTGTTGGGATTACAAGCATGAGTCACCATGCTGGCCATTGTGTTTCCTTTTTTCCACTTATCATAATATCTGTTGTGTGAAGGTCTGACTTGTTCTTGCTTCTGGCTGTTCAGTATATTTATTTGTATTTACTTATTTATTCATCCTGTTGCTAATGGGCATTTGGGTAGTTTCTGGTTGGGGCGATTATGAATAGTACTGCCAGGAACATTTTGATATGTGCTCTTGGTGAACACTTGATGCATTTCTGATGGGTGTCTACTTGGCAGTAGAACTGCTGGGTGGTATAGGAGGTGCGCTTGAGCTTTGATCTCAGTCATGCCACAGAGTTTTCCAGAGGAGTCGTGCCAGGTTACCCTCCTGTCAGGAGAGGATGAAAGTTCTGGTTGTGTTACATCCTTGCCAACTCGGGTATTTTTCTCTTGCTTTGGCTAGTCAGGAGTACAGTGATCCCACAGGATACTTTTAATTTGTACATTTGTTCCTGGTGGATGAGATTGATCACCCCTTCATATGCTTATTGACCGTTTAGATAACCTCTTTTATGAAGTATCTCTTCAGTCTTGCGCATTTTTTCTGTTGGGTTGCCTGTCCTTTTCTTACTGATTTCACAGAGGTTTTTATATATGCTGGATACAGATATCTTGTTTGATATGTATTGCAAGTATCTTCCTTCATGTGTGACTTCATTTGTTCAGTAAGAGGAAGAACCAGGAGTTTTGAGCCTCAGAAATCATCGATTTGAACATAGAATAAGGCTTTCACCTGTTTGAGCCTCAGTTTCCCTCTCCAAACCCTGCAAGATGTTAGATTATTGCCTGGTATATAAATAGAGCTGTGACTATTATTATTAGCTTCTGTGCGGGGTTGAGAAAGCCATGAACTAAAATGGGCAAAACTGGCACCATGGGACTTTTCAACCTAAGTCATCCCTGTTTCTCAGGTGAGTACTACAACCGTATTAAGCACCTACTGTTTACCAATCTCTAGTTTAGGCAATGAAAGTACAGCGGTGGGCCAGGCTTGGTGGCTCAGCCTGTAATCCCAGCACTTTGGGAGCCGAGATGAGTGGATTGCCTGAGCCCACGGTTTGGAACCAGCCCGGGCAACTTGGTGAGACCTTGTATCTACAATAAAAATAAAAAAGGAGCCGGGTGTGGTAGCATGCGCCTGTAGTTCTGACTACTTGGAAGAATGAGGCGGAAGGATCACTGGAGCCCAGCAGGTCGACGCTGGGTGGCCATGAGTATGCCACTGTACTCCAGCCTGGGTGACAGAGCGAGACTCCAACTCAAAAAAAAAGAAAGTACAGCAGTGAACAAGACCCACTTCATACTCTTGGTGGGGCTTTCACTGAGGATGAGTTCAGGGGGCTATGGGAGCCCAAGGGAAACACTAACCAGGCCAGGGCATCATGGAAGGCTTCCTGGAGTAGTGAGTCTCAGGGTGGAGTAAGGTTCTTCCATTCAGACACAGGCTTGGGCACCTTTGTGCATCGGGCACTGGATGGGGACCTGGGAGATGGAGTGAACTGGCTTAGTCTCACCCTCCCATAGACTGGTACTCATGGTGGGAGTGATTGTTCCCCCAGGGGACACTTGGCAATGCCTGGGGGCATTTTGGTTGTCCTGATTCAGGGAGGGGCGCTGCCACTGTCGTGTAGTGGGTAGAGGCCAGGGATACTGCTAAAACATCCTACAATGCCCAGGACAGCCTCCTCCTTCCCACCCCCCACAGAGGGTGATCTGGCCCCGACGTCTGCAGTGCTGAGGCTGAGAAATTCCAAGATGGACAACTCAGGACAGTGTGCGTGGGGCAGGGTGGGGGAGGTGGAGGGATTGCAAGTGTTGCCCTGCCGTAAGGAGTTCATCGACCTGCGTGCCCACCATGGGGACCACGAGCTGCATGTGGCTGTGGAGCCCCTGAAATGTGGCTCCTGCGGCTGAGGACCTGAGTTTTGGATTTTCATTTATTTGCATTTCAAGACGTACACGATCCTGTTCCTGGAAGACTTTTAAAGTCTGTGTGGGACCATTTGGGTGTGTGAGTGTAGTTTTTCAACTCTACATCGATGAAATCTAAGTGCAGAGGAAGTATTTCCACGGAAAATTTAGTGTCCAATCTAAGATGTGCTGAAGGTAGAAGAAATAGCCTGGATTTCAAACACGTTAGTAAAAACACCAAAAAAAAAAAAGAAGAATGTGACCGGGTGCAATGGCTCACGCCTGAAGTCTCAGCTCTTTGGGAGGCTGAGGCAGGACAATTGCTTGAGCCCAGGAGTTCGAGAACAGCCTGGGCAACATAGCGAGACCCCGTCTCTACAAAAAAACCCCAAATTACCTGGGTGTGGTAGCGTGTCTATAGTCCCACCTACTACTTGGGAGGCTAAGGCAGAAGGATTGCCTGAGCCCAGGAGGTCAAGGCTGCAGTGAGCCGTGATCGTGTCACTGCACTCCAGCCTGGGCAACAGAGTGAGACCCTGACTCAGAAAATAAAAAAATTTTAGAAATGTAAAATAGCTCAGTGATTTTTATATTGATTAATGATGATATTTTGTATACATTTGGGTTAAGTAACATCTATTATTAAATTAAATTGACTTTAACGTGGCTACCTGGAATCTGAGCTTTGCATTGCTATTGGACGGTGCTGTTACAAACCACGGTTAGGATCTAGAATGGCGTGGAAGATTTTAAGCCAGGGAGTTCTGGGGTTGCTGTATCCCCCGGCCACAGCGGATTGCGAACAGGACAAGTCTGGCCATAGGACAACTGTGTACCCTGAAACCCCTGTGAAGTGGTTCCCTCTGCCAAGCCACAGGTATGCGCCCAGGCTGGGTCCAGGGAAGGAGGAGCCCATGGGAGAGGTGGGCCCACCCAGGGCTGAAAATTTCTTCACTGAGGCTTCCTCCCAGGTAACAGCCAGCAAGAGAGACCTCGGCCTCCACGGGTCTGCTGGCTCCTGGTGGTTGCTGCTCCAGACACCTGCCAGCTCAAGCCTGCCCTTTCCCCTGCACCTGCTGCTACCTTCTCTCGGGTTTGGTACCCCACCTCCTGATGCCCGGCCCTGCTCTCCCCCCTTTATCAGCTGTGTGACCTTGAGTGAGTGGCTTTCTCTCTCTGAGGGCTGCCAGCTTTGCATGGCCTAACCATGTTGCACATAGACCTCAGAAAGTATCAGAGGTGCTTCCAGGTGACAGGTCTTCCTGGGCTGGGTGTTTTGGGGGTGGCACTATGAGCCCCAGTGAGGGGCATGCATATCGTACTCTGTCGGCAGGGTGACTTCCCCTCTCTAGTTTCTGTGTTAAGTCCTCATTTCACTGCTGGGGAAATTGAGGCTCAGACAGTGAAGCAGCTTGCCCAGAGTCACACAGCTTTGCAGAGGCAGAGTTCAGATGAGGAATGCTAACTGTAGGTCCAAGGCCACCCCTCCCATGGCCTTATCTCTGTGCTCCATCAAGACTGAGGCTAAGACATGCAGCTGGTGAGGGCACTGTACCTCTCTGAGCTTCAGTCTTCTCATCTGTGAAATGGGGAGGATGACAGTGCTGATCACTAGTCATAGTGACTTGAGAGCAGCAACACGGCACCAGCCCATGGCAAGGTTCCAGATGGCATCTGCTGTTGACCGATCTGCATGGAAGCCTTCACCACACACAGCCTTCTGCAGTGAGTGGTATGAGCTCATTTTTAGGAG
The DNA here is from genome assembly GCA_027257055.1 of Cephalopachus bancanus. Lineage (NCBI taxonomy): Eukaryota > Metazoa > Chordata > Mammalia > Primates > Tarsiidae > Cephalopachus > Cephalopachus bancanus. The sequence goes on along the minus strand of JAPVLO010000261.1, from coordinate 869,300 downwards.
ACTGAGGCTAAGATGTGCAACCGGTGAGAGTACAGCAGGGTTCCATTCCGCACCCTGGCTCTGGAGCCCTTTCCCTCCCCTGCGTCACATTGTATATGAAGGGGCAGCTTGCTTTGTGCCCAGCCTGGCCCTCTGTCCTGCATGACTGGACATGAATGGGCACAGGGCAGCCTCACCAGTGGTGTTCACAAATGTCTGACCCATTGACCCTGCTCCCTCCCTCAGGAACTCCTTCCTCCGCCCAGGGAACTGTAACCTTTCAACCTTCCTGCACCAAGCAGCTTCAGACCGCCAGAGAGGTTGGGCAGGAAGCTGGCACGAAGACATCCAGGCAGGGACAGAGATCCTAAAAGTGAGAACTGGGAGGCCTCAGAGGTCATCGGTCCCTGGAGCTGGTTGTCTAGACACTTCAATCTCTGCATCTGGAAAATGGGAGGTGTCGTCAGCTTGGCAAAAACAGCAACGTCCGACCATGCAAAGTTGGTGCAGGGGGGAACTAGCAGACTACTTGTGGGCGGGTTTTTCGAGGGGCACTACAGCAGTGTCTCCTGAAATATAAGGGGAGAGTGGCCCTTGAGCCAGCCAGCCTCCTGGAGGCAGCTACTGAGAGCTGTGCTTCTCAAGTTCTTTTTTCTAGAGGCAGTGTCTTGCTCCATTGCCCAGGCTGGAGTGCAGTAGTAGGGTCACAGCCCACTGGAGCCTTGAACTCCTGGGTTCAAGTGATCCTTCTATCTCAGCTTCCTGAGTAGCTGGGACCACAGGCAAACCCCAGCACACCTGGCTGATTTTTTTAAATTTTTGTTTTTGTAGAAACGGGGTCTCGCTAAGTTGCCCAGACTGGCCTTTCCAGTTTGAATGTGCATGGAATCTGGTTAAAATGCAAGTTCTGTTCCTCCAGGATGAGACTAGCAAGCTCCCAGGTGGTCCTGCTGCTTGCTGGACCATAGCAAGGCCACAGGGCACCTTGCAGGCATGGGCACAGGGAGGCATCCTCCTTTGCAGGGGGAATGCTGTTGCATCAAAGATGAAAGCAACTTAAATGTGCGCCAGGAAGGCCTTGGCTAAATGGTACTCCATTGCTGTGGGGATGCCCAGGGGGGCCTAGGAAGAGGGAGGGGAATGCGTGGAGTATTGCTTGCCGACAGTCTTGCCTTCCCTGGGGACAGTGACACCCTCTCAGGGCTGGGACTCTCGTCTTTTTTTTTTCTTTTTTTTTTGAGTTGGAGTCTCATTCTGTCACCCAGACTGGAGTGCAGTGGCATGGTTCCCAGCCACCACAGCCTCGACCTGCTGGGCTCCAGTGATCCTTCCACCTCAGCCTTCCAAGTAGCTGGAACTACAGGCACGCGCTACCACGCCCAGCTAATTTTTTGATTTATTGTAGAGATGAGGTCTCGCCAGGTTGCCCGGGGTCTCAAACACGCGAGCTCAGGCAGTCCACTCACCTCAGCCTCCCAAAGCGCGGGATTACAGGCTGAGCCACCGAGCCTGGCTGGACTCTCGTCTTTGTTGTTCACTGATGTGGCCTTGTTGTTAGAACAGGGCCTGGCACACAGTAGGTGCCCAAGTATTGTTTACTGGGTGATGGGACAAATCTGTTGACGTGGAAGGACCTGGCATTGAGTGAACCAGGCCAGTCTGCGTGGGCTGCGGGAGCCAGGGCCTCTTAGCCTGGTGCCACTGGCATTTGAGACTGGGAGAGCCTTCGTGGTGGGGCTGCCAGGCCTCATAGGAGGCTTCACGGCATTCCTGCCCTCCCCCCATCGGATGCTCTCCAGTTGTGATAACCCAAACTGTCTTCAGACACTCCTGATTGTCCCCCGAGGGGCAGAATCACCCCTGTTGAGAATCACTGGTGTGTTATGACAGTGCACGGATGGAAGGAGAGAAGAAGGATGAAACGATGGGAGAGGCCAGGCACTGGGACTCACTCCTGTAATCCTAGCACTTTGGGAGGCTGAGGCCAGAGGGTCACTTGAGCCCAGGAGTTTGAGACCAGCCTAGGCAACGTAGCGAGACCTCATCTCTATAAAAAATAAAAAAAAATTAGCCCTGTGTGGTGGCACACACCTGTAGTCCCAGCTACTCGGGAGGCTGAGGTGGAAGGATCACCTGAGCCCGGGAGGTTGAGGCAGCGGTGAGCCATGATCATGCCACTGCATTTTAGCCAGGGCGGCAGAGTGAGACTCCGACTTGGAAAAATAGAAAGACAGACGAACGAGTGGTTGGGAGGAGGAGAGAGGGCTGGTTGTTTCCATCCAGATGTGCTTCACCCTCACAGCAGAAGCTGCTGCAGGTGACTCTTCCCCACACTGATCAACAGGGGTTACCTCTCAGAAGAGGGAGAGAGAACAGGATGGGAGATTTCACCCCACAGAGACTAAGGCCTTCTCTCTCTAGCTTTTTAAAGTATGGAGACTGTACCTATGAGACCAGCAGTTAAGTACATTTTAAAAATAGAAAGGGTCCAAGGCCTGACTTCTAGAGCTGTGGGGATTTGTGAAAGCACCACCCATAGCCTTCAGCTTGGTGCCTGGCTCGTGGCAGGACTGCAGCCAAAGGAAACTGTTGTTTAATGGATGTCTCCTTCTAGCTTTCCCTAAGCAGACAGAAGCAGTTAAGATCTTTGCCTGGAACTCAGAGAGGGAAAGCGACTCTCCCAAGATCCCAGCAAATTACAAGCTAGACTTGACTGGAAACCAGTCTTCATGACTGAAGTAGGGACCATTTCTCTTCCGCCACCCGGTGACCCCTGATGGGCTTCCGGGCCTTCTGGTCATCACACCTGCGGACTGAGGCCGCGTGGGCTTCTTTAAGTCCCCAGCTTGTTGGCTGCTGAGCCCAGCTGGCATCCAGGAAGCAGGCGAGGCTGGAAGTGGCAGAAGATGTAGCCTGTGGGAGTCGAGCTGTGGTTTTACCCAGCGGTACTGGGAGGGCTGCCAGGGATGTGGAGCCTGTGAGGGAGGACCTTGGCAGAGATGTTCCCTGTAGGTATGCACTGGCAGCCAGCCCTGCACAACTTCAAAGTCATACTGCTTACCTTCTGCTCAAACACCTGCTATGGCTCCCTCATACCCAAGTCTTGATTTTCCTTCCTGTGCCTGCTGGGTTAGCACTGCGTGTTCTACAAAGGATTCTCCATGAGGTAGCGAGATTCCAAGTGCCGATAATAATAACAGGACCAAAAGTTAAAAAAAAAAAAAAAGAAAGAAAAGTGAGACTGTTTCCTTCAAGGAAGTTGCTATAATTTTATGTATTCACAAATGCCATTTTTCAAAATTAAGATAAGCTTTTTCTTAACTTTTCTGAAAAACAGTAACACCAGCAAACAGGACCTGGAGCACCTACTGTTTGCCAGGAGTGGTACTAAGTGCTTTACATGCAATATGTTATTTAATCCTCACAAAAGCCATATGTCACTGCTGCTAGTATGACTCTCATTTTCAGATGAGGAAACTGATGACCAAGAGGTTACATGTCTTGCCCAAGGTCATGTAGCTCATGGTCCAGCCAGGAACTGTAGCCCAACTTTAGGTCCACATTTTTCCCCGGGAGGCCATCCTACGTCATCTTGTTAGGGGAGTGAGCGAGCCTGACTCCAGCTGAGAGGATCCCTGGGGGCACAGGAAGAGCCCAGTCTGGGTGTCTGGAGAACTTGGCCCAGACCCGGCTGCTCCATTTCCTTGCTGTGTGACCTTGGCCATGCTCTCCGTCCCGGGTTTTCTGCAAGGCTGAGCTGGGAGGCTGGATAATGGTGGCTTCTTTCTGTTCCGTAAGGGTGTTCAGGGTGCCACCTGAGCCATTGAGCCCCCTCAGTGGCCTAGTGAAGGGGCTTCCATGTTCAGGTAGCGACCCCAGCATCAGAGAGGTTAAGAGGTCATTCAGCTCGAGCTGGACCTCCTGACCAGCATTACTGAGGGTGTAGCATGAGTCAGGTGCTCTAAACACTTGGGAACTGTTATCTTGTTCTGCCCACCAGTAACTGAGGATACAGACGCTGTGGTTATCCTCATTTTACAGACGTGGAAATGGGGTGCCTTTTGTATTTTTATAATGTGACCTGTGAACTCCAGGCTGGGTGTGATGCCTCACACCTGTAGTCCTAGCACTTTGGGAGGCCAACGTCGGAGGATCACTTGAGCCCAGGAGTTTGAGAACAGCCTGGGCAACACAGCCAGACCCCATCTCCAAAAATAATGTTTCCAGCCACTGAAGAAGGGAGACAGAGTTCACTCCCACTGATTCTTCCCCTGCAAGTCAGTGATGGGGAAACGGAGTCCCAGAATGGGAAGAGGCACATCCAGTTGCGTGACGCTTCAGCAGTGCAACCGGGTTTCTATCCTACTCCCCCCTCTCCTTTTTTTTTGGTCAGTGTCTCACTCTGTCACCCAGGCTGGAGTGTAATGGCACGATAACGGCTACCGCGGCCTCGACCTGCTGGGTTCTGGCGATCCTTCCACCTCAGCCTCCCAAAGTGCTGGGATTACAGACATGAGTCACCATGCCCGGCCCACTTCTCCCTTTCTTTTGGGCCAAGGAATGCTTCTCTGTGCTCTGCTTTTCCAAGCTAGTTGTCTCCCAGAGGCTGCAGACTTGGTGTTCAATCTTTCATGGGTGGGACCGAGTTGTGTCCTCTCAGGACATACCAGGGAAGGCTGGGCAGGTGCAGAGGCGGGCCTTTGTCCCCCCCCAACCCCCCAGGAATTGTTCATGTGTGTCCCACTCCCTTAGGCCCACAGGGATCCACAGTAGGGGATCCTTGCACTTAAAGACAAAGCCAGCTTAATTTCTAAGCTCCAGGGCTTCAGAGTCAGGCCTCAGTTTAAGTCCTTGCCCTGCTCCCATCAGTTGTGTGGTGCTCTACAAAGAATGTAACCTCCCTGAGCCTCTGAATCCTCATTGCAAAATGGGAATTCTTGGGCCTCTTCTTCTTTCGGCTGGGAAGATCTGGCTTAAAATACCCTTAGCTCGGTGCCAGCTCAGAGTGAGTGTACACACACAGTAGTCACCATTGGTTACATAAGTGACAGTCCACTAAGGACTGTCATTGTCTCCTGAAGACAGCCTGCATGCTCCCTTTTACAGATAAGGAAACCACGGCTCAGAGAGGCTGGGTAAGTTGTACTGAGCTGCACAGCCAGGGAGCAGCAGAGATGAACCCAGCTTCCTGGTCCCCTGACTCCTGTCCTATGCCTATTTCCCCTCCCTCACTGTCTACCTTGGTGGGTCTGTCTTGGCTGCAGATTGAGCTCTGTGTGTGTGGGGAGGTGACGCTTGGTGTATATAGCTGGAGCTTAGTAAGTGTTCACTTAAAGCAGAAGTAGTAGAATTTCCCTGGGCAAGTTGAGGCAGAGTGGCTCTGGAAGGCTTCATAGGGAACCTGCTTCTGTCATACTGTGGATTTCTTCCAGACTCCCCAAACTCTGCTGCCTGTCTGGAGAGCTTCTGGGCAGTCCCGAGCTCCCTAACTCCTGAGTAAAGGTGTAAACAGAACCATGCAGTTGAGTGGGGGTTTGCAGAAACCACAGTGTGACCTGGAGGAGCTCTAGGCAGCAGCACTGGGCCTCTAATGATCAAGTAACCAAGGTAAATAACACCTTAGTGCAAATTTTGAAAAATCAAAACTCATGGATGAAGCTTAAAGACAATATGCTAAGTGGAAGAAGCTAGTTACTAAAGACCACGTTTGTGTGGACCCATTTACACGAAGGGTTCAGAGTAGGCAGATTAATGGAGATTGCCTGGGGAAGGAGGGACTGGGGGAGGAGGGGCCAGGGGTTCCCACCATGGGTATGCGGTTTCTCTATGGGGTGATAAAAACTGCAGAATTGACTGTGATGGTACTCAAACTCTGTGACTATCCTCTTTTGAATATACCAGAAACCTGTGAATATGCTAGAATCTGTGATTATACGAAAAACCATTGAACTGTACGCTTTAGATAGGTGAATTATATGATATGTAAATTATGTATCAGTCAAACTGTTACTGAAAAATATAAGCGTGTGCAAAAGTGTCTGTGATGAACAGTGTCTCAACGTTTTAAAGACAGGATGGGTGCTACTGGTTTTTTTCCCCCTTCTGCTCAGGCTTCAATGTAGCTTGACCCAGCACCATTATCTGTCCTATTTAGAAATTTGATTTTTTTTGGTTCAACACAGACTTTTTTTCATCAGTCATAAAAAGATTGTATTAAGATATGATGGATCTCGGTCCCTAAGTTTTTGGCAGCCCCATGAGTTTTGTGCTCGAAGACAATGCCTTGCTGTTCTCACACTGTCCCAGTCCTGCCAGACCTTTTGCCCCTCCCCCCAGGCCACTGTCCTTCCTCTCAACAGCATCTCACCATTTGACAGATGAGGCCCACCTGTAGAGATGCCTATCCCCAGAGAGGCTGTGGGTTGTTTCTCCAGTGAGTCACAGTGTGAGAACCAGGGTGGGTGTCTCTCTCTGGTCCCCATGCCACCACCTCCCTTTTGTCCTCCCATCTCTCTCCTTTGAGTGGCTCCCTGGACCTCCCTGCGTCAGTCGCCTGCCTCTAGTCTCCATCCTCTAAGCTGTCCTACACCCCTAAAAGCCTGTGTCCCCTCCCATGTCAACCCAGGCCGAAACTCAGTTTCCCGCTGCCCCCCAGGGTGATCCCAAGCTCCTTATTGACATTCAATGCCAGGCACTGTCTGGCACCTGCTGACTCCTTCACCCACACCCATGCACCGTTCCTGATTTCTGGTCAGCAGATTCAGCTGGGACCCTCCTGTACCGAGGAGCTGCAAGGCATCAGCCATAGCCCTCTGCTCTTTCCTCTGGTTCATCCTCCATCTTTTTTTTTTTTTTTTTTTTTGAGTTGGAGTCTCACTCTGTCGCCCAGGCTGGAATGTGGTGGCACGCTCATGGCCACTGCAGCTTTGACCTGCTGGGCTCAGGTGACTTTTCCGCCTCAGCCTTCCAAGTAGCTGGAACCATAAGTGCGCACCACTATGCCCGGCTACTTTTTTTTATTTATTTTAGAGACAGGATCTTGTAATATTGCCCAGGCTGGTCTCAAACTCCCAGGCTCAGGCAATCCTCTTGTCTTGGTCTCCCAAAGTGCTGGGATTACAGGCGTGAACCACCATGCCCAGCCTCAGTCTCCATCTTAATCCTCACAGCAGCCTTGCTAGTAAGAATTACTGAGCCCATATTATAGAGGAGGAAACTGAGGCCCAGAGATGGGAGGTGACACTGTTGAGTTCCGAGGTAGAGGCAGGTGTCCACCCCAGTCTGCTGATGGCACACCTGGGCCTCTGCCTCCTTGCCTGTGCCTCGTCTTCCACTCTGGGTGGACTGAAATTCAGAGCTTCATTCTGCGTCCCCTCAGGCTATGTGTATGGTATCCATAGCCAGGGTCACTCCACTCTGGTCCCTCATGTGCACTTGAGTTAACATCCAAGGCTACATGTCAGCATGGATAGGCACCATGGTTCTTTTGTTGTGTCTTATTTTTACTTCTTTTTTCTTTTTTTGTAGTCAGGGACTCACTCTGTCACCAGGCTAGAGTGTGATCATAGGTCACTATAGCCTCAAACCCCTGGGCTCAAGTGATCCTCCTGGCTTGGCCTCCCAAGTAGCTGGGACTACAGGCACACATCCCCATACCCAGATATATATATATATATTTTTTAGTTGAAGTCTTACTCTGTCACCCAGACAGGAGTGCAGTGACACACGCTCCCAGCCACCGCAACCTCAACCTGCTGGGCTCAGGCGATCCTTCTGCCTCAGCCTTCCAAGCAGCCGGAACTACAGGTGTGCGCTACCACGCCTGGCTAATTTTTGATTTATTGTAGAGATGTGGTCTCACCAAGTTGCCCAGGTGGGTCTCGAACCTGCGGGCTCAGGCAGTCCACTCACCTCAGCCTCCCAAAGTGATGGGATTACAGACTGAACCACTGAGCCCGGCAGTTTTTATTGTTTTTTTGTTTTTGTTTTTTGAGATGGAGTCTCACTATGTTGCCCAGGCCGGTCTTGAACTCCTGGCCTCAAGCTCTCCTCTCTCCTTGGCCTCCCAAAGTGTTGGGATTACAGGTATGAGTCACCCCTCCTGGCCTATTTTTACTTCTTAAAATCATATCTGAGCATCCAAACCGTGCTCCAGAATATGCCATCAAGCATTTCTGGTACAAATCCCTACCACTCTTGTTAAAATGCAGATCTCTAGGCCCTACCTTATAACTTCTAAACCAGAATACTGGGGACAGGCCCCAGGAATCTGCCTTTTAAGAGTCTGGGCTATTCCGAAGCACCCTAAAGGGAAGGAATAACAATGAGACTGTAACAAAGCTCTGTTCTGAGTGCTTTAATGTCAGTTTGTTTGTTTGTTTTGAGTCAAGGCCTCACTCTGTTGCCCAGGCTAGAGTGCAGATCCTTGCTTCAGCGTCCTGAGAAGCTGGGACTACAGGCACACGCCACCAGACTTGGCTAATATTTTATGTTTTGTAGAGATGAGGTCTCACTATGTTGCCTAGGCTGGTCTCGAACTCCGGATCTCAAGCAGTCCTCCCACCTCTGCCTCCCAAAGTGCTGGGATTACAGCGTGAGCTACCGTGCCTGGCCAGTTTATTTCATTTTCTCAAGGGCTGTTAGCAGCTCCACTTCACAGATGAGGAAACTGAGGCACAAAGAAATTGAATAACACTTTCCCCCATGCCCCCACCCAGGGCCACATTGCTAGTAATTAGCAGAACCAGGACTCAGAGCTGGGTGTGTGGGAGTCCTCCTGTGCTCAGTCCCCACCTATGACAGCTTCTGGGCAGAGGAGTGGAGACAGGATCTTGTTGGGGGCTGGGTGCCTGCAGGAAGCACCGGCCCTTGCAAGATCACCCTGGCCATTTCCTGTTTGTCTTGTGTACCAGGCTGAGACCCTGCGTGTTTCTGCACAGGAAGTCCAGAACAGGAGTTGTGCCTGACCTGAGACAAGGAGCCTCACCATCTGTGGTGGGTGGAGGAGAGACTGGGGAGGTGCTTAAGAGCTTGGTCTGGGGCAGCCCCCTCGGATTCCCTCCCACTGTGGGAGCTTTTCTGTCCTCTTAATAAATCCTGCTTTCAGAAAAAAAAAGAAAAAGCTTGGTCTGGCATCACCCAGATCTAGGTTTATGCTTCGCCAGTTGCCATTTGTGTGACCTTCGGCAAAGCACTTTACCTCTCTGAGCCTCGGTTTCCCCTTCTGTAACATGGGACTAGTAGCAGTGCCTACCCTCCAGCGTTGTTAGAACCAAAGTGTACATTCGATCATCTGTATCCGTGCATTCGCATCCATAGATTCAACCAATTGCAGGTGAAAAATATTGGGGAAAAAAAGTGAATGATTGAGTCTATACTTAATGTGTACAGACTTTTTTGTCTTGTCATTATTTTCTAAACAATACAGCATAGCAGCTATTTACATAGTATTTACATTGTATCATAGCATTTACATTGCCTCTTAAGTAATCTAGAGGTGACTTAAAGTATATGGGAGGTTATATGCAAATACAATGCCATTTTATATCAGAGATTTGAGAATCCTGGAGTTTGGCATCTGAGGGGGTTCCTGGAACCACTCCCCAACGAACACCCAGGGACGGTGCTGTATCAAATTCAGTTATATGCAAGTCTCCCTCCTTGAGTCCTTGCTTGGCGACTGACAGGATATCACATGATTTCGTATGCATGCATATGTTTTGTCTTTCTTTTCTCTTTTAATCAACTATTTGTTTTCCAGAATTGTACATTACTCACCAAAGGCTGGCCACCTGGGGCTGTCCCTTCTGAGATGGGAACCACAATATACCCCAGCTGCTACCTGGGCTCATTGTGTTTGTGTTTTGCAAGTTTACCCAGGTTGCCTGGGGGGCTTGTGTGACCAAAGGTGTCTTTTCATACTGTATAGGCCAGGGCTTGGCAAACTGTGGCCCACAGGACAAATTGCGCTCACTGCCACACAGCCATGTGCACTCGTGTGTGCCATTTTGGCTGTTTGAGCTACCACGGTAGGGTAGAGATGATAAAATGATAGAGATGATAAAACAGGGCCACCAAAAGTTTGGGAAATGGGTATAGGGAAGTCACTCCTGACCTCACTTCACTGGGCCACATGTTCCTTGGTTTTGTATGTTCTTTTCAGTCTTTGTTCGCATGCTGTAGTGACAATGACCTTAATAGAAAATGCTAACATTTCTCACATGTTGATTCTGCCAGGCTTGATGGAAGTCACATCATTTCTTAGGGTACTCTTTGCTCTAGGTATTATTCCCACTCTTCAGCTGAGAACACTGAGGCTCAGAGAGCCAGCCCAGATTGACTCAGGTCACCCAACCTCTGAGGCGGGGAGCTGGATGTGACCTCCCAGCCTCATCAGTTCCCACCTCCAGCTTGTCCTTAACAGAGTGTTGACCTGAGCCTCCAAGGGGGAGGCCGGGACAGCATGTGGGGTTCCTGCTTTGATAGTTTTAGGTAAAAAATACTAAGCAAGCCAGGGACGAGATCCCAGATCTTAGCGCACAGGCTCTAGAGAGAGATATGGGTTTCCCTCCTGGCTCCCCTGTCTGCCAGCTGTGTGGCCTTGGAAAGGTCACCTCACTCCTCTGAGCCCCAGTAAATGGATGGTTAATAAAGGAAAGTCAAATGGGGTCATGGGAGAGGGCCTTGTGAGGACAAAATGCAATGATTTATGTAAGACCCTGAGCTAGTACCTAGTATACAGTAAGTGCTCAATTAAGTATGTGCTAATATTTTTAAGGCCGCATGTCAGCCTATCCACCCTTCTTTCCTCTTGAATCACTCTGTGTGCTTTTCATGCTCAAGTAGTATCCAAAGCCTCAGAAATATTTTCCCTTCCCTCCTCACTGGAATCTGGTGGGCTTTTCTTGGCTGGTGTCCCTCGGGGGTGGGTCAGAGGCCTCTGATCCCCAGGGGATCTGCTCTAGAGAGCTGCCATCTCCCCAGCTCTGTGGAGGGCTGGGGCATGGTGGGCAGTGGGGAGGCGGTACGGTCAGTGTGGCCTGGTGGGGTGGGCGGTAGCCGTGGCAATGGAATGTTGGGAGCTGGTTCCCACGGGGAAGGATGGGGAGGGATCGCAGGGCTGATGGCTGAGCTTGGGCCTGCAGCACTGGACTTCATCAGAGCCACTTTGTGAGTGCATGCCTGCCTCCTTAGCCAGCTTTGTGTGCTACCAGCATCTCCCCTCTCCCTACTGCTTGTTTTTGGGTGCCTCTTGATCTGCTGAGCTTGGGAAAATGGTGCTAATTTAGAAAGCTCATATAGGTTTGAGCCCAAAGCAGTGCAGTCTTAGTGTGAATGTGACCCCCTTCTATAACCCTGTGGAGTGTCTCCACCTGTCATCCTGGGCCTTTCCTTCTGAGCATTTATCACTGGTATCATTGTCTCACAACTGGCTTTTTTGCTCCCCATTAGAACGTTCGTTCCATGAAGGCAGGGGCCTTCTCCTGTTGCCCTGTGTGAATCCCAGTATTTTCAGCAGTGCCCAGCACATAGTAGGTGCTCAGTAAACACTGGTGGAATGAGTGAATCTGGATCTAAGGGGATCCCTCCCCTTCCGTTCTCTTCCATCCATTCAGAGTAGCTCATGATTCAGTAGAAAGAGGGTGCAGGCCGGGCTTGGTGGCTCAGCCTGTAATCCCAGCACTTTGGGAAGCCAAGTCGAGTAGACTGCCTGAGCCTTTGGATTCGACACCAGCCCGGGCAACTTGGAGAGAGACCTCATCTTAATAATGAATCAAATATTAGCCAGGCATAGTAGTGCGCACCTGTGGTTCCGGCTACTTGGAAGGCTGGGACGGAAGGATCACCAGAGCCCAGCAGGTCAACGCTGGGGTGGCCGTGAGCGTGCCACTGCACTCCAGCGTAGACAACAGAGTGAGACTCCAACTCAAGAAAAAAAAAAAAGGTGCAGAGTCCTGCTGCCCATTTTATGAGCCACCAGGCCAAGGACAGCATCTTGGAGACAGAGCCCCATTTGGAAACTGGCTTTTTCTCTTACTGATTGTGTGGCTTTTGCTAATCACTGTATCTCCAGGAGCTTCAGTTTCACTTCTCACGGAGATAAAATCCCCACTGTCCAGGGCTCTGCTGAAATCTAGTGCCTGCAGCAGTCTACGATGCTTACTGTGGGCTAGGTGCTGCACTCACATGCCTAACTCACCTCCCAGCACTCCTGGGCCTCTGCACTAGGTTTGTTTCCAGTGTCCTCCTAAGTGTTACGGGTGTCCCCTTAAAGCCACAATGCTTGGGACCAGAAGTATTTCAGATTTCAGACTTTTTCTGATTTCCAAACATTTGCTGCGTTATATCACGTTGGCACTCAAAAAGTTTCAAACTTTTGAACATGTCAGATTTTGGATTTTCTGATTAGGGCTACTCAACCTATATTTCATTCCCATTTAACAGATGAGAAAACTGAGGCTCAGAGAGGTTAAGTGACTTGCCAGGGTCTCTCAGCCAGTAGCTGGTACAGCTGGGATTGGAATCTGAGCAGCCTGGACCCATCCTATGCCTGGCATGCAATTCAAAAAATACTACTCACTTGATTACTTTATCAGATAGAAAGAATCCATTTCCTTCTCACCTTTTTCCTACCTGTGGTTTCCATGTGCTGGTTGTTTCGACTGATTTGGTAGTTTTGCTTTGTGAGAGTCATACTCACCCTCGTGGGCCTTTCTTGCCCAAATGGAGAACTTGGCACCCCCCATCCCTACACCGGACTGGTAAGGGATGAATGAAGTAAGCAGGGCCCTTGGTTTGGTGTGAAATGCGCTGTGGTGTTTAATAAACACTGGCCACTGTCACCGATGTTCCTCCTATAAGAAAAGCAGGGTTTGTTGGCCTCCACTTCTCCCTCTTGCTTGTCTGAGTCAATGCTGTCCACTAGCATGTTCTGCCATGACGGGAATGTTCTGGAACAGAGGTTGGCAAACTTCCATACATGTCCAGAGAGTTAGCGTTTGGGGTTTGTGGGGCACGTGGGGTTTGTGTTGCTGCCGCCGCTGCCCCTCCTCTCCTCTTCTTCCTGCCTGGCCCCTTCTCTGGGAAAAAAATGCAGGCCATTCTTCTCAGCTCAAGGGTCACATGAAAATGGTCCAGGGGTTGGATTTGGCCCGAAGGCCTTAGCTTGCCCACCCCACTCTAGATCTGCACTGTCCAGTGTGTGCTGCTGGCCACATGTGGGTTCTGGGCGCTTGCCTTGTGGCCGGCGCACATGAGAAGCAGAATTTTGTTCATATTGCATAAGTTGAACTGAAATAGCTGCATGTGGCTGGTGGCACGTTGGACATCCAGCTGTAAGTGACTGGCGGCCTTGACAGTTCCATCCTGTGGCTCTGAAAGGGCCTGTGTTCCCTAGAGGGGAAAGGCTGGGCTCATGGGCCGTGGGAGCTGCCCGGCTGGCAGGCTTCTCGGGCTCACTGGCATTTCAAGGGCTGTCTGAGGATATCTGGGCCCCAGCCATCCTGCCTCCAGAAGAAGTTCCTAATTGGTTTTATTTGTTCCAGGAGGGTAGCCTCATCTTGTCCACCACCACAGACTGGAGTGTCTGTAGCCTGGGGGCGGCAGGGGCTGGGGGGCTGGTTACTGTGGTTACACTTTGGTACCCTTCTCCATCCGGCTTTAGATGTGCTAATCGGGCTGGTATTTCAGGAGCAGAAAAGCTGTCTAGAAGCAAGGAGTGAGCAAATGGGAAGGGCAGAGATGTGCAGACAGCAGCCTGCAGCCAGTTTATTTTGGGCATAAAAGCTGAGCCTTCTGAGTGCTGTTATCCTGCTTAAGCCTCCCAACAGCCTTTCCACAAAGTAGGTAAGCTGAGTCTCGGAGGAGTGATCTCTATAGTCAGAGCACTGGCCAGTTCATGCTGCATTCTAAACCACCCCTGCCTCCTGAAACACGATCGAGAGGAGGGAAGTTGAGCCTCAGACTGTGTGTGAGCCTGTAAGGTGACTTCTCCATGTGGGCCTCAATTGCCCCCTCTGTGAAAAGGGGGAAGGTGTGAGTTGGACTGAAAATCCTCCCCACCCTAAATGGTAAAGACACAGCATTGGGATATACATGCCCTGCCCCCAAACTCCAAGGTCACTCTAGCCTGACTGCATGCCAGGCCTCCTCATGGACACAGCCTCGTGCCTATAGCTTGGTGGTCAAGAGCTGGGCATTGGAGTCTCACAGATCTGGGTGGTGAAACTGGTTCCGTCAGCTCCTTGGGTCAGCTGCTCTTTCTCTTGGTGTCATGTTTTCTTATACATAAAACTGGAATCTTCATTGTTTCTTCTTGAGATTCAAATGACACAAGGAAGGCACTTGCATCGTAGGCATTTGGTCAGTGTTTGGTGGTGGTGGCAGGACACTGTCTAACCCCAGGGAGAGCCATATTCATTGTAGGTTGAGTACATGGTACCCTTTGAAGTACATTGTAGGTTGAGTACATGGTACCCTTGCACAGGTACCCAGTGCGCAGCCTGATCAACCGTACCCAGCAATAGTGGTATGGTGGTGGTGGTTAGTATTTATTGTTATGTGTACTTTTCCTGAAGTTCCTAGGCCAACAAGAGGAAGAGACCTGGTTGGCAGAGACTCTGGGGCTCTGTAAAACACTAGTGCCTTAGCCCAGATTCAGCGCACACTTCTCTGCCCAAGAAGTGGACCAGTTCTCTCCCTGTAGCAGCAGGCAAGTTCAGACCCCAGCTGTGGCATCTTGGGCTGAAGTGGCTGCCTCCTGCACTGCAGCTTATTCTCCAGAGTCCTGCCCTCCCGCCTATCAGGTGTTCCTAGGGCCCTGAAACTCCCCTGGCCTCTGCAGGGACCCAGCCCTTCCCCAAGGCCTGGCCCCCTCCCTGATGCCGCATTTCCTTTGCCTCCTCAGGACTCTGGTGGCAGACAGCCTTGGCGAGCAGGCACGAGGGCTGCAGCCCAGAGATGGCAGTGCCCAGGGGAGGTAAGTGCATCCAGAGGCCCCAGAGCCCCTCCATGCCTCCCTCCATTAGCGGGCAGCTGAGCAGGCATCCCCGGAGGGCTTTCTCCTTTCTGTTCAGCCAGCAAGTTGGAAATCCAGTCCCACAAAAAGCTGGGCCCCAGCAGCACAGCGTAGCAGGCCTCTGCTCTTCCTTTTCTCTTGGGAAGATAGTTATCCTGGTGATGGGAGAGAAGAGGCTGAGTCCCTCCATGGGTGGGTATGTGCCCAGTGTCACAGAGCAGACTCAAGGCACAGCCGGAACCTGAACTCCCTCGTGTCCTGTCTTGTCCATGCCAGTGTTTTTGGCGTGTCTGCTCCACGCTTCACACAAGAGTTTCTTAGCTTCCATGAGAAAAGCTTATTTATTGTTACTCTTTTTTTTGGAGGAGAAAATGGAAGCTCAGAGAGGTGAAGCCCAGGTCACCGCTGACAAGTATCAGAAGCAGGATTTGAATCTGGGGTTGTAAGGACTCCACATTGGAAGCTCTTACCCGTCATCCTCACTGCTGGGACACCTTCCTTGCCAGTGTCCAGCAGGGTGATGGGGTTAGCAGGCAGGCCCAGGATCCTGGGCTGAGCCCTCTAACTCCTCCCGGAGTGAAGTCCTGGCTGTGAGTGGCCAAGCAGCTGCCTTCTGCTTTGTGGGTTCCCAGATGCTTTCCATGTGCCACATCATTCCGCTTTTTCTTCTCAAGCTGTCCTCCAGGTCTTTGCCATCTTCTGCTCACAACTGACCTGCCTGCTTTGAGCTGTCTTCTTCCAGTAAACAGCTCAGCCTGACTTGGTCCCATCGTGGCCCGCCTTTCTGGCTGTACAGCCATGGACAAGTTGCATCATCTCTTTGAGCTCAGAGGATGCAAAGAGAATGCTTTATTGGGCTGAGCACAGTGGCTCACAGCTATAATCCCAGCACTTTGGGAGGCTGAAGTGGGAGGATTGCTTCAGTCCAGGAGTTCGAGACTAGTCTGGACAACATCATGAGACCACATCTCTACAAAATAAATAAATAAAAAGAAATTGGCCGGGTGTGTTCCCAGCTTTTTGGGAGGCTGAAGTGGAAGGATTGCCTGAGCCCAGGAGGTCAAGGCTACAGTGAGCTGTGATGATTGTGCCACTGCACTCCAGCCTGGACAGCAGAGTGAGACTGACCTCCCCACAAAAAAAAGGAATGAAAATGCTTTATTGGCATGAGCGCTCCATAAATGTAAACACACAAAACTCAGGACCTTTGCTGGACTTAAAATGCTGAAGCCAAATGAATGACCCATATTAAGCGAAACTGGAGAAACTAGAGCATTGATAAGTCTCCTCCTTCTGCCTATCCCTTCTAGGCTTTTTCCTTGGTATTTAGCATCTAAATCACCAACTTCAAACAGAGGCTAGAGACTACACACACAATGGCTTGCACACTATACCTGTGCCTTCTGGAAGCAGCTTTCAGTTTTCACATTACGTCTCTTGTTCTGTGTCCCCATCCTCATGGGTGATTATTCTGGGTCCCCATCCTCATGGGTGATTATCCCAAAGGGTGATTATTCTGAGTCAAGCTAAGGTGTGATTGACAACCCCCGAGAGGCATGGACACTAAAGTCATAATAAAGTGGCAGAATTCTAGTCTCACGTCTGAGGGGAGAGTTTCACCGAGCGCTTGAAGAAGCAGAGGGGTGTTGCAGGGATTTCCGAGTGGCTTCATGTCCTGTTCAGCCTGCTACCCCCCTGAAAGTAGCCCTGGAATTAACTTTTGTCATCACAGACCCTGAATCAAGGGCACCAGTGAACCCCCAGCATTTTCAGAACTTAGCAGTCACGTTTTTCTGCCAGAGAGTCCCCAGCTATTATTCGGTGCTCAGAGAAGTCAGTGACCCCAGGGAGAGCGCCATCTTTGCTTTGTCAGCTGCTTCCAGAACCGTCATGGGCGCCTTTGAGGTCAGCGGCTCCACCCCTGTTTTGCAATTGAGGAAACTGCGGCTAAGATAGGGGAAGTGACTCTCCCAGGGCCAAAGGCCCGGAAGTCACAGAGCCTCTTAGCAGTTTCAGCCCCAGGCCTGAGATGGTATTCCCTTGGCTCGGATGCTATTTTCCAGTTGCTGTGGCCCACCTAAGAGGGCCCAGGCAGCCCGAGCCCATGTGGGTAGGTAGACCCAACTGCAAGCAGGGTCCTTTGGTGTTTGTAAACACAATGGAGATAAGCTAGAAATGATAAAAGAAATATACCTGGATAGTCTTCAAATATTTCAAAGTTAAATTCATACTTACAAATAGCTCATGGATTGAACCTCACATCCAGAGAGGAATGCTGTCTCCCCAGCCCCTTCCAGGCCCTCCCACCACACCCTCCACCATTCACTAGGCTGCCTGCGCTTCCCCAGCTACGCCTGCTCTTTCCCGCCTGTGCCTCTTCACTGGCTGTTTTCTGCCAGAAGCACCGCCCTTCTCCCTTGGGCACCTGCCTCTTCACTGCCCACTGTTCAAAACTCAGTGTGAGGGCTACCTCCTGCAGGGGGCCCTCCCTCGCCTGCTCAGGTAGAGCTCAGCACTCCCTCCCAGGTGTGCATCCACGGTATGAAGCGGCCTTGGGAGGCTGCAGCTGTGTCTCTTGGCTACATAGCCTGACTCTTGGCACATCATAGATGTTCGTTAAATTTTGCAGTAAATGAATAGCCAGTGATCGCTGGTAGACATCACTGGTAGAAATCACGGTTATTCTTTCAGATATTTCCTATGCGCTGGGCACCTTCTTACTTTCCATATAGGGGGCTATTTGAGGTTGGCAACCCAGGGCCATTTTAGAGATGAGGCTCAGAGATGTTAAGTCCATTGCCCAGGCTCATACAGCTGGGAAGTGGCAGAACTGGAATTCGAACCCAGGCCTACCTGACTCCTTGAATACCCAGAGGCCTCAGGCCCTCACTTTGATTCTGGAAAGAGGCAGGAGGAGCCATCAGGGAAACTAAGCCTCAGAGACATAGCAAGGGCGAGGCAGAGAATGGCTTCCAGCCTCCCGAGTCTGCACCATCTGCACTGGGCTCAGGTTGCAAAATCAGGAGGTCTTGGGTGTGAACCGGGAAGGAGGGCCAATCAGTCATCTGTGGGGTGTGCAGAAGGGACCGCCGCCCTGCTTGTGGAATTGCCACTGAAGCGTGGTCCTCTTCATTAGCAAGGCCTGGGAGCAGCAGGGAGCACAGGCTCAGGTTGTGCACTCTAAATCGTCAGCTCCCTCTTCGCACGCTAAATCATCACCTCCCTCTTACCTGTCATTGGTACTCTAAATCATCACCTCTCTCTTACCTGTCATCCCCAGAGACCCAGCATCCCTGAGCTTCCCCAGGATGCTGGCAGGAGCCTCCCTCCTCTCCTCTGCAGGCCCTGTCCTCAGGCTGCCTGTGGAGCATGTCTGGCTCCTTACCCTGTCCCTGGAGACCTGTCTGCCCCATCCCCTGTCTTTTCCATTCACCTGCCCCCTCTAGCCCCAGACTCCTCCTCTGAGGTTCTTGAAGACCCTACATCCTCTCCCATCTCAGGGCCTTTGCATTCTCTGTTCCCTCTGCCTGGAGCACCCTTCCCACACATCTTTACATGGCCTGCTCCTCTCATCCAGATCACAGCTTGAATGCCACCTCCTCCAAGAAGCCCTCCCTGACCACCCTCCTCCAACCCCCCCCCCCTTGATTCCTCTCACAGTGTCTTGTTCATTTCTTTGAAAGCAGTTGTTGGGCCGGGTGAGGTGGCTCATGCCTGTAATCCTAGTACTTTGAGAAGCTGAGTTGAGGGAATTGCCTGAGCCCAGGAGTTCGACACCAGCCTGGGAAACTTGGCAAAACCTCGTCTCTACAATAAATTTAAAAATTAGCTGGGCATAGTAGTACACACCTGTAGTTGCAGCTACTTGGAAGGCTGAGGTAGAAGGATTGCCTGAGCCTAGCAGGTTGAGGCTGCGGTGGCTGTGAGCGTGCCATTGCACTCCAGCCTGGGTGTCAGTGAGACTATAGCTCAAAAAACAAAACAAAACAAAACAATTATCACGACCTGTTCATGCCTTAAGTATTATCTGCTTTCCCTGCTAGGACTTAAGCTCCTTAAGGTCAAAGTCCTGGCTGTCTTGTCCACTGTCCTGTTTCTAGCACCAGGCCCAGTGCCTCATACCTTCTACTGCTTGGTACACATTTCCTGATTGAAGAACAAATGAGGGAATGATGAGTCTGGAAGACATCTAGGCCAGGATATGCTGAACCTTTTCCTGCAAAACATTTCCTGCTGAGGCAGAGTGTGGTAGTTCAGAGCAGCGGCCAGAACTGGCTGGCTTAGGTTCAGATCTTGGATCCTGGCTTAGCAGCTTCCCAGGTGGGAGACTGAGCAACCTCCCTGTGCCTCAGTTTCCTCCTGTCTCTACGATGATATTTTGTCGTGCTTCCATGTGCCTGGCCCTGCTCATTCAACCGAGGCACAGTCCATAAATATTTATTATTAATTGATTAATTAATTTGAGTTGAAGTCTCACTCTCTCACCCAGACTGGAGTGCCATGGCATGCTCGCAGCCACTGCAGCTTCGACCTACTGGGCTCTGGCGATCCTTCCGCCTCAGCCTTCCAAGTAGCTGGACTACAGATACGTGCCACCATGTCCAGTTAGTTTTTGTGATTTATTGTAGAGACAAGGTCTCACCAAGTTGCCAGGCTTGTCTTGAATGCCTTAACCTTCTAAGTAGCTGGAACTACAGATGTGTGCCACCACGTCCAGCTAATTTTTTTGTTGTTGTTTTTTGGGTCGGAGTCTCACTCTGTCACCCAGGCTGGAATGCAGTGGCATCCTCACAGTCACTGCAGCCTCGACCTGCTGAGCTCAGGCGTTCCTTCTACCTCAGCCTTTCAAGTAGCTGGAACTACAGGCATGCACCACCACACCTGACTAATTTTTTGATTTATCGTGGAGACAAGGTCTCACCAAGTTGTCCAGACTGGTCTCAAACTCCTGGACTCAGGCAGTCCTCTTACCTCAATCTTCCAAAGTACTGGGGTTACAGGTGTAAGCCACTGCGCCCAGCTCATAAATATTTATTGAGCAACTACTAAGTGTCAGGCAGTGTGCTAGGAGTTGGGGACACAGCAGTGAACAAAATAGGCAAAACTCCCTGCCCTCCAGGAACAGACATGCTGCCAGAGTCTGACACTCCAGCGGATTATTTTCCATGTTTTGATAGTAAATTTTATGATGATTACTGTCTTCATTTATCAGACGACACATCTGGGGCATTGTGAGATTAGAGCACCTGCCAAGGTCCTGTATGTAGGAAGTGGCAGAAAGGATTTTAACCCAAGCTGTCTGAGTCTAGTTAGTATCCCTTGTGGTGATAATAGTACCTACCTCCAAGGTTGTTGGAGGATCCCATGAGTTAATATAGGTAAAGTGTAGTCAGGTATGGCGGCTTGCACCTGTGGTCCCAGCTACTCGTAAGGCTGAGTCAGGAGGATCCTTTGAGCCCAGAAGTTGGAGACTAACCCAGGGACAGCTGTTTCTTTTTAAAAAAAAAGAAAGAGAAAGAAAGAATGAAAAGAAATTAGCCTACATTGTGGTGCAGTTTGTAGTCCCACCTATTGGGGAGGCTGAGTCAGGAGGAGCCCTTGAACCTGGAGTTCAAGGCTGCTGAGAGCTATGATGGAGCCACTGGGCATCAAAGCAAGACCCACTCTTTAAGTAAATAAAAAGGTAAAGTGGTTGGCATGGTGGCTCATGCCTGTAATCCCAGCACTGTGGGATAGTGAAGTGGGAGGATAGCTTGAGGCCGTCTCTAAAAATATACATATTTTAAAATTAGCTGGGTGTGGTGGGGCATATCTGTAGTCCCAGCTATTTGGAAGGCTGAGGCAGAAGGATCGCCGAGCCCAGAAGATCGAGGCTGTGGTGAGGGTAATTGTGCCACTACACTCCAGCCTGGGCGAGAGAGGGAGACCCTGACTCAAAAAGAGGAAAAAAAAGCTAGCGTCCACATGGTGCCAGCCACACGGTGAGTGCTTGTGCAGTGCTTGTTTAGTGCGTTCGTGTCCGCGGCCTCCTGTTAGCCCTGCTGGGGTCAGCTCGCAGACCTCCCTGACCGTGCGTCCCCTCTCCCCCAGATGTGACCCGGGCGGGGTGCCCACTGGCCTGTCGCTGAAGCCGCGGACGCCGGCGCCAGGGCCGGGCCCGCCCCGCCCCGGCCCAGCATGCGGCTGTCGGTGCGGAGGGCGCTGCTGGCTGCAGGCTGCGCGCTGGCCTTGTTGCTGGCGGCTCAGCTGGGGCAGCAGGTGCTAGAGTGCCGGGCGGTGCTGGCGGGCCCGCGGAGCCCTCGGCGGGCCATGCGGCCTGAGCAGGAGGAGCTGGTGATGGTGGGTGCCGACCACGTGGAGTACCGCTACGGCAAGGCCATGCCGCTCATCTTCGTGGGCGGCGTGCCCCGCAGCGGCACAACGCTGATGCGCGCCATGCTGGACGCCCACCCCGAGGTGCGCTGCGGCGAGGAGACGCGCATTATCCCGCGCGTGCTGGCCATGCGCCAGGCCTGGTCCAAGTCCGGCCGCGAGAAGCTGCGCCTGGACGAGGCGGGCGTGACGGACGAGGTGCTGGACGCCGCCATGCAGGCCTTCATCCTGGAGGTTATCGCCAAGCACGGTGAGCCAGCCCGCGTGCTCTGCAACAAGGACCCCTTCACGCTCAAGTCCTCGGTGTACCTGTCGCGCCTGTTCCCCAACTCCAAGTTCCTGCTGATGGTGCGCGACGGCCGGGCCTCCGTGCACTCCATGATCACGCGCAAGGTCACCATCGCAGGCTTCGACCTCAGCAGCTACCGAGACTGCCTCACCAAGTGGAACAAGGCCATCGAGGTGATGTACGCGCAGTGCATGGAGGTGGGCAGGGACAAGTGCCTGCCTGTGTACTACGAGCAGCTGGTGCTGCACCCGCGGCGCTCCCTCAAGCGCATCCTCGACTTCTTGGGCATCGCCTGGAGCGATGCCGTTTTGCACCACGAGGACCTCATTGGCAAGCCCGGTGGCGTGTCTCTGTCCAAGTGAGTAGGCCCCCGGCACTTCCGCCTAAACCCCTGCCCTGGAGTCAATTTCCTTGTCCCAAAACAGAGAACAATCACTCCTCTCTTTTCTGAGAATTGGCAAACTTTGAGTATGCTTTAAAATAGTAAGACAGTAGTGGGTTAAGGTTAAGAATAGATTCTGGAACCTGGGTGTCTAGGTTCAAACCCCCAACCTAGCTGTGTGACCAGGGGCAAGTGAATCAACCTCTTGGGGCTTCTGTGTTCTGTATCTATAATATGGGACTGTAATCTATCTACCTTATAGATAGGTTAATGTTAGGTACTATTATTGCTATTATAACATTGGCGTTGATACTGCTTGTATTGGATTACACATCATTCTCACCATCATTACCATTTAATGAGTGCCTACTATGTGGCAAGTATTGGGTTAAGCCCCCAACTAATAGTATCTCCTTTAATCCCCACAGCAACCTCAGGACATAGGCACTACTTTTATCCCCGTTTTACAGATGAAGAAGCTAAATCTCAGAGAGGAGAAGCTCAGGCCACACGGCTCACAAAGCGTGGCGTGGGCTTTGAACCCGGGTCTGCTGGATTTCCGAGTGTGCTCTTGAGCTCTCCAAGTTCAGGGCCTCTCCCACCACCCTCTCCCTCCTTTCCCCCATGTCCTCTGCTCTCTGCCTTCCTCCCTTGGAGAAGCGGCTGTCCCTCTCCCGAAACTCCGAGCACTGGGACAGCGCTGGAGCTGAGGATGTGGTCTCTGCATGCCCTGACCTGATCAGACCCCCGACATCCCTGAGAGCCTGGCAGAAGGGCAGTCCACCCATGGCCAGTCTCTGCAGAGCTAAAGGCTCCCAGCCGTCCTCCTCTGACAAGGAAGTGCTTGTGTGCCAGCTACCCCAACCAGCTGAGGCTGGAGCTGGGATTTCCAAACTATTGTGACTAGAAAACCAGATTACCGCAGAGATGCTTCTCTATGACAGAACACTGGAAAGATACCCAAACAAGAAAGGACAAACAGCCTATGATCCCCCCACCCAGAGTTTGATATATGACCTACTGGTCCCTTTTCAGGGCATATTGGTAAAACCTGAGTCCAGCTGAACATGTTCCTTGCAGCCTTTTTTCACTCTGTGTGTGGGACCATTTGCCGTGGCACCTGGCACTCTGCTGCGACATCGTTTTAAATGGCTCAGTAAGAGGTCACTGCACGGATATGTGATTTGCCATCCCCTAATGTTGGACACTTTGGTCACCTCTAGTTTTATGGATATGTATTAAGCATTTGCCTTCTTTTGTCTACATTATTTTTGTGCCATGAAGTACTAGAGGCACAGGATTTAGGCAAAGTCGTGTACATGTTTGAGATTTTTGACACATTGGATACAGTTGAGATTTATATCCAGGTTCGAAGTCTCCAAATCCATGCTGCACCCACCAGTCCCCGCCCTTTTTCCTTCTCCTGTTCTCCTCACTCCCAGTCTTGTTCTCCTCTTACTACTTCTGCATGTCCCCAAGTTATCTCCTAGTCGGGACAAAAGCATTAGACACGCCTTCAATCCTGGGGGTTCCTCAGCCCCCAGCTCACAAGCCCCTGAATTATACCTGGCAAGCGCTTCTTGATCCAGGAGGCTTGGTCAGCCTGTCACAGGGAAGAGTCAGGAAGCACATGTGGGATGATGGGCGCACCATGGTCACAGCAGAAAGCTGTTCAGTGTCCATCTCAGAATAGGAAAGCAAGCGATGGAGGAATGCTACACAACTAGAAAAAAGAATGAGGTATTGTAGAGTGGGGAAAAAACTAGGCAATACATTGAACATATTTGTTTTACAACTGCAGACGTGTGTGTACAAGAGTGAGCCTACCCTCATTGAGCGTTTACAATGTGTCTGTGCTCTTGCAAGCGTTTTTTTTTTTTTAGATTAGAAAATATAGTGTATTTAGAAAGTAAATTAGAAAGAGGGAGAGAGGAGATTCACCTCCTCAAGGTAGGAGAGGGGACCGAGGCTGGGAAACATGGCTACTGTGACTCCAGGAGCCACATGGTCAGACCATGACTTAGCAAAGCAATGGCCCTTGCAAGCATTTTATTTGTATTAACGTGTTTACTCTTTACAACAACCCAAAGGGGTCGGTACTATTATTATTCCCATTTACAGATGAAGAAACTGAGGCTCAGAGAGGTGAAGTAATTCCCCCAGGGTCACACAGCTGGTGTTGGTGCAACTGGCATTTGAAACCAGGCGGTCTGGCTTCTGAATATGCTCTTAACTACTCTACTGCTTAAAGCACAGAAAAAAGATTGAGAGGCTGGGGACCTGAAGGAAGCTGATGGACCAGCAGTGGTGACCACAGGGGCTTTCAGTCTTACCATTAGCATTTGATAATTTGTTTACAAAGGACAAAATATTCATGTTAGTTATATACATACAAAAATTTTTATTTTTAAAGTTAGGGTCTCTCGCTCTGTTGCCCGAGCTAGAGTGCAGTGTCACGATCATAGCTCACTACAGACTTGAACTCCTGGGCTCAAGCGATCCTCTTGCTTCAGCTTCCTGGGTAGCTGGGTCTACAGGCACATGTCGCCACACCTGGCAAATATTATTTTTTTTTTAGAGAAGAAATCTTGTTTTGTTTCTCAGGCTGGTTTCAAACTCCTGGCCTCAGGTGATCCTCCCTCCTCATCCTCCCAGAGTGCTAGGATTACAGATGTAAGCCATAATGACCAGCCACAAGTTGTTTTTCAGAGTCAGAGAAGTCAAGAAAGCAGAATATATGCAGCAGTGGTGTATATACTGCTAGTACTTTCTTCTGACTTCCTACTGCATACTTTTATCCCCATTTATCAGAGGAGGTATGATGAGGCAAAATGACTGACAGTTTCACAGTTGATGGGGGCAGAACTGGGTGAGGGCCAGATCTCTCCAACCGTTCCCACTGCCTCAGAGTAGCTGTACAGGGAGCCCACGTAGGTGCTGTCTGGGTCTGCCCTGCCTTATGTAACCTGTCCTCTCTCCCCAGGATTGAGCGGTCCACAGACCAGGTCATCAAGCCTGTGAACTTGGAAGCGCTCTCCAAGTGGACTGGCCACATCCCTGGGGATGTGGTGCGGGACATGGCCCAGATTGCCCCCATGCTGGCTCGACTCGGCTATGACCCCTATGCAAACCCACCTAACTACGGCAACCCTGACCCCATTGTCATCAATAACACACACCGGGTGAGTGTGCACAGGTGCTTGTGGAAATGTGCTCTTGGGCTTTGGCAGAGGTGGAATTTTGAGTTCCCTGAGAAGACATTTAGTCTCTTAATTCCTAAGCTTCTGATTTGTTTGTGTCTGATGGACATGGTGAATTGTATGACCGTATTTCCATTTTTGCTTGGGCTGCAGGGAAGCTCAAAGCCAACTGGTAGCCTGTCTCTCATACTCTTATCGCCTAACAGCAGACCCACTGTGTGTTAATTTCATCTTATTTCTCTCTCTCTCTCTCTTTTTTTTTTTTTTGAGTTGAAGTCTTACTCTGTCGCCCAGGCTGGAGTGTAGTGGCACGTTCATGGCCACCCCAGTGTCGACCTGCTGGGCTCCAGGGAAATAGAAAAAAAAAACCAGCCAATGATCCTCCGCCTCAGCCTTCCAAGTAGCTGGAACTACAGGCGTGTGCTACCCACACCTGGCTAATTCTTGATTTATTGTAGAGATGAAGGCTCACCAAGTTATCCAGGCTGGTCTCAAACCCGTGGGCTCAGGCAATCCACTTGCCTCAGCTTCCCAAAATGCTAGGATTACAGACTGAGCCACCGAGCCCGGACTGTTTCTCTTATTTACCCTTTTTTTTCTATTTTCCTGGCTGTTTGTAGAACAGTCAAGTCTTTGTTGAGAGAGGGCATAAGTAAATAAACCATTGGTTTATTTGATTGATTTCTCAGGCAAATGTGAGCTTAGGGCTGTTTAAATTACATTTGAAGTTCTCCTCAGTTAAGGTGGTCAAGGGCAATGACTTTGACACGATGTTTCTGAAGTTTTAAAGTAGGTTGATACCGACTGGGTAAAAGACAGTTAACAAGTTCGTGGCTTTATTTGTATGTTGCTGTCACAGCTTCTAGCTTACGTTGGATGCTGTGTTCTGACTTCCTTATAGGCACTAAGTTGGTTAAAACATTTGAAAATGGGATCCAGGCCTAAGGAAGAGCCCTTTTAGCCTTGCATCATTGAGGCCTTGAAGTCTTAGTTTAAGCTAAGCTCGGCATTTCTGAACACATGCTAATTTTAGAAAGTAAGTAGTTCTTCCATTGAATCACAGTGGAAAAAGTTATTGCTCTCTCAGTTCTTCAGTTCCTCAGTTGACCCATGAAGAATGTCTCTAACTGGTGCTGACAAATCTTTAATGCCTCTTGAACATTCATTAATCTCTCTCTTTAAAAAAATTATGTATGGGCTGGGCACAGTAGCTCAAGCCTGTAACCCAGTACTTTCGGAGGCCGAAGTGAGAGGATCGCCTGAGCCCACAGGTTCAAGAACAGCCTGGGCAACTTGGCAAGTCCTCATCTCAACAATAAATAAAAAAATTAGCTGGGCATGGTAGCGCTCGCCTATAGTTCTGGCTACTTGGAAGGCTGAGGCAGAGGGATTGCCTGAGCCCAGCAGGTCGATGCTGGGGTGACCATGAGCGTACCACTGCACCCCAGCCTGGGTGACGGAATGAGACTCCAACTCAAAAGGAAAAAAAAAGTATGTATTTATTTATTTTGAGACAGGTCCTTGTTTGTTGCCCAGGCTGGTCTGAAGCTCCTAGGCTCAAGCGATCCTCCTGCCTTAGCTTCCTGGGATTATAGGCATTGTTGCCACACTGGCTAATCTCTCTTTCGATCAGAGAGAATTTACTAACACTGAGCTTTAAGGGTTCTGCCCTTGTAATTAAAGTGTAAGTCTTTATATGGGTTTCACAAGTTCCTCTTTCCCCTCACAGTCAGTTGATTTTGCTGGCATTTATTTACACAAATACTCAGAGACCCAATGTACACAGCCTGCATTGACAGTGTGAATGATCACAACCCAGATACAGTTTTTTATAGTTTTTATTATAAATATCATTATTAATTTTATTATTCCTTAATAATAATAGTCATTCTTTAAAGTCAACTTACATGTTTTGTATTCTCTTCTGTACATATGTTATCACAACAAAAAGTAATTAGCTAGATTAAAAAAAGAAGCAGCAGCCAGGCTCAGTGGTTCAGCCTTTAATCCTGCTCTTTGGGAGGCTGAGGTGAGTGGATTGCCTGAGCCCGCGGGTTTGAGACCCGCCTGGGCAACTCGGTGAGACCTCATCTCTACAGTAAATCAAAAAATTAGCGGGTGTGGTAGCACACGCCTGTAGTTCCAGCTACTTGGACGGCTGAGACGGAAGGATCACCGGATCCCAGCAGATCGAGGCTGCGATGGCCGGGAGCATGCCACTGCACTCCAGTCTGGGTGACAGAATGAGACTCCAACTCAAAAAAAAAAAAAAAAGACGATGACGGTGATGATCTTGCAATCCAGCCTCCATCCCCACCCACTGTGCTTCTTTTAAGTGGCAGCTGACAGGGGATGAGGACCAGACTACAGCACTCCTGGCTGGGTGTTTCCTAACTGGATGTTCTCAGACAGGGACCCCGCAGTGGCTCCTCTGGGGTCTCTTTAAAAGGTAGAGGCCCCTGGGTTGCCCCAGGCTATGAATCAGAAGCTCCCAGAGTAAGGGTTGACTTTGTGTATTATATAAAATATAAATAATTCTCCTGAGCACTGATGGCTAAGATCAGCTCTTTGGAGTTTGTTTGTTTATTTAAAATGGGGGATGTCTCTAGTTTTCTTCCAAAGAACTTTCTTCCCTGGGGAGTTCCACAAATCTTGGCAAGTGTTCGGCACCTTGTTTAGTTGTTAGAGTAGTTTTGCTGTTACTGTGATGGTATGCCACCTCCCTAAGAGCTGCGTGTGAGTGCAGGTGCATGTATGTGCACTTCTGTGTGTACTGAAGATGCTGTGTGTCACTGTCAGGCATCCTAGGGCACAGTAAACGCAGTGACTGAAAGAGCACCGTGCTGATGACATCATCTCTACCTGTGCTGTCGTCTGTGGTAGCCACTAGCTGTGTACAGCCACTGATCCTATGAAGTGAGACTAGTCCAAATGGAGAGGTGCTATCTCTGAAATACACACTGGATTTTGAAGGCTTAGGACCAAAAAAACTATGTAAAGTTCTGTTTTTGTGTTTTTTTTTCAGTGATAGGGTCTGGCTCTGTCACCTAGGCTGCGGTGCAGTGGCACAATCATAGCTCACTGCAGCTTCAAATTCCTGAGCTCAAGTGATCCTCCTGCCTTAGCCTCCCAAACTACTGGTATTACAGACTGGCGCCACCACACTTGGCCTAAAATTTCTTATTAGTCACTTTTATATAAATTACCTATTGGAATGCTAATATTTTAGATATATCAGGTTAAATACAGTAGATTATTAGAATTCATTTCACCAGCTTCATTTTATTTTTTTAATGTGGCTGTTAGAAAATTTAAAGTTATAAAGTTGGTTGAGATCACATTTCTCTCAGGCAGTGCTGGTCTTTATGATGCTTTCCTCCCAAGAGATAATGGAAAGGCCTGGAATGTTCTGGTTCCTACCTCAGAACCTTGGCTCTCACTATTTCTTTTGCCCGGGTTGCTTTTCTGAGTTTACTGTGGCTGGTTGTCCTTGTCTTTTCAGTCTCAGCTCAAAGGCTACCTGGTCCAAGAGGATTTTTTTTTCTTTGCTATGTTGCCCAGGCTGGTTTCAAACTCTTGGGCTCAAGCAATCCTGCCATATCAGCCTCCCAAAGTACTGGAACTACAGGTGCATGCCACCATGCCTGGCTATTGTTTTGATTTATTTTTGTAGAGATGAAGTCTTGCTATGTTGCCCAGGCTGGTCTCAAACCCCTGGGCTCAAGCAATCTTTCCATCTCAGCTTCTGGAAGTGCTGGGATTATAAGGATGAGCTACCATGCCCAGCCCCCTGGTGACTTTTGGTTTTGTTTGTTTTTTTGAGTTGGTGTCTCATTCTGTTGCCCAGGCTAAAGTGTGGTGACACACTCATGGCCACCCCAGCCTCAACCAGTTGGGCTCAGGCAATCCTTCCACCTCAGCCTTCCAAGTAGCTAGAACTACAGATGTGTGCCACTATGCCCAGCTAATTTTTTTTAAAAGATGTGGGGTACCTATACCTTCAGGGTTAGGTATACAAATGTTGTTGATGAGGTATGCTCCCCCCTCCCCTGGCAGTTTCCCTCAACTGCCAATCCCCCCGCCTCCCAAATTTTTGTTTTTTATTGTAGAGATGAGGTCTCATCATGTTGGCCAGGCAGATCTTGAACCCGTGGGCTCAGGCAATTCTCTCTCCTTGGCCTCCCAAAGTGCGGGGATTACAGGCAGGAGCCACCGCTCCTGGCTCCCTGGTGACTCGCAGTCATATCCCTTTGTTGTCCTTTCCTTACAGGCCTCCCGTGTTTGGCTGTGTCCTTGTGTGTTTGTGTTCATCCTCACTTGCATATTATCTGGTGTTCTCTCTCGCTTTTAATTGTCTGGTAAATGATGGAGCCCAGTGCTTAGGGCAATGCTTGGAATAAGAGGAGCTCAATAAATGTTTGTTGGATGGAGGGATGGATGGGCAGATGTGTTGGGATGGATTAGGTTTTATTTTTGG
Organism: Cephalopachus bancanus; assembly: GCA_027257055.1. Classification (NCBI taxonomy): domain Eukaryota; kingdom Metazoa; phylum Chordata; class Mammalia; order Primates; family Tarsiidae; genus Cephalopachus; species Cephalopachus bancanus. The sequence goes on along the minus strand of JAPVLO010000261.1, from coordinate 839,585 downwards.
TCGTTTCCATGATAGTGATATTCTTTTCCTCTCCTAGGTCTTGAAAGGGGACTATAAAACACCAGCCAATCTGAAAGGATATTTCCAGGTTAGAAACCCCCAGGGATATTCTGAATTCCTTTTTCCCTAGTCATGCAACCAGCTTGCTGTATGCCCTGAGACACTTCCCTTCTCCACTGACTGACAGTTTCCCCATCTTGAAAGCTGGTTGGGAGTTGGGCTAGAGGGTCTCTAAGCGTCTCTAGGGCCTCATCTCAGCAGCCCTTCTGCCAAGCAGTTCTTCGCCTCGTCTCGCGACTTGAATGCAGTTGGAGAGTTTAAATGGGGACTTTCTCTTGAGCTTTCTATCGCTATGTTGCCCAGGCTGGTCCCGAACACCTGGGCTCAGGCAGTCCTCCTGCCTTAGCTACCCAAAGTGCTGGAAGTACAGGTGTGAACCACCAATTTTTCCATCTTTTGAGTTTCACCGGCAGCATTCTGGATGACTACATAGTGTTCTGTGGAATGCGTGTACCACCATATACTTAACAACTTCTCTAAGACTTTCTAGTTTTTGCAATACCCACAGTGACATCATGTGTACCGCAGAGACAGGGAATAATAAAGGTGGCAAGTCAGAGTCTGATGCAAGTTATTTGTAGGGAAGCCCTTGGGCCTGTTCATGGTGACAGGTGTATGCCATTCCTTCCTGTTTCACGCCTAAAAACAGCAAAAACCAGTCCCAGGTCAGGTGGACATTTTGTGTAAGCCATACACTGCCGGGGAGTGGAAACTGGCCTGACCCTTTTGTGGCTTAGCCTTGAGGTTCAAGAATCTTCAAAAGATCTGGACCCTTCCACCCACTGACTCCACTCCTTAGAAATGTATTCTGAGGGAATGATCCAGCAAGACACCCTTGCCCCACAGAAGAGAGACAAAATCAGGATGGTATGTACATGATGTCATTTGCGATACCCAGAAGTTGGATACAATCAACATAGTAAGATCTTGTCTCTACAAAAAATCAAAAAGTTAGCTGGGTGTGGTGGTGTGTTGCTGTAGTCCCAGCTACTTGGGGGTTGAGGCAGAAGGATCACTTGAACCCAATATGTTGAGGCTGTGGTGAGCTGTGATCGTGCCACTACATTCTAGCCTGGGTGACAGAGTGAGACCCCAACTCAAAAAAAAAGAAAAAATATTAAGAAAGCAAAACAAACAACTTCCACATTAAAACTATAGTGAACACAGAAAGGCACACTCTGCAGGCTCCAACCACCTTCCCTGCTTCCAGGTCTTTGCTGTTCCCTCTGCCAAGAATGCTTTCCTACCCTGATCTCTGCGTGGCTGACCTAGTTGTCACCTTTCAGATACTGGCTTATGGGTGTTTCCAATTCTCTGATCATCCAGACACCAACTGGCTGTTCAGCAATTCAATTCAGTTCTGAGACTAACTCCCCGAGTTAGCATCAGCCCCACAGGTGAAGGGCTCAGTCCCACAAAACTTCCCCACTTCAGATGCCAGCTGTAATGGGGGACCCAAGCTACCCACACTTCCGCCCAACTGACCACAAATTTGGAGGTTCCCACAACCACCTCCCCCACTTTGGTTTGCTATTTGACAAGTTACAGAACTCAGGAAAACACTTTCCTCACTATTACCTGTTTATTATAAAGAATACGACTCAGGAACAGCCCAGTAGAAGAGATGCAGAGGGTGAGGTGTGGTCACAAAGCTTCCATGCCCTTTCCAGGCATGATACCCTCCCAGCATCTCAATGTGTTCACCAGCCAGGAAGCTTTCCAAATGCCATCAGTTAGGGTTTTAATGGAGGTTTCATTATATAGGGGCATCTTTGATGAGATCATTGGCCATTGGTGACTAACTCAGTCTCCACCCCCTAACCCTTATACCCTCTCCCCTCCCAGGAGATTGGGGAGGGGAGCACAAGGGTGGGGCTGAAAGTTCCAGTCCTCTAATCATGCCTTTGTCTTTCTGAAGTTCTCCCCTCCCCAGTTCTGAAGCTACCTAGGGGCCCCCAGCCACCAGTCATTCATTATCATTATGTTCTTATCACTCGAGAGATTCCAAGGGTTTTCAGATCTGTGTGCCAGGAACTGGGGATCAACCAAAACCAAATATTTTTTATTACACTATGACTTAAATGTCGTCTGTGGGCCGGGCTCGGTGGCTCAGCCTGTAATCCCAGCACTTTGGGAGGCCTAGGTGAGTGGATTGCCTGAGCCCGCGGGTTCGAGACCTACCTGGGCAACTTGGCGAGACCTCATCTCTACAATAAATTAAAAAATGAGCCGGGCGTGGTAGCACGTGCCTGTAGTTCCAGCTACTTGGAAGGCTGAGGCGGAAGGATCACTGGAGCCCAGTGGGTTGAGGCCGGGAGCGGCCACTGCACTCCAGTCTGGGTGACAGAGTGAGACTCCAACTCAAAAATAAATAAATAAAAATAAATGTCGTCTGTGGAGTCCCTTCCTGAGCACCATATCTGAAGTAGTCCAGACAGCAGTCTCTCACATCAGCCCGTTATATTGCCCAGATTTGACATTAGCTCACATATGTGTGTATTGTTTTTGTTTTCGTTTTTAAGTCGGGATCCCACTCTGTTGCCCAGGCTGGAGTGCAGTGGCATGATCACGGCTCACTGCGCCTCGACCTCCTGGGCTCAGGTGATCCTCCTGCTTCAGCCTCTTGAGTAGCTTGGACTACCAGTGCATGTTACCACACCCGGCTAATATTTTTATTTTTTTGTAGAGGTGAGGTCTCGCCATGTTGCTAGGCTGGTCTCAAACTTCTGGGCTCAAGTAGTCCTCCCTCCTTGGCCTCCAAAAGTGCTCACAGACGTGAGCCATCACGCCAGCCCATGTGTATGTTTAGCAAGCTCTTCCCCAACTATAACAGAACCTGCCTGAGCTCAGGGCTGGGTCTGCCATGCTCATTACAAAATCCCAGCACTCAGCAGATAGCAGTGCAGTAAATATTTAATGAGTGAGTGTGTGTCAGTGATGCTGAGGGTTGAAGCTCTGGGCCGTGAGGCATGTACCACCTGGCCGTGACCCCTTCCTCTGTGTGTTGTTTTCCTCCAGGTGAACCAGAACAGCACCTCCTCCCACTTAGGAAACTCGTGATTTCCAGGTAGGCCTGTGGACTTCTATGGGGGCTCCCACTGCTTCTGTGCCTGGAAGCTACTTCTCCCAAAGTCTTGTCCTTCCAGAGCTTCCCTGGGGAGAACTGTCCACCAAGGTGGGCTCACCCAGCCCCAGCAAAGGTTTCCATGGTGATGACGGACTGGGGGAGCTATTTATGGAATCAAGGCTTAGTTTCCTAGCTCTAGATCAAAGATGGGGGCAGGGACTAGTGCTGAACCAACCAGGAAAGTGTTTGTCTGGCACTAGGGAAGGGGCAGCAAGTACCCCTATGATAGGAGGTATGCTGGAACCGTTTTTGCACAGAATGCTGTCTGCCATTCTGGCTTCTATAAGCAGCATCAGCTTTGGCCCAAAGCAATTAATGTTCTAATAATAGTGACAAACAATTCTGTTCTAAGAATAACCCCATGGCATTGGGCCAGGCGCTTCTGGCATGTTACTTGTTTAACCCTCAGCGTCCTTGGGAGGCAGATGACATGCTCCTCCCACTTTACAGGAGAGAAAACCAAGATACAGAGAAGGACTTTGACTTGCCCAAGGCTACACAGCCACCAAGTGGCAGAATTTCCCCAAAGTCATCTCCCCTAGAATATGCTTTTAATGAACAAGTTTAAGTGCATGTTTTTTCATATGTTGCTAAAAGGTGGGAAAGGGGTTTTGAACTTGGCAATTCGAAGATTTAAGAACTCCAGATTTCACCTCTCTCAGACTCCATTGTCTGCATCTGGTGAATGGGGAGTTCATCAATGCCCACATCCGAGGGCGGTCATGAAATGCAGGGAGCTGGCCCATGGAGAATGCTTGGAAACTGTACAGTGCTGGACCCTTGCTGTGGACTTGGGCACTGGAGTGAAAGCTCCATGAGTGCACTCACGTCCTTGTGTCCCCCAGCCTCTTTGATCAGGCTCAAGGAAACGGGAAGCCCATGGAGAAGCCAGGCCCAACTTACACTTTTATTCTAAAGTGAAACAGCGCTTCTAGTCTGGACTCTTATTTTTAGTGTCTTTATTTTTAAATAATCATCATGTTTTAAAGTTGTTCTTTAAATTTACTTTGCACCAACCAGCAAGGCACTGGGATACCGGGACTTTGTTGTCAGGATTCCCACCTTGAATTGCACTAAAATTCTGGAGTTTTATTTAATTCCAAAGAAAAAAAACCTCACATTGAAAACAGCTTTGTGTTTCTCCCTTTGTTTCCCTTACTTGCTTCCTGCAGATTCATTAATAGAATCCCAGACTTTCTTATGGACAAAGCAGATTTTTAACGTTTAAATGAGATACTGAAAATGGGTGCTTTAGTTAATCCCTGGTAGAGAATTGGCCTTGAACAGAGGCTAATCCTTCACTCACCTCCAGCAAGTCATTGGTATTCATCACATCATCACTGCCATTTGCTCTTTATAAATAAGAAAATGGTTTCTTTGAGGGCAAAGGGATGCAAGTTGGGACGTGGGTAAGAACCCAAGAAACATTTTTAAACTTAAATTCTCTCTGGCCATCTGGGATGCATATATAAAACCGCACATGCTTATGTGCATGGATGGAGACCGTACAGTCTGCAATCACACGTATAAATATAAAAGATCTATTTCAGAATTGTTACTCTGAGCCTAACACAGTCTCCCCCTACCCCTTTCAGATCTCTGCAAATGGCTTTGTTGCCAAGAAGAGGAGAAACTGCATTCGAGTGGAAATCGGACCTCTAATCCAAGCATATTGCTTGCTATTAATCGCCAAAACAGGACTGCTAATGAGGAACCTATTTGCATATGTTTGCAAAAGCTGAATCATTGAAAACATACCATGAAGCTCTCTATCTTTGGATACTCAAAGGCAGAGAGCAAAGAGTATGGAAGTAGTCCGGCTTTTGAAACTTAGGTATTTTATATTTTTCCCCTCAAGAACTTTTTTTTAAGAAACGGATTTGCCATCCTTCTTGATTTTCAGGACTGCCTCGATGGCTTTGTTTGCTGGGACAAGACCCACACCTGTGCCTCTCCTATTGACCCTTACTTTGAATTCAGAGATTCTATTTAAGAGTTTAATATATGAGGCTTTCTTTGATTCCTCCTCAGTTCAACTTAGTTTCACAGAGAAAAGAAAATATTGTTTGAATAAAGTTAACAGGGGCTCATTTGTCTGTGCCTTACTTTACTGAGTGAATAGGATTTTCTTCTTCCATATTGAATTTTGTCAGATAGATTCGTAGGAAGCAAAATCTGGAGACTATAGGTTCATGCAAGGCAGAGCTGGACTCCTGTGTCTGGGGTCCCTCAAGACCACCTTCAGGTTCATTGGTGTGCTAGAACTGTTATACTTACAGTTATGGTTTATTACAGCAAAATGATGCAGTGTAAAATCTTCAAAAGAAAAGGGTACATTGGGCAGAGTCCAGGAGAGACTAGCCTTAAGTTCCCAATTGTCTTCTCACAGTGAAGTCTTACAGACACGCTTAATTCTCCCAGCAAAGATGTGTGACATGTACAAGTAATGGTACAGCATGGCCCCAGGCCCCCAGCATACCTCACATTGTTAGCACATGCTGTCTGGCCTGGTGTGGGTCAAGACCCCAGGTATACAAAGATACCCCTAGTAGGGAGCATATTCCAAGGGCTTAGCGGTTATCTCTCAGGAGCCCATTAAGCTAGTCCTTTCTTTGAAATGTAGGGGGCTTGAACACACCAAGCCTGCTGAGTAAACCCTTTAGGGCAAAAATCTTCAAATGCTGAGGAATCACCTGGACCTAGAACAGTTTAGTATCTGTAAGCGTTAAAATGTTCTGCCCACAACTCCTTGCCTTACATCTTATGATAATATGAGACTTTGGGAAGGCAGTGACTTATCATTGCTTGGGGCATGGATTTTTTGGAGTCAGGCTGACCTCCTGGCTGTGTGACTTGAGCCTTTGTCTCTTTGTCTGTAAAATGAGTAAGTTAAAACTTTAGGAGTTTATTGGGAATGACTACTGGGTGACACTGGCAGTGACACTTGGTACCTGATAAGTTCTCGGTATGAGGCAGCTCTTGTCTCTCTCCTTGTCTTGAGACTGCAGTGGAATGGTAATTAGGGTCTTGAGGGTGTGAGACCCCTTTTGTTCATTCATTTAGCAATCATGTATCAGTCTTCTGCTCAGTTTGTCTGCTCATGTATGTCTGCTTCCAGGAGTTCCACTTTTTATGAGGTGTCCATCCATGAAGACTCTGGATATTCACAGAACTGCCTGGGGAAACACTGAAGGAAATTAAAGGAAAGAAATATGGGGAGAGTGCCATGTGCAATGGCTTAAGCCTGTAATCCTGGCACTTTGGGTGGCAGAGGCGAGAGGATTGCCTGAGCCCGGGGGTTCAAGACCAGCCTGGGCAACTTGGTGAGACCTCATCTCCACAATAAATCAAAAACAGCCAGGCATGGTAGCGTGTGTCTGTAGTTCCAGCTCATTGGAAGGCTGAGATGGAAGGGATGGGTGACAGTGAGATTCCCACTCAAGAAATAATAATATATGGAGAGAAAGGAAAGGATGGATTCTATTTCTAGCCCCCAAGCAGTGGCATTGGGTTTTGTCCTCTGGAAAAAAAAGAGCCTCAGAATCCACTCCATCTCACCTTCCCCAATTTGATCTGAAAAGATCTTGTATTTAGAATACTACATGAATATATTATAGCATCGGAAACAATCACAAGAATACAGTGAGAATGCAGAGGCCTCATTTGTGCTTCCTCTCAATATTTCCTCCCTTCCTTCAAGGTAATGCTATCATTTTCTGTTTGGAATGTGTCTTCCAGACTTCTGCAAAATTCAATACATATAAATATTTATATACTTAAATATATAGTCTTAAAGATGCATTAAAAATGCCACTCTGAATGGGTTATTCTAGAATGCAATTTAACAAATTGCCCTGGAGGCTTTTCAATGTGAACACGTGCAGATCTAACACCACTCCTTCTACCAGCTGCCTGTATTCTAGAGCAAACCATGTTTTTTGAGCATTCCACTTTTGTGAGGCCCTTAGGCCATTTCCAGTTTTCACCACTACCGGAAAAGCTACCATGGGTATTCCTTGGCGCAACTCTATGAGAGTGTCTCCACAAAATGAGAAGCAGAGTGGCACAGTGAAAGGCATACACACGAACTTTTTTGGTAGAGTTCCCCATGTGCCCTGATTGAAACATGTTTGACATACTATGAGATCACAGCTGTGTTCTAGAGCCTTCCTTGGGGGTACCTTGCAGCAATGTGTCACCCATCACTTGTGCCCTGGCCCATCCACTCTCCAGCGTGGACAGCACACATCTCTTCTGATTCCTTAATTTGACATGAAAACATTTTCTTCTGTATGTTACTTGGGTGCTATGATTATACATAATCAGTGGAAAATAAGAGGTACTTCCTGGCCCTATTTCTTACCAACTGTGTGACCGTGGGCAAGTGATTCCACTTCTCTGAGTTTCAGTTTTTCTCTTCTGTAGAATGAGGGTAAATGGAGAATAAAGTACCAATCTCATGGGATGGTTAAGAGAAATCAGCGAGATAAGCAGACACATGATCTAGTTTAGTGAAGCTAAGCAATAAATGCTTATAGTCCCGTGGTGAAGGTTTAAATGGTAACTAAAACGATGACTATTACTATTCTGAAGTTAGGGATGGATCCTGAGGAACCATCCATATCTTCCCATCAGGATGTATGTTTATCCAACTGATGGCCAGCCAGCTGTTGTCATGACCTGTGATTGTAGGACTGTTCTGCACATGTACAAAATGGATTCAATATCTTCCTTATTGACAGCTGCCAACCTGGCAGAGCCATCAGGGCCTCTAAAGGACTTGGCAATTTTCCTTTTCTTTTTCTGAGCCGGGGTCTCATTCTGCCTCCCAGGCTGCAGAGCAGTGGCACAAACACAGGTCACCACAGCCTCCTCAACCTCCTGGGCTCAAGTGATAGTTCCACCTCAGCCTCTCGAGTAGCTGGGGCTACAGGCATGTGCCACCATGCTCACCTTTTTTTTTTTTTTTTTTTTTGGTAGAGCCATCTCACTGTGTTGCTGAGGTGCTGGTCTTGAATTCCTGGGCTCAAGCAGTCTTGTCTCGGTCTCTCAAAGTGCTGATATTACAGGTGTAAGCCATCGTGCCTGGCCAACAATTTTCCATTAAAAAAAATCTCTTACCTATGTTTACCCAGGGTAAGAGAGGGACAGTTGATGAAATTATGAGCATGGGAAGCTCACGGTCACCAGTCATTGGGTAGCAGACAACTTCCAGTCTCAGACAATCATTGTTCCACTCATCTCTTGCTGCATAACCAACCAGCCCTAAACAGTGACGGAAAACAATTTGTTGTTACATTTCTTAGTTCTGGGAACTAACTGTAGTCATTAAAAACAATGTATCAGCGTCATCTGCAGGTCATCAAACAACTTTTGCATTTCTGGGTTACACTAATGTCACCAGAATGTTCTCTTTCTTCATTTTGGGGTACAAAATTAGGACATACCTTTTTATTTTTTTAAATTGAGACTAGGTAATTGAAAGAACCCAGGATTCTTTGAGGGTTTCCCAGTCCCTGTCTTGAAACCAGGGACAATTCCTACTCAGGGAGGTGCTTCAGGCCTCTCCAAACCCCACATCTGAGCCCAGAACTGAGAGGACACCTCTCACCCATATCCTCAAAGTCTGCCTCAGTCCATGTTTCAAATGAATGCTGCTCAGGATAATTAACAATGAGAATTCCATTCTTTCAGACAGAAACCCCTAGCTCCACCTACCAGGCTCTTCTCCAGCTTAAGTCCTTTCATGAGTTTGGATTATTCTGATATAAGCTTGTTTTCATTGTAACAGTTGGTTTATTTATTAATATAATTACTTTTTTAAGTCAGGATCTTACTGTTGCCCAGGCTGGAATCCAGTGACACAATCAGCTCATTGCAATTTCAGCCACTTGGTCTCAGGCAGTCCTTCCACCTCAGCCTCCCCAGTAGCTGGAACTACAGGTGTGTGTGACCATGCCTGGCTGATTTTTTTTTTTGCAGAAAAGAGGTCTCGCTATGTTGCCCAGGCTGGTCTCGAACTCCTTGGCTCAAGCAATCCTCCCACCCTAGCCTCCCAAAGTGCTGGGTTTACAGGTATGAACCAACATGTCCAGCCTGATTTTTTAAATTAATGTTTTACTTTGAAATCATTATAAATGTATGAAGTTGCAGAAGTAGTGCGATGACTTCCATGCATCCCTCTCCTGGCTTCCCTGATGCTAGCCTACAACTGTAGTACAGTAGCCAAACTGGGGAATTGACAGCAGTGAAATACTGTTAACTAGACTACAGATCTTATTCAGTTTTCTATTTTTTACATGCATTCACTGGTATGTGTTTATGGATTTTGATAAGGTTCTGAACCAAGCATTTCAGAGTTTTATTTCCTTCTTTTAGCAAGAGAACCCTCCATGTACTTCTTACACACCCATGCACACAAATCAAGTCACATGTAAAATCTCAATCTATAAAACAAAAGTGACTTTTCTGATGAGAACTTCTTATCTGCCCCAAGCACCAGATACTTCTCTCTGAAGCACTTATCATAGTTAAGGTTTTGTATTTATTTTCCTGCTGAGTTGATTCAAGTTGATCTTACTCACTGGGCTGTAAACTCCATGAATGCAGGTAGCATGGTTCTTCAGTGCTCACTATTTATCTTCATAGTCTGAGACATACTTATTAATATTAAATGTTCATTGTTTTATCTGAATTCAAATTTAAACTGGCATCCCGTATTTTTATTTGCTTCATCTGGCAACCCTAAAAAGGGTGACTGTGTAACCAACAAGATACTGCAGAAATGACAGTGTCAAGCCTTCAGATGACTGCAGCCCCATGAGAGACACTGGTCAGAACCAACCAGCTTTCTAATGCCCACAGAAAGAAAATGAAATGTATATTGTTGTTTCAAGCCACTAACTGCTACATTTCAAGCTGGTAACTTATATTGCAACAGATAATACACAGGTGCTTATTAAACGATTGTTAATGAGGAAAAGAATGAATGAATGATGAAAGCTCTGGTTCCTCACCTTGCTGTATGCTTTTGAGGATACTTGATTTACAGATAATGCCCCAGGCCTATGGAACTTCATGTTCCAGCTTTCTATAAAAGGACAGAGTCTTCATGAATTTTTGAAAGATAAGTAGGGTAGAAACCATCTGTAAGAAACATTTAGAGGGAAACCAAATTGCTAATCTCAGCTGATCTGGATTTTCAATTCTGCCAAGTTCAGGACACCATACATATTTTTGCGACAAAATTCAAAATAAGAATAAGCCATGTGCAACAGCATAATGTCACTGTCCTAGAAAAAGTACATGTGCTAGTCTTTAAATATATCAGCTCTGAAATGCCACTTATGGATTGTTTCTATGGTACCAACCTATTTAAAGTTGTAACCGAGCAAGGATTTTTTCCCTCTAAATCTTTTGGAAGCAATATGGAAACTGAGCTGTGTGGTATAGGTTGCATAAGGGAATGGTTGAGAATCTGGACTCTGGGGGATGCTAACAGAAACTACCTTAGAAAGTTGAGGAATCAGGTGTTGTATGCAGGGGGTTTGTCTGTGTGATCCTGAACATGCAGGATCCACTTTATAAGTTTTAGCTCAAATAAGTAAACAGAAATGATGTAAAGAATCATTTGCACAGAGTTGCAGAGAAAGCATCAGCCTGGAAGTCTGAACTCCTGGATTCAGGCCTGGCTCTGTCCTGAAACTTGGTGTGTAGTGCTGGCACTTTCCCTCTGCCAAAGCCTCTCCCACTGTGAAACGGGTGTTATGGATCCATGAGTGTTAGAGGGCCCTGCCAGACACCTGCCCAAGGAGCCCCGTTGCTTGGCAACTCCTTCTGGGAAGGCCACATGTCTGAGCACCTCACTGGAAATCTAGACATAAGTCTAGATGTTCCCAAGTCCCAAAGCAAGAATTTTTCTGGGAAATGACAAGAGAGGATGGATATGAGCCCCTGAACCTAAACCTCTGGTTACCCTGGAAAGCGTCCCTTGCTTTACCAAAGTCCATTTGAGCCTAGGAATCCTGAAAGGCAACTTATCTTTAAGGCTGAGAGGAGTATGACAAGGAGTTTTTAAAAATGAATATAGCCACAATGATTTACTAAGCTCTTACTATGCCAGGCGCTTTACATGCATTATTTGCCCCTTTTTGTTGTTGTTTTTTTCTGAATACAACTCACTTAGAGCAGTACTGTCATTATCCCCAACTTACAGATGGGAAAACTAAGGTGCAGAGAGGTGAAGCAACCTGCCCCTGGTTCCCATATCTAGGAAGTAGCAACGTGGAGATTTGGATCCTTGAAGTTTTTACTCCTGAGTCTTCATTTTTAAAGAATACAAAAAAGTTATGAGTACATTGAGAAACATTTCCCCCTTAATCATTTGATGTTAAGTTGCCCAATTGATGCACTATCACTCCCAAATACTTTGGAATTTACAACAAACAAGGTCATCCTCTGATGCAACAGACAAATATTAAAATCAGGAAATTAACATAGACACATCACTACCACGGAATCCTAGACCTCATTTAATTTTTCCCAGTTGTCTCAACTTTTTTTTATAGCAAAAAGATCCAGTTCAGAATCATATGTTGCATTTAGTTGTCATATTTCTTTAGTATTTTTCAGTGTGGAACAGTTTCAAGGTCTTTATTTGACTCTCATGACCTTGGCACTTTTTAAGATTACAGTTTTGTAGAATCCTCCTTTATGTGGGTTTGTCTGATGTATCGCTATGTATATTCAGATTATGTATCTTTAGCAGGAATGTCACAAGAGTGCTATTGCAATCTTCTCGGGACAGCTTATCAAGTGTCACGTGACTTCAGTTTGTCCTACTGCTGACAGTGCACACTCGGATCACTAAATCAGAGACTGCACTCTTAACAACCCCACAACAGTCCACAAAGTTCCATTCTCCAGAAGCCATGAAGCAAGGTCCATTTGGTGAAGCAAATCCACTAATATCAGTCCCGCATAATAAAGTAACTGCAGCTCCATAAAGTCTTCGGTAAAGCCATAAGCAGAGCTACAGAAAACCCAGGCTTACTTATGTTTCCGGTGTTTGGGCTATAAACAGATGTATATACATTGTTAGGCACAGATTGAAAACACTTTTTTTCTTCTTGTTTCTCTCACTCTGGTCCCTGCTGGACTTTGTAGTCTGTTAGACCCTCTCCTCCCCTGGTCTTCTCCTATGCTAAAACTTCATTCTCCCATTTTTTTTTCCTGAGTACATACCATGTATCATATACAGTGGCTCTACGTGTCACTGGGACCATTAAGTCACATTTCTCATTCCTAAGAACCCCACATTTAACTGTGTTCACATAAGTTCTTGTTTAATTTATAACAATTCTGTAATGACACACCCGTCTTTTGACTCCCAAGTCCAGTGCTCTTTGTACATTCCAATGGTCACTTGATCTTTTCATCACATAGAAGAGACAGAGAAAAAGCATAAAAATTAACAGCTGTGTGCCAGGTAAGTTTTCATTGCCTACAAGTTACATCTTACTGAACCCTCAATCATTTTGCACAAAATAAAACTTAGGCATAGACATAATGATTTGCACAAGGTCCACAGCTGGTAAATTGCAGAGTCAAGATTGGAATTCCAGAGCATGTGTGCATTTAATGCAGAGTCCCAGGCTGGTGGGGGTTTCCCAGGAAGAACCCATGACTTTCATTTTCCCTCTGAGCATAACACAGGGGAAGCACCTAGTACATTTTGATTAGACCATTGAATAAATCAATTAATTTACTAAACTGTTGGAAAGAAAGAGAATGGAAACATTTCCTGGAGAGAACACCTGGGAACTCTAGAGTTTTCTCATTCATTCTTTTATTTCCTCTCAAACTCCTGCGTAAGGCAACTACCCTGGGTTCACAACTGTCTGAGAGAGCCAAAGACACAGGAGACACAGTCTTGACCTTCGTTATTCCCATTTTAATGTAGTGTCCAAGGCCCCCTACTGTCTCATAGTGTTAGACCTCCATTCCCATTTTATAGATCTAGAATCTCAGAGTAGCAAAGAAATCTCCTGAGACCAAGGTGGTTCAGAGACCTGTCATCACACGCTGGGCGTCGCAGTACTAAGCGGGCGCGGCAGGGAGGACGACACCGAAGGGAAACCACTTCCCAACCATTACGGGCCTTGCGAATCGCCCTCTCCTTCCTAGGACCTCAGTCCGCCGCTCTAGAGCCAAAACCGCTCTAGCGTTCCCCACGCTGCTATAGTAGCCAGCACAACTTCCGCTGTCGAATACGTCACTTCCGACGCGCCAGGCCCAGCACATCCGGGTTCCGCTTGCCGGAACCCCGTTCTTCTCACGCGCAGTGTGAAGTTGTTTTTGCTACCCTGAGCCCCTCGGAAAGGTAAGCGGGGCCGGAGAGTAGAAAGGGGACCAGGGGAGGCAGTGCCTGTGGGAGTGGAGCCGAGGACTCGGGGAAGGAGAGCCTCGGCCAAGCCGTTGTCCGTTTCGCAGATGGCTCTGCCGAGGCACGGAGAGGGGCGGCGCCGCTCGTTGTCTCGGCCTCCAGGCCGCAGGGAGTCAAGACCTGGAGCCGAGCTAGGCACCTTAGCCTCCTCCGCGAAACACGGCGCAGGAGAGAGAAGCCCGAGTCCTGGCTCCAGGCCCTGCTGGTTTTGAGCCCCGCCAGCGGTGGAAGCTGGAACAAGTTGCTTAACATCTCTGAGCCTCTTTTTTCTTGTCTGAAGCGTGGAAACTTACCTCGCAGAAGTGTCTTGATGGTGACGTTTGATCATCGGCCTAAGGCTCCCAGCGTGTCGTCGCACCTACTGAGGGCACCTAACGAGTGCACCTTGCCTCGCGCTCGTGATTTTTCCGGGTTTCTTACCGTGCCTTGTGCCCAAGTAGGTAGTGATGTTATTTAATCCCATGTCTCCGGGACTTCCTACTTCCCCTGAGAGCATTCCCTCCTATGCACTCCTGGCAGAGGTTGGAACCAGTTGCCCCAACCAGTGCACCTGTAAGTAGAAGAAGCAGGGAGAACTGTGTGACAGCTGCACTGCCTGTAGGAACGACAGGAATTCCATGTCCCTGAAGGCCTCTTGCAGTAATTGGTAGATAAGAGTCACAATTGCTGTCTCATATTGAATGTATTACTGTGTTGTGCACCATGCCTGGCACTTAGTAAGTATTTAATACTCGTACACTGAGTATCTGTTAGACTTGGAATTTGAACTCAGACTATGATTTTAGCATGCTTGATTTCGCAATCACTTTGCTAGATTCACTCCCTAGTCCAAAAGCAGTAATTTTGGTGAACCCATTTATGGAGCTACATTAGGAGTTACTGTTTCTTGAGCACTTATTGTGAATTTGCCTTACAAGTATTCTTCAGAGTTGGTATAGTAGATAACCCCAATTTTAAAAAGAGAAAGCGGATCTCATCACCCAACTACCAAGAGGTAGATTCTTTATTCCAGTCCACGGACATCTGACTGTTAAGATAGCATTCATGATTACCACAGCCTTTCAGCATATCAGAAGGAATTTGTGTTTTGGGAGGAAAACTAGGAGTTATAACTTAGAGTTTTTGAGTCTCATAGAGTAATGTATTTCATAAAACATATTCTAAGAAATCATTCTCCTGAGATCACCAAGGTTCCAAGTATAACTCTTTCCTCAGTAATAGAAAAGATATACAAATCTGGGATCCAAGAAGATGTCCACCCAACTTCTGAGGCAATAGTACATAAAATAATATGCATAGTTATTTTTGTTTGGTTTGTGTACATGAGAGTATGTGATACTTATAACATTGACTAGGACAAGGAAATACTTTTTTTTCTTGAGTTGAATTTCTCACTTTGTCATTCAGGCTAGAGGGCAGTGGCACACTCACGGCCACCCCAGCGTGAACCTGCTGGGCTCTGGCGAGCCTTCTGCCTCAGCCTTCCAAGCAGCTAGAACTACAGTCGCACAATACCACGTCCAGCTAATTTTTTTTTTTTTTTGCTTTATTGGAGAGATGAGGTCTCGCCAGGTTGCCCGGACTGGTCTCAAACCCGCAGGCTCAGGCAGTCCATTGGCCTCGGCTTCCCAAAGTGCTGGGATTTCAGACTGAGCCACCAAGCTTGGCCAGGAAATACTTTTAAAGAATCATATATGTGGCCGGGCGTGGTGGCTCACACCTGTAATCCCAGCACTTTGGGAGGCCGGGGTGAGAGGATTGCCTGAGCCTATCCCTTTGAGTCCAGCGTGGACAACTTCATCTCTACAATAAATCAAAAAGTTAACTGGGCATGGTGGTGCATGCCTGTAGCTTCAGCTACTTGGATGACTGAGGCGGAAGGATCACCTGAGCCCAGCAGGTCGAGGCTGCAGTGGCTGTGAGTGTGCTACTGCCCTTCAGTCTGGGCAACAAAGTGAGACTCCAACTCAAAAAAAAAAAAAAAGAATATATGTGTAGACTGTTGGGACTAGTCTTTTGTTCACCTGTTCGTTTTCTAAAGTATGTTTCTATTATCTGCTTTATGAATAGCAACAATGATTTTAATGAACTTTGAATTTGGAGGAAGTTCTGCAGGCAGTGAGGAATAGAGACTCACAGAGAATTCTCGTACTGCTGCTCCCAAGACTGATTGTGGACTGTGCCCTTTTTTTCTCTTCGTTTAGTGACTGGCCATGTCGCTGTCCCACTTGTATCGGGATGGGGAAGGCCGCATAGATGATGATGATGATGAACGGGAGAACTTCGAGATCACTGACTGGGATCTCCAGAATGAGTTCAACCCCAACCGGCAACGCCACTGGCAGACCAAGGAAGAAGCCACCTATGGGGTGTGGGCAGAGCGAGACTCAGATGATGAGAGACCCAGCTTTGGTGGCAAACGGTACTACCTGGCATGGGGCTGCTTCTCCTTGCTTTAGGGAATCGGGGAAGATGGGGAAGGAATGGAGGGTCTCTTTCCCAGCTCAAAGTTGTGTGTGTACTGGCCACAACTCACTAGACATGGGTGTGGCACGTTTGGGTTTTTCTCTCTGTGGTTTCACCTGTGGCCATTGAAGTACCTTTTCAAAGGAGGCTGGGGGAAAGAGCATTAGGGATTAGTTCAACCTCTTCTTATCCACAGGCAGTCTAAAAGCAGATGGCAAATAGATTAGGGATCAAGAATTACATAATCATGAGATAATAATAGTGAACATCTGTTGGCTGCTAACTTGTTCTGGGTACTTTACAAGCCTGGATTCATTTTCCTTATGAGAAAGATACCATTATTATCACTCTTTTAAAATGAATTCCCGCCGGGCTCGGTGGCTCAGCCTGTAATCCCGTGCCTTTGGGAGGCTGAGGTGAGTGCATTGCCTGAGCCCGCGGGTTCGAGACCTGCCTGGGCAGCGAGACCTCATCTCTACAATAAATCAAAAAATCAGCTGGGCGTGGTAGCGCATGCCTGTAATTCCGGCTACTTGGAAGGCTGAGGCGGAAGGATCACCAGAGCCCAGCAGGTCAAGGCTGCAGTGGCCGGAAATGTCCACTGCACTCCAGTCTGGGCGACAGAGTGAGACTCCAACTCAAAAAAAAAAAAAATGAATTCCATTTTACAGTTTAAGAAACTTAGATCAACAGTTATGTAACTAGGCAGTGACTAAGCTAGAACTGGAATCTGGATCTGTCTGACTCTAGAGTTTGTGCTCTTTTTTTTTTTTTTTTTTTTTTGAGTTGGAGTCTTACTCTGTCACCCAGACTGGAATGCAGTGGCACGCTCCCAGCCACCGCAGCCTTCACCTGCTGGGCTCTGGTGATCCTTCCGCCTCAGCCTTTCAAGTAGCCGGAACTGCAGGTGCACGCTGCCTGCCTGGCTAATTTTTTTTTTTTTTAATTTATTGTAGAGATGAGGTCTCGCCAAGTTGCCTGGGTGGGTCTTGAACCCGTGGGCTCAGGCAATCCACTCGCCTCGGCCTCCCAAAGTGCTGGGATTACAGGCTGAGCCACCAAGCCTAGCCGAGTTTCTGCTCTTGACCACTAAGTTATATTGCATCTTTTAGGAAAAAAATCCCTGAATTCTGCTGCTGCCATGGGGATGTTTAATTACTAAGTTGGTCACTTTATAAAGCATCACTTTATTTGCAGTATTCCAAGGGTTTTTCATTGGATTTTTTTTCTCTATGTTCCTTTAATCACACAATACAAATATATCTGCTTTATTTTATACAAAAAGGAACTCAGGTTAATGTCTTAATGTAAGTGTTCTAGGTAGTCAAGGTTTAGATCAATGTATTTCATTTTACAGAGTTAATTTTTGGAGGATTTTTTTAGTTCAGTTTTCATATTCCAATAAAGTTAATGGGTATGAGCTTTTTAAAATTTAATCAATATGTGTTATATGCTTTACATTCATATAATCTTTTAATGAGTTTTCTTTATTTATGATTTTTATCTATCAGAATTTCTGCTCCTGTTTGACGTTTGTACTTGAAATAGTTTTCAAAACAAATGTTTTTAAAGGTAAATTTATTTTTTAAAATGTAGAAAAATTAGATTATCACATATTTTGAATTTATAAGTCAACTCTACATCGATATTGATAACTTTTTAGCTGTAGATGAACATCAGATAAAAAAAGTTAAGTGTGAAGCCGGGTGTGGTGGCTCACGCCTGTAATCCCAGCTCCCTGGAAGGCAGAGGTGAAAGATAGCCTGAGCCCAAGGGTTCAAGACCAGCCTGGACAACTTACTGAGACCTCATCTCTACAATCAATCAAAAAATTAGCTGGGTGTAGTGGCTCACACCTGTAGTTCCAGTTACTTGGAAGGGTGAGGCAGAAGGATTGCCTGAACCCAGCAGGTCGATGCTGCAGTGGCCATGAGCATGCTGCTGCACTTCAGCCTGACCAGCAGAGTGAGATTCCAACTCAAACAAAAAAAAAAAGAAAGTTAAGTGTGATTACAGGAAGCCAAATCTGAAGCCCTTTTGATATTTTGACAAATAAAAAATGTGTTACCTTTTTAAAATGGATCTCATAAGGTCCACTCTGAGGAATTGTGTAGTAAGCAAAGTGTCTGTGACGGAATGGCTGCAGAAGAGTTGTTACAGATCCTTTGGGCCTTTGTGTCTGTGCCCACAGGGCCCGAGACTACTCTGCGCCAGTCAACTTCATCAGCGCAGGGCTCAAGAAAGGAGCAGCAGAGGAGGTGGAGTTGGACGATTCTGATGACGAAGAGAAGCCTGTTAAGCAGGATGACTTTCCTAAAGATTTTGGACCAAAGAAGTTAAAAACGGTACGTCTTTATCGCAGGATTATGACCCTAGTAATGTCCTTGAAAGGTGTTGTGTGCTGGGCCTGGTGGCTCATACCTGTAGTCCCAGCACTTTGGGAGGTAGAGGCCAGAGGATTGCCTGAGCTCAGGGGTTGGAGACCAGCCTGGGCAACATGGTGAGACCTTGTCTCTTCAATAAATCAAAAAAATTAGCCAGGCATGGTGGCATATTCCTGTGGTTTCAGCTACTTGGAAGGTTGAGGCAGAAGGATTGCTTGAGCCCAGCAGGTTGAGGCCGTGAACATGCCACTGCACTCCAGCCTGGGTGACAGAATGAGACTATGACTCAAAAAAAAAGGTGTTGTGGTCTCATTACTTCCTAGCCAGGGAGAAGCTCAGCTGGAGCCCGGTTGCCAGTTGTGTGGGTTTCTCCTTATGGCAGCAGGCTTCTGTGAGGTGTAAATTGTGTAGTACAGTCTCTTGTCTTTCCTGATACACATCACATACTTTTGGATCTTATGACACTTTTCGTAGTGTTCTGTAACTGCCAGGCCATTTTCCCATTGGCCAACTTTACAGTTGTCTTCTTTTTCTTTTTTATCAACTAACCTTTAAGTTTTCTTCTTTGTAGGGTGGCAATTTTAAGCCTAGCCAGAAAGGTTTTGCAGGGGGAACCAAATCTTTCATGGATTTTGGCAGCTGGGAAAGACACACAAAAGGAATTGGACAGAAGCTTCTTCAGAAGATGGGCTATGTCCCTGGACGGGGTCTTGGGAAGAATGCACAAGGTATCGTATCTCACTGAAGACAAAGCAGAGGGAAGGAGAAGGCAGTGGGGCAGGTGGTTTTCGTTTTCTCTTTTTTTTTTTTTTTTGAGTTGGAGTCTCACTCTGTCGCCCAGACTGGAGTGCAGTGGACACTTCCGGCCACCGCAGCTTCAACCTGCTGGGCTCCGGCGATCCTTCCGCCTCAGCCTTCCAAGTAGCCGGATTTACAGGCATGTGTTACCACGCCTGGCTGAGTTTTTTGATTTATTGTAGGGATGAGGTCTCGCTGCCCAGGCGGGTCTCGAACCCGCGGGCTCAGGCAATCCACTCACCTCAGCCTCCCAAAGGTGCGGGATTATAGGCTGAGTCACTGAGCCCGGCTCGTTTTCTCTTTTAAGAGTACTCGAATTCTGCAGCCTTGTTTGCCATCACAAGACATTTGTGCTACTTAAGCTGTCTTGCTTTATTGAAACTCAAGTTAATTAAAATACTTGTGTCAGTGGGAGAAAAAGGGTTGAGGTCTAAAACAGTCTGCAGATCAGCTAAAGAGAGGCTTCTTTTTTGGCCTGACCAGTGCTTCTAGAAGCATAAATTGGTTGCCAAAGTTTAAAACTCACGCTGTTTCACCTAAAACTCTATATTTTGCTTGACAGTAATGTGTTTTGCTGAATCAGAGCTGCCCCTGGGACAGTACAAATGACCTCACCTTGGAAGCGGTGATCACTACTCCTTGTTGTCTTCCACTCCCATCCACTTTATTCACTTACATTAATCTTCCTGGCCCCAAAGTCATTTGAGTTTGCAGTCCCCGCTTACAAGGGTTTCAGTTTTGCAGAAAATGGTTATTTGACCTTTAAGAATATCAGTAAAACATCGTATGTAACTTTTTTTTTTTTTGAGTTGGAGTTTCACTCTGTCGCCCAGACTGGAGTGCAGTGGCCGCTCCCGGCTACCGCAGACTTGACCCGCTGGGCTCCAGCGATCCTTCCGCCTCAGCCTTCCGAGTAGCCAGAATTACAGGTGTGCGCTACCACGCCTGACTGATTTTTGATTTATTGTAGAGATGAGGTCTCGCCAAGTTGCCCAGGCGGGTCTTGAACCCGCGGGCTCAGACAATCCACTCACCTCAGCCTCCCAAAGGCGCAGGATTACAGGCTGAGCCACCAAGCCTGGCTTGTATGTAACTTTTTTAATAGCTAGAGTCATATGGCTATAAAATTGGCTGAGCACATCCAACACTGGTTACCTCCATCCTTGCTCCATTTCCAGTCTCTTGTCCTCTCGCAGCCAGACCCATTGAGGCAGCCCCCATCATGCATTCTCATCTCCCTGTTACCAAAGCCACTCCAACCAAGCAGGTGGGTTCTTCCTGCAGGAACTTTCCCATCTTTTCTTTAGTTATTTCCTGTGAGCGATCACCAACTGGATATAATCAGAAGTATTTTCCGTAATTCACATTCCAGTCTCTAAGTAACTATTAAAGTGAAATCCAAGTTATATGTTGAAAACATTGGCTGTATGAAAAATACGTGAACTAGGCGGGGTGTAGTGGCTCACCTCTATAATCCTAGCACTTTGGGAGGCCTGGGTGAGAGGATTGCCTGAGCCTACAGGTTTGAGACCAGCCCGGACAACTTGGCGAGACCTCATTTCTATAATAAATCAAAAAATGAGCAGGGCATAGTGGTGTGTGCCTGTAGTTCCGAGGTGGATGAATCACCTGAGCCCAGCAGGTCAAGGTGTGGTGGCTGTGAGTATGTCATTGCACTCCAGCCTGGGCGACAGAGTGAGACTCCAACTCAAAAAAAGAAAAAGAAAAATACAGAAACTTGAGTGAATATAGACATGGTGACCTGTAATGAAAATGAGGGGACAGTTCTTATTTGAAATTTCAACAGTGCTAAATGGAATTGGGGCAGAGATGGAAAATTTGGAGGTGTGTGTATGGGGAGATTTTTGTTAAAATGTTGTGATTCTGTTTGTAAACTCTTACGAGAAAAGCACACTTATTTCAGGGGCTTAAACTTGTTATAACATATCAAACATTGGAAATATGAACTACTAAATGAAATAAATGAGGGATCTTATGTTAAATTGCAGCTTCACTTCAATCAGAATCAATATATTATCTGAATTATTGCATTTTCCATGGTATAAGCTTCTAGTTAAGTGAAGCCTAGAATTTAGTGTGCTGGAGTTCTCAGTTATAAATGAGTTGTTGTTTTCTTCCTGTCCACTGTAACAGTGAATCCAGGTGGAAATGGAAGTGTGTATTTAGGATGTAGTCTAAGGCTAGCAGACTGTTTTGTGGTAGCATAAATACCCAGAAATTTATTTCTTTTGTTTGTTTTTGGTTTTTTTTTGAGTTGGAGTCTCACCCTTTGTCGCCCAGGATGGAGTGCAGTGGCACTACTCATGGCCATCACTGCCTTGTCCTTCTGGGCTTAAGCGATCCTTCCACCTCGGTCTTCCAAGTAGCTGGAGCTACAGATGCATGCCACCACACCCGCCTAGTTTTTGTGATTTTTTTTTTGTAGAGACAAGATCTCGCCAAGTTGCCCAGGCTGGTCTTGAACCCCTGAGCTCATGCAGTCCTCTCGCCTCAGCCTCCCACAGTGCTGGAATTACAGGCTGAGCCATGGCACCCAGCCAGAAATTTCAAATCACACAGTACATGAATAGAGTTCCGAAGACAGAGGAGAGCTCTCCTTCCTGAGCGGTGCGTTATTTTGTGTAAGGAGCAAGGAAGTATGACTTCATGAGTAGTTTATTCACATACATGAATTGCTGTGATCTGAAGTCTGTCTCATTCTTTTGCTGAAATTTGTTAGGTATCATTAACCCCATCGAAGCCAAACAGAGAAAGGGAAAAGGAGCTGTTGGAGCTTATGGTTCAGAGCGTACCACTCAGTCTCTACAAGACTTTCCTGTGGTCGACTCAGAAGAAGAAGCCGAAGAGGTAACTGGAAGTCAGGAGATGTGGGTGGGTGGTATCTTGTGCCATTTCAGATAGCTGTTCATTCATTCATTCTCTCTGAAGACATTTATTACACACCTGCTATGTGTCAGTTACTGTGCTGGAGGCTGAGTGTATCATGATGAAAGGGTTTGAGGCCAGTGAACAGAGACACAGTAAACAAGCAACAACAGTGTAGTTAGAAATGGCAGTAGGTGCTAGGAGGAACCTAGATAGAAAACAAGGTTGGGGGAGAGGTGTTGCCCTACTTTTATAAATAAAGTGGTCAGGGAAACCTTTTAGGGAAGGAACATTTCAATGGAGACCTGGTTGAAGAGAAGGTGCCAGCCATAGGGTGAGATGAAAAGCCAGAGGACACTGAGAAGCTTGAGCTTGATGGTTAGGAGACTACAGCGGAAGCCATCGTGGCAGGATGGCCTCGCACAAGCGATGGGGGAAGGAGGTGCCTTCAGAGAGCTGGGTGGGCTGCCTCAGGGCCTTTTCTAGGTGCTCAAGGCTTTATCAGTGCAGCAGGGAGCCATCTGCTGGCAGCTGTGTTCCTTTACTCCAGTGAGAGAAGGGGCCAACTCTCTTGAATGAAATATGACTTGTTTTCCCTTTGCACGTGTGAGGGCTTGCAGGGTGCCCCAGAGAGACAGATACTCTTCTTGTTACCAACCTTCTAGTTTTTATGAGGATGGAGATACTTGATCATATGGATTGACTGAGTCAGGAGTTCTCAGAAGCCTATAGGTGCCAGTACACAATAGATGTAAGATGAGCCAGGTGCCAGGCAGCAAGGAGTGGTGAGGACTGAGGCACACAGGTGAGGGGCTAGCCCATCTGTGGGGTTAGTTTCTATCCAGCTCTCAGCGATTGTTGCCTATGAGAATGTGGGCTCATTATTGCCTGATTCTCTGATTTTCCTGAAGTAGTCAGAAGTCTAGATACTTTTTGAGAAAAAATTACAAATTTTAAGCAGTGTGAGAAAAGCAGAACCAACAACTTCTGTGGGTGGATTCTGTTACCCTCAGACTAACAGTTTCCTCCTTTGCTTTAGATCTTCTTGCAGGAAGATTTTGCAGACCTTCATTTGATTGTAAAAGATATCTTTGCCTTGAGACTTAGGGTCTATTTATTTATCTTCATTTTTAATTAGAAAAAAGGTTTTGTATATTTTACAAAATCCTCTACATTGTATTTATAAGTTTGAAATGAGGTAAATTTAGAGCTAGGTAGTGGTTGCCCATAGTAAATGCTCAGTAAATGTTGCCTTTTTGTTTCTCCGTCCAGTCTGGTGTACCTGCCTTCTGAACCTGATTGTTTGTATGAGGGTGAGTGGGTGTCAAGGAACATCATTAGATGGTTTTAGTGTCATCCAGGTCCATCCTTCACATAGAACTGTTCTTCCTTCACATAGAACCTGTAAGTCATTTAAGACAGCAGCTGGTGAATATCTGCTAGTGGGCTCAGTAGCCCTTCCTACAGTAAAATGTGGCTTTTAATGACTATATCCCTCTGGTTCAGGAGTTTCAGAAGGAGCTGAGCCAGTGGAGGAAAGACCCAAGCGGAAGCAAGAAGAAGCCTAAATACTCTTACAAAACAGTGGAAGAGTTGAAGGCCAAGGGCAGGATTAGCAAGAAACTCACCGCTCCCCAGAAGGAGCTTTCTCAGGTCAAGGTATGGGGGACCCTGGACACCTGATCTAGGATGTGCTGCAAAACAGAAAAGTAACCCCACACCCTAAAGTTAATCACTGAGCATTTTCTAAGGTTTTTGGAGTCATTCTGCTTTTCTCACTTGATAGTAGCATGCTCCCATTCATTATACTCCCATATTTAGAAATAGTTTCCAGGTTCCTACTCTGCAACATTTCATGGTGCTAAAGTTGTAAACCAAACGATGTTCCCATTTCTGGAGCTTACAGTTAGTGAATTTAATATCCTGTTATTCAAAACTCATTGTGAACACCCTTCTTAATGAGTACATAATTCCAAAGAGTTGCTGTACTGTATTACTTTTTTTTTTGAGTCATAGTCTTTGTCACCCAGGCTGGGGTGCAGTGGCACAATCATGGCTCACTGCAACCTTTACCTCCTGGGCTTAGGCGATCTTTCCGCCTCATCCTCCCGAGTATCAGGGACTTTAGATGTGTGCCACCGTGTCTGGCTAATTTTTTTATTTTTTGTAGAGATGAGATCTTGCTATGTTGCCCAGGCTAGTCTTGAACTCCTGGACTCAAGCTATCCTCCTTCCTCAGCCTTTCAAAGTGCTGGGATTACAGGTATGAGCCACTGTGCCTGGCCAGTACTGTGTTACTTGATCTCGTTTTTATTGTTAGACCTTTAACTTTTTTGTGGTTTGGTTTGGGTTATTGGCAAATTAGTTTCTATATAAAACTTTGTTTCAGACATTTTTAAAGTATAAATTCCTAGAAGTACAATTGCCAGGTTAAAAAAAAAAAAACAAAAATATTTAAGGCATTTAAATACTGTGAAGGCTGTACTAATTCTCTCTCATCAGGAAGGCGGGATAGTGTCCTCAGGGCACCTTTGCCAGCATTGATTTTTTTTTTTTTTTTAAGCTGAATTAAATTTTCATCCACTGTTATGTGCATATAGATTTTCCATTGCTTTCCTAAGTAGCCAAAGAACAATGGTGACAGTTTGCTGTAGGATGTATACTGTGTCTTTGAACTCAAAAAACGCCTTAAGGGGGTGGTTCTCACACATCAGTATATTATGAATCTTTTTTTTTTGAGTTATTTAAAGTGATGACAAATAATTCTGTTCCAGAAGTGGAGTCCATATTCAGATGTCCTCAGTTTTCCTAACATTGGAATTAACTCATTTCCTAGCTTGTCTGTATCTAACACCTTTTTTGGATGTTTTGTTTTTATTTTTATTTATTTTATTTTATTTTTTTTGAGTTGGAGTCTTACTATGTCACCCAGACTGGAGTGCAGTGGCTGCTCCTGGCCACTGCAGCCTCGCCTGCTGGGTGCTGGTGATCCTTCTGCCTCAGCCTTCCAAGTAGCTGGAACTACAGGCGCGTGCTACCACACCCGGCTAATTTTTGATTTATTGTATAGATGAGGTCTTGCCAAGTTGCCCAGGTGGGTCTTGAACCCGCGGGCTCAGGCAATCCACTCACCTCAGCCTCCCAAAGGCACGGGATTACAGGCTGAGCCACCGAGCCCGGCTTGGATGTTTTGTTTTTAAATTAGAAAACAGCTTTTTATTGGTACAATAGCAGTTTTAGTGCATTTTAGAAAATTAAGAAATACAGAGAGACATTTTCCAACCTCCCAAAGGCTAACAAATTTTAACACCTGGATATACATCCTAGATCTTTTTCTGTGCCTATGTCCATTTATGTGTTTTTTTTTACCCAAATGGGATATCTTGATTGCATATGTAATTTTATTACCTGCTTTGATCACTATAGCCTCTACTTTTGCATTAAAATAAATTTTTGTCTCCACTAGAATTCCGTTCCTGTTGAGATTCTATCAGTTTTCCTAAACGTCTCTCCCTATGGCCTATTCAAAGGGATAAAGTCGAGAACTGCTGGCTGCATCTGATTGTTTTGTCCCTGGAGTCTCCTCTAATGTAGCACAGTGTGAATCCCACTATGAGAAATACTGCCCTTCTCTATCTCTGTTGAATATTGTGGTTTTTACATACTTCCACTAGTACTGTGCTTTCCCCAGCTTAGCTGTGTGTTTAGTAGGGCAGCAGTGGTGAGTGCTAACCGCCATCCCTTCTGTGTTCTCCAAGGTCATAGACATGACAGGTCGGGAGCAGAAGGTCTACTACAGCTACAGCCAGATCAGCCACAAGCATAACATTCCTGACGATGGGCTGCCGCTGCAGTCCCAACAGCTGCCACAGCCTGGCAAAGAGGCCAAGGCACTGGGCTTTGCACTGCCTGAATTGGAGCACAACCTGCAGCTACTCATTGACCTCACAGAGCAGGAGATCATCCAGAATGACCGGCAGCTTCAGTATGAGCGGGACATGGTAGTCAACCTCTCCCATGAGCTGGAGAAAATGTCCGAGGTCCTGGAGCATGAGGAGCGGGTCATTTCCAACCTCAGCAAGGTCCTGGAGATGGTGGAGGAGTGTGAGCGGCGGATGCAGCCCAACTGCAGCAACCCCCTCACCCTGGATGAGTGTGCCCGCATCTTCGAAACCCTTCAGGACAAGTACTATGAGGAGTACCGGATGTCGGACCGTGTGGACCTCGCTGTGGCCATCGTCTACCCTCTCATGAAGGAGTACTTCAAGGAGTGGGATCCCCTCAAAGTGAGTTGCTGGGGAAAATCAGACTGTCTTCACCTCTCAGTTGGGCATGCCCTTGTTGATGAGATTTTCTGAATGGTGAGGAGGGCTGGTTAGCCAGCTGCTTCTCAGCTGCTCTACCTTTCTCCTCAGGACTGCACTTATGGCACCGAGATAATCTCCAAGTGGAAAAGCCTCCTGGAGAATGACCAGCTTTTGTCCCATGGCGGGCAGGACCTCTCAGCAGACGCCTTTCACAGGTACCCCAGGATGGGGCTCTGTACTCCTGTTGCTGTCTCCTGGGGGATTGGCAAAGATTGCTCCAACCTGTGCAAGGCAGGAGTGCTGGCCTTCATCAATGCTCTGCTCATGCTGGCACTGTTTTTAGGAATTTAAATGCACTGACTCAGCCAACACTTGCCAGTGTCTGTTGAGTGTTATGCACGTGCTAGGTATTAGGCTTCCCTTGGGAGTACGGCAAACAGCCTCTGTCTCCAGCACAGTGGAAAGGGCAGATGGCAACAAGAGAGGGAACAAATAAGACAGGGCACACATTGGGTGCAGCCCGAGGAGCAAGGGCGAACACCTACTTGGAGGGGGCGTTGGGGCAGAGGCTTCTCAGAGGAGGTGATGTTTAAGCTATGACTAGAGGATGAGAGGTGTCATCTGTGGGTAGAAGGCTCTAGGTGAGAAAGCCCTTGATACCTGGAAAGGGCCTTGTGATCCTGAAGCAACCCTGCCAGGCATCCAGGCACTGCTGAAGAGACCAAGGCCCCAGAGGTTGACAGGACAGTCAGAAGAGCAAGGAGGCAGGCTCAGGTCTGGCCCATATGGGGACTGGCCTGATAGTTTTCTGTGATTGCATTTTCATGTTTATTTCTTACTCTAGTGAGGTGGGTGGTGGTAGTGTACTTGGGAACTGCTGTAATTAACCAGTCTGTCCTCATCCTTGCCCCCATAGGTTGATATGGGAAGTCTGGATGCCTTTCGTTCGAAATATTGTCACCCAGTGGCAGCCAAGAAACTGTGACCCAATGGTAGACTTCCTGGATAGCTGGGTGCACATTATTCCTGTGTGGATCTTAGATAACATACTGGACCAACTAATTTTCCCCAAGCTGCAGAAAGAGGTAGGGTGCAAGTCATGGGAAAGCTGTTGTCAGTAACCATGGGGACTTGTTCAGCATTTCTCTTCATTATCTTAGTGCTGTTAAAATGCCTGGAATTAACAGAATTTGTCAACCCAACTGTTGTTCTGTAGTGTTAATTTCAGCCTTTTTCTTAGCACCTGTTTCCCCAAGTCCCCATCAAAGGGGAATTCATTTTCTTGATTTCTTCAGTAATATTAGAATTATTCTATTTCTGAGATATAACAACTGAATGGGCATATCGTTTGGGTCAGTGTCTGCTTGGGGGAAATGGAGTGTAAGATGCCTACAACATAGCCTTTAGGCTTATGAAAGTGCTTAGTACACAGAATTTTTCACTGAGACAGGTGCCATTTTGTGCAGACACTGAATGTACATGTAACTTGGGTCCGTTCTGTTGTTTATTTACAATAGTGACTAACTGTCCATAGTGACAGTGTTGGACTCAGTGTGCCTTGGTGTGGTTTTCCTTGACTGCCTCTTGGATATCCAAGTTTTCTGTCCATAAAATGGAGATCCTGTCTGCCACACACATGCAAAAGATTGTGGCCCTTGGCCAGAGCATGGGGCCTCTTCCCCCAAGCACAGGGTTTGCCTTTTAGCCACACAGAGATGTGCAACTGCCCCACAGGCCACATGAACTGTGTCTTTTTCCCCATACACTCTCAGGTGGAAAACTGGAACCCACTGACGGACACTGTTCCCATCCACTCCTGGATCCATCCATGGTTGCCCCTCATGCAGGCGCGGCTGGAGCCACTCTACTCCCCTATCCGTAGCAAGCTGTCCAGTGCCCTGCAGAAGTGGCACCCCAGTGACTCCTCTGCCAAGCTCATCCTCCAGCCCTGGAAAGATGTCTTCACCCCTGGCTCCTGGGAGGCATTCATGGTCAAGAACATTGTGCCCAAGCTGGGTAAGGGAGTGGGGAAGATGCATTCTAAGCCCAGCAGCTTCAGCACCCTGGTGTCTGTGGCCAGCGGTAATGATTTATAACATAGCCTTTGGGCTCATGAAAGTGCTTAGTACACAGTGCTTTTCACTGAAAAAAGGTGCCATTTTGTGCAGACATGTAACTTGGGTCCATTCTGCTGTTTATTTACAACAGTAACTAACAGCCATAGTGACAGTGTTGAACTCATCATGCCTTGTGGTTTTTCTGACTGGTCCAGCTTTGGCTTCTGGTAACAGGACAGCCATTGGAGTTGTGAAATTTTTGTGGCATTTTACTTTAAATTACTAGGGAGTTATTGGCTGGGTTAGAGAAAATGACTGATTTTTAAGAATTGCTATGTCAAGAGTTTAAAAGTGACCTTTAAGAGCAGATCAAAGACTGACATTATCTGGTGACAGTGTGCTCTTTGTACTTCTGTGGCTTTGCTGGGACTAAAGCTGAGCCTGAAGCCCGCTTCTCTTCCAGGGATGTGCCTTGGTGAGTTAGTGATTAACCCCCACCAGCAGCACATGGATGCATTTTATTGGGTGATCGACTGGGAAGGGATGATCTCCGTCTCCAGCCTGGTGGGACTTCTTGAAAAGCACTTCTTCCCTAAGTGGCTTCAGGTACACTTTGTTGTTTTGGGAAGGGAGTTGGGAGGGATTCTACTAATTTTCTGCCAGAGCCTGACTACTGGTGCAATTACATAATGAAAATGAATTACATGGCAGGGTAGGAATGAGTCAAGTACTCATAATAGTGGCCACCATTTATTGAACATTGTCATGCACCAGATGCTGTTCTAAGCACTTTATTTGCATTATATCAGCTGCTCACAGCAACCCTGGGGGTAGGACTGTGGGATCCCTGTTGTATAGACATGGAGGTTGAAGCTCAGAGTTTACATGCAAGGGCACTTGCAGCTAACTGTAGATTTCAAAACCCATACTGCCATGCTCCTGTAAAGTGGTGTCACCAGCTTGTAGGCCCAGGATTGAAATTTTCCTCTTTGGAAGTTTTGTTCCCATTTGTTGCCACTGTGGATGCAAGGTTTTTCTCTTTGGCAGGTACTGTGCTCCTGGCTTAGTAACAGTCCAAATTATGAGGAGATCACTAAGTGGTACCTGGGTTGGAAATCCATGTTCTCAGACCAAGTGCTGGCACATCCCTCTGTCAAGGACAAATTTAATGAAGCGCTTGATATCATGAACAGGGCGGTGTCCTCCAATGTTGGTAAGTGAAGAGTCCCATTTTGGATATCCTGGCCCTGAGTCCCGGGTCTCTACATCTGGAAATGGCACAGAATCAGAGTTTCTAGGTACCTATAGGCTGTCCAAACTGTAGGTCATGCTTTGTACCTATAGACATTGGCTCTTACCCTCCTGGCTCAGTTACATGGTAAGCAGGTACCCACTGTCCACATCTCCTGTGACTGGGAGGGGTATTTTTCCTTGAATAGAGACTGCTTTAAGCTGGATTCAGATAGTGTTGGTCTAACCCTAGAACCCACACTTTTAACCTCTGTGCTCTGTGGCTTTTTAAGGTTCATCCGCTTAGCCAGACTTGAGTGTGTATATCTTATAGTGTGGAGTTGGATGGATGGTCCAATACTTAGTAATTGCTTAACCTCTCTTAGCCTCATTTTAGTTATAAAACAGTAATCACACTTATTCCATAGATTACAAGGGGGTTAAGTGAGTTAATGTGTAGCACTCAACAGGCGGTGTCTTTATTGTGTCGGAAATAGACAGTTCCCTGTTCATTTACGGTTACCAAGGACTAGGTAAGACATTCTGCCTAGATCATGATGAGTAAATGAGAGTATATTCATGTTTCTACATTTGGGAGCCCATTTCAGCCAGTCTGATGTCACAGTGTGCAGACACTGCAAGGCAAAGGCCATTGTTGCTCATGAGCTGATTCACAGCCTTGAAACTGGATCACCTAGGCTAATGGTATTTCACAGATAAGCTCATAGAGGCCAAGAACTTGCTCAGGGTCACACAGCTAAAGTGCGGCAGTTGGAACTGGAATTATTTCCTGAGTCTTTAATTCTTTTTTTTTTTTTCGAGTTGGAGTCTCACTCTGTCACCCAGACTGGAGTGCAGTGGCCGCTCCCGGCCACCGCAGCCTCGACCTGCTGGGCTCCGGCAGTCCTTCCGCTTCAGCCTTCCAAGTAGCTGGAACTACAGGCGCGTGCTACCACGCCTGGCTAATTTTTTGATTTATTGTAGAGATGAGGTCTCACCAAGTTGCCCAGGTGGGCTTGAACCCGCGGGCTCAGGTAATCCACTCACCTCAGCCTCCCACGTCATTTAATTCTTTCTAGTTAGCCTATTACTTGAAAACAGAGAATTCATAAATTATATAAGTTAAAAATACAAGCAGGGTAGGCCACATGTCTTTCAAGGTAGTGAAAGCTGCCTTTTGGCAGTGTGGAGTGGAAACTACAAAGCAAGATGGAAGGGAATAGTGGCGTATCACTGTCAGGGTATCCAGCTCTGAAAGAGTTAATCCCTTGCAGGTATTTCATGTTGAATATGTAATAATCTCTCTAGTTCCTAGGTATTTGCCACAGATCTTCAGACCAATTTTTATGTGATAGTGGCCAGCTGTCCAAACTTGCCCTTTAAGTTGTGTCTTTGAGGCAGAGCTGCCTGTCAGTGAGTCATGGGCACTCTGGCATACCCAGACCCGGGTCAAGTCATGGTATCAACTTCCATGCATCTGGGAACACCTCTCCTCACTGCCCTTCCCCCTGTATCTCTCAGGTGCCTACATGCAGCCAGGAGCACGGGAGAACATCGCCTATCTCACTCACACGGAACGGAGGAAGGACTTCCAGTACGAGGCCATGCAGGAGCGACGGGAGGCTGAAAACATGGCCCAGAGGGGCATCGGTGTGGCTGCCAGCTCCGTGCCCATGAACTTCAAGGACCTCATTGAGACTAAGGCTGAGGAGCATAACATCGTCTTCATGCCTGTCATTGGGAAGCGACATGAAGGGAAGCAGCTCTATACCTTTGGCCGCATCGTGATCTACATCGACCGGGGAGTGGTGTTTGTCCAGGGCGAGAAGACCTGGGTGCCCACTTCCCTGCAGAGCCTGATCGACATGGCCAAGTAGATTGTGGCAGGCCCAGAGCAGGCTGGAGACTTGCACCTGAGAGGCCTGAGAGGGACAGGCTAGGAATAAACAGTATTTTAGGTCATCTTAGAGTAACTTCTCTGTTCAGGAGCTACGCCATATCAGGCCAAGTTCTCAATACAGGATGGCAAATTGGTGTGTTTCCTCCTTTTCCTGAAATCTGGTCCACTGCCACTGAGTTCCTCAGGCCCTCCATTGGTCTCTGGTGGCGGCTTCTACCTCGGCCAATATGGAACACATCACAGTGCATTCCAGTCCATCTCTGAAGGATCTGATGTCTTTTTCCTGATGATTTCAAGGTCCTCACAGTCCTGATAATCTGGCTCTTCCCGAAATGCCCAGGTATCTATGGAGAACTGTACTAGCTTCTGTACAGGGAACCAGTGGACAGAAGTATCATTAAATACGTCCATGTACTGTGAAGTCTGAGGAAACTCCAGCTCCTCCAAGCCTTTTAAAATCTGAACAGAAAAATTCAAACAAAAAAAAAACCTGATAGTCGCAGTAATAACCGTGCTTCTGGATTAAATTTCCATTTTATTTGCCACCCCATTATCCTTTTAAAAAAATTAGAAATAGAATATTTGGTTTAAATGCTTTTCTTCAATGAATTTAGAAGCCTGATGGGCAGTGGATATGATGGACTATGATGCTGAGAATAAAGGAAATGAGGAAAAATCCAAGAGATGCACTAAAATGTTCTAGCTTTCTCACTGACAGGATAGTAATATGACTGTGTTCACTTGGCCCCTGTGAGTTCCTTCCATGCATGTATAGATAGAATTCTGTCCAGTAAGGGAGAAACAGTATGATTTCACACCCTCTTTTATACCAGCCCTCTTATTCAGATAGATACCTTTGCAACATAGGGATAATGTTTCTGCAGAACTCTTGCCAACAACCTAGGAATTAAAAACCACAATGAGGAGGTATAAGAATGGTTTCATAGCAAGGCAAGATGATTTAGTATAGCAGGAATTCAGAAAAATACTTGGGATGTGGATTAGGTTAAATGGTACAAAATGCAAACACCCCAGTAACTGCCCGTTTCATCAAGAGGTAGAAATGACAAGCAGACACCTAAGCACTGAGGCAGAGGGAATGGAGCTATAGGCAGAAAAATCAAATGGTTTTTCCTGTTTTTCAAAAACATTTCTGTGCCTCATAATGGGAGGGAGGAATTTTGGGCAAAAAGACCCCTTGCTTCACAGCTTGACTCAGGATTCTGGTATCAGTCTTTAACCCTTCACCCAGTTCTCCATGGAAAAGCATTTCCAAGCATGGAATTGTCATGGCAGTGTTTTCTGTCTGTGGTATGGGCTTCACCTCAGGGCCTGACCCAGCGTTCTCAGGCTTACCTCTCCTCAAGTCCTTGGAAACTGTTCCCGATGATGACCATCTTGGAAAGGGCTTCTCCTGACCAGTTACGCCACAAGAGATTGTTGTACAAGGCTGTCCCACAGTGGAGCATGTAAAAGATGGTGGGCTCCCCACGAATACTCCGCTTCCCTTCCTGGGGAGACAATATTCCACGTGTAAACACTCTTAGTCCTTACTGCAAGGGAGGAAAGGTAAGGATGGGGATTAACAGTGAGTGAGAGACCAGCTAAAGGGTCAAATGGAAAAATTAAATTCAGTTGTGGGACACTTACATTTAGTTTGCATGAAATCTATACAATTAAAATGGGTGGGAAAAAGACCAGAAATCATGGTGTCCAGAAAGAGCTCATGTTTACTTAGGAGATGTTTTTGTTTTTTTGAGTTGGGAGTCTCTGTCACCCAGACTGGAGTGCAGTGGCCGCTCCCGGCCACTGCAGCCTCGACCTGCTGGGCTCCAGTGATGCTTCCGCCTCAGCCTTCCAAGTAGCTGGAACTATAGGCATGTGCTACCACGCCCAGCTAATTATTTTTGATTTATTGTAGAAATGAGGTCTTGCCAAGTTGCCCAGGTGGGTCTCGAACCCGCAGGCTCAGGCTGAGCCACTGAGACCGGCCTTACTTAGGAGATGTATGTCTCGTATACACAAAGCCGTGGACTAACAAAAGGACTTCATGGGTCCACAACAAGGACAGGAGGGATGGCAGTGATTACTGTCCTCCATGCACGGTGTTCGGTAATCCTCCATGTTACCTGTATTAGTTTCTGCAGAACCCCCCATATTGAGTCCAAGTATTCCCTGGGTATAAAATCATCCCTTCTTGACAACCACTGCTTTAAAGCCAAACTCCTTGGCAGGGATCATAAGTCCTTTTGCTCTTTGGCCCCTGCCTACCTCTGTGACTTCTCCTCCCCTCTTTCTCCTTGCAGCTTCCCTGTGGCTCTGCACAGTTGCCTGAAATCCTGGTTGTGTCCCACTAGCAAACTCCTGGCAGAATTGCAGATCCCAGCTTAGGTCCCGGAAATCTTCCTGCCTCCCTCCAAATATGTCCTGACTTAGCTCCTAGTGCAAAATTCTGCCTCACTGTTTCATTCCTCATACCAGGCCACACACCCTGATGTGACCCTGGGCTCTCTGAACGCAGGGATTGGCTCCTGTTTATCTTGATCTCCTCAAAGCTCCCCGCCTAGCACAGAGCAGGCACTAGGAAGGATTATCTGAATTGAATGACAGTGTTTTAGACCTTGCCAGTATCAGGGAATGACTCTTTTCTGTTGGGCCTAATTTTCATGTTACATAATAAGCAATGAGATGACAGTTTCAGGACATACAGAGGAATTAAATGATTATTTTATAATCTCCAACATGATGCAAAACTAAATTCAGAGGTATTTACTCATACTGTCTTCAGCCATGTGCTTGTGAAATGAATTTTTTTCCAGAGTCTCAGAAATGTCAAATCTCAGCTTTGAGTGGTACAGGTGTAGGAAAAGGGCTAATTCACAATTTACAGCTAGGTGCCATGAGCGTGACTGGACTTCCTCGGTCAGGGGAAAACTCAACCAAAAAGACCTCCTTTGAGGCACCCAGACTGTGGCTTCCTTATTTATTTATTTATTTTTTAGCTACTTGGAAGGCTGAGGTGGAAGGATTGCCTGAGCCCAGCAAGTCGAGGCTGCGATGACTGTGAGCATGTCACTGCACTCTAGCCTCGGCAACAGAGTGAGACTCCGACTCAAAAAAAAAAAAAAAAGTTTTTCTGGCAGGGGCACAACATAAGCCAAAATGTGGGTAATTAATTAACTGGTCACTTAGGACAGGTACTGGGAAAAGAAAGCAAGCGGAAGTGAGGAATAATGGTCACTCCAAAGAAAAATTGGTATCCATGGGCAGAGCCTGGGTCAGGGTGGTCAGGATTTTCACAGCCTTCTCTGCTCCTCTTTTCTAAACCACTTACCTCATTTTCTCTGAGAACAGTCACTCCAAGGGTATTAAGAACCGCGATTTCAAGTTGGCTAAACAGAGGGTCATACACCCAACAGTGACTTCTGGGAATCTAGAAGAGTAAGTTATGTCATCCCAAACATCTTGTACATCATGTGTAAGAGCAGGGGTGGGGGAGATGAAGGTGAACCCCAAAATTTACCTGGCACTTTTCCAAGAAGAGAAGCAAAAACATTAGCTGGTTCCTAGCTATGATGCAGGTGGCAAAGTTCCCAATGCCATAACACACACACTTCAAATGGCAGGTTCCTGTGACCAGGGTCTCTCCTGGGATGGAGTCAGGGACCACCACTGACTCATCTATGGATGAGCCAAGATGTAGGTTTCCGAGGGCATCCAGAAGAGTCCCCACAGGGGTCTTCAGTTGTTCCAGATACTTTGTAAGACATGTGTTGATGGTTTCTGTAAGTGCAAGTCCCCAAATGCAGTCAGAAGGCATGCCCTGACCCCGCAAATGAGATCATCCACATATGTCCAAGAAAGGGAGAAAGGAAGCAGGCCAGTGTCTCTTCAGAGAGAAAAACTGCCAGCCTCACTCCCAAACATGTATGGATGTGCAGCTGTGTCCACCACAAACTGACAGGCTGTCCTGGGCTCCAGACTCCCACAGCCCCAAACCCAAGAGAATGTTTCAAGCAAAAAATATGTTTCATTCATGGACACAGTTTCCATTCAAAACTCTAATGTGAACTCTAATTTAACAAGCTGCTGATCAATGTAGGCTATGCTCTGAAATGCCTACTTTAAAAAAATAACAGAATAGAGCATAGCTCTCAAAATCATATTATAAATGGATAGGAATAGGAATGTTTAATGTGTAAAATGTTCAGAGAAAAAAAGTAGGCTGGGGGCTTCAGAAATCTAAGGAACAATACTCTTTAAAATCTCATGTTGAGGTAGGCTCTGCTATCTCTCCTTTTATATATTGTGCTGAATTAATCGAACAAATCTGTAGGCAAAACAACAAAAGCTATACATTCCAACAATAAGATACCAATTTGCACTTAGCAAATTAGCAAAGATATCAGTAAATAAGACCCTAGGCTAGGAAAGGTTGCATGAAATATAAGCTCTTTAGGTCCTTACTGGTAAAAATTGATAAAAGTTTTTTGGAAAAGAGCTTTACAGTGGATATCAGGTTGGCCACTGCCTTTCACTTAACAATTCCACTTCTGGGACTGTATCCTAAGAAGGTAATCCTAGGTTTGGTAAAAGCTTTATGCTTAAGGTTGCTAACTGCAACGTTATGTATAATAATGGCTAAAAAACAAAGGAAAAAGCTAAATGACCCTTAATAAAAATGATAACTGATGTGTTCCTTCCATGCATAAATATTATGTTGTCACACATGCTGCTTAGGAAAAGATTATAACTGCATGGGGGAAAGGTAGATGATAATGTCAAGAAAAAAAAATCAGGATTAAATATAAATTTCAGCAATAATGACAATGGCAGCTAACATTTACTGCCTTCTGTGCAGCAGGTGTGCATGATTCCAAGCACTTACCAGCCTCATTTAATTATCAAAACTATAGGATGTATACATTATCATCCCCATTTCATGGATAAAGAAACTGAGAGTGAGAGATAAGTGCCAAAAGACACAGAGCTGTAAGGGGTGGGAGAGTCAGAATTAGAACCCAACATGTGTACCACTCTGTAAAGCAAAACGTCCTCCTGTGCCCACAGTCACACCCTCCTCCCACTCCTACCCCCTACCTTCGCCAGATGGTACCCACCTAGTGCTGAACTCCAGAAATCAGAGATAAGCAGGTCCTTTCTGTTGAGAAAAGATGGCATAGTGATGTCTCATCCACTTCAGGGCTACCTAACAGTGACTCTCCTGATCATGACCTGGATGCGCAGAGGATGAAGTGTCCCGTTTATCATAAACCTTACTGAGTGACAGTAGAAGGGCACATGCTGAGCATATCCAGGGCCAGAGCACATACTGCTGGGGCTCAGCACTGTGGAGGAGGTCTCTGATTCTTAGGGACAGGGCCGGTCTATTCCGTATCCGTGGTCCACAACAGAGCTGGCACAGAGTTGCAGCTCAATAAATGGTTGTCAAGTACCCAGATTTAGCTTTAGTTTCCACATTTCTAAAACGGGGTAAGAACTGAACCTATCACAGATAGATTTAGGAGGCATTAAACAAGTTAACAATCTTAGTGCCTGGCACACAGGTACTCAGTAAACAGCCTTTGTTATTATACATAATTCTAAGGGGAAAGTACAAGAAGAGACAAAACCAAGTTTCTGGGATTTCTTTGTTTAACTGTTTTTGCAAACCCAGAACAAAACAAAGTCAACCAGGAATGAAAATGACTGGGACTTGAACCAACATCCATAAGCCAGACAGTGTTTAAGGGTCTCAGAGAGGAGTAGAGAGAACTGAAAAAAATCTGCTCAGAGGCTACTGCATATTCCTCAGAAAGTCAAGGAGAGCTCTAATGTACAGGGGAATGCTGTGTTAACGGGTGTGTGCACAGGTCAGCATGCAGAGTGCTGGGCTCCTCAGGGCAGCACTACTCAGGGCTGAGGTGATGCAGTCACACTCAGGGTTGCTGGGAGAAGCAGGGAGCTTCAGGGGACACTGAAGAAGTTAAGGATATAT
The DNA here is from genome assembly GCA_027257055.1 of Cephalopachus bancanus. Taxonomy (NCBI): domain Eukaryota; kingdom Metazoa; phylum Chordata; class Mammalia; order Primates; family Tarsiidae; genus Cephalopachus; species Cephalopachus bancanus. The sequence goes on along the minus strand of JAPVLO010000261.1, from coordinate 801,928 downwards.
TAACAATATCAAGGGATATAAAAAATGCCTTAAGAGTTCTCCAAACCTGCAGGCACACTCACTCTCATTAGGGCCTTCGAGATCTTAGAAAAAATTGCTGCTGCTTTTTTTCAAGCTCATCCAGCTGGCCAGCAACTTCTTCCTATTCAGAGGTAACCTCTGGGTCACCACTGCCTCTTGACCCTAATTACAGGGAAGAGGAGCACACAAAATTAGTATAATTTCTCTCCCTGTGATGGCCCTTTAGATGCTAAAGCAGTGTTAACTAAAGCTGTTATTTACTGAAACTTACCAGGACTGCAAATAAAGGTAACAATACTGAATAACAATAGTAGGTAACTTTATTTTTTAAAATTTGTTTTATATTTTTTATTTTGTAGAGACAAGGTCTCACTATGTTGCCCAGGCTGGTCTCAAACACCTGGCCTTAAGTGACCCTCCTGCTTCAGCCTCCCAAGGTGCTAGGATTACAGGTGTGATCCACCACAGCTGGCCTTGTAAGTAGGTAACATTTATTGAGTGCTTCCTCTGTGTTAGACACTATGTAATTTCTAAGGCACAGAGCAAAGCATGGGGGGATCTGGGGTGGGATAAGCAACAGAGAGCTGGAAGCACTGGTTTTGGAGTCACAAAAACCTGAGTTTGAAATCTGGTTCCATATACTGACTATGTCTCCTTGAGACTCGGTGAGCTACCAGGTTCCTAGCCATGGCTTCAGCGTTCAGCATTGATAAAGTGTGTAGAATGCTTAAGCCAGTGTCAGGCACATAGCAGCTGCTCCATACACGATGATGATAACAATCACGTGTTCTTGTTGCGTCCCTAGAGTGGGCAATACCAATAATAACCATCACTGGCATAGTATTAATAGCAAACACCGGCACAGCGCTTGCCACGTGTTAGGAAATGGCTTCCATTTACAAATTCACTGAATCCTCAAAACTAACCTATGTATGTACTATTTTTATCCCTAGCTTAAAGATGAGAAAACTGAGGCAGGTGACAAAGTGCCCAAGACAACCTTTATTAAGCGCTTACTATGATCCAGACCTGTAACAAACTCGCTACCTTTGTTAAATCCTCAAATAACCCTTTAAAGGAGTTGCAGTATATCCCCAATTTACAGATGGAGAGACTGAGGCTCAGAGAGTTGCTCATGAACGCGAGGGTTCGATCCAGGGCCGACCCCGCACTCACTCGGCCTCCCGCAGGCGACGAAGTACAACTCCGCTATCAGCGTCGAGCTTCGTCTCGAGCTCCGCCTGGGGACCCGGGGCTGCCGCCTCCCTCCGCCGCGGCCGCCGCCCCGCCGATCGCCTCTTCCGCGGAGCCGCCGTCTGCCAGGGATCCGGCGCTGCCGCCGCCATAGGCCGCTGACGTCACCGGCGCGCGACGCACTGGGTACGTCACCGCCCCGCGCCGGTTTCCAGGAGCTCTAAGGGGCGTAGGCGTGGCGGCGCGTGACCTAGGGCCTCCCGGCCGCGCGCGTAGGTGACGGGTGGTTGTGGCGGGTGCCCGCTGCTGCCCACGTTTCGTGTCCGGAGTCTCGAGTCCCGAGCACTGGGATGCCTAGCTACTCCGGTGGGTGGGCGGCGCTCGCAGACGCGGGGACCCCGAGGGGCGGGACGCCAGCCGAGGGCGTGACCCAGTCCCTCCCCGGGCCACGGTTTCCCGGTACCACTGAGCTGAGGCTAGACGCTTCGCAGAGCCTCCCGCGGTTACCGATCGCCTCCTGAGCCCCGGGGGTTGTGTCCGGCAGCTTTCTGGCTCTTCGCAGCCATCGTTAGTTTCTCTTTTCCAGCCCTGCTGACCCCCTGAGACCACTTCCTACACCGCTTCCTCCGCCGACCCCGGCCTTTGCCGGCCACTTCTCGACTTCCCCGGGTCGTTCCTGTCACTTCCTGGGCTACCAGATCCTTTTCTGATCGCATTCCGACGTCTGCCTCTACCACAGGGCCTCTTCTGGACCTTGCGAGATGCGAGAGAGGACCTCGGCAGTGGAGGGCCCAGGCCTCTGGGAACAGGGAATGGAGGGCTTCAGGCTGCTGTCCTTGGTTCCGGGAACTGAGATGTCCCCTCCACAGGCACACAAGTCTATTTCATAGATGTGATCCAGTGTGATCCAGTAGAGGACCACTCCAAAATATCTAGAGCTGAGAAAAGAGATTTTACAGACCAGTAGGTATTCAGTGGGGTCCTCTAGAGATTAGCAAACTGTATCGTGTTCCTCAGACAGCAGAATGGTGAGCAAGCATTTGAGACCATATTGCTGGGGTCATTCAACTTGGAGAAAGTGGCAGTAGGAATACAGTTTTGAAGTGACCAAGGGATTGTCACATGGAAGGATTACATCTTGTCTTGTGTTATCCTGGAATGTTTTAGGCAGACCCATGATTGGAAGTTACTGGGAGGCAGATTTTGGTTTGGTGGAAAGATAAATTTAATACTATGAACCGCCTATCTTTGGAGGGAGTAAGACAGAGGCAGTCAAGGTAATTTTCGGAGGAAAGTACAAGAGACAAGGATTAAATGGTGCCAGGGTCTCTTCTGACTCTTCTGACTCTGATTCCATGGACACCGAGTTGTCTTTTTCTTGAAGTTGGAAAGCCATTTGTTAAAGTTCTCTTTTTGTCTTTTGGAAATGTGCCCAGCTCTGGAATGCTGCATGTTCAGGTTACTTTGGGGCTGGCAAAGTGACAGTTCCTTAATTTGAGTTCCATTATTAGTACAGTAACCACTTTATTTGTATAGCTGTCCTTAACACCCAAAGGAATTTCACACTAATTACTTAATTTTATCTTCTGTGAAACTTATGGTATGTTTACCATAAGTGTTTGAGAAACTAAGGCCTTTACCCTGAAGTCTCTGCTGTGCCCCCCCCCCTTATTTTGAAGCATCATTGTCACACTTACAGAAAGCTCTTTTGAAAATACCATTTGTTTAATCTTGCTGGGTCACATGCTCTCTCATGGGTTTCTGAAATATCTATTCCTTGTGTTTATTTCAGAGCCAAGGCACTGATGTTTGAACTGAAAGCTTCAAAACGTTGAAAAGAACCTTCAGGATGGCTTTGAACTAGACAGCTAGAAATTCCTTCAGTACACTGCCTCTAGCGCACATCTCCCCCATGGGGTTTTCCTGGAGAGGAGTTTGAAGACAGCCACACTGATGCTCATGGACCCAGGCTAATGGATTTGACTTTTCTGCTTGGCTTCTTTTTATTATTCTCTCTCTGATTGTAAGAGGCATAGAGGTGTTAATGAAACTGAAGGCCTGCAAGGAAGGGAAGTGGCACTTTCATGCCGAATGAAAACTAAGCAAGTGGCAGTTGTAACTGAAAACACTTAAACCTACCACATCCAGATTCACTGGATTGGGGCACAGGGGAACGGTCACAGCTGGGGAGAAAGAAGTGACACTGGCAACAAAACCTAAATAAAGAGAATGAGGACGACTGAAAAGTAGATGGCCACCTCCACTTCCACAGAGACAAAGTCAGCCTCCTGGTGAGTATTGCAGCCTGTCAAGGCCCAGCTCTCCCAGACTGTTGGATGGATCTTTGAGGTTAATTGGAAGTCCCCAGTCAGATTATCTTGATTTTGGGGGGGCGCGGGGGGTTGGGGATCACACTGTCACCAAGGCTAGAGTGCAGTGGCATGATCATCACTCACTGCAACCTCAACTTTCTGGACTCAGGTGATCCTTCTGCCTCAGCCTCTTAAAGTAGCTGGGACTACAGATGTGCAACACTGTGCCTGGCTAATTTTTTTAACTTTTTGTGGAGACTAGGTCTTGCTATGTTGCCCAGGCTGGTCTCAAACTCCTGGACTCAAGCAGTCCTCCTACCTCGGCCTCCCAAATTGCTGAGATTGTAGGCATGAATCATTGCACTTAGCCAGATTGTCTTCATTTTATTAAGAAAATAATTTAAAATACCATTCTCCCCAGAGCAGCTGAATCAAGTCTATGAGCCATTTCCCTCTAAAGCTAATGTGTTTTAACCTTGCAAGTCTCTTGCAATATTTGAACAAGTCTGGCATTGTGATAGATTGTAGAAAAGATAGCCCTGCCCAGATCACATAGCAGCTTTGATAATCATGTGTGCGTGGTAGTCTTCACTTTGCAGAGATGAGGAATGGTTGCAGTTGAGAATTATACCATGAGCAGAGTTTTGGCCAGATTGGCTATTGAAGGGTGTTATTCAATGTTGGCCTGAAACTCAGTTCCCTTCTCAAGCCCAAATGAATGAATTAATCCTTTCTCGTAATTCGCTTCAGTAAACATTAATCGGGGAGATGAAAGTACAAGGCAAAGTTTAACTAGAATTGGAAGGATTTAGTGACTGATTATATATGTGGAAGTCAAAAAGATGAGCCATTCAGAATGACAGCCAAGTTTTCCTTTTTTTTTGAGTTGGAGTCTCACTCTGTCACCCAGACTAGAGTGCAGTGGCCACTCCCAACCACTGCAGCCTCGACCTGCTGGGCTCCAGCGAGCCTTCTGCCTCAGCCTTCCAAGTAGCTAGAACTACAGGCGCACACTACCACGCCCAGCTAATTTTTTTTTTTTTTGAGATGGAGTCTCACTCTGTTGGTCAGACTGGAGTGCAGTGGCCGGGAGTGGCCTCGACCTGCTGGGCTCCGGCGATCCTTCCGCCTCAGCCTTCCAAGCAGCTGGAACTACAGGCGCGTGCTACCACACCCAGCTAATTTTTTATTTATTGTGGAGATGAGGTCTCACTAAGTTAAACAGGCAGGTCTCGAACCCGCGGGCTCAGGCAATCCACTCACCTCAGCCTCCCAAAGGCGTGGGATTACAGGCTGAGCCACCAAGCCTAGCAACAGTCAAGTTTTCTTTTGTGTGCCTGTATGAGCAGGGGTGCTTTCACTCAGGGAGCATGGGGAGAGGAGAGGCAGAGTAAGGGTGGGGTTTCTGAGTTGGCTTTGAAACTTTTTTGAGGCTCTTTGATCTGGGCCTACCCTGCAACCAGTTACACATCTGACCCCAGAACTCAGGAAAGCGAACTGTGCTAGACACCTAGTTGGTGCTTGTCCTCAGGAAGATAAGGCCCTGGAGAGGGCATAGACCCCGAGAAGAGTGCTGGTGACAAAGCAGTCACACCTCTTCCTTATGCTACAGCCTCATAGATGTATTCTCAGAGATCTCAAAGTAAAACCAAACTCCAGCCTTTGGGGAGTTTGCTTTGTGGTTTTTTTTTTTTAGTTAGAGTCTCACTCTGTTGCCCAGACTGGAGTACAGTGGCCGCTTCTGGCCACTGCAGCCTCAACCTGCTGGGCTCTGGTGATCCTTCTGCCTCAGCCTTCCAAGTAGCCGGAACTACAGACGCGCGCTACCACGCCCGGATAATTTTTGATTTATTGTAGAGATGAGGTCTCGCCAAGTTGCCCAGGCTGGTCTCGAACCCGTGGGCTCAGGCAATTCACATACCTCGGCCTCCCAAAGTGCAGGATTACAAGCTGAGCCACCGAACCTGGCCTGCTTTGTGGTCTTAAAGAGGTAATCACTTAATAATATTAAGTAATTATAATTATACTGCAGAGTAGACTCTAGGAGTTTTTAGGAAAGAAGAGAAGGCTATGGGAATCCCAGAAGAAAGAGATTTTTCTGGGCCAAGGGAATTAGCAGAAGGTTAGTGAGGAAGCATGCTTGAGTGATACTTGGTGAGGTTTCGACTGGCAGAGTAGTTCAGTGTTTCTCTGCCAACTCTCATAGGCCCCTGGTTTTCCCATTGTAGACTCACTATCCTGCATTGAAATTGCATGTTTGCTCGTCAAACGCAGAAGCTACGGCAGGCCCTCAGTAAATGTTGGTTCAGTGAATGCATGAATTCCTGGTAGAAGGGCTCTTTCCGGAGATTGTGGGCTCAGCAGTTATGAGGCGTGCATCTAGACAGCCCTAACTTATTTTGTTATCAGAGCCTTAAAAGACAGCATATCAGACCATGTGGTTGTATGGTTAAGGTTCAGTGTTTCAAATAAGAGCAGTCATTGTGGGCGCTTCGGTTTTTCCTCTAGCTACTCATGTCTTTTCAGGCAGATGGTCTGATGGCATATTTTTAGTTTGACTCTCCTGCACTTATGAAATGGTTTTATCTGTTTGTAGCTGCTGAGGTTCCTTCTCCTCTGGGGCCACCAGAAGGCTTTCTGACACAGTAATGAAGCCTCCAAAGGTTGGGAAGGAGGAAGCTGTGTTTTAAATGCCATGATCACTGGATGAAAGGAAACATGGCTCCATTCTGTTCTCTTGCCAGGTTGAATTATTTTTTTCTCTATGATGGCTCCAAGGTAAAGGAAGAAGGAGATCCAACAAGAGCTGGCATTTGTTATTTTTATCCTTCCCAGGTAAGCTGCGTGGTGTTTTATTGTTCAGTGGAGATTGTATTGCCTCTAAGTGGTGACTTTGCAAAAGTGTAGGGTTTAGATTAGGACACTTTTCTTTGGCTAATCCAGACATTTGACATCTTTTCCTGTCTTATTCTTAGTTGTACTGTTTCTTCTTGTTCAGGTCTTAAAAATTTCCAGGCAGCTCAGTTCTTCCATCATCTCTAGCTTTCTGTTTGCATCATGATTTTTTGACTGCTTCCCTCTACCCCCAATTTTTTGATCAGCCCATTTTTTTTTGGAGTGGAGTGCAGTGGCACATTCACAGCCTCTGCAGCCTCAACCTGCTGGGCTCAGGCAGTCCTTCTGCTTCAGCCTTCCAAGTAGCTGGTACTACGGGTGTGCACCACCACGCCTGGCTGTTTTTGATTTATTGTAGTGATGGGGTCTCGCCAAGTTGCCCAGACTTGTCTCGAACCCAGGCGGTCCGGCAATCCTCCCACCTCTGCCTCCCAAAGTGCTTGGATTATAGTTGTGAGCCACCACGTCTGGCCAATAAGCTCCTTTTAAAAAAGGTTTTATTCAAACATATACAGAAGTAAAGAGGAGAGTGTCATGAGCCCTCACGTGCCATCATCAGCTTCAACAGTCCACCAGTTTTGTGTGACCTATCCTAACCTCCTCCTGTCTTCTGGCACAAATTCTAGATTTTGTATTATCTCACCAGTATCAAATAACATCTTTAACTGAAAAGGACATTATTGACTTTAATGTGATTTATTTATCTTTAGAGACAAGGTCTCACTCTGTCATCAAGGCTAGAGTGCAGTGGTACAACTGTAGCTCACTGCAGCTTTGAACTCAAGCTCAAGCAATCCTCTCACCTCAGCCTCCCAAGTAGCAAGAACTACAGGCTTGCATCTCCACGCCCAACTAATTTTTAAAAATTTTTTTGTAGAGATGGAGGTCTTGCTATGTTGCCTAGGGTAATCCTGAACTCCTGGCCTTGAGTGATTCTTCTACCTTGGCCTCCCAAAGCGTTGGGATTACTGGCATGAGCCACTGTGCACAGCCGAGAGACTTTATTTTACTTATTACTACACCTAAAAAAAAAATTAAAAGTATTAGTAATAATAATTCCTTAATATCACCTGATATCCAGATTTTGCCTTATTACCTTGTATATCACTTAGTCTGTCCTTACTTTCTTCTTTCCTTCCATCTCTTTCTCTCTTTTTTCTGATCAGAATCCAAACAATTTTCACAAATTCTATTTGGATGTTTTGTATTTGAAGTCCTTTTTGTAACACTCCTCACCCACCCACCTATGCCATTGAATTATTGAAGAAACCAGGCCATTTGTGTGGTAGACTGTTAGCACATCCCACACTCTGGATTTGGCTGATGTCTTCCTCATGGTGGTGTCATTGAATGTTCTGTCCACTGTATTTTCTTTAAATTAGTAGTAAGACCTAGAACCTGGATAGATTCAAACTCAGTTCTTTCAGGCAAGAGTTCTTTTTTTGAGTCAGAGTCTCATTTTGTCACTCAGGCTGGAGTGCAGTGGCATGATCACAGTTCACCACAGACTCAACTTCCTGGGCTCAGGAGATCCTTCCACCTCAATCTCCCAAGTGGCTGGGACTACAGGCACTCGCCACCATACCCAGTTATTTCTTTTTTTAATTATTTTTGTAGAAATGAGGTTTCACTATGTGTCTTGTCTGATCTTGAACTCTTGGGCTCAAGCAATCCTCTCGCCTTGGCCTCCCAAAATATTGGGATTACAGGAATGAGCTACCATACCCAGCAAACCCTTTATTTATGTATTCATTCATTCATTCATTTATCAATGTTATTTTTTGTGAGTCAGAATCTCTCTGTCACCCAGGATGAGTATAGGGACACAATCATGGCTCACTTCGGCCTTGACCTTCTGGGTGCACGCAATCCTTCTGTCTTAACCTTCTGAGTAGCTGGTACTACACAACCATGCCCGGCTAAATTTTAGATTTTTGCTGTAGAGACAAGGTCTCGCTATGTTTCCCAGGCTGGTCTTGGACTTCTGGGCTTAAACAATCCTCTGGCCTCAGCCTCTCAAAGTGCTGAGATTGTAGACATGAGCCACTGCGCCCAGTGTCTGTCAGTCAAGAATTCTTCATAAGTGGTGTGTACATTTTCGGTTGCATCACATACTGTCTAGCTGTCCCATAATTTCGTTAAGGTTAAGATTGCTTCGGAGATTCTGTATATTCATGTGTGATATGCTCTGCCTTGGATAGTTGGGATTAATCTGGGCCACTCTGGCCACTGTGTGCAGGGGATTTGAATAGGAATGAAAGCTCATGCTTCTGCTCAAGCATGTGTGTATAATCCTCAGAACAAAAATATAGTTCTGTGCAGTCATCTTATGTGTTCACTGTGGGTGTTCGCTAACAGTTTAGTCATCTTGGGCAGGGGTTGGCAAACTTTGTAAAGGCCAGGTAGTAAATATTTTAGCTTTTCGAGCCACAGAAAGTCTCTATCACATATTCTTCTTTGTTGTTACAAGCCTTAAAAGATATAAAAACCATTCTTAGTGCATGGGCCATATAAAAACAGGCAACAGACTGAATTTGGCCTGCAGGCTTCTGTTTGCTCTAAGAAATCCTGCAAGAGTTCAAGAATTTCAGCCTCCTATCTGGAATGTGCCTCTTTCCCACAGACCCTGCTTGACCACCAGGAGTTGCTTTGTGGACAGATTGCTGGAGTTGTCTGCTGCATTTCTGACATTTCTGACTCTCCTCCCACTCTCATTCGTCTCAGGAAACTGAAGTTTGCCGTAAAGGTTGATGGAGATTACCTTTGGGTAAGTTGAAAAGGCAGAATCGGTGCTGAAGTGTGACGATAATGTTTAGATGATGCCTTCTGTGGCTCTGAATTTAGAATCTTCCCCCCACTCATTTGTTGTATTCAGTAATCATCCATGCTTCCTGTAATTCTGTGTAGGTGCCAGCTATAACCGAGTGTTTTCCAGAACGTTTGTAACATATCCTGCATTGCTCATGGCTGCTTTCCCCTTTGTTTTGAAAAACCTGGGGCAACCTGTGGGAATTCTATTTACTCTGTGTTGTGAATGGAGTTTTTATCTCCCATCTTTTCTCTATACTCTCTACACTTGCTGAGTAAGTGACTCAGAAAAAGACATTGATGGATATATGATAGATTTCAAAGAACTCATTTTAAAAAGTACCATATAATCTAAAGTGCTGTTTCTCATGCCTGCACTCATGTCAAGGCTTACTGAGGTGAAGGGATGCTTAAGTGGAATTTTGCCTGTACTACAACATCCTGTGAGTGAAATGATACAAGTGCTACATGTTTGACAGATTTTTTTTTTTTGAGTTGGAGTCTCACTCTTTCACCCAGACTGGAGTGCAGTGGCCGCTCCCGGCCACTGCAGCCTTGACTTGCTGGACTCCGGCGATCCTTCTGCCTCAGGCTTCCGAGTAGCTGGAACTACAGACGCGCGCTATCACGCCTGGCTAATTTTTTTTTACTTATTGCAGAGTTGAGGTCTCGCCAAGTTGCCCAGGCAGCTCTCGAACCCGCGGGCTCAGGCAATCCACTCACCTCAGCCTCCCAAAGCGCTGGGATTACAGGCTGAGCCACTGAGCCTGGCATTGACAGGTTTTTGTCTTGCCATTTATTGTTTGTGAGACCTATCTGTGTTGTTGCATGTACTGGTATTCATTCTTTTTTACTATCAAGCAATATTCCATTGTCTGAATATATCATAGTCAATTTATCCTTTTTTTTTTTTTTTGATCAAGATCTTACTCTGTCATCCAGGCTAGAGTGCAGTTTATGATCATGGCTCACTGCAGCCTCAAACTACTGGGCTCAAGCAGTCCTCTTACTTCAGCCTCCTCCAGTAGCTGGGACTATAGGCATGTGCCACCACGCCTGGCTTTTATTTTCTTGTAGAAATGAGGTTTCAGTATGTTGTCTAGACTGGTCTTGAACTCCTGGCCTCAAGTGATCCTCCCATTTCTGACTCCCAGAGATCTAGAACTGTAGGCATGAGCTACAACATCCAGCCTCTGTTCTTCTTTTGATGGACACCAGAACTGTGTCCAGTTTTGAGCATTGAGAAGACGACTCCTAGGAACAGTCCTTTATAAGTCTTTTTGTGGACATGTTTTTCATTTTTACACTTCTCCTTAATATCCAGACATGGAATCGCTGGGTATAAAGCAGGTGTATGCTGACTTTTTTAGGAAACTGCTAGACCTTTTCTGCAAGTGGTTGTACTATTTTACATTCCCACCAACAATGTATGAGAATTCCAGTTAACTCCATGTCCTTGTCACACATTCATATTGTCAATCTATTTGATTTCAGCCATTCAGCTGGACGTGTTATGGTGTGTTATTGTGGTTTTAATTTGCATTTCCCTAATGACTAATGAAGCTGAGGCCTTTTCATGTGCTTAATGGCCATATATGTCTTCTTTGTGACGTGTCTTTTCCAAGCTTTGCCCATTTTTATTTTTATTTTATTTTATTTTATTTTTTTGAGTTGGCATCTCACTCTGTCACCCAGACTGGAGTGCAGTGGCCACTCCCGGCCACCGCAGCCTCGACCTGCTGGGCTCTGGCGATCCTTCCGCCTCAGCCTTCCAAGTAGCCGGAACTACAGGCATGCGCTACCACGTCCGGCTGATTTTTTGGTTTATTGTAGAGATAAGGTCTCGCTGCCCAGGCGGGTCTCGAACCCGCGGGCTCAGGCAATCCACTCACCTCAGCCTCCCAAAGCCGCGGGATTACAGGCTGAGCCACCAAGCCTGGCTCATTTTTAAAATTAGGTTTTAGGGTTTTTTTCTTTTCTTTCTTTTTGAGTCAGAGTCTCACTTTGTCACCCAGGCTGGAGTGCGGTGGCACACTCATGGCCTCCGCAGCCTCAACCTGCTGGGCTCAGGTTATCCTGCCTCTGCCTTCCAAGTAGCTGGAACTACAGGTATGTGCCACCATGCCCAGTAATTTTTGCTTTGTGATTTATTGTAGAGATGAAGTTTCACAAGTTGCCCAGGCTAATCTTGAACCTATGAGTTCAGGCAATTCTTCTTACCTTGACCTCCCAAAGTGCTGGGATTATAGGTGTGAGCCACTGCACCCACCGAGGTTTTCTTTTTTTATTGCGTTATTGTTCTTTATATATCCTGGATACCAGTTCTTTGTCAGGTAGCTATTTAAAAAATATTTTCTCCTAATTTGTAGCATACCTATTAATTTTCTTGGTGGTATCTTTTGATTAGAAGTTTTTAATTTTAATGGTCTAATTTATCAGTTTCATCTTTTGTGGTTACTATTTTCTGTCTAAGAAACCACTGCCTACCTCATTGAAGGAGATAGTCTTTATTTTTTTGTAAGTTTAGCGTTTAAATTTAGGTCTATAATCTACCTTGGATTATTATTAGTGAATGGTCTGAGTAGAAGTCAAAGATCATTTTTTTCCTTCTGGATATCCAGTTGTTTCAATAGCGTTGTTGAAAAAACATCTTTCCTTTACCTATTGGATCACTATTTTGATGGGGGTGTATTTCGAGTCTTTTCCATTGATCTCTTTGGAGAGTCTATGCGAATATACACTGTTGATTTCTGTAGCTTTATAACACATTGTGAAACCAGGTAGTATACATCCTTCAATCTATTCTTTTTCAAGATAGCTTTGAATATTTTAGGTCTCCATTGTAGAATCAGCTTGTCAGTTTCTAAAGAAAAGCTGGTGATATTATTTAATTTAATTCAATCTGTAGATCACTTTGGGAAGAAGAAAGAACTTCCTATGTGCCAGACTATTGTAAGCACTCAAGTTACATCCACGAATAAAAAAAGATCCTTACCCCATTGTAGCCTACATTCAATAGGGACTTTTTGCATTTGTTTTCTGTTCGGGATTATTTGTTTACATTTTTGATGATTCCCTTTGGAGGTGGATTCCTAGAGGTAGAATTACTGTGTCAAAGAGTATGACCTTTTCTAGGCTCTTTAAACATATGCTCAGATCACTTTCTAGCTCAGCAAGTGTTTGTCTTCTGTAGAACTAAGCACTACACTCAGCATTTTGGAGGTCTAGACCTCTGAGGACACAGTTAGGTCTAGCTCTTGAAGCACTTCATCCAGCTGGAGAGTCAAGAGGGCCATTCAGGAAGTAGTTTGAGTCCTGTCCAGTGTTTGTAATGAAATGCAGGTTAAACATCCAGTGTCCAAGTAACTAACAGTCCCAACAATACAAGGGTCAGCGTTGGCTAGAGTTAATAGAACAGGCATCATGGAGATGCTGGAATCTGTGTTGGGCACTGAAGGGTATGGGTAAGTCTTGGAGAAGTTATCTGGAAAGAAGAGGGCGTTTCAGGTTGGGCAACATGAATAGAGGCCCAAAAAGTACTTGTTCTCCGTGGAGACTAGCATGACTGGAGTGGAGGTGTCGATTCAAGAGGAGTGAAAGATCATTTTTGATGGGACAGTGAAATCTGGTGATGGAGAGACCTGAATGCCAGAATTCTGGGCTTGGACTCAAAGAAAAAGAAAATGTTCTCTTCTTGGCTTCCCTCTTTACAGGGTCTGGGCTGTGCTGTGGAGCTTCCTGATGTCAGCTGCCAGCAGTTTCTGGATCAGCTCATTGGATTCTTTAATTTTTACAATGGACCCATTTCTCTGGCTTACGAGGTATGAGAATAGTGTTGAGGAGTGCCATGTTGGGAATATCAGATTTGGCACTGACAGAATGTAGCTCTTACTCTGGGGTCTGTAATACTTTACATAGACACGTCTTTTCCACTGTGGCAGGGGTTCTTGGAGCCCTTCTCAGATGTCTTTGTGCCCAGTGGTGTAGATCACATTCATTCCAAATGGTTATCCCTGTCTATGATGGTTAGAAAGAGCAGGCCTTCTTGCCACCCTCTCCAGCAGATACCCTGGATCTATGAGGGGGTAGCTTATCAGAGTGTATGGAGGAAGTTCCAAACAGGCCCTCCCTTCTGGCCAGTTTCCTGTGTGAGGAACAGTTTTTGCAGTCTTTGGGGCTCTGACCATAGAGTCTGTCCCTCGGGAATCTCAGATACTGACCTCATGCTGTTTCTGTTTTAGAACCGCTCTCAGGAGGAATTGAGCATGGAGTGGGACACCTTCATTGAACAGATTCTGAAAAACACCAGTGATCTGCATAAGATATTCAATTCTCTCTGGAACTTGGACCGAACTAAAGTAACATTCCCATCCTCCTTATTCATTTCTCTGTAAAGGTGGCACTTCTGACACTTTAAAAATATTCCTTAAAAGAACTGTATCCAGAGAAGTGATGAAATGTGTCACTTCTCAGGCTGTCCTTGTCAGTCCTGCACTTGACTGCATTGCTGCTGCTCATTGGTGGTGTGCTCTGGGGCACGGCAGGTCACCTCTCAGCCTCCCTTCCTTCATCCTTAAGATGGGGTCGGGATCCCTGCCTTCTAAAACTGCCTTAACGATAATACAAGGCCTCAAATGACACCAAGCAGAGCACAAAGGGAATTATTATTTTGCTGATGCCTCAGAAGTATTGAACTCAGTCATCTAAAAGTCCTCTCTTGATATTAATATCATATGATTCTGTTATTCTCAATATCAAAAAAGCCCAACACAAACATTTTGCAGATAAGGTCGCTGTCTCTGAGAATGGTTGGGAAGTGTTTTTGTGTCTCTGAGCTGCCCCTTTTCCATTAGCACTCAGGAAAACCTTGGCTGCTGTGTGGCTGACCCAACCACCTGTGTTGCCCCTGTAGAGGCAACTACCTGAGCAACTCCTATGTCTCACTGCTCTCTGAGTAGTGGCCCTCTAACAATGTGGTGCTGTGACTCAGCCTTTGTGGGGCGTGACGCTGCTGGAGATGGGGAAGGATTTTCTCATTCCTACCAGGAGTTCTTCTTGAAGTTGGCTCCAAAGCTTTATAGAATGGCTGGCTGGGGCTGGGCACCGTCCTGAGGCCATGAGAGAATAGATGTAACGCCGTGTGTCAGCACGGCTCCATTAGCACTGCGTTCTGACAGCTGATGGTCCCCACAGGTTCTGTCTACTGAGTAGGCAGGTGGAAACATAAAGAGCCCGCTGCCTACTGCTGGCCACGCTTGACCAGGTCCAGACGCTTTGCTTGTATTTTTAGGAACTTCCTGGCAACTGGCCCCTCACAAAGAATGTGGAGCTGAGGCACATGTTCCTGAATGAAAGACCCTATGATTTCATTTCATTTATGGAATAGAGTCATGGTGCCTGGTTATACGTCATGTCAGCTCTGTCAGCATAGGGCTGTGCTTCAGAGGGTGGGTGGAGGATGGGTGGGTGGGTTTTACCTGGTGCCATGACCTGCATATAAAGGGTATGTGCTCTTCCTCTGCTGCCTGCTTTCAGCATTGACGGTCAGGGTCTCCTAGGCCATCTACTTTGTCCCCTGTGAACAACCATATGCCATGTTTGCTGCACCTTCCAGCTTCCGGAGAGGGCTCTTTGTTCCAAGAATTTGACATTTTATGGTGTCAGCTGTTCTGGATGTAGAGAGCTAGACTAAGACCCAAGGAAGATATGCCACAGATTTTACTGTGTGACACATCCTCCTTTTCCCTGTCCATTTGTTCTGTGTAACCCTTCCCACCTCCCTTGCTGCTTTTGAACGTGCTGATGGGTGGCATGTCTTTTGCCCTGTGCAGGTGGAGCCCCTGCTGCTGCTGAAAGCAGCCCTCATTCTGCAGACCTGCCAGCGTGCACCCCATGTCCTCGCTGGCTGCATCCTCTACAAAGGACTGTGAGTAGCACCAGACCCCTCTCCTCCAGCCCCCTCCCCCTGCTGCAGAGCTGATCATTGGCCGTCTCTAGAGCATGGTGGGGAGCTCAGTCTCTGGCCAGTTCAAGTGGGCTGGTTTGACAATCTCAGGTAGTTCAGATTGATTTAGGGTATTTACCTGTCTTGGAGAAAGCTGAGAAATTGGTCGTGTTTGTGTTCAGAAAACAGGTACACACAAGGGATCTATGTAATTCTCGGCATGTAGTCATCATCAGTCTACAAGATGCTCATGCACAGCCCCCAGCGCTGTCAGCAGTCCACACTATAAGTCAAGGGGCGTGGAGGGAGCCTGCTATGGCCTTCCTCCTCCTGCTGCCCAGAGGCCCTGGTGCCCTTGCTGTGACTCAGCTCTGCAGAACAGCCTGATGAACCTTTACCCAGGCTCCTTCCAGCCTCTTGGCTGGGTCTATGTTTCGATGGCCTCTATGCTTCTTCATGTAGCTCGAAGACCTCTTCATGAGCCTGAGTGCCTGAGAGCCACTCCATGTCTTCCAGGGCCTCTCTTCCAGAGAGTTTGGTCTCACAGCCCCAGCGGACACAGCTGTTGTGCAGGACCCAGAGCTTCCTGCTGACCAGGTGACTGTGCTGCTGGAGGCGCACTCAGGCTCTTGTGAGAGATCTTGGGCCTGCCAGGCTGGGTTTCAAATCCTGCCTTCTCTTTTTGCCAGCCATGCGGCCTTGGGCGAGTTGCCTCACCTCACATTTCTCTTCTGGGATGTAAAGATCCTTTGTGGAGAATGGAATGGATAACAGAAGTGAAAGGACTGAGCATAGTCCCTGGTGGGCATCATAGCCCTCTTCCCCGTCCCCTGTTCCCATCATGAAGATGGGAGTCCACTGTGGGGCTTTTAAGCTCACCAGTGCCATAGCTGCTGAAGACAACATTTTTTTCCTTTTCTTATTTTGCATTTCTTATATGTATTTAAATTATACAGCTAATGCATGAACATCTTCTCACTGTAAACAAATCAACAGAGAAGCACATCGAGCGTAATGTAAGAGTCTCCCTTCTCTTTTCCTCACTCTTATCCCATCCCACTGTGAGAACTTTGGTGAGCTTCCTTCCATTGCTCTTTCTGTGTGTTTTTACCCACCTGTGCATATACACATATAATGATTTTGTTTATGTCCATGTAAATAGAATCCTGAGGTTCCTCGACCCAGTATGTAGAGATTTCTTTTTTTTTTTTTTTTTGAGTTGGAGTCTCAATCTGTCACCCAGACTGGAGTACAGTGGCCACTCCCGGCCACTGCAGCCTCGACCTGCTGGGCTCTGGCAATCCTTCCGCCTCAGCCTTCCGAGTAGCCGGAATTACAGGCACGCGCTACCACGCCCGGCTAATTTTTTGATTTATTGTAGAGATGAGGTCTCGCCTGCCGAGGCGGGTCTCGAACCCGCAGGCTCAGGCAATCCACTCACCTCAGCCTCCCAAAGGCGCTGGATCACAGGCTGAGCCACCGAGCCCATCTGAGATTTCTTTTTTTTTTTTTTTTGAGTTGGAGTCTCACTCTGTCACCCAGACTGGAGTGCAATAGCACACTCCGGCCACTGCAGCCTCGATCTGCCAGACTCCAGTGATCCTTCAACCTCACCCTTCCAAGTAGCCAGAACTACAGGTGCACACTACCCTGCCTGGCTAATTTTTGATTTTTTGTAGAGCCGAGGGTTCACCAAGTTGGGAGTTTTGAACCTGTGGTGGGAGGCAATCCACTCGCCTCGGCCTCCCAAAGTGCTGGGATTACAGACTGAGCCACCGAGCCCAGCCTAGAGATTTCTTTACTAGTCATATTGGTCCACTGCATTCTTATGAAGGCTACACACTTTTTGGTGTTCTGGCTGTGCTGTGATTTATTTTGACTACTCTTTTGTAGTTTGTTGTTGTTTTTGAGTCAAGGTCTTGCTCTGTTGCCTAGGCTGGAGTGCAGTGATGTGATCACAGCTCACCACAGCCTCTACTCCTAGGCTCAGGAAATCATTCCCCTTCAGCTTCTCAAGTAATTGGGAATACAGGTGTGTGCCACCACGCCTGACCAATTTTGAATTTTTAGTAGAGACAAGGTCTCACTGTATTGCCTGGGCTGGTCTCAAGCTCCTGGGCTCAAGCAGTTCTCCCACCTTGGCCTCTCAAAGTGCATGCGTGAGCCTGGACTATTTAACTACTCTCTTGTTGATGGACGTTTCACCTATTTTTTTTTTAACTTTTTACTTTTTTCCCTGTAGTGAATATTCTTATGCATACATCTTGGTACAAGCCAAGGCTCAGACATTTTAAGTATTAGTAGGAGCTGCCAGAATACCCTCCACAAGGGCTTTCCCAGTTGAAACTCCTAACGGCCATGTCCCTCAGAATCCTCAGCAACACAGGCTGGTCAGCGTCTTTGAAGTTCAGAGTTTTTAGGGTATTTCTTCTCACTGTTCTTGTTTCTGTGTGTGACCCCCTAGGATTGTCAGCACACAGCTCCCACCCTCCCTTACTGCCAAGGTCCTACTCCACCGAGCTGCACCTCAGGATCAGGTATTGTAAAATCCACCTGCGGGGCTGAAATGCTTCACCCAAGTGCCTGTTGCTGCAAACGAGACTGATCCTGAGACAGGAAGAGTCAGGAGCAAGGGGCAGACGTTTACTTAATCTTGTCTGGACCCCAAGTCTGTCTGTGTGGTCTTCCTCAAGAGTGAAGTCTGAAAGAAAATATTTTCTTTTCCCACGTGCAAGGCTTGCATAGTTGGTCTTCAAACCAAGTGGCTCCACGAGAATTTGGCTTTCCACAAGGAGGGTATTTATGTCAAAGAGATGTTAGATGTTTCAGAGACAGACTGTAAAGGATGTGTCTTTAGAAAGACTTAGGAAAACATTTAAGAATACATCCATTTTGTATGTATTTAATTGCTTTTGTAATGAAAAAAGCCATGCATGCTTATTGAGAATAATACTGTCCACAATTGGACTGTCCTGCAGTAAGTACTGCTAACATCTGGCATATTTCCCTCCAGTGATTTTTTTCTTTTGTTTTTTTATTTTCTGTGTATTAAGTTATGGTTTCAATTGTATCACAAGGCTGTCTTTTGACACTTATTAAATCAGCAGGCATTTAAAACGCTGGTGGGGCTATGCCCAACCTTCTTACCCCCTGTTGTTGAGAGTGTCTATTCGAATAGCCTTTCTGGGAAGCAGATAATGAGAGCATTGAAGATCCCTTTATTTTTTATCAGTAATTCACCTTCTAGGAATCTGTTCTAAAGAATGACCCTAACTGCTGGAAAAGAGCTATACTCAAAACTTTACTGTAACAGAATTTATGAAAGTGAAAAAGCAGACACAACTTGCATGTCTAAGGCAGGAGGTAACAGATGTGGCCTGTGGGCCGCCTGCCTACAGATCAAGTTTTGTCAGGCTGCTTTCAAGATACAGCAGCAGCATGGCGTACTGGGACAAAGACCATATGTTCTGCAAAGCCAAAAGTATTTGCTATCTGGCCCTTTCCAGAAAGAGTTTGTTAACCAGTGGTCTAAGATAGGGAAATGATTAGTTTACTATACCATTTTAAGCTTCATAAAATTTTAGTCAGCCATTTTTAAATGGCCAAAGATGTTTAACTGGCATGAATTGCATGTTATTGTTTTCAGCAGAAAGGTAGAATTTTAAGGCCAGGCATGGTGGCTCACATCTCAGCACTTTGGGAGGCGGAGGTGGTAGGATTACTTGAGCCTAGGAGTTCAAGATCCTGGGCAACATAGTGAGACCTTGTCTCTATAAAAAATAAAAAATTTAACCATGCGTGGTGGCATGCAGCTTATAGTCCCCGCTACTCAGGAGGCTGAAGCAGAAGGATCACCTGAGCTCAGGAGGTCAAGGCTGCAATGAGCTGTGGATACGTGTTACTACATTCCAGTCTGGGTGATAGAGCAAGACCTTGACTCAAAAAAAAAAGGAAAGTAGAATTTTATATAGTGTGGTCGCAAAAAATTTGCATAGACCTAAAGAAAAAATTGTCCAATATTAACAGTATTTTCTTGGGGGTGAGGAATTATATATGATTTTCTTTAAAAAATTTTTTTGTCTATAATAAGCTTAGATGTGACTTAGGAAGCTGCAGTGTAAGTTTTGAGGGCAAAAAAGCCATATTTCATGAGAGTGAAAGTCATTTTAGCTAGAAGAGCAGTTTGTATTTGGTTTTAGTGGGTCCTTTTGCGGCCCTCGGGTTGAGATGAAAGATTTTGTTTTATTTTTTGAGAAAACCCCAAGGTTCCTGGCCTTGACTGTGAACCAAAATAAGCAAGAGCAATCTCGTGTAGCATTCTGTTTAGGCCAAATACTTTATAGTGAGGGTCACAGGACTTTCATATTTTTGTTGTGATGGAATTTATGTGAATTCTACATCAGGGGCTGTGGCAGGTGTGGCTATGTTTTAGAATATGAGTTCCTCAAAGGTGTAAAAGAGAACAGGCATCCTTGATTTTATTCCCAGAGGAAAGAGCCTGAGAAAATCAGAACTCCAAGTGTGACGTGAGTGCTGGGGGAGCTCTGCCTTTCAGTCTGTGTGGGCCCCATTCCTTGCCTGGTCCCCACTGTGGTGGGAGCCAACAGCTTGGGGAGCTTCTGTTCCATCTGCTTGGCTCTTAGCATGTGCTTAGGACTAGCTTTTGGGGCCTGGCTAAGTTCTAGGAACAGATGGCCCAGCAAGTTCCTGATGGTTAGGTCAAGAGAACGTAGTACCCAGTGCCAGCTTCTATGTGTGTTTGTTTTCAGAGACTCCCTACAGGAGAGAATGCCCCGCTGGAACGTGGTGAGTAGAGAGGGACACTGTTGCATCTTGAGGATGGCAGTCTTCTATGCTCCTATCCCTTTGCAAGTCATGCGAAAGACTGAGTAGTCTCATATGTTTATTTCCTCTGCTCGTAAGATAAGGAGAATGTACCAGAGTTTTCCATCAGAACCCTAACTGTAAAGCTGGGTGGTTTTGGACACACCTTTCAGACCCTCCTTAACTAAGCATTGTGAGACTGCTTAGACAAGTGCCAGAAGAATGTGATTGGGAGATTAAAGACCCTTTGCAGGATGTGGAGGCGCAGCCAAGGGAATTTTGATTTATTCTAAAGTTAAGTTGGGTCAGACCCCTTAGCTGGAGTACTTTTTCTAACTTATATCTTTTAAATACCACTAACCCTTCCTCCACCAAACATCTCCCTTCTCTACTCCTAGGAGTCATGTTACCTGCAGGGGTTTTCCTCTCTGGGCACAGGAGTTAGGGCTGCAGTTTTGTGGCTTGTGTCTTGGGCTGAGAAATGTGTTCACAGTGCCTCTCTCAGAGCTGGTGTGCGTTGGATGCGTCACCCCAGAGCAGTTATTGCCTCTCTGTCCTCTGACCCAGGGGAGAGCCCTGCCCACGTTGCTTTGCAATTCTAGGAGCACTGTTTCCCCCGAACGTCCAAATCATCCCTGTTTTTGTGACTGAAGAGGAAGCCGCCAGTCTCTATGAGTTCCCGGTGGAGCAGACGCCTAGGTGAGGGAGCTACAGGGGGGTAGCCTTAAACCATACCTCGGGGACCCCTCACTTGGATCGTTAAAACAAGCCCGGTGCTTGCCATCCTTCTGTGATTCCATCCCCCGCCCCCACTTTGTCTTGTAAGAGAGCACCTGGAGCTTGAGTACGTTGCTAAGAGATAGTGTGGTCTCATGGTGAGGTGACACTGGGTTTCACATCCCAGATCTCATTCGTCAGCGATATGGCCGTGGGCAAGTCCCTTCCCTGCCTGAGTCCCAATTTTTTCATCTAAATAATGAACCCAGTAACATCTCTCTCATGGATTTGTCGTAACCACTGAAAATAGTGTGTGTGTAGCATCCAGTATAAAGGTTAGCTCAAAGTAGACTTTCCAAATGTGGGTGACTCTTATTCAGTAGGCTCTGCAATTTTCAGTAGGTGATCCTGGTGTCACTGTATAAAGCCCCAAGGGCCACACCTTGCCTTATTTTTACTGCTGTAGTTTGACCCTGGTAGTATTTTATATACTGTGGTCTCAGGCACTCCTTTGTCAGCAGTGCCTGTGCTTTAGTCCCTGGGGAAGGCCACTTACCCTGCACTCTGTCAATGTGCCCTTCCTTCCGTCTGTCTTATATGCCAGCTTCCCTGCATCTCCAGCCAGACTCCAGGAAAGCTTGGCCCAGCACCCTCCTAAGGGCGGGAGTACATCTGTCTTGGAAGAAAATGCTACCGGGCATGTGGAATCCATGGCCTGGACATTGGCCACCACCCAGGGGCTCACATCCCCTGACGAAGCTTGGCCAAGTGGCAAGGGGGAGAATGGACACTTGTCTGGCTATGATCTGGAGAGCCACGGGCCTGTAGGACTGCACAACACAGCCTGGGACAAGAGTCCTGGCCTCAGTTACTCCCTGGCGAAGGAACCAGCTTTTCCAAAAGAGGACCTGGATTTGTCTGAAATTCACATTCCAGAAGCTCAGGAAGTTGGAATATCCTCAGATCCTTTTGTCTTCCCACATGTGTATGTCCCACATGACAGTGATCCTTGCTGCAAGGGATCTGTCAGTGACTCCAGTAGCCTGGATCTCATGCTGCCTGAGGACTCAGCCATTAGCAGCACACTTTCTCCCTCTGCTCCTGAGATGCTCACCCAGAACAGGGCCCCGGAACAGTGCAAAGACCTTCCTGGCAACAGCAGCCAAGCTCCCGTCTCCAGAGGAGACTCTCTCCCCAGAAGGACCAGCAGGCCCTTGTCATCGCCCTGCTTAGATCCAGAGCAGAGAGGAAATAGGCTTCCTGTTGGGGAGCAAGGCATGGGTCAGTGTGTTGATGGGGTCTGTGAGAGCCACGTAGCCCCTCATCTGGACTACAGTTCGGGCTTGGTCAACTGTCAGGGTGCTAGCCGCTCTGCTGACGGGACAGACTCCAGGCAGACCCCAGCAGAGTCCCACGTGGGACTCATACAGATGAGCCTCTACACGCACAGTGTTAAAGGGCTGGTGCTGTCACTACTGGCCAAGAACCCGTTGCTGGGAGACAGCGCAGCCACAGAGGAGGTGGTGAGTGTCCTTAGACCTTCCCCGGCTGCTCTACAGCCTCCCCCGATCTCCTGCACTGACCAATGGGGAAAGGATGAGGGCTCGACTGTCAACTCTGTGATCCTGGGCAAAACGTCCTTGCTCACGCAATGCTGGTGATGGTAGGACCTGCCTCCATGGGATCTTGTGGGAGTGAGCAAGGGTGAGTCAGCACATAGCACAGCACTGGTACGAAGGCATCCGACAAGTGTCATCCCTCTTCTTCTACTTCTAGTTTCTCAGAGCACAGGCCCTGGAGAGGGAAGATACAAGTGGGAGTCCTGGCTCTGTCCTCTTGCTGTGTGAGCTTGCCCACATGCCTTGCCCCTGAGCCTGATCTCATCAGTGGCATGAGGTGGTAACAGGTCTGTTCAGATGCAGTGAGATGACACAGGTCGACTGCATGCACAGCTATGACTGTGCTGCCCCGGCTGACAGTCTCATTTCCTAGCCTGGGCAGCTCTAGGTCCTGTGTCAGCCAGAAACTACCCTGTAGTGTGTCAGGGCCGGGTTGGGAGTTCCTGGAAACCCTGTGTTTCCCACCATAGTCCCAGCATTGCACCTGATCTGGAGCTCCTTCCTAGAATGCCCGGTACACCTGAAACCCTGACTGGCTCTGGAGGGCTCTTACACCCTTCCAGCCCCTTCCCCGCTCAGAGTGTAAACTGACCTTCCCTGGGGCCTAGGCCTACACCAGAGATTCAGTTGCCATAGTAACAGTCTTGCCTTAGTGAGCAGAGAAAGTGGTGGCAGCAAGAATGGTTGAAATTGCTGCAGGGCAAATCGTGTCCTGGGCTTACCTTGTTTATATTCTTAAATCTCTATTATTCTAAGCTGATCTTATTAGCTTTCAGGGCTTGTGACCCTCCAAAAATGAGCAAGTCACCTTGGAACACAGAAGAGATAAGACTGCTGCACAGCTCCTTGGCGCAGAGCTCCTAGCAAGAGACTGCTCCTCTCTAGAGCTTTCGGGCTTCTCTGTGGTCTTTCCACAGACCCCAGATCACCGAGCTGTGGCTTGTCTGCTTCCTGTGTCACCATAGCTATGAGTGACTTTATCCACTTCCTTCTTAGAACAACATAGGGAGCCGTGATGGCAGGTTACCCATCTCATCTCCCTGATGATGGCTTGTTTTTCTTTTTCTTCTTTTTGGAAACAGGTTCTCGTTCCATAACCCAGGCATTGGGACAATTGTAGCTCACTGCAAACTTGAACTCCTGAGCTTGAACGATTCTCCCACCTCAGCCTCCTGAGTAGCTGGGACTATAGGCACGCGCCACCACACCCAGCTATTTTCTTTACAAAGTTTTTGTAGAGCCAGGGTCTCAATTTGTTGTCCAAGCTGATTCTCCTACTTTGACCTCCCAAAGCACTGGCATTACAGGCCTGAGGCGCCCGTGCCTGGCTAATGCCTTGGTTTTCATGGTCTGTCCTGCACAGTGCTGAGCCTTAGAAATGTCATTTTGAAGGCCCAGTATTTGGATACAGGGTAATGGATATAATACCTTTCTCTTTACCTTTCCTCTAAATGGGGAAAAAGTAGCACAGTCTGTTCTTCGAGGAGATGTATGCTGCATTAGCTGTATGCTAAATACATCTCCTATTTTAGTCAAGCCGCAGAACAGTCCTGAAAGGCAGGTATTATAACTTCATTTCACTGCAAGAGTACAGCCTCGCTGTGGTGAGAAGACCTCATCTGAGTGGCGAGTCCAGGATTCTTGCTTGCTTCCTGTTCTCCTACCCAGCCTCTCTGGCCCCTGACTGCTCTGCCCTTGCCATGATAGGCAGGAAGGGAAGAAAGGGGCCCTGCCTTCTGTGGCTCTGGGTCTGTGGACATATCTCTTGGTGGTTGTTATGACAACAGCCTCCATGGCTTTCATGTAAAGTAGGGCTTGGTGCTGGCTAGGCTCCAGGAAATAGAATGTAGTTTTATGCCAGAAGAAAAGCTAGTCTTTTCTAAAGAGAATAGGGGGTGACTGACTTTGATCAGCCTGCTGGTGTGAGAGCGGGTTTGTTAATTAGAACCCAGAGCTGTCCGTTTTATAATTGGGAGAGCTCTCTTACTGCCTTTTGTCCCAGCCTAGAAGACACTTGCCCTGATTTTGCCTCAGTCCCTCTGCTGCTCTCTAGAAAAGCCAGCCCCTTCCTCCATCGAATGGTCAGCAACACAGTGCAGATGGGACAGTGAGCACAAGCACACCCCCTTTGAAAAGACTTTTTTTTATTATGGCGCATACTGCCAGCGCACCCTTGTGTCATTTTGTCATCTTTCAGTGGATCAGCTTCCACAGGAATGAGGAGCAGGGGGTGGGATGGTGGAAGGAGCCGTGGGGGGAGCAGCGAGGAGCACTGGGATAGGGCTGGGATTGGCTCAGAGGGAGCGAAGCAGACTCCCACCAGGGGGCAGCATAAAGCCACTGATAGTCCACTGCTCAGTACCCAGGTCATCTCACTGACCTTCAGATACAGAGATCAGATCAGATATTCATTGCTGCAATGGGACACTGAGCGGTCTGTGTACAGTAGATGAAGCTTGAAATTAGTGTGAGAGTTTATCCTCAAACGGTTTTCAGAAAAGTACCTCTCCTCTCCCCAACTGGGAAACTGGTGCCTCTAAGTGAACACGTTCTGCTGCTTCTGCAACCTATGGTGCACGTTGGCATTCAAGCCACTTGCTTCAGCGTGGACTAGAAGGCAGAGGGTCCAGGAATTAGCCTCAGCTCTGCGTCTCCTCCAGCTTTTTGGGGGGATCACATTATGTATCAGGGGCTGGCAACTTTTTATGTAAAGGACCAGAAAGCACATATTTTCAGCTATGCACAACTATTCAACACTGCTATTGTAATATGAATATAGTTATAGATAATATGTAAATAAGTGTGGGGCTGTATTTCAATAACACTATTTTTGGACATGAAAATTAGAACTTCATATAATTTTTATGTTGAAACATTATTCTTTTGACTTTCTTCCTCAATTTTATAAAAAAACATAAAAGTCATTCTTGGGTAGTTCTCAGGCTGTACAAAACCAGGCAGTGGGCTGGATTGGTCCACTGGCCATAGTCAAAAATGACTGTCAGTAAAAATGATCCACATGTTGTCTGACATGATATGATGTGATTAACTGTGTACTTATGATTAAGTGATTCTATCTTGAGTGCAAGTTAGGCAGAAGATTCTAGAAGCAGAGTTCAATGCCAATAGGGGAAGCAGGTTTCGGCATGGCTCTTCTATTTCCATCATCCCTTCCTCTGGACACTAGGTCAGGATTGGAGGGATGACTGTTACCAGGTCTCTGAGGTCCAGAAACTTCCCATGAAGCTGTGGCTTGACTTTGTGGTGAATGCGTGTGCATGCCCATGTGTGGGGCATGCTATTATGCTCATCTTTCCTGAGCACATGTCCTTTTACTTAACTCTGCACCCTTGATTTAAACCAAATAGCTCACAGGTGGGCAGTGCTTAGCATTGGATTCATTTATTCATTTGGTAGATATTTATTAAACACCAGAGCTGGTCACTCTACTAGGTACTGGGGATACAAAGATGAGTGCCTAGAATAAAACTGTATGTCATACCTATTGACCTTATTTATTTGTTTATTTTTTGAGTCAGAGTCTCACTGTGCCACCCAGGCTGGAGTGCAGTGGTATGCTCACAGCCACTGCAGCCTCAACTTGCTGGGCTCAGGTGATAGTTCCAAGTAGCTGGAACTACAGGCGTGCGCCACCATGCTCAACTAATATTTTTTATTTATTGTAGAGATGAGGTCTCACCATGTTGCTCGGACTGGTCTTGAACCTGTGGGCTCAGGCAGTCTTCTCGCCTCTGCCTCCCAAAGTGCTGGGATTACATGTATGAGCCACCACACCCGGCCATC
The DNA here is from genome assembly GCA_027257055.1 of Cephalopachus bancanus. NCBI lineage: Eukaryota > Metazoa > Chordata > Mammalia > Primates > Tarsiidae > Cephalopachus > Cephalopachus bancanus. The sequence goes on along the minus strand of JAPVLO010000261.1, from coordinate 775,790 downwards.
TATTGACTTTAAATATAATTTCTAAGACACTGAAATAGAAAAACTAGCTTAATCCCAATACACTACCAAAGATAACACGTAAATGTCATGGCACGCAATCCAGAAGCATTGTTTGCATCTCTGCACTTCTTATGCACACTTGTTTTTCTTACACAGCTGTTGAAAAATAGTGCACAAGGCCGGGTGCAGTGGCTCAGCCTTTAATCCCAGCACCTTGGGATGCCAAGGCAAGAGGATTGCCTGAGCCCTCAGGTTCGAGACCAGCCTGGGCGACTTGGTGAGACCTCGTCTCTACAGTAAATCACAAAAACTAGCCATACGTGGTGGCGTGCATCTGTAGTTCCAGCTACTTGGAAGGCTGAGGCGGAAGAATCGCCTGAGCCCAGCAGGTGGAGGCTGCAGTGGCCGTGAGCGAGGCTGGGCGGCAAGAATGAGTGAGACTCCAATTCAAAAAAAAGAAAAAAATAGTGCACAGACAAATCAACTGTGATCGCTAAAGAGATACCACTTCTTTAATAATTGTTTTCATTTTCTTGACTCTGTAGAGAAAAGCCTTGCCTCAGGGTAGCACTATAGAGTCCTGTATGTGTTACTTCACTTATGTCCACTCAGTAGTCCTGCAATATTCCATTTGCGAATGAGAAAACATGAGGCACAGAAAACTCAGTAACTTTCCCCTGGTCATTTGGCTCAGAAGAGGCAGAGCCCAGATATCCTTCACCTGGGAGCTGTCTGGTGCTTGGGAACAGTGGCCTTCTTATGACTGAAGCAGGCCCAGGAGACCCTGTTTCAAACTGAGCCTATCAGGACAGGTCTGACATACTTAGTAAAGCCCTAAGTGGAGCTTGAAGAATACTGCACAGCCATCAAAGAAGGCTATTGTAGGATACTGAAGGACGAGTTCGTGCTGTATCATCAGGTTAGAAAACTCCTGTCAGTCATTTTTATTTATGGTTTGATCCCATTTTCATTTTATTTTAAAAAATTACACAAAATGGTATAGTTCAGTGTTTTCACCCATACTTAACCTTTCCTCATCTCCTGGGAAGTTTGTAAAAATGCAGGTGGTTGCGCCTCACCTTCCTGACAGCTTTCGTCAGTCAGATTCCTCCTCTGAACCACTGGGCACAGAACACCATTTGACTGACACTTCTCAGTCCTTCCAAGAATGCTGCATAGCCAGGACCATTCTAGTTAACTCATGATGTCCAGTAGGAGATTTTGCTATGCTGGCTGGTAAAAACCAGTAGGGGATAGTCCCATGCCATTCATTTTGTTAAAATATACAGCCCAGTGGGAAAGCCAAGGTGGTGACAATGGCTATTATTGGATGACGAGATGATGGATAATTTTTCTTTGCTTTTTCCTTCTTTTTCAGTTGGGTTTTTGCACAAGTCTATTTTCTGATTTTCCTACACTATAACTCGTAATTTAAAAACATTAGAACATAAGGGTGGAATTTGGTATTTTTCTAAAAACAGGCAAAACTGCTGATCAGAGTCCATTTTGCTAGATCAAGTCAGCACTAAGATGTCTTTTGGATGATGATAAAGTAGGTAAGTCCATGGTGAGATGGAAGGCCTGCCGACGGTCATCCTGTGAACCCATGCCTCTCCTGGCCCTTTTGCAGTACCACAGCAGCTTGGCATCCCTGAACGGGCTGGAAGTTCATCTGAAAGAGACGCTCCCCAGGGACGAGGCTGCCACCATGAGCAGCGGCTACAACTTCATGCATTACGACCGCATTCAGAGCGTGCTGACGGGTAAGGAGCAGGTCAGGAGTGGGGCGCATGTCTACCTCACTCTGCACAGAGCTGTCTGGCCTGCACTGAATTCCCACTCGGTGTAGAATTCACTTGGCCAGCAAGAGAATTAGCTCATTTGTCTTTTTTTTTTTGGTGTTTCCCAACATTTTGAGAGAAACTTACATATGTTCAATTATCTGATAAGGTCTGTCTGAGATCCGTTTGCAGAAACCAGGCACTGCTTGTTGTTGAGGGTGGGCGTGTGCTCTGTCTCATGGTAGTGGCAGTGTCTCCACCTGGGGCATCCACACTCATGGCCTTGAGCTGTGCTTGGGTCTAGTGTTCAGTGCTGGGCTTAGAGGAGTGGTAAACCTTTTACAAGTTCTCTCTTTCTGGAAGCAAACCTGCCACAGGTGGCCACCCCACAGGATCGCCGCTTCCTCCAAGCCGTCAGCCTGATGCATTCTGAGTTTGCCCAGCTGCCCGCATTGTATGAAATGACTGTCAGGTAAGTCTCCCAGGGTTGCTGTCACAGACCTGTTCTCCACAGTCCCACTTACAGGAACCGCGGAGCCAGGGCTGTCTCTTAAGCCCAACTAGGTGAAGAATGTTCTAGCTACTTTACTCAAGGCCTTCCTGTAGCTACTTCTGTTGCTTCCACTCTCATGCCCTCACATGCCATGAACTTTTGGGGTCCCTTTCTGCTGTAGATATTTGGTGCAACAGTGAAGGAACCTAAAGTTCCCCTGTCCTCGTTGCATCTGTTACTGAGAAAGGCAGCTCCTGTCTTCTGTCTCCTGCTGAAATAATATTGTTGTCTTTCCGGTTAGAAAAGCATTACCTGCTCACTATAAAAACATTGAGATGGCCAGACTTGGTGATTCAAACCCAAGCCTGTAATCCCAGCATTTTGGGAGGCAGAGGGTAGGGGATTGCCTGAGCCCGCGGATTTGAGACCCGCCTGGGCAACTTGGTGAGACTTTGTCTCTACAATAAATCAAAAAATTAGCCAGTTGTGGTGTGGTGGCACATGCCTGTGGTTCCAGCTACTTGGAAGACTGAGGCGGAAGGATCGCCTGAGCCCAGCAGGTCAAGGCTGCGGTGGCCGCGAGTGTGCCACTGCACCTCCAGCCTGAGCAACAGAGTGAGATTCCGACTCAAAAAAAAAAAATAATAAATTGAGACTGCTCAGAAATTTATCAAGTAAAACATTTTACTCTCCTTCCTCCCCATCCACACACCCAAGAAATAACCACGCTTACTTGTGTGGTTTTTATTTCTCCAGGTTTTATTGGTTTTGGTTTTGGATTTTTGCATATAAGATATAGACTAGTGACTGGGCTCGGTGGCTCATCCTGTAATCCCAGCACTTTGGGAGGCTGAGGCGAGTGGATTGTCTGAGCCCGCGGATTTGAGACCCGCCTGGGCAACTTGGCGAGACCTCGTCTCTACAATAAATAAAAAAAACTAGCCGGGTGTGGTAGCGCGCGCCTGTAGTTATGGCTACTTGGAAGGCTGAGGCGGAAGGATCTCCAGAGCCCGGCAAGTCGAGGCTGTGGTACAAGTCGAGGCTGCAGTGGCTGGGAGCGTGCCACTGCATTCCAGTCTGGGAGACAGAGTGAGACTCCAACTCAAAAAAAAAAAAAAGATATAGACTAGCAGTATTTTTGTTTTAATTTTTTAAAATAGTCTTCTAGAAAATAGAATCCCACTAATGTGTTGCTTTACAGTTGCTTTTTTCACACTATTACATATCTTGACCACTATGCCAGTAGATATAGATCTATTTATTATTGTAATGTATAGTACTTAACCAACCAAATTCTGTTTTTTTCTCTCTACATGCTTCTCTTATGAAACCGGAAAGGGAGTTTGGGCTTTAGCGATCACTTTATAAAAGCCCTAGTGGTCTGAGACCTGAGAATTCGGTGGCCAAAGGTAGCAGAAAATAAGGCAAGTTAGAGGGTCAGAGGGGAGTGCCTGCTATGTGTACATTAGTCCAGTAGTCCTTGGAGTGATCTGGTCAAGTGCATCTTTTCATCCTCATTTTACAGAGGAGGAAATTAGAACACAACTAGCATAAATGACTTGTCCTAGGGCCACATTTTTATTACATGGCAGGTCCGGGATTTGAACTAGGTCTCTCTGTCTCTTTTTGTTGTTGTTTTGTTTTTTTTGTTTGTTTGTTTTTGAGTTGGAGTCTCACTCTGTCGTCCAGACTGGAGTGCAGTGGCACGCTCCCGGCCACTGCAGCCTCGACCTGCTGGACTCCGGCAATCCTTCCACCTCGGCCTTCCAAGTAGCCGGAACTACAGGCACGCACTACCACGCCCAGCTAGTTTTTTTTGATTTATTGTAGAGATGAGGTCTCGCCAAGTTGCCCGGGCAGGTCTCGAACCCGCGGGCTCAGGTAATTCACTCACCTCGGCCTCCCAAAGTGCGGGATTACAGGCTGAGCCACTGAGCCCGGCCCTCTCTGTCTCTTAAGGGTATGATCTTTCCACACATATTTCAGCTTAAGGGGCAAGTGGGAGGGGTATGGGCTCTGGTCTCAGATGCGTACAGGAGCCTTGGTGGGTGATATGATGGTTCTGATGTCCTGTCACCTGCCACACTAGAGTGCAGTGTTTCTGTTGCCTGGCACTATCTCCAGCTAATATTTCAATATATCTGTCATAAATGTCTCTCCTCTGGCTTTAGTTCACAGCTGCCCCAGGCTGGCAACCTAGATGTGATTTGCATCTACTGGTTTGGAAACTGGTTGTGGGGTGTGTGTGTGTGTGTGTGTGTGTGTGTGTGTGTGTGTGTGTGTGTGTTTTGTGGGAGGTGGAAACAAGTAAAATATCAGTATCTGCTCTACCAACCACCTTGTGGTCCTGCAGTATGTCCACCTTCCTTGGAGCTGAAAGGGGTTTAGTGTTGGGATATGCAGCTCAGGGCATTTGTTGAGAGGTTATTTTAATAACAGTAATAGAAACAACAGCTACCATATCTTAATCACTCACATTTCTACTCATTTAATCTTTTTTGTTTTAACCCTTGGCTGGGCACAGTGGCTTATATCTGTAATCTCAGTACTTTGGGAGACCAAGGCAGGCAGATTGCTTTAGCCCAGGAATTCAAGACCAGTCAGAGCAACATAGTGAGATCTTGTCTCTCTAAAAAAAAAAAAACAACCCAAAATTAGATGTGGTGGTGCTCACCTGTAGTCTCAGCTCCTTGGGAGGCTGAGGTGGAAGAATCACCTGAGCTCAGGAAGTTAAGGCTGCAGTGAGTCATGATCATGCCACTGCACTCCAGCCTGGGCAACAGAGTAAGACTCTGACTCGAAAACAAAAACCTTCAATTAAGGAGGGCACATACTGTTGTCATATTCATTGCATTTATGGAGGACTGGGACTCAGAAAGTTTGAGTAACTTAGCTCAGGACACACAGCTAGGAAGTAATAGGGCTAGGATTAGCACCCAGGTGTATGGCCTCCAGATCTGTGCTTATAGCCACCTAGCCACAGTGCCTCCCCCTTTGGCTGTGAGAAGTGCTTGTCCTGCTGGTCCCATGGGTGGCAGAAGCCACTTGAACTAGCTAGGCCCTTCGAGCCCCTTGAGGTCCAGAAGGAGAAAGCTGTAAGAGGATGAGATTCTCCCCCTCATGGAAGGAAGTATTTGGGTGAGGGGACCCTTAGTGGTCCCTGACTCCACCCCCTCTTACTGGATTTGGGGGAACTCAGGCTCATAAGAAATAGTTGGAGACAGGCAGGATCCAAAAACCAGGGGTCACTTGGCCCCAGAGTTTGTTTTTTCCAGGTGGCTCCTTGCCTAGTACTCTCATGCCTCCCTCTGCTTCTGTGCCCACAGGTTTCCTTTGGCTTCGTCCCATGTCCCACCCCTGTCCCCGTGCTCCCTTCAGTCTGTCCAGCCACTCCCAGTGTGGATAGCAGATTAGACTGCTTCTTGGGACACTGCCATTGCATCGCTATTGCAGGGCAGCGTCAGCTGCCCTCTCTGAGCCTCAGAGTCCTGTGGGACCATCCACCACTACAGAGGCCTGTGTGAGGAATAAGCAGAGACTGTGTACCAAGCATGTTACATTGCGGCTGTCAAGTCAGCATTGTGGGTGCTCAGCTGTTCCTTCATGCAGTGATTATAACTTCAGGCTCTGTGGCTGCAGCCACCGTGGGCAGTCCCACCTTGGACTCTCCCCACATCTTGCAAGTTGAAGGGAAGGAGAGACGGTTATTGGCCTTGAAGCCTGGAACCCAAGTGAGTAAACAGAACCCGGTGCTATGGTTCTGTTTACACACACAGCCTTGGTGTGCTGGGTGCTGTGGCGAGGGGTCTCTGTGTGGTGTGAGACTTGCACCAGCCCCCTTGGACTCTTGTCTTCTTTCCTTCCCCAACAGAAATGCCTCCACAGCTGTATATGCCTGTTGTAACCCCGTCCAGGAAACTTACTTCCAGCAACTGGCACCCACAGCACGGAGCTCTGGCTTCCCGAGTCCTCAGGATGGTGCCTTCAGCCTTGCCGGCAAGGCCAAGCAGAAGCTGCTGAAGCATGGGGTGAACTTGCTGTGACCCATGCCCGTGGTGTCACATTCATCCCAGGAAGGGACTGTGGAAAGAACACCAACAAGGAAGCTGTGCCTTTTTTAATAGAAAAGGTGCTTCTATTTTATTTTTCTTGGAACGTTCCTTTCTTTAGGAATGTAATGATAGTTGAGTTTTTGTTACTCCTTTGCAGATTGGGATGTATCTGGGGGTGGGCAGTTCTTGATAAAGCACTTGACAAAGAACTTTCTGATATTGGTGGTGTTGAGGCCAGGTCGGGCCTTGATTATTCCTGATACCAAAGAGGAGCGGGGTGAGTTTCCCTGTTGTTGTTGACACTTCCTGCTGCTTTTCTCTCCCAGGCTAAACTGGTGCCACATAATTTCAGGTTGGCATTTTTCTAAAACCTGGTTGTCCCTGGTGCAGGGTGTTTGTTCAGCCCCATCAGTAGGCGGTGGTGGGAGGTGTGGCTGCACAGTGAGGAGCTGGGTCTGTCGGCAGGCAGCCCCCACTCCCACCTTCCCTTAGCCTTCTCCAGTGTGCTCCTGGGAGTTCTGGGGAATCAGTTCAGGGACATGTCAGCATGCCAAGACCAACTGGCGTGGTTCTGGATCTGTACTCAGTCTAGGGGCCCCTGCAGTGGGGGCAAGTTTGATAATTCCCAAGGGAGTATGGGCTTTTGAAATCACTTTATAAAAGCCCTGGGGGGCTGAGGCCTAAGATTTCTGTGACATCAGGACCAAACTGTGTGGCTGGTTTCTTTTGAGTGAATGTCCTCAAATAGGCATTTATATGATGTTTTTGGGTAAAAGCAGCACTATTCTTTTCAGTGGTGTCTGCATGAAAGGAAACGACCTTGATTTGTGCATCTCCGGACCGGTATGGTACTTAAAATCTCTGTTCTGTTGCATTATAGTCAGGCATTGTATGATATGGTACAAATTGCTGGATGAAAACATTTATTAAATCCTGACTGAATGTTTATTGGAAATACCTGAGATTCCATTTGAAAATTTTGGTATTAATTTCATGTCAATGAGCTGATACCTGGTGTTATTGCATGGCATCTTTTGTTTGAAATAAGTTTCACAGGGTAAAAAATAAAATAGCCAAAAACACTATTGAGTTCTGAGTAATTATATAGTAACATAATCAAGTGACAAAGTTAAGGAAAGGGTTAAGATACTTGTGTGTGTGTATCTATGTATATATGTGTGTGCATGTGAGTGTGTGTATATATATATATATATATTTTTTTTTTTTTTTTGAGTTGGAGCCTCAGTCTGTCGCCCAGACTGGAGTGCAGTGGCCACTCCCGGCCACCGCAGCCTCGACCTGCTGGGCTCCGGCGATCCTTCCGCCTCAGCCTTCCAAGTAGCTGGAACTACAGGCGCGTGCTACCACGCCTGGCTAATTTTTGATTTATTGTAGAGATGAGGTCTCGCCAAGTTGCCCAGGCGGGTCTCGAACCCGCGGGCTCAGGCAGTCCACTCACCTCAACCTCCCAAAGGCGCGGGATTACAGGCTGAGCCACCGAACCTGGCTTGTATATATATTTTTAACATAGACACATCTCTGTGTTCCCTCCTTGGATTCCATGTGGCCAGGTGAGGGTGGTCTGTCTGCAAGGGTGGTGGGCCACGGCAGTGAGCACCGGCTTCAGTGTGGCTGGTCCAGTGCACCAGGCCCGTGTTACCCTTTCTTTTCTCTCTCTGGGGTCCCTCGTGGCTCTGGTTGGCCACAGAGAGTGACCATCTCCCTTGAGGAGGAGGAGCCTACCTCAAGCTAGGATCACTGTATGTTGCCTGACTCGCCTCCTGTATCCTCCAAGAAAACATTCATGAGAAGTTCTTGGAGCTGCAGCTCCAAGAAGCCCCTGCAACACCTCACCTTGTCTTTGACTGGTGACTCCCAGTCAGACCAGAGAAGACAACTTCATAATGTCATTGGTATTGCAAACCTTTTTCCAGTCTCCACCAATATGGAACCTTATGGATCCTGTCTCCGTGTATTGAAAAGGACCCCCTAGTCTGCTTAACTCAGAGTCAAGTCCTGAAACGTGCACAGCTCCTTCCTTGCCTTCTTTAGTCCTGCCTGGTGTCTGCACTGGAGGCTCCACTCGTGCCCTCAGAGCCCCCGGGCTCAGTAGCTGTAGCGGCATCTCCAGATTTGGTGACTGGCCAGAGGCTGCTGGAAAAGGAAGGCTCTGCCCTTTGACTTCCTGTTCCAGCATTCCAGAGGCTCTGGGGTTCTCAGGACATGGTTTATTCACAGCCCTAGACTCCTACCCTCTGAACAAGCTTCTGCACAGAGCACAGGCCCAGGGGGGTCATGGCAACAACTGCCTGCTGGAGCGAGCACCATGCCCTCCCATGGCCGCAGTTCCCAAGGGAAGGCAGCATTTGCAGCACAGTCTGTCCGCCCTAGGTTCATAGTTGACACTCAGTGTGCCACTGCCCACAATCCAGGACCGCAGACTCTACTGACCCTCCATAGACAGCAGGGAGGAGAGGAAGGGAAAGGCTGGGTTTTGGGTCAGTCCCTGGCAGCCATCTGCCACCTATGAACTGTGAAGATAAAGTTCCCATGAGTGATTAATAGTGGCAAGCAGACTCCCACTGGGAAAGGACCTCTGTTCCCCAGGGGAATGTTTGAGCCTAGTCCAACTGCTGCCTCTCCTGGAGGGAAGCACCTAGCCATATCTCACCTCCACAGGGACAAGGACAGCAACTGTGGTAGCAGGTGGAGACGGGGTCTTTGTTGACGTCACCTTCCTGGTGTCTGTCTTGCATATTTAATCACATTGAAGGTCCTTTCCAGTGTGGCTAAGATGCTCTTCCCATACCCTCCAGTTACTGCATTCCTGACACCCTGTCCTGCCAGGAGTAGGTTTGTCGCAACCAGGCCTTCTCTGGTACGAGCCTCCTTGTAACAGGCCACAGGCCTGCAGGACCCCAAAGACAGCAGGTCCCCATCCCTAGAACCTGTGGATGTTACCTGTGTGATACAGTTTTTGCAGGCATGATGGAGAGAAGGATCTTGAGATGGAGAGATAATCCCAGATTATCCAAGTGGGCCCTACACGCCATCACAGGTGTGCTTATAAGATAGAGGCAGAGGGAGGTTACTCGGGAGAAGCCACGGGAAGATGGAGGCAAAGGCTGGAGGGATGCAGTCACTGTCAAGGAACTGCGGCAGCCACCAGACGCCAGGGAAGGCAAGAAGGGACGGGTGCTGTCTGGCGCCTGCGGAGAGAGTGGGACTCTGTCAACACATTGAATTGAGTCCTGTGAGACTGATTTTGGACTTCTGGCCTCCAGAACTCTGAGATGATACATTTCTGTTGTTTTAAGCCACCAAGCATGTGGTCATTTGTCACAGCAGCCACAGGAAAGGATCCCATCCACCCACACACTTGAGGTGTGTCCTTGTGATTCCAAGCTCCTGCTCAGGGCACTGTGGAGTAGCCAGGGCAGAGGGGAGCCTTTAAGCAGGGAAGTGACTGGAGCTGGTTCTCATTGGGAAGGTCCCAGTTCCTGAGTGGGGGCAGGAGTGGACAGCACTAGATGGCGTGGCCGTCCAGATGGGAAGGGGAGTGGCTTGTGGCAGGAAGGAGGCGGGGCCGTGGACAGATGTGAGGAATGAGTCCTCAGGAGACTTGAGCATGGGTGAGGTTGGGGTGGTGAGAGGGCCATGCCTGCTTTGGGACAGATGCTGCCTTCATGTGGAGAAGGCAGCTGGGGGTCCCCACCCTGAAGGAGCCCTCGCAAGAGCAAGCGGGAGCCCACGCTGGGCCTGACCGTGTGAAGATCGCGTGCATCACCGCCTTACGCGAACACACACGCGTACCTGCCCCCAGCCCTCAAACCACTGCTGCTCCCGGGAAGAGGCAGCAGGAGGGCACGGCACCAGTCCCCTGCTGAGCTTCTCGATTCTACCTGCCACTGGGCCCTTCTGAGGATCCCAGGGAGGGCAGGATGTGAGACCATGCTCAGCCTCCCAGCTTAGGAATAAAACATACTCGAGATCTTTTTCTTAGAAACAGATTCACTGAGTTTGGGAGGCTAAAGGTGAACGTTCTGAGGGCTTCAAGGGAAAAAGGACATCTCTCTTTGTTTGGGATCCCAAGATCTAAACTCAGCTGTACTTCCGAGAATAAAGCCCAGGGTGCTTTGCGAGCCCTGTCGCAAGCCCAGAGGCTGCTTTCTGACTGCCTGTGCAGGCTAGCATCTGAGTTGAGCGGCAGCCCTCACCCCTGCCCTGCCTTCCACCAGATGAGCCAAGCGCCCCAGGGAAAGAAAGGGCCTGGGAACCTGGCCGCTGAGCCCAGCAGGGCCTGTGGGCAGAGGAGGGTGAGGCAGGCCAGCTCCTGTGGGTGCTGCTGTGAAGGCACTGTGTGCATCCTCCCTACGCCCCAGGCCGAGCTGGTTCCTGCAGCCACAGCTGGAGCATGTGGCTGTGGTGTCAGAGCTGGGTTCGGATCACAGCTCTGCAGCATATTGCTGTGGGAGCTGGGGCATGTCACTTCATTTCTCTAAACCTCAGTGGCCTCTCCTTTAAAATGGAGAGAAGAAGAAAATGTACATAAGGGCTCAGTCTATGGTGAGCCCTCAGCAAACAGAGTTCCATACTGTGTGTCCTGAGCAACTGGCCGCCCCAGGGGGTCCCTCCACATGCCAGGGAGAGCATGGCCTGAATGTGTGTCCAGACCACAGAAGACACCTGGATTCCTGGCTTCCCATGCCAGCCCACCCTTCAGCTGACCACGTGACCTTGCTCATGTCCACTGCCCACTCGCACTGAGCCTTCTCATGTGTTTGTGCACATAACCATTCCCATCCCTGCTTTCCCCAGTGTGATGTGTGGGAAGGAACCTCCTAGGCTGCAGAGTACTCTGTGCTCAAAGCAGCAAGTACCCTCACCTTGAACTTGGGGGTGGCTAATGCATGGAAGAGGGGAGGAGTGGGAAGGGCAGGTACCAACAAGTTAGAACCAACGTGCATGCCTGGGAAGGAGGCGGAAAGTAAATCAGTCCCCGTGTGTGCTGCCTCCTGGCTCCTAATGCTACAATCTGCTTGAGTATTTTCTCTGCCATCTGTCAGCAGCTCTAAAATATGTGGCCTTATTCTGTCCTGTTCCCTGTGTTTACATCTGGTTAGCAAGATTCAGCTGGGGAGGTAAATGTTATGGAAGGCAGCAGGCACGATGGGCCTCACAACAGCACTTCTGCTTAACTTTTGCTACTCACATTTATACTTTCATTTTTATTTTTTTGAGTCAGGATCTCACTCTGTGGCCCCGGCTGGAGTGCAGTGGCATGATCACGGCTCACTGAAGCCTTGATCTCCTGGACTCAGGTGATCCTCCTACCTCAGCCTCCTGAGTAGCTTGGACTACAAGCATGCGCCAACACACCCAGTTCATTTTTTTTTTGTTAGAGACAAAGTCTCGCTAAGTTGTCCAGGCTGGTCTCAAACTCCTGGGCGCAAGTGATTCTTCCACCTCAGCCTCCCAAAGTGCTGGGATTACAGGCATGAGCCACCGTGTCTGGCCCATATTTTCATTTAAAAAATAAAAAAAAAAACTGTATATGTAACACCTCTTTTCCACCCAGAACTTGATACAACAGTATTGCATCTATACCTCACTCAAAGCACACGGGGTGGATTAGGACTTTTTGGTGGCAAGGGATAGAAACAACAACTCACACTTAGCTTAAGAATAAAAGGGAGTTTATTGATTTTTGTGATGAAAAGTCCAGAGGTAGGGATGGTTTCAGGCAGGGCTGTGTTCAGGGCTCACATGGTCTCCACAAGGTGGCCCCCTTGCCTCTGTGGGTTTCACTTAGGTTTTCTTTCCACTAGACCCCTCCCCACCCCACCCCACCCCATGAAAAGGGGCCTTTTTCAGTGGTCTCAACAGGAGAACTCGGATCATGTGCCCAGCGCTGACCCAGTCTCTGAGTGGCCAGGAGTTTGGAAGGCTCTGATTGGTGTGGTCTGGCTCACTGGCTCAGCCCTGCAGCTGAGACTGGGTCAGGTCCCGGAGACCCCAGGACTGAGCACAGGAATGTGATGATCTTGCAAGGGGCTCATCAGGGTACTGTTGGCCAGCAAGAGTTGACAATGGCTGTCCTCTTGAGACTCAGGGTAGGTGGCCTGCCCTGTGTCACACAGGGGCATGGCCCACATGCTACTGTCCAGCCGGCTGGCTCCATGGACCTCCTCACGCCTACTGCTCAGAGCAGCGGCCACAGCCCCAGCTGCACATCAGAATCACAACAGGAAACGAGCTTGAAAAATACCCATGCCTGGGCCCCACTCCCAGAACAAAGAAATGAGATGCTTGGGGATGGTACGTGGGCTTTAGTATTTCTCAAAAGCTCCCGGGTGATCGTGCTGTGCCACCAAGTCAAGAACCAGAGGATCAGAGGTCCTCTTCCTTCCCCCCCATGGTACAGCCCTCAGCGTTACAAGTTGGGTTGCCAGAAAATCCAGGTGACTCTTTGGTGATGAGCAGGTGCGTGGGAGGAGGGTCGGGATCAGGAGAGCTGGGGTGTGACCCTATGCAGAGAAGAGCTGGCCTGGCCTTGTCTGCACGGTGTGAGGGCAGCTGGAAGCAAATCCAGGCTGTCTCGGCAGAAGGAGATTCTGCTTGCAGCTGAGCCCGGCTGGCTCCCCTTTCTCACCTTGAGCGTCCCTAGCTACAGCATGTAAATTAGTTTAGCAGTTGTCCAGCTGGTAGTGCACACTCAGGAGGGTGAGAAACCGAGGCCCCAGGCGAGAGGCACTTCCCTTCCGTCGTGTGACAGTGAGGTGGGACAAGCCCTGTGTGCAAACTCAAGTTGCTGCTGGCCTCCAGAGTCCCTTCTCCCTCTCCTAGGACCAGAGGAAGAAGTTAAACGTGTAGCTGCTGAGGGGCATGCTCCTCCCTGTGATCAGACACAGGCAATGGAAAGAAACCGCTGGCCCCATGGCCACATCTGCTGGCCTGAGGTGACCACCCACCTCTTCCTTATGCCGTCCTGCCTCTCCACCTGGTTCTCTAAAGCGGAAAGGGAGCCCACGTTGCTGGCAAGCGCCCTTGGTAGGCCAGGGCTTGTCTCTACAGAGGGGCAGATTGAGGCCACCAGAGGCATCAGGACTCGCTCCAGGTCACAAGGCAGCAAATTCCTAGTGCTGGATCCTCAGCCTTCCCAAAGCCGAGTCCTTGCCTGTCACCCTGCGTGATACCTACAGTTCCTCAATGTACCGTGGATGTCTCATGTCCCCACCCACACCCAATGTTTTACAAATACACTTTGCTTCATTCACTACCCATGATCAGTTTTAGTGTCCCGCCTGTCACTGTGACATGACTCAGAGCACAAGGACCCCGGAGTCACACACGTGCCCCTCAGGGCTTCTGCCCAGCACATCTTGACAGACGACTGCAGCAATCACTCTGGTTTTCAGCAAGATCCTTTATTTATCTTCTGTTCCTCAACCATGTCACATGAGCACAGGTGGCCATTGTGCTACATGTGTGGGCTGTTGGCTTTGTAAACGTAGGGCAGTCAGGATGTAGAAATCATGCACCTCAAGTGATTCTGTAACAAGGCAATGAGTACAAAGACTTCAGGTATGTTTCAATTTCTGCCTCTTCCTGCATTCTCATCACTGACATTAAATATCTGTGTAGACATTTTACTCCAGCGTAGACATGTTCTCTGTGCACACTTGCTAGTGGTTACCTAGCGCATTTTGCATTGTGTTTACTTTGGACAGCTGTACCTCACAGAAGCTGCTGGTTTCCATTCCGATCTAAACACTGGACCTGACCTATGACTGGCTGTATATTCCAGACCACACCCTGGCCTTATACATTGGACACTGTCCATAACGCATTATTCAAAAAGGCTCTCAGTATGGCTGGCTGGCAGCATATTCACATATCTGTGCACATAGGCTGTTTGCAGACTGAGGCCTCAAGCTGACCTCCTGGTGCTGTCTCCTCTGGGAAGAGAGCTGCATGTTCTTCACAGGAGGCCAGAAAGCCAGCACAGTGACCATGGGTCCTTTGGGTTTGTAGGTCCTCCCTGTGTCCTTACTGACACCCTGACTCGGGTCACTGTCACTCAGTGCACATCTTTGTGCAGTAACAGAAACTCAGGGCCGACTCTTTCACTAGCTCTGAGTCTAGTGTTTGAACTTTTACATATAGACAAATAAATGAAAAAAATCATAGGCAGCAGAACTCCAAAGCAAAACAGACACTTTGGCCAGATCTATGATTCCAGGTCTGCCAGAGAAAGGCTTTTTCAGAATGTCCCTGGAGGAGTGAGGACTTATCCCACCAGCGCTCCTGCCAGCCAGCCTACGTGGTCTTAACGTTCATCACCTCGGACTCAAAACCGCTGCACTGGCAATCTTCCAGCCTGGTTTGGCAGTAGGGCTTCTGTAGGCAGTGAGGTAAGTGGATCCCACATTCTATGGCTGACCCGTGTGAGCCGCAGTGTGGCTGTCTTTCAGCTCTGTAGGAAAGTGGTGTTTCAAGAACAGCCTCGCCCTACCAGTCGAAGGCTTTTGTCATCAGGGACCTGATGGGTGAGGGTGAGCGATGGTGACAGGTTCCCTGGCCTGGACGCTGTGCACCACCCCATCATGTCTGGCAGCCTCTCTACCAGCGACTGAAGCCGGCCAGGTGTGGGGTTGCAGGCCCTCCCCCTGCCCTGAGGTGGCTGAAGGGTCCCCTGTGTGCCAGCATCAGAGGCCAAGGTCTCCTGCTCTCTGATTTGCAGTTTCCAGTTTAGTTTTGTTTTCTTCTTTCAAGATGACCACAAGAAGTTTTGCATTTTTACATTCAGACAAGTAACCATTCAGTTACTCTCTTTCAGAGCACTGAAAAAACAGAGTAGCAACATAACACAGACTTACAAGGGCACCAAGTCTCTGGTCACAGAGTCAAAGGAATGCACTATTAGGCCAGAAAGGAATCTCAGAAGCAAATGATGGGGAGGAAAAAAAAACCTAAGGAAATACAAGCTGAAAAGTGTCCATTTACAATAACCAAAGGAAAGAGGGACTCAACATGGTACAAAACCCCCAATGAGAGCTCTCTGTGGAGGCAGGTTTCTGAGTGTGGAATCGCAGCATGGCGGGGCTGGACTGTGCTGCAGTCCGCCCAGGCTTGCCTCGGCCCCTCTCGCCGGCTCCAGCAGTCTAAGTTCTCTCATCGTCCTGGAGCAAAGATGAAATCGAGTGCCTGCCGCTCAGCAGCTGCAACGTTCGGATGCCACAGATCCACCATGAAAACCACCCGAGGGCCGTCCTCTGCTGAACCTGGGGGGAGGGAGGGCAACAGGAGGGGCTCAGTCCACCCCGGAACAAGGACCCCCCAAAGCTGGACTACACAGGCACCACTGGGGCATCCTGCCCCTTGACTGGAACCAGAAGTCCTCCTTCTATCACGAATGTAAGCACAGCTGCATGAGGGTCTGAGCAGATGGACAAGAGCAGACAGGAGCTGGAGGTAGGGATGGCTAGTCAGAGCACAGAGAATTGTCAGAGCAGGGACACAACTCCACATGACACTGTCATGGTGGGTAAGAGGCATCAGACATCTGTCAAAACCCACAGGATGTGCAATGCCAAGAGTGACCCCTAATGCAAACTCTGGAGCTTAGGTGATAATCATGTGTCAATATCGGTTGATGAGTTGTAACCAAGAGGGGACGCTGTATATAGTGGGGGCGGGTGACATAAGGGGCCTGCTTTCTACTTCTCAATTCTTCTAGAAGCCTATTAATAAAACTACTCTAAAAAATAAAGTACAAGAAAAATCACGTGGGAAAGTGACCACTCACCTTCATGGAACGCGGTGTGCAGGAAAGAGTCATCAAAGAGCAGACAGCGCCCTTCCGCCCAGCACTGAGGCTCTCCCCCCACTACCAGCTCACAGCCATTTGGGGTTTTCAGACCTCGTGGAAAGAAGAGAGAAAGCGTGAAGGCAGGCAGATTCAGGGAAGGCCAGGAGGCAAGGAGTGGTCTGTTTTGGTGGGAGCTTTCAACTTTCAAGGCACCCGACCTTCTGCCTCACGTTCCCAGGGCCCGTGCTATGCTCAGAATGTCTGTGTCCCCACGAAGTTCATGTGTTGAAACCTAAACCCAGGGTGATGTTGTTAGGAGGTGGGCCAGGGAGGTGACCAGGGCATAAAGGCCCAGCCTCACGAATGGGATCAGGGCCCTTAGGAAACAGGCCCAAGGGTGCTCATTCACCTCCTTCAATCAGGAGAGGCACAGTGAGGAGGCACCATTTGTGAACCAGAAGTGGACCCTCACCACACCCCGAGTCTGTTGGTGCCTTGATCTTGGACTTCCTGCCTCAGTACTGTGAGCAACACGTCTGCTGTTTATCTAAGCCACCACTTAGATCCTCACTGTGCTCTTGGCGAAAGCTCAGTCCTTCATTGGCTTCATCTATTCTAGATCATGGAGTCCTCTGATTAAAGCCACAGACCAAGGCCTGCATTGCCCTTTTGAGACTCCTGAAGCCCAGCTATGGGACCCCTAGAAATCGAGGGAGGCTAGGTTTAGAACCCTGCACTGCCCAGTAACTGTGTTTACTATAGACAGGCCTCTGGGGCTACTTTCTTTGCAAGTAAAAGTGCAAAGGCTCAGAGTATTCTCCTCTCCCTGTAAATTCATTTTGAGGCCGGAGGTTTGCATGGTCTTAGTCTAAGTTCTCATTCTCAGGAACTGGAGGATGCCTCTAAGGGAAATGCCTGTGCTTCAAGAGGAAACAGGTCGACACCTTTGTAAGGAGCCACAGGCTCGAACTGTGGTAGTGAGGCCCCGGCTGGGGTAGTGTCATCCAGGAGGGTGGGCCTCCGTGCCCCGTGCACGGCATGTGTGTACCCCCGTGCCCCGCTTGCAATCCAACGGTTTGAGGGCCCCCATCACTCCTCAGTGTCTGTACACAGAGGTGCCACTGCCACTGTCTAATGACTGAAGAAGGGGTCAGAGTAACCTGACAGCTCTCAGAAGAATGACCCAGGGGCAGTGGAGCCCTGGAAGAGGGGTGGGGACAGTGGTGGTCTCGTCTGTGTTCAGTGACTCACTGTGACAATGACCCTGGGCTAGCTGGCATTTCCCCTCTGATTTAATATCCTTTATGACAAAAATGAAGCAGCTTTCTCTCCAGCAGCCATAGTATTTTAATGCACTCTTTCACCCAGAAATAATGCCTCCAGGAAGCATGGACAGGGTCATAATTCAAATGAAGAGGGAATATGGAGGAGAAGGAAGGACAGTGGACCTGGGGATAGACACTGGCTCTGACCCTTATGTACTGTGTGACTCTGGGCAAGTCACTCAGCCTCTCTGAGCCATCCCCTCCTCATCTGTAAAGAGGGGTCATTTACATGAACCTTCCAGGGCTGCTATGCAACCTTTGTCCTTGTTACCAAGAACTGAAGACTCACTGTGTCTTCCTCCTCAGGTTTGTGGTAAATAAACACTTTACAGACATCGTGTCACCCACTTTCCAGACAGAGCGACTGAGAAGTTACGTGCTCTGGTGAAAAGTTACTTGCTAAGCTGAGGCTGTCTGGCTCTAAAAAGCAGGCTCTCGTAAGACTGGACGCTGTGATACAAATGCTGGTTATTACGGTATTAGCAATGGTATTATAGTGACTGCTGCCTGTCTTGGAGTTAATAAGCTTCAACTCTCAGTAGTACATTTCATCAGATCAATTGAGAATGTCCAGCCCGACTGGAACCCAGACTTCCCGCTATGGCCAACAACAGCTTGAGAGTTGGGTTGTGAGGCCAGCCCAGGTGGAGGGCGCCCTAGGCCACGTCTGCCTTTGGTGTGCGCCCTTGCTGGCTGGTTCTGGTGGAGAAGGTCTTTAGGAATAGGGAATTCTCCGCAGGGACAGCCATCCCAGGGGTTTCACAAAGCGGCTCCCCTTTCTCTGGGTCACTAAATGACTCACTGCCATACGCCATGGTGCAATTGAAAAGCGACCTTGACTGCCAGCTTGACACCCTGCTGTTTCCTGTCCTCTGCTGCTCACTTCATCCGCTCCAGGCTTCCAGTGGTCCCCCATTCCTGCCTGTTGCCCACTAACCAGCTTAGCTGGCAGAAATGATCAATACTTCCCAAAACGGAGCACTCAAGTAGCTCTTGGGGAAAGAGTCAGGCCCCGCTCCTGGCCTTGGACAGTCCCACAAGGGCCAGCCTCCTCCGGGCTGGCAGCTCTGTCCCCATCAACCCCCAGAGGAAGGAGGATGGAGAAAGAGCCCTGTCTACCAGTGGCCTCCATGCCAGGTAGCTGGTGCTCAGCACACAGAGTGGGCAAGGTGAACACGATGACCCACTGACACCACCCAGCTGGGCCCCTGGAAATCTGACGACACATGCACAGAAGAACAAGAGTTCAGCTGTGCTTATGTAGCCAGAATTGGCTGGACACACTCCTGTGTTTTCATGCGATGTTTGCTGGGAGTTTGCAACAGTGCAGCTGAAACATCCCAGCCCCATACAGGACGCTGCCTGATGGGTGGGCCCAGAGCTGTCCCGCCATCCCGGGTCCCAGCTGATGCCACCTCCAAAGGCAGCTCACGGCAGGGCTCAGCAAATGTGTTCCAAACAGGTTGTGCAAACCAGGAGAGTGGCTGGAGCATCAGTGGTCCACAGGGCCAACTGCCTTAGTCCTAGCTCAGACAGAAGGCAGACGAAGAGGACACCGGGCGGCTTCTCAGGACACAGTTCCAGAACTGTAGGCACCTCCACCTTCAGCCAGGTAGGCGGCAGAGGTGTGGCTACAGGGACCTACTAGGCTTATCCTGCTTCTGACCCCATTTTCTAGACGCCCTTTCTGTCAACATACAAGGTCATGTGACTCCAACACTTTGTTTCCTTCCTGGGTGGCTATTCATGTGGGCATGGCAGTGTAAAGAGGGAAATGCTGAGGAAACCCAGCCAGGGAGCTCGCCTGGGCTGTGGAGAACAACCACACCGCAGTGGGATGTCATTCAAAAAGGTTTCCTGCCATCCACGGGAACATGGAGGGTCCACTTTTTCTGTCAAGTACCTGGCGAGGCTGAAAAGAGAATGACAGGCCACAGCAAGGGCCCGTGTGGGCGTGATCCGCTCACCCACACGCATGGGGTATGGTGGTGATGCGCACGACAGACACAGCCCACAGGAGGCAGACCCCACACCTTCCCTGTCACCAGCCCTTCCTACTCAACACACCTGCTCTGGGCTCTACACACCAGTCCTCAAATGCCCTTCCCCACGTGTCATTCTGAAGCTTTAAAAACACTGAGGAAGGGAAAACTTTCAAAAGAAAAGCAGCCTTCCCCTTTGCCATGGCCTCCATCCCTAAGCCCAGCCTCGAGGCCCACTGGTGTCCGCTCCCACCAACCTGTCCAACCTCAGCCCACACCACTGGTCTCCCCCAACTCCCAGGGGAAGACTGCTCTCCTGTGCTCCACCGTGGCAGTGCAAGTCAATCCTCCAGGGTCAGACCCATCGCCCCAGAGCACCCTGTCTGCAGCCCTTGTGGTTCTGGTCTCTGAGTGCGCTTGGGGCCCTGCACGGCGGCCTCACTGATCATGGCCATCAGGTGGACTCTCTCTCACCACTGAGAGGAATTCTCGGCCCGGCCTGCCATGCACCTGACACTTAAGACTTCTGTTCCTCCAGACAGCCCTAGAGGCAGGTGTAATTACCTCTGCTTTAGAGAGGAAAAAACGGAGGCTCAAAGAGTTGTGAGGCCCGCCCAAGGTCACCCAGTAAATGGGGTGAAGCCAGGACACAAGTCCAGGCTGTTTGCTTCCAAAGCCTGTTCATTTTCCAGTTACCTGAGGAATGAGACCATGTTTTATGGATCTTGTTCACACAGTCCAACATAGCATTTGATCATAGTAGCTACCAGCTGCCATTTACCAAATGCCACACATGCCAGGCACTGTGCCAAGTGGCCATGTAAGATGCGACTTATTGAATCCTCTCAACACTCTGTGAAGGAAATACTATCTCCCCATTTTACAGATGAAGAACTGAGGCATGGAGAGACCCAGTTACTTGTCCAAATTCTTACAGCTGACTACCAATTTAAGCTACCTCTCCCAGAGCCTCTACCCTGTCCGGCCTCTAGTCTTGAAACACCAACCATGTCAGTTGCTCTGATCTAGTTATCTCTTCTCCTTTCAAGCAGTGAAGTCCTCTGTTCAAACCACTTCTTACTCAGAATCCCCACCCAGGAGAAGCAGAGCTGCTGCTGTGGGTGAAGCAGGGAGGCAGGCCTGGCGCCTCCGGCTCAGTCCTGAGAGCTGTCCCTGACAATGCAAGCCTGCTCCAGCCTATACGCCAAACCCCTCTTTCTGCCCCCCCTTGCTTCTTGGTGAAGCTGCTGCCGCTGAGGCTACCTCAGCACACTCTAGCCCGGGATGCTCACCAGGGATGCCACCACCCCTCACCAGGATCGAGGCTTTCTGGGAACGAGTGCCTCTGTTGCCACGTTGTTTCTAAGCCTCCCTTTATAGAGTACTCCCTCTGTATCAGGCTCTGCAATGCATGTTATCTGACTGGATCCTCAAAATAACTCCGGAGGGATGATCTTTATACCTCCGCCTCCCAAATGAGGAAACTGAGGTCAGACAGGTGAAGTAACTTGCCCAAAGTAACACAGCTCAGGGTGGGGCCAGGGTGCACACAAAGGCAGTCTAACTCTGGACCCTGTTTGCAAAACCACTGCCATACACAGTACACATCCTACAAATTTCCTTAGAATCTGAATAAAATACATGTAATATCAAGGATGGCTTCACCCTTGCTGATTCCAAAGACACAACGTATCTTTCACAACCTCCTGAGAGTCATTGTGAACCTCAGGAATTACTGTAACAGCCTTTGGCTTCCAGTTGTGCTGGTCAGTACAGTAGCTGCTAGCCATATGTGGCAAATGAAATTTGAATTAAACGAAGCCAAGCGCGGTGGCTCACACCTATAATCCCAGCACTTTGGGAGGCCGAGGTAAAAGGGTTGCCTGAACCCACGGGTTCGAGACCAGCCTAGGCAACTTGGCAAGGCCTCATCGCTACAACAAATCAAACATTAGCTAGGCGTGGTGGCAAGTGCCTATAGTTCTGGCTACTTGGAAGGCTGAGGCAGAAGGACTGCTGGAGCCTAGCAGGTCGAGGCTGCAGTGGCTGTGAGCGTGCCACTGCACTCCAGCCTGGGCAACAGAGAGAGACTTCAACTCAAAAATAATAACAATAATTAAATAAATGAAAAACTTAGTTCCTCAGTTGCCAGAGCCACATTTTAAGCACTCGATACTCGCCTGTGGCTAGCAGCCACCATTTTGGATCATGAACATTCCTGAACAACCTTTCCATCACCACAGAGGGTTGTTCTGGACAGAACTTCTGTCAGAAATTAGGTTTCTTTCTGGCTCAGCATGTGCTGTTACTGACAGCTCACAGGGGGCTCATCAACTCCTTCAGAAAAGGCGGGGAGGAGCATGGGACCCCTCAGGCTAGGTGAGCTCTTGCGACGTCCCATTCTCACAAGGCAGAGGGACCGCACTGGCACACGCGCATGCTGGGAGACCCGTGCCTGCAACCTACCTAGGTGGCAGCGGATGCGGATGTTGGTGGGCCCATAGTGCTCCGTGATCACAGTCCCGGGGCTCAGCACAGAGATGCACGCGTTCCCAAAAACATTGTTCCCAATACAGGTCCGAAGGCTTCCGAGCAAGCGGTACGTCCGTGGGCACTTCCTGCAGTTCCTGGGAACACAAACCCCCTGATTGACCAAGTAAAAGGTGAACCATTCCCCGCTGGGCGTGCTATTCATTTTCCATCCTTGCGGGAGGCTGCAGTTCGAGAAAGCTTTGTAGAGGGCCTCAAACTCGCACAGGACAGTCTGGAAGTTGCGCTCCAGCAGTTCTACATCATGTTTCTGCGCGTCCCGGGAGAAGTAGGGCGTGGTGGGGAGGTCGGGCAGGAAGAAGACCTCGGGCTTCTGGATGGAGGGCCGGCTGTTGAGGTAGCGGCCCTGCTCGCGGATGCCCTTGTGGATGCGGCCCATGCCCGACCAGGAGTACCGCTTGGCGTACTCCTGCAGGTTGTGGTAGAGCTTCTGGTTGAGGCCCTCGTTGTGGGCGCAGCGCACGCACTCGGGGGACTGGCAGTACACGAAGCCATTCTGCAGCCCGGCGGCATCAGAGGCCTGCATGAGAGAGTTGACGGAGACGTAGGGCCGCGGCTGCTCCCGGCCCACATGATAACAGTACCACACAAACAGGACCAGCAAGCAGGCCACGGTGACCACGGCCATGGTGTCGCAGTCCCGCACCGACTGGATGCCGGTGGCGATGCAGTCCCTCAGGCCGTCCAGCGACCAGCTCCAGGCCACCAGCCACTCAAGCGACATTTTGGGGGAGGCGGTACTGGGGCGTGAAGCAAGGTCAGTCAGTCCGCAGGAATCCCAAGGGCACCCACACCATGCAGGCTAGCACGCAGGGTATGGGGCAGCTGGGGCAGGGGGAGGCATGGCTGCTGCCGATCCTCAGGTCCCACAGGGGGGGCATAGATGAGCCACCAGGCCGGCAGTGCCCACCACTCACTCCTGGCAAGTCATCGCGGTGGGGTAGAAGGAGCTGGTTTTTGCCACATTAGCAAATGACGCTGGCTACTATAAAGGGTTTTTAAGGAAGTCCAAACCTAGGATGAAAAAAAGGCATACATTTTACACTTGGAAAAGTCCTTGAATGATCATTCTGCAAGGTCCTTATTGGGAGAGGACATACTTTGCAATCTTGGGCATTCTCTCCCCATTCCGCCACGATCCCCATTTCCCAAAAGGCCAGTGGTGTTTAATCTGCAACAGGTACTGTCTGATAATTACAGCAGTCCCATCTACTTTGTGCCATCCACAAGATGTGCTATTATCCCCATTGTACAGATGAAGAAACTGAGGCTCAAAGAAGTCCTGTAACTTACCAGCATCACATAAGCCAGCACAGAAACACAAACCTCATCTGACATCAAAGCCAATGTCTATCCATTTTGCTGTACTATCTCATAGTCAGGTTTTTTTTCTCATTGTAACCCACAGTATTTAATGTTTATATTCCTTTAATCTCTGCACTTTTATTAAACAGAAATATGGATTCAAAAACATCTTATAGATGGCAAAGGGATTTAAAACTGCACATCCTCCATTTTCCTTTCTCTTTCCAGCATTCCATCATTCTTACGCCATCTTTTTTGCCCTCTGACAGGAACTGGGCTAATACCAAGCTGGAAAGGAAGTGGGTATGCTGGGGCCACATCTGTGGCAGACACACAGCATTTTCTGTCTGTCCACTTGAAGACTACCTATTGGCCTGACCCAGGGATTTGTGAAAGTGAATGATGGGGTAGAATAGAAATAAAAGTGCTTCCAGGCCTTTGACTCAGTTTCCCACAACCGACAGCAACTCTAAAACCAGAAGTGCTTGGCCCTTATCTAACCTAGAGGTGTGCCCAGAGTCCACTGTCATGCTAAGTCTGTAAAACTCCAGCAGTGTTTCCCAGAGTTCTCAGACGCCCTTTGTGCATCTGCTGCTTTTCATCTGCTGAGAGCAGCCAGGTCTCTGCCCTATGAGCCTAATACATTGCCTCAACTCAAGGCACAATTCAGAACACTCATGTCATCCTCTCCCCTCTCTCTCAGGAATATGGGAAGGCAACCAAAAATATGGCAACACTGTATCTTCCTTTTCCCCCAGGGACTAAATTTGGCCGCAGTGCAGCAGAGAGGTTAACAGTCCAAGCTGGAGATGGGCCAGAGCCAGTATTAATCCCAACTCTGAACAGGTCATTTCCCTAGTCTCAGTTTCCTCATCCATTAAATGGGATTAATGTCCATCTCCAAGGACAAAGATGAATGATGGGTGTAAAGCACTTGTGTTTATTCCATGGTGAGCACTCAATACATGCAGGTAATTGCCGGGATGATTAGCGAGCAGACCAAAGGTGGGGCATGGTAGCTCAAGACGCAGAATTCCAACAGCTAAACATAAACCCTGGACATTCCTGTGGCCTTATATTTTGAGTGATTTTTTTTGTCCCAGACTTGCTAAGCTAAAAATGAATGGGAAACCTTAGGTGCTCATTAACTGCCTACTTGCTTCTTCCCAGTTGCAGCTGAATAAAGAATCACTTGACTATAATGTTTAGTAAGTCAGAAACACACATGCTGAATATTCATGATAATTTTTTATGTTTCTAGGAAAAATACAAGAGTGGGGAGGTTAGAACCGAGATTTTCTTTTTCTTGCACATTCTCAATTTCTTCTCAGATTCAGGAGAACAGAGAAAGGCCGTGACCCGCTGGGTGTTAAGAAACCCCTCCAGTCCCCTGGTTCTCTCCTAGTGATGCCATAAACTGGCAGCTGTTTCCTCCAGGAAGAAGGAAGAAAATCTGGATAAAAGGTGTTTTGTTTGCAAGCTATCTCCCAAACAGAACCCCAGAATTCCTAAAATTCAGTGTGAAACTATCATGTGTGGGATAACAAGCACTTTTACTAAAAGGATTTCCCCCACCACTGAGCTAAACCCCTAACTGGAACTTTTAAACTCAGTCTCCCAGGAGGAAAGGTTTTTCTTAAATGTTCTAAGAGTGACATGGTAAAAATTTAACAAGTACCTGTTAAGTGTTAGTTCTCATCAGCCCTCCTCCTCACTGAAGTTTAAGTCAATCAAAATGCAGACAGAGAAAACAGGGCAGACTAGGAGGACACCTCTCTCCCGGACACCCAGCTTACCCCCTCCTCTGGGAAGCTTCATTCTCTGCAGTGCCAGCTGGGAGCCCTCCCTAAGGCTGAGATGGAAACAAAAACAGTGAAAGATCCTGGTACCGTGAACTCCAGCTTCAGACCCTCCCCATGAAATCACAAACAGCACTGAGAACTGAAGGCAGAACTTTTTCTACCTGTCAGTCAGATTTAGCCAAATTATGCTGGTAGGTCCCTGTGCCCAGAGGTGGATGTACAAGCTCATAGCTAAACTGTGACAACAAAAGAAACCTGTACATTGGAAGGGTGATTGGCAGTTTCCTAAGCACTGCTTCAAACGTTTGACCCTCAAAGTCACCCGGCGACAGTGCCCTGTCTCCAGTGGGGAGGGGATGGATGGCCCCCACCACAGCTCCTTGTTCGGTGACCACAGTAACTTCTAGCTTCCTTCACACATCTGTTCCTTTTCATTCATCTGTGTTATTTCTGTCCTCATCAGTGCCGGGGACATCTCATTGCAGCCCTGCTCTTTAATAATATGCGATCCCAGATCTTAAAGATCAGTTGGCTCAGGGGAGTGGAGTTCAAATTCACGACCAGCTGTCAAGTAAGTCTAATCAAATGTAACTCCTGACACAGTGAATGCCTGGGAGACAGTCTCAGGCCTGACCCCGTTTACCCAGTTCAGATGACTAGCCCCATAGGCTGCCCAGTGGTTCCTCCTCCCTGGTCACGCTCAGGATTAGGCCAGGTCACCCTGGAAGCCCCCCAAGGAACAGGACAGCACTGGGCAAGGTGTTAGATGCATCCCACCCTCTCCACTAGAAGCCAGAGAGCTGCCTGGGGCCAGCTATTCTCCATTGAACCGGGACGTGGGGGGCTTCCCTCCTCACTCACTGGGCCAGCCTTTCAGCACCCACCTGCCCTGGAGAATGGGAAAGAGGGGAGGGCAGGAGATGGGTTAACACAGATGGTGACCACCAGGAGGTCAGGGAAGGAGGGGGATGGGACGATGGAGCGGTAAGTGTTGCCAGGAAAAGTGGACAATCAGCTAAAGATGAGGGAAGGAGGTTTATGGCGCCTGAGACCTCATGGGACAGAAGAGGAGGGTCACCACGGGAAATGTGGAAGTGGGTGATGCTGAGGGCTGGTGAGGGGGAGGAGGCGAGGAAGAGGGGTCATGGGGGAAGGGGGTGGCGGGGCAGGGGGCCGCGAGGGGGGTGGGGTAAGGAGGCGGGGGCTGCCCGGCTCCCGCAGCCAACACAGCCGCGGCGGCGGCGGCGCCCCGCACGTAGCGAGCGCTGGGCGCGGGTCCGTCGGCCGGGCCGGGATGCGGGGCGCAGGCGGAGGCAGGCGGGCGCCCGCGCCCCGGAGCATCCCCGGCAGCGACGACGGCGGCCCCGGGCGAGGGCACCGCGGGCCCGCAGCCGCCCGGCCCCCGTCTCCAGCCCGCGCCCGGGTCGGCCCTGCAGGGGCGCCCTCCCGCCAGGCAGCCCCGAGGACCGGCTTACCTGCGCCGGGCGCGCGGGCGGCGAGGCGGCTGTCGGGACCCAGGCGACTCCGCCGCCCGAGGGCGCGGACGCCCCCTGCCCGCGCCGCGGGGCCGCCACCCGCCGCTGCCCGGCCCACGCCGCCCGAGCCGAGCCGAGCCGGAGCCGAGCCGGAGCCCCCGCCGGTGCCGACGCCGCGCTGCGCTCCGCGGGGCCGCCGGGACCACAACTCCCACAATGCCGCGCGCGGCCGGGGCGCCGCGGGGGCGGGGGCGGGGGCGGGGGGCGGGGGCGGGGCCGGCCGCGAGGCGGGGCCGGGCCTGGGCGGGGGTCCCCGGCGCCTGCCAGCCCGAGGCGCCCCGAGGCGCGGCGCGCCCCGCCCGCCCGCCCGCCCCGGGCTCCCGGCCCCGCGCCCCGGGACGCGCCGCCGCCCGGCCCGAGAATGCGCAGGCAGCGAGCGTTCAGTAATTCATCGAGTCCGCAGGCGCCGTCGCGGTCGCGCTCTCGCTTCTCGCCCGGGGTCTCCCGGCCCTCCCTCCCTTTGTCTCCGGCCCTCCCAGGCGCTCCCTTCCGCGCTTCCTCCTTCCCATCCTCTTCCACTTCCCCCCGCACTTCCTCGAGACCTGACGCCTTCCTTCCTGTCTCGATGGCCTCAACGTACACTTCTGAGGCCCTCAGCCACTTGGAATGAAACCGCACAGGGAGCGGGATCCTTAGGACAGTGATCGATGACCTCTGTGCCCGGCCCTGTGCGCTGCCCCGGCCCCTGCCTTCAAGGGGCTGCAGCCCAATCAGGAGTAGACAAGTGATGCCCAAGTCGCCACAGGTCCCAGGCAGAGGGGTAGGAGGGAAGGTGCAGGCAGCAGGGGTGTGTAAGAAGGGCCTCATGGGGCGGCGATGGAGGCCCCTCAGAGGAAGCCGCGACGTTTGAGCTCTGGCTTGGGGAGACAAATAGTTCCAGCGGCTGTAGGACGTGTTCCTGGGCCACGGAAACCATGCACGGGTGTGTTCTGGTAGCAGGGAGTGGGAGGGCCTGCCCACAATCCATCTGTCTCTGTCCCAGACCCACCTCTGCTGTGTCCCAGAATCCACCTCATCCCTGTCCCTGAATCCACCAGGTCCCTGATCTAAGAACCTGTGATGGCCTAGAACTCACATCACCCTGTCTTAGGATCCACCTTCTCACTGTCCCAGAACCCACCCTCCTTCTTGGCTTAGAACCCACTTCTTCCCTGTTCCAGAACCCACCTCTGCCATGACCCAGAATCTACCTCTTCCTTGCCCCAGAACCCACCTCCTTCCTTGCCCAGAATCCACCTCTGCCATGTCCCAGAACCCATTTCCTTCTTGTCCCAGAACCCATCTTGGTCATGTCGCAGAATTCATTTCCTCTCTATTCCAGAATTCGCCTCTGCCATGTCCCAGAACCTGCCTCCTCCCTGGCCCAGAACCCATCTTTGCCATGTCCCAGAATCCACTTCTTCCTTGCCCCAGAACTCACCTCCTTTCTGGCCCAGAATCCACTTCCTCCCTGTCCAAGAACCTTCCTCCACCACCTCTGTCACGTCCCAGAATCTACCTCCTGCCTGGCTCAGAGCCCACCTCTGCCATATCCCAGAACCCACTTCTGTCATGTCACAGAATTCATTTAGAACCCACCTCTGTTATGTCCCAAAATCCACCTCATCCCTGACCCAGAACCCACTTCTGCCATGTCCCAGAATCCACTTCTGCCGTGTCTTAGACTCTACCTTGTCTCTGTCATTTCTTCCCTTTTCTTAACTCTAAAAGAGGAACAACATTTTTTTCTTTTATTCTACTAAAATAAGTCAAACGCATACATTGGGAAACTATAAAATGCACACAGATCTGCTCACAGAGTGGGTAATCAGTTCATTCACCAGATTTAGAAACATTTAATGGGATGCCTTTCTTCACTGTCAGCCTGAGAGTGGTTGAGCCTGGGTGGGTAGAGAAGGTGAGGGTGGGAACATTTGACCCATCTCACATTCAGAAAGTTGCTCAAATTTAGACTTATCCAAAGGCACTTATCCATCCAGTCATAGCATCACCCTGACAGAATTAGGGGAGGGGTCTATTTTTTTTTGGCATAGTTGGAAATGTATGTTATATTCCTGGACCACTCTGTCTGGAATACATTACAAATTAATATTGTCTATTAATCCTGTAATTATCTTTGACCAGTACAATTATGTGATATCTGTAGACCACTGCTCTGTATTTGCTAGGAGTATTTATTTGTTCAGTGACAGTTTTGCTAACCCTGCTTGCCATGTCTTCATCAGTTTAATCAGCTGCCGTCTCAATAAATGGAAATGACCTGGGCCTCAGTCAACCCTTGGGAGACCCAAGTAGGTGGGTTCTGCCAGGAAAGGGTATCTAGGCCTTGCAGATGGGACTTTCGGGTGAGAGCTCCAGCCATTGTCACTGTGCTAATGGAGAGGCCGATAGGGGGACCAAGTGCTTCTAAATTGCCTGCCGCCAGCTTGGCTGCCACCCGCATTTTCCTGTTGCACTATCTTCTTTAGGGCAGTCATCCCCACTCAGAGACTGCACAACCTATTATTACACCGTCTCATGCGCTCACGGGGTCCACCCAGCTCCCTCCTCTTACAGATGAAGCCACTTGGGGCCCAGAGAGAAAACTGCCTTGCTCAATCAAGGTCGCAGCAAGTCAGTAGAGAATGTGCTTGACTGATGCTTAAAGAAACTGGTATGGGCCAGGTGTGGTGGCTCATGTCTGCAATTCTAGCATTTTGGAAGACTGAGGTGGGAGGACTGCTTGAGCCCAGGGGTTCAAGACCTGCCTGGGCAAATAGTGAAACCTCATCGATACAAAAAAAGTTAGCCGGGTATGGTGGTGCACACCTTTAGTCCACCTGTAGTCCCAGGATGCTGATCATGACACTGCACTCCAGCCTGGGAGACAGAGTGAGACCTTGACTTATCCAAAGGCACTTATCCATCCAGTCAAAGAAAAAAGAAACTGATATGCCTGTAATGCCAGCACTTTGGGAAGACAAGGTGGGCAAATTGCTCAAGCCTAGGAGTTCTAGACCAACCTGGACAGCATAGTGAGATCTCGTCTCTACAAAAAAAATAAAAAAGTTAGCCAGGTGGCATGCGCTAACCTGGCATGTAGTCCCAGCTACTTGGGAGGCTGACAGGAAGGATCACCTGAGCCCAGGAGGTCAAGGCTGGGATGAGCCATGATCATGCCAGCTTGGGCAAGAGAGTGAGACCCCAACTCAAAACACACACACACACACACACACACACACACACACACACACACACGCAAAACTGGTATGGTCACTTTGGAGAGCACCTTGGTAGTATTTGTTAAAACAACAAATGTGCATACACTAAGAACCAACAATTTCACTACTCTCTAGTGAAAGATAGGGTAGTTATGGGAATAGTTGCATTTTTGTATTATATAATACTGTGCAGCCTCTTAAGGAGGGAGCTGGATGTAGATGTGATGTGGCAACCTGGGAAAGGTCCTAGACAAAGGGCAGAGAAGAAAAGGCAAAACTGTGCTTGTGATGTGATTTCATCTACATACACACACATACACAGTTACAACAAGGCAGGGCAGAAAAGCACTAGAAGAATATTCTGGTATTTCAGCTATCTAAAACTTAAAATATTGCATATTTGTAAATGCAAGAATATTTCTCAGAGGAAGTGCTCCAAATTCATAAGTATTGTAACTTCAGGGGAGGCCAAGAAGAAATGAGCAGTGGGAACGATAGCCAAGGAGAATGCTAGCATTTTGGGTAATGTTTTGATTTAGTTTAATATTTTCAATAGCATGTATTTATTTATTTATTTTTGGAGTTGGAGTCTCACTCTATCACCTAGGTTGGGGTGCAGTGACATGATCACAGCAACCGCAACCTCAACCTGCTGGGCTCAGGTGATCCTTTCTCCTCAACCTTCCAAGTAGCTGGAACCACAGGCACGCGCCACCATGCCTAGCTAATTTTTTTATTTACTGTAGAAATGAGGTCTTGCCATGTTGGCCAGGTTGGTCTCGAACTCCTGAGCTCAGGCAATCCTCTTGCCCTGGCCTCCCAAAGTACTAGAATTATAGGTGTGAGCCACCATGCCCAGCCTTTCAACGCTCTTGGAAACATATTCAACAAGGACAAATAAGTTACCAATAAGTACCCCTCTCCTTCAATTGGTTGATTTTCTTTTCTTAAGATAACCATTATGACAAATTTCTTATGCATTTTTTCAGTAATATGCTAGGCATTTACAATATGCAGAAGTAGTTTAAATAAAAGAAGTATTCATATTTTATTTGTGACATTAAAATGGATTTTTGAAATGAAGTAAAAATTTTAATTACATCAAAATTATCTTTCAAGAATGAAGAATTGTTCAACACCAGAAAATCTTTTAATAGAATTCATTCCATTAACAAATTAAAGGAAAAGAACAACGCCATCATCTCAATAGATGCAGAAAAAACATTTGACAGACGTCAGGCATCCATTCATGATGAAAACTCCTAGCAACTAGGAATATAAGAAAACTCCAAAAAATGTGATAAAAGTTATCTGTCAAAGCCTATGACACTACAGATTAATATCCCTCATGAGCATAGACACACGAATCCTTAACGAAAATTTAGCAAATTAAGTACAGCAACATTAGAAAAGATAACGCAGTTGTAAAATGAAGAGTTTGACTTGTCTTTGTCTCCAATTCCTGGGAGGTAACCTCTAAGCCCTTGAAATTTCCTGAGTATTAAGAATGGGTTTGTTATTTGTGGTGAACTCCTCAGACTCTACTTGACAGTTTATGTTAACGAGAAGACTCAGGATGGGCTTGTCCACACCAGAAAAACCATATGTGATTAGTGTGTTGGGACTTTGAGCTGATAGATATCAGCTTGAGATATCACCTGCATCAGCTTGGCACGGTGGCTCATGCCTGTAATCCTAGCACTTTGGGAGGCTGAGAAGGGAGAATTGCTTGAGGCCAGAATTTTTAAAAATATCCAGGGAAGGGAGGGGGCTGGAGATTGAGTTCAATTACATGGACACGGATTAAATCAATCATACCTACGTAGTGAAGCCTCAATAAAAACTCCGGACACTGAGGCTCAGGTGAGATTTTTCTGGCTGGCAATACACTTTGATTATTATCACACTTTGATGCCTGGAGAGTACTGTGTCCCTGAGAACAAAGGAAGCTTCATGTTTAGAACCTTCTCAGACATTGTTCTGTGTGTCTCTTCTTTTGGCTAGTTCTAATTTGTATTCTTTGCTATAATCAAACTATAATTTTAAGTATAATGCTTTCCTGAGTTCTGTGAGTCATTTCACTGAAGTTTTAGCTCTGAAGGAGTCTTTTGGGACCCCCCCCAGCTTTGTATCCAGCTAATGTAAAATGAGGATGGCCCTGGGCACCCCTAAATTTGCAGCTGGTATCTGAAGTAAGGTCAATGTTGTGAGGTACTGTGCCCTCAGATTTTGGAGTTTGGCACTCATTGCAACATCATATGGCCAAGTGGAGCTCATCCCAAGCAAGATTGGCTCAACATTTGAAAATTAATTATTGTAGCTTACCTTATTGGCAGATTTTAAAAAAGACCCTATGAACTTATTAAATATACAAAAAAAGAATTTGACAAAATTCAACACCCACTCATGATTAAAAACGCTCAGAAAACTAGAAAAGGAAGGGAACCGTGTCAGCCTGATAAAGGAAATTATGAGAGAAATGATGAGTGTTTCTGAAGATGTAGTAGAAATATTGTTTTGAGAAACTTGTGTTTCACTTTGTGTGTGTTTGTATGTGTGTGAGTGTGTGTGTGTCTTGCATGGGGTCTCAGTGTAAAATGCATTTTTGATAGAGGGTGGCAGTCAGGTAAGTTTGAAAGCCTTTAGCCTAGAGAAGTTTTCAGAGTGGTATATGAACACAAGAATGTTCATTGCAACATTTTGTGAGAAATCTGAGACAGCAAGCATTCATCAAGAGGAAAATGTGCACATATATTTACAAAAAGGAATATATGACACAGTAGTTAAAGTGTGTGAACCAAGCCGGGCTTGGTGGCTTAGCCTGTAATCCCGCGCCTTTGGGAGGCTGAGGTGAGTGGATTGCCTGAGCCCGCGGGTTCGAGACCCACCTGGGCAACTTGGCGAGACCTCATCTCTACAATAAATCAAAAAAATTAGCCGGGCGTGGTAGCGCACGCCTGTAGTTCAACTACTTGGAAGGCTGAAGCGGAAGGATCGCCGGATCCCAGCAGGTTGAGACTGCGGTGGCCGGGAGCGGCCACTGCACTCCAGTCTGGGCGACAGAGTGAGACTCCAACTCAAAAAAAAAGTGTGTGAGCCAGAGCTAAATGCACCAACATGGGTAAATCTCCAAAATATCATGTTGAGCTGGAAAAGCAAATCACAGATTGGTATATGTAGCAATATGCATCCCCTTATGGGAAAAATGTATGTACTAATATGGCGACTGACAATTAAGTTTGCGAACTTGCCACCCATGTACTGACATTGGCAGCACTGTACACATAATTTGGTAAGGTTTCATAACTTTGGTATGTCAGGGTCTCATAGCTGTGTTTGTGTTGCAGTGTGTGGCAGTGTCTTGCTGAGTGGCGTTCGTTTTTTTGCATGTTTTTGTGTGCTGTCACAAGACTCTCAGAGCTTTAATTAGAGCAATGAACAAACATAACATTTCTTGTTAAGCTTAACATGAGTGGAAGTGAAATCGGGGACATGTTAGTCCAAGTTTCTGAGGATAATGCCATGAAGAAAACAGCGGTGTACAAATGGGTTAAACGTTTTTCTGGGGGGAGAGAAAACGACATTGATGAAGAGAGGTCAGGATGGCCAGGAATGAGCCAAGCTGACGAAAACATTGCAAAAGTTCGCCAAGTTGTGTGTCCAAAGTGTCAGCTGACTGTGAGAAGCATAGCCGACCAAATAAACATCGACAGAAAAACAGGAAAATCTTAACTGATGATCTTGATGAGAAAAGTGTGCAAAAGAGCTCTTTTATCATGACAACGCACCAGTCCACACAGGACTGACTGTGAGGTAGTCTTTAGCCAGTTAACAAGTAACTGTGTTGGAACCTGATCTGGCCCCCAACGGCATTTTTCTTTAGCTGAAGATAAAGGAAATATTACAAGAAAGACATTTTGATGACATTCAGGACATCAAGGGTAATACAATGACAGCTCTGATGGCCATTCCAGAAAAAGAGTTCCAAAATTGCTTCAACAGGTGGACTAGGCACTAGTGTCTGTGCATAGCTTTCCTAGGGGATTACTTCGAAGGTGGCTGTAGTGATATTCAGCAATGAGATATGTAGCGCTTTCTCTGGGATGAGTTCGTGAACTTAATTGTTAGGCCTCGTATGTGATTAATACAAATCTTGCATGAGGTTGATCAATATAAATTCAGTGTAGTGGCTATTTCTGAGGAGGAAGGGAAGGGGAGAGGGGAATGAGATATGGGAAGGGCACAGAGAGGGGGCTTCAACAATATTTGTAATCCTTTGCTCCTTTAAAAATAACCAAAGCAAGCCGGGCTCAGTGGCTCAGCCTGTAATCCTGCGCCTTTGGGAGGCTGAGGTGAGTGGCCTGAGCCCACGGGTTCGAGACCCGCCTGGGCAGCAAGACCTCATCTCTACAATAAATCAAAAAATCAGGCGTGGTGGCACATGGCTGTAATTCTGGCCACTCAGAAGGCTGAGGCGAAAGGATCGCCGGAACCCAGCAGGCGAGGCTGCGGTGGCCAGGAGCGGCCACTGCACTCCAAGTCTGGGCGAAAGAGTGAGACTCCAACTCCAAAAAAATAATAATAATAACCAAAGCAATAAAGCAAAATATTAAGATTTAATTAAGTTCAGTGGTGGGTATATACATATTTGTTCTGCTTTTCTCTATGAATGCTGAAAATGTCACGTAATTATAAATTAAAGTTAACCCTGTTTGTGAAAATTTGGGTTGTGGGCTTTCAGTACAACTTGAGCTATTTGGAGAAGCACAAGAGCAGCTGTTTGGAGTGTGTTTTAACTCTGAGTTTCCTGGTGCCCCACATGTGGGCGACGAGAAAGTGGGTGTGGAGTGACAAGCATGTGCTCAGCTCTCCCAGTTCTCCCTTGGAGCACCTTGCCTTTCATCAGCTTTATATACTGGCCTTCTGTATCTGGGGGTTAAAAGATCCCAGTGGTACGGGATCCAGCAGGACTGAGTTTCCCAAGACAGACGTTACAAGACTGGGATGCAGTTACAAGATGCAATGAGCAGACTGGCCAAAGCCAGCCAAGACCACATAAGGCCATGATAACTTGAAAGTGACCTCTGCTTGCCCTTTTTGCTCATTATACACTGATTATAATACATTAGCATGCTAAAAGACACTCCCAGCAGCGCCATGACAGTTTATAATTGCCATGGCAACCTGGGAAGTGGTTTTTAAAGGGGAGGAAACTTGAATTCTGGGCGAACTCCCCACCCTTTTCGTGAAAAACCCATGAATAATCCACCCCTTGCTTAGCATATAATCAAGAAATAGCTATAAAAATAAAACCCCAGTGATACATGACTGTTCTTCCTATGGACCAGCGGAGGCTACTCTGCCTGCTTTCTGTCCATTCATTAAACTTGTTTTCATTTTCCAACTGAAACCCTAGCGTGGACTGCTCTATCTATTGACTAACTATCTTTCTGTTTTTTAAATAAATTTACTTTTAGTCTCCTAATTATGGCTTGGGCTTGAATTCTTTGCTGCATGAAGCCAAAGACCCACTTGACCTCTTGGGCCGAGTCCTAGTTCTGGAGTTCGCCTGCATCACTAGGATCAAAACAAGTTTGTAAACCACTGCCCCAGGGCTACCCCACATCAAAGTTGGGAAGCTTTGTTCTGGGAAATATCAAGATAAACCAGAGTCAGAAATTCTAGGGAATAAATGTGCCTGGAATTTATTCTAGGGAATATCCTTCTAAATGGGTTTATTACCTCAGATGACATAATTTGGCTGGTTGGCACACACACATGAGTAATTCTATCTGTGCAGAAAGCAGAGCCTCACACGCAAGGTACAAAATGATGAATGTGTTCCAAGAACAAATCTAAATCACCTTGAGCTGATCCAATAAAGTGCTGCTAACATCTATTTAGCATTTGAGCAGATGATGAACTTCCTGCTTATGGTGCAAGTACACAGAGCCAGATGTGAGCCTGCTGCCTGTGAAGCACCGAGAGAGTGAATTCATTAGACTCTCTTCCCAAAACCATCACCTGCTTCCGCCACCGCTTTCCACTGGGTCACCACCACTAGTCCCACCTCATTACCTCTATCTGGATGGCTCCAGTCATCCCATGTTCTCTGGGAACTTTGGAATAGCTGCGGCTAGGCATGGAAAGTAGGTGTGAGAGCCTATGTGTCTTCCAGATGAGAAAACAGAAGTGAGAAGCATGATCAGGTTCTGGGGTGATCTTTGAGAGAATCAGCCCTCTGTGAACCTGGACTAGAACCCAACACCTAAATGAACTCGATCTTGGTTTGAACATATCCTTCATCTCCCACCTCCTTGAGGCTTTCTTGGTGGTAACAGACTATGACCAGCTATAGATTTCCATTTTTCCACCCAGTTGGGAGTGATATTAAAGTTATTTAACCATCTGTACACCATGGCACTGACCATCAGAATGATGCTGGCTACAAAAAACAGGCATAACTTTATTGACACTGACCCACATCAGCCCCAGAACAAGGGATACAGAAATGTAATCTTCGAGAAATTTCAGATGGGCTGCATCTGAGTCCAGGAACACAAATACCTGGAGGCATTCAGCTAGAAGAGAGACGCTTCCTCCCATTCCAAAGCTCCCTTTTCTATATTCCCCACAGAGCGAAACTTAACTGTTACATCTAAACTCCAAGAGGTCAGCTGGGAGAACTATTCATTTGTTCAACATATAATTATTGAGCATACATTATGGGTTTTTTTGTTGTTGTTATTGTTTTTTTGGTGGGGTGAGTTTAGAGACAAGGTCTCACTCTGTTACCCAGGCTGGGGTGCAGTAGCATGATCACTGCAGCCTTGAATTCCCGGGCTCCAGGGATCCTTTGGCCTCAGCTTCTTGAGTCACAAGGGCTATAGTTATGCACCACCACACCTGGCAAATAAAAATTTCAAAAAATTTTTATGTTGGCCAGGCTGGTCTTGAACTCCTTGGCCTCAAGCAATCCTTCTGCCTCAGCATCCTAGGTAGCTGGAATTACAGGGAAGAGCCACCATGCTCTGCTGAGTACATACTAGTTAAGCCCCTGAACATCTAGCAGGGGTTGAGTACTGGCAGCCTCTGCATTAAATCTAGCACAAAGATATGTTTAGTGTGACCTGCACAGCGTTTTAAAAGATTGCCAACATTTAAGAATTAGGCGACCCCACATAAAAATCTAGATTTTCAGCTTCTCTTGGAAAATGGCAATATCCAGCCACCACAGACCAGATTTCTGCAAAGCAACAAATCAGCTGGTGTGTGATCTGCGGTGGTATTCACCTAGTCTCAATTGCTCTTCGGCTTCAGGGATGATTGTCACTTGCCATCATCACAGTCCTTGCGCTGTGTATGAGTGTGTGTATAAATGAGTGTGTGTGAGTATACATGTGTGTGCATGAGTGTTTATCGTAAGGAAATATTTCTTTTTTTTTTTTTGAGTTGGAGTCTCACTCTTTCGCCCAGAGTGGAGTGCAGTGGCTGCTCCCGGCCACCGCAGCCTCGACCTGCTGGGCTCTGGCGATCCTTCCGCCTCAGTCTTCCGAGTACCTGGAACTACAGGCGCGAGCTACCACGCCCGGCTAATTTTTTTGATTTATTGTAGAGCTGAGGTCTCGCCAAGTTGCCCAGGTGGGTCTCGAACCCGCGGGCTCAGGCAATCCACTCACCTCAGCCTCCCAAAGGCGCGGGATTACAGGCTGAGCCACCGAGCCCAGCTGGAAATATTTCTCTGCTTCCACATCTCTGTCAAAAGAGGAAAAACAAAAGCCAGGTCAAGAGGGCTGAATGATTTTTATTAGACTTGGCCCCTTCCCTTGTTTGTGTTACCTGTCATGTTTCAGAGGCACTTGAGTTTGCAGCTCCTGGAAACAGCGGTGCCAAAATATAAAAAGCAAATAAATGAATGTCTGCCTTAGGGAGGATGCAGGAAGGAGGGTTAAACTTGACAGCTTATGAGAATTCCCCACCTAGGTCCTAGTGGCAAGCAGAGGAAGGGAAGGAAAACACACACACAGGCTTAGAGGGTGAACAGCCTTGGTGTGTACAAAGAATGCCAGGAAGCTGGTGGGGGCTGGGGCAGTTGAGAGGGGAGTGGAGGGAGACGGATACGGAGAGCTGGCTCAGGTCTTTGAAGCTATGGTGAGAAGTTTGGATTTTGTTCTTTTCTTTTTTTCTCTTTATTTCCAACAGCTTTAGGGAGTAAAGATAGTTTTTGGTCACATGGTTGCATTGTATGGTGGCAAAGAAGTCTGGGCTTTAGGTGTTCCCAACACCCCCACCTGTGCACATTGTATCCAATAGGTGATTTCTCATCCCTCTACCCCTTCGCCTCGCCCCATTCTGAGTCTCCAGTGTCCACTATACTATCCTCCATGACTTTGCAGACCCTTAGTTTAGCTTCCACTTATACATGAGAACATGTGGTATTTGGTTTTCTGTTTTTGTGTTAGTTCACTTAGGATGATGCTCTTCAATTTCCATCCAAGTTGCTGCAAAGGACGTTACTTCATTCTTGTTGATGGCTGAATAGTATTTCACAGCATGTATATATATATATATATATATAACATTTTCATTATCTACAGATTGGTTAATGGGTACTTAGGTTGAAGGAGCTTGGAATTTATTCCAAGTGGCATGACATAAGTTCTGCTCAACACTTTTGTTTATTTATTTATTTAATTTAATTTTATTTTTTTGAGTCAGGGTTTCACTCACCCAGGCTGGAGTGTGGTGGCATGATCACAGCTCATGGCAGCCTTGACCTCCTGGGCTCAGGTGATCCTTCTATCTCAGTCTCCTGAGTAGCTGGGACTACAGACATGCACCACCACACACAGCTAAATTTTAAATTTTTTTATAGAGACAGAATCTTGCTATGTTGCCCAGGCTGGTCTTGAACTGCTGGAAAATCCTCACTTATAGAGGATTGCCGAGAGCAACCAATCCTCTTGCCTGGACCTCTCAAAGTGCTGGAATTATATCACACCTGGCCTTATTATTGTTATTATTATTATTATATTATTATTATTATTTAGAGACAGGGCTTCACTCTGCCACCCAGACTAGAGTGTAGTGGCACAATCATAGCTCACTGCAGCCTCAACCTCCAGGGCTCAAGAGAGTCTCCCACTTCAACCTTCCAAAGTGCTGGGATTGTTTGGCATGAGCCACCATGCCCAGATTGCTCAGCACCTTTAAGTGACCTTTAATAAGGCTTGGTTTTTGATAGTCCCTGTAGGGTAGGGTGGCAACAACAGCAGGAAAGAAGACAAGTAGACAAGGTTTGTTTTTACCAAACTGTTAGTATCACTCAGATGCCCTGAAGTGAGGAGATGACATGCTCCCACACTGGATCATTTGAGGAGGGTTTAATGAAGGGTTAGACAGGTTGAGGGAAACCCCAAGAAGGGTACAGTACCCCAGGGTAGTAACAGGGGGAGATGTTATCCCCTTGGGCCTGAATAGACAAGAGAGGGGGTGGTTGCCAGATAGATATTGTTTAGGGAGGGCTAGATTCTTCTAGTAAGGGACACAGTCTGTGGTGACACAAAGAGGGAGCCTGGAGAAATGGCCTCACTCCCCCTACTCCCCACACTCCGCCATACCTTCTTATCTCCTGTTGAGCTCACCGTGGTCTATCCCCAGCCAGAAGACAAAGAGGAGAAAACCCATTACGGAATCTACCCAGCCAGCCTCCCAGGGGCAGAGAACAGGGAGGAGGTGGCCAGAGGGTCACAAGAAAGATATCATCCAGGACACAGGACTAGAAAATAGCATCCTATTTGGAGTAGTAAGGGTGTGATGTTCATCAGCAATAAATATCCAGTTCCTCCATTTTGGGCAGAATCATCTTCTGGCTTCAGCAAGGAAAACTTTCAGGATTTTTTTTGCGGGGAGAGGGGGTCAGAGTCTCACTCTGTCACCCAGGCTGGAGTGCAGTGGCATGGATCACAGCTCATCAGAGCCTCAGCTTCCTGGGCTCAGGTAGTCCTTTTGCGTCAGCTTCCCAAGTAGCTGGGACTACAGGCACACCACCACCACGCCTGGTTAATTGTTGTTTTGTAGAGATGAGGTCTTGATATATATGATCACTTATACCTGTCAAAGGTAGACTTTTTTCAGGCCTGCCAGAGTCTATCTAGTTGATTTGGTGGTGGAGTTGGAAGGCAGTCGGGTCACAGTGTGACTGTCATAAACTCAACCTACTGGCTTATACGTGTGACCTGCCTAGAATTGAAAGGTTCCTCAGAGTTCCTCCTAGTCTTCAGCTGGCAAAGTCATCATGATTTCTGTTAGTCAGTCTAGGCTGGTCTCAGACTCCTGGACTCAAGCAATCCTCCCGCCTTGGCCTCCCAAAGTGCTGGGATTACAGGTGTAAGCCACCAAGCTCGGCCAGGATCTGTTTTTGAAGATGCCAACTCAGAAGGGCCAAGATGGAGCAAGAGGCACCTTTGATTGATGGGGTGTCCCTCGAGAGATGTTCCTGATATGCTATTACTGGAATTTGCAACTCCTTTAAAAAGTTGCCTGGGGCATGAATCACCCAGCTGGTATCCAAACCACTGCCTCTGCAGCACACCACTAGTCTCCTCCTTTCTGCAGCTGCAATCCGAGAGGCATTTGTTCCCTCCAGGGAGGGGCCCAGGAATCTGGCACCAGCATCCTTCCCTGGCCATCTGCTTTTGCACACTGCAGGTAGTCAGAATTTCCTGGATTCCAGGCAGAAAGAAGCTTCTTTGAAGAGACCAGACAATATAAGTCTCCTCATGGCTGGTCATTTTCCCAGAGGGAACACGGTGAGCATCAGTGACCACACCTGGAAGTCACCTGAGCAATGCTATAAGCTCAGACACAGTCAACAAATTCAGGGCAGCTCCACCAAGCTAAGTCTTTTTTGCATTTCTCATTACTTAATATAATTTTCATGCATCTGGGAGTTTGCAGAAGCCTAACTCAGATGCGTTAGGGTTGAGCTCAGTATTGCATTTTTCCTGTGAGCTTTATTCTCACTGTCTTTGTCTGTGTTCTTCCTCCCTTATATCTGTCAAAGGTAGTCTTTTACCAAGCCTGCCAGAGATTCTAGTTGATTTGGTGGCAGAGTGGGAAGGTGGTCGGGTCACGATGTGACTGTTATAAACTCAGCCTACTGGCTGGCACATGTGACCTACCTAGAATTGAAAGGCTGTGTACTCAGAGTTCCTCTGAGTCCTCAGTTGGCAAAGTCAGCATGATTTCTGTTAACCTGAGATGCACTGTTCAGAAATTTTGTCTTTACAAACTCTCACTTGGTGGGAGAAAACAGGGAGCTTTAGACATAAGTATATATTTGAATCCTGGTTTTAGCCATCACTGGCTGTGCAGACTTAGAGATTATTTAAGCACTTGGAGCCTCAGTTGTCCATCTGCAACAATAGGCACATTGCAAACCTCATAGTATTGTCATAGCAATTAAATGAGATGATACAGACACATCACTTACACACAGTCTGGCTTAGAGGTGGTCATAAAATTTAGTTTTTCCTGTGCTCAGCTTTCATATCCATCAAAGCACACATGTTTTGACCATTTTTACTCAAGGTCTTGACTCCAGGATCTTGCTAACCACAAGAAGAGTTAACATGACCATGAAGAACGTTATTATTATTCACAAATTTCACTGCTCCTCGTAGCTTTCTTCATGTGGTCATCATCAAGCCCTCACCAAGCCTTTTGCCAGGTTGCGTCATGCAAAGGATGTGCTGTCCGAAGCTCCACGCTGGTTTGTGAAGTCATAGATTCCACGAGCCGGAAGTGCAGGGTGTGGGTGGGTGGGGGTCGTGGAATATAAAAGTGTGTGAGGGACTTAGAAGATCAAAAGGGGCTGTGAAAAACTGTGGAACTGCTGAGAAACCCAGGGAGTGAGAACTAAGCCTCCCAAATGGAACTGGGCAAGAGTGTGTTGGAGAGATTTGCCAAGCACACAAGAAGCCCTCAATAAATGCTGGTAAATGAATCAATTTGGAGGACTGGGGAAGGGCCAGGTGACTGGGCAAACCAGTGGTAGTCTCAGAGGACTTAGAAAGGTTGGGTTCCTGCTCAAATGCCATCAATCCTCTTGTGCTTGAACTGGCTTCTTCATAGTGCTCATCATCATAGTGCCTATTTATTGTATACTTATTTGTTTCTTGTTTGTCCCATCTTCTAGGATACACACTTAACAAGGGCAGAGACATTGTCTCTTGTTTTCTCCTGTACCTCTAGTTATCATAACAAAACTTGGTGCAAAGTAGAGAATCAGAAGTGTATTTGAATGAATGACTGAAGACATGAGAGCTATTACAGGGATGGTGGGGATGGGAGGGCCTGGGAAGAAAGACTTGCAGTGATTCTCAAACTTCAGGTGACTCGGACTCACCTGGGGCTGGGTTCAAATGCAGATTCCCTGGCTGCACTCCTGACCTGCTGAATCAGCGTCTCCAGGATGGAACAGAGAGGTTTGTGTTTGCCAGTTGCTTAGGTAGTTAGGATGTGGATGTTCTGAGGACCACATCGAGAAATACCTGTACAGTAGATATGGATTTCCCCATTGACAGCTCCCTTTGGGAGCCTTTTCCCCATTTACTCTGGATCACTTTGCAATTTCCAAGCACTCAATCTAACAGTCCATCACAGCTTTAGATATTGCCTTGGTCAAGCCCACCCAGAATGATTCGATAAAAAGAAAGAGATAACTTTCTCCAAACTGCTCCATTAAAAAAATATGCTCCTAAACCGGGCTGGTGGCTCAGCCTGTAATCCCGCGCCTTTGGGAGGCTGAGGTGAGTGGATTGCCTGAGTCTGTGGGTTCGAGACCCACCTGGGCAGCGAGACCTCATCTCTACAATAAATCAAAAAATCAGCCGGGCATGGTAGCGCATGCCTGTAATTCCTGCTACTTGGAAGGCTGAGGCGGAAGGATCGCCGGAGCTCAGCAGGTGAGACTGCGGTGGCCGGGAGCGGCCA
This sequence comes from Cephalopachus bancanus, assembly GCA_027257055.1. Classification (NCBI taxonomy): domain Eukaryota; kingdom Metazoa; phylum Chordata; class Mammalia; order Primates; family Tarsiidae; genus Cephalopachus; species Cephalopachus bancanus. The sequence goes on along the minus strand of JAPVLO010000261.1, from coordinate 732,958 downwards.
CTGCACTCCAGTCTGGGCAACCGAGTGAGACTCCAACTCAAAAAAAAAAAAATATGCTCCAGACTGGTTCCAGTGGCTCCTGCTTGTAATTCCAGCACTTTGGGAGGCCAAGGTGGGTGGGCTGCTCGACCCCAGCAGTTCAAGACCAGTGGGAAACACAGCAAAACCTCATCTCTACAAACATCTTTTTTTATTTAGCTGGGTGTGGTGGTGAGTGCCTGTAGTCCTAGCTACTCAGGAGACTGAGATGGAAGGATCACCTGAGTCCATGAGGTCAAGGCTACTGTAGGCTATGGTCATTGTGGTCATTCCATTACACTCTAACCTCACTCCAGGTGACCTGACTCAAAAAAAAAAAGATGCTTTGGATTTCCCCAAGCACACCTTCCTTTCTTCCCAAATATTCTACTTGCTTGCACACTATACAAAAAATGTATTTGTTTATTTTTACCTTTAGCCCTTTACAGTTCATTATCTAATAGTTTCGAGTCTCATTTCTAATTGATCCTCTGTTTGAATTGCTCACTTTAGAGAGTAACCTACAATGATGGGGATGTTAACTTCTATTTTATTATCTTAGTGCCAGTTTTTCAAGAGGTTGTTTCCTTAAGGCTCTTAACTCCTTGACCAATTACAGCCACAGCTGGGCACTGAGTAGGTGCTTGAAACATGAAAATGACAACAAGTGCAATACTAATAATAACAGCATGCTGGAAATTCAGCCACCAAATCGCTCCCTTTCCAAAGACCAATGACTTGTCTATTGTGATGTCACTTTCACCTTTCCTTCCCTACTCTGGCTTTCTTTCCTAACCCATCAATATTACCTGTCCCTAAGGGAATTCATTCACTTATCCTCAAGAAATACATGTCCCCAGTGTGACTGTCTAGGTGAACACAGAGAGGCAGGACTTTGCAGGGTGAACCACAAAGGGAGCTAACACCCTCACTGTCTGTCTCTGATTCACCTGACATTTAAGGCATACGTTGGCAAGACGGTTGGCTCTTGCCCTTTGAATCTGTTGAAATGCTATTTTACTTGTGTGCCTGTCACTATTGATAAAAGCAGCAGTGGAAGAATGAAAGGTAGGATGGCCATTCCTGGCTGGCACCTGTTGCTGCTGCTGTCGGTGGTGGTGATAGTGGTGTGTGTGTGTGTGTGTGTGTGTGTGTGTGTGTGTGTGTGTGTGTGTGTGTGTTGCAGCTAATAGTCTCATCATTCATTAAAATGCTTCTGACAGTTCTTCAATTCTTTCTTCCAGGCCCAAACCAAAAAATCCTCCCATTTTTCCTTTTTCTGTTGCAGATTCCACTATTCTCCCAAAGCCCTTGTTTTGACTCGAAAAGCTCTTTGACCTCTTTTACTCCCAAGTGCTTGTTACACCTTGAAGAGTCTGCCTCCCTTGTCTCTCTGACAAGCACCTCTCTTTCTCATTCTCTTTGCTACCAAAGTAATTCCATCTGCGTAATTCCCCAATCTGTATCCCTCCCCCATTCATCCTACATGTCATTAAAGTTTAAGCTTTGTAAATCAACAACTTGGTTTCAATGCCTCCCAATTTACCCACCAGAAAGATACACAAACTCATCAGCCTGCTTGTCAAGACCTTCCACGAGGAAGCCCAAAGCTACCAGACCAAGCTTATCCTCAACGCACTAGCATTTTTACCTGCCTGTAGGTATTTACTCAGGTTGACTCTTTGCCCAGGAGTATATTTTCAATCTCTTATGTCTTTTTGTCCTTTAGTATCTTATGTCTATAAAAATCTTGCTCACTATTTGAGGACTCCCAAAATGCCCTTGAATCAGCTCTTTAGTTCAGCAAATCTTTGTTAAGTGTTCTAGGCATGGTGCTAGGTTCTGGGGACTACGGATAGATAAAGCATGGCTCCTGTTCTCGGAGGAGCTCACAGTCTAAGAGGGGAGAGGGGCAGATAATTCAGTAAAGCTAAACATTGTGTCTCAGAACAATTCACTGAAGAGAGGGAGAGAGAAGGATTTTCCCTGGTTTTCTTCTGGCTCTTGACTCTCATTAATCAAAGTTTATCCCATGGGGCATTAAGTCTCCACACTTACATTAGCATTTTTGGGAGGTTGCTGGGAAGGCCAGGTCCCAGGATCTGTCGCATTATGCTTCATCCAAGTCTAGACTTGATAAACAGAGCAGTCTCCATAAGTCTGGGGTGGTCGTGAACTTTGGTGCTAAGCTGCCATGGAAATTTAATGAAAATTGTGCCTGATCCTAGTTTCACCCCGGGGGAGACAAAAAAGCCAGTGTTGAGGCAGTGGAGGCCTTGGTGTGGTAGTGTGGTCTGGGCTTTCCAAGAGGGGAAGCATCAGTTGTGACTGATACAATCCACCCCTTGACCTTCCCAGCTATTCGTATGCCATTCTATGATATCCAGCTTCCATATTGTGATTTCTGGCCTCAATTTTTGGAAAACAAGGCTACTACACGGAGGATGGGTTTGAGGAGGGTAAGACCAGGAGAAGAGAGATTAGGCAGGAGACTGCTACAATAGTGTTAGTAAGAGGTGATAAGCATCTCAACTGGGACAGTGGTAGTAGAAATGGAAAGAAGCAAAAGAACTTGAGAAACCTTTAGGAGATAAGTAAACAAGCTTGGTGAACAATGGATGTGGACGTTAAGGGAGAAGGAGAAATCCGGGTTGATTTCCAACTTTCCACCTTGGGTAACTGAAAGGAATGATAGTGATTTTAACAATTGACTTGGAGAAGTCAGAAGCTTTCCACTATTTGAATCATGGAAAGCACCAAAAGTTTAAGGTCACAGTTTTCTAATGGCCCAAACAAAATTTTAGCAGCGTGACAAAGGCCAGAATAGGACCTTTGTCAGAATAGCCAACCGATTTTTGATATAATAGAAAAATAAAAAGATTTTAGTATCTCTATTTTTTAAATCTATTAAAAAAATAAGTTAAGTGTCCTCCTTAGGAGTTTTCTTTTTACATTTCATCTTATGGCATGCCAATCAGCTGTTAGAGAAACTATTATCTTTCCTTTTGCATTACTGCCTTACAGAATAGATTTAAAAAATAGATATACCGTATAATCATATGAGCCGAGGAGCTCCTTTTTAGCCCTGAGTGTGGGAGGTAGATTGGCATGAAAGAGGCTTTGGAGTCATTTAGCGAGTGTATTAACAGAGTCAAGTTGGTGCATTGACCTGTCAAGATTTAGAGTCTGAAGAGCACACTGGCTTCTTGGCCATAATAAAGCCACGTCTTAAGTCGGGAGCCTGTGGCTCAGCGAAACTGCTTCACCCGAAAGCTCCCTGGAGCTTATTTTTAAAAGGACAAAATCCAGACATGAACTTGGGTTCTAGAACTGGTGTCAAGTCATTCTTATGATTGCTTGTTTTCCTCTGTCCTTTTTGCAAAGTGGGCAATTGTTTCTCTTTTAAATCGGGTCTTAGAAAATATGTAGCAGGGTAGTTTTGGACATCTTGGCTTGAAATTTCCAGCAGCTCTTTCAGCAAGTGCTTTTTTGTTTCCATGGAAACCAGCAATGTTTTGAAGAGGCGGTGACAGGTTGAACACATGGGCGCTACCATAGGGAGTACATGTCGGTTAAAGTCAGCGGCAAAATTACCACATTCTAGGACTTCCTCTGACATACCTAACTTGACCTTCTAAAGAAAGAGAAGCAGAATGATTACAGTGAAGTCACCCCCCCAGCCCCAGACATTCTGCACGTATTCACTGCTTCTGTCTGTATCACCAAGTCATTGTTCCAACTCCTCTTCAGCACTCCAACTTTTAAGCCACCAGCAGGGCAGATGCGGTGACTGACGCCTGCAAGAATTGTGTGATCAAGGTGCTAGAAAGATGGCTCTGGCAAGGGAGGTGACTTTTCCATTGGCTGGCATTTCCTTGCTTGTGGGATTCAGTCCCAGGAGCCCTCGCTTTTCTTGCTAGTAAATTTCAGGTTGAGTTAGTTGCTTTAATAATTCATGATTTTTACATATTTTACATGTGTGAGGGAGAGAGGGGCATACATTTTTCATGAACCCTAGGGTTTTGCTGAATTTGGGAAGACATTCCTGGTTGATCCATAGGTATGTGACCCCCCTGCAAAAGTCCGGTTACTTGTGAGCCAAGGCACAAGACACCAGCAACAGGACAGCAGTATTGACCTTCCCCTCCAGCTTTCTGATGAGCCAGATATGATACATTTTTAAGGGAAAAAAGAGGAATTCTCAATGAGATTTAGCAAAGCACTTTTTTGCTCTCACAAATGAAAAGGGAGAAAATGTGATATTTGTTTCACTCTTTGGCTGCAGAAGAATCACCCTCATTTGTCTCTTCACAGCCTCTCCTTTTAGAGTTTGCCATAGACGCCATTATCTCCTTGGCCTTTGGCATTTCTATGCACCTGTGTCCCTTGCCCTGAGGGTTTTCTCTGGAGAGCTCTGTCTGTTGGCACAAGTGGTGGGCCAGAAGTTTCAGGGGATTAACACCCCCTGAGAACAGCTCTCATCCAATGACTGATGAGAGCTGGGAGACTAATCTCTCTACTCCCTCACCCTGTGGAGCAGGGAGGCTAAGGTGTGTGTTTTTTTTATTTTATTGTAGAGATGAGGGCTCACCGAGTTGCCCAGGCGGGTCTTGAACCCGCGGGCTCAGACAATCCACTCACCTCAGGCTTTGGTGCCCAGGAAGGAACTGCTGAACATATGTTTTACTGACCACCTCCTCTTTCTTGCCTCGCTTCCCTACTCCCCTATGGATATTTCCTGGGAGAGCTTTTTATATATTTATTTTCTTTCCTCTTCCCATCATTTTAAAAAATTGAGAAATCCACATGACATAAAATTAATTGTTTTAAAGTGAACAAGTCAGTGGCATTTAGCACATATTCACAACGTTGCACAGCTCCATCTCTATCTAATTCCAAAATATTTTCATCACCCCAAAAGAAAACCCTGTACCCATTAAGTTACTCCCCTTTTTTCATCCTCCCCAGCCCTAGCAACAACAAATCTTCTTCCTGTCTCTATGATTTTTGTATACATGAAATCATACACTATGTGACATTTTATGTCTTTTTTCACCCAGGCTAATGCTTTCAAGTTTCATCCATGTTGTAGCATGTATCGACGTTTCATTCCTTTTCATGGCTGAATAATATTCCGTTGTGCAGATAAACCACAATTTGTTTATTCATTGATAGACATTTGAGTTGTTTTCACCTTTTGGCTAAATAGCACTGCCTTGAATATCCATGCACAATATTTGTCTCAGTACCTGTTTTTTCAATTCATTTAAGTATACACCTAGAAGTGGAATTGCAGCATCATATGGTCATTTAATTAACTTTTTGAAGGCTGCCCAACTGTTCCCACAGCAGCTATACAAGGGTTCCAATTTCTCCATATCTTTGTTAGTTCTTACCATTTTTTTGTTTTTGTTTTCAATATGGCCATCCTAGTGAGTGTGAAGTGGTATCTCGTTGCTTCAATTTGCGTTTCCTGCAAACTGGAAGCTCTGTCTAGAGACCTGAATAGGTTCTGATGAAGCAATTCAGTTCAGCATTTTACTAATAATGATGGATGAGAGTGCTGAGTGCTTCCTATGGGCCAATTATCTCACACTTATATTCTCTCTGAATTTCAGAATGACTCTGGGTAGAGGATGCAGCGGTCATTTCTGCCTGCTCAGGGTCTATAGCTCTCTCTTCTGATAGTGACTCTTTGATTTTCTTCTCAGGAACCACCCATCCTTCTGTTAGTCCCAACTCCCATTACAACCAGAGCCGCAGTGATTGGCCAGGGGGAGAGACACCAATCCAACTTGGGCCAATAAGAGCCGGCTCCTGAGCTACCATCATTTACTGAATAGGAAGCTGCATATTTGTGGGACTCACTGTTCTGTGTAAGAACGTGCTGCCAAGTAGTTATGAAATAGCAACTGTAAGATGCATCCTAACTTCAGAAATGTTCATATGTGAAAAGAAAGAGCGTGTCTTAGATTTCTGGTGGTCAGCTCACCTTCCTTGGAGGAGAGCTCATCTGAAGAGTTGGGGGTGTTCCCTGAGGGAGAGTTCGTTATTTTTTTATTTGTATTTTAACTTTTTAAAAATAAAGACAAGGTCGCTGTGTTGCTTAGGCTGGAGTGCAGTGGCTATTCACAGGCTCAATCATAGTGCACTCCTGGCCTCAAGAGAGCCTCCTGCCTCAACCTCCCAAGCGGGTGGGACTACAGGCTATAGATATGCCCCACTGCGCCCAGTTTTCTGGCTAATCCTCTACACCTTCCTGTCCCTTCTTCAGTGACCCAGAATCATGCACTGGGAAGCTGCTGGCAGAAGCTCTGGATGCTCAGGAAGTAGATCCAGAGTCCCCCCAAGATTTGCTGAAAATGACCTATACTTACCCTCTGCCACATTGACCAGGGTCTTCTGGTTCCTTACATTTGCGGGATTGCATGGGCTCCCTTCTGGTGAGGGGGCCAGCACTTAAGCAGATCGTTCCTGTGATGAGTGATTAATTTCATTGGGAGTGACTTAGGTGTTTAGGGCCCTGGGATGGGGTTGGGGGTCCCAGGAACCAGCATCTCCTCCCAAATCTCCTGGCCTTGGGCTCAGGAATCAGACTGTTTGAAGACTGACCCCTTAGCTGTGTGACACTGGGTGAGTTACACAGCCTCTCTGAACCTCAGCTTCCTTAACTGTATTGGTTTGTCATTTACAGGGTTGCTGGGAGAATGCAATGAGAGCATCTTCCCAGAACTTATCACAATGCCACGCACACACTGCAAGTGCCGGACACTTGTTAGCTGTCACTCTGCCCAAGGTTAGCCAGCCCTTAAGAGTTCTGGCCAGCCTTCAGCCCAGGGACGTCTGGCTTAACTGCTGTGCTCTTAACACTTCCCCAGGATCTTTTCACAGCCTCATCCTACTCCCCCCTCCTTGTCACCCTCTAAAGCTCACAGCTAAATTGTGATAAAAGAGGAATCTGGCTAATGGCTCAGCAGGATTAAGAGGCAACCGCTGGGCACATCTGCTGCACATGTTGACGATTTCTGGAAGCACAATTGTTTATCAGTTCAGCTCACCTGGGTGTTCACGTGGGGATGGGGCAGTGGGGACAGCATGTGGAGCTCCTGCCACCAAGGGCTTCCAGAAGCCCCCACACCTTCTGCTGTGTCTCTCACAACACAAAGTTTAGGACTGAGGCTTTTGTTCTGGGCACTGCTCTTCCTGAGGTCATTCTATGCCCTTTTTATTTGAATCTCAAAGGTCAAAAGATTTTTTTTTTCTTAGCAGAGGTGGACACAAGAGAAATCTAGCTGTGAGAATGCGTGCGGCAGTTTTCAAGGCAGCCCACGACGTGAGCGGCCTGACAATTCGGTCCCGGGAGAGAGAGGAGGCTGGTGTGGGGGTGATGCTGCGGGGGCGGGATACAGACAGAGACCAGGAGAGAAACAGAAAGCGAGAGAAAAAGACTGAGACGCATAGAAACAGAGAGGGGGAGAGACCCTAAGACAGAGGCAGGAAAAGAGACACTGAGAGAGGTAGAGGTGGAACCAGGAGCGATAGAGAAAGAGAGACAAAGAGACAGAATCAGAAGGAGAGCGTGGCTAAGTCAGGCAAGACCCCAGGTGCTCTGGGATGGCAAGGGGCACTGCTCACACCTTGGGCTCCTCTGTCAATTTCATCCATTAATTCGTTCAACAAATGTTTAAGACTGCTAGCCTTTAGTGGCAGTTAAGGCTTCCATTCCTCAAGCATTTTCCCTGTGCCAGGCACCGTGCTAAACACTTTGCCTACATCATCTCACTTCATTACCACTAGCAACTATATGCAGTGGTGATCGTGATTACAGATGAAGAGACTGAGGCCTCTGGTAAAAGTCCCAGGGCTATTCAGCGATAGAGCCAGGTCTGCCAGCCTATAGCCCTCACTCTCCCGTCAGGCCCTTCCCGTCACGATTCCTCTTCCAGATGGGATGGGAGACAGAAAGGGAGACTCAGTGGACAAGGAAGGAGCATCTGGTTCAGGAATTTTTGTCGTGGGCAGGGAGTTCACAGGGAGCTGAATTAAAACAGTGAGAAGGCTATTCCACGTCAACATCAGACTTTTAGCCCAGTGGAGGTATGGGCAGAATGGGATTGGCAGGAAACAGCAAACCATGCCCCAAAAAGTGCAGCCTACCTGTGCCTAGGAATGCGAGGGCAGGAGTTCAAAAACTCAGGATCTGGTGGCCATTGGAATGTCTTGTGCAAGGAGTTCCTGGGTTTGGGAAGTTTGTTTACTTTGCAGTAAGTTGCTAACTCACTTTATCAGTTGCTTTGCAGTGAACGCCCCTGGGTGGGCATGTGGAGTCCTCTAGAACAGGCTTCTTAGTCTGGGGAGGTGGGTGGGCTCTGGTTTGTTGCGACTCTCTTGAGTTTGGGTGTAGCTTTCCTGGGTTGGGTTCTCCAGAAGCAGACCCTGAGTCAAGGATTTCTCTAGAAGTGGTTTGTTTGGAAGGGATACCAGGACACACACAAGGGAAAGGGAACGTGAGGTTAGGAAGGATGGAAACCAATAAAAGCCATGTTAGTGAGCATCGTGGGCACCTGGGAAATCTGGCAACAGTGTAGATCATGCCTCAGAGTTGTTCCTCCCAAGGGAAGGGGTGCTGGGACATTCATCCCCCAATTCCATCCTCTTTTGGCTGAGGGCTCCTCCCAGGCATATCTCTCTGGCACTGCCAGATGCCCCATGTGTCACTGACACTGAGGATTTGATTCTCACCTGTGGGTTGTTCATCCTTAGGAGTATGAGATTTATTGTCAGAGGTAGGAGAATCGTTTGTACATTACATAAATATTATAATTTTTCCAGATGAATATAGATGTTTTCTAAGTATAACTGAATTCTTTTTTTTTTTTTTTTGAGTTGGAGTCTCACTCTGTCACCCAGACTGGAGTGCAATGGCTGCTCCCAGCCACTGCAGCCTCGACCTGCTGGGCTCCAGCAATCCTTCCGCCTCAGCCTTCCAAGTAGCTGGAACTATAGGTGAGCGCTACCACGTCCAGCTAATTTTTTTTTTGATTTATTGTAGAGATGAGGTCTCGCCGAGTTGCCCAGGCGGGTCTCAAACTCACGGGCTCAGGCAATCCACTCACCTCAGCCTCCCAAAGCACGGGATTATAGGCTGAGCCACTGAGCCTGGCTTATAACTGAATTAATAGCTCCGTGTATGTGTGAAGTTGGGGTGGGGTGGGGAGACAGGGAATATTGTCTCAATTACTTGAAATAAATGATGTTTTGTTACTAAGACCTTTTCTATTTCAAAGGACAGAAACACCACTCAAATCGGCTTCACCCCAAAGAGAATGTTTGGCTTACATGATTGCAAAGGTGAGGGGTGGGTAGGTCTGACTTTCAGTCCAGTTGGTTCCAAGAACCCCAACAACACCCCCAGGAATCTGTCCTTTTCCATTTCTGGCTTAATATTTCTTTCTTTTGTTTTCATTTAGGGGCAGGATTGCCCCACATGGCAGTGGGTCCAGGCATACCACCAGTGGCCTGACAACTCCCGCAGAGAGTGGGCCACTCTCCCATCAGCCCAGTTTGGGCCATGTCACCTTCTCTGAGCTCATCAGGGAATCTCTGATTGGCAAGACTGCGACAAGACTGTGTCAGGAGGTAGGATGGGCTTTACCTAAGCACAGGGACTCAGCACCCCTCTCTTGGTGGTTCCCCAAAGGAAAACGGAGACAGAGGCCGGATATGTATTACAACCAGCATACGGAGTACCAGACATGAAAAAAGGACCCTCTTTTTGGGAACTATTGGGGTCTAAGCCAGCATATAAACAGGATCTTTCTAGAGAGATGTACAATTCATCATTTGATGAAATCATTTTGATGATTTCATCATCAAAAATTCTCCAGTGGAAAATAGATGGAAGGAAGGAAGAGAGGGAGGGAGGGAAGAAGGGAGGAACAAAGAGAGGGTTATGGGGAGGCAAATATTCACTGGAGAGAGGCAGAAGTGTCCCTCCAGGTGGAATCCTGGAGTACTGAAGGTCCTGACTGTAAGATAAATTTGAGAGCCGCTGGTAGAGCCTTTTGAGAGAAACAAGCACAATTCCCTGCTGATTGTCCTTCATATCCTTCCTTGCTTTCTGACACAACAAACTGTGCTACAATAAACAACACTGTATAAAAGTCCTGACTCCAGGTACTTTGTGTTTCTGTGGGCTAAGTGGAATAAATTAGGATGCAGCACACTCTTACTCAAGAAGAATGAGTTAAAGCCCTGTGTAATGACCTGGAGAGATGTCTGTTATAGATATATTTCCTCTCTCACACTGAACCTATATAGATAGAGATAGAGATAGACACGAAGATAGATAGCGATGTATCAGAGGGGGGAGCAAGGTAATAATGGCTTTTCCTCAGGAAAACTAAATCTCTTATGTGTATTTTTATGAGCGAAGGAGATGGTGTGGAGGGAACTGTACCGGAGAACTCACAACATCGATGTTTCAAAGACGTGGGACAAGAGGGGTTGAGAAAGGTTATTGGCTTGCTCACCAATCCTGTGTGTTATAGTCAGTAGGGGACATTTTCATACATGTATATATTTCTTATGCTATCAAACAAAATGTAAAAGGGGAGGAGGAAACTATGTTGTATTTGTGAACAGCCTCCAAATACTAACCTGAAGTTTTATACTTTCTGCCACCCATGTTTTCTCAAAATTGGGGTCGGGATGGGAAGGTACCAGAGAGGGTCCTGAAGGTTGGTGGATGGATAAATGAAAAGGGATACATTATTTGTGTGTGCATGTGTATGTATGTATTCAGCCTTGAGATGGATTAGTAAAGGAGGCAATCTCACCTGGCACAAAAGTTGTCAGATTCATGACATCAGGAAATTTGCAAATCAAGTGGTTCATTGTGTAATACTTGCAAATAGGATTATGTTGATTATGCACTATTAATAGCATTCCCCCCATTTTCTTTCTTTTAAAAAAGTTTTGTTGCAGTAAGATCACTCAACATAAGATCTACACTCTTAACAGATTTTCAAGTGGACAACACAGTATTCTATCTATAGACCCAATGTTGTACAGCTGATCGCTAGAACTGGTTCATCTCAACCATTGCTCTTGTAGAAGAAGGGCTATGGAGGTAGGGTTATTAGATAAAATGCAGGACACTCAGTTAAATCTGCATTTCAGATAAGCAACAAGTAGTGTTTTTTTTGATATAAGTATGTCCCAAATACTGCGTTTTCCCACTGGCCCAACTTGGATCATGTGACCATGACTGAACTGAATATGGGACCTCTGATTGGTCAGATGATGGTCAGGTGCCCATGGGGTCAGAACCGTAAAACTACAGATTTATGTGTTTTTTTACAATTTATTTTAGAATTTAATTTTAAAATTAAAATTAAGCTGGGCTCGGTGGCTCAGCTTGTAATTCCGTGTCTTGGGAGGCTGAAGTGAGTGGATTGCCTCAGCCCGTGGGTTTGAGACCCACCTGGGCAACTTGGTGAGACCTCATCTCTACAATAAATCAAAAAATTAGCCGGGTGTGATAGCACGAGCCTGTAGTTTCAGCTACTGGGAAGGCTGAGGCGGAAGGATCGCCAGAACCCAGCAGGTCGAGGCTGCGGTGGCCGGGAGCAGCCACTGCACTCCAGTCTGGGGCAACAGAGTGAGACTCCAACTCAAAAACAAAAAACAAAAAAGAAAACAAAACAAATTAAAATTAATCCCATATTTTTGTTTTGTAAATTTGGTCATCCTACAAGGGAGAAAATCAGACAGGCAGTGGGTGGGGGAGCGCGTAGAAGGGCACAGCTGGAAGAGTGCCTGAGTTGAGAGAGAGAGATTGGAACAGGTTCCCAGGAATATGAGACTCCTGGGACAGAAATGTGTACAGAGGATGTTAAGGAAGTTTCCCTGTGTGATGTGCCTGGTAGCAGGCTTCCCACTCAGTCCCCTCCAGAGAGCATCAGTACAAGTTGGATTCCTTGAAAATCTTTTGCATGGTTCTCTGGTTGAGGGCAACGTTGTATGAACCCTGTTTCCAAGGCTACCCTGTTTTTTTTAATCCATAATACTCAGCCTCAGCCCTTTTCATGGGTCAGGATGAGGTAACAATGACGCTAGTTCCTTTCTCTGCCAGGAATGAAGGGCAGCCCATTAATTCTCCAAATCATATTTTGTTTTACCGGAAAGAATCCATTTCATCAGACATCTTTGTCCAAAGGAAAGAACCACTGTGGGAAGCAAAGTGTGATAGTGTTCAGAATTCTCAAGGCCTTCCAATAAGTCATGCTGAGGATGCCATCTGGTGGTTTGATGGGACCAGCTCGCCTATGACACTAGCAATACTTTGGGGATTCTCTATTGGGTGATAATCATTTCTTCAACAAACATTTGAGTGCCTACTATGTGCTCGGTTCTGTGATAGCACCACCAACAACAGTTTCTTTGTTTATTTATTTATTTTGAGTCAGGGTCTCACTCTGTTACCCAGGACGGAGTGCAATGGCACGATCATGGCTCACAGCAGCCTCAACCACCTGGGCTCAAGTGATCCTCCCGCCTCAGCCTCCCAAGCAGCTGGCACTACAGGCACGCACCACCACATTTGACTAATTTCTAGAGATGAGATCTTGCTAGGCTTGTCCAGGCTGATTTTGAACTCCTGGGCTTAAGCAATCCTCTTTCCTTGGCCTCCCAAAGTGCTGGGATTACAGGAGTGAGCCACTGCACCTGGTTAACAATAGTTTTAATAGTATAGTTTTAGAAGGGTACAGGTATAAATTATTTTATTGCGCTTCACTTTATTGCGCTTTCTCAGATACTGCATTTTGTACAAATTCAAAGTTGTGGCAACTCTGTGGAGCAAGTCTTTCTTGCCATTTCTTCTACAACACGTGCTCACTTCATTTTGGTAATTCTCACAATATTTCAACTTTTTAATCATTATTATATCTGTGATAGTGATCTATGATTAGTGATCTTTGGTGTTACTGTTGAAATTGTTTTGGGGGCTGCATGAACCATACCCATATATGACAGTGCACTTGACTGTTGTGTGTGTTCCAACTGCTCCATGGACAGACCATTCCCTGTCTCTCTCCCCCTCCTCGGGCCTCCCCATTCCTTGAGACACAACAACATTGAAATTGGGCCAATTAATAGCCCTACAATGGCCTCCAAGTGTCCAAGTGAAAGGAAGATTTGTACCTCTCTCACTTTAAATACAACGTTAGAAGTGATTAATCATAGTGAGGACGACCAAACACTTAGCTGAATTGTGAATGCAAAGGAAAAGTTCTTGACAGAAATGAAAAGCACTGCTCTGCTGAACACAGGAACGATATGGAGTGAAACAGCTTTCTTGCTGATATGGAGAAGGTTTGAGTGGTTTGGAGAGAAGATCAAACCAACCACAACATCCCCTTAAGCCAAAAATTAACCCAGAGCAAGGTCCTGACTCACTTCAATTCTGTGAAGGCTGAGAGAGGTAAAGAAACTGTAGGAGAAAAACTGGAAGACCAAAGAGGTTGGTTCATGAGGTTTGAGGAGAGAAGCTGTTTCTGTAACATAAAAGTGCAGGGTGAAGCTGCGAGTGCCAATGGAGAAGCTGCAGCAGGTTGTCCAGAAGATCTAGTTAAGATCACAGATGAAGGTGACTACACTAAACACCAGATCTTCAGTGTAGATAAAATTGTCTTCTGTTGGAAGAAGATGCCAACTAGGAGTTTCATAGCTGAAGAGGAGAAGCCAATGCTTGACTTCAAACTCCAAATAACAGATTGATTCTCTTGTTAAGGGCTAATGCAGCTGGTGACTTTATGTTAAAGCCAATGCGTATTTACTATTCCCAAAGTCCTAGGGCTCTTAAGAACTGTGCTAAATCTACTCTGTCTGTGCTCTATGAATGAAACAACAAAGCCTGGATGACAGCACATCTGGTTATGGCATAGTTTACTAAATATTTTAATCGCATTGATGAGAACTACTACTCAGAAAAAAAAATTCTTTTCAAAATATTACTGCTCATTGACAATGCATCCAGCCACCCAAGGGCTCTTATGGAGATGTGCAAGGAGATTAATGTTGTTTTCATGACTGCTAAGATGAAATTCATTCTGCAGTCCATGGATCAAGGAGTAATTTTGATTTTCAGGTCTTATTATTTAAGAAATACTTTTCATAAGGCTATAGCTGCCGTAGCTAGTGATAGTGATTCTTCTGATAGATATGGGAAGAATAAAATAAAAACCTTCTAAAAAGGATCATTATTCTAGATGGTCATTAAGAGCATTCAGGATTCATGGGAGGAGGTCATATCATCAACATTAACACGAGTTTGGAAGAAGTTAACTCCAACCCTTGTGGATGACTTTGAGGAGTTCATGTCTTCAGTAGGGGAAGAAATTGCAGATGTGATGGAAAAGCAAAATAACTCGAGTTAGATGCGGAGCCTGAAGATGTGACTGAATTGCTATTATCTCATGGTCAAACTTGCATGAATGAGAAGTTGCTTCTTATGGAGGCGCAGAGAGTGGTCTCTTGAGCTGGAAACGACTCTGGTGAAGATGCTGTGAACGTTGTTGAAATGATAAAGGATTTTGCGACCCACCTGGGCAGCGAGACCTCATCTCTACAATAAATTAAAAAATCAGCCAGGCGTGGTAGTGCATGCCTGTAATTCCGGCTACTTGGAAGGCTGAGGCGGAAGGATCGCGGGAGCCCAGCAGGTCGAGGCTGTGGTGGCCGGGAGTGGCCACTGCACTCCAGTCTGGGCGACAGAGAGAGATGCCAACTAAAAAAAAAAAAAAAAAAAGAAATGATAAAGGATTAGAATATTACATCAACTTGAAACGACTGACTCCAATTTTGAAAGAAGTTCTACTGTGGGTAACATGTTACCAGACAGTATCGCATGCTGCCGAGAAACCTTTTGTGAAAGGAAGAGTCAATCATGTGACATACTTCATTTGTCTACTTTAAGGAATTGCCACAGTCACTCCAACCTCTACCCTGATAAATCAGTAGCCGTCAACATGAAGCAAAATTCTTCACCAGCAAAAACTTTATGACTTGCTGAAGTCTTATATGATAGCTAGCACTTTTAGCAATACAATATTTTAAAATTAAGGCATGTACCTTGTTTTTTAGGTATAACGCTATCGCATACTCAGTAGATAGCTGTAGAGTGCAAACATAACTTTTATAGGCACTGGGAAACCAAAAAATTTGTGTGGCTCATTTTATTGTGATATTCACTTTATTGTAGAGGATGGTACCCGAACTCTTAATATCTCTGAGGTATGCCTGTGATTTCTTAACTTAGTGTAAATAAAATTTTATACTGGGAATGTAAGGAAATTAAAATTAGATCTTTAAAACTTTTAAGCTATGAAATTGATGTTGAAACTATTTTTCCTGTGCTATGTCATCTTTTAGTGCAAAGGATTGGTTAATCTTGAACAGAAGCATAATATGGAGAGAGAGAGGGGGAGGGAGGGAGGGAGAGAGGGAGAAGTGGGGAGGGTTGGTGAGGAAAAGGACATAGAGAGAGATATAGGGAAAGGGAGAAGGAGAAACTTGGAAGGTTGATGAGAGCACAGGATCCGAAAAGCTGATGGAACTTTCCAGAAAATGGCATTTATACCTTATCTCCTTATCTGTGTTTTTAGGTTACACTTTGATGAACTATTTTCTTTCTTCTTCTCTTTTTTTTTGAGTCGAGGTCACACTCTATTGCCCAGATTGGAATGCAGTGGCATGATCATGACAATCATGGCTCACAGCAACCTCAACCATCTGGGCTCAGGTGATCCTTTCACCTCAGCATCCCGAGTACCTGGGGCTTCAGTTGTGCATCACCATGCCCAGCTAATTTTTTTATTTTTATTTTTTATGCAGAGACAAGTGATGAACTACTTTTCTGTTAATACTGTTGCAGAATATGTAGACCCATCACCTGAATTTCACAATTTATGTAGCTAGTTTCATGAACTACCATGTTTTACACCTCTGTCAGGTAGAATGATGCTGGCACTCTCAGGAAAACTCAGGATTTTCTACCTGTCCATCCACCATTCTTAGTGTATTGCTTTTGTCTTCGTGCGGGGCACTTCCACTGCGAGACGGCAGGTTGCTGAAGTCCTGATGCATCATGACTGGGTTCAAGTAGGAAGAAAGGGGGACAGGCAAGAGCTGGAGCAGCTATGTCCTTTTTATCAGGAAAGCAAATACTTTCTTTTTCTTTTTCTTTTTTTTCGAGTCAGAGTCTCACTATCGCCCAGGCTGGAGTGCAGTGGCACGCTCATGGCCACTACAGCCTTGACCTCCTGAACTCAGGCAATGCTTCCGCCTCAGCCTTCCAAGCAGCTGGAACCACAGGTGCACGCCACCACACCCAGCTAATTTTTTAAATTACTGTAGAGACGAGGTCTCGCTAAATTGCCCAGGCTGGTCTGGAACCCCTGGGCTCAGGCAATTCTCTCACGTCCGCCTCTCAAAGTGCTGGGATGACAGGGTTGAGCCACTGCGCCCAGCCCAAACGCTTTCTTACGGCAGCTTCCTGCCCCACCCTCCCAAGCCAGTTTCTGATTTCTGTTGAGACTCATTGACTAAAGGGAGTCAAGATGATCAACCCTAGCAGCAGGGGAGATTGAAGACGTGGGTCACACGATTGCCCTAAGTGCAACCAACCATGATCCATTGCCTGAGTCTGGCTTCATTGTTACTGTGAACCAAATTAGGATTCTGCCAACAATGAGAAGGAAAACAGATATTGGATAGTCACTTTAGAGTGTCTGCCCCAACATTCTATGACAGTGACTGACTTTTCCTTTTCTTTTACATAGAGAGGCAGAGGGCCTGTAATGGGGATCCCTACAATGATGCAGGAAGGCATCTTCCCCTGCCAGGGCCCCTCACCCCACTAAGGTGCTAATCGTTGATGGAGCTAAGATCAAAACCCCGAGTTCCAGATCTTTTTTGTTTTGTTTGTTTGTTTTTTTTGAGTTGGAGTCTCACTCTGTCACCCAGACTGGAGTGCAGTGGCTGCTCCCGGCCACCGCAGCCTTGAGCTGCTGGGCTCTGGCTATCCTTCCGCCTCAGCCTTCCAAGTAGCTGGAACTACAGGCATGCACTACCATGCCCGGCTAATTTTTATTTATTGTAGAGATGAGGTCTCGCCAAGTGACCCGGGAGGGTCTCGAGCCCGCGGGCTCAGGCAATCCACTCACCTCGGCCTCCCAAAGCGCTGGGATTACAGGCTGAGCCACCGGGCCCAGCCGAGTTCCAGTTCTTAACCATGGCCTGATCCGTCCCCAACCCTTCCTGGGATTTGAGCCCCATAAGGTATCTGGTCTTCCAGGCCACCATGGGCTGCAAAAGCCTGCTTTGTTTGGCCTCAAGTGCCCCATGTGGAGGCAGGTCTGCTTCCTGAAGGCCGGCTTTCAGTGATTTCTACCTCAGACTCACGCCAGGAGCCAGCCCTTGGGTCCCATTCCCTTGTGTACCAGCTCCATGAACTTGGGCAAGTGACTTTGCCTGTCTGAGCCTCAGACATCAGTTACGTCATTAAACGATGAAGAATTGTTTCTTTACTCACAGGAGTAAATGAGATATTGAAGTGTATCCACTAACTAGGAAATCTACAACTACCCTCAAATAAAAGTGTACTTAGAATATAAAAAGCAGAACAAAAAGGAAGTAGTGAGCAGTCAGAAAACATCAGCTATTATCATTGTTGTTGGCGTATTGTCCTGATAGGGATCTCTGGTCATCTCTTTGTGACACCATCTCTCCTCTGGCTCACAACTCTCCATTCTGTCCAGTTTGTGTGAAGCAAGCATCTTAGCAAGGGTGGTTTCTGGCCTCAGGGGAAGCTCTGTTTCTCCTCTGTTATTCTAAACTTGGAGGGCAGCCAGGCCTGGGAAACAGAATCTTGGTTTCTGAGGCATCCAGGAAACCTCTGATCTTTCCATTTCTTCCTTTATATTGTTTGCTCTTCCAGGAAATCCCAATTCATTTACTGACTGAGGGACCGGGGTCCTACAAGCTGCCAAGGCCCACTGAAGAGGCGTCTCCCCAAGGGCCATAAGAAACCCTCTGTTTTCTGTCTTTCTCTCTCTCTCTCTCTCCTTCCTCCCTTCCTCCCTCCCTCCCTCCCTTCCTTCCTCTCTCCCTCCCTCCCTCTCTCCCTCTCTCCCTCTCTCCCTTCCTTTCTTCATTCCTTGTTGGGGTCTCATTCTGTCACCCAGGCTGGAGTGCAGTGGCGTGATCACAGCTCACCACAGCCTCAACCTCCTGGGCTCAGGCGATCCTTTTACCTCAGCCTCCTGAGTAGTTGGGACTACAGGTGCATGACACCACTCCTGGCAGATTTATTTATTTTTTGTAGAGAGGAAGTCTTGCTATGTCGCCCAGGCCAGTCTTGAACTCTAGGCTCAAGCAATTCTCCTGCCTCGGCCTCCCAGAGTGCTGGGATTCCAAGTGTGAGCCACTCTGCCACTTTTCTTTTCTTTTTAGTGAGATAGCAGGGTTTATTGAGAGGACAGAAAAGCTCCCACAGTGGGAGGGCACCTGAAGGGGTTATCCTTCCCTTGTTTTCTTTTTTTTTTTTTTAGTTGGAGTCTTACTCTGCCGCCCAGACTGGAGTGCAGTGGCACACTCCTGGCCACAGCAGCCTCATCTGCTGGGCTCCGGCTATCCTTCCGCCTCAGCCTTCCAAGTAGCTGGAACTACAGGCTCGTGCTACCACGCCCGGCTACTTTTTTGATTTATTGTAGAGATGAGGTCTCACCAAGTTGCCCAGGCGGGTCTCGAACCCGTGGGCTCAGGCAATCGCCTCACCTCAGCCTCCCAAAGCACTGGGATTACAGGCTGAGCCACCGAGCCCGGCTCTTTCCCTTGTTTTCTAATGGGAAATGATTGGATCCCTATGGGAGAGGGGCTGCCTGACACCCACCCATGACGCTTCTCCCCCTCACCCCCACTTCTCCATGTGTTGAGTCATCCATGAAGGAAAAGGATGAACTCGGAGCTTCTGAATCCTCCTTGAAAACTACTTAAATATTGGAGTCCTCACATGGCCTGCCAGATGGGGCATTACACAGGGAGGTCCAACTTGTGTCCTTCCCCCACTTCCTTGGGGTTGAGGTGGACCCCAGTGACCTCGTCCAGACTCCTCCCACCTGCAGCCTCTCTCAACCCCTCTCTCCACACTCCAGCCACACTGGCCGTTCATCAGAGGAGCCAAGCTCTTGTCTTTCTTCCTCCACATGCTGCCTCTGTCCTGAAATTCCCCCAGCTCCCACTCACTGCTCTCTTCTCGCTTTACATCTCAGTAAAATCACTTCCTTGACCATTCACCCCCAATCACAATACTGCCTGGAGTACCCCGCCCCTTTTGTTCTTAGCATCTTCAGAGCTTATGCTCCGCCGTTTCTTCGTGTGGGTAGGTGGTTAGGCTCTGTCTTCCCACTGGATTATGATATCTGAGCGGCAGAGACCGTGTTCTCCACGGAGCTCCAGCCCCCTTGTCTGGGGCAACTTAAGGAAAGTGCTAGCTCTCTCATGTGTCACTTAGCAAAGGAGGTATGTTGTGAGAAACGTGTCTTAGGCGATTTCTTTCTTGTGTATCGTAGAGTGCATTTACACACACCTAGGTAGGGCAGCCTGTAATGCACTCAGGCTGTTGCCCGTTGCTCCTTGGCTATGGACTTGGACAGCATGTCATATACTGAATATGGTAGGCACTTGCAACACAAGGGGAAGTTTGTGTGTCTAAAAGCAGCTAAGAAAATGTACAGTAAAAATATATTATTATAATCTTATGGGACTAAAATGTTGTTATGCAGTACATGACTCTGTGTTTGTGTGTGTGTACATACACACATATACATAATACACATACATATAAACCTCTAGCTACCTTCTCAGTGATCTTATAACAATAGCTAACTGTTCTTGGCAAACAGAAAAAACTTTTAAAGTCTCAAATACAAACTGGGTACCTCACACCTGTAATCCCAGCACTTTGGGAGGTTGAGGAAGGAGGACTACTTGAGCCCAGGAGTTTAAGACCAGCCTTAGCAATATAGTGAGATCTTGTCTCTACAAAAAAATAAAATTAGCTGGGCATGGTGGCATACACCTGCAGTCTCAGTTGCTCAGGAGGCTGAGGCAGAAGGGTCACCTGAGCCCAGGAGATTAAGGCTGCAGTGAGCTGTGATCGTGCCACTATTCCAGCCTGTGTGACAAAGTAAGACTCCAGCTCAAAATAATAAAAAAGTTTGAAATTTGTCTAGAGTTCTTGCAAAATGATTAATCAAATAAAAAACATAACACTGATACTACAAGAATACAATAAAATGAGATAAATTTATTAATAAGATTATAAGTGAGAATTATCTCTACTTATAAAAGACTAGCCTCTAATTTGTGATTCTGTTGAGCTTGGAACCTTTGAACAAACCCATCATCTTGGAAACATCAGCAATTAAACTGCAGAGACAGAGAGAGAGAGAGAGAGAGAGAGGCGATGTGGTGACCCAGGAGCAAGAGGCTTGTCTGCAGTAGGGCCCCAGCCCTTCAGAAGGAGGCCTTCTTTGAAGGCCACGTGGGAGGGCATGGATTCTGACTCCTCCTATAGGGACTGTCCCTTCCTGGGCAGAGGAGACATCTCTTCCAGTCCTCCTGCCCTACTCCGAGTCTTTGGCATGACTGACACGTCCCCTGGGCATACTGTGGGATATACTTGGAGGATTGGCACATGCTCCCTTGACAACTTGGGTTTCTTGGGATTCTTTAAGTGTCCCTTTCACAAGTAGTCATTAAAATGTGAAAGTAGTGGCTGGGCACAGTGGTTTTTGCCTGTAGCCTGGGAGGCTGAGGTACTTCATGCTGGGTGGTTGAGGTATGAGGATGGCTTGAACAAAGGAGTTCAAGGTTACAGTGAACTATGATCGTGCCACTACACTCCAGCCTGCACAACAGAGTGAGAGGCTGTCTCTAAAAAAAAAAGGAAAAAAGTCAGCTGTTTGTCTTCTTACCCTTTAACGGTGTTCCAGAGATTGAGACAGCTATGAAACTCTTCTCTACCAGAAAGAGTTCATTTCTTTCTGGAATTTAAGTAATTTGGGTATTTTTGTATCCCCGGAGCTCTCTGAGTTTAAAAAACTGCATTTATCTATTTTAGGCTTAATAGGTTTGTTCTCATGGTTAGGGTGAAAGCAATGACTCCTTGAGCCCTTTTATGTTGCAACCAGGAGTAAATGTCCAATAAATGTTTTTGAATGAATAAATATGATTCTGACTCACTCATGGGAGCTTGGCATTATCAAGCTTGAGAAGAAGATTTTAATATTTTTACTGATATCTATTTTTGTTCTGACCTCTGCTTCATAACCAATACAGTTACAACATAACAGTCAATTTTTCTAATCTTTGTGGGTGTGTGTGTGTGCGTATGTGCGTGTGTGTGTGTGTGTGTGTGTGTGTGTGTGTGCATGCACGCATACGCTGAATATTTTGTGGCATTTCAGGTCAGAGGAAAGACTGTAGATGGAACTGTCTTCCTTTCCCTCTTTATCACCCCTTGGTACTCTGCCCAACCACTGGAGGACAGGAAGTTAGGATTCAGGAATAGCAATATTGGCGCTGCAGCTTGACCAAATGTTTTTAAATTTTGGCTCTGTTACTCTATTTTCCATCAAGATTTTTCTCCTTTCTTTTCTCCTGGGCACCATCTGGAGAATTGGTTTTTCAAATGGATACAAGCTGGGGATAAGTGTGAGCTAAAAAGATACACCAGGTTTGCCATCTACTCATCAATTTCTGGAAATACTGTAATGCAGTATTTTTGATGACTGACTCTAAATCCTATGTGATGTGTAGGGAAACTTTTACAGTACTTGGAAATACCAGGATTAAGGACAGTGGCCTCAAAGGCATTTGCTCTGTTGTTTAAGAATGGTGGTGGATGCCACTGTAATCTAAGCCTTGTTTTATATAGTCCATTCAGCTTATTTGTAGATCTAAGTCACAATCTTTGAGAAAGCAAACAATGACGAATGAATTATCATGCAAGAAAGTCGCATGAAAACATTTATGTTTCACTGCAAATCTGACTGTCCTGTTAACAAATAGAGATTCCAAACTTATGGAGATGCATTAAGAAGCAGTTACAGAATTCTTAGTTTATCCACAAACTCCTCTTATAAAAAACTCTCTATCCTACAGAAAACTGTAAGAAAAAGAGGCGCACAGCATACACTTTCTCTGCCCTGATAAGAAGTGATTTAACCATAAAAATTTCAAGCACAGTTGAAATTCTTATCTACATTTTCTTCTTGCTGACCTCACCAATGGTTGTGGTTTTATCACTTCATGTCCTAAAGCATCAATATTAGTACGGTATCAGCTTCTTTCATTCTTTGCTTTTTTAAAAAAAGTTTTTATTTTATACATTGAAATAGAGATAGGTGTCTCGCTATATTGCCTAGGCTGGTCTTGAACTCCTGGCCTCAAGCAATCTTCTCACCTTGGCTTCCCAAAGTGCTCGGATGGATCATAGCCATGAACCACCATATGCAGCCTTTTATTCTTTGCTTATTTTGGGGTTGAGCATTAATGGACGTAATAATGGAAGGCAAAGGCAAAATTCAACCTCACCAAGACTGAAGAATATCATTCTCATTTGCCGGAGTATTTAAATCCGTCCTCTCCTCATCTTTTTTTTTTTTTTTTTTGAGTTGGAGTCTCACTTTATCGCCCAAACTGGAGTGCAGTGGCCGCTCCTGCTACCGCAGCCTCGACCTGCTGGGCTCCGGCGATCCTTCCGCCTCAGCCTTCCAAGTAGCCGGAATTACAGGCATGTGCTACTACGCCCGGCTGATTTTTTGATTTATTGTGGAGATGAGGTCTCGCTGCCCAGGTGGGTCTCGAACCCGCGGGTTCAGGCAATCCACTCACCTCAGCCTCCCAAAGGCACGGGATTACAGGCTGAGCCACCGAGCCCGGCTATCTCCTCATTTTCAATTACACCATTTTCATTCTGTGAATATTTCCTCCTAGATAACATTTTTGGTCTCCTTAGTATTAGAAATGATACAATTAATCTTGAAGGCACAACCAAACAAAATTTTATCATCCAGAGTTTTCCTTATTTGATGAAAGATCCAAGTCCATCAGACATTTCGTAGTTGTCTCTGTTATCAGATTGCCAACTTTGGTAGTGCAGTGCTTGTATTCAAGTAACACTTATTTTATTTTTACTACAGTATACTGCTATAATGGTTCTATTTTACTATTAGTTGTTAATTTTTTATTGTAAGTTTAATTTACATAAGGAGGTATAGGAAAAAACATAGTATATATAGGTTCAGTGCCAGCTGTGGTTTCAGGCATCCGTTGGGGTGTCCTGGAATGTGTGCCCTGTGAATAAGGGAGACCCCCTATAGCTAGCTAAGGAAATTTCAAAGCCAGGTTCTGAAGAAGCAGCTTGGGTCCTCCTGACTGCTTTTAGTAAAATGTGAAAGAGAAAGGTAAATTATTTATTTATTTATTTATTTATTTTTTGAGTTGGAGTCTCACTCTGTCGCCCAGACTGGAGTGCAGTGGCACGCTCCCGGCCACCACAGCCTCAACCTGCTGGGCTCCAGCGATCCTTCTGCCTCAGCCTTCTAAGTAGCTGGAACTACAGGCGCGCACTACCACGCCCAGCTAATTTTTGATTGATTGTAGAGATGAGGTCTCACCAAGTTCCCCGGGTGGGTTTGAACCTGCAGGCTCAGGCAATCCTCTTGCTTCGGCCTCCCAAAGTGTTGGGATTACAGGCTGAGCCACTGAGTCCGGCTGAGAAAGGTAAATTTAAAAGGGAACAGCCAGGCACGGTGGCTCAGCCTATAATCCTGTGCCTTTGGGAGGCTGAGGTGCGTGGATTGTCTGAGCCTGTGGGTTTGAGACCCACCTGGGCAGGCGAGACCTCATCTCTGCAATAAATCAAAAATTAGCTGGGCGTGGTAGCGCACACCTGTAGTTCCAGCTACTTGGAAGGCTGAGGTGGAAGGATTGCCGGAGCCCAGCAGGTCGAGGCTGCGGTGGCCGGGAACGGCCACTGTACTCCAGTCTGGGTGACAGAGTGAAACTCCAACTCAAAAAAAAAAAAATTAAAGGGAACTATTAAGCAAAAAGGAGGCAGAAAGTGAAGATGTGGCAAATTCTTAGCCTGTTCATATTGTGGAAAATGACAAAGCTTGCTCTGAAGAGAACACTAAGGGTGTGACAGAAGAATTGTGTGATAAAGAGATCATGGGTATGAAGCTTGGGCTTAATCGGTTATCTTGGCAGGATCCAAGAACAGAGATGGAATTATACCAGCAAAGACACCACCAGTTTAGGGTTGGCACAGTGACTCATGCCTGTAATTCCAGTGAGAGGACCACCTGAGCCCATGGGGTCAAGACCAGCCTGGGCAACTTGGTGAGACCTTGTCTCTTGAGGAGCTCAAGGGCCATCTAGTTCATAAATTGTGTGATAAAACTTGTTTTAAGTGTAGGTTGAAGCTTATTTTGAATGTATATTGAAACTTGTTTTTAAAACTCAGATGTATGCTTGCTTTCCTGCCTAAGTATACTTTTGGTAAACAAGTTCACATACCAAAAGAAAACCGCAGAGTCACGGTGCAGACCCTCTGGCCCCATTTCCTGCTTCACTCCCCTAGTAATCTCACATTCCAGATGTCCCAACCGGTTCCACCCAGCCTGCCTGACCGTTGATGGTCAGCCACGGTCAGCCGCAACCTGCGACCATACAAACCAACCAATCCCAAATGCCCCCGTACCCAGTAGGAGAAATTACCCAATCATGTGTGAACAAGTTTAAAGTTCTTTCCCCTCCCTTGTAACCGTGTATATAAGCTGCTTGCTGCGCTGGGTCGGGGCTCTCGTTCCTGTACGGCTGCACCAGTTATGGATGTGAGCCCAGACTCGAGCCTGAATAAAGACCCTTGTGTGATTTGCACTGGACCTGGCTCTTTGGTGGTCTCTCGGATTCAGGATTCAGGTACAACATTTGGGGGCACGTCCGGGATCCCAGAGACCTCCCCCGAGACACCCCCAGCCTGGAGGGTCCCAACGCCAGCAAGTGAGTGCACTCGTTCCTCTGTCTATCAGCGCGCATCTGTATTATCCGTAGGAATTCCACTCTGTATCTGAGTCAGCATTGGCTTAAGCAGACCCGGTGGCGGGCCGTTGACCAGGGGTTGTGGGAGATGTCCCGCAGCCCCGTCTGGAGGATGAAGTCCTCATCTGTGAGGAAAGTCAGTTGCCTAGGGGCATGGACTTACCCTCAGCTCAGTTTTACTTTTGTCTCCACGGCCATGGAAAACCACACTTTTATGTTGGTAGCTTCATTTTGTCTGTTGTGTTTGTGGTTGTGTTATTGTGGATGGAAAACATGGGACAGACGCTGACCACCCCTCTAGTCCTGATG
This sequence comes from Cephalopachus bancanus, assembly GCA_027257055.1. Lineage (NCBI taxonomy): Eukaryota > Metazoa > Chordata > Mammalia > Primates > Tarsiidae > Cephalopachus > Cephalopachus bancanus. The sequence continues at coordinate 707,458 of JAPVLO010000261.1, read as the reverse complement.
ACTGACGACTTTTCAGTAAAAGAAAGGGCTCATAATCTGAGTGTAACCATCCACAGGAAAAAGCTTCAAACCCTCTGCACGTCTGGATGGCCGCCAGAGGGCACTTTCTCACTAAGTCTTGTTTTGCAGGTTAAGCATGTTATCTTCCAGGACGGAAGTCACAGCTGCCCGGATCAGGTGCCTTACATCCTCATATGGCAGGATGTAATTAATAACCCCCCCCCGTGGGCCAAATCTTTTATTCCACCTCAAACTGGGCCAACGCTCAGAGTCCTCACCTCGCAGGAGACAAAACCCGGCAGGCCAATGGAAACCCAAGGGTCGACTAAAACCCCTCTTTATCCGGTCCTGCAGGATGCAGAGCCTGAGGATTTACTTTTTCCTCCTCCCTATCATGATATCCCTTCGGCTCCCCCGGCACCTAGAGAGGGCACCGTGGGGGGCCGGGCACCTGTTCCACAGGCAGAAGAGCCCCCACACGGACTGGTGGCAGGAACACGGGACACGCCAGTTGAGCAGCCCCACTCCAAATATGGGACCCGCCGACTCCACTGTGCTCCCCCTCCGTGCAATGGGGCCTCCGGATGAAACTGGAGAACAGCTCCTGCACTATTGGCCATTCTCCACCTCTGATTTATACAACTGGAAAACCCAAATCGTCAAATTTTCTGATAATCCCAAAGATTTAACTGATTTGTTAGAAAGCATTCTCTTTACCCACCAGCCCACCTGGGATGATTGCCAAATGCTTTTAAAGGTTCTCTTCACCATGGAGGAAAGAGAACGCATTCAGACAGAAGCCCGGAAATTGGTTCTGGGGGAGGATAGACAACCGACCCAGAATCCAAATTTCATCAGTGCAGCCTTTCCCCTGTCCCGCCCTGTATGGGACTTTAATATGGCAGAAGGTAAGGAGAGGCTCTGGGTCTATTGCCAGACTCTAATGGCGGGTCTCAGGGCTGCAGCACGCAAGCCCACTAATTTGGCCAGAGTATATGATGTTAGGCAGGATAAGGATGAGAGTCCGGCCACTTTTCTGGAGAGAATTACGGAGGCCTTTGGGCGGTACACTCCTATGAATCCAGAAGCACCAGAGACAAGGGCGGCCATTATAATGGCTTGTGTCAATCAAGCTGCCCCAGATATTAAAAGGAAGTTGCAGAGGGTAGAGAGGTTAGGAGAGAAAAGCCTTCAGGACTTACTAATAGTGGCTGAAAGAGTATACAACAGCCGAGAAAGCCCAGAGGACCAGCAGACCAGAATAAACAAACGCCATACTCGCAACTTAGCCAAAATCCTGCTGGCCACCACCACCAATGACCCCCAGGAGAAACAGAGACACCTCAAAAAAACTGGCCACAGAGCCAGGTAAGGAGGGCAGTTGTCAGAAGGGACACCAAAACTTAAACAGAAACCAGTGTGCATATTGCAAAGAAGAGGGTCATTGGGTGAAAGACTGTCCCAAGAAACACCCTAATCCCAGGGATCCAGGAGATAAGCTACACATCCTAAACCTGGGGAAAACCTATACCCTGAGGACTAGGGGGGTTGGGGTTTGGAGCCCCTCCCCGAGCCCAGGGTAATTCTTAAGGTGGAGGGGCAGCCAATGCAATTCCATGTGAACACAGGGGCGCAGCACTCTGTCCTACTACAACCACATGGAAGGGTATCAAACAAGATTTCGTGGGTGCAGGGGGCCACGGGCACTAAGCCGTATCCATGGACCACCCAAAGGACAGTGGACCTTGGCGTGGGCCGAGTGTCTCACTCCTTTATAGTCATCCCTGAGTGACCATAGCCCCTGTTAGGCCGAGACCTACTCACCAAAATGGGAGCTCAAATCAGCTTTCACCCAGAGGGGACAAAGATTTTAAACAAAAATGGACATCCTATCCAGGTGCTCACTATAAGCCTGGAGGATGAGTATCATCTCCTCCAAAGGCCATTACCACCAATAGATGATATAAACTGCTGGCTACAGAGTTTTCCCTAAGCATGGGCAGAGACAGGGGGAACGGGACTACCCAAGCACCGGCTGGCAGTGTTCATAGAACTGAAACTGGGAGCCGATCCGGTCAGGGTGTGGCAGTACCTGATACCCCTGACCGCACGGGAAGGTATATCCCCTCACATCTGGTGATTATTAAGTGCAGGGGTGCTGTGATCCTGTCAGTCAGCCTGGAACACTCCCCTGCTGCCAGTGCAAAAACCAAACTCAGGTGAATATAGGCCGGTTCAGGATTTACGAGAGGTAAACCAGCGAGTAATGGACATACACCCTACGGTCCCAAACTCCTACACCCTTCTCACCACTCTACCCCCAAGCAGGACATGGTATACTGTGCTGGACTTAAAGATGCCTTTTTCAGTTTGCCCTTGGCCCTGAAAAGCCAGGACATCTTTGCCTTCAAATGGACGGATTCAGAAAAGGGTATCAACAGCCAGCTCACCTGGACACGACTGCCTCAAGGATTCAAGAATTCACCCACCATTTTCAATGAGGCACTGCAGGAGGATTTGGGTGAGTTTTGTATAAAGAACCCCAACCTGACTCTGTTACAGTATGTAGATGATATCCTGCTGGCAGCAGAGGATGGAGACACGTGTCTGCAAGGTACCAAGGACTTGTTACAAACTCTGGGCACCCTGGGGTACCACACCTTGGCAAAAAAGGCACAAATCTGCAGAACAGAGGTGAGCTATCTGGGATACAAAATAAAAGATGGGCAGAGATGGCTAATGGATGCTAGAAAGGAAACTGTTCTAAGAATTCCACTGCCACAAGATGTCCGCCAGGTACGCGAATTCCTGGGTTCAGCAGGGTTCTGCCACTTGTGGATTCCGGGGTTCGCTGAGTTGGCTAGACCACTATGTGAAACCACTAAAAATAAGCAAGACTTTGGACAGAGGCCATGAACCAATCTTTTAATAAACTCAAACAAGTGTTACTCTCGGCCCCGGCCTTTGGGTTACCTGATTTAACAAAGCCGTTTCATCTATATGTGGATGAACTGAAAGGGGTCACAAAGGGGGTCCTGCTACAACAGCTAGGCCCCTGGAAAAAGCCCACAGCATACCTCTCAAAGAAATTAGATCCTGTAGCAGCTGGATGGCCCCCATGTTTGAAAATCATTGCAGCAGTCGCCACTATGGTCAAGGATGCTGACAAAATAACTATGGGTCAAGAACTGTATGTCAGTACACCCCATGCCATAGAGGGGGTGCTCAGACAGCCACCAGATCGATGGATAAGTAATGCCCGCTTGACTCACTACCAGGGCTTGCTCCTAGATCCTGCTAGAATTCTGTTCCAGACCCCCACCTCCTTGAATCCAGCCACGCTGCTCCCCAACCCGGACCGGGAGGCCCCCTCCACGACTGTCAAGAAATCCTGGCCCAGGTGCCTGGGGTGAGAGCCGACCTCCAGGATCAGCCCTTGCCTGATGCGGATAACACCTGGTACACGGATGGCAGTAGCTTCGTCCAGAATGGAGCAAGGTATGCGGGGGCAGCCGTAACCATGGAGACTGAAACTGTCTGGGCAGAACCATTAGTGGCCGGAACCTCTGCCCAACGGGCTGAGTTAGTCTCGCTAACCAAAGCACTGACTGTGGGAGCTGGCAAACGGGTAAACATTTATACGGACAGCAGGTATGCGTTTGCCACGGCTCATGTAACGGCAGAAGGAAAAACTATCAAAAACAAAGCGAAATCCTTGAGCTGCTACAAGCCCTTTGGCTACCTAAGGCATTAGCCATCATCCATTGTTCGGGACACCAGACAGTGGACATGTCCGGTAGCCAGGGGAAACCACTTGGCTGACCTAAAAGCAAAGGAGGCAGCCATGTCTGTAAATCATGTCCTAGTAACTACGCTACCAGACCCAGGGGCACCAGAGTTGCCAGATGACCCCAAATACACAGAAGAAGACTTAAATTGGATCAAACGCCAACCTATGGTACAATACTTGCACGGCTGGTGGAGGGCAGCGAACTGCAGTGTAATCTTACCAGAAAAATTAGGACAACAGCTCCTCATAAAAATACACAGAAGTACTCATATGGGAACAAAAAAATTGGGAGACTTGATACTACATGCTAAAATAACCATCAAAGACTCGCAATCTAAACTTGAACAGATCGTGGCAAAGTGCTATGCTTGTCAAGTAACAAATGCCTCTTCACACAAATCCAACCCGGGAACCAGACTCCGATGTAACAGGCCAGGAGCATACTGGGAGGTAGACTTCACCAAGATAAAACCGGGAAAATATGGTTACAAGTATTTACTGGTGCTTATAGACACTTTTTCAGGCTGGACTGAAGCATTTCCTATAAAACATGAAATGGCACCAATAGTGGTAAAGAAACTCCTGGTTTGGTTTGGTAAAGAAACTCCTGGTTTGGAAACCAAGGTATGGTTTCTCCGTCCGAATAGGGTCAGACAGTGGACCAGGTTTTGTTTCTAAGGTAACACAGGGAATAACTCAGGTTCTTGAGGCAGATTGGAAGTTACACTGTGCATACAGGCCCCAAAGTTCAGGACAGGTAGAACGCATGAATAGAACATTAAAAGAGACCTTGACTAAATTAGCCCTGGAGACTGGCAGGGACTGGGTGGCTCTCCTCCCCTTCACCCTTTATAGGGTGCGCAATTCTCCCTATAAAATGGGCCTCACGCCCTTTGAAATCATGTTTGACATTCCCCCACCTATTGTTCCAAATTTAAAACCTGAAGTACTTGTTGAATTTGATGACCAACAACTCCTTTTTTCCTTGCAAGCACTGCAAAAAGCACATGAGCGGGTGTGGTCTGCATTAAAGGACCTCTACGAAAGCGGGCCACCCCCGGAACCACACCGCTACCGCCCGGGTGACTGGGTGTACGTCTGTAGACATCAACACCAGATGCTTCAGCCACGTTGGAAAGGACCCTACGTCGTAATCCTGACCATGCCCACTGCACTCAAAGTGGACAGAATCATCCTGTGGGTCCACTACACCCATGCCCGGCCAGCAGACCCCTTCACTGTGTTGGAAGACTACATACCAGACTGGAAAAGCGTGCCGGACAAGGACAATCCCCTAAAGCTAAGATTGCGCCGCTCTCACTTACCCCCATAATGCTAATATTATGTATATCATGTTTTCTATGTAGTGTCACAGCCAACCCGAACCCACACCAGCCCCAAAATCTAACATGGCAGGTTATAGACCTCTCCACTAACGACATCATCTGGCAGGCTTCAAAAGTAGCCCCCCCAACACATGGTTCCCAACCATGACCGGGGCCTTAACACAGTTCTACCATACTGCCGCCATACAATGGAAATTAACCCATGGAGGCACTGACGGAAGGTACTGGTACTTTTATGTGTGCCCGGGGCATGACGAAGATAAGAACTGTAGAGATGTCACTGAGTCCTATTGCCTCAGCTGGTCCTGCATCTCCACGGGGTTCATAAATTGGAGCCCTGCTAAGTCCAATGATTTGATAAAGGTACAGAGGGCAGGTACCCCCAACATCCATCAAAGATGTAATCCTACCCAGGGGCAGTGCTGCAACCCCATAACTATAAGTTTTACCAAAAAGGGCAGAAAAGCTCAAGGCTGGGAAATAGGAAAAACGTGGGGACTCAGATTGTACAACCCGCAGCACGCAGGGTATACGGATCCTGGAAGTTCCTTTATGATTAGAGTAACCTCTTGAACCCCCAGTCAAAAAAACCCTCAGCATGGGACCAAGTCCAGCTCTAGCACCTAAACACAGACCAGTTGTTATACCAAACCTTAGGCCCCAGACCACCGTGTCCACCCCCTTAGCTACCACTTATACAGATTCTGAAGCCACTACAGTTGTCCCTGACTCCATAGGGACCAATATATTGTCTCTGACTCCACCCCACTCCCACCGGTACTGTACCAAAATCCTCTCTGGCACTTGCTAAATCAAGCCTACCTGTTTCTTAATGCAACCAAACCAGACTTCACTCAGTCATGCTGGTTACGTTATAACATCCAGCCCCCCTATTATGAAGAATTGCAGTAATGGGAAACTATACAACCAAGCATGATTCCAGTTCTTGTAGATGGCAGCCAGCAACCCAGGGACTCACTCTCCAGTCGGTAACAGGCCAAGGATTATGCATAGGCCGCCCCGCACCAGAGTTTCAGTCCCTATGCAACATTACGCTACCTGTATCTAGCCTAGATTACCACCTGCCCCCTGAAAGTAGCTGGTGGGCCTGTTCTACAGGCTTAACCCCTTGCTTCCATGGGCAGGTCCTAAATCAGACCCAACAAGGCTTCTGCGTGCTAGTCCAATTACTTCCAAAAATTCTCTACCACTCTGATGAAGACATACTCCGGTGGTTCAGCACAGAAGCCCACCGGAGAAATAAAAGAGAACTGATCACCACCATTTCCCTGGTGGTCCTCTTTGGGCTTGGACTAACAGGAGCAGGGACAGGTATTGCCTCCCTAGCCACACAGAGCCACCAATATAATAGCCTTAGGGCGGCCATAGACCTAGACGTTGAAAGAATTGAAGCCTCCATCTCCCATCTCCAGGAATCCCTGATCTCCCTATCCGAGGTAGTCCTACAGAACCGTAGAGGGCTAGACTTATTATTCCTACAGCAGGGTGGAACATGTGCCGCCCTGGGGGAGGAATGTTGTTTCTACACAGACCACTCGGGCGTTGTCAAGGAGTCCATGGCCAAAGTAAGGAAGGATTGGCTAAACGGAAAAAAGAATGAGAACAACAACAAAGTTGGTTCAAAACCTGGTTTAACCACTCCCCTTGGCTAACTACTCTAGTATCCACCTTAGCTGGCCCCCTAATCATTTTGCTACTCCTTCTCACCTTTGGACCATGCATTGTTAACAAACTTGTAACCTTTGTCAAGGACTGGATCAGCACCGTACAACTTATGGTGCTTAGATAGTAGTACCAGCCGGTAGGTGCCCACACACAGAACACTTGTATAGACCCATGATTGGGTCCCTTTTTCAGGTTCCTCTGAGAGGGGGAAATGAGGAGCTCAAGGGCCATCTAGTTCATAATTGTGTGATAAAACTTGTTTTAAGTGCAGGTTGAAGCTTATTTTGAATGTATATTGAAACTTGTTTTTAAAACTCAGATGTATGCTTGCTTTCCCGCCCAAGCCCAGTAGTATACTTTTGGTAAACAAGTTCACATACCAAAAGAAAACCGCGGAATCATGGTGCAGACCCTCTGGCCCCATTTCCTGCTCTACTCCCCTAGTAATCTCACATTCCAGATGTCCCAACCGGTTCCACCTGACCCAGCCCGCCTGACCGTTGATAGTCAGCCGCGGTCAGCTGTGACCCGCGACCATACTAATCAACCAATCCCAAATGCCCCCGTACCCAGTAGGAGAAATTACCCAATCATGTGCGAACAAATTTAAAGTTCTTTCCCCTCCCTTGTAACTGTGTATATAAGCTGCTTGCTGTGCTGGGTCAGGGCTCTCGTTCCTGTACCACTGCGCCGGTTACGGACGTGAGCCCAGACTTGAGCCTGAATAAAGACCCTCGTGTGATTTGCACCAGAGCTGGCTCTTTGGTGGTCTCTCGGATTCAGGATTTGGGTACAACACTCTACAATAAATCAAGAAAAATGAGTCAAGCTTGGTGGTGCATGCCTGTAGTTCCAGCTACTTGGAGAGCTGAGGCAGAAGCAAGTTGAGGCTGCGGTGGCCCTGAGCAGTGTGTAACTGCACTCCAGCCTGGGCAACAGAGTGAAACTCTGACTCAGAACAAACAAACAAAAAAGACACTACCAGTTTAAACTAAAGAGAATGCAGAAAACAGGAAGGGAGGAAAAATGACTCTGGAACTTTTTGGATTCTACAGGACCAAACCATAGAGCTATTTAGCTGTGAATGTGTGCTGTTCCACAAGAAAGGGAAGAATGACCTGGGAGGCGATTAAGAGACTATCTTAATCTTAATCTTAAACTGCCACTGACACCACAAGTCTCAGAACTAAAGTTGTTTCCTCCTCTGTCACACAACAAAGTTGTCTCTGGTGTGAGCCAGGATGACCCAACCCAGTGCCTCAGGGGTGGGCTGTTCTCTGAAGAGGGATGTTTGGATAGAGCTGCTCCAGGTAGCCATGGAGGTGATGACACCAGTGGCCCTCTAGGGCAGAGCATCCAACCAAAGTGGCTCATTCTCCAGTTTTGCTGGCTAGTCTCACACTTTGCTTGGGATCCTCATCAGTTCTTCCTTTTTTTTTTTTTTTTTTGAGTTGGTGTCTCACTCTGTCGCCCAGACTGGAGTGCAGTGGCCATTCCCGGTCACTACAGCCTCGACTTGCTGGGCTCCAGTGATCCTTCCGCCTCAGTCTTCCAAGTAGCCGGAATTACAGGCATGCGCTACCACGCCCGGCTGATTTTTTGATTTATTGTAGAGATGAGGTCTCGCTGCCCAGGCGGGTCTCGAATCCGCGGGCTCAGGCAATCCACTCACCTCAGCCTCCCAAAGGCGCGGGATTACAGGCTGAGCCACCGAGCCCAGCTCAGTTCTTCCTTTTGATGTCTTTCTTTTGGAATGGGAATGTCTGTCCTATGCCTGTCCCACCACTGTATTTTGGAAGTGCATAACTTGTCTGGTTTCACAGATTCACAGATGGAGAGAAATTTTGCCTTATGAGGAATCATACCTTGAGTTGCACCCATACCTGATTTAGATGATATTTAGATAAGACTTTAAACTTTAGAGTGGATGCTGGAATGAGTTAAGATTTTGGAGGTGGAATAAATGTATTTTGCACACAAGAAGGACAAAAATTTTGGAGGTGCCAAGGGTGGAATGCTGTGGACTGAATTGTGTTTCTCCAAAATTCACATATCGAAGCTCTAATTCTCCGTGTGACTGTGTTGAAAGATAAAGCCATTAGTATGTAATTAAGTTTAAATAAGGTGATAAGTCTAGGTCTCTAATTTGATAAGACTGTGACCTTTTTGAAAGGACAGACCGAGAGTGGGAAGCCATTTTTCATCTTGTTCTTAAACCCTGATGCAATAATGAGAAAATAGAAGTTATGTTTTTAGAGAAATGCACACTTTAAGTAAAGTTAACTTTACCTACTTTGGCTTTTCAGAAACAGACTTCCAGGTATCAGACGTATCTCATAATGATGTGGCAGGAGAGGGGTTGGTAGCAGTTAAAGGTATTTCCTTTTGAAAGCCAAGCGGCAAGCTCTAAAGATCTGCCAAGCTGGTTTTGTTTGAAAAGGCCAAATGACTAGAGACTGATGGCTCTCAAGGAAATGCAAAAGAGTAACTAATTCACAGACTTATCCAAAACCCCTCTTCTGAAGTTGACGGTTAACAACCCTGCAGTTCCTGGAGACCATTTGTTCTTTGAAAAATCTAATTTTGCTGAGTACAACCTTGTAAGATTCCAAAGGAAATATGTAATCACTCAACACGACCCCCCTCCCTTACCTAAAGAGGGTATAAGACCTCACGTCTACTGTTCTGGGGTGCTCGAGCTTGATTTGAATGCATGAAATTCTCGGCCCGCTGTGCTAGCCAGCGTAATAAAGTGCCACTTCCTATAATAGTCTTGGTGTCACAATCTCTCTATTTTTCCTGCTATAACCTAAACAAGGGTATAAGACCCCACTTCTGTTCTGTGGGGCTCGATTTGGACATATTAGCCCCTCAAGCCCGCTGGGCTGGCCAGCGTAATAAAGTTGCCACTTCCTATAATAGTCTCGGTGTCACGATCTCTCTGTCTTCCCACTACAATTACCGCAATCAAGCTTACCTAGAGTAAAGGGAATTTATAAGACCTAAGACATCATTCATTGGACAAGGATGGTAAAAGTCATGAAACTTGTAATTACAAAAGTTATGACTGCTTAGAGGGAGAGCAGGTGGGGATTTGATCTTCCAGTAAATTGGGCCCTATCTACAGGGAAGCCAAGGATCCCTCGAAGCTACCCACTGGGAATGCCTAGGAGATAGGGGAGGTGCACTCTCCATTCGGGAAGGTGCAGGAGAATTAGAATCCTTGTCACATCCTTCTCTAGGGGCTATGATAATGTGGGCGGACATTAGTGGGTCTCTGTGTCACAGGTTCTCCAAGACATCCACAGGTGGTCACGGCAGTCACGTGCAACATCTCCAAGGAAAGGATTTAAGCCAGTGCTTTGGGGAGCTATGAGGCCACACTCACCTAGAGTGTAGGCCCACTCCCTGTCTGTGGGGTTTGAAGCTTTCTTAAATAAATCTTTTCTTCCCTCACCTCTTTGTGTTGCAATTCTTTGCATTTACTTTTTTTGTGTGTGTGTGTTGGAGTCTCACTCTGTCGCCCAGACTGGAGTGCAGTGGCCGCTCCCGGCCACCACAGCCTCGACCTGCTGGGCTCCGGCGATCTTTCCACCTCAGCCTTCCAAGTAGCCGGAACTACAGGCACGCGCTACCACACCCGGCTAATTTTTTGATTTATGGTAGAGATGAGGTCTCGCCAAGTTGCCCAGGTGGGTCTCGAACCTGCGAGCTCAGGCAATCCACTCACCTCAGCCTCCCAAGGCGCGGGATTACAGGCTGAGCCACTGAGCCCGGCTTGCATTTACTTTTAATTTGATCTCTGGGTTGCCGGCTGTGGGAGGTGGGGGTACTGCACTTCTCTCTCCATCAATCTCACCCTCACCCTGCCCTACCCTAATACTTTTAAAAAGAGAAAGATCTTTCTCTCCCTCCCTCCCTCACTCCCTTCCTCCCTCCTGCCCTCCTTCCCTCCCTCCCTCTACCATGTGACAACAGCAAAAAGGCCATGGACCAGCTGGGCAGAGAGCCCTCACAGGGAACTGAATTGGTTAGCACCCTGATCTGGGACTTTTCGGCCTCCAGAACTTTAACAAATAAATTTCTGTTGTTTGAACCTCCCAGGCTATGGTATTTTGTTGTTATTTTTGGAGATGGGGTCTCACTCTGTTACCCAGGCTGGGTTGCAGTGCAGCAGTCATAACTTACTGCTGCCTCCAACTTCTGGGCTCAAGCGATCCTCCCATTTCAGCCTTCTGAGTAGCTGGGACTACAGGCCTGTGCCACCATGTCCAGCTATTTAAAAAAATTTTTTTTTGTAGAGATGGGGTCTTGCTGTGTTTCTGAAGTTTGTCTCAAATTCCTAGGCTTAAGTGAGCCTCCTGCCCTGGCCTCCCAAAGTGCTGAAATTACAAGTGTGAGACACTACCCTTGGCCTCTATGGTACTTTGTTATGGAACCCTGAGCTAAGACAGGGAGGATGGTGGTGTATCTGATCATGGAAGTCCCTTCAGACCTGTCTTATCCCAGACATTCCCAGAATGTTCCTGGACCCATTCCAGAGTGGGCAGTCTTATCTCAACATTCAAAGTATCGGTAAGTGTTACTCTAACCCAAGCCCCAGAAATGGGAAATATCCCACTGGGTGCCATCCTGGAGTGTTTTGGTAACAAAATTCCCATACATTTAACTATTTTTCATCTGTTTTATTAGCATCAATATATACAAAGTGGAAAATGACTAAATTTCATTATTCTAGCTTAGAAAGTTTGTTTTGCGTTTAATTCTGTTTGGTGATAAAATGAAAATGAAAATTTCCCAGGAGAAAGCCTACCTTTGGGGTTGCTGAACAACTCAGTAATATCTGACCTCAAATGACCCAGCATGCCTCACCAAGTTCATGCCCTTCGAATGACCTTGAGCAACCAAGGAAAGGGCCCTTTGGCTTGAGGCTCATGCCTCAGCCTAAAGCTACCTGCATGTTTGCCAAATCACTTCCTCTTACATAACCATCCTGGTTATGCAGTTACTTTGCTTCCTTCCGGGCTGTTTGGCAGTTTTCAAAGCTATCAGCCTGAGGTTCTGTGGGCTCTTCAAAGAGCTAGTTCCAAAGATCACAGTTAAAGCGCATCTATGACACTAAGTAAGGACAGTTGTCAGGGAGTGGTCAGAATATTTATGTTAGTGAAATAATTCTATAAAAAAAACAAAAACAAAGCAAAAAGCAGAGCTTCAAGCCAAAGAGGGCCGAGTGTGTGCATCTTTAAAGCACAAGGTAGTGGCTGACAGATACAGCTCATAGGAATTAGTATGTAATCCATGCCGTCACATGCATTCTCTGAAGCTCACAATCTCTGTAAACGTATTTCCTGACTGTTTTAAAAACAAAGAGTGGCTTGTAGGAAGGCTTAGTCCATTCTCAAGTTTCTCAAGATTGTATCCTATTAAAAAATATTTAATCCCAATGGGTTTTAATATTGATCTTATAAAAACAGACATATATGAACTGTGATGAGATTCTCATACATTTTTTGGCACTATGATTTTTTTTTTTTTACCTTTACCTTTACATATTACAAACACACATTCAGGTATTTTAAAAAGAAGGAAAGAGACACCAAGCTGTCTTTTCAATCACACTGTACATCATTGAACTTGTATGATCCATCTCTAGGCTAAAACAAACTTTTAAAACATGGTTACAGGTGCTGTACTACTAAGACAGAACTATGACATTGGTCTTCTTTAAAAAAAAAAAGCCAACACCTTTTCTATCTCTTCAGTAGCCAATAAGGATACTTGGACCATGGCCCAGCAAGTTTTAGGGATCAGGGTTAGAATACAGATTCATATTTTTTCAGTCTTTACAAAAGGCAAATGTCTAGTTTTTACATAACCAACATATGTTCTAAAATCAAACATCATTCATCAAGATCTTCATTTTAGGTGACCCAGGGTTAGGGTTAGAAAAAGCATCCAATGGAAATAAAAGCGAGGATTGGATTCTGCCTTTTAAAAAATGTTACATTATTGGTGTTGTTGTCTTTCTCCAAACATGACATCATTCACTAATGGCCTGGAACACGTCTTTTCTGGTTCTTGCATTAAATGGGATGGGTCTTGGGTGCTGGAAAGCAGCCTTTAGCTCTGTCTTGCCGCGCGCCACAAATGCATGTTCTTAGGAGCATATATGGAGGATTCTTTTCTGGCAGAAGGAAAATATTCTGGCTTCAGACCCCCAGGATTAAGGTCCGAGCTCCTGCAGGCAAGGATTTTGTGTATGTGTGTGTGAGTGTGTTTGTGTAAAACCAACTTCCCTATCCTGCTCAAGATGCTTCCAAAACCACCACCTAAATGGGAACTCTTTGCCATTATCTCTACAGCATGGCAGCCAGAAAGATTTCGTCTTGTTTGAAAACCAGCAGATTTAAAATAATTCTAGAGAGTATTAACGAAAGGGTGTCAGAGAGGGCTCCTAATGCCACTGAGCCTGTGTGCCATCGGCTGTCATCACATATCACCAGTCCCAGGTAAATCACACGTACCATTCCTTCCCTGCATCCTCACCTCTGCCTTTTCTTTATATCTCTATTTAGAAACAAAATCTTCCAAAGAGTCATGCACTCACCAGTTTCACTGGGTTGAGGCAAAAAGACCCTGGCGAAATGGAAAGGCGCCCATGTGATTAGATGTGGTGTTATGAATTCCTCTCTGGCCTGAAATTGCTCCTTCTGTCCTCACTGATGTTCAGATCGGAGGATGTGGATTGTTGCATGGTTTGCTGTGGTTTTAACCCCCTTCCCCTGTTTTCTGTACCTCCGCAGTCTGCATTTCTGCCACTACTCAACATTCAGAGCTTCAGAGAACCGAAAAGTAGTTTCTTCTCACAGGACACTCGCTCCCCCTGAAATACTTGATAGCAAGTATATTCTGAAGGTGACACCATTTAGAGAAATGGTACACTTGAGTCTCCCCTATTTTTGGGGCTAAGACATCCCAAAACTGCAGGAGAAAAAACAGAGCTCACCCATGAATTACAGAACATGCCTCCAGCTCCCTGCTCCCATCAAAAACCCTTGTAATGACATGAGTGGAGCTGCCCGTGCCTCCTGAGCTTATGGATTTATTATCACAGCTTGAAGGTGGCCTGCTGTGATTGACTCTGGCTCTTGCAGCATAAATTACCTGTTTTTTCATTTTTGAAGGAATGTCAAGGAAAAGAGTGCTTTATTAACTCAGTTCCCTCACCCAATGTCCCCTCTCATCCAATTCTTCATTGGAACTCTCAAATCTCTCATTTTCTCTGAAAAATTTCCTTTGATCATTTATCACCATTTTAGAAAGAAAACATGTAATTATTTTGTCAATCTCCAGTGAGGCCAGGGTGATAAAAGACAACATTTATGTCACACCTTTGCTGCCTTCAGAAGGGTCATGAGAGGGAGGAAGATTTGGAAGAACCTTTTAGAGGCTAGTAAAGTTGGAAGAGAGGACACAGAATCTGTTTTGGAATAGATCTCCAAAAATGGGTTTCAGTACCCATGCTCAATTCTAACCCAAGCTAAGCCAACACAAAATACTCTTTCCAACCTAATCTTGGGACTAGATTTGTACTAAAAACACCACGGGCATGGATCCCAGAGATGCAGGCAATCTGTTACAGCCTTCGGATGGCATTGCTGATGGGAGAAACTCTAGCTGCTGTTGTCTTTTGCTTTTGTTTGTTTCTGCTGCTGTCTGCCATTTTGCAAGTCTTCCACCTGCCTTCAGAATCGAGGCTGTGATATGAATATAGCTGTGGGTGCAATACATCCAACCACACCTATTTCACTTTTAAATATAATAAATACAGTGAAGAAAACAGTAAATCTTCAATCAAGAGTCTAAAGAAAAGATAATCGACACTGGAGTTTCCGTCAAATGTCACATGGTCTCTGGATGAATGTCTTGAGGAGATTGAGGTTGAGTTCATGTCTGTAAGTCCCCTTCCATCGCGTAGTTCTCCTAGATAGAGACCTCATATTCTCTGGTTTCCTGCAAGAGAGAGAAGCACAGGTTTGTGAAACTCTTGTGTGCTAGAGTGATACACTCATGATTCTAGTTCTTCACACCCTCATGTCTGTGCCTTTGGTCATGACTTTGCAGTGCATTTTCTCTCTGGCCCTGCCTTGCTTCTGCCAATGGGTTATAAGAAAACGGCACAAAACAGGTGCTTGTATCTTGCCCTCTTGCTGCCACCATGAGCAGGGCATGTCCTCTACTCTTTAGTCTCTGCAGGAAGATGAAGGACACACAGAACAGAGTTGAGTCACCCAGTCAACAACCAGCCAGTGCCAGGATTACCATCCAGCTGAGCATGAAGTGGATTCTTCCCTGGTCGAGCCTCAGATGAGACTGCAGCCACAGCTGAGCCCTGACTGTAGCCTGTGAACCCTGAAGCAGAAGACCCAGCTAAGCTGTACCTGGATTCCTGACCTATAGAAATTATGAGATTAAAAATCGTGTGCTATTTCAGGCCTCTAAATTTGTAGCGATACTGTTACACATGCCTCACAGACTGATGAACAAATTAATGCTTGTTGCTTTAAGCCACTGAGTTTGGGGAATGTTTGTTACTCAGCATTATTATAGGTCTAGGTCATGGATACACCCTGCTAATAAGTATTGATAAGGTCTAGTCTCTAAAATGCTCTTTTTCATCAGCTTGACCTTTCTTCAGGTTTGAAAGCAAACCTCATAGAATGCAAAATAACATTTGCCCTGCTCTTCCCAGTGCCATGTAAAATGACTGTACTATGTGGGTAGCAACCAGTTTGATTTCTCCAATATTTATGGAGTGTGTAGTGTATTCCAGATAGAGGAAGTCACAGGCTCAGCCCTGGATGTGGTCACTGTCACGGGTTTAATGGAAGCCTCTAACTCCTGCTGGGACAACATAATAATACAATGACATCTATGCTTCATGGCAGATGGGAGCATGGTGAGCAGACTCCATGGGGGTCCCCATGATATTAATCTTCTAGGGTTTGTGCTCCTGTGTGGTCTCCTCTCCTTACGAGTGGGCAGGACCTGTGATTGGGTTCTAACTAGTAGAATACAAAGGTGCTAAGATATGTCTGTGTTTACATGGCAGGATTGTGACTTCCATCTTGTGAGGAGACACCCTCTCTGGCTGACTTTGAGGAAGACAGCTACATGTCACGAGCTGCTCTATGGAGAGGAATACATGGAAAGGAAATGAGTGTGGCCTCTAGGTGACAGCCTGCAAGAAACTGAGCACCCCATTCCAGCAACCCAAAAGGAACAGAATGCCGCCAAGAACCACATAAACTTGGAAGTGGATTCTTCCCTGGTCAAGCCTCAGATGAGACTGCAGCCCCAGCTGATGCCTTGACTGTAGCCTGTTTTCCCTGAAGCAGAAGACCCAGCTAAACTGTACCTGGATTCCTGACCTGCAGAACTATGAGATAAGAAGTGTGTGCTGTTTGAGGCCCCTACATTTGTAGTAATAGTCTCACACCTCAATAGATAACTAACACAGACCAGAGGAGGTGGTAGTCAAGGAAACTTAGCAGGGACAACGAAGAAGTCAAGTTATGCCCTCAAATATTGGGAGACAACTGCACATCATTACATAGTGAATTTCAAGGGTGGTGGTTTTGCAGTCATGTCCAGCCTTTCAGTTTTTTCACATGTACTTCTGGGCTTTTGCACAAGTTTGCCCTTCTGCCTGGTATCTTCTTCAGCTGAGCATCCAAGTTCCACCCACCTCCCAGATCTCAGCTTTATACTCTCATTTTATCAGAGATGTCATCCCTAATCCCCTGCAATCATGCCCTATCATACACTTTCATAGTACTCAGTCTCATTTTTCTTCATGGTCCTTAAAAATTATCATTTATTGTAATCAAGATATTCACGGGCACATTTGATTGTCTGAGGGTCAAGGGAAGCAAGAGAGCATCATGACTAAGATCATCACATTGGATTTGCGTCCTGCTCCAGGCTGTGCATCTTGGCTGTGTGCAACCTTGGCCCGGTCATTTTTTTCCTCACTCTGGACCTCAGTGACCTCATCAATCTATTAGAAATATCTGTGGAACCTATGACAAAGAGCTGCAAGGATTCAGTGAGATTATCCAATCAAAATTGCCTGGGCGTCGTGGCTCACACCTGTAATCCCAGCACTCTGGGAGGCCGAGGTGGGAGGATTGCCTGAGCCCAGGAGTTCAAGACCATCCTGGACACCATAGCGAGACCTTGTCTCTACAAAATATCAAAACAGTAGCTGGGCATAGTGGTGCATGCCTGTAGTCCCAGCTTCTCAGGAGACTGAGGCAGGAGGATAGCCTGAGCCCAGGAAGTCAAGGCTGCAGTGAGCCGTGATTGTACCACTGCACTCCAGCCCAGGTGACAGAGTCTGACTTGGAAAAAAAAGTAACCAACATATGATACATATTATTACTATCATTGCTGTTATTATTATCAAAGTAACCAACATATGATACATATTATTATTATCATTGCTGTTATTATTATTGACACCTGTCCCCTTTGCAAGACTGTAAGCTCAGGATCTGTTCTGTTTGGTTCATGACTGTGTCCCCAGTACCCAGCACAGGGCTTGTCACTCAGATGTGTAGGACTACTGTACACGGCCATTGACTAAGAAACTGAGCTCAATAGGATGTGTGGGAATGCTGCACACTGCCACCAGGCCACCAGTGGTCCTCTGTCTGAGGTCTTGGATGCAGCCCCTTCTTCCTGTGGGCATTCTGTGGAGTTTCACAGCCTCACAGGTTCATGGTCAGTGCCAATCACTCACACAGAGAGCTGAGTTCTCCCAGGAGTTATGACAAGAGGCGGGGGTTGGTGGGGATGAGACAGGACCACTTGTCGAACCTCTTGGGAGCAAAAGGAAGCAAAATCCTCAGTCTTGTTGTTGGCAAATGCAGAGCAAAAAGGGAAGAGTCCGGGAGAGACCCACTCACCCCTGTCTCATAAATGGGGTTGTCAAACTCAGTTTCCACGGTGATTTGGCTGTAGGGGTGGGAGTACATCAGAGGCAGGCGGAGGTTGGAGTAGTAACGACATCTAGGGGAGAGGCAAGAAGAGAGAGAGAAGTTACTTTGCCACAAGGAGACATCTGACAATGCCGAGCAGGAACAGTAGGTGCCACTTCGCTAGCTGTGCCAGCTCCGTGAATGGCAACTGTGCAAATAGCCTCTTGCAGGCAGAAACAGCAATCACAGGCCGGGCGTGATCAAGTCTGTAATCCCAGCCCTTTGGGACGCAGGGGTGAGGGGATTGCCTGAGCCCACGGGTTCGAGAACAGCCTGGGCAACTTGGCGAGACCTCATCTCTACAATAAATCAAAAAATTTACACATGCCTGTGGTTCCAGCTACTTGGAAGGCTGAGGCGGAAGGATTGCTGGAGCCCAGTGGATTGATGCTGGGGTGGCTGTGAGTGTGCCACTGCACTCCAGCCCAGGTGACGGAGTGAGACTCCCATTCAAAAAAAAAAAAAGAAAAGAAAGAAATTGCAATCATAATAGCTCTCTACTCATAACCCAGGCAGGGATAACTACAGCCCTGTGACCTCTGCTCGCTGAGGATGGGGTGGAGCTTAGTCTGTTTTCATGTGTAAGGGGATTCAAGTTCCTCTTTAATGCAAAGGGCAGCAACAACAATCATGAGCATTTATTGAGCACCTTCTATATGCCATGTCATCTTAGAGTAAACATCCTTGACCACCTTTTTAAAGGTGGTTCCTCAGTTACTCTCCACATCCATCTTTCTGTCACCGTGTTTGTTTTAGTGTGTTATAATTTATTAGACTGTGAACTCCTCGAGGGTGGGGACAATTTGTGATAGGCACATGCTTACCTTGGGGCCTTTGCACATGCTGGTTCTCTGCCTAAAACCCTCCTCTCCCACATATCTACACGGGTTACTCATTATTGCTTTCGAGTCTTTGTTCAAGCATCACTTTTAAATGGGGTAGGGCCACCTCAATCTACCCCATTTAAAATGCAACCCAACGCAGTCTGAGTGGGAAAACAAATAAAAAGTAAAACGCAACCCAGGAGGGCAAACATTTCCTTCTATTTTCACACATGATGTTTCCGGAGATCAGAAAACTGTCTGGCATATAGTAGGCGCTCAATAATTGTAAATCTGAGTAAATTAGTGACTACCTTAGGCATGTTTTAATATCTTTTTTCTTATCAAATGCGAGTGCTATGGCCCTGGTACACATCAGACTGTCAATACATATTTGTGAGTGAGTGATGGAATGGGTGGGTGGACATGCCTGGTAGTGTGTCATGGTATGGCCCCCACTAAACCATAAGCTCCTCAAGGGCAGGAATGGTGTCTGCCTTATTTGCTGCTGCCTACTGAACCCTCCAGTCAAGGAGGCTTGGTAGGTGCCCAGTATCAATACTTATCCCACAGAGCTGAGTTGAACCCACCACCCCTGCAATCTCGCAGATGCCACACCACTCCCTCCAGCTCAGGCTCATGGGGTGGTCAATCCCATCCCCTGTACACCGGTGGCTGAGTGCCTGGTGCACCCCTCCCCCCAGCCCCCTACCTTGTGATGTAAATGTAGGCTCCTCCCAGCAGCAAGGAGATGATGAGTACCGGGATGAAGATCGCCAGGGCCATGTTCCCTCCTTCCAGTGACGTCTCTGCTGCCGCTTCTGCTACTGAACACAAGAGCCAGTGAGGCCCCTCATTGCCCAGCACCTGGCTCCCAGGTGAGCTCCCACCTGCCCAGTTCTGCACCTACTCAAAGAGCTGATGTCCCAGAGCCTTAGACCTTGGAGGTCTGTCTCCGGAGACCAGAGGAAAGGTGCCTGTCCTGTGCAAGAGAGCCCAGACTCACCCTTGGGTGGGATAGCCACAGGGGCTGCCGAGAATCACACTGATTGAACCCTCAATTATACTGTACCCATTTGGGGTAGACTATAGTTGAAATCTCTTTACAATTCAATGCAAGGGGTGACATGGAAGAAATCCCAAGTAGGTAACTGGGAGGGAGGATTCGCTGGACATTCCATGGAATGGCAAGGAGAAATGGGAATGGACGTGGGCCCGAGACACAGGTGTGGTGGGCAGGTCTGGGCTGCCTGTATGTCTGGGAGTTGGATGGTGCTGGGGCCAGCCACCAGGTTTCTAAGGGGTTCCCAAACCTGTCCTCACCTGGGGAGAGGGCACCCAGCCTGGCAGGTCCCTTCCAGAACTGTTGAGTCAGATTCTCCAGTCTAGGAGCGGGCTCTGAGCATCCGGGCAGCTCTCAATCCTGCACACCCCAATGACACCCCAACTGCAAAGGCCCAGGTTTGATTCCCAGAGGCCACCACTGCACACTCTTGGACTCCCACGACCTCCCATTGTTTGTGGCAATGGCAAGAACCACGACAGCTGTTGCAGAGGCTGGGGGTGTTTTCCCAGCACAGCTGGAAGGGGGACCCCACGTCTCTTCTAGAAGCTTGGCCTCCAGGTTTCTTCTGCCATTCTCCATGGTCACATCTAACAGAGCGTAGCTGAACACCAATCTATAATCCATTAACCACCACTTATGGGGTGTGAAAAATCAATCCTGATACCCACGATGGACACGTGAGCACCAGGCATTCCAAAGGCGCTCGTAATCGCTGAGCAACCCAGCCCTTGAGACAGTTTCATGGTTCATTGATTGGCAAAAGGCAGAAAACGGATGCTCTCAGTGGAGAATAGCACGAAATGGCCTCTATTTTCCAAGTGGACTGGCTAACCCATGCTCCTCCCTTCTCTTACATTAGAGCCCCCGGCTCTACCTGCTTGGGTTAAATTGTTGTCCGTGACCAGGAACAGCAACTAATGAAATGTAATTCCCATAGCCCCAGATGCTGAGTGGCTCATTCGTGCCAGAAAGCTAAAGATGGTTCCAGAAACAGTAATGAACACTGCTTGATTGACTTAAAGACTTTTAGAAAATGGAGTAATGTTATTTTTGTTTTTATAAGTCAAGAAATTAAAATGATTTTTAATAAATAACACAAGAAACATGTCATTGCTATGTTATTAAAATTCAAAAACTGCTTAGGTCTACAGATGAAATATGCTACCATCAGCTGCCAGTCCACTCCCCTCATCCACTAGAAATGAAATAATATATGGTTTCTGACATCACAGCCCAGGCGAGTGGCTTTGTATGAAGTTTGATAGCGGTGACATAGAACACAGAATGCTTTGAGCGTGGCAGGGGTTGGAAAGGGAAGGAATCACAAGATGAAAACAAAAACAAAAAGAAAATCCTGGATAGCTTTGAACATCTGTTCCGCATTAATCAACCTCACTGGGGGATTCCTAAGAAAAGAAGAACAGAAAGGAGGGGGAGAGAGAGAAGGGATGAGCATGTTGGGGAAGAAAAAGGGGGAAATGGACCGTTGCACGCTCCTGGGGCAAACCTTTCCCTCCGGAAACCAGGACGCTCTGCGTGGAAGGTGAGGTGTCCTTGAATGGCATCATGACAAGTCTGACAGTAGGCTCACGCCTTTCTCAGGCCTGTGGCCCCTCGGTTTTCCTTACCTCTTTGTCATCACCATGTATAGAACTGGTGTCAAGTCCCTTTCAGGTAATATTTGGGACCCTAAGTTGCACATCCCATTTTTTTCCCTAACAACATTATTTGTTTGGAAGTTATCTTTGGCTGTGTGAAGGCAGAGTTTGTGTTTTTTTATTTTTTCAAGCATCTGAATAAAGATATTCAAGAACCTGCCCTTGTTGTCTGCTATTGGCTTGATTTATTGGAATTTTCATGCTGGAACTCACCTTCTAAAGCATGTTCAAAACTGTCTTGATTAACTGAAAGAGAAATCAGGAAGCATTCATCAATGTAAAGTGAATCCACTGTTTGCATGAGATGAGGCCAACAACAACAAAACAACAACAAAACAACAACAACACAACTAAATGCAAAAGCCCACGCTGTGCCAAAGTTAGTGCTGTGTTTTCACTTATCTTGGATTACTATACTCAGAAAATGCCTGGATTCTTCACTTCCTAAGTTCCCAAGAAAAGATGAGGTAGGTAAGACGGAAGAGCAACAGCGAACAGCAGACTGAGCACTCCCCGGGTGTCCGACATCGTGTCGATCTCTAGGTACATTCACTCATTTCGTTAATTTGGTACTTTGTTAATTTGGTACTATTATCATCCCCATTTTACAGATGAGCAAACAGAGGCTCAAAGAAGTGAAGCGACTTCTCTGACATCACACAGCTTCTAAGTGATGAAGACAGGATTTAAATTAGGACTGCTTTACTTACTCTTGCCTCTGCTTTTTCCCATCCTTCCTTCCTTTTTTGCTTCCTCCCTCCCTCCCTCTCTCCCTCTCTCTCTTTTCCTTCTTTCCTTCCTTCCACCTGAGCTTCCCAAGTATCTGGGACTACAGGCACACGTGACCATGCCTGGCTATTTTTAAATTTTAAGTTTTTGTAGAGATGAGGTCTTGCTATGTTGTCTAGGCTGGACTTGAACTCTTGAGCTCAAGAAATCCTCCTGCCTCGGCCTCCCAGAGTGCTGGGATTATAGATGTGAGACATCATGCCCGGTGGCCTCTGCTTTGACCTATATGTGGTTAGAGGGTCTTCTCACTGCTTTCATGTAAGATAAATCACAGACGAACCCTCAGACTCAGGACCTTTATACAAAAGCCAACCAGAAGTGAAATTGTCTTCCTGCTTTGAAGCATATATTGATGTAAATTTTCCTAATCTCATTTTTATTCCATCGTTATTTGATTAGGCCTTGTATTCCATGTAACACAATTTTCATTTATTTATATTTCCTGCAAAACTTCTCTCGAGGTTTCAGGTGATGGGGACCGGTGTTCCATGATTTGGCCTTCGTACAAAATATACTAACAAGGATGGGTGTTTCTTTTCTTTTCTTTTTTTTTTTGAGTTGGAGTCTCACTCTGTCGCCCAGACTGGAGTGCAGCGGCATGCTCCCGGCCACCATAGCCTCGACTGGCTGACCTCCGGCAATCCTTCCGCCTCAGCCTTCCGAGTAGCGGGAACTACAGACGCGCAATACCACACTTGGCTAATTTTTGACTTATTGTAGAGACGAGGTCTCACCAAGTTGCCCGGATGGGTCTTGAACCGGTGGGCTCAGGCAATCCACTTGCCTCGGCCTCCCAAAGTAGTGGGATTACAGGCTGAGCCACCAAGCTTGGCCGGGTGTTTCTTTTAAGAATGCAAAACTCCAGCATGAAGGGCTCAGATGGAAAGACTGTAGTATTAGGGGACAGGAAGGAGTGATCACCAAAGGCCTAGTGACACTCGTGTCTCAAATCCCAAGTCTTCCTGATGAGTGCATTGCTAAAGTCACTCTCTGACTTAGGTTGTCATCATCAGATGAGGACCACAAAACCAGTTGAAAAGTGAGCTGGCTAAGTGCAGACATACCTGCAGCATTGGCAAAAAGAAACTGGAAAGATCGAGGTGGGTGCCACCACTCAGGACATGAGCCAGACCGTGGTTGAGTGTCTGGGAATGTATGAACTTCCACGGAATCTTAGACCTGGAAGGAGACTTGAATCTTGTGGCCCTTGAAGCCCTGTGTCCGTGTATTAAAATGCAGGTTTCTGGGCCCTTTCTGGGACCTGCCAGGGTATAACTGTGGGAGAGGACTTCTGCAGCTCTCACAGGCGCCCCAGGAATTCTGAGGCAGTCAGCTGTTCCACAGACTCTTCTCTAGAAACACTGACCTGGTCTCACCCCATAATTTCACAGAAAGGGAAACCAAGGTCGGAGAGGGAGGGTGGCTTACTCGAGGCCACACAGTGGTCCATAGCAGAGCCAGGGTGGTGCCAGGGATCCCTGAGTCCTAGTCAGTGGCCTTGCAATGGCACCGAGTGGCTTCCCCAACTCCAGACAATGTCATGGACCCCACCTTTTTTTGGAGGAGGAAGTGATTTATCACGTCCTTGCAGTGTTGGAGGGGCGGAGACTCCGGAGTGGAAATCAAAGGGGCAGAGAGGGGCCAGAAAGAGCCTCTCCTCTAGGAATTCTGTTGTGCCTCCAGAAGAAGGTGAGAGACGATGGTCGAGTCACCTTGTGGGGCTCTCATACTTATACAGAGGCTTCAGGGATAACCCACAACACTGAGCATCTTTTCCTGTTTTGGGGGTCATATGTGTTTTTGATGGTAATTGCAGTTTTCTATCAGACTGGCAACATTAAAATTTAAAAGAAGGGTAACACCCAGTGCGAACATGAGCCGACATTGAGGGAGTATGCCTTGCTTCCATTGTGAGAAACAATCTGGCAACACCCACAACCACTCAATAGCCACAGACCTTTGTCCATACCACCCACCCTACTTTGAGGAGTCTGTCCTACAGGATGAAAAGCTTCAGCATCCAAGGATTCATGGGCAAGGATGTTTTGGGGCAAAACAAAACAAATGAAAAATGGGAAGAGAACCAGTAGGAAGGCTGAATGTCCTAGGAAATGTGCATAGTGTGGAATGGTGGACGGCTAGTAAAAAAATAAGATGACTAGGCCAGGCTTGATGGCTCACTCCTGTAATCCCAGTACTTTGGGAGACCAAGACAGGAGGATCGCTTGAGCCCAGGAGTTTGAGACCAGCTTGGGCAACATAGCAAGACCCTGTCTCTACAACAAATAAAAAAAATTAGCTGAGCAGGGTGGTGGAAGCCTGTAGTCCCAGCTACTTGGTGGACTGAGGTGATAGGATCGCCTGAGCCTAGGAGGTCGTAGCTGTGGTGAGCCATGATCATGCCACTATGTTCTAGCCTGGGTGACAGAGTGAGAAAAACAAAAAAAATGGAGTTGCATTTTAAAAACATTAAGAAAATGTCTCTGCCAAGTGGAGAAAAAGTAAAACACAGAGCACACTATGATATGACCCCCCTCCTTTTTTAGTGAAAGAAACACAAACAACCCCTCCCTTCTTTCCAATTTTGTTGAATCGCGCACGTCCAGGGAACTTATAGGGGAACACTGGAAATTCAAGTGATTAGTACTGGCTTCTAAGGAGGAAAGGAAGGGGTGGGGAAAAATCGGATATAACTTTCTTTTCTTTTCTTTTTTTTTTTTAGTTGGATTCTCACTCCATCGCCCAGGATGGAGTGCAGGTGGCATGCTCCTGGCCACCGCAGTCTCTACCTGCTGGGCTCCAGCGATCCTTCTGCCTCAGCCTTCCTGGAACTATGGGTTTGCGCTACCATGCCCGGCTAATTTTTTGATTTATTTGTAGAGATGAGGTCTCGCCAAGTCGCCCGGGCAGGTCTCGAACCCAAGGGCTCAGTCAATCCACTCACCTTGGCCTCCCAAAGTGCTGGGATTACAGGCCGAGCCACCAAGCCCAGTCTATAACTTTATTTTCAAACTCTGATTTTTTTTTCTACTTGCTCTGTGAGATACTTTTGTAAAAATTCAAGGATTTAAGAAGTCAATTGGCAGATAAACACGTGTACAGTCCAAAATGGCTCGTCTCCTGGTCTTCTTATTTAGGTTACTTAAAAAACAAACCCTGCTAATTTTTCTCCCCCGCAGAAAACCTACCAACAGCACTAACTTAACTTTTATTAATGTCCACATAACACTCAGGGGGTTTACATGAGATCTTTACTCAGGAAAGCAGGTTTAACTCTAACCAAGCAGGCTTCCTGTGCTACCGAAAGCAAATTCAAATACAGGTTGGGCTTAGTCAAAATTATGGGGGAAGGAGGGCAGGCAGCTGTCTCAAAAGCTAACAGTTCCCTTTTTTTTTTTTTTGAGTTGGAGTCTCACTCTTTCGCCCAGACTGGAGTGCAGTGGCTGCTCCCGGCCACCGCAGCCTCGACCTGCTGGGCTCCGGTGATCCTTCCGCCTCAGCTTTCCAGGTAGCTGGAACTACAGGCGTGTGCTACCACGCCCGGCTAATTTTTGATTTATTGTAGAGACGAGGTCTTGCCAAGTTGCCTCCCAAAGTGCTGGGATGACAGGCTGAGCCACTGAGCCTGGCCAACAGCTCCTTTCTTACCATTCTCTGCTCTTCAAAAGGACCTCTCATTCCCTGCTGTGCAAGTCTTTGCCATTCATAGGGTAAGCCCCTGCTTCACACCAGGTGAGATTATTCTTTTAAAAAGCTATTTATTTATTTATTTATATATTTTCGAGTTGGTGGGGGTGTCTCACTATGTCTCCTAGGCTGGAGTGCAGTGGCACGATCACGGCCTACCACAGCCTCAATCTCCTGGGCTCAGACGATCCTCTTGCCTTAGTCTCCTGGAAAGCCTCCTGGATAGCTGGGACTAAAGGCATGGGCCACCAAGCCCAACTACCTTTGATGTTGCCCGGGGAGCTGGTTTCAAACTCCTGGGCTCAAGCGATCCTCCCACCTCGACCTTCCAAAGTGCTGAGATTACAGGTGTAAATCATCGCAGCTGGCCTATTTATTTTTTTATTCACATCTTCCTCTTCACAGAAGATACCAGGTGAGATTAAATCACAACTCTCACGTCATGTTTTCTGCGTTTGGCTGATGATACGATTCACCTGTGGGGCTAGTTAAATTAGACCCAGTCAGTCGGAATCTCCATGAAAAGGGGCCAGGACTCTGTTTATGTTTGCACCTTATGTTTTGAAACCACTGCCTTAAGGAGTTCTCAAATTTGAAGTGCATTTGAATAATGGAGTGTTCCTTAAAATGCTTATTCCAGGCCCCCTCCCTCCCAGTGATTCTGATTTGTTAGATATGGGGTAGATTCAGAGGTGTGCTTCTAATGGGCACCCTGGGTGATTCTGATGCTGGGGAGTCAGGTTGGTTGGGGGCCTTCCTATACCCCTGAAGTCTGCCTGCAGGTAGCCTGCTGTGCAAGAGGCAGGACATTGACAGGACACGTGGGTTCAAGTCCCAGCTTTGCCTTGTACTAGCTGTGTGGCTTTGGGAAAGTCACTTAACTTCTCTGAGCTTCTTCTTCCTTAGCTGTAAAATGGGTAACATGGCTCACCTATCTAAGACTGTGGTTAGGAGGCTTAAATGAGGCAATTCAGGGGAATTTTTAAAAATATGAGTAAAATCCACAACATACATTTAACCATTTTACAGTGCACAATTCAGAGGCATTTAGTACATTCACTATGTTGTGCAACTATCACCTCCATCTAGTTCCAAAATATGTCCATGACCCTCAAAACAAACCCGGCACCTAGTAAGCCGTTATTTCCCATTCCTGCCTTATGACCCCTGGCCACTGCTAATTTGCTTTCTGTCTCTGTACATGTACCTATTCTGGATAGCTCATATACATGGGACCATGAAACACTGACCTTGGTGTCTGGCTTCCTTCACCTAGAGTCGTGTGTTTGAGGTTCATTCATGTTGCAGCTTGCCAGGACTGCGTTCCTTTTTATGGCTAAATGATATTCCATGGTATGAATGTGCCACATTTCACTTTGTTTCATCAGTTGCTGAATATTTGAGCTGTTTCCATCTTTTAGCTATTATAAGTAATGCTGCTATAAACATTCATGTAGAAGTGCCTGTCTGAATACCTGTTGTCAATTCTTTTAGACCTATCCCGAGGAGGGGAAAAGCCGGCTGGAAAGGTGATTTTAAGCCTTAAAGGCATCTGGGGAGCCACTGAAGCTGTGGGTTCCTGAGTAGAAATGTAAAACTTCATACTTCTGGCCCCCCTGGGGAGTGAATTCAGAGCTTGCCTGATCCTCAAAGGCAGATTATTATTACTATTATTATTATTATTATTTAATTGAGATTTCACTCTTTGCCCAGGCTGGAAAGCAGAGGCATGATCACAGCTCTCTGTAGCCTTGACCTCCTGGGCTCGGGCGAACCTGAAGCTTCAGCCCCCTGAAGCTACTACAGGCACGAGCCACCACGCCTGTCTAATTTTTTAATTTCTCACAGAGATGAGGTCTTGCTATGTTTCCCAGGCTTGCCTTGAACTTCTGGGCTCAAGCAATCCTCCCACCCCCGCCTCCCGGTGTGCTGGGACTACAGGGTTGGGCCAGGACACCAGCCGAATATATTATTGGTTTTGCACTTCAAAACCAGATAAATGGATCCGAATTTCACTTGGTGTGTCACAACTTAATTTCATTGCTGAGTCTTTCCTTAATTCTAAGCTGCAACTTTCCTACTTTTCACCATCGGGGCGGTAGGGGCGTGTCTTAAATCAATGGTGTGTTATAGCAGTTGCCAGCAGGCGAGTGCCTCCCTGGGTGGCCTCCCGGACCCTCCACAACCGCAGAAGCGCCTGAGCGTGTGGGAGACCCCGCAAGCCACTGGCAGGGGCCACGTGTTCGTGAGAAGGGCGTGCACCGGTGGGAAACGTAGGCACGTTCTCTAGGCAGGAGTCAGAAGGCTGGCTCGAAGGAAAGCACTTGTGCGAGGCCAGAGTGGCCGCTAGGGCGCTCAGCGTCCGGAGCTTTTTTTTTTTTTTTTTTTTTGAGTTGGAGTCTCACTCCGTCGCCCAGACTGGAGTGCAGTGGCCGCTCCCGGCCACCGCAGCCTCGACCTGCTGGGCTCCGGCGATCCTTCCGCCTCAGCATTCCAAGTAGCTGGAACTACAGGTGCGCGCTACCACGCCCGGCTAATTTTTTAAAAATTTATTGTAGAGAGGAGGTCTCGCTGCCCGGGCGGGTCTCGAACCCGTGGGCTCAGGCAATCCACTCACCTCAGCCTCCCAAAGGCGCCGGATGACAGGCTGAGCCACAGAGCCCGGCTGCCTAGGTTGATCCTCCATCCCAGGACAGGGTTGCCTCCTTTCTGTGTTTGTTTCCCCCTCCCCCATCCTGGTCCCAGCCTTGCAAACCCTCAGAACCAGAGACTTTAGTTCTTTTATGGACTTGCCTAAAGAATTCTGCATCCCCGATGCTTTTGATGGGACAGGGGCAATATTGAGAGGAAAAATAGGGACTGAGGTGGCTCACGCCTGGAATCCCAGCACTTTGAGAGACCAGGTGGGAGGATCGCTTGAGGCCAGGAGTTTGAGACCAGCCTGGGCAATGCAGTGACATCCCAGCTCTACAAAAACATTAAAATTAGAAAGAAAATTAGCCAGGCGTGACGTGCTCCTGTAGTCCTGGCTACTTGGGAGGCTAAGGTGGGAGGACAGCTTGAGCTCAGAAGTCCAAGTCTGCAGTGAGCTATGATTACGTAACTGCACTCCAGCCTGACTGACACTCCAACCTGAGTGACAGAGTTAGACTCTGTACCTAAAAAAAAAAAAAAAAAAAAAAAAAAAAAAAAGATACTGAAGTCAACAATGATTCCAAAGTGCCAGACTCTGAAGTTAGGGGAGTTTAAAGACACCAGACCCAGTTTGTTTTGCTTACATTTTCATTTTAACGTTTTCCTAAGTGTGATATATGACCAACATCTAACCTCAAAAGAGAGCTTTTAGTAATAAACATAAAAATGCTAAGAAGATATGGCGTCCTAGTTTAATTGGCAGCGTTTTTTTCCTTCCTCAGCAGTGCATCAAGTAATGGTGACAACTAAGATGTAATGAAGTACAAAGCCTGGCTTTTTAGAGCACGTTTGGAGTTCCCACAAGCCAGGCCACTTGGACCCCACAGCAAAGAGGCGTCTTTACCTTTGCACACAGGCAGCGGCCCATTCCAGTGAGATGGCTGTCCCAGTATGCAGCGGATGGTCACTTCGCCCATGAGCTCGAAGCCTTCGTAGCACATGAAGGTGAGGGACTCCCCTGGCAGGTACAGTCGCTTGTACAGGATTTGGTATCCATTTTCAGGCAGCCCTGGGTTGTCACATGCCAGTGACTCCTCCGCTGAAATGCAAACCAAAGGAGCTCTGATGAGACTATGCCCATCCCTGGTGACTCCTACTCAGAGCCCGTGGGATCTAGCCCTGGCTGGCCCTCTCAGCATTTTCTCTCTGCATCAAACTGTTTCTCATCCCTCAAATGCACCTGTGTCTCTCCCACCTCTGGGCATAGATGACAAACTCCTCGCCTCAAGTTGCCCTACCAACTTGGCCTCCCAAAGGGCTGGGACTACAGTCATTGAACCACCACACCCGGCCAGGGTACAGATTACGTATGGGCACGGTAGAATGACCTGGGCTGTGGAATCTGGGTTAAAACCAGAGTTCTGCTGCTTATTTGCTGTGAGACTGCCAGAAAGTGGCATAACCTCTCTGATCATGTTTCCTCATTAGCAAAATGGGAATAATAGTAGTACCTATCTCATAGGGATTTGGAGCACTAGATAAAATAAATAAGCAAATAGTTAGGATGTTGGCATGTCATCGGTGTTTAACTATGAAATATTCTCCTTGCTTCTCACCTTTCACCTAAACCTCCCATCCAACATGGCTAGATCTTGTCTTTCTCATTTCTCCTTCTCCAGGAAACCTTCCCTGATGCTTCCTACCACCAACTGAGTCATCAGTCTTTTCAGTTCTTCACCCCAGCACTGCATACATCGTATTGTACTGAATTATTTAACATCTGTTTCCCTCCCTGGGGATGAACTTGAGGCAAACTTGAAGCTCAGGACCTGGGGGGCCATAGGCGCGCCAAGTGCACTAAACGGCCCCAGTGAATAACCCCACACTGCCACCTGGTGGCTGGTCTCTTCAGTGGCAGGCTGGTTCTTTTTCAGCACCCAGAGGGAATGGACAGCCAACAAACACTGCTTTGAACACAGAACTACACACTTTAAGGCATTTAAACAATTTTAAATTGTGGTAAAATATGTATAACATCAAACTTATCATCTGAACTATTTTAAGTGCACAGTTCAATAGTGTTGCGTACATTCACATTGTTATGCAACCGGTGGCCAGAAATCTTCATTTTGCAAATCTGAAACTACATGCAATAAACATCTTCCCATTTCCCCTTCCCCTCGGCCCCTGGAGACCACTGTTCTCTAGGAAGTTGAATACTCTTGATACCTCACAGAAGTGGAATCATCAGCCGGGGTCGGTGGCTCAGCCTGTAATCCCGTGCCTTTGGGAGGCTGAGGTGAGTGGATTGCGTGAGCCCGCGGGTTCGAGACCCACCTGGGCAGCGAGACCTCATCTCTACAATAAATCAAAAATTAGCTGGGCGTGGCAGTGCGCGCCTGTGGTTCCGGCTACTCGGAAGGTTGAGGCGGAAGGATTGCCGGAGCCCAGTGGGTTGAGGCTGCGGTGGCCGGGAGCGGCCACCGCACTTCAGTCTGGGCAACAGAGTGAGACTCCAACTCAAAAAAAAAAAAAAAAAAAAAGAAGTGGAATCATCTAGTCTTTGTGTTTTTGTCATTGGCTTATTACACTTGGCATAATGTCCTCAAGGTTCATTCATGTTGTAGCTTGTGTCGACATCTCCTTTTTTTTTTTTTGAGTTGGAGTCTCACTCTGTCACCCAGGCTGGAGCACCGTGGCACACTCATGGCCACCCCAGCACCAACCTGCTGGGTTCTGATGATCTTTCCACCACAGCCTCCCAAGCAGCCGTAACTACAGGTGTGCGCTACTATACCTGGCTAATTTTTTATTTATTGTAGAGATGAGGTCTCACCAACTTGCCCAGGCTGGTCTTGAACCTGCGGGCTCAGGCACTTGCTCTCCTTTTTTCAGGCTGAATAATATTCCCTTGTATGGATATGCCCCATTTTTTTTTTCCAGTTGGAGTCTCACTCTGTCACCCAGGCTGGAGGGCAGTGGCATGCTCCTGGCCACCGCAGCCTCGACCTGCTGGGTTCAGGTGATCCTTCCACCTCAGCCTTCCAAGTATCTGGAACTATGGGTGTGCACTACCACACCCAGCTAATTTTTTGATTTATTGTAGCGACAAGGTCTCACCACGTTTCCCAGGCTGGTCTTAAATCTGCAGACTCAGGCAATCCTCTCGCCTTGGCCTCCCAAAGTGCTGGGATTATAGGTTTGAGCCACTGTGCCTGGCCTGTGCCCCATTTTGTTATCTCGCTCATCCATCGATGGCCACTTGGGTTGCTTCCAGTACCTTCTGGCTATTGTGAAGAATGCTGCTATGAGCACAGATATGCAGACATCAGAGTCTCTTTTTCATTTCTCCTGTGTTTGTACCCATAAATGGGACTGCTGGATCCTATGGAAATTCTGGCGTGATTCCTCATCCTGTCACCCTTGCAACCCTGAGATCCTGGGTTCAGAACAAGGAGCAGGAAGGTCATTTATATGCTGCCTGATGATCTAATGCACCTTGAGGGAGGCAGTTTCTCCACTTTTGACTTTTGAGGCTTTGTTTCATCTCCCCCCTCCCTCTCTGACTCCTTACTTCACATCGAATTAGTTGCATTTTTCAGGATGGATGACATTACTTCATTCTTGTCTGCTTTTGTCCATGCTGTTCCCTCTGTCTGGAATGCCCTTCTTCTTCCTATCTTAGGGGAGTGTGATGGATGGGCACTAAGACAACTCTTCCAACTCCCCACCTCCTGAGAGTCACTCTAGCGAACTGTGGGCAAGGCCTGTTAGTTGCTTCTAACCGACAGAATAGGCAAAAAGGATGGGATGTCACTTCAGTGATGATGTCACATATGGCCATACTTCTGTCTTGCCAGCAGAGTCTTCTCTCTTACTGTCTCTGGTGAGACACGTGGCTATGCTTTGAGCTTCCCTATGGAAAGGTCCATGTGGCAAGGAACCAAGGGTGACCTCTGGCCCACAGCTTGTAAGGAGCTGAATCCTGCAAACAACAAAGTGGATCCTTCCCCAGTTAAACCTCCAGATAAGACCTCAGCCCAGAGTCTCTCTTGTGAGAAATCCCAAGATGGAGGACCCAGTTAAGCTATGTCCAGACTCCTGACCCGGAATCTGTAAGATAATAAATGCATGCTGCTTGAAGCATTTTATTCTATAAGATGAATGTCAAGACTCTCCTTAAGGCCCAGATATATCCCCAGCGGCATGACTTCCTCCGTTCCTGGAACTATGTCCCACACCTGCACAGATCTCCATCCTAGTTTCAGAACCTTTTCTGGCATGGTTTGGTTCTTACCTCTGCACCCTTTTCCCAGACCCTTTTCCCATGTGTCCATGCCAGGAATCCTAGTGCCCAGCACAGTGCCTGGTTCACCAGAAGCATCCATTTATTCCATCAGCCAATTTCTATTGGGCAATTATTATTTAACAGTATATAGGTAGAACTAAGAGCACAGAGGTTAATAAAACAGATAGAATCCTTGGCCCTGTGGGACTTGTGGGTCACAGTCTAACAGAGGCCCTTACAAGGACCCTTTTCTCTGTGAACAAAGCCTACATGTGGGCTCTATGTAGCTTGTGCAATGAAAATTTTTTAAAAAGTTACTGAGTATTCACATATCAGGATATTTCATATAGTAATCAAGATTCCTGGCTTCCTTGAAAACACTGGAATACTGGGCGGTACTGGGCTCACACAGTCACATGGCAATGATTGGCTGGAGTTCAGTAGCAGCTGTCTCCATAGACCAGGAATGTGATTTATTTTAGCCACAGTTTCTACCACTCCCTATTGCACTTCTCATAGTATTTGTCTGGCCCTGAGGCATTTAGATGCATCACCTTTCCAGTGAACAAATGAGTTAATCAATGAATATGGAAGAAGTTTGATCTCCTCCCATGAGTGGATGAGTAAGAACCTGGCTTCTGGTCTTGAAGTTAAAGGATTTTCCTTGAATCTTCAATAGCAATCTTCACCGGGAGATTTCCATCCCTGAAATCTAGCCCAGAAGTCAGCCAGTGGAAAGGTGGAAAGGGACTTCCCAGGTCACAGTGCAGTTTCAATTGTGTCTTGTATGACACCACAGATATATTCTGGCAGGCACTCATGTATTTATTCAGAAAATGCCTCATGAGTGCTTCTGTCATGCCAGCAACGCATCCAGAAGTGAGGTCAGAAGGTGACTCAGACACTACTCCTGCCCTCCAGAGCGCATGGTCTGCACACACCATGGGGCCAAGCAAGTGTGTAGATGGACAGTTTAATTACAAACACAGGTGCTGTCAGAGAGAACAATTCGGAAGACCCTGAGTGGCTGGAGAAGAGAGCCCTGATGTAGCCGGGAGAGGTTGTTAGAATGGCTGAGCAAGAAAGAGATATTGAATCGAGTTCCCTCTCCGTAAGTCTCCCAGCTGTGAGGCACCACATGGTTTGGCAGATGCTTGCCAAGGCTAATCCTTCTACTAAATGAAGGCCATCGTCTGCTTGACGTTCACCCCGTGGCACTGCAGAGCGGGCCCGACATGCAGCCAAGGCTTCAGCGGCCAAGCCCAGCGTCACATCACAAAGCCTTCCTTGCATCCATCACGGAGTCCCTCCAAGGAAGCACGCTGCTATGTGTTCGTGGCGAGACCTAAAAGGGCTGGCAAGGAACTGTGAAGCCTGCAGCGTGCGCCGTGGGGTTGGGCTGCGGGAACGGAGAGCTCTCCTTTTCCTTTTTCACAGCCTGCGTTTGGAGAGGTCACTCTGAAAGCAGGGTGAGCCTGCAGTACTTTCATAACAGACACAGTATATCATGAGCAGGACCCCAGGCCAGTCATGTTCTGACGATCCCTCTGATGATATTCTGAAAAGTCTTAGGTGCTCAGCCCAGCTGCACTCACTGCTGCATCTTCAGCAGCCTGGGTACACAGTTGGTGCCCAATAAATATTTCTTGCAAGACCTCACATCATTTCACTTAAAGAAAGGTTACACAGTGGAAGGGCTTGGGCTCGAGTGTCCAAGGGCCCAGGATTCAGATCCCAGTTTTGTGTCTATGAGTGCAAGCGAACTCGCTGAGCCTCAGTTTCCTCATTTGTAAAATGGGCTCTCTCCTAGGGTTGTCATGAGGATTAAACGAGCTCATGTGCATGAGATGACCAGTATACAGGAAGCAGCCAGTAAACGTGGGTGATTTTTATGGACTTTATAATTCTTGTCATATTTTCCGGGCAACTGTACCATTGTTTACTTAATGTTTTTAATTTCTATTAATTTGATTTTCCAGTTAAATTGTGCTATTTGATTGACTGATTGATTGAGTTAGGCTTGCACTCTGTCACCCAGGCTGGAGTGCAGTGTCATGATCATGGCTCACCGCCACCTCAGCCTCCTGGGCACGGGTGATCCTTCTACCTCAGCCTCCTATGTAGCTGGGACTACAGACGTGTGCCACCATTAGCTAAATTTTTGACTTATTGTAGAGATGAGGTCTCACTATGTTGCCTAGGCTGATCTCAAACTCTTGGGCTCAGGCAATCCTCCCACCTCAGCCTCTCAAAGTGCTGGGACTGCAAGTATGG
Source organism: Cephalopachus bancanus (assembly GCA_027257055.1). NCBI lineage: Eukaryota > Metazoa > Chordata > Mammalia > Primates > Tarsiidae > Cephalopachus > Cephalopachus bancanus. Next base: position 672,377 of record JAPVLO010000261.1, on the reverse strand, counting down.
GCCACCATGCCTGGCCTAAATTGTGCTATGTAATTTAGTCTCATCCTAAATGATAACATTCCTATAATCACAAGTTTGAAATGTCAGTTTTAACTTTTCTCATTTTCTTAGCCAAATAAAGCAAAAAAAGAGCTCATCTGGGCCCTGTCTAAAGTCCCATGGGGCTAGGTATGGTGGCTCATGTCTGTAATTCCAGCATTTTGGGAGACCAAGGAGGAGGATTGCTTGAGCCTAGGAGTTCAAGACCAGCCTGGGCAACATAGCAAGGCCTGAAGCTACAGAAACTTAAAAATTTAGTTAGCTGGGCGTGGTGGCACATGCCTATAATCCCAACCACTCAGGAGGTTGAGGTAGAAGGATCACCTGAGCCCAGGAGGTCAGGGCTGTGGTGAGCCATGATCATGCCACCACACTCCAGCCTAGGTGACAGAGTGTGGCTCCAACTCACAGACAAATAACTGCAATATAATAAAATGTCAGTTTCACTATTAAAAAACAAGTCATGCAGCTGTGCATATGGTACTCTTGGAAACACAGCCCAGTGCACCTCATTTTACAGTTTATGAACTCCTGGAATTCAGAAGTCATTCTCTGATTTTTTTCCCAGTCTTGTAGACGGGTACTCTGCGCCTCCTACATGTCAGGCCTGGGTTAGGAGCTGGGTGTGAAGTGGTGGCTTTGAGGATCATGGTGTCTAGTCTCCCAGAACGCTTTCTGAACTGACAGCAGTGATCAGGTCATTGCAACCCAATGCGATGACAGTTGTGTTGGGGGAAACACAGAGATGGCTTGCCCTCGCCCACTGTGGAGGCTGCGAAGTGACCACCCCCCGCCCCCAGAGCACACATCCCAAGTGTGACTGCAGTGCAGCAAAGCAACCAGCAGGTGGCAGTAGCAACTGGGGAGGATGTCCCCATAACCTTTCCCTGGAATCTTCTTTCATAAATTAACAGGTTCATTAATACAGCAAATATTTGTTGAGCACCTTCTGCGTGTTAGTCACTGTTTGAGGACCTGGGAATACAATGATGAGCAGGACAGACCTGGTCCCTGCCATCATGCCACTTAATAGCAATTCACTCATGGATGGATTCCACAAATAACTCCCGGGTGCCAACTCTGTGCCAGGCACTCTCCTGGCCCTGGAGAGATAGAAAATGGCCAAAGCATACATTATTAGACCTGGATGTTAAGGGGGATATTGACAGCAGGTCTAGGAAGAAGTGGAGGAGCGGGATACCAGGCTAGGAGCTAGAATCACCCTGGGCTACCCAGTGCCCTGGCTCCACCCCCTCAAGGTATTTCAATTCAATGCATCCCCCAGGATATGCTTTTATAAACTCTCCAGGTAATTCTAAGGTTCAGCCAGGGCTCTGTGCCTTGGCATGGCTAATAAATTAATTCATCAATTAATTAATTAATTCCAAAGTCTTTAAACATCCATTCTGTATGAGATGATTTGCATATATTATTTCGAATCCTCCACCAAATTCTTGAAAGTAATATCAGTCGTGACCAAAATAGCCAACATCTACAGAGCGCTTCCTTTCAGCCAGTCACTGTTTTGAGGTCTCCGTCTATGAACTCAGTTATCAAAACAGGCCCAAGGTACAGATGCGACACCCTCACCCCCATTTTGTATCCGGGATGAATGAAACACAGAACTGCCGGGTATCGGTCCAAGGTCGTGAGCGAGTGAGTGGTAGAGACAGGATTCAGATCCAGGTGGTCCGAGCTCAGTGTCAACCACCGCACCGTGCCGCCATGGAGCTCACCTGTGAAAAATCCCCCCAAAAGAAATGGCTGAGCTGGGATTTGAGCTTAGGGGTGTCCGGTTTTCAAGTCAGTCTGATTGAGTTTTGGCCCAGCCCTCCGTAAGCGTTTGAGAAGAATGTCACAGGGAATGTTTCTCTGGCAGGAACCAGCTCTTTGAAGGCGTTTGTGTATTTTCAGTACCCAGAAGATGGCAGGAGAGTGATACAGAAAGGGACTTGAATTTGAAACTAGAGGCCTGCATCTGCTGTGTGACCTTGGGTGAATTTCTTTGTGTCTCTGGATTCCATTTTTCCTGCTTGTAAACAGGCTGTGACTTTGGAATAAGATCTTCAGGTTGGGCACAGTGGCTCATACATGTAATCCCATCACTTTGGGAGGCCAAGGGAGGAGGATTGCTTGAGCCCAGGAGTTCAAGATCAGCCTGGGCAACATAGTGAGACCTTGTCTCTACAAAAAAATCAAAAAGTCAGCTGGTGTGGTGGTGTGTGCCTATTGTCTCAGTTACTTGGGAGGCTGAAATGAAAGAATCACCTGAGCCCAGAAGGTCAAGGCTGCAATAAGCTGTGATCATGCCACTGCACTCCAGCCTGGGCAACAGAGTGGGGCCCTGACTCAAAAACAAAACAAAACAAAACTAAGGCAGGTTTTCCCACCCTCATGCTATTCACCTTTGGGCTGGGTAATTCTTTGCTGCAAGAGCTGTCCTGTGTCCCGGGGGATACTGAGCATCTTGCCTGGCCTCTCCCACTAGCTGCTAGTAACACCTCCCCTAGTTGTGACAACTAATAATATCTCTAGAAGTTGTATTGACAAATGTTCCCCAGGGAGCAGAATCACCCCCGGGTGAAAAACACTGGTCTAAGGTTTCAGACAACTCTGGTTGCAACTGGTGTGACTCCATCCCATTCTCTCCCAGAAATTCAAGAGAATTGGACTGATGGCCTAACAGACAGAATTACAAACCTACCCCCATTTCTATTTCCCCCCCACTTCTTCCCCTCTCTCTAACTACAGGAAAAAAATGTACATTTTTGGAGCACATCTGAGCAAAATGCTCAAAATCAGATCCCCTCGTTATTGTTACCCATGGTTTGTAATATCCTTACAAGTAGCAGAGCATTGAAACTGAGCCGCCATCAGCAACCAGTATTAGCTGTGCGCTTATTATGTGCCAGGCGCACCGTGATATGCTTTTCATTCATGGTTGGCCTGCTCATTTTCAGTCTTGTTAATGAGAAAGCTGGCTGCTGGGCTTGGAGTCCTGTGTGTTTACCGGGTCTGCTGTAATGGGGGGCCCCTTCTTGTGCCCCAGTCCCCTAGAGTTGTCCTGGATTGGTCCGAGCTACTGCCTTCTCAGAGACAGGGGTTTCCAAATGAGGACGGGCACTCCGCTAGGATCAGTCACGCTGGCCGAGGTGTGGCCACTGGGGACAGCTCATTAGTGGAAGCTTTCACCACAGCCCCAGTCTAGCTGTGACATTTGAGGGCTCGGTCCAGGCTGGGAAACTCCCCTGACTCATATCCAAGGTGTTCTGGGGTCAGGATTGCTAAGGGCCAGGCCCTCCCAGGGGACTGTCACCTCTTAGCCAGCCAAGCGCCTCCCTGGAGGGCCGTCTGTAAGACCCTCATGGGATTTCTTTCTTTTTTTTTTTTTGAGTTGGAGTCTCACTCTGTCGCCCAGACTGGAGTGCAGTGGCCGCTCCTGGCCACCGCAGCCTCGACCTGCTGGGCTCTGGCAATCCTTCCGCCTCAGCCTTCCAAGTAGCTGGAACTACAGGTGCATGCTACCACGCCCGGCTAATTTTTTTTTATTTATTGTAGAGATGAGGTCTCGCCAAGTTGCTCAGGCGGGCCTCGAACCCGCGGGCTCAGGCAATCCACTCACCTCAGCCTCCCAAAGGCGCGGGATTACAGGCTGAGCCACTGAACCCGGCCGGGTTACTTTTTGTTGTGTGGTTTTATGACTTCAGGATGGGAACCTCAGAAGTCATTTGCCTGCCCTTGTCACAGCAGGGAAGTTGCAACACCTTGGTGAGGTGCAGTAAAGACCACATTCGCTTTGCTAACAACAACGACAGTAATAGTAACAAACACTGCCATTTGTTGAGCTTGCTGGGCCTGGGGGATTTGAGGATCTATTGGCCACCACCTTGGTGAGTGAATTAGGTGTCTGAGTCTATGAATATATACACAGATCATTTCAATAAGCGACAGCAAATGCTGTGATAGAAGTAACAGTAAATTCCCTGGGAACTTTGAGGAGAGAAACATGACCCAGCCCTAGGGAGTCAGGGAGGACTTCCTGGAGGAGGTGATGCTGAAGGTTCATCATTATTTCCTTCATAAACCTGTCTCTCTGCCCTAGGCTCCACAGATGTGGATCATATTTGTCTATACATTATTTTACCTCCAGGGGCTAGCACCATGGTTCCCAAACTATGTACCAGGGTTCCCCAGGGCACCACCAGGAACTCACAGGGGTGCTGTGAGGTTTTTAAACATTTTGAGGAAACACAGTTACATCTGCCAGACCCTGTGAGCTACAAGCTCGAGGAGTCTACCGAGCCAACATAAGACAGTGTGGCCTTCTTTTCCATGATTCGCCATCTCAGCAAGGCTGGGGTTTTGGGGTTGCTGTGCTAAGAAGCAAAAACTGGCCAGATGCGGTGGCTCACACCTGTCATCCCAGCACTTTGGGAGGCTGAAGCGAGAGGATAAGACCTCCTCTCTACAATAAATGTGAAAAACAAAAAATCTAGCTGGGCATGGTGAGGCATGCCGTGAGCATGCCACTGTACTCCAGCCTGGGTGACAGAGTGAAACTCCTACTCAAAAAAAGAAAAAAAGATAAATAACAAGAAAATAAAAAAGCAGAAAACTGTGACCCAAACCAACATGGGACAGGACATTAGGGTGGCAGTGTCCAAACTGATCTCAAAGACTGAGAAGTTTGCATAGCCCAATAGGTCCACACATCCTTGTAGCAGTAATTGTGGCTATTTAAGGATATATATATTTAGAGACAGGGTCTCACTCTGTTGCCCAGGCTGCAGTGCGGCGACATGGTCTTAGCCCACCATAGCCTAGAACTCCTGGGATCAAGTAATCCTCTCACCTCAGCCTCCCGAGTAGCTAGGACTACAGGCAAGGGTCACCACACCAGGCTAATTTTTGTGGTTTTTGTAAAGACAGGGTCTCACTATGTCTCCCAGGCTGGTCTCAAACTCCTCGCCTCAAGTGATGCTCCTGCCTTGGTCACCCTAAGTGCTGGGATCGCAAGCATGAGCCATGTACCCGGCCAAAAAATCATCTTTTTTGTTTCAGTTCATGTGCATCACTTTTTTCTAATGGCTACTAAGTCATCAAGATAGAACTACTCATTAAGTTGTTTGAACCTAGCTGCTTAATTCATGGAGGTGTTAGGTATTTTGGTTTGGAAATGGTGAACACATTCCTGAACACCAAGGGTGCTGTGCATCGAGAAAGTCTGGGACCCTCCGTCCTAGCCTGTGTCTTTATATAGGAGGCCTGTTGAGTAGGTGAGTCATGAGTCACATGTTCCAAACCATCCTTCTTGGCAGAGAATATTATTCCTTTTCATAGATGGGGCTCCGCAGCCCAGAAAGGGCGAGCTGGTTGTCCAAGGTCACCCAGCAGAACTGGGTGTGTGTCTGACTATGAAACCCAGGTCTTCCTTTTACCTATGCCTGCCCTGTCTGTTCTTGAAGTGCCCTGGGGTAAAGGACTAGGAGGGAAACAACACGGCATTAAGTCTCAGCTGGACCAAACTATGGCCTTGGGCAAGCGACTGGGCCAGAGACCAACAACAGCCTGTGCTTGCACGATATTCTGTCTGTGTCATGAGCTTGTGGGTGGAAGATCTTTGTCAACTGTAAAGCACCAGAGTTTTGCCCAAAAAGCTCAAATGTAGAGTGTTGAGGTGGGAAGACGCTTTGGAGTTTTGTCAGGCTTGAGTTAGAATCCTGGACCCCCTTTTCTGCTGAGGAACTCTCCTCACCCTCTCTGAGCCTTCTTTGCCTTCTTTAACTGGACACATACGCCACCCAAGCGGGTTTTGTGAGGGTTAGGCATGTTAAGGCTGGAAAGTGAGTGACATACTAAGGGTGCTCATCAAATGAGGGCTATACCCTTTGTTCAGTCGATGAAGCATTTCAAAGCTTCTTTATGTCCAACAACCTCGACCTTAAAAATAACTTCAGGGGGCTGGGTGTGGCGGCTCATGCCTGTAACCCTAGCTGTTTGGGAGGCTGGGGTGGGAGGATTGCTTGAGCTCAGAAGTTCAATGCTGTGGGCAACAGAGTGAGACCTTGTCTCTACAAAACATCCAAAAATTAGCCAGGCATAGTGGCGCATGCCTGTGGAGCTATATGGAAGGCTAAGGTGGAAGGAACACCTGAGCCCAGCAGGTCGAGGCTGCGGTGACTATAAGCAGTGTGCCATTGCACTGCAGCCTGGGTGATGGAGTGAGACTCTGACTCAAGCAAAACAAACAAAACAAAACAAAACAAAACAAAACAAAACAAAACTCACCTCCGATCCCAGACGACACCAGTCTTCTCACGCAGGTGCCGCCTGGCAGAACTTGACCACCCCCCCACCCTCTCGCCTTGCCTGCCTGTCAGGTCATTGCAGCCACATGCCAGGCTCTCCCCCAGGCTCGGAAAGGAGGCTCTGAGTCTCCTGACATCCGCCCAGTTGTGAACTCATTAGCATGGGCATCAGGGAAGCAGGCTCCACTCGGCACTGCAGATCCAGCAATGAGACTACAGGGAAGGGTGGCCCAGGGGAGGGAGGCTGCTTCTTGGAAACCAGCAGCTGCCTTAAGATGCTGTCCTCATCAGTGAAGCCTCTTTTCTGGGTTTTTTTTTTTTTTGAGTTGGAGTTCTCACTCCGTCACCCAGACTTGAGTGCAGTGGCTGCTCCCAGCCACTGCAGCCTCGACTTGCTGGGCTCTAGTGATCCTTCTGCCTCAGTCTTCCAAGTAGCTGGAACTACAGTCGTGCGCTACCACACCCGGCTAATTTTTGATTTATTGTAGAGATAAGGTCTCGCCAAGTTGCTCAGGCGGGTCTCGAACCCGTGGGCTCAGGCAATCTACGCTTTTCTGTTTTAAAGAAAATAACTCCACCTTTCAGCATTTTAAAACAAGCTTTTGTTTGAAGTTTTTTATCTCTGGGTCTCTGTGGCTTGAGTTGCCAAAGCTGCTGCTGATCACTTTTTCTTGTTTGGTTTTTGAGTCAGGGCCTCACTCTGTTGCCCAGGCTGGAATTAAGTGGCATGATCACCGTTCACCACAGCCTCAACCTCCTGGGCTCAGGCAATACTCCCGCCTCAGCCTCCTGAGTGAGTAGCTAGGACTACAGGTGTGTGCCACCATGCCTGCCTATTTTTTTTTTTATTTTTTGATACAGATGAGGGCTCACTATGTTGCCCAGGATGGTCTTGAACTCCTGGGTTCCAGCAATCCTCCCATCTTGGTCTCCCAAGGTGCTGGGATTACAGGTTTGAGCCACCGTGCCCGGCTACTAGTTGTGTTTTATCTGTAAGTTGCCCCTCCGTTGTATTCATCTTCCAGATGCCCTTTAACTCTGAAATTCCAGGACTCTGTCTAAAGAGTCAGATGGAGACACAGGGCTGTGTGGCCCAAGAATCCCTGTTACTCGTGTAAACAAAATAATAAAGTCCTCCTTTTTGAGAAGAGAAAATAGAAACACAGAACCAGGAATCCTCCTCAAACAAAGGAATCAGATGTTAATTAAGGGAACTCTATGAAGCACATGGTGTGGGCCTACAATCCCTCACTTTTTGGGGCCTGTGTAGCAGAGCTTGTCTGTGGTCCGAGGAAGCTGAATTCATGAACTAGCAAACAAATCCTTGGCCTTGGCGGGCTCATGAGTTGAGCAGAGAGGGAGTTCTCTTGTGAGTTTGAATCTGACCGTGCCCTGTTCCTTACCAGGAGCAACAGACATCTCCGTCAGGAAGAAAAGAGTTAATGCGCGTGACAGCCTTAAAATGGAGCCTGGCATACAGTGAGTGCTCAATAAGTGTCAGGGCAAGGACTTTCTTGCATCCCAGCTGTCTTCCAACAGTGATAGCTTCTGCCCATCCAAACCATAGGGCAACTTGTTGCTGTGGTCATTGAGATTTGTGAAGCCCATTTTAGACAGTTGTGAGAAGGTGCAAAACATAGCGGGCGTAGGAGACAGCCAAGTCTATAAATTGTCCTCAGTGTGACTCATATCACATGTAGAGAGATTTACAATAAGCTTACTGGAATTCTACTTTTTTAAAGTTACGTTCCTGGTTTTCCAGCACTATCAAGACCTCTGCATGGCTGGAGTTGGAGCTGGCTGTGTCCCTAACGGTGCTGTTCAGAACACACTGACTGAAAATATTGGTGCAATAGACAGTTTCCAGCCCCCAGAGACTGTGTAACACTGTGCTCCTTCCACATACCCTCATGCTTTCTTTCTTCTTTTTCTGAGGTGGAGTCTCACTTTGTCACCCAGGCTGGAGTGCAGTGGCATTCTCCCAGCCACCCCATCGTCAACCTGCTGGGCTCAGGCAATTCTTCCATCTCAGCCTTCCAAGTCGCCGGGACTACAAGTGCGCGCTACCACGCCTCGCTAATTTTTTGATTTATTGTAGAGACGAGGTCTTGCCAAGTTGCCCAGGCTGGTCTTGACCCCATGGGCTTAGGCAATCACTTCACCCCACCTCCCAAAGTGCTGTGATTACAGGCTTGAGCCACCACGTCCTGTCCCTCATGCTTTTAAAAAAAATTTTTTTTTTTTTTTGAGTTGGAGTCTCACTCTGTTGCCCAGACTGGAGTGCAGTGGCCACTCCCGGCCACCGCAGCCTCGACCTGCTGGGCTCCAGCGATCCTTCCGCCTCAGCCTTCCAAGTAGCTGGAATTACAGGCATGTGCTACCACGCCCGGCTGATTTTTTGATTTATTGTAGAGATGAGGTCTCGCTGCCCAGGTGGGTCACGAACCCACGGGCTCAGGCAATCCACCTCATGCTTTTTTTTAAAAGCCATGGCTGGGAGTTCTGGCTGGACATCGGAACTCCTGGGGAGCTTTTATAAAGGTCTAGGTTTGTACCACCAGGCATCTACTGGGAAAGAGCTGTGTGACCTGTGGCAATGGCTTCACCTCTCTGAACTCGAGTATCCTCTTCTTAAAATGAAGACAATGATACCATGCTCCCAGGGCTACTTGAGGAAGAACGAGGGATATTTGATAGAGGACTGAGCACAATGCATGATGAATTTACCGTAAATGTTAAAATACATGTGCTCCCAATCCGCGTTGGCTGTCGTAGTGTGGCGGTCACGATCACCAAAGCCCCCCCTCGGTGGAAGGGCCCTCCCAGCAGCCCAGCCCAAGTCAACCAGCAGGACTCACAAACACAGTGGGGGAGGCGAGACGTCCAGATGGGAGTGCCCGTTTCGCGACTGTAGCAGGTCAGAAGAGAGCTCCCCTCGAGCACAAAACCGGGGTTGCAGGTGTATTGGATGGTGGTCCCCACCAGCAGCACAGGGTCCGAAATCAGGCGGGTGGAGTGGTCCACCTCTCCCGGGTCGGTGCAGTACATGACTACGTGGGACGAGATGAGACCACAAGGGGGCGTCAGAGCGCGCAAGGGGCACGGGCTTGCCGAGAATTACAGAATTCTCTAGACCCCTTCCTTCAGTTGTTTTCTCTTTGGGAAGATAATGCATCTTTTGCTCACTAGAGGTGGCTGGAGGATAGGCCAGGAGGAAATAGACTCGCCGTTAATGGATCTTTTAGGCATTTGCCCAAATAATTTGCATCAGGACCCAAATACCTAAGTGTGGGGGTGCAAATAAATCCTCTACCAGAAAATGCTTTAACAAGGGAGGAGATAAATGTCACGGAATGGTCGTTCCACCAAGTCCTGAGCAACCACTAAAGAGGACAAAATGATGGGAAGCCTTCACTGTCTTCTTTGTAGTGCTTGAATGTAGTAAAACAAGCATCCATTAATTCTTAAATTAAAAAATCAATATAGATAAAAGGAAAACAATAAACCAATTAAACAAGAATAAAGTGGACTCTCGTGATATGAAAAGATATCTGTCTTTCTGAGTTGAAAAAGAGAAAGCAGTTACAGGGCGTTTGTAAGAATGGGCCCCGACCAGGCATAGTGGCTCACGCCTATAATCCCAGCACTTTGGGAGGCTGAGGTGGGAGGATTGCTTGAGCCCAGGAGTTCAAGACCAGCCTGGGCAACAAAGCGAGACCTCATCTCTGTTTAAAAAAAATTCAGTAGTGAGAAACTGCCAGGGGAGAGGGGGTAGGATTGGCAGTTGAGGGAAACTGCCAGGAGGGAAGGGCACACCTCATCAGCAAGGGTACCTGCATAATGAACATTTGTCTACCTAACCCTGAATTGGACCCCACATCTTTAAAGTAAAAAAAATACAAAATAAAAAAAAAATAGCAAGGCATGGTGGTGTGCGCCTGTAGTCTTAGCTACTTGGGAGGCTAAGCTGGAAGGATCACCTGAACCCAGGAGGTCGAGGCTACAGTGGTGAGTTGTGATCATGCCACTGCACTCCAGTCTGGGCAACAGAGTGAGATCCTGACTCAAAGAAAAAAAAAAGAATGGATTCGTTAATGGTTCAATATCTCTGTCTATAGCCTGTAAATGTACCCACACATACATATATGTCTGTGTGTAACATGTGATGTGTGTATGAATGTGTGTGTACACACAATTGGAAAAATACAGAATGCACTTTTTTTTTAAGATTCAAGGGGTAGGCTTGGGTGTGGTGGCTCAAGCCTGTAATCACAGCACTTTGGGAGGTGGAGGCAAGAGGATTGCCTGAGTCCAGGGGTACTGAGACCAGCCCAGTCAACTTGGTGAGGTCTCATCTCTACAATAAATCAAAAAAATAGCTGGGCGTGGTAGTGGATGCCTCTAGTTCTGGCTACTTGGAAGGCTGAGGAGGAAGGATCGCCTGAGCCCAGCAGGTCGAGGCTGCAGTGGCTGTGAGCAGTGAGCCACTGCACTCCAGCCTGGATGACAGAGTGAGACTCCGATTCAAAACAAACAAACAAAAAAAGATTCAAGGAGTACAAGTTCATGTTAGTTGCATGGGTATGTTGGATGGGGATTGGCCTTCCTTACCCATTATCCAGAGAATGAACATTGTATCCATTAGGAAATTGTTCAGCCCTCGCCGCCTGCCCCCCGTCCTCCTGCCTTTTGGAGTCCCCAGTGTCTCTCATCTCCGTCTTTGTGTCCATGTGCCCGTTGTTTAGCTCCCACTTATAAGTGAGAGAAGGTGGTGTTTATTTTCTAAGTTAGGCCGTTTAGGGTAATGACCTCCAGGTCCATCCATGGTGCTGCAAAGGACATGATCTCATTCTTTTTTATGGTTGCATAGCGTTCCATGGTGTATACCGAGGGTGCCAAAAAATGTATACCCATTTTAAGAGATGCTGTCCCTGTATTACTTTTAGTTCGCCATAAGCAGAAGTGTCTGGATGCTGATGGTAACCACTTCGAGCTCCTCTTGTAACTGCAGAAATCAAACGTGACTTGTATTCATCTTTTGTTATCTGTATATTCTTACAATTCGAATACAGTTTTTTCTTTCCTAAAATGTGTATATATATATTTTTGGCACCCTCGGTATATACCACATTTTCTTTATCCAGCCAAGAACAAACTTTTAAAAGCAGCAGCATCATTTTTAAAGAGTAAGTTCACAAAGGATTTTCACTTTCTGCTTTGTAATTTTACTACTGTAAGTACTATAAGGCAGCATTGTTACCAACATAATTTGAAGACATGACTGTACACATCTCAATGTCAAGAGAGTAGTTTAGCCAATGAAAGGTGTTAACGACATTCAGTGACCTCTAGGGGAGACCCATTGTTCCAAGGGGTTCTGCCGACCTCATTTTATCAGAAGAGAAAACAACAGAGGCAGTTTGGTGGTCTCTTCTGTCTTGGATGGAGAATGAGGGAGGGACCCAGCATGGGAACATGAACACCCATACACAGAAGGGGCCCTGTATGCATGCATTTGCTCTCACTTGGGCTTTGTCTTGGCAAAAATTGAGGTGGGTGAGAAGACTTCCTGGTTATGCCCCTTCTTTATTTTTTTTTAAGCCAGGGTCTCGCTGTTGTTCAGACTTATTGCAGCCTGGACCTCCTGGACTCAAGCAATCCTCCCACCTCAGCCCTCCAAGGAGCTGGGACTACAGGCATGTACCAACACGACCAGCTAATTTTTTGATGTTTTGTAGAAATGAGGTCTCGCTATGTTGCCCAGGCTGGTCTCGAACTCCTAGGCTCAAGTGATCCTCCTGCCTTGGCCTCCCAAGTGCTGGGATGACAGGTGTAAGTCACCACACCTGGCTGTTTGTCCCTTCTAATCCCTTAAAATGTTTAAGTAATAAATAACACTTCAATGAAGTGATGAGTCGTGTTCCTCCCTGTTTTAATTTGCTATCATTACACACACACACACACACACACACACACACACACACACACACACACCATATACTGTTGCAGACCACATAGAGCTGTTTACATAGCTAATTTTGTGACTCTGAGTTATTTCACATTTTTCACAATTATAATTAACTTTCTTTGGTGCTGAAGATTTGTGATAGGAACTGTAGGCAAACTTCATACCCCTTCCCTGACACTATCTTTTTCTTTTAACACTGAGCTTTCTTAGCACTTTCTTTTTTTAAAAAAAATAACTTATTTATTTATTATGGAGTTGTGGGGGTACAAGTGAGGGTTTACTGCATGACTAGGCTACATGCAGGCGAAGTTTGGACTTCTAGGTGGCCCTCACTTCCCTGATAGTGGACCAGGTACCCTTTGTGTTGTCACGTGCCCCCGCCCTCCTCCCCCTTCCCTCTCCTCACAGTGTCCAGCAACTGCGGATCCCTCCCTGTGCTCGTGTGACCAGTGTTCAGGGCCCACTTATGAGTGAGAACATGAGGGATTCAGTTCTTTGTTTTTGCGATGGTTCATAAGTGTGATGGTCTCCAGCTACAGACAAGTTGCTGCGAAGACTCTGCTTTCGGGCTGTGTAATACTCCATCATGTGTATGTTCCACATTTTCTTCCTCCAGTCCACCTTCGATGGGCATCTGGGTTGGTTACATGTTTTTGCTATTGCGAATAGTACACTGAGCATTTCTTATTGTGTGGGTGGTACTCAAGTCTCAGTGAACAGGTCTACCAAAGTAGCACCAAGAATTCCCTGCCAGAGGGCTGGGGACAGCAGCTTCATTCAGGAGGTGGGAAGCAATAGCTGGGGGAAGAACCCTTCCAAATCTGGCTCTTTCCCCTCTAGTAAGGCATCAGTGTAGAAACCAGAAGCACTCCCTTTGCCTGCTGGTTTTTAAGACACCAGGCTCAGCAACTGCCAAGTAGCTGGCTCACACTTCTGGGGGAGGAGAAACAGAGAGCGGGCAGAAGGGACCAGGAAGCTGGGGTGATGCTCTCTGAAGGAAAGACCTGTTTTAGGGGTTTAGAATTGGGGGTCCCAAATTTGTCTTGTTTTGCTTGGCTACTATAGGTATTTTAAAAATCTAAATTTGAATGTTGTTTTTATTCAGGCTACACACACTCTCATTCACTGCAGTCCACACCACTCCCTATTGTATCACACCTAGTTTATTTCATTCATTTACATTACCTGTGAGACTTCTGAATGCACCTATGCCTGAGATCCCCTTGGGGGTTACAAAATGATATTTGTGAGCAACATCAATGAATCGGTAGTGAGGGTGGGGGGAGGCCAGACACTGCATCAAACAACCTCCCTTCATCCACCTATAAAATACTCCTGGGAGGGATTTGCCTCAGGTACCCAGAGAAAGGAAACAGCTCTTACTTTTCTCACAAAACGGGGGGTCGCTGCTCCAGCTGAGGTCCCACTGGCAGGTGAGGGTGTCGCTCCCTACGATGTCATAGCCGGGGTCACACTGGTAGGTGATTCTGGCCCCCCTCACAAGCTCCGTGTGAGAGGTGGTTTTCCAGCCATTCTGGATCTCGGGCAAATCTGAGCAGGAGTCATTCCTTGACACCTCTTTAAAAAACAAACAAACAGATACCATCCTTAGATGGAGAGGTGGGTTTTTGGTTTGGCTGTTCCTTTATGAATGCTAGAAGAAAAGGCAAGTAGATGAAAAAGCCTCCAGAAATAGGTAACATACTTCTGCAGTCCCTTAAATGGCCCAGAACTCTTCTCTGGTGAGGTTACACAGCTACCTCTCTCTACAGGCCACTGAACATACCACACATTCTCTTGGTTGCATGGAACCCATTCAGGATGGAGAGTCAGACAGAATGCAAACTCTGCCAGTTCCAGCAGTGTGGGACTCCAGTTCCTCATCCTTCATGAGGGAATCATCCTAATCCTGAGGTCTCACAGTGGTAGTTGCTTGCACGCTGTCCCCGGTAACTCTAGCCTCCTGAATTTACATTCTTGTGTGGTCCCTGCAGGCGCTCGCAGAGGTGACGCTGGGTGGCTTGCGAGGCCAGATGGTAAACAACATCGAGGCTCTCTCCTGCTCCCTCTCTGATTCCTTGGTCTGGAGGAAGCAGCTGCCATGTTGTAAGGAGGCTCAAGCAGTTGCAAGGAGGCTCAAGCAGCTCTCTTGAGAGGTCCTTTCTTTTTTTTTCTTTTTGAGTCAGAGTCTCACTCTGTGGTCCAGGCTGGAGTACAGTGGCAACATCGTGGTTCACCACAGCCTCCACCTCCTGGGCTCAAGTGATCCTCCTGCCTCAGCTTCTTGAGTGGCTGGGACTACAGGCGTGCACCACTACACTCAACTAATTTTTAATTTTTTTTCTCACTGTGTTGCTCAGGTTGGCCTTGAACACCTGGCTTCAAGTGATGCTTCTGCCTTGGCCTCCCAAAGTGCTGGGATTACAAGTGTGAGCCACCACGCCTGGCCTTGGAGAGATCTTTGTAGAGAGAAACTGAGACCTGCTGTCAACAATTGACATTGCCTTGCCAGCCGCTTGTGTGAGCCATTTGGAAGCTGTCCTCCGGCACCAGTCAGAGAGCTTCAGATGTCTGCAGCCCAGCCTGACATCTTGACTGCAACCTCATTAGAGACCCCAGGACACAACCAGCAAGTACTGCTCCTGAATTCCTGGCCCCCAGAAACTGTGAGACAATACATGTTTATTGCTAATTTGGGTGTAACTTATGACACGGTAATAGGTAACTAATGCACTCAGCCTCATTTTTAGTCTCTATAGATCCACAGATTTGGTGAATTAGTAATATATGCATTTTAATACACAATAAGATAAACATTTTTTTTGAGTTGTGCTCTCACTCTGTTGTCCAGGCTGGAGCATAGTGGCACAGTCACACCTCACCACAGCCTTGACCTCTTAGGCTCAAGTGATCCTCCCACCTCAGCCTCCCAAGTAGCTGGGACTACAGGCACACACCACCACACCCAGCTAATTTTTTAATGTTTTGTAGAGATGAAGTCTCACTCTATTGCCTAAGCAGGTCTCAAGCCCTTGGGTTCAAGCAGTCTTCCTGCTTCAGCCTCCCAAAGTGCTGGGATTACAGGTGTGAGCCACCGTGCCAGGCCAAGATAGTTATCTATAAAAATAATTGTGGATGCATTCTGCAGATCACATTGATATCATCAGGGCACATCAACCATACTCCAGAAGGTGCTTCCTGCAGCCTATCACTGAGTTTTTCCCTGGAATAATTCTGTGTCCCTCCTACAGACTCTTGTTACTAAGGTAGCAATCCAAAGCCCACTATTACTATTCTTGCTTCCAAGTGCCCACTGCACAGATTTGGAGAACTAATTATGTTGTATAATTAATTTGCCATTCTTATGTGCTTCTGGGCAAAGCAAAGCACCTCCACTGTCTGCAGGAAAGTCATTCTGAGAAGCAGGCAATGGCTTTTCCTGAGATTTCATCACGATTTTATTTGAGGAAAGGAGATCTCATGGGTGTCTGCAAGAAGAAGGGGTAGGGAAATGGTTTCTAGCATTGGTTGGTGGGGGACAGGGGCCTCTATTTTTAGACTTTTGAAAAATCAGCCAAGCCCTGGATTTGGGACCCAGCTGCAAAAGCGTTCAGACGAGGGAGGAAGGGGAAGATGGGAGCAAACACTGGAAATATGGTCTGCCTATGCCCAGTGCGCTAAGACCAAGAAAGGTTTGCATGTCTGACTTCTCAGTTTGAACCGAGTTGGTTGCACACTCCCATGATACCTCCTGTCTCCTTTGTGGCACTCGTAGCATTTGTAATTACTCAGTTGCTGCCACCGTGTCACACAGACTTGGCTTCAATCTTGTCCCCACTGTTTGCTAATGGGGTGGCCTTGGCTAAGTCACTTAGCCTTCCTGCTCTTCAGTTCCCTGACTGTACTCCGGAGACCCTGATGCAGGAACCTGCATTTTTGCCAAGCACCATAAGGGGAGGTCCTGGAAAGATCTGGCCATGAAGGCTCAGAGTCTATGGGAGGCTTTGGCTGCAGCCATAGCAGGTAAACCTCAGCTACTTTACAGAGCTGAGTTTAGGCCTGCAGGTCAATATAGGAGCTTCAGAATTCTCTAGATGACAACAGAAACCCCTTACCCTGCCATCTGATTCCTCCACGGATTGGGAGTTGCATCTGTATATGATAAAATCTAGACCCAGGATAGCAAATACCTCTCCTATGCCCATGGCAGGCATCACTAATCAGTCATGGTGTTTTTTTCCCTGTTGACATCAGGCATGAATTCTCTGAGTTCTTTTCTACATAGTCTTCAACATAAGTAGTCACAAAGAATTGATTGGCATCAAGATGAAATGCAGCGGTCCACTTGCCATCCTTGTAAAACTAACTGCATGTTTCTCTAACAGAAATAACAATTGGGAATTGCTCTCTCTTTTTTCATTACCTGGATTAGCCAGGCCATGTATCCCTGGGAAGCATTCTCTGTGGTCCTGCCTTTACTCCTCCCACACATCAGCAGGTGTCCTGACAGTGTCTGCCATGGCACTGCCTTGCCTATTTCCCTAGCAGGCTCAAGGGTGGGAGTGTAGTCTGTTCATTCCTATATCCTGGAGCCTAGGGCAGAGCCTTGCATAAAGGAGGTGTCAAGAAATTTTTTGTGAACCAATCTCTCTGGAAAATGGAGAGGATGCATTTGAAGATGAAAGAAAATAACATTGCAAAAGTGCTTGCCAGCTGTAAATTGCCACATAAATCTAAGTTTCAAGTTCAGTGAACAAGAATACCTCTTCTTCAAGATGCTGCCAAACGGACCGCTGGCCAGACCTTCTGGTTAACCTTGATCAGCCTTGGGTAGAGTCAGATTTTTGCCATCAAGCTGAATGATGTTTAGGAAGACGGACATCTTTCAGCAGAGAGGAAGGGGACGTCTAAAGAGAGAGACTGAAGCCAAGCCACCAGAAATGCCCCCTCCCCCAAAGGCAGAAGACTCTGGATGGCACGTCACCTGGACAGCCATGATGAATTATGCCCTGAAGCCCAGGACACTGCCCAGGAAAGAGTGCGGAACCCATGGAAAACAGTAGCAATAACACTCTGAAGATATTTAGCAGCACAATTAAAGGGAAAAAGGCCCCTGAGAAACATAAAAAAGAAGATCAATACTTGTGTTAGCCTCTTGGAGAGGTGGACATGTAGCAGGCAGGGATGAAAAATGTTCACCAGCTGGAAATAAAAAAGCAAGACTTCAGCCTGGCTGTGTGTGATGTCTCATACCTGTAATCCTAGCACTATGGGAGGCCGAGGCAGGAGGATTGCTTGAGCCTAGGAGTTTGAGACAGCCTGGACAATACAGTGAGACCGTGTCTCTATGAAAAATAAAAAATTTAGCTGAGCATGGTAGCGTGCACCTGTAGTCCCAGCTACTTGGGAGGCTGAGGCAGAAGGATCGCCTGAACTCAGGAGGTTGAGGTTGCAGCGAGCCATGATCAGGCCACTGCACTCCAGCCTGGGCAACAGAGTGAGACCTCCAACTCAAAAACACAAACAAAGGCAAAACAAGAACCATGGTGCTGGATGAAGGCATGGAAGGAGTGAACCAGGAGATAGAGGAGGACACAGCCTGGGACCCTCCAGTGGTGAACGTTGAGCAGGGTTGGGTGGTGGAGCCAACAGCGAACGAGAGGGAGTCCCAGGATGGGGGCTGAGCACACAAGGGTGAGGGTGGGTGAAGGCGTGAGGAGGGGTATGGCAGTGCGTGCACCCAGCTGGAATTGAATAGCAGGTCTTTTTTGTTGTTGTGGTTTGCCTGTTTTGTTTTAAGATGAGCAGGAGAGAAATGGTTTTGCAGCCACACTGAGGATCAAGAAGGACATCTCTTGCATCTATAGGTCCTGAAGTATGTGAGGTGGGAGAGAAAAAAGGTTCCTGCTCATGGGGCTACTGGGAAAAATAGGTTTTTAGAGGAGAGCGGAGCTTCCATTCAGGCAAGAGGCGAGGGGTGTGCTGATGATATAGACAAACTCTCAGCTGACCACAAAGGAAACACAACGAAGCATAAGTTACAAGGTGTGGTCTACTCAATCCTGGTGTCAACTCTGTGGTGTAGGCGTGACTACGCCCATGCTACAGATGACAGAAAAGAAGACTCAGAGGGGGTCATGACGTGTCTGAGGTCACAAAAACATCGATGACAGCATTAGGACTCAAACTCTGCTCCTCCTGACCAGAGAGCCCAGGCTCTTAACAACTATAGACATTAACTACATGAATATATTAGAAGACAAGTACAGCACAAAACCTCCAGACAGACATATCTAGAAGAAGCCATCTTTGCCTGCATCTGAACACATACAAAAACATTGTCCAGATGAGACACTCACCTATGTAGTTCATGATGAATCCCTGGCCCTTGCCAAAGATGAGGCCGGCCGGGTCAGAGTGGAACTGGATGGTCAGGTCTGGCGTGGAGGAGTATAGCTTCTGGGGGCCGCTGTTCCCCAGGTACTGCCCCAGGACGTGGGGTGTGGCCTCGTCGCCATCGTAGATGGTCAAGATGTCGCTGCTGCTCAAGTTCAGGCTTGGAGGGCAGAGAGAAGAGGGAGAGTCACATGAAACCAGGCTGCCCGTCGAAGCTGGACTGGATAAAGAAAATGTGGTACATAGACACAATGGAATATTACACAGCCCAAAGAAGGACAAACACATGGACTTTGCAGCAGCTTGGATGGATTTAGAGTCGATCATACTCAGTGATCTATCACAGAAACAAAGAACAGATGCCATATGTTCTCACTCATAAGCAGACCCTGAACAATTATCCTAATACTACAAGAAAGAGATTGGCAGTAGTGGGAAACTGTCGGGGGTGGGAGAGGGGTGGGAGTGGCTGTTGAGGGAAACTGCTAGGGGAGGGAGGAGCACACCTCATCAACAAGGGTACCTGCATAATCAATGTTGACCCTGAATTGTACCTCACATCTTTATAGTAGAATAAATAGATAAATAAATAAATAAAATTATTAAGAAGAAAAAGAAAAAAACACAGTGTGGGCATTCGGTAAGTCTTTGATTCACTGCTTCAGGCAACACGTGATTTCCTAAGACCTACCATGTGTCAGGCTCCAGGCCAGGGACTGGGGGTGAGGCAGGCACAGGCTGTACATGTGACCAGGACATGCAGTTCCTTCCCACAGACAGGATGCACGGATTTGCGCCTAGGGAGGGTTTTTGAAGACACACTTATACAATGGTCTTGCCCACATGGGACTCGCTGCAAAGTCAAATACTGCATCGTAAGAAGGACTGCCTTCAACACGCCCATGTCTGGCCGCCATTTCGTAGGTGACAACTGTGTTGGGCACAGGGCTACTTGCTTGGGCTGTGACAAGGGTCTCTCATTCTTCTTTGATGCAGAACGTGCTGACAGCTTGCTAATTGGAACCTGCGTTTTCATGTAAGGCAGAAAGAGCTTTCCATTTATCACGGAACAAATTTCTCAAAGTCAACTGAGT
The DNA here is from genome assembly GCA_027257055.1 of Cephalopachus bancanus. Taxonomy (NCBI): domain Eukaryota; kingdom Metazoa; phylum Chordata; class Mammalia; order Primates; family Tarsiidae; genus Cephalopachus; species Cephalopachus bancanus. The sequence continues at coordinate 652,572 of JAPVLO010000261.1, read as the reverse complement.
TATCTGTTGTGTTCCAGGGGTCGGGCAGAGGGTGGGACGGAGAAGTCTCAGTCAAGTAGTTGCAAACTGCTGTCAGTATTCAGAGCATTAAAGGATGACACATCTTCAAAGACTCAACTGTAAGAAAGTGCCTTGACACTAAATAATTGGACCACAATGGACAGTTAATTATCCTGAAAGCACTTCGGTGCATCACAGAAACGTGTGCCACCTTAGACCTGCTAGATACAATGGATCTCTACTGAAAGATTGCCAGATGATTTCAGCTTTGGCTGCATCAATCATGGACAGATACAACCTCACGCTCCTCCCTTTCCTTTTTTCTTCCCCCTCTCTCTCTTCTATTTCTCTCTTATGTCTTTCTCTTCTTGTCTCCCTCTCCCTAGCATTTTGTCGGGCATCTGTTATGTGCCAGGCACCGTGCTGCGCTCAGAGAAGTCGCCAAGGAGTCGTATATTTAGACTTGTAATTGTGGCAGGAGTTATGATGAAGGTAAGTGCAGGGAAGAGTCATCTTGGGGGCATCTCGGAGGCTTTCCTGGAGGAGGTGATGCTTCTTGCTCCGAAGATGAAGCCTCAAAAAAGAGTAGGGGACCTCGAGGCAGGCGGGGGGGGGAGGCAAAACAGGAGGCAGAGGGAAGAAGGGAGAGAGGTCATGGTTATAAAGGAACTTGCCCGATGTTCCATGTGCCTGGGTCTGGGGTGCCTGCAGAGTTCTACAGGGACCAGAACGTGAAGGGTTCAAAGAACTGAGCTGAGACAACTGTACATCCTCATGCTGGTGATGGGAGATGCTGAAGGGTTTTACACAGGAGTTGCGTGACCGAACAACTCAGGGCCAGAGGAGAGGCGTTCCAGGAAACGGCCCTGGGCAAAGTTCCTGGAACTGACGTGGATGGACGGCAGCCCTCCCCCAACACACCAGCTTCATCCAGGCCCAGCTGCAACCTTGCTGCTCATCCAGGAGAGAGACGAGGTGTGGTGCCGACCCACGCTGGTGCTTCAGGGGTAAACGCAAGTCAACAGAAACCCAAGGGATGCTGTTGACGGCTTGCTTCTTCTGGAAGGCAGGGGTTGCATTTCACTCACTGCAGTACCTTCTGTGGGTCCTTGTGTAAAGCTGCCCCATGGGGTGGCGTCGGATTTTAATTCCCCCCCCCAACCTTCAGTTTCTCCTATGCCACCCCTCGTAAAAGCTGTCTGCCCGCTTTGTACACACGGTCAGGACAAGGCCCATAGACTCCCTACCCATTTTCGACTAGACCGAAGCCCCTAAACCCATGCTATATAAATTTCTGGAGTTGCCGCCGTCCCTTGCACACAGTAAGTGCTCAATAAATGTTGTGGTATGAAAGAGCCTGCCGGAGAGTCTATTTGACAGCACAAGTAGTGGGGCTGATGTGCGCTCTTGACCTATGTATGGCAGGGAACAGCCTCTTTCGCTCTAAGTACCAGGAAAACATCGATTGTTCAAGAAAGTGCTGGATTAGGCTGCTGCACCCATGGTAGATGGCAGATATTTATTCTTTAAGCTGCCTTTACAGTTGATCCACTGGTAACAGTGCTTTCCAGACAGTGTGTGACTTGGCTTTATTCTGTCATTTGTTTCCGCGATTGAAAACAGTAGCTGCAAATTCGAGGAGCAGACAGCTTTCATTTACAGCCAGACCACAACCCTTCGTTCTTCTTAAAACAGAAAGGGGTGATGCCCTGGGACGTGCACACCGGCTTGGAAACCAGGAAGCCTTGGTTGAGTCGCGATTTTGTCACTTTCAAAGAGGGTTAGCAGTTTTTTCTGAAGTTTCTTCTCTGTGAATCGGGCTTCATATTTCTAGTCCATGTCATGAACTTTGAGAATGAGATAAGGCATGTGGAAGGACTGGAGTCAAACTCCAGGTTTGCTGTAGAGCACCCGAGTGAGTTTGGCCTTGTTGTTTGAAAGTCATGTTGTTGTGTTCCAGTTTCATCAAGGGCATCAGCAGCATTGCCATCACCACAATCAGCGTGATCACCGTCACCATCCTCCTCATCACCACTGTCATTGTCCTTCTCTCTTTGTCCTTCGTCTTTATGCCAAATGACGACATCAGATGGCTCGTGCCAGCAGTGAGTAGAGGCCAGGGATGCTGTTACACTTCCCACAGTGCACAAGGCCACCCCTCATCCCGACAAAGTATCTAGACCAAAATATCAGTAGTGCTAAGGTTGAGTATAACAGTGGGGTCAAGTTAGGCTCCCCTGCCCACCTGCCCTCCTGCCTGTCCTCTGCGAAACTCTCAGCCAGAGCAGCCCTGCTGGGGAAGGGGTGACGTTTCGAGATGAGTAGCACTTAGAGTTCTATGGTTATGAGACTGAACGGCACGGATTATGACCAGAAGGCCGGTGAAAATGCAGTTCACCCCAAGAAGAAAAATAACAGAGACAGGCACAAAGAGGCGTTAGGAGAAAGAATCAAGTTTCTTTGTGCTGCCTCGTTCAGAGTCTGCCTTTCTGACAGGCTGCCCAATTATCTACACAGATGCTGGCAATTTTGTTGTGCCCCCTGTCCAAAGATGAGCTTGCATTTCCTCCTTCTCACCCGTGTGTTTTCCGAGTGCGTTCAGTGTTCCCAGTATGTTACCAACTTCAGCCACTGAGACGAAAATACAGAGCATTCACTACAGGGAGATTGGCCACAGGGCAGAGTATGGCTGTCTGCTGAGGTCTGGAGTGAGATGTCGGCTAGATTCCATCTAAGGGGATGCTGAGAAATCAGGTGGCATTTTGACTCCGGTATGAAGGGGAAAAGGGGAGGGGCGGCAGGCAGGCAGGTTTGGTCTGGCTGAAATTGGGTATGGCGGGATCCCCTCAGGGACAAGGAGCTTCCCAAGGCCAGCCCCTGCCTTCTCCAGAACCCCCCCCCCCCGATGCCAGAGCGAAGGGCTTTCCACAGGCACAGTTTGGGAGATCTTGGCAGAAGACCTGGGTGTCCATCTCTTGCTCTACTGCCCACTCCTTGTCATCTTCCAGCTGGATGGTTGGACAGCACCTCACTGCTGCTTCCTCTCCACAGCCAGATGAACCCTTCCAGCACACAAATCTGACTCCTCTATCCAACAGATAAACAAGAGGTGATCTACCCATGCCATGAAATATTATTCAGCCATGAAAAGGGATGAAGCATGGACACAGGTTACAACGTGGATGAAACTTGAAGACATTTTGCCAAATGAAAAAAGCCAGTCACAAAAGGCCACATATTGGATGATTTCATTGATAAGAAATTTCCGGAATAGGTAAATCCACAGAGACAGAAGAGTTGGGGAGTAGGGAACGATGACTAATAGGTATAGAGGTTGTTTTGGGGTGATGAAAATGTTTTGGAACTAGATGGTGTTGGTTGCACAAGATTGTGAATGTACTAAACACACATATATAGCATGCAAAAAAAAGACTAATATAACATGAATTTCACCTCAATTCACAAAAGCCAGCAGCCACATCATCTCGGGATACAGTGCAAGCTTTAATCCTAGTTGTGAGGCTCTGGGTCTGTCTTTTGCACCCCCAGCCTCGTCTCTGGGTCTTCCTCCCAAGCCCGCATCTTACCTCCAGCCAGACTGTATCGCTTGCCCGTCTCCCCAAAGCATGATGCTCATGCTGCCTGCTGGTCCACATGCCCTTCCCTCTGCTCTGAAACCTCTAGACCTGGGTGCCTCCTGCTCACCCTTCAGCTTCAGTCTTCCAAAACTCGTTCCCACACAGAGCCCCTGCCAACCCCTCTGAGTCTGGGCTGGACCCCTTCACAGGGAGCTCAGCCTCTGGTGCTCCAATGGGCTGGAACATGTCTGCACCACACCAGCGCTCCCCGAGCCCTCCCTGGCCTCACTCTCTGCTGTACCCCCAGCACATAGCACTGTGTGTTGGGTGAACCAGCACCAGCCCAGAGCAGGTGGCCGGGCTCAGCCTCAGCTCATGCACAGAGGGGGCTGTCACTCTGACTTTGGTCTCTACCAGGAGCCGTGACCCCAGGTGGACTCTCATCTGCTCCAGCCTTGGGAAGGGGACTCCTCTCGGCCAGTACCCTGGCTGCTTTCAGCACTTGCTCCCCAGGGGTCAAGCTGAAAAACTCAGCACTAGAGGGAGGCCACCCCCAAAGATTTCTGTCCCGCCTGCCTCCGGGTTCCTGTTGGCCACGCCCTCCAGTCTTCTTGGATACATAGGTCCCCAGGATCAAGTCCATACCACCTGGCAACCTGCTTGCTTGAGAGGTCACTTCAAGGCCAACCCACAGCCCAGCTGCTGTGTCTAGCCCCCTCTCCTTCCCCGCCTTGACCCTGCCCTGGGCGCATCCTGCAGCCCCTCCAAGGGCCTGAGCAGCCACCGTGGACATGCTATTCAGTGTTTCCATTTCTGGCTGCTTTGTTCAATGCCTTCCTGTCTCAGGGCAGTGGAAACACTTGTTCCTCAGATATCTGAGAAAGGATTTCCTGGGCCCCACATTTAGCTTTGAATAACAACAGCGCTGCCTGCTAAATATTAAGGATGCAAACAACCTCACAGAGTAAGAATTATGATGGTCTCCATTTGACAGATAAGAAAACTGAGGCTCAGTCAGGAGAAGCCACTTGACCAAGGTCATATAAGAATCAAACCCAAGACTCAAACCTAGGTCTGTTGACGCCAAGGCCTATCTGAACCACTATTTTATACAAAGTCCTGTGAAAGCCACGTATTTGTGTATTTCTAGGAAGTATGCCAGAATTGAGTCCTGTGTCAGAAATGTGAATAAAATATTACAAATACAATCTGTGGAATGAGAACCCCCCATTTTATGGCTTCTCCGATCCTGGTGTGCCATTTGATTAGATCTGTGATTTCCAACTTTTTTTCCTAACAAGGTAATATTCCTTCTCTGTATGGACTTCCTATATCTTTTTTCTTTTTAATTTGAGAAAATGTTGTTTGCAGTTTGTCTATTTTTATTTTTTAGTTGATACGTACAAAGTGATATTTCGATACATATGTATGATGTATAATGATCAATTTAAGGTGACTAACATATCCATCACCTCAAAAATTGATCATCTCTTTGTAACGGGAATATTGCAAATTTACTCTTCTAGTCTGAAAATATATAACAAATTATTGTTCACTATAAGTTGCCTTACAGTGTTACAGAACTCTGGAGCTTATTCTTCCTATCTAGTGTGATTTTGTACGACGGACTTTTTGTTTCAAAGATTTTTGTCTCCCAAACATATTACATTTCTTGGTAACAATTAAATTTACTTTGTTTTGTTGGCTGTTATTATTGATCATGTATAACAGTCTGCAGTAAAATCAGTGTTAAACTGGTTACTGCAACTGCGTGGCTTTGTTTTGCTAGATAAGAGATTTCTGCTATGGCATTTGAAACATTTAGAGAGTGGGGGAAAGATACGTTAAAAAGTGGTTAGAGAGTTTGCCTCTAGGGAGGGGAGCCTGAGAGGGGGTTGTTTGCTGAGGAAAGGTGGGAAACTTAATTTTCACAGTAGACCCTTGTGTACTTTGAATTCTGAAACATGTGAGTGTATTACCTTTTCAAAAAGGATAAAAACAGCCCAAGGGACCCTCATTATTGCTTTCACCGGGGTCTAGAGAGTGGAAGAAGTGAGGGTGGAATGCCAATTAGAACCAGACCCAGATCCGCACCCCTGGCTGATGAGGCAATTCTTATCCTGACCAGCAGAGGGCAGTGTGCGCCGAAGCACGGCGGAGGCTGGCCGTCCTGGCAGGTCCCCCCAACCCAGCCAGTCCGGAGCCTGGCTGTGGGGAGAGGGCGGTGGGAGAGCTTGGAACCCACAGAGCGGGAGTCGATATTCCTCGGAGGGCGAGGAAGAACTGACGAGCAAACCGCTTTGCTTTTCCTCCTTCCTTTCTAAACAAGCGCTTGACTCTTGACTTAGACATCTCGCCTTGAACAAGCTTTCCTGAGCGGTTTTCATAAGTTGATTCCAGGGAGGCAAACATATTTTAAAATGTCTGATGGTTATGCGTTTATTTTAATGTGAATTAGAAATACAAAGGCACACATGGCTTGCACATCACGCTTCTAATTTCACGGACATTATTGGGCTTAGCATAAGCCAAGTGAAAAAGACAAGCCAAGCTACAGGCAGTATGAGTACCAACAACAACAACAAACGACAGAAGAGAGCGCTGAGAGCAGAATGAGACCGTGGAAACGGCAGACATGAGCCCACAGAGCGAAGTCCCCAGACCAGTCAGGCCATCAGGAGATGCACGGGGGACCCCAGCCCACTGCAAGTGGTCTCAGACATCTGGTATGCCAGACACTTGGCGACTCCAGATCTGCCTCCAGGCATCCAGCCCGAGACCACGCTAGTTCCCCTGGAATGCCCTCTCCTCCCTTCTTTGCTGGACAAATGTCTCACTTATCTTCAAGGTCCCTCTGTGCTCCCTACTCCGCCCTGCACTGACAGTCATATCATAACTGGCAGAGGATTTTGTAAGACTGCCTCTGTGTTCCGAGCTGTTTTTCATGTGGTCTCAGACTGACCCCGTAAGGATGACTGCTCTTACCCATGGCACAGATAAACAAACGGAGTCACCAGTAGTGGAGAAACATGCTCAAGCTCAAACAGCAGGTCAGATAGGAACACCAGATTCCAACAGGCTCTTGCTAGATGATAGGATCTGAACAACGAACTGCCAAACCCCACCTGCCTGTGTCTTCCCCTGGAAGGCACACACTCGTCACCTCTGCTCTCTGGAGGTCGGGTGGGGCTTGGCATAGATGAAGCGAATGTCATTTAAATGAATGGATTATGGCAAGTTTATCTTCATTTTCCAGATGAGAAAACTGAGGCTCAGAGGAATTAAATGACTTTCCTAAGAAAACCCTACCTTGCACTTAAGGCAGGCCTCCATGGGACAGCAGAGATAGTGATTAAATAAACCATCGAGTGCAAATAAGGGGAAAAAGAGAACCAAACCCACAGATGCAGTTGTAGATACAAAACAATTTTTAAGAAAACATTTATATTTTTTCTTGAAGACCTAAAAAAAAAAACTACCTGTTTAGAGTTCCTTTGTATCTATTTTCTGATTAGAGCCTCTCAACCGCATAGCCAGGTGGTCAGAGAAAATATCATTCATCTCATTTTACAGAGGAGTAAACTGAGCCCACAAGACCCAGCTCTCAAGGCCTCTGTGCTCCTTCACGATGCCCAGATCCTGCGCCACACTCTTCTCAGCACTGCAGAATTGCCAAGGGGCCCCTTGGCCCAGTGCTAATTTGATTTCAATTTAATTTGATAGAATGGCAGACAGGACAGGAAACCATGTCAGCTCCAGGGAGGACACAGAAACCCAATCTCTTTGGCTCCCTAAAAGAACACCTTAAAACATAAAAAATCTCTTTGTTCGTTCCTTCTTCCTTTCCTTCCTCCCTCACCTCCTTCCTTCTTTCTCCCACCGATATCTACCAAACGCTTGTCCCGTCCAGGCTCAGGACCCTCCACCCCATTCTCAGCGCTGCCTGCACACCCGAATCCCTGGGGAGGTTTAAAAACTCCCCACACTGTATCCCAGACCAATCAGAAACTCTGGGGGAGGGGGCCCAGAGCCACCGCCCTGGCGTTTTCTGCCTGGAGACTCTTCTGACATCAGAGGGGTTCTCGGGTCTCCACCTTTCTCCCCCTCTCAATCCATCAATTTCCTTCCTGCTCCTTAAGAGAAAGAGAGCGGGGGGGGGGTGCCCCCCCGGGCATGACTTTCCCCTGGGACTGCCTCATGGGCTGATTAAGCTGTCTCCCAACTCCACACCCCTGGACTGAGCCCTGTCGGAAAGCAGCGGGCCAAGCTCTGGCAAGGTCAGCACGACACATGTCCAGCACCACGGACCAGACAAAACCCAATCGTTCCCGGCTGCTTTGCCTACAAAGTCAGCCCCTCACTCCCCTCATGCTCTCCCTCTGCCTTGGGAGGCAGTGCTGAAGATGGCCTCAGGGTTCAAATCCCACATGTGCTGCTGCCCAGCTGGGTGACCTTGAAGAAATGGCTTAACCTCTCTGAGCCCTGCAAAATGGGAATAGTATTGTTGAGCTGTAAATGGCATAATTAGTTCCAGGAATTCAGCTAAAAGAGCATCTTTTGCCTTGAAAATCGTTATTTATGATGGACTACACTCCCTGCTGAGGGGAGGGGGCTGGGGCAGCAGAGCCTGGTGTGGGGTGGGGGGCCCCTCAGTGAGAGGCCCTGCTGCTGCACTTCTCCAACCTGCGACTCAACATGCTGTGTCCTCCGCCTGGGACTCAGTATCCCCAGGTGAAATCTCAGAATCTACAAATTGTAAAAAAAGAAATCAATGAACAATGGCCATGGCCGGCCACCTCACGCTTTCCCTCTGTCGAGAAGGCTGGACCCCACACTTGCCCACCCCGCATCTGACAGCACGGAAGGGGTCCAGGAGGGGACGTAGGGATCCAGTGAGGCCTGAGGAACAGGCTGGGAAGCCTGGGTTTCCAGACCTAAGGGCGACCACAGACGGACTCTGGGGTCCTTCCACAAATTTCCCGTGTGGCTGGGCCACGGTTCCTCCTCTCCCTGGGTATAAGTGTCCCCATGTTCAGAAAGTCAATACTTGGGACGCCAAGCCTTCCACATTCTAGGGCCTCTAAGTCAGGGTAGGAAGGCTGACCTGGAGGGAAGTGTGGTCAGCGGGTCAAGTGTGTAATGGTGTGTGTTTGTGTGGTGCACGTGTGTGGTGTGTGTGGTATGTAATGTGTGTTTTGTGTGTGTGGAGTGTTTTGTGTGTGTGGTGGTGTGTGTGGTTTGTGTGTGTGAAGTGTGGTGTGATGTGTGTATGGTGTGTGATGTGTGGTGGCAAATGTGGGGGTATGCATGAAGTGTAGTGTGGTATGTGGTGTGGTGTGATGCAGTACGTATGATTTGCGATGTGTGTCTACACACACACACACACACACACACACACACACACACACACGTGCAGAGGGAGATGGGCCCAGGACTCTACATTGCTGGAAGAAGGAGTTCCAGAGTTTTCTAGCAGAAGCCACCATGATGGGGACATTTCCTGTCACTCCGCATCCCCATCGTGACAGCCTTCTTGAAGACACCGCCTTAGGAACCTTCCTGAGGCTCATCTGAGCTGCTGAAACACTCCCAGTCACCCGCCCGGGGCTGCGCCCAGCGTGGGAACTTCTCTAGGAAAAGAACACACCTGTGGAGCGCCTCCGCCCTAACATGGCGCCCGAAGCAGCCAGACCACAAGACAAAACAAGCCCTAATAAGGCAACTAAAGGATATCAGCATACAATCCTCTCTTGGGCCGTGCCGCGTTACCTTAATTGATTGGCAGAGATACTAGATTTAAGGTCACGAATAGGAGAAAGAGGGAGAAGAACGATGTAGTAACCTGGGATTAAAGCAGCTTGCAGAAGAATCGTGTGAGAGTCGTTATTGAAAGCGACAAGTGGTGGCCCGTATGGGGAACTCGAAGAAGCCGAAATCCTTGGATTCAGAACTGCAGCTGCTCAGGGCAGTCGACTGGTATGTAGATCCCACAAGGGAGGGAAAAAACTAGAAAGGTCCTCGGTAAAGAGGCGATTTAAGAAGGTCCTCAGTAAAGAGGCGATTTGGGAAGGTCCTCGGCAAAGAGGCGATTTGGGAAGGTCCTCGGCAAAGAGGCGATTTAAGAAGGTCCTCGGCAAAGAGGCGATTTAAGAAGGTCCTCGGCAAAGAGGCGATTTGGGAAGGTCCTCGGCAAAGAGGCGATTTGGGAAGGTCCTCGGCAAAGAGGCGATTTGGGAAGGTCCTCGGCAAAGAGGCGATTTGGGAAGGTCCTCGGCAAAGAGGCGATTTGGGAAGGTCCTCGGCAAAGAGGCGATTTGGGAAGGTCCTCGGCAAAGAGGCGATTTGGGAAGGTCCTCGGTAAAGAGGCGATTTGGAAGGTCCTCGGTAAAGAGGCGATCTAAAAGGGCCCTCGGTGTAGAGGTGATCCCCTTTTTGCTAACATGGGCACTACTTCCTCTCACCCGCTTTTTCGGGCTCTTAAAACTCTCCTAAGAACAAGTAGACATTCTCTGGCGCATGGTGCAAATAGGGTGTGAATGGCACACTATTGCTTTATGCGTAACCGGCATCCCATACCACAATATGACTATTGCTGCTAATCTCTCTCGAGAGCTTTCCCTCCATCTTTTAGGTAATTGGTCCCAAGAGTTTTGACAACCTGACGGAGGCTCTACGTCGTGAAATCATCAGCGCCATCAGAGTAGATCCAGTAGTCGCTCAAAACCTTGGCCTCCCGGATCGCCCAGGCGGCATACCACCTTAAAGAGTGGGCGGGAATGGGTTCAATGGCCTTTTTGTTATTCTCTTGTTGTGTCCTGTGCCTCTATTGTCTCTGCTGTATGCATCAACGCAGTGCACGTGACCGTGCGCTACTAGCGCAGGCCTTTGCTGCCATGGAGGTGGATCAATCCCCTCAGGTCTGGGTTGCCGCGTTAGGGCAATAAGAACAGGGCAGGATGTAAGAATAGTACTGCACATGGGGGCCCAGGAGGAGTTATCCCGTGGAGGGCATGTCCAGCTGCATATGGGTTGACACCGCCTCTCCCATCCCCAGAAAATCGGTGTCGGACAGGTGGGCAGTTGGTCTGGCGATTACACGCGCGAGATAGACTGTCTTACATGGTCCTTGTTATATGGGGGCTGTGACCACTACCCTCTCCTGCCAAAATAAATAAAAAAGGGGGAGCTGTGGAGCGCCTCCGCCCTAACATGGCGCCCGAAGCAGCCAGACCACAAGACAAAACAAGCCCTAATAAGGCAACTAAAGGATATCAGCATACAATCCTCTCTTGGGCTGTGCCGCGTTACCTTAATTGATTGGCAGAGATACTAGATTTAAGGTCACGAATAGGAGAAAGAGGGAGAAGAACGACGTAGTAACCTGGGATTAAAGCAGCTTGCAGAAGAATCGTGTGAGAGTCGTTATTGAAAGCGACACACACCCACTGAACCCTGGGGGGCTTGTGCCTGGTTCTCCCTGGGAGACCCAGAGGGGCTTCACTTCCTGCCTGACATCCAGGCACCTCCAGCCCACCTCTGTTTCCATGCGGGAGGTGCTGGAAACACAAGTCTGACCACACCTCTCGCCTGAGCAGTACTCTTGAGGATATTGTCAGTGCTACCTTGAAGAGTGTGGCTGAGGGGTGAGAGCCGGCACTCCTGCATCCAGCGGGCGAGCATGTCACCCCATGGAGGCTCGTTGGTCTCGTCTGTACCACGGGGAGCCAATGTCCTGAGAATTCAATCAGCTGCAAGAGGTAACGCGCCCAGAACAGTCTGGCTGGGAGCAAGGACACATTAGCATTTTGGCATAATAGTCGTCCGTGTGAGTTCTTATTGTCTCTGGACCTCCGATAATTGGATGCCACCCTGGACACACGGCGAGCCTGCAGTAAACACTTGTTGCAGAGTAAGTGCAGGGGGACCATGCATGCTGGGGACTCATAAGACAAGCCGCCAGGGCTCCCTGGGATATCAGGTCTCATTGCATCTGAATGCCCTGAGCTCGTGGGTGTGCACTGGGCAGGTGATGTCCCAGCTCAGGCAGGGAGTGGGTCTTCTCCTACGGTGCTCTTGCAGTCACCGAGGCTGAGAAGAGCACAGCATGGCAGGGGCGCAGACGATGGGCGTGTGTGGTGGAGGGCCCTTCCCTAGTGCTGCATTTCCAAGTTCCCACCACCACCTCCTGCGGATTGCTGGGAGGTGGAAGTGATCCATCAAGTGGGACACCTGAGTGGTACCTGGCTAGGACGCCTCTTCAAACTCAGAGGCTCTTCAAGCTCAGAGGAATCAACCCTTGTGTGTGCATGTGATTGTGTAAGGGGGCTCACTTTGTACACAGGGTGTGGGCCACGGAAGGGATTGATTGTCAACATCATCACAGCTGCCAATTACACTGTGGACTTCAAGAGGTAGAAGCACTTGGCGAGGGCCTGATACGTTACACACACTCCACACACTGTGGAGTGTGTGTAACGTATCAGGCCCTCGCCAAGTGCTTCTACCCATGGTATCATGTCATTCTCTCAGGAACTCTAAGAGATAGGTGCCATCATTATTTTCATTTGAGATTAAAATATTTTTTTGAGTTGGGGTCTAATTCTGTTGCCCAGGTTGTAGGCATGATCATGGCTCACCACAGCCTCGATTTCCTGGGCTCAGGTGATCCTCTCGCCTCAGTCTGCCAAGTAGCTGGGACTACAGGTGTGCCCTACCGTGCTCAGCCAATTTTTAAATTTTTTGTAAAGACAGGGTCTCTCCATGTTGATGGTATTGAACTCCTGGGCTCAAGCAATCCTTCTGCCTTGGCATGATTCCCTATGCCTGGCCAAAAACTTGTTTTTTGAGACAGGGTCTTGCTATGTTGCCTAGGCTGGTCTTGAAGTCTTGGGCTCAAGGGATCCTCCCTCATCAGTCTCCCAAGTAGCTGGGACTACAGGTGTGTACCACACCTGGCTATTATTTTCATTTGAAAGATAAGAAATGGAGGCTCAGAGATGTGAAGTGACTTAAACAAGGTCACACAGCTAGTAAGATAAAGAATTGGGACTTGAACCCAGGACTTCTTACAGGAGGTGAAAATTCAGGATCTTTCCAGAGTGTCTTCTACATGTTAAAAGCATCATGTAAGGAAATAAACATTTTCTGTGCTTTCTATAAACCAAGAACCAAGTCCTAGGTACAAATCTTGTATCTTATACTTTCTAGCCATGGGATCTTAGGCAAGTTTCTTTATATATATATATATATATATATATATTTTTTTTTTTTTTAGTTGGAGTCTCACTCTGTCACCCAGACTGGAGTGCAGTGGCCGCTCCCGGCCACCGCAGCCTCGCCTGCTGGGCTCCGGCGATCCTTCTGCCTCAGCCTTCTGAGTAGCCGGAATTACAGGCATGCACTACCACGCCCGGCTGATTTTTTGATTTATTGTAGAGATGAGGTCTCGCTGCCCAGGCGGGTCTCGAACCCATGGGTTCATGCAATCCACTCACCTCAGCCTCCCAAAGGCGTGGGTTTACAGGCTGAGCCACCGAGCCCGGCATTTATATTTTATTTTAAAGATGTGGGGTACAATTCAGGACTAGACATACAGGTGGATATGATATCATGCAGGTAAAGTTTGGGCCTTCCTTTGGTCCCCAGTTTGCCTGGTTTAAGATCAGCTACCCTTATTGATGTTGTGTATCCCCCCACCTTCTTGCAACCCTGGCAGTATCCCACTACTGCTTTTTTTTTTTTTTAATATACTTAGGCAAGTTTATTCATCTCTCTGAGCCTCAGCTTTCTCTCTCATAAGATCATTGTACATAGGATATCATTTGGCACTTCAGACTGGAACCAGGAGACCTGAGTTCTAATCCTCATTCTTCAGTGGTTGTGGTAGCTTGAGGACAAAAATGGTCCCAAAGCTCGGCCTCTCCCTGCATCCACACCATCCCTCTGGGCTGGTCCTTGCCTTGCGACTTGCCATAGGCCACAGCAGACAGGATGCTGCATCAGGTCCTTGTCTAGGCTCAAGAGACCTCGAGTGCTTCCTCTCCTTCTCTTGAAACCCTGGCCAGTCACTATGGGAACAAGCCCAAGCTTGCAGCCGGAGGATGAGAGACATGGGGAGTGGTCATGGGCCACCCCAGTCTATGCCCATCTAGACCTTTTAACAGTCAATCCACCCCCAAACATGTGACAATGCCAACCAAGATGAGCAGAGTCACTCACACCACCAGCCGCTGCCCAGAGACCCATGGGTGAGCCCAGCTGAGACCATAAGAACCACACTGGCTTGTACACTCATGAAAATGATCCATGCTTTCTGTTTTATGCCACTGAGTTTGGGGTTGTTCATTACACAGCAATAACTGACTGGTAGAGTGGGCTTGGGACAGTTTCTTCACACCTCTGGGACTCAGTTTCCTCATCTGCAACGTGATGGAATTCATGGGCTTCATGAACTCTACTATTCCTTCACTAATTCCTTAGAACCTCTGACTCTGGGGGGATCCCATCTCCTGCTTCTGTAGGCTGGAAGATGTGGGTTCGGCCAGATTGATTTTCATCGTGGCTGTTTCTTTCATGATTTCTGCTGTTACCTGGAAATCTGTTCTCTCGGGGCCAACACTGCCCTCAACTCCTGAATCTCCCTTCTCCTAGCCTGGTTCCCAGGTGGAATTCTTGCAGCCCAAAGCAGCAATATCTCTGTTTGAAAAACCGAAGTGTCCTTGGACAAGGCATTTAATTTTTAGGGCTTGGAATTAACTTAGCATAGAACAGGCTGGCAGCAGCTGAGGACTATTCTTCAGCTATCAATCATGTGGTTACTGGGGTTTGTTATTAGGCCCTTTTATTTCCTGGCCAGAGAACCATGCTGGGGCCCATAAACAGGGAGTAACGCTGAAGTCTGCATGCTGCCAAGAGGGCAAGCTAGAGCCTGGCCGAGACCTTCTCCCTCCAGAGATATACGGATGTTTCCAGTAGATGCACAGGAAATGGGACGGGCACCTCTTTGAACCTCAGTGTCTTCTTCTGTAAGATAGGGCTAGAATTTCTCCCTTGTGGAGTACCTCACTGGCATTTACTTGTGGTTACAACACTGGCTTGGGCCTTAGAAACCTAGATTCGAGTCCTGACTTGGCCTCGTCTTCACTGTGTAACCTTGGGCAAGCGACTTTGTCTCTCTCAGCCTCCATTTCCTCATATGTAAATAAGATAGTCATGCTGATATTACACAGGGTGCTGAAATTGCACTGGAGAGTTAGTGAGTTAATACAGTAGGTAAAGAAAGCACTTAGTGAGTGGCGCATTGTAAGTGCTCAGTGATTGTCATCCATTGATCGTTAGCATCGTCATCATGAGATAATGCCAAATAGTTGGCATAAAGTCTGGCACATTGTAGGCATGATAATAGTGTTAGCTGTGGTTATTATCTGTCTGTTTTAGACCAGAATCCTTGTTTTATCTATGCTATTTTGTTTACATTATTTTGTTTCATTGTATTTAATTTACACACAGTCACCACGTCTCTTTCATACACAGATATTTATTGAACACCTTCTGTGTGCCAGACCCTGGGGATTGAGTGGATGTGATATCCCATTTGGGGCGGGCATCATCACCTTCGATAACCTGCCCAAAGCCACAGAGCTGGGGAACAGCAGCATCAGGGTTTAAATACAGTTCTTTGTGACCCTAGAAGCTTTTATGCCTCTTCTGCTACGTGGCAACCTTCAAGGCTGTGGTCTCTGTGCTGAGCTCTTGTGGCCATGTGCAGGTTATCTTTCTGGTCCTAATCCTTGCTGTGTGAGGCTCAGTAAGTTACTTGCCCTCTCTCGCCCCTCCTAGCTCTTCCATTCTATGAGGCCTTCACCAGTAACTCCTTAGTTTCCTTCTTCTCCTTTCCATGGTCTATTTCTTGGGGGTGGTGGGGGGGAGGGGGAAGAGACAGAGAAAGAGAGTGAGAGACAGACAGACAGAGAGAGATGGACAGAGATTGAGAGCAAGAGAGAGAGAGAGAGAGAAGAAGGGTATGAAATGTTTATGTTCAGCTATGTTTTTAGGATGGGAGGCAGATCCCGATGGAGCTGGGAAGTCTGACGGGTAGGGAGGCATTTGGGTGTGAAGGAGACTTAGCCTGGAGGCCCTGACACATCTCAAGATTGTGCAGCCCCTCCAGCAATGCGAGGTGGAGAGTTCTAGAAGGTGCTGCTGTTCAGAGCACCCACTCCCACACTGACAGCCACTGTCCCCACCGCTCAGGTCCTCTACTTGCATGACCCCCGCCCGGAGCATCCTCCCCCATTCCAGCTTGGCCAACTGACCTTCTTCAGAAAGTCACTCTCGCTGTGACATTTCCACAGCTCGCAGACACGTCCAGGGCCCCTCTCCCTCCGCAGCCGCCCTCCAAGCCACAGGACTTTGCCTGCGTTGTGCCAGGTTGTCTGTTCACGACTACGCTTCCCTTCCTGAGCTTGCAGCTCCCGCAGGCCTGGGGACCTCCTTATATCACCGCTGAGACCCAGAGCAGACCCCCCAACGGCCTGGTCAAGTCAGTGGAAGTGGGGGCTAGGCGCGTGCTCAGCCTTGCTGTGTGACCTGAGGAAGCCGCTTCACCTCTCTGCACCGTCATGACCCAATTTACAAAGCGGGGGTGACAATATCCGCCTTATCAGAGGATTCCGGATAACAGGAGTCTCCACTTATGAAGCACCAACTACGTGCCAGCTCCCATGCGATGTCCTCGGCATACATTATCTCTAATTTGGATAATTACCCTTCTGTAATTATCTCTACTCCCATTAGCTCTAATTTATGTAATTATTATCTCTCCATAATAATGTTCACATTCCTTTTTGCTCACGGACAGAACTCTGCCGCTCAGGGGCCAGCACATAGTAGGTTCTTAATAAACGGTGGCCGATCCAGGCTGTTCTGCCCACGGCATAGACAACTCGTGCAGTAGACGGGAGAGGGAGTGGTCCCCTCCCGCCCTGCCCTCGTGTCCTGTCCTCATTCATGACTCAGCAGTAGCAGGCCCCTGCGCCTACTACGGGCCACCTACCCAGCTCACTCAGCAGCACCCACGCCCTCCCCCTCGCCCATGTGATAAATAACAATTGCAAACACTTAGGAGTGCTGAGGGGCCTGGAGGATGGAATTATTTTTACTATCAAACCCAAATTGGTTTACTAAAACTGTCAGTGGAAACCAAGCAAGATAAATTAAACCCAGTAGCGCGCGGGCCTCACGTCACCCTGGCTGGGGAGATGCTATTTTCACTCCCTCTGTGGGAGGGAGGAGATGCCAAGTCCAGATGCCACTCTGCAAAGTGTGTGCCAGGCTCACCAGAGAAAGCCTCAGGCTGCTGACCAGAGGACCAGGCTCCCTCTGCCAAGCTTCCGCCCCATGACTGCTGAAAGCCCTTCTCCTGCAGCCCAGGGTGGGGAAGGTCTCGCAGGATCCCACAAGCCCAACTGTCCTGCTCCATGGAGGCATCACTGAGCTCCTGACACGCAGGGCCTTGGAGACACGGCAAGCAGCGTTCAGATCCAAGCTCTACCAAGTCCTGGTTGAGATCATAGTCACTCACTCTGCTTCCTCCCTGAGTCTCCATTTATGGAAAATGGAAATCACAACAGAACCCCCTACATGTGCTTGCTGTGAAAACGCCTGGGATGCAAGTGCCTGGGCAAATATGAGGTATTCTGAATAAAAGAGGAGAGCTGTGCTTTCCTGCCCCTGGACCTTAGCACATGCTGTTCCTTTTGGCTGGAACACTGTTCCCTGCCATTGCTGCCCCTCTTCTCTCTGTATTTCAGGTCTCAGGGTTTCTCTACTTTAGCTCCATTGACGTTTCAGGTCACCTAACTCTTTGTGATAGGGGCTGTCCTATGCCTTGTGGGACTAGACACGTCCCTAGTCTCTACCTGGATGCTAGGAGCACCCTCCCTGCCACCCTCTGCTGACACTGGCTGGTGTCCCTTGGGGCAAAATCGCCTGCGGTTGAGAACACCGACTCAGGTGTGACTTCCTGGGGAGAGCTTTTCCTGTTTTCCCCTCCGGGCTCACCTTCCCGCCTGGGCCCTGGGACGTCTCTCCTCTTGTCCCGGCTGTGTCAGCTTAGGAGGGGGCTGTGCAGGGCAGAGCTGTGTCTGTCTGGCTCAGCGCCAGAGCCCGGCCACAATGCCAGCTTCACAGTGGGTGCTCGGCCGTGGGTGTGGGATCAAATCAAACTTGCTCAATGACAAAACGGACAGGCCTCACAACATGCCCATGATGGTCGAAATGGGGACCAGATCGATTTTGATGTCACTGCAAGTCCTAGGACCTTGGGATGATGCCAACCGCGTGGCTGGCATCATGGAGGCTACGGCAGCTGCCCTGGGGAGGACGGGGCCCTGCTCACTGGCCCCACCTGGCGCCTGTGTCCCCACTGTCCTGTCACTTTCCCCTGGGTCATCATTTGGTGCCCAGGCTATAGAGAAAGGCAGCATGTTCTCCCCAAAACCCACCCTACTTGGTCTCCAAACTCTACCAACAGATCTGAGCATCACTGGATTGGGGGCTTCTTTAGATATTCATCTTATTTGTTTGTCTGAGTACGAGTCTCACTCTGTTCCCCAGGCTGGAGTGCAATGGCACAGTCACAGCTCACTGCAGCCTCGACCTCCAGGGCTCAGGTGATCCTTCTGCCTCAGCCTCCCGAATAGCTGGGGCTACAGGCATGTGTCATCATGTCCGGCTGATTTTTGGGCTTTTTTGTCGAGATGAGGTCCCTCTATGTTGCCCAGACTGGTCTCGAACTCCTGGGCTCAAGCAATCCTCCTGTCCCAGCCTCCTAAAGTGCTGGGATTACAGGCATACACCACCATGTCTGGCCATCCACTCTAGATATTTTGATTTTGAGGTCTGTGATGGCAAATCCTCAGCTATTCCAAGTCTGTGAAACCTTCTCTGGGGGTTTCTCCTACTACTACTAATTTACCTGACAACTTTTAGCCAAAATGTTATTTTTTACTAAGTTTCTCATCATGTCCTAAACCTGTATTTATTGAAAAATGGAGACCATGCCCCCTGAAGGTTTTGTCATATTTTTCTGACCCTCCCCCCTTGTGCATCATAGCCAGCTGGACATGCATTTTGGTTCAAATTCTGGCTTTGAAACGTCCTGGCTGTATGACCTTGACAAGTTACCTCTATTTTGTTGACTTCTGTTTATTGAGCACCTACTATGGGCCAGGCACGGGTCTACGTGCTGGGGTTACAGCAGTGAATGAAACAGCAAGAAACCACCCTGCTATTCTTATGGAGGTGGCATTCAAGGGAGAGGGGGTGAGAGACGAAGTACTTGTTGGGGTGGTGAGTGCTGGCGGGGGCAGAGAACAAGGTCAGAGGGTGGAGCGGGGGGGAGCAAGCTATGCAGATAGCAGGGCAGAGCATCCTGTTGGGAGAGGAGACGGCAGTGCAAAGGCCCGGAGATATGTCCGTGGAACAGCAAAGAGGTCAGTGCGGTCAAGCGGAGAGAGGGAGGAAGAGAGTGGAGTAAAGCGATGTCAGAGATGGAACCTGAGCCAGCTCACACCCAAGAACGTTGACTTCAATTCTAAATAAAAGGCAGAGCTACTGCAGGGTTTTGAGCAGAGCGTCATGTGGTCTGACAGGTTATAGCAGGATCACTCAGAGCGTTGGCTTAATAATAAAAGCCCGAAGGGACTAGAAGTGGGAGCAGGAGCACCAAGAGGGGGAGGTGGCTGGGATCCTGCCTGCGGCCTGGGAGGTGTCGGAAGTGCGTGAACTCTGGGTGTGTTTTGACTGTGGAAGAAGCAACAGGATTCGCTAAGAGTGGGGACTGGGGTATGAAAGAAAGAAGAGCCTAGTTCACGGTGTGTGTGCCGGTGTTGGCCCGTGTTGGCTCGTGAGAGCTGATGGTTAAGGGTCTGGCCATTGGCTAGCCTGTGGACATTATGCTGGAGCTTGAGACTGGCCATGGCAGGAGCATTTACACCATGGGAATGGGCGAATGCTGCTACTCAGGGCGTGGCCGGGAATGTGGGCAGTTTTTCTGTTTGTTTGCTGTTTTGCCTGAGCAGGTAGGGGAATGGATTCCTCCCTACTGAGATGGGAAAGATGGGGTGAAACAGGCACAGGGAAGAAATCTGGAGTTGGGCTTTGAACATGTCTCCTTTGAGATGCCACTTAGACATCCAGGTGGCGAGGAAGCAAGAGGATAGATGTTAAACAGAACAGCTTCATCTACTTCACAGGATTCTTCCAAGGAGCTAGCAATACAATTTATTTTTTACTTATAAAAAGGAAAGATGGGGCCGGGTGCAGTGGCTCATGCCTGTAATCCCAGCACTTTGGGGGGCCAAGGCAAGAGTATTGATTGAGTCCACGAGTTCAAGACCAGCCTGGGCAACATAACAAGACTTCGTCTCTGCAAAAAAAAAAAAAAAAATTAGCCAGGCATGATGGTGTGTGACTATAGGCCCAGCTACTCGAGAGGCTGAGGAGGAAGGATCGCCTGAGCTCAGGAGGTGGAGGCCGTGGTGAGCTGTGATTGCGCCACTACACTCCAGCCTGGGTTGACAGAGTGAGACCCCGACTCAAAAAAAAAGTAAAAACTAATGTGTAAACACCTTGCAAATATAAGTGCTCAATGTAAATTTCTTCATCCCTGCAAAAGAAAGGACGTTGATCGCTATTAGAGCCAGGGTCGCAAACTGGTGGCACTCAGTTTAGATCCAGCCTGTAGACTCTTTTTTTGGGGGGCGCATTATTTTAAAAAATTGAATCTAAGTGATTTCCGGTGAGCATTTGCTTCCCAGTTCACAGCAGGCACCCCGACTCCATGTTAGCTCACACCATGCCGATTCCCGTGTTGATGTTGCCTGGTCCTTTTTGGGTTTGAGTCTGCATCTACTCTTGGTTCGAGGCAGACCACCATGTTGGAGAGGAGGAATCTGAGGCCCAGGGAGGCCAGGAGATGGTCCAGGGTTGCTGAGGGCATGGAGTGTTAGGGCGTGGAGGGGGGCAGCTGCGGGTCCCCTCTCCCCATCATCGCTTGCATGTGATTGCCAAAGCGAGCAGAAAAGAGGACGTCTGCCCGCAGGGGTGACTTCTTGATGCCTAACTTTGGGGAAGCTTTAATTACTCGAGGTGCCCAGATCTGCCGCCCCCACGTGTGCATGCTGAGTGGTGGAGATAAAACCCAATCTGGTGTCAAGCTGAAGGTTAATTGAATATCTGATGCCCAGAGATGATGAGAGCAGGACTCCCCCTTTCCCGTTTTCTCCTCCACACCTCTGGCTTTATTTAAGCGAAACCACCCACCAGGGAGGCTCCCTGCAAGGGAGGCAAGGGAGGCAAGGAAGGCTGGGCCATAGGCAGAAGAGAGGGGGGATCAGATAACGTCTTGGGCTTGGGGCTGGGGATTCCTCTGCCAGAGTAGCCCAGCACGCAGGAGCTGATTATACCTTCTCTTGCCTGAAGACTGAGGTGCTTTGCCCAGGAACTTCTGGGGAGGGGTTTATACACAGGGGCCACATGTGTGCATCCATCATGAGGGCAAGGGGGAGACACAGAAGGCTTCCTCAGGGACACGGCTTGAGAGTGGGGGTTTCTAGTTGAAGCTTCAGCTACAAAGACCCCAGGGCCTTTCCTCTGACTCTTTCCTTTTGCAATCCCCCTCCCCCACCGACCTTCACACTCCAGCTGTGTTAAACTTCCTTCATATCAGCCGGGCTCGGTGGCTCAGCCTGTAATCCCGCGCCTTTGGGAGGCTGAGGTGAGTGGATTGCGTGAGCCCGCGGGTTCGAGACCCGCCTGGGCAGTGAGACCTCATCTCTACAATAAATCAAAAAAAAAAATCAGCTGGGCATGGTAGCACACGCCTGTAATTCCGGCTACTCGGAAGGCTGAGATGGAAGGATCACCGGAGCCCAGTAGGTCGAGGCTGCGGTGGCCGGGAGCGGCCACTGCACTCCAGTCTGGGCGACAGAGTGAGACTCCAACTCAAAAACAAACAAACAAACAAACAAACAAAAAAACTTCCTTCATATCATGAAGCAGGCCACACACTCTCATTCCCAAGCCTTAGATGCTGTGCTTGCCCTCTGGGACACTTCTTTTTCCCGCATCACCTGCCTATCTTCTCTTTCTCCCTAGGGTAGAAGTCACTTCCTCCTGGAAGCCCCCCGATTTCATTCAGGTGCCCTCAACTGCCTGTCCTCCCCATCTTGCTCCTTTCATACTGCCTATAGTTTCTTTCCTCCCTGCTTCCTCCCCTCGCTCCCTCCCTCCCTATTGATTTATTTATTTCAGTCAGGGTCTCACTCTGTTGCCCAGGTTGGAGTGCAGTGGCACACTCATGGCCCACCACAGCCTCAAACCCTTGGGCTCAAGCACTTCTCCCACCTTAGCTTCCTGAGTGGCTGGGACTACAGGCATGCGCTACTACACTCAGCTAATTTTTAATTTTTTTGTGTGTGGATATGAGGTCTCCCTGTGCTGCCTAGGCTGGGTCTCTAACACCTGGGCCCAAGTGATCCTCCCACCTTGGCCTCCCAAAATGCTGGGATTACAGGCATGAGCCACCACTCCTGGCCTGTAGTTTCTTGTCAGCCTTGCCCACCGGAGGCTGGAGGCTGATCTGCTTTCCCCACAGCTGTACCTGGCCTGGTGTTGGCATGCAGTAGGTGCACAGTGACGTTTTCCTTAAAGTCAAGAGAGACCGTTCACTGCGTCCTTTTCCAATATAAGTTTCAGCCCCCCAAGGTACTACTATCGGGACCCTTCCAGCCCCTAATACTGCGTGGCTCATGGTGGACACTCGAAAGGCATGCCTTGAATGAATGGATGGATAAGCACCTTATTCCAGACTGTGGAGTTCAGAGAGGAGGGAACGGAGAACGAGGAAGCCCTCTGATTGAGGAGTGAGTGGCAGGGGCAGTGGGCTGGGGGCACGGAACACCCACCCCCAGCAGCCACAGAACACGGGTGCTCCAAGACCCCATGACAGAGGAGGAAAGTAAGGCCCAGAGTCAAGCCTGCAGTCACACCGCCAGAAGGGAAGGTGTGGGATTCTCCTGCGGGTTGGCCTGGCCCCAGATCCTCCAGGGGTAACTGTTCAAGCTCCAGGAGTCTTTGACTCTGCAGGGGTAGGAAGTGCCTCTAAGGATACTCCTGCCTCCGATAACAGCCTCAAAAGCCAGTCACTGACCCTTCACAAGAATCTTCCCTCTGCCTCACAAGACCCCTCTGAGGAGCCAGGCAGCCCCAGGCGCTGGTCGCCAGCCTGCGGGGTCTTGGCACGGCCCCTCCCTGCCCCCATCCCCCATCAGCCAACTGGGTCTGCGGAGAGTCTCTTTCTTCCACTTTCTCCAGACACCATGGTCTGTCTCTGCCCCCTTCGCAGCAGCCCAGTCTCGTGCAGGGCAGTGGAAAGAGCGTGGCAGGGAAGCCACAGAAGGCTGGGTTTCAGCTCTGACTGGGCGGGGTGGACGCCCTGTGCTTTGACTGGCTTATCCAGGCAGTGGGGACAATGGCCTTCCAGGCAGGGCTCTCTGTGAGGATAACCTAAGATGCATGTGCTTAGTAGAGCAATCATGGTTGCATCTGGTGCAGAGTGGGTGCTTCCCAGTGTCCCACACCTGGGGAGTTAGGGGGAACATTCTGGATGGAGCACCTACTGGTGACCCCCACCCCCCAAGTACAGGAAACAGCCACACAGCCAGGTAAGTCCATTCCTTAAAACACTCAGCATTCAGCAATCATTTCCTGAGCATCTACTAGGTGTAAGGCTCTGTGTTAGACTCTGGAAGCAGAGGTAATTTGGATCTAGGGGAACTTCTGGTCTAGTTGAGGAAGACAAACAGAAAAATAAACCCTGTGGTATGGTGAGTATGCGCTAGTGTTTTCTTCTTGGCCACACTGGCCTTTCAGTCCTTTGGAAATAATCCGCTTGCTCTTGCCACAGGGCCTTTGCACATTCTAGGGTTTTTTTGGATGCACTGCTCTAATTCATCCTTTAGTTCTGAGCTCTAGGGTCAGATCCTCAGGGAAGGCCCTGGCACGTAGTACATGCTTCATTAATACTGGTGGAAAGAAAAAAACAAGAGCAGTTTCTTCCCAAGCCTCCCCAATGTGGCTAAATTGGGGGATTCCCCCCATGAAAACACTCACAACTGGATGTCTAGGAAGATCCGTTTCTCTTCCCCCACATGGATCTTCCAGATACAATCTTCACCTTCCACATAGGGCTCTGGCCAGTTTGGGGATAGCACCACCCCGGCCACCGCAGAGAGCTCCCCACCACACATGGCTGTAAAAGACACACAGACAGACACACTTTATCTGTTAGGAAGCCAGTATGACACAGTGGCTCGGTGTGTGGGCGATGAAGTCAGATAGCCGTGAGTCCTTGGGTGCTGTGGGCAGGTGTCCACACCTTGGGC
Source organism: Cephalopachus bancanus (assembly GCA_027257055.1). NCBI lineage: Eukaryota > Metazoa > Chordata > Mammalia > Primates > Tarsiidae > Cephalopachus > Cephalopachus bancanus. The sequence continues at coordinate 628,547 of JAPVLO010000261.1, read as the reverse complement.
AGCTGGCATGCATGCATGGAATGATTATGTGAGGGCTGGCCACCTGCCTGCCTGCTCTTAGCTGAGGGTGGACGCAGGTTGGGCTGAGGGTGTGATCGCGACTTCAGGACCAAGGACAGAGCCCAGGGGTCGGAGGGAATCCTCAGCGGCTCTACTGGGTGAGCAGTGGCCGAGAGACAGTCCTCTCCTGTCAAACAGTCCCGGTTTTCGGTCTTGATGCTGCCACCCACAAGCTCTAGGACAAGTGTGTGACTTCCCGGGGCCCCCCTCCCTGTCTCTACACATGAGGGCAATGCCCCCGCTGACCTGGCTGGGCTATGTGGAGGCTTGATCGAACTCATGAATGTCAACCATGCAGCACAGTGCCTGGCACTTGATAGACCCTCGGTGATTTGGACACCATTACTGGGTCAGGCTCCAGCCCTGAGTTGGAAGCAGAAGTCTGGCTGCGGTTGGTGGCCTTTAAATTCTTTTTTGTGTTTACCGCGTTGGGAAGTTCTCAACATGGCAGCGACTACAGCACCAATAAATTCCGCTCTGTTAAACCAGCACATTTAATAAAAGGATCAATCTCTCACCGTGGCAAGGCCACAGTTTCATGCCAACCACCATCCAGGCAGTGACTGCCAGGGGTGAGGGCATCCTTCATGACTCCACTTGCCACCAGGAGATCCCAGCCTGGGATAGCTTGGAGGCCTTGAATGTGGGGAAACGGGCAGGGCAGGCCACCAGGGGCCTGTGAAGATGAGGGTTCTATGCAGCCAGCACTGTTTGGGGTGGTGGTGGCGGGCCTGCTCAGAGCACTGGTCTCTGAGAACAGGGAGATCTGAGTTCTGTTACTGTCCCTCCAGTTCCCCTCAGTGTGTTCTTAGGCATGCCACTTCACAGCGTCGGTTTCCTCATCTGTAAATGGGGCTAATAACATCTACTTTATAAGGTTGTGGTGAGGATGAAACTACCTAATGCACATACAGCTCCTGGCAGAGTGCCTGTGACATACTTATCACACACCAATGAACAACTATTATCATCATGATTTTTAATGACATTCAGGGCTGCCATGTGCTATCAGGTGGGTTGTGCACTGCACAAGCATGCATAGCAGAGGGAGTATGTAGGAGCTGAAAGCCATGCAGTGATCAGCTCACCAAGCTGTGCAACCTTGGGGCCTATGCCTGGAGGAAGGGGCACCTTAAAAATGGATCCATTTTGCTCAAGACCTGAAGCAACACTGACCCAAAGGGTAGTGAACCCTGGAAAGGGTTTTGACACAAAAATTGGCATGCACACTGGGGATGTGCCTCTAAGCTGGGGCCTTGGTGTTCTCAGATGAAGGGTGGAGGTCCATGGGATGCCCTGGGAGGAGGGTAGGGGGCCCACTCACCTCTGCACAGGGGCTCTGTGTCATTCCAGTACGGGTCCCTCACATTGATGCACTCGATGATGGCCGGGCCCTGCTCCAGAGAGTGGCCAGGGTCGCAGGTGAACTCCACGATGGTCCCGATGTTGTAGGTGGGGTCGGATGTGGTGAAGTTCCCGTTCTGGATGTAGGGCTCATAGCAGTGGCCTTTCTCAAAGGCTGGGATGGGGAACAAAGAGGAGCAGGCGAGTCAGGGCCACCGCTGGAGGACGGGTCCCCTCCTGATGCTTAGGAAAGCCCCGCCAGAGTGAGCACCAGACCGCATATCCCGCTTCTGGCTGACCCGCCGAGGACCCTTGGGCCTTGCACTGGGCTCTTGAAGCCTCACACTTTTCGTCTCTAAAATGGGAACAAGAGCCCCTGCCTTCCCAGCCCTGCAGAACTGTTGTGCTTCGATTCCTTTCCATATTCCATGTGCGTCCTTCCCACGTCCCATAACCGCGGAGTCCTGATTTCTGCTACTGGACACGGTCAGTGTGCCTATGATCAGCGCCAGCTGGTCTTGGGGAAGCTGGAGCGGAAAGTCGTCTAATGCACATGACCTATTCGGAGCAGCCTTTCGTAAAGGGCCAGGGTCTGAGCAGTGCTTCTTGGAGGGGAAAGTGGCTCGATTCTAAGAGAGCTCACTGGGTGGAGTAGGAAAGAGCTTATGACAGAAGTGGTCTCCTTGGGCAAGTCACCCAAGTTCCCCAAACCTCAGTTTCTTCATCTAACATTGGAAATAATGACGGCTCTGACGCTTCTGTGTGATGAGGATCAAACAGACAGTGCATGCAAGGCACAGGGCACGCGGCAAGTGCTCGGTAAATGGTAGGCAGTGTCACTCATGACACCAGGAGTCTTTGGACATCTTTATGGCCTCTGGGTCTCCCCCGCCCTCAGCAGCCCAGATTTCTCCCTCCCAGGATCCAGCCCTGGCGCCCCCATGCTTCCCCTGCCCCCGACCACCACCTCTAGGAGGGACCGTCACCTTCAAATCGAATGTTGAAGGTGGAGGCCACCCGGGCCTGCTCGGATGTGAACTCGATGCGGATGGTGCTGCCTTCGCTCAGCAGGCCCTCGAAGGGGACGCTCTCGGCTCGGTGGGAGTCGTAGAGAAGAGCTGACCTGTTGATCTGTCCACTGTGGACCGTCATCCTGGCAGTGGAAGAGTGGGGGAGGGCACTGACCGATCTCTGGGGGTCGCCAGCACAGCAGAGGGGTGCTGTGACCGCCACCTCTGGAGTCTCATTGCCGGATCCGAAGCCTGACCCAGCCTCTAACTTGCCCACACCAGCATCACCGCATCAGACCTCTTTTGTTTTCTGTAGCATGGGACTTAAAGTTCATTCTGGGTTCCTTGTGGATTTATTCTTTTTTTAAAAGTCATTTATAAATTGTATGTGTCAGTATCTAGACACTAACATCGATTTCCACTTTTTAGTAAACCCTCTCAGTCCTTCATTCAACATAACTCTTTGTCCTTCTTTTTTTAATTTTGATTTTATTTTAAAGATATGGGGTACAATTCAGGGTTAGGTATACAAATGTTGATTATGCAGGTTTCCTTGTTGATAAGGTATGCCCCTCCCTCCCCCAGCAATTTCACTCAACTGCCAATCCCATCCCTCCTCCTGTGACAGTTTCCCACTACTGCCGATCCCTTTCTTACAGTATTATGATAAGTGTTCTAGGTCCACTTATGAGTGAGAACATACGGTACTCTGTTCTTTGTTTCTGTGATAGATCACTGAGTATGATAGCCTCTAAATCCATCCAAGTTGCTACAAAATCTATATGTTTGTTCTTCTTTATGGCTGCATAATATTCCATTGTGTATATGTACCACATATAAAAAATCTAGTCCAGCTTTAATGGGCAGCATGGTTGGCTCCATGTTTTTGCTATTGTGAATATAGCTGCAACAAACATATGTGTGCAGATATCTTTTTTGTAGAATGATTTGAGTTCCTTTGGGTATATTTCCAATAGGGGAATTGCTGGGTCATATGGAAGGTCAATTTCTAGTTCTTTCAGAAATTGCTTTGGATTTATTCTAAGCTTGGAGGGAAAGTGTCATGTACGATGTCATAAACCAGTGATCAGAGGTTGATGATGATTATTCATTGAGAAGCTGGAATTCATGGCCTGCTATCATTGCTCAAAAAGTGGCATGCATAAAGTCAGGCAGACCTGAGTTCAAGTTCCGACTCCACACCTTAGGCTGTATGACCTTAGACAATAACAGGCCACCTTTCTGAGCCCCTGTTTTCTCATCTGTATAAAATGGTAGAATCAGACTTACACCACCGTGTGGAGCTTAGAGACCATGAGTGCATAGTGCCCAGGCGAGTAGGTCTGTAAGTAATGTGTATCAAGCATTTGACCCTTGCCAGGCTCTGTCTCTGATCCTCATTTCGTTAGAGCACTGTGTGGGGAGTCAGGAGTCCTGACTTCCTATTCCCAATATCACGCCAACTGTGTTTACATAAGGCTCATCTTTGGTCCTCAATTTCCCCAGCTGTGATAGGAGAGATCAGAAAGTCTTTCTGCCCTATCTTACAGGTAGGTTTTAAGAATATTTCAAAATAAAGTGCCCTGAAAAATAAAAATGTGTTAGATAAAATGTTGGATATTTGTGTGTGTGTGTGTGTGTGTGTGTGTGTTTGAGTTGGGATCTCACTCTGTTGCTCAGGCTGGAGTGCAGTGGCATGATCACAGTTACCACAGCCTTAAAATGTTGGGCTCAGGTGATCCTTCCTTCTCAGCCTTCCAAGTAGCCGGGACTAAAAGTGCATGCCACCATACCTGGCTAATTTTTTTGATTTATTGTAGAGACTAGGTCTTGCCAAGTTGTCCAGGCTAGTCTCGAACTCCTGGGCTCAAGCAGTCCTCTCACCTTGGGCTCCTAAAGTGCTGGGATTACAGGTGTGAGCCACTGCACCCAGCCCAATATTTATTTTTATTGCAATTAAAACCATATGATACTTGACTCCTTGCTAGTCTTGGTATTTTTAAGAAAATTATGCAAAAGTGGTGAAGAAAACAGTTCACAAATTAGATGTTTCTTTTATGGAGTCACAAACATGCATTTTTAATTCTTTGAGTTTTTTTTACTGTGACTCATAAAAATGGTTTATTTTGTGTTGCCCAGATGCATTTCTAATGTCACCAAGACACATAAATGCTGGAGCCACAGTTTGTTTATTTTGTGTCCAGTGTGACTGAGATGAGGAGGAGGCTGTGTGGAAGGCTGGGGGCCAGCCCGGGAGGGAGGAAGGGCATTGCCACCATCTTAGAATCCCTGTGACTCTGTGTGCCAGGGCACCTCTTTCCAAAAACAGAAAGCTTTGGCCATGAGGGTCACTCTGGAGGAAAACCCCAAGATCTAAAAACCTCTGTAGCCTATGAATCTTTAAAAAATTAGCAATTTCCTAGCTATGTTTTCTAGAATGCTTGCAATAGTAATACCTTTTATCTCAAACCCTTATATAGTCTATGGTCAAATGGATTTGGAACATTGTGAGTTAAACAAAAATTACTCTTTTTTTCCAGCAGGACTTGTCAGTGTCTTTGTTGACTAATGAATATTAGGACCTTCCAAGGTAGAGATAGGGTGGACAGACAGTATTTCCCAAACATATTTGACCAAACAGCCCACCCTTTGTGTGGCACATTATGGGACTGTAATTTAGAAAGACTTCATTTAAAGGAAAATTATCTTACATTTTTTCTTTATGTCCCTCCTCTGCTAAAAATCCATCCATGGCTTTTTATTGTCTAGAGCAAGGGTCCCCAACTTCTGGTTTGCAGACAGGTGCTAGTCCATGATCTGTTAGGAACCTGGCCACACAGGAGGTGAGTAGCAGGTGAGCGGAGCTCCATCTCCTGTCAGATCATTAGGGGCGTTAGGTTCTCATAGGAGCGCCATTCCTGCTGTGACCTGCACATGTGCAGGATCTAGGTTGTGGTCCTTTTGAGAATCTAATGCCTGATGTCCCCCTCTCCACCCTATAGAAAAATGGTCTTCCACAAAACCAGTCTCTGATGCCAAAAAGGTTGGGGAAGTAGCCTGGCATTCAAAGTCCTTCAGGGCATGACCCAGCTTCATTTCCTTGTGTTCCCCATGGGAACCTGCATGGCTAATTCTCACACATATGCTAATTCTTTCCTTTACATCTTTGTCCTATCCCCCAATTCTCCAGGCTTGGAACACTACTCCCACTGTATTTTTGGGTTCCATTATCCAATCGCTTTCCAAGGCTTAGCTCAAAGTCCTATTTCTTACCTAGCTCCAAGTTCCTGTAACTGACATATTGTGGTATTTTAGTCATTTTCCCCCTCAATAAAGTGCAAGGGATGGACACAATTAATTTTTCTTTTCTTCTTAGCACAAAGAATGTGCTCATCACTTTTTTTGTGTTGTCCTCTAGCCTTGATAAACAACCACAGACTTCTTTCCCTACGGACACACTTGAGAAATTTTTTTTTCCTGGTGCACATCAACTCACACTTTTCGTAGATCTTTGCAAGGACCCTGAGAAACCACCAGTGACCAGTGCCAGCACTGAGCCCACCTGTCAGGACTCAAATAACTTTCAGGAAATACCCGTGCTGGTTAATTTTGTCCCCCTTCTCTGCTCCTTCTTGTTGTCTGGTATAAACTTAAGCTTGCTTCACCACTCAGAAGAAGCAGATCCGAGGTCTCAGATTAGGAGAGATCCTTCACCAAGTAGTCTCAGGCCTGGCTTCTCACTCAGAGTCTCCAGAAAACAGAGCTGGAAATTTGGTGTTCAAAGAGTTTCTCAGGTTATTCTGCTGCTACTAAAAAGCCACGTTTGGGTGCCCCTGTTTGATACTTTTCACTTTAAAGTAGATATTTATCGATATGAGTTGTTCCAAGTAAGCTGGACTACACAGAGAGATGTGAACTCAAGAGATGGGAAAATTATTCAATTGTCTGTCTTTTTTTTTCATAAGAGTAATTTCCAACCTAAAGACGTAATAGTCTAGGGTCAACGCATCAAAGAAAAACAGGCAAAAAAAAAAAGAAAAGAAAAGACAAGAAAACAGGCACTAGAATGGATCAGCAAGAAAAAAGCAAATAACCCCATTAAAATGTGGGCAAATGACATGAAGACATCTCTCAAAAAAAGATGTATTATTATACAAGTGGCTGATAAACACAGGAAAAAATGCTCAACATCACTTATTATCAGGGAAATGCAAATTAAAACCACAGTGAGATACCACATTACACCAGTCAGAATGCCATTACTAAAAAATAAAAAGACAGTCGATGCTGGCAGGTGCAGAGAAGAGGGAACACTTATATACTATTGGTGGGAGTGTAAGTTAGTACAACCTCTATGGAAAGTGGCATGGAGATTACTCAGAGAACTAAAAGTAGATCTTCCATTTGATCCAGGAATCCCACGACTAGTTATCTACCCAAAGGAATAGAGATCGTTACACAAAAAAAGACACCTGCACTTGCACGCTCATCACAGCACAATTCACAATTGCAAAGATGTGGAGTTAACCCAAATGCCCATCAGCTGAGCACTGGATAATGAAAATGTGACATATATACTCCATGGAATGCTACACAGCCATAAAAAAGAATGAAATCATGTCCTTTGCAGCAACATGGATGGAGCTGGAGATCATCATCCCAAGTGAACTCAGACCAAACACCACATGTTTTCACTCATATGTGTAAGTTAGATGGTTGCAAAGATGGAACTAACAGACACTGGGGACATCAATAAGGAGGGAGGGAGAAAGAGGTTTAGGGTTCAGAAATCACCTATGGAGTACAATGTTCACTATCTAGGGAATGGGCCACCTGAGACCCAGTCCCCACCACTATACATGTCCATGTCACAAATATGCATGTGTACCTCCTGAATCTAAAATTAAAAGAAGGATGTACAAGAGGAAGTATGAGGTGGCGTGATGTGGGGATTCTGGATTCCTTCCCTGCTCTTCCTCTCCCCTGCTGTGTGGCCCAGGGCAAGTCCCCTTCCCTCTGTGTGTCCTAGTTTCCTTCTCTGTAGAAGGAAGAGGCTGGAGTGATGGCCATCTGCCCAGCTCTTTCTTTCTTCCCTGACCACATTCTAACCTTCTTGGAGGGAATGGGGCTGGGCCTGGACCCTCAGGGGCTAACCTGTCCTTCTCATGCAGCGACAGCCTCTCAAAGTGCAGGTGCAGCTTCTGGCCCTCGGGAGCTTCGATCGTCCAGACACAGAACTGGCTCCCATTGGCACTTCCAGGATAACTTGGCGAGAGGACGCGGCCAATGGTGGCATTATGCACGGTCCCTCCACAGGGGGCTGGAATGGTGCAGGAGAGCAGAGAGAGAGAGAGAGAGAGAGAGAGAGAGAGAGAGAGAGAGAGAGAGAGGAGGTGAGTGTTTCATTCTCCCCTGATCCCCACCCCTACCCCTCAGCTAGGATAAAACTCCAGAGACCTGGACTGGGAGACAGCAGGGCAGGGAGAGGAAGGCTTGGAAAGAACATGTCCCCCTAGGAGGGAATTGTCCTGTTTAACAGATCTCCTTCTATAGTTGGAGTCTATAGTTGGAGTCATCAACATGTGTGTTTCATGGTAGGGACAGTGCAGTTTAAGGAATCTTTCATAGTGCTAGTTGTACCCTGACCACCAAGAAAGATACAGATAGGCAGTTCACAGAAGAAGAAATGCATTTCTAGTACTTAGTAAGCACTTTTAGTGCTTATTAATTCAGCCTCACTAATAACAAAAGAATGCAAGAATAATAAAAGAAATGCAAAGCTCAACCACATTCTACTTTCATCCACCTAATTGGTCAAGAAATAAAATCTGGAGAAAGTAAAGGTGGTGGAAAATGCTCACCCTCACTCATGACTGGTTAGAATGCAAACTCCCATGACCCTTCAGGAGGGCAATTTTGTAAAAGGTCTAGAAAGTGTGTCTAAACACGTTGACCTGGTAATTACAGTTCTGAAAATTTAACCTAAGGAAAGATTTAGCAATTTCCAGGAATGAGGATATTCACTGCTACTTTGTTTCTAAGAATGGAAAATAAAAAACAACATAAATGTTCACTCACGGGTGTTTGGTGGCAGACTGCATATACGATGGTGGTTCCATAAGATTATACCACCACATTTTCACTGCACCTTTTCTATGTTTGGATGTGTTTAGATACACAAATACTTACCACTGTGTTATAATTGCCCACGGCATTCAGTATTGTTATGTGCTGTACAAGCTTGCAGCCTAGGAGAAACAGGCCATACCATACAGCCTAGGTGTGTAGTAGGCCACGGCATCTAGGTGTGTATAAGTGCACTCTGTGAAGTTCGCACAACCAAAGACTTGCCTAATGACACATCTCTCAGAATGTATCCCCATCCTTAAGTGATATATAATTGTAAATACACTCCACCTATATAGTTATCAACAGCTGTCTTCTCAAAGAATACTTGACAACATAGAAAAATGTTTGTCACTGAAAATGCTCACTGTTTTTTAAGTGAAAAAGCAAGTTAGAAAATGGTGTCCCATGCCTATTTTAATGAGCTATTTGCAAGGAGCAATTGAGACCATGAATATAAAAGTCATTATCTCCTATCTTCTACAGATTTGTATTTCTTAAAATATTTTTTAAACCAGAATCACAATAACCTAATAAAAATATTAAACAGTGATTTGTGCACTGGAAATAACTCTTCTCAGATTGCAAATAAGGAGATATTCTTTTTTTTTTTTTTTGAGTTGGAGTCTCACTCTGTCGCCCAGACTGGAGTAGAGTGGCCGCTCCCGGCCACCGCAGCCTCCACCTGCTGGGCTCTGGCGATCCTTCCACCTCAGCCTTCCAAGTAGCCAGAATTACAGACATCTGGCTGATTTTTTGATTTATTGTAGACATGAGGTCTCACTGCCCAGGCGGATCTCGAACCCACGGGCTCAGGCAATCCACTCACCTCAGCCTCCCAAAGGCGCGGGATTACAGGCTGAGCCACCGAGTCCGGCTAGGAGATATTCTTAGTCTTATTTTTTAAGGAGATATTTGACTCTTAGAAAACTGTTTTCTTATGTACTCTTCGGGAAAGCTATTCTGAATTTTCTAAGCCCAAGGAGAGCTGGTGGTGGCAGGAGCCTCAGAGCGTGGCCGTTGTTCTGGGAGAGTATGAGACACACATCCAAGGGGCTATCCTTGGCAGGGGAAAGTCCCACACCACGACCTGGGTTTCAAGTCTTGGGAGATATTTCTATCCTTTGGGGGCTTCAAAGAACCTTGGAAAATCTTTCTTCCTCAACCAAGGTCCATTGGCTTCCCTCCACTTTCAGAGAAATAGAAGGACAGAAAGCAAAAATGGGACAGGTCATTTGAAATCATCTCACAGAGACCTAATAAGTTCATAGGTTCCACAAGAGCTGGGACTCTCTTCTGTGTATTTGTTTTCACCATACCACTATCAAGCAGAAGAGCTTCTGGTGTGTAGTATGTGTTCAGTAAATATGTATTGAATAAATAAAGGTATTTCTTTATAAACTTTGCAAAATGCAAAATTTACTTATAAACGTATTCATTGTGCAAAAGAGGAAAAAGAAGTTCAGAGGTGTTGAGCCACTTGCTCAAGGATACACAGCTAATAATTGGAGTAGTAGGGACTCAGGATCAGACTGCTTCACTCCAGAATTTGTTACTGAAGCCACGAGTTCACTCTATTTCTTTTTTTTTATTTTTATTTTTGAGTTGGAGTTTCACACCATTGCCCAGGCTGTAGTGCAGTGGCACACTCATGGCCACCCCAGTGGCGACCTGCTGGGCTCAGGCGATCCTTCCACCTCAGCCTTCCAAGTAGCTGAAACTACAGGCATGCACTACCATGCCCAGCTAATTTTTGATTTGTTGTAGAGACAAGGTCTCGCCTAGTTTTCCGGACTGGTCTCAAACCCATGGACTCAGGCAATCCACTCACTTCGGCCACCCAAAGTGCTGGGATTACAGGCTGAGCCACTGAGCCCGGCCTCTACCTCTTATTTATAATAATATTTTTTCTATTCAGAATGTTATATGGAATGTAGTGGGTGTTTGTTAAATGAAAGAATGAATTTTTTTTCCTTTTTGTACCTCCAGAACCAGCTCAAATATTGACACATAGCAGGTACTCATTAAATGTTTGTTGAATGACTGCATGACTGAATAAAACTTGCAGTAGGAGAGAATGGCGGATAGCTCTCCTCTCTGCGCTGGACTCTGCTGCGACCTACAGCAAAGACATTGCCAAGACTTGCCACACATCTTTCAGGACCACGGACAGAGTACCAGGTCCCTTTGCCAATACTGCTTTCTAGCCTACAGACAGATTGTCCTGTCAAGTGAGTCAGCCCTAGGATCAAAGCTCGCTTGTGCCAGTTATCTACGATAGAACTAGTCACTCAAGTGTTCTGACTCCCGAGTTTACCCACTGTAAAATGGTGATGAAAATTCCAGGCCGGGCTCGGTGGCTCAGCCTGTAATCCCGCACTTTGGGAGGCTGAGGTGAGTAGATTGCCTGAGCCCGCGGGGTTCGAGACCTGCCTGGGCAACTTGGCGAGACCTCATCTCTACAATAAATCAAAAAATTAGCTGGGCATGGTAGCGCGCACCTGTAATTCCGGCTACTTGGAAGGCTGAGGTGGAAGGATCGCCAGAGCCCAGCAGGTGGAGGCTGCGGTGGCCGGGAGCGGCCACTGCACTCCAGTCTGGGCGACAGAGTGAGACTCCAACTCAAAAAAAAAAAAAAAAGAAAAGAAAAGAAAAGAAAATTCCACCTGCCTTATAAGACTATAGTGGGAAATCAGGGCAAAGGTGGGTACAGCAAGCTTGGTCCCTGGCACAGTATAGGAGCTCAAGACACAGCCAACACATTGCCCCACAGCCGAGGAGCTGGAGATGGGAACACTGGCCCTGGTGGGGGGCGCAGGCCATCTGTACTCCCGAGCTGCTGATCATTTTCTGTCTTTCTGCTCCCCTTCCTTGCCTTATTAAGCCGGCTGATGGCTCTTTTTGGCTTCAATTTGCCAGCCACGGTTCCCCATCAATCTTACTTAGCATAAATTGAGGCTTAATTCCTCTCTGATTTCACACACAGATAAAAATTAACATGACAGAGGCGTGGAGACCAACTGCCCTATGGTTTGGATTTTCATCTTTGTTAAAAAGAAAAATATTTAAAGGGCCTTGGGAGAACAATACTGTAATTGATTGTATATTGTATAGATGTAATTTATATGTTTTGGAACTTATCTTCAGCTCTCATTTAAATTCATTTTTGAATTCAACTTGGCTATGACCACCTGGAGGGTGGGGATTACGTTTTATTATTTCTGGTATGCTTTTTGTACATGACTCCTAGCTTGGCATGCGGTAGGTGCTCAATTAATATGGGCAGTCTATATTCTCCCAACTATCATCAGGAGTTTTGAGAATTTGAAGGAGTTTTTGCTCTCTTGATAGTTGAACATGGCCAAGTATGTGCCCACTGGTACAGAGACAGTATAGTACACTTCAGGGCTTCTCAAACTATAATGTGTACACAAATCACCCAGGAGCCATGTTAAAATGAAAATTGTCATTCAGCAGGTCTTGCATGAGACTCAGGATTGCACATTTCTTTTTTTTTTGAGTTGGAGTCTCACTCTGTCACCCAGGCTGGAGGGCAGTGGCACGCTCCCGGCCACCGCAGCTTTGACCTGCTGGGCTCCACTGATCATTCTGCCTCAGCCTTCCGAGTAGCTGGAACTACAGGCGCACGCTACCACTCCCAGCTAGTTTTTGATTTGTTGTAGAGATGAGGTCTCGCCAAGTTGCCCAGGCGGGTCTCGAACCCTCGGGCTCAGGCAATCCACTCACCTAACCTCCCAAAGGCGTGGGATTACAGGCTGAGTCACCGAGCCCAGCTAGGATTGCACATTTCTAATCATCTTGCCAGTCTGAGAACCACACTTTGAGTAGTAAAGGTCTAAAAGAAAGACTCAGGAGAGAAGGGTTCTAGACTGAGTTCAGCCACTTCCAGCATGTTCCTTCCTCTCTAATCTTCATTCTCTTTGTCTGTGAAGTGGTAATCCTTTCTCCCTGAATTCAAGTGAAAAGACAAATGTTGTCTTAACTGATTTCCACAGATCCACTCTGACCAACCCCAACATTTTGTTTGCCAAATAGAAGTCAGAGTGATCACCCTATCACCAGAGTGATCACCTTCTCTACTGTGTCATTCTTCCCTGTGAATTTCTTTCCTGGCACTTAACACGACTGTCACCACTATGTTTTCTCCCTAGTTTGCTCATTTGCACAATTCATCATCCCCTGGACTAGAAAATTTTGCAGATGTCTTCTCCTAGTCTATGCATCTTCTCATGACCTGAAAATCTTGGGCAGTACAGTTGCCGACCACTGCCCCAGCCTTATCTTGCCATATGCTCTGCAGTTTAGCCAGACAGGTTCTTTTTTACTTTCACAAACTCATCTAATTCCTTTTTACTCCTGAATCTTTGCATATGCTGGTTCATCTGCCTGGAACATTTTTTTTTCCATTCTCCACCTTCAGTCTAATTATATTTCTTACTCAGTTTCCAAATCTTGCGTTAAGTCTTGTCATTAAGTAATCCTTCTCTGACCCCTCACCCATTGCTGCCCTCCCATCAGGCGAAGTCCTCTTTCACCTATTCCGGCATATTTTTTCTCTACTGTGTCATTCTTCCCTGTGAATTTCTTTCCTGGTACTTAACACGATCTGTCACCACTATGTTTTCTCCCTAGTTTGCTCATTTGCCCAATTCATCGTCTCCTGGACTAGAAACCCCATGAGGGCAAGGATTGAGTCAGGATCCCCCACAGTACCTCTGGGACCAGGTACAGAGGCTAACACACAGTGGGCACTCAGTGGACTTTTGGTAAATGATTACACAGATGGGAGAGGTTCTGAACGGCAGAGGTCCTCCAACATGTGCTTAAAATTCCTCTGTCTCTGAAGTCTCAGATTCTATCTGCAGGCCCAGTAGGCCCACTTCTTTTTACCAGAGGGTGTCAGACCACATCAGCAGGCTACCTTCAATAGCTGCTACCTGAAGACTTTGGGTAAGTGACTTCACTTCTGTGAGCCTCATCTGTAAAAGGGGGTTATTGGCTCCCCTCACACAGGATTGCTGTGAAGATTAATTGCAGTTCCTAGCATGGTGCTCAGCACATATTGGCTGGGCTTAAAAAAAAAGCGTCAGTCACACCCAAAGCACAAGAAACAAAAGAACAAATAAATAAATATCATCAAAATCAAAAGCCTTTTGCATCAAATGACACTGTCAAGAAGTGAAAAGACAACCCACAGCATGGGAGAAGATATTTGCAAATCATATGCCTGATAAGGGACTAGGATCCAGAATATACGATCCAACAGCAGCAACAACAACAAAAACCAATTAAAAAAATCGGCAAAGGACTTGAGCAGACATTTCCCTAAAGAAGGTATACAAATGGCCAACAAGCACATGAAAAGATGCCTGACATCATTAGTCATCAGGGAAACAAAAATCAAAGCCTCAATGAGATTGTTCATACCCACTTGGATGGCTATGATAAAAACAATACCACCATGGAACATACGTGTTGGCAAGGATATGGAGAAATCTATACTCTTGTACACTGCTGGTGCGAAAGCAAAATGGAGCAGCTGCTGTGGACAATAGTTTAATGTTTCCTCAAAAAGTTAAACTAGAGTTACCAGATGACCCAGCAATTCCACTCCCGGGTATATATCTAAGAGAAATGAAAACCTGCATTCACACACAAACATGCATACAAATATTCATAACAATATTGTTCATAATAGCTAAAAAATGGAAACAACTCAAATGTCTGCCAATGAATGGATGGAGAAACAAAATGTGGTGCACCCATACCATGGAGTATGATTCAGCCATAACAAGGAAGGAAGTATGGATCCAGGATGTTCTGTGAATGGAACTCAAAGACATGACGCTAAGTGAAAGAAACCAGACGCAGAAGTTACATATTGTGGTGTGGGACTCCATTTATGTGAAATATCCCCAAGAGGCAAATCCATAGAGACAGAAAGCAGACTGGTGGTGGCCAGGGTTGAGAGGACAGGGAAGGGGGGCAACTGCTCCTGGCACACGGCTTCTGTTGGGGATGAGAAGATGTTCTGAAATCAGACAGTATTGAGAGTTGCATGATATTGTAAATGCACTCAGTGTCTCTAGTGGTAAGTTTCACATTATGAGTATTTTGCTGCGATAACAAACACTTCAGAGGCAGTAGACATGCACACTTGGGACAGTCTCTTCCCTGGGCTAAGAGCTGTTCCCTGAGGTCACTCCTGATGTCCCTGGGTGGGACTCTTCCCCTTGGCTGGATCATCAGGTTTGCTGCAGTGGAGGAGGCTGCTGCATACCTGAGCAGATGGGTTCCTGGCTGCTCCAGTGGGGCTTGGAGGCATTGATGCATGTCAGTGTCTTGGCACCCTGAAGCTCGTAGCCCAAGTGGCAGTGGAAGAGGGCCACTCCACCTGAGTGCAGGTCCATCACTGTGACGTCCCCAGAGTCGGGCCGGCGGGGAAAATTGCAGCTCAGCATAAAGGCTGGGAAGAAAGGCAAAGGCAGATCCTGTCAGTCCCTGGACGGGGAGATCAAGAACCTGACCCACATCCTAGGAGCCAATTTGTGCTGAGGAGAGAGGACGAGGTCCCTGGGGATGCCAGGGCGTGGGAGGATGGTATTTTTGTGACTCTCTTTGATCATATGCTGCTGAAGTTGCAGGTTAGCACTTTCTCGTGGCTCAAAACTCCCCATCCTGCCTAACCAGGGACAGCAGGCTTGGGGTGAAAAATGAGTTCCCACACCTCATTTGCACCTCTCTCCATGTGGATATAGAGCAGTCTTCTCTATGCGAATAGGATTGTGGCATTGCCCAGGCAGGTTCAACCCACCTGGTATAAACATCTTGGGTGTTTGCTAAAAAGGCAGGTGCTTGGACCATCTCTTTAGGAAATACCTTAGGATATAAAGCTTGGAAGCAGATGACCTGGGAGGCCAGGGCTCTGGAGAGAGACCAGGGTGGTTACATTCTTACTCTATCACTCAGAAATGACGTGACCTTGAGACAGGACTCAGTGCCCTGAACTTCAACTTCTTTAGGTTTCCAGTTGAGCTAATACTTGTCCCCACCTCACAGGTGGCAGTGGGAATTAAATGAGATAAAGACAAGAAATGCCCACTTTAGCAAAAGATTAGGCAATAGTCAGCATTCAGTAGATGGGGGAGTGAAAGTGAACAGGTCCGTGTTAAGCTCTTTGTTTTCATAAGAGAACATCAAATTCATCCTAACTCCACCCTAGACCACGGCCTGACCTCTCTCCTGCAGTCCACAATATCTGTGTCCTCAGGACTGATAAGGAGGAATAAATTCAAGTTCATGGTCCCACAAGTTATTATTATTTTTTTCATTTTCTAATTCACAACGACAGCAAAGGGCTGCCTCAATATTGAAAAGCTGAGGAAGTGGACACCCTCCTGTACTGTCATAGACCTGTTGGGAAAATTTGAAAATGAATTGTTTTTTTCCGATGTCTAGTCAATGTGGCAGAAATGCGGTGGTTCCCAATATGGGGATGTGGGGCTCACAACTATACTTTTGGCTCAGAGACTTTGGCCACTGGCAATATCCAGGGGCGGTTCCCAGCTAAGGGAAGGGGGACTTGAGATCGTGGGAACTGCCTGGGAGGACATGGGATGGAAAGAGACAGGAAAGAGGAAGGAAGGAACAGAGAAAATTAATGGAGGATGGAAGGAAGAAGTAATGGAAGCAAGAAAAGAGGGAGTGAAGGAGAAGGAGGGAGAAAGAAAGAAAGAGGCAAAAGAGAGGAAGAACCAGAAAGCCAAAGAGAAGAGGCTCAGAAACAGACAAAAAACAAAGAGAGAAAAATTGTAGAGGAACTAAAAAAGAGAGAAAGGCCCGGATGGTCAGGCTCTTGAGCAGGAGGAGTCTGTAGACTCACAGGGGAGCCATGTACTGTATTCCAGACCATGAACTTGAGTGGGAGAAGGGGAGTGCTTGTTTTTAACCTCTAACTGAACTGTGGTATTCTTTCCATGTTCCTCTGCAACATGGCAGAGGAAGCTATAGGATTGCCACTAAGAGAAATCACAGATACTTTCTGCATCATAAAAAATATCTTGACATATTTCTTATGTTTCTCAATCCTTTGAAATTACAGCAATTATCAGAACTGCTAAGAGATATATTTCTAAATTTGTGAATTAATAAAGAAGCACATAGATAACTATATCATAGATTAGAACAATATTTTGACAAGTGTAGCTCAATATGACTGGCTTTTAAAAATTGTATATCTTTTATGCTTTTAAAAACATCGTTCTCACAAAGGGCTCAAAACATCTGAGAATTGTTGGCTCCACCACGAAACTGGGGCCGGTGTCAACATCTCATCAGCTTGGCCCGGACCTACCTTGGTAGTGCAGCTGGAAGGTCCCCAGGCCGTCATCCTGGAAGGTCCGGAAGTAGACGGAGATGGTGTTGGTGGGGCTCCGGATCACCTGCCCCTCCACCAGGAGCGTCTGGTTGGCCAGGACGGTCAGGGTGGGGCCATCCACACCGCGGATGGAGAGCAATTCCCCTTCGGACAAGTTCACGCTCTTCACCTGGGGATAAGGAGGCAGAGGGAGAGAAACTCATTTGAGCCAGGCCATGAGGATGCCAACACAGCACCCCAACAGGCGCCTGGTCAGCAGAACCCAGGGGCCCCATGCCCAGCCCTCAGGAGCTCTGGGAACATCAGGGTCCCTCTCATCTCCCCAAAGCCAAGGGGATAGAGTGAAACCAAGCTGCAGCACAGAGGCACTGCAAGGGACCTGAGGTCTTTGGGGCCGCATGGCTGCATCCCATGGGCAAGGCCCTTGGCAGAGGCTCTGGAGGCTGGTGGCAGGGATAGATTCTTCTGGAATGGTGGGTGAGTGCAGTCAGCACGTGCTTGAGGTCTGATTACAGGAACATAGGAGAAGGCATTCCACCAGAAGGTGAGCTCTGCCAGGGTCAAGAGCTCTTCGTGCTGTTCTGGTCATCAGTGCCTAGAATAGCACCTGGCATGTAGTAGGTGCTCAGTGAATATTTATAAGTGGCTGAGTACATCCTTCCCTCTTCTGCATAAGAGGTGGGTGAGGGCTGGGGGCCTCGTGTCTAGGGCACTGTCAGGCCCACTCTCTCATCCTCCCCACTGCAGAGCCGTCAATCCCCTTCCCAAAGAGCCGGGTGCTTGCTTTGCCATTTCTACTCTCGAGGCTGAGAGGAGAAAGAAGGGAGAAACCTTAGTCTTACACAGGCAGGTGAAAAAATTGTGTGTGTGTGTGTTCCTGTGTATGGGTGGGCTTTAGTCAGTTTCCAGTACCCCGATTTGAAGATTTATGTCTTTATAAACAAGGCTTAGGATTCTCGCCCCTCTGCTCCTCATCTGAACAAAGCAGGTCTCACCCACAAGCCCTTCCTCCTTCAGGCCACATCTTACTTTGTATTCCTGTTGATGAACTCCTACTCATTCACCAAAGCCCTGCTAAAATTGCCCTCATCTGTGAGATCTTCTTCGACTGCCAAGGAGCTGGTCCATCCCTCCACTGTGATTTCACACATCCCTATCAACACCCACTAGAGTCCTTCTTGAATGGCATCCTCTATGTTTTGGACTCCAGGTGTGAACTCTTTTAGGGCAGGCGTTGTATCAGCTTTGCCACCACCATAGTCCCCTGTGTTGACACATTTGCCTGGTACATAGTAAGTGCTCAGTGAATGAATTATCCTATGCCTGATAGAGAGCTCCACACAGGATTAGACACATAGGGGGTCTCTCTCTCTCTCTCTCTGTCTCTCTCCCCTGCCCCCTTCTTCTCCTTCTGCTGGGTTCTGGCCAAATGGTCTCTGCTCTCTGTGCATTGTCATGTCCACTGCTTCCCAAAACTCCGCAAAGTAGTAACATTATTTCTATTTCACTGATGTGCCCCAACAGTTTACTGAGGCTCAAAGAGGTGAAGTTCCTTGTTCAAATTCACACAACTGGCCGGGCTCGGTGGCTCAGCCTGTAATCCTGCGCTTTGGGAGGCCGAGGTGAGTGGATTGCCTGAGCCTGCGGGTTCGAGACCCGCCTGGGAAATTTGGTGGGACCTCATCTCTACAATAAATCAAAAAATTAGCCAGGCGTGGTAGCACATGCCTGTATTTTCAGCTACTTGGAAGGCTGAGGCGGACGGATCGCCGGAGCCCAGTGGGTCGAGGCTGCGGTGGTCGGGAGTGGCCACTGCACTCCAGTCTGGGCGACTGAGTGAGACTCCAACTCAAAAAAGAAAAAAAAATTCACACAGCTTTAACCAGAAAAAATAGGACTTAAAATCTGAACCTTATGCCACCCTGCTTTTCCTTCTTTAGTTCAGTTTATGGGCAAAAGTTTAAGAATCAAATGAAATCAGGTGGGGCTTCCATGGTGTGTGTGTGTGTGTGTGTGTGAGAGAGAGAGAGAGAGATAAGCAGGGTATCAGGGAACCTTCCTTCTGGGTATAATGCCTCACAACTCACCAACACGTACCCTCCATGTGTTCTAAGCTATTTCAGTGGAGCACTGAGTTGGGAACTCCTACTCCTTGGGCAAAACCCAGCTAAAATTGCCCTGGTTAGAGCAAAGAGAGAGCCAAGTGGATTAGCATGAAGACAGTAAGCCTGATTCAGACAGTCCTTGAGAGACGTCCTGCTGGAAGAGGCAGCCGCTGCAGGGCACCTTTCTGGGTTACCTGGAGCTCCACGCCGTAGCCCGTGTAGACGGTCACGTTGTACGTGCACTCCAGGAAACTGCTGAAGGGCAGTGGCGGGTAGTCGCCAGAGTCAATGTAGCCCTCAGGGTCGGAGAAGCTCACACTGCAGAGAGCTGTGGGGGGGAGCACTTGCATTAGGACACCAGGGACAGCTCAGAGGGAAGCTGGGCGGTGGGCTGTGGGGCGAAGCAGGGCCTTTGGAGGGCCTGCAGCTCCCATCCCCACCCCTCCTGCTACTGTTCATTCTTCGGCTCCGGAATCCACGCCCTGCCAGTGGCAATAGTTGATGCGGAATGATCGTTCCCTACATCCTGCCAGGCGCCCTTCTAGCCATGCTGTGGGCGCAATTCCATTCATCCTTATAGAGATGATCGCGCATCCCCGTTTCAGAGGTAAGCAAAAGCTCAGAGAGGGCCGTGTCTGGGCTGAGCTCACACAGCGAGTGGGACTCAGACCCAGAACCCACATTCTTCCATGGGTGGCCATTTTGCTTTAGTTCAAAATCCATGTGTGCTTGACAGTTGGGGGTCCCTCCCCCATGTCAGAAGATGGGAGAGAAGATAGAAGAAGAAAGACGAGAACCCAGAAGTGCATTCTATCAAGTGCAGAGAATACAGGTAACAGTAAAAGTAAATACACTTTGAAAAGTGCCTTTGGAGCAGGTTCATGAATTCTGTTCCAAGATGAAAAAGTTTTGAAACCTGCTTATTAACTATGTGGGCTTGGGCAGGTTGCCTGAGGTCTCAGGGTCTCTCAGTTGTCTCATCTTTGATATAAGACAGATGTGGTGATTCACACCTGTAATCCCAAAGTGCTTTGGGAGGCTGAGGGGAAGGATCACTCGAGGCCAGGAATTTGAGACTAGCCTAGGCAACATAGTGAGACATCATCTCTTAAAAAAAAAAAAAAAATATATATATATATATATACACATAATAAATAAATATATGTATTTATTAGCTGGGCATGATGGCATACACCTGTAGTCCCAGCTACTCGAGAGGCTGAGGCAGGAGGATTGCTTGAGCCCGGGAGTTCCAGGTGAGTTATGATCTCGCCACTGCACTCCAGCCTGGGCAGCGGGGGGAGACTCTTATCTCTTAAATAAAATAATATGATACAATAAAATGAGACTGTAAATTCTGAGCCACAGGGCCAAGCTCATTGTCAGTGCTCAGCAGGTAGGAACTCGCAGCACAGCTTGGGCTTCTCGGGACCCCTCTGCTTCCAGCCCTGCACCCAGGGGGTGCATCTCAGCTGCTGCAGGAGGGCCGCAGGGGCAGGGGCCTCATACCTGGGGCCTGCTCAGTGGTGATGACTGTGGTGGTGACGATGGTGGATGTGGTGGTCTCCTGGCTCTCCTCTGAGGCTGACCCAGTCAGCTCGCTCTCGCCTTTGTCCGTCAGGGCCATGGGGCTGACATCCTCTGCAGGGGCCTCGTGGGCCTCGTCAGGCTCTGCAGACTCCCCGGGGTTCGGCCTCTGGGGGAGCGTGTGGGCCACATAGGGCTGCGCGGTGAAGGGCGAGATCTGCAGGGGTGCAGGCGTCGTGGGGACCGCACCCTCCTTCCGGTCCAGCCAGAGGGGCCCCACGGACGCCTCCTTGGAGGCCACCGCGGGGTCCGGGTCCCCCGGGGGCTGGGGCTTCTCAGTGGAGGAGGTGAGGAGACCCGGGCCAGAGGATGTCAGCAGGGCGCCCGGCCCCTGGATGCCAGCTGCGGAGGGGGCCTTCGGCCCCAGCTGCTTCCTGGCCGAGTTCCCCTGCCACAGGGAGGGCAGCTTCCTCCTGGGGGACAGGGCATGTGTAATGTGGGCCTCCTCTGGGAGCAGCGGTGACAGGGCCGGGGCGTCACCATGCGCGGAGGGCACTGTCCCTTCTGGCTCCAGCTCGCCAAGCTCCTGCCCCGATGGCGTGGGGTTCGGAGGGGCCGTGGCCACTCTCTCCTCGGGGCCCTCTTTGCTCAGACTGCGGCTGTCCAGCGCTCCTGGGGGCAGGAGGTAGGGACTGGAAGGGTCGGCGTCTCCCTCTGGGTGGGCATCTAGGGAGAGGAGGAGGACACCAGTTACCTTGGGGGCTTAGGACCGCCACCTTCCGCTAGACTCTGAGGGTGGCCCTCCTGAGGTTGGCCCCAGGCTTGCAGGGGTGGCCCCTCAGTCCTTCCCCTCCCTTTCTAGCCTCTTCCCCATCTCCTCCCCCTTTCCTTCCTTCCTTCCTTCTTCTGTTTCCTCCTTCCCCCTCTCTTTCCCTCCTTCCCAGACTCCCTTCCTTCCTAGACTCCCTTCCTTCCTTCCCTTTCCTGAAGCTTGGGGTTGATCACGCCAGGACTGAGCTAACCACACCAGGATTACAGAAACCAGGGGTGTAGAGTCTCCAGTTGTATATACTGGGGGAGGGGAGTGCAGGAAAGTAAAAGCAATCACATATGATAAACGTCCTAAAAGAGTAAAGCTTCTGCGCTAACAGTAACAGGGCAGAAAAGATGGGCCCCGACCCGGTCTGCAGGACAGGACTGCCATGTACAGTTGGGCAGGCTGTTCATCGCACAGAGACATCCAGTGAAGGGGATGAGTGGGGATGGAAACCAGGCGACACTCTTCTCCAAGCTGTGTGCTCTGGCTGAGGGTCATGCTGTTCTGGGCTTGAAGGGAGTGGGCGCTTTTTAAACGAAATAACATGAGTGGACTTGAGGGAGAATACAGAAAGTTCTGAGGACTCAGAATCATGAGGCAGATTCAGGACAGAGTTGTGTGGAGATCTGTGGCGATGTGGAAACAGGGCTGAAGTGGGTTTGAAAGAGGAATGGCAAGGAAGTGGGGAGCACAGGTAGTGGGTAGTTAAAGGTAGAGCTGGTGAGGTAGGGAGGTAGGGCCAGGCCCTGGAAGGCCTTGGATACCCTGCTAACTCCTGTGTTTTATTTGCTTTGAATGTAAAACCATGCTGGGCATGGTGGCTCACACCTGTAATTCCAGCACTTTGGGTGGTGGGGGTGAAAGGATTGCTTGAGACCAGGAGTCTGAGACCAGCCTGGGCAACATAGCAAGACTCTGTACCTATAAAAAAATGAAAGAAAAAAATAGCCAGTTGTGGCATGCATGTCTGTAGTCCCAGCTACTTGGGAGGCTGACGTAGGAGAGTTACCTGAGCCCAAGTGTTCAAGGCTGCAGTGAGCTGTGAAAGAAGGAAAGTAAAGCCTTCTAGTAATTTCAAAAAAGGGCTGGCCCAGGCAACTGTCTGGAGGAATGGTGTTAGAAACTGGCTTCATTTACTTTTTAAAGACCCAGTTCTCCGAGCCTCAGTTTTCCCAGCTGTCAAATGGGGCTGCTATTCCCTATTTCCTAGGCTAGTCCTCATTCAGTAAGTTGAAGTATGCAAAGCACTTAGGACAGTGCTTTACTCATGGTGGGCTCTTCATAAGGGCCAGCTGCCCTTGTCATCATTCCTATTGTCATTGCAATCACAGCCCTTCTGTGGGAAGCTGGAGTCATCAGAAATCCCTCTAGATAGAGAGGAATTACATCATGGGAACAGAGGTCCTTGGACTGATAGCTGTCCTTGTCAATTTTCTGCAGAGAAACACTCGCTCAGCCACAGTCTCCAGGCTCCTCTGGCCTGTCACTTAAATTTATTCCAGCAGCCCTTGGAAAGGCTCATTTACTTTCATGGAGTTGGCGGTAGTGGCTTAATCTATATAGACTGCAACAGTTTGCAACTGGCACCGACAAATGTCCCTGTTGTGTAACATTGATTACTAGCCAGTGTTGCTTTCAGGCCGTTGGTGATGCTGGGGCAGGCGGGTATTGGGAAGGAGGGGTGTGTGTAGATGACACAAGGGCAGGTCAAGGTCATTCAACAACCAGGAAGTTTTTCTGGTCCACGGTGGAAAGCGCTAGGGCCGTGGAGTTAGACGTGCCTTCGAATCCTGCCTGTCACAGTGAGAAGCAGAGGGAGCTTGGGCAAGCCCATGATCTCTTCTGAGGTTCAGTGGCCTCTTCTGTATAACGGAGATATTTTATCTACCTCGTAGGGTTAGATCAGATGTGGATCTGCCCCAAAGTAGTGGCTTTTATGTCCACCGTCACTTTTATAAAATGATGGACAGTGATCCTTTTATAGCTCATCAGCGTGATGTGTTCATGCACATGTGTGAGATGTGCCACCCTCAAACCTTATTACAACATCAGCACCTTATCCGTCAGACACTGACAACAAATAAAATGATTGATGTTAACCATCTTTATTGACTGTGGAGTAAGAAAAGGGAGTAGGGACACACAGAGCAGAGGGTGAAGGGTCAGAACCCCCAGCTCCCAAGGCCCAGCTGTGGTTCATTGCAAAGAGCTTGAATGCAACAGGGGCCAGGGGGTCCAGGTAGCTGTCCCATCTTGGCCACCACTCACTAGCATGATGTTGCGTGGATCTCGTCTTTCCTTCACCTCTCTTGATATATCAAACAGGCAGCCAGTCTAGGTATGCTGTAAAGGTCCTTCTGGCTGTGCCATTGTTGGTTTTTGAAACAGCCAGGTAATTGACAATTATTTCTAGAGCCATTTGTTAACCTTGCTAAATTGGGCAACGTGACTGCTAAACCTCGACATTGGCTGATGAGTATTGTTGGGTCCTGTGGTCAGACAGTCCCTTCACAAACACGGCTCCTTGATCACAAAGGGGGATAAGAGACAGAAGGAGGAGGAGAGGGAGGAAGAGAGGGAGGAGAGAGGGAGAGGGAGACAGAGAGGGGGAGGGTGATGGAGAGAGCATATGATTAGATTAGGAAAACAGGTTTTGTCTTCAGTACCAAGGAAGTGACAAAAAGCACATCAATGCACCCTGACCATAATAATAGTGAACAGTAATAATATTTATAGCATCTTGATTTTTTTTTTTTTAGTTGGAGACTCACTCCGTCGCTCAGGCTGGAGTGCAGTGGCACACTCACAGCCACCCCAGTGTCGACCTGCTGGGTTCTGGTGATCCTTCGGCCTCAGCCTTCCAAGTAGCCAGAACTGCAGGCACATGCTACCATGCCCGGCTAATTTTTGATTTATTGTAGAGACAAGGTCTTGCCAAGTTGCCCGGACTGGTCTCAAAGCGTGGGCTCAAGCAATCCACTTGTCTCGGCCTCCCAAAGTGCTGGGATTACAGGCTGAACCAAGGAGCCTGGTCACATCTTATTTTTGATTGCTTTGTTGAGTGCTGAATAGGTACCTTGCTTGCATGCATTACCTCATTTCATTCTTTCTTAGCCTTATTATGTAGAAATTGTTGTTCCTATTTTACAGGTGAGCAAAGTGAGGCTTTAGGATACTAAGTAACTTTCCAAAGTCACACAGCAAAGCTGGGTTTCAAGACTAAGTTTTCCTGTCCTCAAAGACCATGCTATTGGCTCTCTTAGGATCAAGAGGGTGTGGTTATCACTTGGCATCTTCTTCCTCAGCTTGGCTCCGTCTCTTTTCCTTCCCTCCTCATTTTGCTTGTGTTTCTGCTGGGTGGGCTAGAGGGTTTTTCTAGCCTCTCAGATGATAACCTTTCCCATCCCTCACCCCTGAATTCAGACTCACCACTTCGAATCTCCAGGGATGGGTCTTAGAAAGTAGAAAGCCCCTCTGGGGACTTATTATCAGGGTTATAAGGAAAGTTTTGGAATGTGTGATCTTGCCTGACTTCGTACATGTTCTCTGATCATTTTGCCTTCCAAGTGCCTGAAGTTACAGGTGGCAACAGGGTATGGGTTCGTGTAGCAGGTGGCGACTCTTGGACTCTTTCCAAGGCCTGCGACCTCCCCTAGTGATTTTAGAATACAACCAACATAAGCAGAAGGAAATGCAAGAAAACATTCCCTCATCAGCTTCCTCTCCATAGCTGCTGCTCTCACCCTCTGGGGCCCCTGAGTGGAAGGGTGCTAACCACAGCAGCTTTCAAGGGCTTTGAAAATTAAGGGCTCTGAGTCAGCCCTTTCCTGCTGAAAACCTGATGGTCAAGAAGGGTTTTGTATCCAGCAGATAAATTCACCTCCTTGCCCCCACTGTCCCCTTCTCGCCAGATCATACACAATCTGATATCTTGGTGGCTGGCTCCAAATTTAAGGCCAAGTTCGACACAGATGAGCCTCTGCAGTCTGCAACATACACAGCCTGCAGGCCTCGCTCTCAGCCAGAATGTTGGCCAAGACCCACTGGAAATGCATCAATATGGGATTCCAGGGTCTCAGAGATCCAGCAATTTCATTCTCTACTCTGCTAGGCTAGTTTTTCCTGCCCCCCGCCCCACAATGATCCCTAAGCTACATTAACTCCTTTACCTCAGAGCACTTAAATGTTTCAATCATGCTGGTCACATGTGGGTGATTCTTCCTTTATCATGTATATTCTGTGCCCTACTCAAATGCAGTCAATCAACCAGTCGATCAATGAAAGTGTTGGGTGCTGACTTTCTCCTCTGGCTGACACTCAGCACAAGGGAGTCAGCACTGTCCACTTTGGCCCTTGTCCTCCAGGAGTCAGGAAAACAGACACACACTGACAACCAAATACAGAATAACCAACTACAGAGATCGAACAGCACAGATTACATGCATTCTGATGTCGCTCCTCCCTCTAGGGATGGAGCAAGCCATGTAGAAGGCAACTGAACATTTGCTCTGCCATCCAAGTTGGGGAGACAGTGTATTTCTCTTTCTCTCCTTTTTTCTTTTAGATTCAGGGGGTACACATGCATGTTTGTTACATGGGCACAGTATGTATGGTTGGGATTGGGTCTCAGGTGGCCCATTCCCCAGAAAATGAATGTTGTGCCCTGTAGGTAGTTTCTGAACCCCGACTCCCTCACCCTTATTGGTGTCCCCAGTGTCTATTATTTCCATTCCACTACTGGGGATCTCCCCAAAGGAGAAGAAATCGCTCCCTTTTTTATAACTTTGAGGGGAGGTGGGATATTTGACTGGAAAGCATCTCATTAAAGTGGAAAAAGTGCAAGTTCTGAAGCTGAGGCTTTGATTCTTAAATGCCTGGACCCAACAGAATGGCCGAGAAAGGCACAGAATTCCACACAGTAGCATGCCATCATGCAGTGCACAGAGATCTGAGGGAAGAAACAAGAGCCAGGGAGTGCCTCTGCCTGATGTTCAGTGAAAGGAATGAGATATAAAACTCTACAGTGGGTGTGGAGATGACTAGAAACAACCCAGTCGAACAAATTGCAATGCAGAGTCATGTTTTGACTTGAAGAATGGCACAAAGATGGCCCGGTGGCCTCTGGGTAATGGGAATGTTGTTGTTGATGTTTTCTTCCTTCTACGTTCTGGCATTTTTCAAAGTATGTATAACAGGCATTTAATACTTTCTTAAAAGAAAAAAAACCAAAAAGAGCCACATGTAAATGCTGGTTTAGCATTTAAATGCTGGTTGAGAGGTCGAGGAAGGCAGAGGCAAATTGGTAATCACAGGAGCACTTCCCGGACTAACTGAGTCATGGAGCCTCTTTGGAATGCAGTTTCCTGGTAGGGATGATGATAAGTCTTCCCTCATAGAACCGGTTACAGTGACTGCCTTCAGGAGGCAGAGCTGGCAGGTGAATCAGTGGATGCATTTTTGGTAAAAGAAAACAACAAAAATGTTAGTCACTATTCTTTTTTTTTTTTTTTGAGTTGGAGTCTCACTCTGTCACCCAGACTGGAGTGCAGTGGCCACTCCCGGCCACCGCAGCCTCGACCTGCTGGGCTCCGGCGATCCTTCTGCCTCAGCCTTCCAAGTAGCCGGAATTACAGGCATGCGCTACCATGCCCAGCTGATTTTTTATTTATTTATTGTAGAGATGAGGTCTTGCTGCCCAGGCGGGTCCTGAACCCGCGGGCTCAGGCAATCCACTCACCTCTGCCTCCCAAAGGCGTAGGATTACAGGCTGAGCCATCGAGCCCGGCTTAGTCACTATTCTAATCATCATTGTTAATACCACATCCAGTGGTTATTTATCGTAACTTCAGATGCCACAATAAGTCATGCCTTGGTTGGTTGGTTGGTTTGGCCCCAAAAGGGACAAACCCAAAAAGTAAATGTCATGTACTAAAGACAAAAGCGCTTCTAGAGATCATGGTTACAAACTGCCCAGAGAATCAGCCGGGCGTGGTAGCGCATGCCTGTAATTCCGGCTACTTGGAAGGCTGAGGCGGAAGGATCGCCAGAGCCAGCAGGTCGAGGCTGCGGTGGCCGGGAGTGGCCACTGCACTCCAGTCTGGGCGACAGAGTGAGACTCCAACTCAAAAAAAAACCGAAAAACTGCCCAGAGATGGAGTATGAAGAGGGGAAGCAGCTGCCCAGGGTCCCACAGCACGTCAGTAGCACTAATAAAACAAGGCTATTTGAAGCTTGAGAAGCCACAAGAGAGCACATCAAACAAAATGGAAAACCAAACCAGGAACATCTGGACTGCTTCATAGACTGTCAGTTAATGCTATGCCTTCCACGCCTGGGTGGGATTGTCCTATGCACTGTAGGGTGTTGAGCAGCATCCCTGGCCTCTGACCACTGGATGCTGGTAGCACCTCTCTGCACCCATCCCCAGCGTTGACAACCAAAATGATTCCAGACATTGCCAGATGTCCCCTGGGTGGCACAACTGCCTCTGGTTGAGGGCCACTAAGCTAACCACAGTGAACAAAACAGAGGTGACCTGGCACTGCCATCAGAACTGAGCAGATCTTCCTTCCCATTCCCGAAGCTGATCAACTTTGTTTTGCTTGTATCCTTGCAATTTTAGGGTTGGAGAAGGTCTCAGCATATCCTCATTTTATAGATAGGGAAGTTGGATTGAGTGAGGGCTGAATTTCCTTGTCCCACTTGGTCCTTCCTTCCTTCCTTCCTTCCTTCCTTCCTTCCTTCCTTCCTTCCTTCCTCCCTCCCTTCCTCCCTCCCTTCTTTCCCTTGCTTGCTACATGCAGTCACCGGACCAGGGAGCTGGCACCCAGAGGTCTGCCTTGGATAGTGAACAGCCGGAGCTGACGAACAGAGTTCTGGCTTGTTGCAGCCAGAGAGGACCCAGCTACCCCAGACCTGTAAGAATGACGACCCTAGGGTAGACTCATAATGCTGACCCCATCTGCACTTTGAGGAGACTTTTTGGGGCAGAGGTGTGGGTGGGCCTGAGGGTATCGGGGTCTCGTCTATTGATTCAGTGGCAGTGCTCTGCCTGTATGCCCACACTAAGAGTATTGATATTCAGATGGTGATTTCCACTCCACAACATGCTTTCCCACTTGTGACCTCGTTCCAACCTCCAGATAATACTGTGAAGCTGATGTTGTTTTTCCCATTTTATCAGAAAAAAAAAAATCACGGCCCAGAGAGAGGAAATGACTTGTCCAAGATCATAGAGCAAATGGGCTCAAGTTAGACACTTTCTGACATTGTTTCTATGCTTTCTTCTTTCCCACATCTTCAAATGTTTTCCCTGATAAAATAGTTTATTCCCAAAATTCAAGAATACCCGAAAGGTAGAAAATCAAAAGAATAAGTACTGCCCGCACTCCTGCCTTGTTCAGTAATCCAGTCTTCCAAAGGGAATCAGTGTTAATGGGGTCTTGTTTAATCTCTAAATAAAATGTACTGATGAAAAAACAATAAAGTTTTCACTTTAAGAGGGGGCATAGCACTGAGTTGTGTGGGGCTGGGAGTCAGAATTGTTTGTGCTCCAGGCTCAGCCCTCTGTAACGTCTGCTGGACCTTGGACATCACTGCCCTTCCCTGGAGCTCACCATTCCCATCTGCAAAGTAGGGTCACACCAGCCATAGCTCTGAGGGTTGTTAGAGAGTACAGGAAATCATGCCTGTGAGGCACAGAGCTCATACAGCAGCCTGCCAGCCATCACGGGCACCGTTGTCATTTTCTGTCACTTAAGTTATCACATGGCATATATGGTGCTGTCACTTACTAAGTAATGTATTTTGAAATATTTCAGTCATTCAAAAAAACTAAGTTAATGACTATGGCAACAAATACCCATATGCAACCTTCATCTTAAGAAATAGAACACTCCCAGTACATTTTTCTTGGAGAAAAAAATACTCTCAGTACAGTCAAAGCCCCTGCCTATTTCTCCTCACCATAGTCTCTGTCTCCCCTCTCCCCTCCTCCTCCTAGAAGGATCTACTGTCCTGAGTTTGACATTTAGCATTCTCATTTACCGTGTGCACTTTTATTATTATTATTATTTATTGTGTGCATTTATTTATTTGAGTTGGAGTTTCACTCTGTCACCCAGGCTGGAGTGCAGTGGCATGCTCATAGCCATCCCAGCGTCCACCTGCTGGGGTCCAGCAATCCTTCCATCTCATCCTTCCAAGGAGCCAGAACTATAATGCCCAGTTAATTTTTTGATTTATTGTAGAGATGAGGTCTCGTCAAGTTGCCCAGGCTGTTCTCGAACCCATGGGCTCAGGCAACCCCCTCACCTGGGGCACCCAAAGTGCTGGGATTATAGACTTGAGCATTTATTTATTGCAGATATTAATATCTCTGAACAATATATGCCATCGTATGGCACATTTAAAAACCTTATATAAATGCCATCACACCAGATGAATTGTCCTGCAAACTGTCCCCCCCCCTTTTACTTTTTGTTTTCTATTTGCTCAGCCCTTTGTGGGCTTAATTCATGTTGACAAGTGTAGTTCTGATGGATTTGCTTTTCCCTGCTGTCTAGTGTTCCATGACATTCGTAGTCCGCCACCAGCTTCTTAGAATCCATCGGGATATCTTTTCACGTTAGCACATATAGAGTCGCTTCATTCTTTTTAAATGGCTACATTAAAATATATACCTATATTTCACTGAACCAGTCTCCTATCAATTAATATTTGGGTTGTTGCCATCTCTCCTCCCCTCTCCAAATAGCACTGCAGTTAATATCTGTGGTGAACACGTTCAGGTAATTTCTTCAGAAGAGTGTCCTACAAGTTGCGTTGCTCAGTCCAAAGGGTTACATATTTAGAATTTTGATTGACACTGAAGAATCACCTTCCAGGATAATCTGAACCTGTTCACCCCACCACCAACTCTGCTGGAGAGTGCCGCTGCCCCTCAGCCATGAATTCATCATTCACTGCAGGTGATATTAACTAGACCAGCTAAATTGGGATCCAGGGCAATTGGATTCAGGCACAGTGTGCTTCCAAAAAGCTTCCCCCCATCCCCCAGCTCATCTCAAGGTACTCTCGGACTGTCTCTATCTGGTGCTTTTTACCTGAAGCTGTGCCCACTGTCAGCCCCAACCTTTCACCCACCTCACCCCCCTTTTATTCAAGAGCAGCCAGGTGGCCCACACTAGGGCACTTTGCAGGTTTACCCCACATTGACCAGACTTTCTGTGACAGACCAGACCAGAGATCCCTGGCCAATGAGAGCTAGGAAGAGAGTGTAGGTTCAATGGCCTGTGCACAAAAGAGGTTTCATTTAAGCAGAAGTAGATGTCTACGTAGGTGAGCTTCCTGGTCATCTCCCAAAGCAAAGGGACATTTATGGTCATTGATGTGCACTAGGATAGTGCAAAGTGTTCACAATACGAAGACTTGTTTGTAGTAGCAAAAATCTGAAAACAACTTACATGCCCCTGTATAGGAGACTGGTTAAATGACTTTAGAAATACAAATGTAATACTTGCAGGGTTGAAAGGAATGAGATGAAGTCACCAGTGACTACCAGGGAATAACATGACAAGAACTTTCAAAATTACATGCACATCTCCCCCTCGACTCAGAAGTCTGCTTCTGGGAATTTTATCCTTCAGAGAGATGTTTGCCCCTGGGCAGAATGATGTGTACACAATGTTCAGCAAGGAGACATGCAAAGAACTTGATGGCAAATCAAGTATCCATCAATAAGGTCAAGTTAATTACGGAGCATCCAGGTGGAATGCCATGAGCTGAGAGATGGATGCATCTCTCTGTGGACCAAAGAGGAGAGATGACCAAAGTTTCTGTTATGTCAAAAAGCAAGAGGCAGTGGAATCTAAAAGCTGAACTCACAGAAGTAGAGAGTAGGAGAGTGGTTCTCAGGGCTGGAGGCAGGTAGTAGGGCCTAGGAAGATGTTGGTCAAAGGATGCAAAATTCTGGTTAGACTGAATTTCTCAGTTCATTTCCTGTGACTTATAACCAAACACCTGCAACTAGGTAATTTATAAAGAAGAACTTATAATTCCAGAGGCTTAGCGTCTGCTGAGAGCCTTCGTTCTGGCAGGGACTTTCTACAAAGTCTGTAGGTGGCACAAGCCATCATACGGCTAGAACATACTAACATGCTCTGGTCTCAACCTCTTCTTGTAACGCCACCAGTCTTATTCCCATGATAACCCACTAATCCATTAATCCATGAATGCATTAATCCATTCAAGAAGGCAGAGCCCTCATGATCCAATCGCCTCCTCTCAGTGTGAGGATTAAGTTTCAACATGAGTTTTAGAGAGGACAAATAATTCACACCATAGCACAGGAGGAATAAGCTCCGGAGATCTATTGTGCAATGTGGTGATTATGGTGAATAACAATGCATTGTATTCTTCAAAATGACCAAGAGAGTAAATTACAAGTGTTCTCCCCATAAAAAGTAGTAAGTCTGCGAGATACTGCATATGCTAACTAGCTTGATGGAGCCATTCCACAATATTTATGTATTTTAAAAATCAGGTTTTAAAACATCATGTAAATATACACAATTTTATTTGCCAATTAAAAGTAAATAGATTTTTTAAAAAAAGTTCTTTGGATGTGAGGTTTCACTTGGGCTCAACCCTATGTCATTGTAGATGTAAGAAAGATAAGTAGCTCAGAGCTGCACTGAAATGACAGTCCTTCATTTGTAGGGGTAGGGTGAGGGGGTGAGGGTGTAGTTTTAAGAGTGATGTCTCCAGATCTATAGACAAATTGGCTGCTCATTCTTACTAGCAATAAAGAAGCTTTTTTTTTTTTTAAGTAAAGCAAGGTACAGAATGGTACGCAGAGTGTGTTATCTTTTGTGTAAAATCAGGGAGAGAAAAGAAGGCTACATATATTTGTATTTGCTTACATATGTGCCTACAGAAACTTTGAAAGAAGACATGAGAAATGAATGATGCTGGTCACAGGGGAGGTGGGACTTTTGGAATAGAATGATGGGGAAATAAAGGTAGAAAGAGAAATTTTCACTACAGGCCTTTCATATATGCACATGTATGTCTATGCATGTGCATGTATGTATGTATAGAGAGCATATTACTTATTCAGAAACTATGTGACACACAGAAAAATAATAAAGAGCATGGCAGAGATGGGTGCCAGCACAATGCAGTGTGACGTGTGGACAATCAAGGTAGAGTAGTGTGTATGCTAGCTCTTATGTGTGTACAAGGGTGCATTTGACCCAGGAAATGGGCGTCGCCTCAGCAGACTGGGACTGAGGTTTGGGGTGGGAGAGAGACTCACTTTTTCTTGTGTATCATTTTATACACTTTGATGATTTTACCACATGCATGCTGTGTTTATAGCAATAATTTTAAAGGAATAATGAGTTCCCTTTGTCACCTAAACTTCAGAGGAGGACAAAGAATAGAGCCCAGCCTTTCTCAGGAATTCTAATTGCTTCCATACTTCCATGGGAAGCAGAAAATCTGCTTCCCTCCAGCAGGGGGTCCCCAAGAAACAGCACGTTTGCTGTACCTCTCCATCCTTTCTTGTTTTCCCAGAAAAAGAAGGGATTATCTGATTGGAGGTGTTAGGAAGTCCTGGTAGCCACTGGATCCCATTTCCAGGGAGGAACCACTGGACTAAAAGCTTGCAGTCTCCCTCTCCCTGTCCACCCTTCTCCTCCAGTCTGTCTCCCTTAATCTTCTCCTTCTGTCTGTCTCAGTTTCTCTTCCTTTTCTCTCTCTCTTCCTTGTCTACTTCTGTCTGTCTCTTTCTCTCCCCTTCTCTCTCTCTTCTACTTCTGTCTGTCTGTCTTCCTCTCCCTCTTCTCTCTTCTTTTTCTTTTCCTTCTCTCTCTCCCCTTCTCTCTTTTTCTTCTCCTTCTCTCTCTCTCTCTTTCTCTGCTTATGTCTCTCTTTCTATTCTCCTTCTGACTGTCTTTCTCCTCTCTCTCTCTCCCTTTCAGTTTCTCTATTTGTGCCTGGGTACCCAAATCAAGGTCACTTAAGGAGGACACAGTGCAGGTGTCCAACTGTGACCTGCAGCCCTGCTTTCCCAGTGACAAAGTTGATTCTATGTAACTATTTTCCTTGTAACTATTTTCACCGGTTAACATCAGAAGTGAAGACCAGGGAGGTGAGTTATGACTCTTGCCACCTCCAGACCTCACCTCACACGTCATGCTCCTCCAGGGAGCACTGACTTTCAGTTATGCCGATGGCCTCCGGTGGTCCTCCACCTTTGGGAAGGCAGAGGGGATCCTCACATGTTGGTGGAACACCAGGCACTCCAGTTCCCACCAGATCTTCAAAATCTACCCCAGTCAGGATTTGTACCAGATGAGCCCTTGGACATGATCAAATGATCAGAGTTTGTATTCTAAGTTGGAAAAAAATCATCAGGGTAGATGGGTAGTACTTTCAAGACACACATCAGATCATAGGACCCATTTTGCTCAAAACCCACCAGCGGCTTACATCACACCGACAAGATCAAGGTTCCTTGCCATGAGCCACAAAGCCCCTTGGTGCCGGTCTTCCACCTTCCCATCCAACATCTTCTCTCACCTTTTTTTCCTTCTTCATAGTATGGACATCCACACTTAAAAAAAATTGCTCCCTCAATCTTCCAGATGCATTCTGCATCCCAGGGCCTTTGCAAGTGCTGCTCCTTCTGTCGGGCATTCTCTTCCTTTATATCTTAGTGTGGATGGCTCCATCTGGCTCTTTGGGTCTCCGCTCACCACCTGGATTGCCCTTATCCTCTCCTATCTCATTCCCTTCAGAGACCTTACTGCAATCTGGATTAATCTCGGTGACTTGTTCCCTTGCTCACTGTCAGCCCCGCAGTATTCCCTCTCATGACCATGCGTGTTCCAAGTGCAGAATGACCAGGCGGTTTAGAGGTTGCCTGGCAACCTTGAGCTCCTGCTGCTGTGGTCCTGCACGTTGAGTTGTGGTCTGTCCTGGTTCCTCTTTCAAAGCTAAGTTAAGATAGTGCTGAGTGAAAAGTAAAAGTATATACATGTTATTTATCTTGTTCACTGTTATGTCCCCTGTCACCTACATCAGTCCCTTCCATGTCTCAGAAATCCAATATATATTTGTTGACTTTATCAGAGGAGGGAGGCAGAAGAGAGAGGAGGAAGGATGGGATGAGATGGAAGGAAGGAAGGGAAGTTAGAACAGGAGACACATGTTTATTTTGGATTTCTTATTTCCTTCCTTCCTTCCTTCTGTCTTAAAATTTGAGTCAGAAGCTTATTTTGTTGTCCAGGTTGGAGTGCAGTGACATGATCATGACTCCTGGGCTCAAGTGAACCTCCTGTCTCAGCTTCCTGAGAAGCTGGAACTACAGGTGCATGCCATCATGCCCAGCTGTTTTTATTTTTATTTATTTATTTATTTATTTATTTATTTATTTATTTATTTGGTAAGGATGAGGCCTCATTATGTTGCCTAAGCTGTTCTCAAACTCCTGGACTCAAGCTATCCTCACTCCTTGACCTCCCAAAGTGTAGGATTACAGGTATGAGTACGCCTGGTCTATTTTTGGATTTCTTACAATGCCTAACACACACTGGACATCCAATCAATATTGAAGAAGGATGAAGAGGAGGTGTTTGGGGGCATTTAGCAAATGCTGAGGAACTGACGACGCTACCAGAAATTCTAAAATTCTGAGTGTGGCCATTCGTGAGTGTCAAGGAGCAGGGCACAAACACGACTTCACAAGACCCAATGCCCGGCCCCATCCCGACGAACGCTACTATGGGTCTAGTCCTCAGCCTTCTCGTGGATCCACTGTTAGAACTCCTCCTCTTTCACTCAGTTTTCTCCTTGGGACTCACATGGGCAAATATCCACTCCCCCCACATTCCCTCTTCACCTGGAGACGAGTTTACTGGCAGTAGGACGAGAAACAGGAAAGAAGAGGAGCAGGCTAAGATCTTCAATGGTCTCTCTGCAATTCACCAGGTCCATTGTGGCTGCACAGGGCTCTTAGCCTCCCTCTTACTCTCAGAGTTGGGATGGGACAGGACAGTGAGGCCGGAAGCAGAGTCCCATCACATTCTTCTGCAGGTATTCTCCCTCTGTGGGAGGCCTGGGTCTGCCTAACTCAGGATATTGCCTGGTGATCGCCCTCCAGGCTCTGCTCAACACTCTGAAAAAGGTTGTCTGAGGTTATTGTTTATGGTGGCATTGAGTAGTCACAGACAGAGCATGGGGACCATCCAAGGCAGGCCAGCCTCCATGGGAAGCTGAGGTGTCAGGGCCTCACTGAATATGAATCAACAGGGAGTTGGGTGAGCTTGGGTTTGGTGTTTTTGTTTTTACAATAAGCCTGGGGCCTGCCATGAGAGAACAAGGAAAGTAAGTTGACTCTTGAAAAGACTTTTGAAAGATACCCTGTCATCCTCCCAGGAGTTGGTAGGGAAGCCCTGCATCTTGCCCGGCGTTCATGCCATGACCTCCTCACCAGCCTCCACAGCTCAATCCACTCATAGCAGCCAGGCGGATCTTTCTAAACCACTCTTATCAGTGGCAGGTGGTCTTGCCTGGTAAACTTCAAACTCCTTGCCTTTCTCTGGGAGATTCCTGATAATCCATTCCAGCAAGTTTCCCCATCCCTATTTCTCACTGACTGCCACATGGTCGCTAAATTATTTCAGTTCTCTGAAGTTCAATGCATCAGTTGGCCAGTCTCTCTCTAAAATCTCCAACATTGCATATGCTTTCATTTCTACTTGAATTGACTCCCCTTCAAGTCATTCTTTTTTTTTTTTTAGGTAGGGTCTCACTCTATAATCAGGCTGGAACATGGTGACATGATCATAGCACACTATAGTCTTGGACTCCTGGGCTCAAGCAATCCTTCTGCCTCAGCCTCCCGAGTAGCTGGGGCTATAGGTGTGCCCATTGTGCCTGGCTAATTTAAATATATTGTCTTTTTTTTGTAGAGATGAGGTCTATTATGCCTAGGCTTGTCTAAAACTTCTGGCCTCAAGTGATCCTCCTGCCTTGGCTTCCCGAAGTGCTGGGATTACAGACATGAGCCACCATGCTCGATCATCTTCCTTTAATTCTTAACATCACCAAAGAGATATATCAAAGCATTAACCACACTTTCATAATTTTCTGGCTTCTTTCATGTCTTCCTTACCAGAAGGAAGTTTCTGGAGGATGGGGATCATGTCTGTGTGATTCATCACTGTCTCCCCAGAACCTATTCTGTGACCATGAACCTGACACATAGTAGGCCCCCAATGAATATCTGTTTAATATCGTGAATATGTCTGCAGTATTAAGAACAAGACTCGATGTGTTAGAGAAAATCTACCTCTCTGAGTGACGGATTACAGACTTGTACATGGTTTACATTATTACAAGTCATCAGAAGGTTGATCCTTGGTAAACTTAATCCTGGATAACATGCTTTGGTGTACAAGCACAGAGCACAAAGGTAGCTCAAGCCCAACCGCACAAATCTCATGGTTTGCTTTAGCATCAGGAGGGCAAACAGAAGCCCAACTGGTGAATCTGCACCAAACTGCACATGTGAACTGACACCCCAGACCCCTCCTGAGTCTGCTGCAGAAATCGGGGGGTCTTGGGGGGCTTGCAGCAGGTGCTAAGTGGGCAAGATTGTACAGGCCAGAAAAGACTCTTTCAGTATGTCAGCTACAAGAGTCATTATCCGATAATTGCCTTCCGTGGGCTGACTTCTCCACCACGTATAGGCCTCCTCGGCAATTCATGTTGGCCTCAGAAAGCCTTGAATATTCTTTTATGTCCAGTTACATCTCATCAGAGCGTCGGCTGGGTGCAGTATCCGTCTTCCCCGTCAATGAGCCCAGAGAGCTGTTGGCACGGGATGCGATCTTGCCCTTGTGTCTTTAACAATCTGATTAACCGCAGCTGCCATCAGTGCCAAGTGATTAGCATTTAAACACTCCTCTCCCTTCCCGCCCCCAACCCCACCTCCCCTGCCCAGTCCCACTCCATTCATATCTCATGGTGTGACTTTGTGGTTTCTCGCAGGTAGCCAGTGAGGGCACGAGGAATGCGGTGTGATTTATTTGTGTACACAAAAATCAGTGAGTCATTGAGGGAGGGAGACAGACACACCAGACAGCTCAAGAGGAAATCTATCTAGATTCAATTACCTATATACTCATGTAGACAAATATAATACTTGGGAATGAAGCCAGACAGTTTGCCAGTAAGTTTAAAAGACATTATGTGTGAGTTAACAGTTCCTCTTCACCTGTTTGCTCAAATTCACAGACAAAAAATGAGTGAATGGGCCTTCTGGGATGCTTCTGAGGATGTGCTCAGAGGTAGAAAAGATATGGGAAATCAGGAGGCCTGGGTTCGAGTACTGGTTTTGCCACCAAGTTGTTATATGACCTTGAGCACATTCCTTCTCTCAAAGCCTGTTTCCTGCTTTGTAAATTATGAACAGTAATCTTTGCCCAGTCAACCTTAAATAAACAAAAATTATGGCAAGGGGAGTTATGTGTAAGGCTAAGTTTTAAGATGTTGCAAGCAGTTTTACAAATTCAAGACTTCATTTATCTTTTTTTAATTTTTTTTGAGTCAGCATCTCACTCTGTTTTCCAGGCTGGAATGCATGCTCATGACCACCCAATGTCAACCTGCTAGGCTCAGGAGATCCTTTGCTTCAGCCATCCAAGTAGCTGGAACTACAGGCGTGCACTACCACGCCGGCTAATTTATATATATATATTGTAGAGACAAGGTGTCACCAAGTTGCCTGGGTTGGTCTCGAACCCCTGGGAGTTGCCTGGGCTGGTCTCAAACCTCTGGCAATCCTCTTGCCTTGGTCTCCCAAAGTGCTGGGATTACAGGTTTGAGCCACCGTGCCCTGCCATTTGTCTTATTTAAGAGATGAGAGCTGTCCTCTCTTCAGACACAACACAGACAACTGTGGTTTTATTTGCTGGGGACATGCAGAACATTCTTTTTTTTTTTTTTTTTTTTGAGTTGGAGTCTCACTCGGTCGCCCAGACTGGAGTGCAGTGGACGCTCCCGGCCACCGCAGCCTCGACCTGCTGGGCTCCGGTGATCCTTCCGGCTCAGCCCTCCGAGTAGCCGGAATTACAGGCGTGCGCTACCATGCCCGGCTGATTTTTTTTTTTTTTATTTATTGGAGAGATGAGGTCTCGCTGCCCAGGCGGGTCTCGAACCCACGGGCTCAGGCAATCCACTCACCTCAGCCTCCCAAAGGCGCGGGATTACAGGCTGAGCCACCGAGCCCGGCTCAGAACATTCTTAAGAAGTAGCTATTGCTATCTTCATTTTAATGGTGAGGAAACAGGTTTAGAGAGAGGTGCTACAGTTGGTAAGTGGCAAAACCAGGATGCGGAGCAGAGCTGGCTGAACCCCAAACCTGCGCCCCAGTGAAGTGAAGGAACAGGCTGTATTTGTTGTCTCTTCTGCTGCTAGCCTCCAAGTCCTGGCCCGGCTGCTTGCAGGATGAGCACCGCCCACTACAAGCAAATCAGCACAGAATCTGCTCCAGCTAAAAGGTCTGCAGTGACCCTTCAGAGTAGGAGCCCTGAGGACACTGGTGGCCCCGAAGATAGCAAAGAGTCAGGTGCTTCAACTGAGGACTGGACGCAGAAAAGAGGAGAATAACTTCTACCAAGGCAGAACCAAAAGGTATCTCCGAGGTACTGGCCTAGCACCCTTAGTTTACAGAAAGGCAAACTGAGACCTGTGGTGTGAAGGAAAAAACTCTGGGTTAGGACAGTCATTAATTCACCCTGTGGCCTTTGGTAAACGCTTTCTTATTTCTGGGCCGCCACTTGCTCTTATATAATGAAATCATTTCTTCAAATAAAACCTTAAGAGGAATAACAATACAAATATTCCTTGACTTATGAAGGAGTTACATCCTGATAAACCCATGATAAGTTGAAAATGCATTTAATACACCTAACCTACCAAACATTATAGCTTAACCAAACTTACCTTAAACATACTCAGGACACATTAGCTTACAGTTGGGCAAAATCATCTAACACAGAGCCTATTTTATAATAAAGTTCTTGTAAAAATTTTTGAATCAAGGCTGGGTACAGTGGTTCAGGCCTATAATCCCAGAGCTTTGGGAGGCCACAGCAGGAGGATTGCTCAAAGCCAGAACTAGTCTGGGTAACACAGTGAAGTCTTGTCTCTACAAAAAAACTTTAAAAATTAGCTGGGTGTAGTGGTGCATGCCTGTAGTCCTAGCTTGGGAGGCTGAAGCAGGAGGATCATTTGAGCCCAGGAGTTCAAGGTTACAGTGAACTATGGTCATGCCACTGCACTCCAACTTGGGCAAAAGAGTGAGATTCTGTCTCTTAAAAAAAAATTGAGGCAGGCTTGATGGCCCAGCCTGTAATCCTGTGCCTTTGGGAGGCTGAGGTGAGTGGAATGCCTGAGCCCGCAGGTTCGAGACCCGCCTGAGCAACTTGGCGAGACCTCATCTCTACTATAAATCAAAAAATTAGCCGGGCGTGGTAGCACGCACCTATAGTTCCAGCTACTTCGAAGGCTGAGGCGGAAGGATCGCTGGAGCCCAGCAGGTCGAGGCTGTGATGGCAGGGAGCAGACACTGCACTCCAGTCTGGGCGACAGACTGAGACTCCAACTCAAAAAAAAAAAAAAAAATTGAACAAAAATTCAAAATTTAAAGTGTGAGTATGTATTGCTTTTGCACTGTTGTAAAGTCAAAAAATTGAAAGTCAAACTAACAATTATACATGATGGTTCCTAAGTTGAGAACCATCATATATACTTGTTTAGTAAAGGATTAACTCAGCAAGTCTGTTGTCTATAGCCTGCACAGTCTGAAGAAAGGTTTGGCCCTTGACCTTGGCTCCAGGGAGGTAACCTCTAAGTTCTTGGAATATCCAAGGTAAACAAAGAGTGCCTTTGTTTACCTAGGAATCTCTGGCAATACCAGATACCCTATGCTAACATGATTTATGGGGACCTTGGGTTTGGTATCAATTTGACCTTCTGAGGATCTGGAGACCAAGGTCAGTTCCCTGGGTGGTCAGTCATGTCTATGTGACCAACCTCCTATAAAAACCCTGGACAACAAGGGTTAGGTGAGTTTCCCTGGTTGGTCATGCTCTGTGGGTGTTGACACACCATTGTTGCTGGGGGAAAGAAGTGCTGTCCATAGGACTACACGGGAGAGGACAACTGGAAGCTTGTACTTGGTCTCTCCTGGACTCCCACGTGCCTTTTTCCTTTGGTGATTCTAGTCTTTGTCCTTTCCCTGTAATAAACCATTATCCTGTGCATGATGGCTTTTCTGAATTCTGAGTTCTTCTAGCAAATTATTGAAACTGAGATGGCTTTGGGGACTACTGAATGCCGATAATCAGTAAAAATGGAAGCACATGGATTGAATCATAATGAGGGTAGGAGTTTGCGAACGTCTCTCTAAGTTTTCCCCTTTACTTGAGTTATCTTTGATGATGGGGATGATGAAGACTAATGGTGGTAAGTACTTACTACATGCCAGGTCCTACACCCACGTTCCTGTGTCCACAGTCCCATATCCATGTTCCCACATCCATGGTTATACAACCACGGTCCCATAGCCATGTTCCTACATCCACAGTTCCACATCTACATGTCTATGTCCATGGTCCCACAACTATGTTTCTATATCCACAATCCCACTTCAATGGACGTAGGAACATAGATGTGGGACTGTGGCTGTAGGATGTATAATTCCTATATCCACGGTCCCATATCCATGTTCCTACATCCACGGTCCCATATCTACGTTCCTATGTCCATGGTCCCATATCTATGTTCCTACATCTACAGTCCCATATCCTATGTCCATGGTCCTATATCCATTGTCTCATATCCATGTTCTTATATCCATGGTCCTATATCTGTGGTCCTATATCAATGGTCTTATGTCCATGGTCCAATATATATGGATCATTACTGGGAGGTAAATAATATTATTAGCCCCATTTTACAGATGAGGAACCTGAGGCAAAGAGTTTAATCCTGTACCCAAAACAACACAGCTAGTAGATGGTGGGGTTGGGATTTGAACATAATTTGAAAAACACTGAGCAGAACACTCTCTACAAGCCCTTCCATTTCTGATGTCTAATGGACAAGTGATCTTAAGGTGTTGGGAGCTGGCCGTGGAGGCCTGCCTGAGCGTTAGGGATCCAGGCAGGCTGCGGACCCTGAGACCGCTAGGACGAGTTCAGGAGCTGAAGGCCCATTCTCTCCTCCCTTCCTTGTTGTTTGGCATGACCACTAGTAGGAACTTTGATGATCTAAGCATGAAGTTCTGAGAATATGACAGGCATGGCTTACTTTAGGAGTCCATTGTTCCCGTTTCTCACAGACTGCAGTTTCAGTTTTAAACTTAACATAATTCAAACTCAGGTCACATTTGGGAGCCTTTAATACAGTACAAGCTTCCTCTAAGATTTAATAGTATATTTGTAGAATTAGTATATGCATACAAAGTGCTGTTACAACCTTAATAATATAGATAAATATCTAGAGCTACTAGAAACAGCCCAGCACAAACTTTGGGCTGGGCCACATTCCCAAAGGCCCAGCACGAGCTTTGGGCTGGGCCACATTCCTAAAGGCCCAGCGCGTGCTTTGGACTAGGCTGCTTTCCTTTTAACCGGGTTTTAGCTATAGTTAGTATAGGGTTTTTTCTACTTATTATAGAAATTGAATTTATTTTATTCATAGAAAGTATTGTAGAATAGGTTATGCTACGTCAGTGAATTATGTCAGTTCAAGCATGATCAAACATGATATTTTGAGGTTTAATAAGAATACAGCTAACTTTAGAAATTACATTGTTTCCACTTTCTACATTTGCGGTTTTGGCTTTAATACAATTTATAGTTTATACTTGGGTTTTATTTTTTAGCTTTATTGCTGATGATCAGGATTAGGATTTAGAAACTTTTATAAAAGTTAAAATAGATTTATAGGATTTCAGAACAGCCATTTTGTTAAGAGATTGTAATCAATTGTTCCCAGAAATGGCCCAGGGTGATCTTTTGACTGGGCCATATACCTTAGGAATTGGTTTGGGCTATAATTAAGAGTTTCTATAGTGTAGATAGAATTAGCGTAAGGTAGAGAGGAATTGGGATTTAGGTTGGATATTAGGTGTTGTGTATGCATAGGTTTTAAAAGTTATGAGCCGGGCTCGGTGGCTCAGCCTGTAATCCCGCGCCTTTGGGAGGCTGAGGTGAGTGGATTGCCTGAGCCCGCGGGTTCGAGACCCGCCTGGGCAGCGAGACCTCATCTCTACAATAAATCAAAAAATCAGCCGGGCGTGGTAGCGCATGCCTGTAATTCCGGCGACTTGGAAGGCTGAGGCGGAAGGATTGCCGGAGCCCAGCAGGTCGAGGTTGTGGTGGCCGGAAGCGGCCACTGCACTCCAGTCTGGGTGACAGAGTGAGACTCCAACTCAAAAAAATAAAAAATAAAAAAAAATAAGTTATTGATTATTAGAATATTATGATATTAGAATTGTTGTATTGCTTTTAAGAAATATTAACCAAGCATGAGGAACAGTGAGATAGTTTTGGGATCCTCATTCATCATACTCCAGGAAACACCTGGCGGATGGGGGGGCGCCCCTCATCCACCTGTCTCTAAGCTCATGTAAATGTCTTGTGATTTAATTGGGATTGCCTTTCCTCTTATTCCAGGAAACACCTGGTGGGTGAGGGATGCCCTCATTAATTGGCTTTGTATTCATGTAAAAGTTTTGTGATTGTTCTTCTCATGCCTGAGGAAACACCTGGTGGGTAGGGGGCACCCCTCCTGCACTAGGTTTTGTGTTCACGTGAAAGACTTGTGAGACTGCCTGTGTAAAATCTGGGGATAAATACCTGCTGTAAGTTTCAATAAACGGCTTCTGCTCAATTCACTGAACAGTTGTCCATTTTCTTTCTCTTTATATCTATCCCTCCATCTTTCTTTCTTTTAATATCTATCTCTATAGAAACGCCGACGCCATCACACCTTCCGAGGGACCTCCTAAATCTCTTTTTGGGGGCTGGCCCCCCAAATTAAGGTA
This sequence comes from Cephalopachus bancanus, assembly GCA_027257055.1. Lineage (NCBI taxonomy): Eukaryota > Metazoa > Chordata > Mammalia > Primates > Tarsiidae > Cephalopachus > Cephalopachus bancanus. The sequence continues at coordinate 585,034 of JAPVLO010000261.1, read as the reverse complement.
TACTTCATCTTTGGGGAGGATGGTTGAGGATTCTGGAGCTTAGAAAAATAATTTCTGCTTATTTCCACTTCTCCCTTGCTTTCTCAGGTGAGTTTTTCCCTGCCAGGTATACACCTGCAAACTTCTAGGTCAATTTCAGGAAGGACTAGGTTCTCAAATAGGAGAAGAAAATGTCCTGTGTCTATTCCATCCCATCCCATCTGACCCCAGCCCAGCCCAATCATCCCGTAATCATGCATTCAGTACAGCTTTGTGCCTGGGGGACACAGGGACACATCATGACACATCATCTCCCTCCACCTCCAGAGTCAATGTTCTTGCTGGGCAGCAGAGCCCCAGTGCATGCTGGGGAGTGGGCTGGCAGCATCTAATGCCAAGCCCCAGGTTCCTCCATTCTCTGACTCACGGGCCTTGATGTCTGCCTCTTGGAGTCCAGCCAGCCTCTGTCCAGACTAACGAGCTCTTGCAGCCAACAAGAACAATGCCTCGGATGTGTGTGGGCCTAAGGCCACGGCAGTGCACAGAGCCTCCCTTCACTCTCAGTCCTGCCCAGAGGGCAGGTGCTGGGTGCGGGACTTGGGGGAGCACTGGAGGGGGCAGATTGGATGGTCCTCAGAGTGGCTATTGTCAGCCCCCCACCCGGCAGGGGTACACAGAGTGCCTCAGTGCTGTGGCGTCCACCTGGCCCCCTTCACAGGCGCTGCGCCTGCACACGGTGGCGCTGGGCCATCTCCCTGGGGTGGGGGAAGGATGCCCTTTTATTCACTCAGCAGCAACTCTGCCAAGGTTGGCTCAGCATGCGTGGGGCTTGTGACACAGAGGAGAGAGGGAGAGGCAGAGAACTGGAGAAGGAAAGGTGCCAATCTGCCTTTCCCATGAACAATGACTGCAGCTTCATTTACAACATTACTTGCAAAGTTTTAATCATAGCAGTCATGGCTACCGCTTTTTCAACCCTAAGATGTGCTAAGTGTCTTACAGGCACTATCTCATTGAACCCTCAAACCTGTTCCGTGAGGCCAGGCTCAGTGGCTCAGCCTGTAATCCCAGCACTTTGGGAGGCCAAGGCAAGTGGATTGCTAGAGCCCGTGGGTTCAAGACCAGCCTGGGCAATTTGGTGAGACCTTGTCTCTACAATAAATAAAAAATTAGCTGGGGATGGTATTGCGTGCCTGTAGTGTGGTTACTTGGAAGGCCGAGGTGGAAGGACCGTCAGAGCCCAGCAGGTCAACACTGGTATGGCCATGAGTGTGCCACTGCACTACAGCCTGGAAGACAGAGTGAGACTCCAACTCAAAAAAACCCCAAACAAACAAAATAAAACTAAACAAGCAAACAAAAAAAAAGTGCTCTGTGATGTGGGATTGCTACTTGCTCCACTTTGCAGATGGGGAATCTGAGGCTCTGAGAAGGGAATTTGCTCACCCATGAATACGCAGGGAGAGGCTGGCGGGCCTGGGATTCAAATCCAGGTCTGTCTGATATAAGAACTACTAACACTACCCATTTTGAGTGTTGTTGAAAGCATTCTAAGTACATTACTTAATTTTTACAATGAAAATGCATTCATTTGCTCATTAATTCATTCATCCATACCCTCATGTAGTCCTTCAACAAACACTCACTGAAACCAAGTGGCTGCCAGGCACTTTGCTAAGGAATGTGGAAGGAAGGATAAGATATGTCAGAAACAGTTTTGTTTTGGAGGACTTGGGGGTGGTGAAGTTAGGTGTGCTAACTCCTGAGTCACTGCTTTTCCCTCCACAAGGCACCCACATCTGTCTGAGGCTGTGGAACCAGGAGCAAGGGGCACCCCTAAAGTCTGTCCTTCCCCTGTGCCTGCCAGTCTGAGTTTTCCACTGGGAGTAAATAAGCAGAGGCAGCCTGCCTCCCACACAAGGACATGTGGTAAAAATTCAGGTCTCCTGTGTCCCAAACACAAACCTGGTGTTTGGGTGTCCAACAATCAAAGCAAGAAATGTCCTGTAGAGCCCAGAGTCTTTCAGTCTCCAACATATCTTTTAATGTTTTTCATAAACTTTTAATGAAGGTAACATATACATGGAAAAGTCCACCTTATTATAAGAGAAACTTGAGGAGCTTCCTAAAGCTGGTTATGTTGGAATAACTAATGACCAGTCAAGAAGCAAAACATTGCTAGCACATGCTGAACTTTCTGCCCCACTCCCCTCAAAGGTAACTGCTCACTGTTTTGCCCTCTATCTCTGAGGACTGGTTTTGACTACTCAGGTACTATTCAGAATTCATGCAACATGTTCTCTTTTATATCTGGCTTCTTTCACTCAACATCACATTTTTGAGATTTATCTATGTTCTTGGGTACAGTGATCATTTACTACTTGGTTACAGCTGTGTAGTATTCCATTTTATAAAATCAGCATAGTTTGTTCATTTTATGACGACACCACTGTGTATCCATTCTCCTGTTGATGGGCATTTGAGTTGCTTCGTAGTTACTAGTGTGAATAGTGTGACTGTAAGCATTCTGTTACATGTCTTTGGTGTACATGTAAACCCATTTCTGGTAGGCATATTCCCAACAGAATGCTGGTCACAGAATATGGCACTTTTGTATTTATTAATAGTAGATACTGCCAAAGATTTAGTGCAAATCTGATTTTGATGAAAAAATCTTTCCAGCTACTTTCCTGTGATGCAGACCCACAGAATGTTGGGTCTATAATGTTGTTTCTATAAATACTACTCATAATTACTATTTTTATTGATGTTCTGTCATTCCTATCCTTCAAGGACTTGGGGATGAAGGTATGCGCTAAGCACCAAATGAATGGTTTGGATAAAAACCCAAACCAATGAACATCCGAAGAGGCCAATCAGACATTATTCCAATACAAATTTTCATTTTACAAGGGTGGATGGCCATGCTTCATTCTTATTTTGGTTCATCAGTGGACACCTCATTACATCCCTGAGTGGGAATCGCTTCTCACAACTCCCTCTTTAACAAAGCATGAAATGAATCCAGGAGGCTGGACTCACTGGTAATGAGGTTTCAGGATGGCTGTCCACATACGGGGGATGGAAAGATGGGTCGGGGTGGGGACAGGGAGTCCAGGCAGAGGGGACCGACGAGTGTCCCAGGAGACACCAGGAAGGGCTTTTCTATGGGGGCCCCCGCTCTCTCCAGCCTGACCTCCTTTTGATGAAGAAGATAAAGGAGTGTAAAGATGAAATCAGGCAACTCTGCAATGGTCCAGAATTTGAATCTCTAGGTCTGAATTCACATCCTCTCTGCAGGGTACTGAAGTCATCACCATTCCTATTTTCCAAAATTTCCTCTTACCATTTTGTCACAAATGACTTTGCTTGTGCTGTTTCTTCTACCAGGAGTAGTGCTTCTCTCTCTCTCTCTCTAACACACACACACACACACACACACACACACACACACACACACACACACACATACACACACACAGGCACACACCACAGCCATCACTACCAATGTCTGTTTCTCAACTGTATCTCTGATAATTATGCTACTGCAATTTAAGCCTCTTGTTTTTGCTTATTTATTTTATTTTTTTTAGAGAGTGATGCAAGAGAATTCTTATTTTAGAGTTGAGGAAATTGAGGCCCAGAGAGGGAAAGTGACTTGTCCAGTGTTACCCAGGAAGTAATAAAGATGCCAACAACAATGATAACATCTCAATAATAATAACTGAGGCCTTCTTATATGCCATAAACTGGGCTAAACAGTCCACCATGAATAATCATATTCAATATTTCTGTGCCAGGGTCGTATTTCGGGGTCAATTTTATAGATCTGAAAACCGAGGCTTGGTTATCACCATAAAGCTTCTGAAAGCAGGCTTAGCATCATCACCGGGACTGTCCAACTCTGGGGCAAGTAACCTTAATTACTTCTTGTATCTTTGGTCCTCAGACTCTTCAGTGCTTTCTGACACTTTTTCTCATCCCCTTTTGGGATGGCTTCTCTTCCTTCTTTTTCTAGTCCTTTTTTTTTTTTGTGCACTAGGCTTGTAACACGAGCATGACATCTCATTGGCCATAGCTGAAATGACACTGGTGGCCGAGATAATGCAATATTGATCTTCCCGTGGTAGACTCTATTCCTTGCAGCCAAGTGGAAGGGAGATTAATGCAGGGCCCTGGCAGATAGCAAACAACATCTGTAAGGCAGCTTCTGTGACAGGCAGGATAACATGCTTTATTAGCCTCATGACAAGACAATGTTTTACCATAATTTTTGATCAGTGACTGGGCGATGTTAGCATCAAAATATGTTTGGAAGGCAGTCATGCTGCTGTAAGTAGCAAATGAAAAATAAAGTCAAGGCTGGGACTGGTAGGGTGGAGATTGGGGTTAACCTCAGATTTCTGAAGGGACACAGAAAATGCAATGAATGCTCAGACCCCCCAAAAATGAAGTCAGGGTTCCAATGCCGACACAGGAATAGTGTTGGCAACACTCCCTCCTCCCTGTGTTCCAGGTCTATGCATCTGCTGAAGTTCCTGACTCTTTGCTGGTCATCCATGGGTCCTGCTGGTGCAGGCTCTGAGGACCTTCCCCCGACCAGTGTTCCTCAAAAGACCTTTGGCAGCAGAACCTCTTAAAATTCAGATTCCTAGGCTTCATTCAGAACTACTGAAGTAGAACTTTAGGGGGTGGAACCAAGGAGTCTGCATTTTTACCAAGTGTTCTAGGTGAGTCATAGGCCCAAAATGACATTTGAAAACTACTACCTTTGGGAGTTCTGGTCATGGAGAAAATGACATCCCTTAGTACACCAGCCCCCTATGTCATTGCACAAGGGCAACTGCGTTGGACAGTGTCACAGTGAATCCTGAAGTATTTTTTTCATGTACAGCACAGTCACATCCACTGACACGTTTGATCCTAGAGGGAAAATTTAGTGAAGAGACCTTATCCTTCTCATCCTATAGATAAGGAAACTGAGGCTCGAAGAGATGAAAGGATCATGCCAAGTCAGTAAACAAACCAGCCAACATTTATTCCTAAATCCTCCTTCAAACACATCTTCCTTTCTAGAATTATCCCTACGCTAATGGCTCTCAACTGGGGGTGACATTTGGCAGTGCCTCGAGACAGTTTTCAACTGGGGCGAGAGTACCCCTGGCATTTCATGGGCAGAGGCCAAGGATGCTGCTCAAGACCTTACAATACACAGGACAGGCACCATCTCACAACCAAGACCTGACCAGCCCAAATGGCAGCAGTGCTGTGGTGAAGAAACCCTGGCCGATATGAACTCTGTGCCATTCCATCCTATTTTATTCTAAGTTCATTGGGATGCTTTGGAGAGTTTTTCGCACAAGGGGGTCATATGATTGGATTCAGGTGCTGGACCCCCTTGGCTCCTGAGAGGATGTACTGAACTGAAGAGAGAGTCAAACTGGGAGACCCTAGGAAGTCAATTTGTTGTTTTTATTTTGTTTTTTATACCAGCAAAGTCTTTCTTTGTTGCCCAGGCTGGTCTCGAACTCCTGGGCTCAAGGGATTCTCCCATCTCAGCCTCCTAAGTGTTGGGATTACAGGGGTGAACCACTGTGTCCAGACAGGAAGCTAACTGAATACTTGCATGACCTTGGCCATGCTGCCCTTCCTTGCCGAGCCTCAGTTTCCTCTTTAGTAAAACCAGAAAGGAGGGGTAGGCTAAGTGAGACTGTTCTTATCACTTTAAAAGTGTTCTATGATCTAATTCGATCTAATTTTGTGTTCATACTGGGTGACCTCCTTTGGAAGACGAGACAAGATCGGAGAGGCTGGCCCTTGTGGAAGACAAAGTCATTGTGCATTTTGGTCAATCCATATTCCCGTCTCATCAGCCAGATTTGTTCCACGTTATAAAGGAACTCCCGAGGCAGAGAATGCTTTGGAAGGAAATTGGATTGAAATTTAATTGATGGCCTGGGCGATTTGCCACAGTCATTAAATTGCCCTGAAAAGCCAGCCCATTGTTCTATACAGAAGCAACATGGTTTTGTTTGGATAAATGCCACGTGTGTGGATTCAGTTTCTTCCCCACTACACCCACTGTGAGTAGAAGCCTCTCTTTGATGCCAACGGGCCAGATGCAGTCGACCCCCTGCTGGCCTTTGGCACGTTCTGGCCAGAGGGTCTTGAATTCAACAAACCCTCCGGCTCTAACTCCTGCCTCTTCTTTCCAGTTTCCTTCCCTGCTGCCCTGGTGAACCTCTCATCTGACCTTCAGTCCTTAAATCTCCTCCATGGATCTCCATCATCTATGCCAGTCATTCCAAACTCACTATTCTGTGGACTATTGAGAAATATGCCACAAAAGTAAGTTTGAAGATGCTTTTTCCTCCTCTTGGACAACTGAAATGCCTGCCTTCCTGGTAAAGGCTCTGATAAGTTCTGCAACAAAAGGAAAATGTGTTCAACTTGGTTGGAGCCATGTTTTCCAAATAATTTGCACATGAATTCCCCTCTCGCTCTTCCCTCTATCTGCATCTCACTTATTTTATACCTTGCAAAATAGCATTTCACAGAATTCCAGTTTGGGAAGTATTGACCTATAAATGGAAATATAAAATCTTTAGTCTGGCATTCAAAGCTCTCCATGGAAAGATCCTTGGTTATATCACCGGCCTCATGTCCTACCTTCCAGTATTCACTTTACAGCTACAGCAAATCCCTAGATATTTTCCGAAACTTATATTTTAGAAGGGCAGACAGGGAAGTCTGGTGGTTACAGTCAAGCCTGGGGTGCCAGAATGACTATAGCCACTGAATCACATTACTGTCACTTCCTGGTAGTGTGAGCTTAGAGTCAGGCTCCACGGCCTCAGTCTTCCTGCCTGCGAAATGGTTATGAGAGCACCATCTTGCAAGGTAGTCATGAGAAATAAACAAGTAACACACATAAAGAGGCTAGCACATAGTAAACACTCAATAAATGTTGGCTTTTGATTTCATTACATTATTATGACTAATTCCTCTGCTATCAATATCCACTTTCTCACTGGCCATCTGGTGAACGTCTACTCATCTCAGCTGTGACATCATCTCTAGAGTCTTCTTCACATCACTTTGGAAGAGTTAGACACTCCTTCTCCCATGCTCCAGCAGCACCATTCACTCATTCATTCATTCACACATTCATAGCTTTATTCATTTAATGTTGATCGAGCCCCTACTCTGTGCCTGTCATTCTGTAGGCACTGGGGACACTGGAAACAGGATTGACCTGGTCTCTGACCTAGAAGGAGAGCCAGTCTTCAATAAAGAATGATACAGATAGGATGAGAGATTTGGGAACACTCACTGGGGCCCTGGTTTCTGCCGTTACTCCTAGTATGTCGCCTTTTTTTCATACAACACAAATGCTTTTATTTTATTTTTCTGAATCAGGGTCTCACTATGTCACCCAGGCTGGAGTGCAGGGACATGGTCATGGCTCAGAACATCCTGCACCTCTTGGGCTCAGGTGATCCTTCTGCCTCAGCCTCCTGAGTAGCTGGGACTACAGGTGTGTACTATCACACCAGGCTCATTTTATTTATTTTTTTGTAGAGATGAGGTCTTGCTATGTTGCTCAGGTTGGTCTTGAACTCCTAGGCTCAAGCAATCCCCCTGCCTTAGCCTCCCAAACCTCTGGGATTACTGACATGAGCCACCATGCCCTACCTACGAATGCTTTATCTGGCAGTCACAGAGCATCTCCTTGGGCCAAATGGACGACCCTGACATCTAGGACCCAGCATCAAGGTCAGCACAGCCTCCCAGCCTCTTGCTCCAACTCCAGCAGGGTGAGCATGTCACCCTTGAACTCGGGGCCTTTCACATTGCAGATAATGGAGTGGCTTGTGTGGCCCATAAGTTCCACATGCACCTGCGTCACTGTCTCTGTGAACCAGTCCTACCAACCACCTCCAGGACCCTGGCCAGCTTGGTAGGCTGCACACGGCTCATGTCCATGATGGCAGTGCAGTAGCATTCAGGCAAAGAACCTAGTATGTTGCATTTTAATGACTTATTTTCAGGCACATCTTCTCTCCAGACTGGGAGCTCCTCCAGGGAGCTGGAGTGAGCACCTGACCCATAGAAGATGCATCTGGAATGTTTACTAAATAGGGAGAGAGCCTGGGGGCAGCAGAGACTGGGGACAGCCCTTCTCTCCCTGGGCCCCTTGGCCAAACATACCAACCTGCTGCTGAGACATCAAAGGCAGCAGCCACAAACCCCAGTCTTCAAGGAGGAGAAGAGAGAATAAACTGGTTCATTCTATTTGAGGAACTCAGAGTTCCCAGCACCCTGAGTGCCTCTCAGAGTTCCATTTTTATTTCTTACAGAAAAATAATAAACCAGGTTAGCTCTAAAGGAGATGGATGAGACGCAGGCAGGCTAACGGGCCGTCTGCAGCTCTCTGAGGTGCTTCCTTGGTGGTTCCAGCGAGCGGGAGAGAGAAAAGACACGATTCTTCAAATAGCGCTTCTCTTTTTGGGGAATATGTAATCGTCTCAATTAAAACACAGACCAGAATATTTAATGGCACGGAAATTGATTTTGATGCTATTTAAATAATTTCCCCCTGGAGGAGACGGGTATTACTTGGCCTAATTTGGTGGAAGCATTCATTTCCTTCCCAGCTCAGAACTTGCATGCGGGCGGTTCTGTTTGCATGAGCAGATCTGAATTCCTATCAGGCTTAGAGGACTTTTCCAGGTTACTGGGAGAGGCCAGAGAGGAAGCTCAGGCAACTCAGGTCAACAAGAGAGGTGCACAGGGTGATTTACAGAAATTTATAGGCCAGGTGCAATGGCTCACACCTGTCATCCCAGCACTTTGGGAGGCTGAGGCAGAAGGATTGCTTGAGGCCAGGAGTTTGAGACCTGCCTGGACAATACAGTGAGACCCAGTCTCCACAAAACAAAACAAAACCGGGCATGGGGATGCATGCCTGTAGTCCTATTCAGGAGGCTGAGGGTGAAGGATCACCTGAGCCAAGAAGTTTGAGGCCGGGGTGAACTATGATCATGCATGGCACTGTACTCCAGCCTGCGTGACAGAGTGAGACCCTGACTCAAAAAAAAAAAAAAAAAAGAAAAGAAAACTTGCCAGAGCTGGAGGTGGGAGCCCTGCTACACTATCCATGGTGTCACAAGAGTGGGGCTAAGAGGAGGTGGGGTCAGTGACAGGTGGTCCTGCCTGCATGTTCCCTCCAACCCTAAAGTGCATCTAGTGCAACAGGCATGCACCATGGTCTGTAGGATATCTCTGCAAGTCTGGTTATGTCACCTCCAGCTCTGTGTTCCAAACCTCTTATTGCTTTTGAGATGGTGTCTAAACCCCTCACTATGGACAGCTCAGGTGATCTTTGGCCATCTCTCAGATCAAGGATTTTATCACAAAATGTGCTAGTAACACAAAGGATAAGCTCAGGATCATACCAATTTTAGATCCTTGGCAGACTCTGAGACTGCATTTGCCAGGCAAGCACTGCAAGGGAAGGGCTGTCTCTCAGGTGCTTTCCTCAGGAGAGGAGCTGAGGATGGGAGGGAGCCAGCCTGCTCTAGCTGATCACCAGACCCTTGCTCACCACCTGCAGCAGCTCCATGGAAAGTCCCAACTTCACACCCCAGTCACCGCCCCTTCCTTTTGAAAACGGAGAGTCTTTGGGTTTGAAGCAGGAGCAGGCTAATTGAAGCCCATTGCCCAAACCTGGCCTTCCTCCTGCTTCTGTAAATGAGGACGTATTGGCACACTGCCATGTGGTGTCCTTTATGTGCTGGTCATGGCTGCTTTCCTGCTGCAACTGCAGGGTGGAATGGTCTAAAATATTTACTATCTGACCCTTTAGAGAAAAGGTTTACCAGTCCTGAGTAGGATGAACATATGAAATGACTATTTTTGTAAGCAAAATGGGGGGGGGGGTCAAATGTTGATAATTTTATGGGCTTCAATCTAATGCCTCATCCTGGTATTAAATCCTGGAAGACATATAGCTTGTTTCATCCAACTTCTTCAATTGCATTTGTGTAGTAAACAGAACTGAAGCTCAGAGAGGTTAAGTGATTCGCCCAAGGTCACACAGCTGAAAAGTAGCATGATCAGGACTCAAGTTGAGGGCCAAGTTTGAGTTAACAGCTCTACTGCTATCTGTGCCTCCTGCCAGTGATCCCAGACAAAGCCTATGCTCTGTTATCAACCTCGGAGCCCTCACAGTTGCCAGATATTAATATCCTTCCCTGCAGTGTTTGCCCCAGGAAATGCAGCCTCAGAGGTTGCCAAGGATCTATAATAGAAATAATCATGAGTTTATCCTTTGTGTTACTAGCACTACACTGATGTGAGAGAAGGCCAAAGATCACCTTAGCTGTCCACGTTGAAGGGTTTAGACGCCATTTCAAAAGGAATAGTAGGTTTGGAACACAGGGCCGGAGATGTCATAATCAGATTTGCAAAGATCACGTGACTTTCTGGTTGGAGCTTGGAGAGGGGTTAAGGGGAAGATCAAAAAGACCAGTCCTGGTGAGCAAGAATGCAGAGAGACTAGCACTGGAGCCCAAAGGCAATTTAGGATAGATCTGTGTAGAGTTAAGAGGACTTGGGATTGAATTGGATGTGGGGAGGGGAGTGTACTGAGAGAGGAGAAGGATCAAGGATGATGCCCAGGCATCTGCCTGAGCAGCCAGGTGGAGAGTAGATGGGAAGTGCTGAGGAAGGACCATTCCTGGGGAAGATAAGATTTTTTCTATAGGTCACTGCAGAAAGGGGAAACTATGTCAAATGGTGATTGGTTACATGAGATAAGGCTTGTGCGGGGCTTATCATATAGTCTGTGCCTGTTACATGCATGGTTTAAGAAGATGAAAGTATATCAACCAAGGCAGGATGGATAGAACGTGGTTCTGGAGAGACATGGACTCAAATCCAGCGACTGCCAGTTATGCACTAAGTGACCTCAGATGCCTTATTGTACTTTTCTGAGTCTTGGCTTCTTACCAATGACATGGAGATGTGAATGGAGTAATTGACTTGTATTTCTCCATTAACCCTCACATGCACCCTAACAGGTGGGGGTACTCCAGCCAGCCTTGATTTACAGAAGACAAGGAAGTTCAGAGAGGTAAACACACTTGCCCCCCATTACACTGCTAAGTAGTGGAACTGGATCTGGAACTCAGGACTGTGGGTTCTGCAGTGATTATGGTATCCAGGTAATAACACCTGCCTGCTGGGTGATTGTGGGGATGAGTTCAATGGAAGGGTAAAGTGGTGTCTGGCATTTGGTAGACCATGGGCAGCATGGAAGTACGGTGTGATACCAAGAGTTCTTTCCACAGATGTCTAGGGGAGAACCAGAGCTGGGTGTCTGGGGAGACTTCCTGGAGGAGATGGCATTAATTCTGAAACCGAATAGTCATCAATCTAGCAGAGCAAGACTATGGAAAGAAGGGAAAATGGATGTGGCAGTTCAAAATATGAGCTTAGTCATTTTGTGAATTGAAAAGAAACCACTGTTCTCAGTCTTGTGCGTGAACCATGCCCTCTTCTTTGTGGTTTGCTTTGAGATTCTAGTAACCTCATGTTGGTCTTTCTTTAGGAACTCAACTTCCTTTTGATACATAATTTGGGCTTCACACCTTGGACTTTCAGCAGCTCTCCCCATCAACTTGTGTATATGTTGGTCCTCCTTGTCTCCACTGGCTAGTCTTTCTTACCTGGATTTCAGGTTCTCTGTTAAACCCCACCTCCATGGCTTTCTAGAGTGGTTCATTTCCCCATCACATGCTCTCTGAGTTCCCTGTGCAGGTAACATCTACATGCATCCTTCCCGCTAGGAAAGAAGCCCGAGAGTGAGAATGGCATCAGTGTTGACAAAACTAGTACCAGCAGCCATTATATGGGCACATGGAAGAGCCTAGATAAACAGTTGAATGAATGAATGAGCTTGTGTGTTGTATCCTGGTTCTTCACTACCTCTGGATTAATGTCTTTCCCTTCCCTCCCCTGGGGATCTCTGAAGGTTGACATGAAGAGATGTATGGTTGAGTCTCACATCTAAAACCACACATGTTCTTCTCCTCCCAAGAAGCATAGTGGAGTTAAAAATAATATACCCCTGGGTACCAGATTATTATTCCCAGGAGTTTTCTTTTGCCTGATGCAACTTACTTGCTATCCTGGAAAAGGCTTGACAAGGCTTTCAAGACCTTCCAAAGTTGGATCAAGCAAACTTTTCAACCTAATTTCCCTCCGATTCCCAATCATGTGTGCTCACTCTTCTTCACCCCTGAGACGCTCACTTGACTGAAGTCCACTAGTCCCCTCTGTTGCTTCTCCCTGACCCACCCTGTCTCCTCCTTAAAGCCACTGTCAATCACCCAAAGCCAATCCGACTTCTCTGAGATGCCCATACCCATTTTGTCTAAGCCATTCTTTTAATCATTTTATCTTCATATTATCTGTGTTTGCCCACCTTCCCAACTGTAATTTTAAAGGGAAAGACCTTGTCTTGGCTAACTTTATATTCTTACAACACCTATAACTTATAATTAGTAGGGACACACTGCTTGTCTCCTATGTGTAACAATCATGTCTCCAGTCACTCCCAGTTCAATGTCTGTCTTCTTGACTAGACTGTAAGTTTCATAAGGGAAGGTACCAAGATTCTTTTCTGTACTCCCTGCTTCCTGATTCCTTGCAGTTTGATAAGTGCTAAATAGATGTTTGTTGAATGCGTGCTCAAACTGATGCTTGTTCTTTTTGGATTGTATATACTTTATTTCTCCATTAGATCTACAATGAACTTAAGCATGAAAAATCAGGATATGGGGGGGGTGGTGTAATAATTTCCCCACTCAAATTCCCAGAGTGAAAATGATTTTATATTTGTTGAAAACAATCAAATGTTTATAAAATTAGATACCTACATTGTCACATTAAGTCACGGCTCAGATTTTTTCTTCAATAGCATATAAATCACAAATTTTTCATCAAAAAAGTAAGGGAAACTATGATCCCTGGGAGCAAGAGAGATGATCCCAGATTAGAAGGTGCCGCCAGCATCCTGGAGCACAACAGTATTTCAGCACCACAGACAACAACAACACACAGCTGACTACCTTTAAACACTCTGCTCTTCCTGCGTTAGATAGCGACCTAGAGATCATGCCCACAAGGGCTCCTACAGTTGTGTGAAGGCACCTCAGGGCATCCCTTCAAGTCCAGTCTCCTCTCTGCCCTCCTGGCCCTCTTATTCTACAATGCTCTCTCCTGCTGTCTTATTATTTGTATTCAGTATTTGCCTCTTCCCGATCCCTCTGGATCTGAGCTTTTGCTCTGTCTTGATAAGCTGAGTTAAGATGGAAAGCTGGTTAGAGCAGAGTAGTCTTCCTGCTGCAATTACTTGGGTTCCTCACCCAGATTGCCCTTCAAGGCAAACTCTATTTTGAAGTCATGACTATAGACATAGGATATTTGCCCCAATTCTTTCCAAGATTGTCAGTGATAGAGACAGATATCAACAATGAATGCCCTACCTTCCTGGACACCAGCCATTGCATCCTCACCTTCTCATCCCAGCCTTGCCCCAAAACTCTTTCATTCCTCTCATTTGGGGTGAAAAATAATTTCCCTCTCATTTCAGTTATTGGCTCAAGTCAGAAATCTGAAAATCTCCCATTTCTGCCCTCTCTTTATCCAATCAATCACAAAGTTTTGTTTATTCTTCTAACATCATCATTTCTGTTCTCCCCCACCCCCACCCCCACCCCCAGGCCATGCCCACTGGCCCAAGCAACGATCATTTCTTGTCTAGATGATTACATCAGCCTCCTCACTGGTTGTCCCGACTCCAGTCTCTCCCTCCAAAAGATCCTCCTTCCATGGCAATTTTTCTAAAATTCAGGTATGACCATATTACCTTCCTGCTTAAAATCCTTCAGACATGCGCCCCAGAATCAAACACTGTGTATAAGGCCCTTCAGATTGCACCCAGGCCCACATTGATAGCTTGAAATCCCCCACTCTCCTCCTTACCTTAGACCATTTATAATTCAAGTATTCAATTATATAGACTTACAAATGATTTTCTACATTGATCTAGCGTACAGTATAGTGGCTAGAAATATAGGTCCAACTGTCAGACTGCTTGGGTTTGGATCCAGTTCTGCAATTTGCTGGCTGTATAATGTCCTTGTACCCAAGTTTCTTCATTCAAACACAGAAAAAATATAGTAGTGCCTACCACAGAATGTTGTTGTAGTGTAAATGAGATAATTCACATAAAGGTCTTAACACGGTGCCATTTTCATTATCATCAAATGTGCACTTGCCTTCTTTTCTGCATCTGGCTAACTACTAACTCTCCTTCAAGTCTCAAGTCAAGCATCACCTCCTTCAGGAAGCTCTTTTAGATTCTTGAGCTGGGTGAATGACTCCCTGCTTGCTTCTCACATTGTCCTGTAACCACGCCACAGGATGTTACACTCAGGTGGCACCTGTTGAATGAGTAGATCTGTAAGAAACTTGCTCTTCTATGAGTCTGTGTGTACTTCAGAGGTAGAAGCTGTGCCTTGTCTTCTGGGTCACCCTCCGTAGCTCTCCACCCAGATCAGTGCAGAGTGGATGCTCACAAAAGCCTGTTTAGTTTGAATGAATTGGAAATGACAGACTCACTCCAGAAGTCCTCCCATGGCCATCTTGATGGAGGAAGAGGGCAGCTGGCTGGCAGGAACAGGCAGATAAAGTGGAGCTAGAGTTGGCATAAGTCATTTATTCTCCTTAAAGAACTAAAGCTAATCTTTCACGAGCAGTCTGGTCAGATTCTTGTTTCTAATACAGATGCTATCAGGATCTCAGATGTGATAAACTCCCCGGAGTTTCTGCAAGACTCTGAATGCTGCTGGAGTTAAATGCTTGTTCTCCTCTGAGTGCCGGTAACTCCCTCCAGATCAGTGAGCAGCAAATACCCAGCTGTGGGAAAAACCCGATTCACCTTGCAGGCTGAAGTAACCAAGATGGGACAGTCTCTGCAGCACCTGTGCCCTCTCCTGTGCACATCGCCTCAGTCCTCAGATCTCAGCACAAGTGCCACCTCCTTAGAGGAGGCTTCTACTAAGAAGGCCTTATAATGTTACTGATGTCCTTGTTTACTGTGAGCTCCCTGAGGGCAGGAATCGTCTGTCAAGACTGCCATCATATCCCTCTTGTCAACACAGTACCTGCATATAGTAAATCCTCAATAAATATTTATGGAACAAATTAATAGATAGGAATTAGGAGTGCCGTGAGACCCTAGGACATAATTTCCTTTCTCTAGCTTGTTCCCTCTCCTGTAAGATGAGGGAATTGAATAGGCTTTTGTAGGTTCCTTCTAGGTCCATCGTCTATGAACATTTACAGTGAAATCAGGAAGAAAGCATTTTGCACTGGGTGCTTCTTTTCTAAGACTGGCGGTGTGCTAAGTGCAGGCCCCTAGATCAGGATTCCTCAGCCTAGGCACTACTGTGGTTTGGGCTGGAAACTTCTTTGTGGCGGGGAGATGTCCTGTGCATTGCAGGACGTGTAACAGCTGTTTGGATCTCTACCCACTAGTTGCCAGCAGTAACCCCACCTTTCCCCAATGTGACAACCCAAAATGACTACAGACATTGCCCTTGGATGTCCCTTGGAGAGCAAAATTGCTCCCATTCCTGTTGAGAACCCCCAGCTAGACCATGGTGGCTCTTATAATAGTGCTGAGGAGTCTGTTCTTTGAATCTGGCTGAAAACTTCTCTGCTGCAACTCGAGCATACTTCCCCTTGAAGAAGTCTCAGCAGATGACAAACTTCCTCCATGGTGGTGGATGTCAGACTTGAGTGAGCATCAGAATCCCCTGGGAAGGCTTGCGATAAACACAGACTGCTAGGCTCCGCCCCCAGGGCTTCTGATTCCATAGGTCTGGAGAGGGGCCTGAACAAGGTCCAGGAGATGCTGATGCTGCTGGTCCATGGACCAGACTATGAAGCTAGTGCCTCATAGCTATGGTTCCCAGCTCTGGCAGTACATGAGAGGCATCCCTGTGCCTGGGCCACACCCCAGCCCACTATATCAGCTTCTTGGCAAGGAGGCAGTCACGTCTCTTAAAGCTCTCCATGAGACTCCAACGTTGCAGACAAAGCTGAGAACCTCTCTCCTACGGCACAGAGCAAGCCACAAAAACATCTCTTTTGCGTTTTCTACATTCTGTTTAATCAAAGAGTCCTTCGACCACTGGGGCCATGGGGAAGTGCCGCAAGGAAGGAAACCTGCTTTTCATTCCTGTGCCGGTTTCCTCTTCACTTGCTGGCCTCTTATCCGTTTCCTTTGTTCATTTGTGAGCTTATCTCCTCGTCCACATATCCTTTGTTAGCTTCTTCTTCCCTGCACATCTCCCTTGCGTCCCTGAATGCCCACTCGCTTATCTGCTTCTCCTTCCTCACCTAGTCCTCATTCATTTCCTCATTTCTCCACCAATTTGCTCTCCCCCATTTTTATCTTTGCTCATTTATTGTCCTGTTTCCTTTTGCGAGCAGAGGAGCAGGAGAAGGATGACTAAGACAACAGGGCTTTCACATGGAGCTCTCTTCCCCCACTGCCAGTCTGCCTTTGAACTTCGGCTTAACCATCACTCCCATGGTCTCCCATACCAGCTCAACCCCTGGCCCCATGTGTTTTTACAACACTACAGATCTACAAATACTTTTAAATGAAGTGATTGCTGCTTGTCCACCCACATGACTGTGTGCTAGGAAGGCAGGTGCCCTGTCTACTTTGCTCTCACTGGATTCCTGGTGACTAGCACGGTGCTTGCCTTGAGCAGGTGCTCAATGTTGCAAGGTTTCACAGTCAGCTGCTGCAGGTCACTCTCCCCTGTCTGCTTCTGGGGGTGCTGTTGCTGTGCTGGGGGAGGTGGAGGTGACAGCCTCAGGACTTCTTCCCCAGCAAGTGTGGGCTGAGGCGGGTTCTGAGGTTTTCTAGTAGAGACAGAGACAGGCCTAAGTCCCAGTATCTTGGCAAAGGTTATCTTCAGTGGTCATAAGTGATTTCTCAGGCTAGCATCAAGTGCTAGCATTTTTACCCAGGCTCAAAAAACCCACAGAAAGTCCTTCTCTTCCAAATACTGGGGGATAGAGGTTTGTGTTAGCCATTTTCTTAGTTTGGAGCACCGCTCAGACTTTGAAATCCCATGTTGCCTGACATTTACACAACAGAGGGGATTCTCCTTCTCTACCAAGGTCTCCCTAAGTGGGAAAGCAGTAAGGGACGAGCCTGGACCTCCGAAAAGCATTAAGCAAGCAGGTTCCTGAGCGGAGCAAAGGGCAAATTGCAAATGCAGGGGCTTAGGCTTTGGATGGGTAAGTCTTAAGATACCTTCCCTTCCCTGGGCCAGAGGAAACAGACAGTGGAGGCTTTGAGTTGATGGTTTCACGTATATGTACTCCTCTCCCAGTTCATCCTGTTGTATATATCAAATAGCCACCACTTTCTGTTTGCCAGTTATACTTCAGTCAAGTGGTATTCTCTAGAACTGGTCTGCACAGGGTGGCTCCATCCAAGACCTCTTTAACCAAGGTAAGTTAACCATGGAAACAGGAAACTGGCTTCCTCACCAGCAATGAGCTAGGACCAAGTAATGGAATTTCGAGGGCAGGACACAGCCTTCAGATTTATGTCTGTAGACACCCACCCATTGACAAAGAGAGCTGTGTAGGATGTCCCCCTCCTCGGTAGTTGTTCAGTACCTTAGCTGGCTGAGGTTGTATTCTATGACCCCTGACACTCACCCACCTTTCTGACACCCCTCAGGCAGTATAGTTGCTCAGTTCTTCTGACCTTACTGCTATCTGGGAGGGAGAATTAATGGGATGGTGCGGTCTTTGGCGGATCACCATGTGTACTCAGCACACTGTTGGGTGTTTTACATGTGTTAATTTTTTTGACATTTCTCCGTCCCTCCCACTCCCTTTCCCTTTTCTACCCTACTTTCCCCTCCTTCCTCCCGCCCCCCAATGCTAGCAGCAGCTAGGGCATCTTTATGCATACAACTTTTGCTACCATTGAATCCATCTTCAAGATGAAATTCTCTGGAATGGAATTCTTTGGTCAAAGGGCATGAAGACTTCTATGACTCTAGTGGAACAGAATTGCCATATTGCTTTCGTAAGGGGTCTTTCAAATTACAAAGCACCTGAGCTTACTAGTGTTACAATAACCTTGCCAGCACCAAGTGTTATTGGTTTAAGCATTCTAAACTAATTTAGTTGATGTAATATGGTCCCTCAAGGGTACTTCCAGGTGCATTTGCTTGACCTTTATGAAGGATAAATACTTCCCATGAGTTTTCCACTTGTGTTTCATCCTTGGTGAATTATTTAATTATGCACGCTGTCTACTTGTGTTCTGTGGTCCGGATGTTTCAAATTAAAACTTTGAATGAATTATATTATAAATTCATGTTTATAAAATACTTTTCCATTATTACCCATCCCAGAGTCCTTTAAAATAATTTTTCCATGAAAATTTAATACTGCAGATATACTATGTATCTACTTGTGTACTATATGAGTTCTGTGCTTTATACATACACAGGAACCCAATAACCATTTTTGCCCTGGAGGGGGTGGTAATATTGCCCTCATTGAGAATGCATGTAATATACTAAATTCAAAGAAATAATTCAACTAAGTAATAAGGAGCTGAATAAAGAACTAAATAATAATTGAGCTGAATAAATAAACCAAATTCAACAAGTACTTTCTGGGCATCTATTAATTGCAAGCGATGAGCTAGTCATTATAGATTCAAAAATGAACAAGTCAGGGGTCTTGCTATCACTTCTTCTCTGAATGCAACTAGAAGAGGAAGTTGAGAATGCACATTGCAGGTTTGAGATAGGAGGGACAGCCTGAAGAAGGATCTGGGACAGTCAAAACAGCCAGCCAAACAGCAGCAGCAGCAGCAACAACAACAAAGGATATGGGAGGTGGGTAAGCAGATGTATTTTACACAAGAACAGAGAGCTGGAGCCAAAAACTATGCTGGTGGTGCCTGGTGGTCAAAGAGGGGCCTGGGAGCAGAAAGACGTGGTTCTGAGCCAGGCATGCCATTTACTTGCACTCTGACTCTGAGTCAGTCAATCATTTTGGATTCCAAGTCTGGAAAATGGGGGAGATTAAAAATACCCACCCCTCCAGTTAGGTGTGAGGATTGAATGACCTGTTTCTCCCCAAACTCTTAGCATAGTGACTGGCCGAGAGATAGGGCTGAAAGAGGGTTTGCTATCATTATTCATATTATTTTTGATTGCTTTCAAGAAAGTTGTCTGCAGGCTGTCAGATATTTGGGGTGAGGGATGATTCTGCTAAAAGGTTTTTCAAGGGTCTTGGGTAGAGTGTGGATGGATAACCAAAAATAAGTACATAAATCACTGAAAAATTAAATTACTTCATTTCTAGGATTTTTTTTCCCCTCCTCAGCCCTTTCCTTTTTTTATTCTCTAGCCCAGCTTCTTAAACTTGAACGTGTACACGAGACACCTGGGAATCTTGTTAAAAATGTAGATTCTGACTCCAGTAGGTCTGGGATGGGTCCAAGATTCTGCATTTCTAACTAGCTTCCAGGTGCTGCTGACCATGGACCAGCCTTGGAGTTATGCTACTCCAGTGGCTGGAGGGTGGTCTTAGGACTCTAAAGGCATCAGGAAGGTGAATCTACTGCCAGGGGAATGAGTGCTCCCGAGTGGCCCCACACAGGCCACTCCTGAGTGTGTGTTGGGAGACAGGTGTCCACTCTGGCTCAGGAGTTCTGCATCTGCTTGGCCCTAGGGTGAAGTATTTTCACTCCACAAACATCAGTAAGCAGCCCTGTAACGACAGCCCCTCTTCAGGGGTCACCGACTCTGTGCAGGCACTTTGCTGACTTAGCAAGGATTGCCCTAGAGCCCTGAGCTAACCAAGATGGGATTTGAATGCAGAGCTGACTTTGAGCCTCTCCCCACATCCCCAGATATACATACCCACAAAGCCTGACTCTCAATGGCTGCCCTCCAATCTTCCTGGGCCCTGAAGTAGCAGCATTGATGATTCAACACACGCAAATCAATAAATGTGGCACACCACACCAACAGAGTGGAGGGCAAAAGCCAGAGGATCATCTCAACAGACTCAGGAAAGGCATTCAATAAAAGTCAACATCTGCTCATAATAAAAACTCTCAACAATCTTGGCATAGGAGGAACACACCTCAAAATAGCAGAGACTATATATTATAACTCTCTAGCTAACATAAACCTGAATGGGTAAAAGCTAAAAGCATTTCCTCTAAGAACTGGAACAAGACAAGGATGCCCACTCTTAGAACATTTATTCAATATAGTGCTGGAAATCCTAGACAGAGCAATTAGGCAAGAGAAGGAAATAAAGAGCATCCAAATTGAAAAGGAGGAAGTCAAATTGTCCCTGTTTGCAAATGACATGACCTTATGTATTGAAAACCCCAAAGCTCCATCAAAAAACTCTTAGAGCTGACCGACAAATTCAGTAAAGTTTCAGAATTCAAAATCAGCATACAAAAATCAGGAGCATTTCTCTATACTAACAATGAACTAGCTGAAAAAAGAAATCAAGAGAGCAATTCCATTTACGATAGCTGCAAATATATATAACTAAGAAATGAATTTAACCAAGGAGGAGAAAGATCTCTACAAAGAAAACTATAAAACACTGATGAGAGATAATCCATATTTATGAACTGGAAGAATTAATATTGTGAAAATGACCACACTAACAAAATGATTCAATGCAATCTCTATAAAATACTAATGACATTCTTCAAAGAAATAGAAAAAAAATTCTAAAATTTGTACGGAACCACAAAAAACCTTAAGTAATCAAAGCAATCCTGAGCAAAAAGAACAATGCTAAAGGCATCACACTACTTGACTTCAAAATATACTATAAAGCTATAGTAATCAAACCAGCATGGTGCTGGCATAAAAACAGATACATAGACCAATGGGACAGAATGGCAAATCCAGAAATAAATCAGCATATTTACATTCAACTGATTTTCAACAAAACCATCAAGAACATTCTTTGGGAAAAGGACAGTCACTTCAATAAATGATGCTGAGAAAACTGGATATTCATATGTAAAAGAATGAAAGTGGACCTCATCTCTCACCATATAGAAAAATGAACTCAAAATGGATTAAACACTTAAATGTAAGACTTGAACCTATACATTTGCCAGAAAAGACTATAGGGAAAATGCCTCAGGACATTGGTCTGGGCAAAGATTTTTTTGAGAAAGACTGCAAAAGCACAGGTAACAAAAACAAAAATAGAGCAGTGAATTATATCAAAATAAAAGTTTCTACACAGCTAAGGAAACAGTCAGCAGAGTGGAGAGACAACCTGCAGAATGGAAGAAAATATTTATAAGCTATTCATCCAACAGGGGATTAACACCCAAAATAGACAAGGAACTCAAACAACTCAACAGCAACAAAATAAGTAATCTGATTAAGATATGGACAAATGAGCTGAATAGACATTTCTCAAAAGAAGAGATACAAATGGCCATCGGGCATATGAAAAATTGCTCAACATCACTAGTCATTAAGAAAATGTAAATGAAAACCAAACTACCATTAAATCCAGCAACCCCATGGCTGGGTAGATATCTTGATATGGTTTGGATTGCTGTCCCCTTCAAATCTCATGTTGAAATGTGATCTTCAATGTTGGAGGTGGGGCCTAGTGGGAGGTGATTGGATCATAGGGGGTGGATCCCTCACGAATGGCTTCATGCCCCTCTCAAAGTAATGAAAGAGTTCTCTATTAGTTCACAATCATTAAAACACAATTGTTCACAATGTAAACTAATTGTTTAAAAGAGCCTGTCACCACCTCATCTCTCTCATATTCCTGCTCTCGCTATGTGACATGTCTGCTCTCTCTCTGCCTTTTACCACGATTGTAAGCTTCCTGAGGCCTCACCAAAAGCCCAGTAGATGCCTGTGCCATGCTGAACCATGAGCCAAAATAAACTGTTTTCCTTACAAATTACCCAGCCTCAGGTATCTCTTTATAGACATACAAAATGGACTAATACATATATTTTTTTTTGAGTTGGAGTCTCACTCTGTCTCCCAGACTGGAATGTAGTGGCCGCTCCCGGCCACCGCAGCCTTGACCTGCTGGGCTCTGGCGATCCTTCTGCCTCAGCCTTCCAAGTAGCTGGAACTACAGGTGAGCGCTGCCACACCCGGCTAATTTTTTGATTTATTGCAGAGATGAGGTCTGGCCACGTTGCCCAGGCGGGTCTCGAACCCGCGGGCTCAGGCAATCCACTCACCTCAGCTCCCAAAGGCGCGGGATTACAGGCTGAGCCACCGAGCCCGGCTTGACTAATACATATTTAAAAGAAAGGAAATCAGTATGTAGAAGAGATATCTGCATTCTCATATTTACTGCAGTGCTATTCACAACAGCAAAGAGATGGAATCAACCTAAGTATCCATCAGCAGTTGAATGCATAAAGAAAATGTTGTATGTATATATAATGAAATACTATTCAGTCATAAAAAAAGAATGAAATCCTGTCATTTGAGGCAATGTGGATGAGCCTAGAGGACATTATGCTAAGTGAAATAAGCCAAGCATGAGAAGATAAATACCATAGAAGCTAAAAAAAAGTTGATCTCATAGAAGTAGAGAGTGGAATAGTGGTCACCAGAGGCTGGGAAGGGTAACGAGGAAGGGAGTAATGAGAGATTGGTTAATGGACACAAAATACAGTTGAATAGGAGGAACAAATTCTAACAATTTATAGCACTATTGGGTGACTGGGAGGACCCAAATAAAATCAGAATTCATTTTTAAAAATTGTAAATTTCAGCCGGGCTCAGTGGCTCAGCCTGTAATCCCGCGCCTTTGGGAGGCTGAGGTGAGTGGATTGCCTGAGCCCGTGGGTTCGAGAACTGCCTGGGCAGGTGAGACCTTATCTCTACAATAAATCAAAAAATCAGCCGGGCGTGGTAGCTCATGCCTATAATTTTGGCTACTTGGAAGGCTGAGGCGGAAGGATCACCGGAGCCCAGCAGGTCGAGGCTGCAGTGGCCAGGAGCGGCCACTGCACTCCAGTCTGGGCGACAGAGTGAGACTCCAACTCAAAAAAAAAAAAATTGTAAATTTATTCTTATGTGTTTAAATTTCAGTAACCTTCAAAATACTCTCTGCTTCATGAACTACACCTATTCCGATGCTTTTTCCACTACTCAAAACAGTTTTTGAACTCATCTACTTTGACCCCTTTTAGTGCTTCTGCCATTTTCTGTTTTGCCTCTTCCACATTGGCAAAACGTCTCCCTTTGAGAGTTTTCTTAATCCAGGGAAACAACAACAACAACAAAGTTGCTTGGGGTGAGATTGGGTGGCTAAGGAGGGTAGGGCATGGGGGTCATGCCATTTTTGGCCAAAACTGTTGAATACTCAGCATGGTGTGGGCAGGTACGTTGTCATGGTGGAAGAACAAGTCACCTGTTTGCCACAGCTCGGGATATTTCTTCTGCAAATTGTGATGCACAACAATGCTAGCTGGTACACTGATGCCAATGGGTTCCTAGAACACTTACCTAGTGGTGGAAGCCTGTACTACAAAAGATAATTCCAGGATTTTTGGGTCCCCTAGGGAGACAGTCTCGCAAAGCAGCTTCTCTCACCAGGTTGTCTGTACCAAGCTTGTAGTAGGATCCACCCCATGGAATTCTTGGCCCTAAAATCGGATTGCTTTTGCACCAAGTGAAATGGGCTTGGCCTTTTATTCGCATCCACCTCACCTTTCAGAGTGGAAAACCTCACCTCCAACTCAACCATCCTATCTCCCTGTTGGAAGCAGGAGGCAAGTTGCTTCTCCAAAGAGGTCCCGAGATCAGAATCAGAATCCCGTGTCCAAGTCCTGGATAAAGTGTTTCATGGTTGTGTAATCTTGGACCAGGTACTTTACCTTTCTGAACCTCAGTTTCTCAACTGTGAAAAAGAGGTAATTATAACAACCAAAGTTCCAATAGTAATTCCTACTTATTAAATACTTATGTGCAAGGCATTATGTTTTCTTAGTTAATCCTCATCGCGACTCTATGAGGTAGAAATGTCACTGTTCACATTTAGGGAGGTAGTACAAATCAAGGTGTTAGCAGGGACATACCCTCTCTGAAGGCACTGGATGAGGGATGGGGGTGGTATTCTTCCTTGCCTCTTTCAGCTCCTGGCACTCCTTAGTGTTTCTTGGCTTACAGCTGCGTTACCCTAACCTCTGCCTCTGTCATCCCATCCCCTAAGTGTGTCTCTGTTCTCTGTGTATTGTCACATGACCATTTTAGAATGACACCAGTCATTAGATTAAGAGCCCATTCTAATCCAATATGGCCTTATCTTAACTAATTACATCTGCAAAGACCCTATTTCCAAATAAGGTCAAATTCTGAGGTTTTGGGTAGACATGAGTTTTGTGGGGGACACTTATTCATCCCAGCACACCGAAGGAATGACTTGTCTGAGGAAGCAGCAAAGCTTGTAGTTGAACCCACACTCTGTGAAGCCCATGTCTTTGTCTTTTGTGATTTCCTTAACAGTATAATTGGGACACATTGGCCCTAAAAATGTCCCTTGCTTACTTGGATCTTATGTATGCCTGGTATAGGCAAAAAGAACACAGCTGGGCAATCATTTCTCACCATGGGATGAGGATCTGGAGTCTTCCTATAGATATAACAGGGTCTAGCTCTACCTTTCAACATAGACAACAATAAAATAGCACACCCTGTGTGTTTAAAAGGCCTTTCAAGGTCTACAAAGCACACTTGCACACAGCACGATCTCACATGGTTCTCCTTGTTACCCCCATTTGTTTGATGGAAAAATTGAGACCTAGACAGTGTCATGAGGAAGTGCATTAGAAAATAGGTTGGGGCCAGACTTGGTGGCTCAACCTGTAATTCCAGCACTTTGGAAGACTGAGGCAAGTGGACTGCCTGTGCCTGTGGGTTCGGGACCAGCCCAGGCACCTATGCGAGACCTCTTCTCTACAATAAATAAAAAATTAACCAGGCGTAGTAGCTTGTGCCTGCAGTTCTGGCTACTTGGAAGGCTGAGGTGGGAAGTTCGCCAGAGCCCAGCAGGTCGACACTACGGTGGCTGTGAGTGTGCCACTGCACTCCAACCTGGGTGACAGAGTGAGACTCCAACTCAAAAAAAAAAAAAAAAAAGAAAATAGGTTGGAAATTCCAAAGCACTGTGCTAATGAAGGGGATTATTAATAACCCTAATTAAGAGCAGCAGCAACAATGCTAATAGTCTCTACCCATTACAGATTCAATTCTATGCAATAAACATTTCCAGGCGTGGTGCTAAGTACTCAACACATATTATCTCATTTAATTCAATTAACGGCAACAACTTAGGAGAAACATTGTGGGATTAATTGACTCTGTTGTAAGGAAGAGTACTAGGAGGTTTGAAACTTTGTCTGATACTCTCCTATCTTAGAAGTACTATATTTTCTTCCCTTGAGCATTGGTGAGTAAAAGGAAAGAGAGAAAGTCTGGGACCATAGGGGAAAAATTGGGTTTTCCACTGAGACAGATAAGAGAGGATCCGCTTCTATCTTCTTCTCCAGATTAATGGCTGGGAGTATTGGGAGGAATCAACACGCCCCACTCACTTTCTTCTTTCTTCCCTTCCTTCCTTTTCTTCCAACAAATGTGTCTACTACATGCCAAATACTCAGGTTGGGTTAGGAATACAGTGGAGGAACTAAACCTGGTCTAGGGGAAGGTATCTCTCTTATTTCTTTTTTTGAGTTGGAGTTTCACTCTGTAGCCCAGGCTGGAGTGCAGTGGCAAACTCACAGCCACCACAGCCTCGACTTGCTGGGCTCAGGCAATCCTTCTGCCTCAGCCTTCCGAGAAGCCAGAACTACAAGTGCGTGCTACCATGCTTGTCTAATTTTTTGATTTATTGTAAAGACGAGGTCTTGCCAAGTTGCCTAGGTTGGTTTCGAACCCCGAGCTCAGGCAATCCTCGCACCTCGGATTCCCAAAGTTCTTGAGTCACTGCACCCGGCAGGAAGGTATTTTTCTACAGCAGGAGAGGCTCTGGCTTATAAGGGTCTGAACTCAGAATTCTCAATCAACTTAGAGCCATCTAGGATGGAATGGACATACAATCCAGATCCAGTGTGAGAACTCAGGGAGAGACATTTTGGTCAATGATTAAGTCTAAGATAAGTGAACATTTAAGGATTAACTCACCTAATAAGTCTCAACACTGACAAGCAATCCCGTCTTGACATATGTATGTTACGGTAATTTCCATAACTCTTTTCATATAACTGTGTCTCAAAACATATTTTCACATTGTCTCCTTTGGTATAATAATTTCACATTCTCAACTAAGTGGAATATTTGCCCTTTATAGCAGAGACCAACCGTATAGGCATAATAATAGTAGCAATCATAATAATGGTGGCAGCAGCAGCAATAGCAGCACTAATAATGAAGGTAAAGACCTTGTAGGGTTTAGGAAGGGGCCAGTGTCCTCATCTGGCACATAGGGACAGGGGGTTAAGAAGTGACTCACTCCAGTGGCCAGTCTGAGAAGAAGACCTGGTGTTCTGACAACTAGACCAGCATTTTTTTTTTTTTGAGTTGGAGTCTCACTCTGTCGCCCAGGCTGGCATACTCATGGCCACCCCAGTGTCAACCTGTTGTGCTCCCGCAATCCTTCTTCCCCAGCCTTCCAAGTAGCCGGAACTACAGGCACACGCTACCATGCCTGGCTAATTTTTTTAACACATTTATTGTAGAGACAAGGTCTCTCCAAGTTGCCCGGGCTGGTCTCGAACCTGCAGGCTCAGGCAATCCACTCTCCTCGACCTCCCAGAGTGCTGGAATTACAGGCTGAGCCACTGAGCTGGACCCCATTAATAACAATGCCAAATAACAATAACCGCTAGCATTTTGACCTGCCGAACCTGACCCAGGCATTGTGTAGGGAGTTTAGAAACAATATTGCAAGTCATCACAATGACCCTGGAAGGAAGCATGGTCAAGCCAGCCTGTTCTCCAGATGACCCAAGCCCTCATGGTGTAGAAGGCACGCCAAGGGGGAAGGGTGGGCTTGGGAGAGTGTGCCTGGACAAGGGAGGAAGGCCCTGCGGAACAGATGCAAGGGAGTTTCAAGGGCTGCTCTGGGTCCCCTCTTCCAGCACAACAGCTTTGCCTCTCCTCTCTCTCCCTCTCCTTTTCAATTTTACTGCATCCCAGTCTTTCTGAAGTCAGGCTCTCAGCTGCCAGGGATGTGGGTTTCAAGGTCCACAAGAATGGAACCTGGGGAATTTGCATAGCTACCTTGGCTACAGGAAAGCAAAGTGTTGCCATGGAAACCCTTCATCTCTTCCCAGACCTGCAGCCTATGCTCCCTCCCCTGATGCTCCATCCTCCGGCCCCCACCCCCACATCACACAGGAGCAGAGGAGACCAGAGAGCCTCAACAAAGGCAGGCACACTGCAGTCCTTCTTCTGGACACAGGCTTGCCTTCCTGCCTCTGGCCTTCTTCAAATCTGTCCTTACATGCGGTACAAATGATTATCCCTTGCTCAGTTCAAGTTATGTCATTCCCCTGCTCAGAACCATCCATGGTTCCCCATTGCCTGAAGGAGCAAGCACAGACTCCTTGTTCTGGTATTTAAGTTTCTCCTTCTGCGAGCATTAAAATTCCACGAGTCCATGGGCTCCCAGAGGGATTGTGATAGTCTTGATCACTTTTCCTTCCTTGGTGCCTAGCACAGCTCTTGGCACTAAGAAGGAAAAAATGAAAACAGAAAAGGAGGGAGGGATGAAAAGTGCCAACTTTTCGTACCTTCAATATAACCTTTGCTTCAGTTTCCCATGAGACAAACTTTCTTCTTTAAGGTGCCTCTTCCAAGATCAGGTAGGTGCATACCTCAACTTCTCCTGCCAAACCCTACACATCTTTAGAAGGTTCAGATGCCACCTCCTCTAGTAAGACTTCCCAGATGCTCCACTTAGGACAAATGCCTCTCTGTTCTAGAGCTCCCTGTGGCTGAGTCTTAGGTGCACAGAGCACCTTTCCTTCTTCTCTGTAAGTCCTTTGAAGGTAGGGACCCTGCATTCTTCACTTCTGCTCCACCTCCACCCCACCCAGTGGCTGTGACTTAACACCACAGGGTGCTCAGGGAACAAGTACATTTTGGATTTATTCACCTCAAAGACCGTTATGAACTCCCATCATTCCAGGGCTTCTAAACTGGGCTCATTGTCTTGCCAGGTTTACAGCTTCAATGCACACACAACTTGGGTCATGGGTTGCCCCATTAATTTTTCTTCTCAGGAGGTTTAATGGGTTATTCTGAAAAGCATTCTTTCCTCCTCTTCTTTTAGTCACCCTGCTCCTGTCCTTAGCCTCTTGGCAGTCTGTTCTCCATGCATCAGCTGGAGTGATCCTCACAAAATGTACACCACAACAAGGTCACTCTATGGCTCACAACACTCCAGTGGCTTCCACTCTATCTCAGAGACCCTTGGTTTCTAAGATGATTGCCCAGCCCCATCTCTGCCCTCCCCTCATTTATTCTGCTCCAGAACCCTGTTCCCTTGCAGTTCCTTGCACATCTTGAACCAGTCCTGCCCCAGGGCCTTTGCACTTACCTTTCTCGCAACCTGGATGCTGTCCCCCTAGTTATCTGCATGGTTCATGCCCTCACTCATTCAGCTCTCTCTGCTTAAGGTCACCTCCTCACAGAGGCTTTCCCTGCTCACTCATGGTCTGAAATCTTCCTGCTTAATGATCTGCACAGCACCCAACACACTCTGATATATTCAATGGTTATTTGTTTACCCTCTCTCTTCTTGTAGAGGGTCAAGTTGTCTCCCCCAAAGAGATATGTTCAAATTCTAACCCCTTGTACCTGTGAATGTGACCTTTTTGGAAACCGGGTCTTTGCGGATGTAATCAAGTTAAGGTGAGGTCATACTGGATCACAATAGGTACTAATCAATGACTGGGATCTCAGAAGAAGAGGGAAATTTGGACAGAGAGACAAAGAAGAGAATACCATGTACAACAGAGGCAGAGATGGAAGCGAAGCATCTACAAGCCAGGGATGCCAAGAATTGCAGGCAAACACCAGAAGCTACAGCGTGGGTCAGATTCTCCTTCAGAGCCTCTAGAAGGAATAGACCTTACTAACACCTTGATTTCAGATTTCTGGCCTCCAGAAGTATGAGAGAATACATTTCTGTTGTTTTAAGCCATCCAGTTTGTGATTTTTTGTTACGGCGGCCCTAGGACACTAACACCCCCTCCACTGGAATATCAACTCCAAATATCAACAGGGACCATCAGGAAGTTCATACTTCCTGATGAACCCAGCTTTTTCTTTTAAGATAAATGAAAACATTCACTTTGCAAGTTTTCACCAAGAACAACCATGTGCCTAGCCCTGGTTAAGTTCTGGAGAAGTCTCACATTAATCTAAGTCTGTACCGAGTACCCCCTCCTCTGAGGAGTGACCAACTCCAGAATAAGAGTCATGGTACCTAAACCACCTTTTTAGTTTCTCAAGCACTTTCAGCCCCACGATCACACATGGCCCTGGACAACAAACCAACAAGCCAGTGAGCTTGAGATGTACTTACTACCTTTATCTCAATTTTCCAAATGAGGATGTGAAGGCTCAGACATGTAGCGAGGTTTGTCCAAGACCATCCACCTGGAAGGCTTGAGGCCAGGGCAGTCTGCACCGTGCAGAAGGAAAGACCCTGGGGCCCAAACGACATCAGTGAAGGAGAGTCTGAGAATCAGCACAGAGGCATGTTAAGGATGTGTTTATTGAGTGTCCAGTGTGTGCAGTCAGCTGCTGTGCTGGGCATGGCACGCGGCCCTGTGCACTGAGACGGAGATGGGGGAATGAGGCACTGTGGTCCTACAACCAGCCTGGGCAGCAAGTCTGAATGCCAGCTTCAGGGAGAGCTGTGTGGCTTGGCCAAGTGACTTCTCCTCTCTGAGCTCTGGGGAACCTGTGGAGACATCTGCATTCCTCCACCTGCCCACCCACCAAGAAGTCAGGTTTCCACGAGCCTCTTGGGTATGATGGTTCTCACCAATGTGCACCAAGTCCCTTAATCACGGCCTCCCGCCTTTAATAACCCCTGAGAAAGCCTAACTTGTCCCCTTAGTCTCCCTCATGCCCAGACACACATGCCATCCATGCTTGTGCCCCTGATAGTGAGTCACACCAGCCTGTGTTATGAAGCAAAGGGGCTCCTCTTAACATAAGACGGGAGCCCAAAAGCTATTTTTAAGGGAGTTCTAGGAGTGTTTGTTTTTAAAATACCACAAAATGGTTATTACCAACTTTTTTTTTCTTTCTTCTCTGCCTTCTTCCAAAACAGGTGCAGTGAGATTAGTGGTAATTTAAAAAGCAGGATTGCCTCTGTGTCAATTTCCTGCTAATGAGCAAAACACGCCATGTAATTGCTATGTATTGAACGAGGCAACAATACATTTTTGGCGGCTGTTTAATATGCTGGGGCTGGATTTAGCAGATGTTCCGAGACTCGCTTTCCAAGGCAGAGGAGCCAAGCCCAGGAGAAAAAGGTGATGCCTCCCTTTCTTTTGCCTCCGATCAGAGTTGGGTCCCTGAGGGGGCATGAGGCTAAGCCACACGAGATACGGTCAGTGCTAGATTCCCAAGGGCACAGCTGAAAGGAGGTCTGGACATGGGCCGGGACACAGAGGAGCACGACAGTCTCTCTAATATCTTTATTATGTGGAGCACCAACCCTTGGGTCACAACAAGGTCTCAGGCTTTGCTTGGACTTGCAGTCAGCCAAGGCTATCCCTTGCTAGCTCTGCGACCCTCGTGTGTGACCTCAACCTCTCTGAGTCTCAGCTTCGTCTTATACCCAACACATCTAATACCCAACACATCTCATGAGGATGAAATGATGAATGAACGGGTCATCCCCCTGCCTGGATACCCTTTTCTAGAGTGTCCAGGGCTCATTCCTTCGTGCAGGTGCACACACACCTGCTGCAGGTGGCTCTCCTATGTCTGCTTCTGGCAAAGTCCTTTGTGCCAGGGGTTGGTGAACATGGGCGTCAAATGTCACCATCTTCATGGCCCTTTCCTGACCACCCTGTTGCCTGCTTCCTCCCTTGACATGCTCTGTGTTTTTGCTATAAAACCTGGCACTTTCCAACACTCTATGGAACTTACTTAACTTTAACATTTATTACCTTCGGTCGCTCCTTACCAGAATGTAAACTCCATGAGGACAGTGCCTAGAACAGTGCTTGGCACTTAATATGTGCTCAATTAATATTGAATGAATGATGCATGTGGAAGGCTTAGCCTAGCACCCACAACACAGTACTAGCTCAATAAATGGCAGCCTATCAGTTATTATTTAAATTGCCTCAAGCAAAGCATTTTCACATTGAATTAAGTGTCAATTCTCTGCCGGGCATGGATGGAATCAGATGCTTTTAAATAATACTGTCTCAGTACTCCCAATGACCCAGTGAGGCAGACACTATTATAATTCCCATTTGAGGGAGGTTCACGGAGGTGAAGTGACTTGCCCACATCACATAGTTAATAAGGAGCAGGAGGCTGATTCTATACTACTCTGGACTGAGTCTTGAGTCCTCCTTTCAGAGCTAGCACTGTTCACCTGATGCCTGTATACAGGCACCTGATGAATGAGACGTCCCTCCATCAAGGAGGAGAGGCTGTTTGGTTTGAGCTTTTGCAAAAAAAAAAACTTCAAACACCAGAGAAGGGGAGCGGATATAGGAGACAGGGCACAGCATGAGCAAAGTATGGGTGTCCACCAGATGTGTTTCTTACGCATCTACTATGCCCAGCCTTAGGTAAGATACAATGTGGAAAGAATACACAAAATGATCCTTCCCTACCCTGGGGAGGTGGATGGGGGAAAAGCAGCTCCCATGAAACACCAGCGAACAATCAAAGAAAGAGTAAAACAAGCTCCAAATGTAATGAGTATTTGCAGCTCAAGAAGTCCCAGCCCCAGCCCCAGCCTTTTGGAGGGCAGCAGAGCTCCCTGCATTAAGCCAAGGGCGAGTTGTAGGTGGAGGTCAAGGGGCTTGTAGGGGTAGGAGTATAGGGGGTGGAAGGGAATGGCATGAGATGAACAGCTTTGCTCTTGGTCTATGTGCCTGCGGCCACAGACCAAGGTCACACCAGCAGGTTGAGAATGCCTTTTGCCACCATGGAAAGTGGAAAGAGAATGTTTTATAACCTCAGTGGCTCTGGGAGTCAGAAAACCACAGCTGTCCCATGCTGATAAGGAGCCAGATGGAGATAAATGGCCCCTGTATCTGAGGAAGAGGCAGTATGTGGAGCTGAAAGGATTTAGGGGTGGAGTCCGGGGTCTGGGCTCTCATCTTGAATCAATCCCCTGAGCAGTTCCAAGGCTGAGGAAATAACTTGGGTTTCAGAGTCCTGGGGACTTGGATTTAGGTCTGGATTTCACTCCTCACTAGCCTCAGTGTCCTCCTCTACAAAGAGGATTACCATAACCCGCCTTCACAGACTCCATGGATGAAATGATGCTTTGTGAAGGACATTAAAGAAGAGGGAAGCCGGGCTCGGTGGCTCAGCCTGTAATCCCGCGCCTTTGGGAGGCTGAGGTGAGTGGATTGCCTGAGCCCACGGGTTCGAGACCCGCCTGGGCAGCGAGACCTCATCTCTACAATAAATCCAAAAAAAAATCAGCCGGGCGTCGTAGCGCGCGCCTGTAATTCCAGCTACTCAGAAGGCTGAGGCGGAAGGATCACCGGAGCCCAGCAGGTTGAGGCTGCGGTGGCCGGGAGTGGCCACTGCACTCCAGTCTGGGCGACCGAGTGAGACTCCAACTCAAAAAAAAAAAAAAGAAGAGAGAGCAGAAACCTGCCTGGTGGTGCTTGGGAAGGCTTCGAGAGAGCTTGCTGGTCAAACAGCAAGTGCTTGATGACCACCTATTAAGTGCAAACTCCAAGGCATGGGCAGGAACGGGGGACTTAAAGCCACTGCCGAGGGTTTACCCCACATAACTCACCCCACATACTCAGCTGGGTAGACACTCCCACTTCTAGAAGCCCCACTGAACTTTCTGCAGACCTAGCAGTTAACTATCGTGTTCCAGGAATTCTGAGAGGCAGAGCTGCCTGGTGGCTACCCGCAGAGGTCTGGGTTGGAAGGAACTGGTTTGAGCCTTGCTTCCTTCCTAACTGCATGAGCCTCAGTCAAGTGGCTCACTCTCTCTGTGCCACGGGCTTGCCATCTGCAAACCAAGGGTAAAAATAGGACCGCTCATCTCATTGAACTCTGGCGAGAATTAAACGAAATAATTTGCACAAAGCCTGGCTCATGGTCGGTGCCGAATAAACAGCAGGTACTACTATTTTTTGCTATTACTGTTATTACTGTTGTTATTTATGTGCTCTCTTGGCCCAGCCTCTAAAGCTCCTGCCTCCTAGGAGGCAGGGCCTGCGTTATATTCCTCTTTGGTGTCTGCGAGGGATCGGAACTGTGCCTGGCGCATCGTGGGTGCTAATAAACAGTGGTGAAGTGGATGGAGGAGTGGTTGGATGAATGCCAGCTTGTCATGGGACTGTCTCTAGAAACACAAGCCCCCGACTTTTAGCTTCTTCCAGATGGAAGGCGTATTTTTGGCTCTTTCACGTCTCTCTGTGTTTCCCCCTCCTGAGTGCCCTGCTTCACGGCAGCTCACAGTAGGTGCTTAAGAAACGCCAGCCAGAATGCCTGCATGACAGCCCTGCAGGCTAAATCCAGGCTAGGACACAACCTGGATCTCAGCCACATGAGGTGCACAGCCACTCCTTAGCTATTATCCCCTGTGCCCCCTCTGCCAGGGCCTGCCTCTTTAATTGACTATGGGGATGCGGTGTGTTCCAGCCCCAGCCTCCAGCCTCTGTTGACAGTTCTGGGATGTCAGGAAGCCCTTCACTCTCCCTCTTCCCCCCACCCTGGGCACTTGGGCCCAGCAGGTCTTCCATCAAGAATAATCCCCGGCTGCAGGCGTGATGGTGGAAAATGAATATTCTGGCCGCTTTTCAGTTTCCAGATTGATTGGGGACAAACGGGAACTCAGCCCCCTCAACCAATCATCCAAGGCAGTCAGCTGTAACTAGGTATACACTTAAACAGCCGGCGTGTGAAATAGCGTGCCCGCAACTGCTGATTAAAAAAAAAATTCCACATCATGATTCCCCACCTGCACAGGCTTGGAGGTCTGGGAGGAGTGCGGAGGGGTGGGTGGTAGATGGGGCTGCCCCAGGAGCCATAACCGTTTCATCATTGACAGCCCCCTCCCCTACCACGCATTGTGCATGATGAAGTGTGTTTTGTCTTCAACACTGCACTGGCGAAGAGAAATCATTCCATTCCTTGGTTTTATCAATCAAATAATACGCGTAACACTCATATAGTGTTTGCTTTTTTGCCAAGTGCTGTCCATATGTGAACTCGTTTCACCTTCCCGATGAACCTATGAGGCAGGTGCTATCAGGAGACCCATTTTGCAGATGAAGAAACTGAGGCCCAGAGAGGTGAAATTACTTGGCTAGGCTTTTCCAGGTTATACGTGGCTCCCATTCTATCCCTAGACTCCTTCATCCAAACGTTTATGAGGAGTCTCCTATTTGTGAAGTGTTGCACCAGAATTTCAGGATAAGAGAGACTGTGGGAAACAGACATGCAATTGAAGAAACAAAGCAGCAGCAAACATTAACTGGAGCTTACTCAGTGGCAAGTCAGTGCTAAGCACCTTTACGATAATAATTTTTGTGACAACCGTATAAGGTAGAAACTTGGTTGCCACATGGGGAAACTGAGGCACAGGTAGGTGAGATCACACATCTAGTTAAGTGTCCGAGTGCAGATATGAACCCAGGTCTGTGGACTCAATATCCCACGATCTAGAGAGTCCCTGGCAGCCAGCCCAGCCAGGAGGGTCAGTGGCAGCTTCTGGGGGGGTTGGGGTGGATTGCCAAGCAGAGTTCTGGGTGAGGCAGAGAATAAAGTGGGGGAAGAGAGGGTCCCTGGTAGAAGGTTCCGGAGGTAAAGAGACTGGTGTGCTTGTGGGACTGTTATGTATAAGCTTCTGCATGACCAGGGGGCAGAGGAGAGGCTGGCAGTGGCAGCACCAAGCTAGGCCTTGAAGGTCAGAGTCAGGATATCATGCTGAAGATGTTGCTGATAAATGTTCAGCTAGAAAACCCTGATGTTTTTGCCAGCACATTCAGTCGTAGGTTTGCTAAGTATAGAATCCCCAGTGGGCTTTCAAAAACCTTAGGCTCTCAACCCCGCCCCCCATCACTCCTTTCAAAGACTAATGGGGGGCTGCGGATTCTAAATGGGTGGTTTAGTTTATAACTATCTTTTCGAAGGGCCCTTTGGAAATAAATATCCTAACCAGAATCAATCAAGTCCACAGGCTTGAAAAGTTGAACCTTCTCCCATTCCCATTACCAATGTTTAATAAACTGACATTCCCAGAGAAATCAACCAAATGCACAAATAAAGGGAATAAAAAATAAGACATGGTCTGTTTGGAAAGCTGATGTATATGCCGGAGCCACACTGTGGAAGTCACACATCATTCAGGCATGAGGGACTTTCACTGACACCACAGTCCTCAAGCAATTAGAGGGTGGGTCCTCCTCTATTCAGCTCCAGGAGACCTGATGGGCCAGCTGTGCTGCACCCTGGCCTGCCTTCAGATTCCAAATGCAGTTGGGGCTTGGTGGCAGGTTTAATGGCATGGGTAGATAAAATGCCTTCCCAGGTCATGGCTGTGAAACCGCTGAACTGGAAGGAGGCCATTGTGGGGCATCCGTCTAGATGCAAACTGAGCCGCTCAAGGCAGGGCGGAGGCCAGGCGGCACCTCTGATGTGATGAGAGCATCTTCCAAGGCCACCAGCCCAGTGACTCATGCAGCTTTATGAAACCTCTCTGCCACTTTGCAGCCAGGGAGTTTTTCTCTTTCTTGATCCGATTGTGTTCCTTCTTTCTCTGCTTGGAATCTTCCGGTGGCTCCCCAAGGCCCTCAGGATAAAGCAAAACCTCTCCTCTACAACATGGGGTGGGGGCAGGGAGGACTTCTATTCTACCCCTCTGACCACTCTGGAGATCCCTGCTAGACAGCCCTCAGAGGTCAGGGCAAACCCGAGCCCCCGTTCTCTTAGCTTAGGATGTCTTTTCTCCCTTCCTTGGCTCAGAATGCCTTTCCTCCCTTTCACCTGGCTAATTTCTATCTAGCTCCTCCTCCAGGGAGCCTTCCTGGAATACATGCATCTCTCAGCTCCCACAGCCTCGCTGCTTCCCCGTCATAATGTTATTGCCTTATCCGTTTGCCTTTCTAGCTGGGCAACTTCCCGAGGACGGTGGCCATGGCTGTATCTTTTTTTTTTAAAGATTTTTTATTTTTTAAATTGTGGGGTACAGTTAAAGGTTAGGCATACAAATATGCCTCGTTCAGGCATCCTTGTTGATAAGGGGTACCTCCCCGTCCCCAGGCGGATATTGACTACCGTTAATCCCACCTCCCTTCCCCTCCTTACCCCCCCATAGTTTCCCACCAGGGCTGTATCTTATACATCATTGTGCTCCTAGGGCCTAGCAACATGTCTGGCCTGTGGTAAGCAGCAAATAGTTGTTTGTTGAACACATGCATGAAAAGTTGAGTGGATACACGGATGAACACGTGACAGCAGTTCTTAACCGAGAGTAATCTTGTCCCCCAGGGGGACACGTGGCAATGTCTGGAGACATTCTGGTTTGGGGCAAGGGCTGAAGTGCTTCTGGCATCTAGTGAGTAGAAGCCAGGGATGCTAGTAAACGTCGTACAATGCACAGGATTTGCTTCCTCCTCCTTCACCCTCTTGCCCCAAACAAGGAAAGATCCAACTCAAAATGCCAGTAGCACCAAGGTTGAGAGACTCAGCTCTGTGACTAGGTCCTACGTTCACTCCTGTAGGAAATGGAAGAGCAGGCAAAGGCATAATTCCTGCCCCCAGTAAGCACACAATCTGGTGAGACACACAAGAGTGGCATCTGAGAAAACACTAGGAAACAGAATAGGACACTAAAATTTTCTGAACTCCTCTAGTATCAGGCATGGGGGGGTCATTACCCTGTCGAACTCCTACTCATCCTTCAAGACCCAGCTTAACTGTCACCTCCACCAGATAGCCCTTCCTGATACCCCAACCCCAGGCTTGCCCCCTTTTCTCTGCTACTATAGTTTCCATCACCGTGTCCAGTAATTATTTATATATATGAATATCTCCTCTCCAGACTGTGGGTAGGGACTGTGCTCTAGTTGCCTTTATTTCTCCAGCACCAAGAAAATAGTATGTGGTGACTGGGGAAATGAACATCAGAAATAGGCCCATGGTGGCTGTCAAGCCGACAGCTGGGTTTCCCCACCTTCAGGAAAGTGGAGAACACCTGCATAAGGACCACTTTTGCTGAGACACCCAGGTGTGAAGATACGCCCCAACCTCAGTCATGACTTCACACAGAGGAGGAAGGCTGTTCTGAGCTGTCAGTACTTTGTCATTGACTTTGCTGCCAAGCCAGAGAGCAAGACGTTCTACCAACAAGCACGTCAACCAATGAGCCATAAATTAAAAAGGAAAAAAAAAAGGTCTGCTAATTCCGACCCACTCTATTTTTTCCTCGCAGCTGCTCGGGAGGGAATGCACTGACTTTCAGATGGAACATTTCTTTGGCTTAAGTTCCCCTTTCTCTGCCTGCCCTATTATCTCCCTCCTCCAGGGTCCAGCCTGGTTGGAGCCGCGGGAGTGTGGGCTTTGGTATTGCACAGACCTGGGTTCAAATTCTGACCCTGCTACTTCTCTCTGAGCCTTGGGGTCCTCACCCATAAAATCTTGACTTCAGAGCACAGCAAGGAAGCACATAGGACTTTGGGACAAGAAGTCCCTTGTCCTCTCCACTCTGGCCTCTTCCAAGTGCCCGCAAGAGGATCACTGAAAACCCCTGCAGGGAACTTGTTTAGAAAGACAGGTAGGGCTTCCAGTCTTTGGAGAGAAGCCCTCTGTCCCAGCTCCCAATCCCCAACCTTTTCCCCTCAATGTTCTTTTTCAATTTTCTGAGAATATTCACACTGTAACCTGGTCAAATAGAGGATCCTTAAACATTGCTTAGTCATACAACGACCCCACTGCACCCATGAGGAAACTGTGGCCCAGAAGGGACCTTAATTGGGCCTCCTGCCCATATCTGTGTGCCACATTTCCCCTTCATCGTATAACAATGGTGCCTGTTTTTAATTAAGTGCTTGCTAATGTGCCAGGCACTGAATTATCTTAATACCCTATAAGGAAAAAAAATCCATAAAAGGAAAAATGGATAAATGGAACCTCATTAAAATTAAGAACTTTGCTCTTTGAAAGACACTGTTAAGAGAAAGAAAAGACAAGTCACAGATGGAGAGAAGATATTTGCAAATCTCTTGTCTGGTAAAAGATTTGTAACTGGAATATACAGATAATCTTCAAAACTCAATAACAAAACAAGCAACACCCCCACCCCACTAAAGTGGGCAAAATATTTAAAGAGATGCTGCACCAAAAAGATATATGGATGGCAAATAAGCTCATGAAATGATGCTCAATGTTATTAGTCGGTAGGAAAATGCAAATTAATCTTACGAGGCAATACCCTGACATGCCTATTGGAATGGTTGACATTTACAAAACAGACACTAACAAGTGTTGGTGAAGATGAGGAGGAACTAGAGCTTGCATTTATATCTGGTGGGGATGTAAAAGGTACAACCATTTTGGAAAACAATTTGAAAGTTTTTCTCAAAAAGTTAAACTTACGCCTACCAGAAATTCCTAAGACAAATGAAAACAGGTGTGTACACCAAAATCTGTACAGTGATGTTCATAGCCATATCCATAATAGCCAAAAAGTGGAAACAACTGAATGTCCATCAGTGGGTGAGCAGATAAGATGTGATGGTGTAGCTGTACACTATACTGTTGCTCATCAATGGAAAGGGACGAACGATCCACACACAATGGTGTGGAGGAATCTGAGAAGTTATACTGAGTGAAAGAAGTGAGATCGGTCGCGCGCAGTGGCTCAGGCCTGTAATCCCAACCCTTTGGGAGGCTGAGGTGAGAGGACTGCCTGAGCCCATGGGTTCAAGACTAGCCTGGGCAACATGGCGAGACCTCATCTCTACAATAAACCAAGACACATTAGCCGGGCATGGTGGCATGTGCCTGTGGTTCCAGCTACTTGGAAGTCTGAGGCAGAAGGAAGGATTGCCTGGGCCCAGCAGGTTGAGGCTATGGTGGCCATGAGCATGCCACTGCACTCCAGCCTGGGTGACAGAGTGAAATTCCAAGTCAAAAAATAAAAATAAAAATAAAAAAATAAATGAGATAAAAAAATAAAGTAACACTGCATATTTCCATTTATAGAAAATTCTAGAAAAACAAGTGTATAAAGACAGAAAGGGAATCAGTGGTCCCTTGGTGTGGTGGGGGGCACGGAGAGGGATGAGAGGAAAAATTACAAATGGGCACAGACACTTCTTCGGGTGATGGATATATTCATTATCCTCATTGTGGTGATGGTTTCATGAAAAAAAATACATGTGTCAAAGCCTATAAAATTGCACATTTTGAACATGTACAATTTATAGAAAGCCAAGTATAACTCCTTAAAACTGTTAAGAAAGACTCAATGGTGAATGCCATTTTACTCCTGTTTTATGAAAGAATTAACTGAGGCTCAGAGAGGTTAGGGCCATCCAGCTGGTAGTGATGGAGCTGGCACTCGAATGCAGGAGGTCTTGACTAACAAGCCAACCCATAGCCTATCATGTCTTAGCGTCTGGTGGTTTGCTATTATCTGTCAGTGGGGGGGGGGAAGAGGGGAAGGGAAGGGAGGCAGAGAAAGAGGGAGGTGAAGGGGAAACTGAGTCTCAGTGGGGCGAAGACACTTTCCTGGCACTCTGCCCCACTGAAACTAGAAATAGGATGGGAGTTCTGATTAAACGAGCACTTACTAGGTGAAGGGGAAGGGAACAGGCAAGGGGAAGGGGAGATTGAGTGAGAGGGACGACAAGGGAAGGAGAGGGAAGAGAGGAGCGTGGAAGGGGAGGTAAGGGGTTAGAGAAGAGAAAAGGAGGAGGAGAGATTGGGGGAAGAGAGGGAGGAGAGGAGGGGAAGTGGGAGAGGGAAGGGGGTGCAGAGACTCATTAGCAGCCCATAAAGAACAGGGGAGTTGGTTCCCTAAACCCCTGCTCTCTCCAGAGCCACTCCGGACCCCAGACAACATTGGAGGGACACTGCCCACCCAACACCGCCCCCTTTTCTCTCCAGGCTGCTAGTGAACTGAGCAGCAGGGGTACCCAGCATCTGGATGAGCCGACATGGACATTGGTCTCCTTCAAGCTTCCTGTGGCTTAGAGCACTGAGCAATTCTTCCCCGGGCTCCAAGTCCCTGGCTACTCTGGCCTCTGCCCTCCTGTCCTGCCTCACGTCTCCCCCTCTCCCCTCCCTCGCTCCACCACAGCCAACTGGGAGCTCCCAAGCTGCAGAAGGGAACTTGAGCTAGCCTGAATGTTTCAGGATGGCTTCCCTATCTCT
Organism: Cephalopachus bancanus; assembly: GCA_027257055.1. NCBI lineage: Eukaryota > Metazoa > Chordata > Mammalia > Primates > Tarsiidae > Cephalopachus > Cephalopachus bancanus. The sequence goes on along the minus strand of JAPVLO010000261.1, from coordinate 544,271 downwards.
GCTCTTGGATCCTGACACTACTGTCTTCACAAGGCGGCTGGCCCCCTAAAGCATCAAAGTTGTTAACTCATGTCCCTTTACCACGGCTTCCAGTTGCACTAAAAATACAATTGAACTCAGGCATCATCAGAACTCTACATGGACCAGCTCCTCCCAGCTTCCCAGCCTCATCTGCACTTCTTCTGACTTCATTCCCAAGGTCCGACCACAGGCCAGGGGAGCCTGTTCCTCCATCCAGTTCTTCCCCTTGCCCGGAACCCTCTTCTCCCAGGTCTCCATGTGGCCAGCTCCTCCATTCTGCCCGGGTCTCAGAGCAAAGACACCTTACAAAAGGGACCTGACCCTCTTTGCAGGGAACCACATTCACCCACCCGCAACACTCACAGTGACACCCCCTTGCATAACAGGGGTCACCATCTCAGACCATCTTGCCTATCTGTAGGGTCATTTTTTTTTGTCTTCCACATCCCATGTTTAGATCAGAGACTTTTATGTAGTAAGTGCCTAACAAATGCATGTGGAATGAGGGAATGGGGGTTCTGCTCTGGCACATTCTTTCCAAGCTTCGACAAGCGAGGATGGGAGAAAAGCTGTGTGACCTTGGTCCAAGCATTTGACTTCTGTGAGCCTCAGGTTCCTCATCTGTCAAATGGGCACAATAGACGTCCCTTCCTGGTGGTAGTGCCAAGAGGTATGGAGTGCCGTGAATACAAAACAGCCCTCCTTCTTGGGTGTTATTGTTTTATTTCTTCCCTGGGTGTGAAGGAGTTGAATGAGGACTTGGGGGCAGGGGTGGGCTACAGGGCCTTTCAAGCATGCACCTCCATCTGCAAGGACACGCCAGGGAGTATTGCTCCACACATGCCAAGATGAGGCAGCTCCAAGACACACCTCGTGTGAGGGGGGAGAGCAAACACCCCTGACGAGGCGGCCCACGAGGGGCAAGGGAAGAGGCTTCAGACAATACCTCATTTGTATTCTCCAAACAACATGAAAGGACACTGCATCTCTAAAAAGGGAACAATCGGAGATTAGGGACGATTGCTGTGAGAGAAAACCTTGTTTAAATCTATTACTGAACAAAAATGGTCTTTGGGTTTTGAATGGAAAATTTGTGTTTCTGCCTCGATCTCAGATTAGCCCATGGCGGAGCGCCGCAGAGTACACAGGGGTGTGTGTCAGGGGGTGGGGGTAGAGTCTGACCGCTGACATTTCGAAAGCATTCCTAAAGCCTCTGCACCGAGTACTGCTGGAGGACTCTCCTGAAGTCCAGAACATAGGCACTGTGGTCAACCCAATTTTACAGATGAGGAGACTGAGGCTCAGAGGGGTTAAGTGCTGTTATGTGTCGCTTCACAATGGCCATATGTTCTCACAGATGTATCATTAGACAGTTTCATTGCGTGAACACCACAGAGTGCGCTTATACACACCTAGACGGTCTAGTCTATGACACTCCTAGGCTGTGTGGCAAAGCCTATTGCTCCAGGCTACACACCTGTCCAGCACATGTCTGTGCTGTCAGCTGCCAGTGACTGTCACACAGTGGGAAAGATTTGTGTATCTAAACACAAACAAGGTATGGGTCCACTGTCGTACACATGGCTCATTGTTGACCGAAATAGCAGTATGTAGCACATGTCTGTCTTGCACAAGGTCACACAGTTTGGGGAAGGTAAGGTTGATAGTTGAACTTGTGCCTGCCTGTTTCCAGAGTTCATGCTCTTAGCACATGCATGAGTAGTGTGTGTGTGACTTAATGACTTTAGGGCAGGAGAGTCCTCAGAGGTCAGCTGATATAGTTACTCTCTTTCATAAAGGGGGAAACTGAATCTCAGTGGGGAGAAGAAATTTTCCTGGCACCCTGGCCTCACTGCAACTAGGAGAACAGGAATTCCGGTTGAATGAATACTGACTAGTTGCTAGGCACTGTGCTAAGTCTTCACATTGGTCTCTTCATTCACCCCATGAGGAGGAAGGCACCAGAAGCCTCATTTTATAGCTGAGGAAACTGAGGCTTAGAGAGGCCAAGTTGCTGACTAGAGGAATGGAGCAAGTAGGTGGCGGAGCTGGGATGCAACCCAGGCATGTTACAATGCCCCATGGAGTGAGGTAGCCTTCCTCCCCATGCCACAGGATGACCAGCTGGCTTATGGGGTGGGAGGTCTTCCATCTTCCCAGCACTCACACAGCCTCAGTACTGCTTAAATGCCCCCCGACTATGTCTCGTCTGACCACTCCCCTCTCCCCTCTGGATACTGTGGTCAGTGTCCAGTCCACTTCCCTGAAGGGTTTTCTATTCCTCTAATGGTGTCCTGCATGTTCATTATCTGATTTACCCCCATTAGAATGTAAGGGTCACGAGGGCAGAGACCTTGCCTGTCTTACTCATGGCTGTGATCCCAGCACTCAGCTCTGTGTCTGGACAAAGTTAATGCTCAATGAGTATTTGTTGAATGGTTAAAGGACCTGACCAAGGACCCACAGCAAATGAGAGATAGTGTAACCAAGGCAGGCTGCATGGAGAAGAAACTCTTTTCTGTTTCTTCCACCTTTATGACCAAGGAATAACCCTCATGTGTCACCTTTCTTCTCCCTCAGTTTCCCCAATTATAAAGGGGGTGTTGATGAGACTGTTGTCATGGCCTTGCTGGCTCTGACTCTCGGTTTCACGAGGCAGCAGGCTCTGCTGGTCTCAGTCATCCTTGGCTCTCCCGCCTGAGAGCTGAGCTGGAGGACTGCCTGTTCCTGGGGATGCCGATGCCACAACCACGGCTCAGCCTCAGCTCCCACATGGCGGAAGTCTTCACGGCTGAGGGCTGTGCGTGACTTTGCAGACACTGTGCCCAGCAGATTATTGCAGAACATGACGCCATATGTATGAACAGCAATTCAGGGCAGAGAGAGAGAGTTTCCTTTAGCAAGAGTGTTTGAGCCTTCCACATCTTCTGTAATATCCTCAGAGCCTGACTTGCCTTTCCTGGCAGAGCTGGGGATGTTTATGACCCACCTGCACCGACTTTCTAGCGTCCCAGCCTGGCATTGCTGAAACAGCTTCTTAGCGCAGTGGTTCCCAGTGCTGGCTGCACATTTCAATCACCTGGGGAACTTTCACAACAATTCCTATTTCCAGGCCCCTTGCTAAGAGAACCTGTCTCAACTGATCTGGAGTGGGTCCCAGGTCTTGGGGTTTTTTAAAACCTCCCTAAGTGATGCAAAAGTGCAGCCATGTTAAGGACCACTGGCTACATACAAATAGTCAGAATCTCCTGGAGGATGTTTGTTAAATCACAGATTGCTGGGCCCCACCCCAGACCTGCTTCATCAAAATCTCTGTTGGCAGTGGGTGGGCATCTTCTAATAAATGGCCCAGGCAAGTTTTATGCACACTAATTATTTTCATTGCTTTATAAATAACAGCTCAGTGGAGGTATTATTGACATATAATAAACTACACATTTAAAGAGTACAGTGTGATGACTTTTGACATATGTACATCTATAATACCATCACTGCAATCAAGGTAGCAGTCATATCCACAATCCCTCCCCAGCAAAGCAGCCTTGGATGCACCTTAAACTTGGAGTTTCATTGACTTAGAGTAAAAACTCAAGCAAGATAGCACAGAAACAGAGGCCAGATTTGGGTTCCTGTCCTGGTACGGCCATTGACAAGCTGTGGGTCTCCGTGGAAGTTGCTTGACCTCTCTGAACCTCAATTTCTGCATTGTGATGGCTCCCTAACCTTCAGTGTTATTGAGATCATTAAAAGAGGTGTTTGGGGAGTACTTAAGTAAGCCCCCAACCAGTGTCCCCTGTCATTAAAATTAGATCAGATGCTCTGTCATCTCCACTCTGCTCACAGCAGGCTGAGAGGAGGAAGCAGAACTGGGAAGGAGAAAGGTCTGGGGGCAGTGAGGAGGTGCAGAGGACTGGTGCCTACGTGGCTTTCAGCAAAAGTGGGTGGAGTCAGCGGGTGTGGTGGTTCACACCTGTAATCCCAGCACTTTGGGAGGTCGAGGTGGGAGGATCACTTGAGCCAAGGAGTTCGAGACCAGCCTAGGCAACATAATGAGAGCTCATGTCTTAAAAAAGAAAAAAAGAGTGGAGTGAAAAATGGCATATTGTCACTTACAGGACATTGGGACAGGGCAGGGTGTGTGTTATAGCCTCAGCTTCCCATCCTGACTCCACCTACAGGTCCCCACCCTGATTAGGATCACAAGTCTGCAGCCTGGCCCTCCATCCCATAGACCCTCATTTTTCAGAGCATGGCTATTTCCTTGAGGACACCTACCTCTATTTTCCAGCTTGTTCGTTTCTTTTCAGAAGTTCATTTGCTCACATGTTTGCTCATTTAGTTTATTGTTCGGACAGGCAAGCATATTCATCTAATCATGTCTGCACCTCTGCTGAAGTGTGCTTGTGTTATCCAAGTACTTAGCAGTCCTGTGGCAGGTGATTGATACGTGTTTGTTAAATAAGTGAACGGTGTTCCCGTGCTGTTCCCAGGGACAACCTTATCGTTGCACAGGATTTTGCCCTTCCTCCACTCCCAGTGGGGGCTGTGTCCCTTCTGTGGCGATCAATGTGTTTTTACAGAGAGGCATTTTGAGTTCTCCCCACATTCATGCAAATCTTTTCTCACCAACTGGGCTACTTAGTCCTGAAAGGCAGAGAACACTCTACAGACTTTTCTTCCCCTCATCCCAAGTGCCTATCACAGAGGCAAGTACGTAGCTCGCACTCAGAGTGGCAGTTGGAGGAGACAGATCCAATCATTCATAACCATAAAACCAACAGCTACTGTTTATTGATCTTCTAATCAAGGTCTGACACGTTGTGTCTGTCATCTTATTAGACACTTAGAATAACCCCTTGAGGATGTTATTATGAAAGTACTTTTACACTTGAGGAAATCGGGGCTCAGAGAGGTTAAGCATCAAGTGGCAGAGTAGAAATATGAGCTCAGATCTATAGGACACCAAAGATAGTGCTCTCTCTAGCCACTCATTCAATAGATGTTTGCTGAGCAGATACTGTGTGCCAGGCACTGTACTGGGGATGCATAAGGAACAAAAATAGACACGGTTCACTTAGAATTGAACTCAGTTGCCAGTCACAGGAAACCCTGACCCAGTGGTAAACAGAGACGAGTGGTACGTGGACCAAAGCTGACCCAGCAGTGGCAACAAAACCCCCACATCCTCTCTCTGCTCCTCTATCCTTACTGTGGCTTTATACATTCTACAGGTCGGCACCTTTTGCTTACATCTCATTGGCCAGACAGTGTCATGTGGCCATTCATAGGTCCAAGGAAGGCTGGGAACTCAACCATCACAGACAAAGGCTAGAGAGGATAGGCGTGGGCTGGGTGTCCAGCAAATTCCCGCCATAGAGCTCACAGGGAGACAGATTTCAACCACATGGTTGCACACAAAACAACAACAACAAAAATAAAGGCACATTTATCGGCTGAGATAAGGGCTCTAAAGGAGGAGAATTTGATTCTCTGAGTATACTTAAGGTTCTGATCTAAAGTGTTAGGGAGGCTGGGGACAACAGAGAGGTGTTCTGCAGAGTTGATGCTTAAGCTGGGATTTGAGGACCCGCTAAGTGTGCTTGGTGAAGGTTGGAGGGAAGTACGTTGCAAGTTGATGCAACAACTTGTGCAACGGTGAGAGGTGGGCAGGGGACTAGACCTCGCTGGGAACACTGGATTCTGTTAACCATTTTGGTCTTTATTCTGAAAGCAATGGGGAACCACAGAAGGGTTTGAAAACATGGCGGTGGCGTTGGCAGAGCTGTGTTTTGGAAAGGTCACAGTGGCAAGCCGTGCAAAGAATGAATGGAAAGGAGGAGGAGCTGGAAGACAGAGGGCCAGTGAGGACTGTTGCCACTGACCATGTGAGAGCTGATGGGGACGTAGGCCAGGGTAAAGGTAGCAGGAATGGAGAAAATAGAGCTGCTTTGAGAATTATTTAGGAGGCAAAGTTAACAGGACTTGGAGATGGATGGATAAGAGGAGCAAGGGAGAACAAGGCTGACTTCCAAGTTTTTGTCTTGCTCAACCACACATATGGCAGCATGGTTCACTAAGCCAGAGAATACTACAGAAGGAGTTCTATGGCACAGGGTGGGGGGGTAGTGTTGAGTTGAGGAGTGCAAGCCAAAGGAAGGTTTGCTGCTGTGTGGAATTAGAAGCCATCCTTTCTGTGCAAAGTCCTTCACCTTCCAGACAGCCACCGTCAGCCCAGTTTATTCCTAAATGCAGCTGCGTCAGGTTCCTCATGGAGTCCCATCTACTTACTTTCTGTTCAGATTGCAAATTGCCACTTGGGATGGTGACAGTTTTCCTCAGGCACACCCCTAATCCTTCTTCCTCCATAGGAAACACAATGCATTACCCCAACATGGCTAACAGCATCGTCTTGCTCATTGGTTTTCTTCTTTGAATAATCTGATTCCTCAGCCACGGACGCTGGACCAGGGCCATTGTTTGTTTTCCCTTCTGTGTGTTCAGCTTGTCCTTGAAAAGACCCCTCCACCCTCCTTCTCAAAATCAGCCAGTCCCAGGGTCTAATGGCTTCTGACAGACTGAGTGATCCTGCTGCTCAGAACCAGTAATGGGCTGGCTTGGCAGTGGTTGTAATTCTTCATGTTCTGTGGATGGCATCGATTAGGGGGTGGCAGGCTAATCTCTCTGAGTGAGTTGGCTTCCTGACCAGGGATGAGCTTGCCCTGTGTTTGGCATAACAAGCTATCTGCCCAACAGAGTTCCTGCTAGCTGCACCAAGCTAATCAGAAAACTGAAATTGCTTGAACTTGGGAAAAATTGGAGCCTCCTCCTCTCAATGCTGTGAGTTGTAGCACGGCTGGGAATCTCTTTTTTGAGTCACTTTAGAATCATACCATCACAAATTCTTCAAACCGTTGATTTTTTTCCCATTTGTTAGAGTAGTTTATTTATTTTAGTAAGTTTTTTTAAAATCCCAAAGTAAATCACGTTTATTATAGAACTTTTGTAATAATAGCTAGTGGCATGTCTGAAACAGATTTCTTAATTTGAATCCAGCTGAACTATAGATGACTGTAGGCTCACGCAGTTGTAGTTCTAAGTCCCTGAGTTGGGGTTGGTTTGTTATGCAGCATTATCATGGCAATAACTGCCTGATGCAGTTATCAACACCCATCTAGACACTTAAGCTGTGATCTACAAGGGCATCCCTGATTGCTTACCTTCTCCTTTACCCTCCATATCCAGTCCATCAGCACCTCTTGCCAACTTGACTTCTAAAACATACCTGTACCTGGGATCATTTCTCCATCACCACTCCACTATCCTCCTCCTATGTCCACCCTCTGTATACTTTCATCCACACAACTGCAATGACTTCCTACTAGTTTCCCATTTTGTCCTGCAAACTTTTCTTCAGTCAGTGGCCAGAGTGAGTCTTAAACAAGCATATTAAACCATTCTCTGCTCTAATCCCAACACAGACCTCACATTACACAGATGGTAAGCTCAAATTCTTTGCCATGGCCTCAAAGACACTTGATGATCTGTCTCTGCCTGCTTCTCTGATAACTTTTATTTCTCTCCCCATCTGCCACTGCACTTGGTCATGGAGAACAGAGGCAAGATCAGGGCCTACCATGCTGACTCCTATTCCAATTCTTCTTCTGCTCCATAGAATAACCCGTCTTTGGGAGGTAACATGTGTCCCAACATCTCCTTAACTCCCCCTTGGACACAGACCAACTACCCATTTAGAAAACTTCGAGAGAGCCAGGATCAGTTTAATTCCTCATTATTGCCCCTCCTAACTTGATTACTGCCTTCAAAGCTCTTTCATGACTTACAGCCTCCTTGAATTAATTGTCAACAGCAGCCAATGTTATTAGGGATTTTTCAATTGAATTCAGGATGGTGCATTAATTCAGCTTTTTTTCCCCTTGAGACATTTTACTAGATGATAACCCACTGAGTCTGCCATTGATCTCTTGATGCTTAATAATAAGGCCAATTTAATAGTAATTAATTCCAATATTGAATATATTTTCATTAAAAGCAGAAATGACAGGTCAAATTTAGTGAGCTATGAATGATCAGCTCCAGACTGCACCAGCTTTACTTTACAAATGCTGAGTATTCCCCAAACTCTCAATTTCCTACCTTCTTCCTATCCTGGAGCCTCAAATATAACAACAACCACGATGATGCTGCTGATGATAATGCATAATAATGATTATTGCTAATGCTTATTAAGGGTATTCCATGTATAGGAGCTTTATATGCATTATTTGAGTTAAATGCACAATAAACCTTTTAGTATGTTCTATTATTATCTCCACGTTATAGATGAGGAAACTGAGTCCCAGAGAAATAAAGGGAATTTTCTATGGTCACACAGCTAATAATCAGCAGAGCCAGGATTCAAACTCAGGCTGACCATAAATCTACATTTTTAACCCCCAAGCAATACTTCCTCCCAATGAAAGGGAGGCTGAGGAACCACAATTAGTGCTTGAAATTACACTTGGGAAATTCAATTTACTCTACAATATAGTTAAAGTTGTGTTTGATGTAAAGGCATTTAACAGATTATACTGCAAAATATATACATAAAGGATTTCTCTATGAGGCAAGAGACAACACTTGAAATATCACTGACACTTGAAATATCAGACAGACCCAGATTTGAAATCCAATTCTACTTCTTAGCGGTTACATAATTCTGACAGGAGACTTGGTTCACATATAACCTATTCTCTCTCTTCTATGCACATCATCTGACGCCTCTATAGTATACCCATTTTGTGGATGGCAGACAGGACACCTAAGGAAAGACTCTTGTGACTACCACGTCTGGGTTGAACTGCCAGAACTAGCAGTTATACTGCCTCCTCAGGGTGGAGGGGGCTGCAAAAGGCATCAAAACAAAAGTAAGAACTTCACATTCTAAAATTCAGGGTTTCTCAACCTGGGCGCTACTGACATTTCAGGGCAGATAATTCTTTGTTCTTGGAGGCTGTTCTGTGCACTGTTGGATGTTGAGTAGCATCCCTAGCCTCTACCCACTAGATGCCAGTAGCTCCTCCCAGTTGTGGTGCCAAAAGTGTTTCTACACACTGTCCAATGTCTCCTGGGTTGGGGATGGAGGGACAAAATTGTTTCCAGTTGAGAACCGCTGCTATGGGTAAAATGCTAACAGCAACAATAAGTCATAGGCCAGTGGATGATTTCTTATGGCTCTGGTGTATACTCTGTTTACATGAATGAAAAAAATATATATGTTTTATAGCAAACCATTTTAAAATCATTTTCACTGCATGTGTGATAAAAGGGCTCCCCTGGTTTCCCCCTGTGATATTGAAATTTGTCTTATACACTGGCAGTTTTATGGTTCAGCAAATATGATGCCCTCTCTCTCCAATTCTCAGCTTCCTCTTCCAGAATGATAGGCATGATAATACCTAGCCTTAGAATTGCTAGAAGAATATCAAGTGCCTAGAACACAGGAAGGGCTCAATAAATGCTAGTCACCTTCTTCCTCCCGTAGCCTCAGCAAGAACTCCTTCCAGAGGAAGAGGTAGGTGATACAATGAAGTAAAAGCAACTGGGCAGTGAGACCTTTGTTTCGGGCCCCAGCCCTGCCTTGCCTTGCTGTGTGAGCTTTGCTTGCCCCTGTCGGTAAAGTGAGCAAGTTGGACTAGAGACTCTTAAGAGCCCTCCAAATGCTGCACTAGGTTCTTGCAAGGCTGAATGTCATGGTGGTTCCCTAAGCATGCACTAGAATCATCTAAAGGAGTAAGGTTAAAATGCAGACTCCCAGGCCCTAACCTCTGAAGCAGCGGCCCCCGACCTTTTTGGCATCAGAGACTGGTTTCATGGAAAACAATTTTTTCCACAGACAGGGGTGGGGGGATGTGCAGTCAAACCTCACTGCTAATGTTAATCTGTATTTGCAGTCACTCCCCAGTGCCTGAGCTCCACCTCAGATCATCAGGCATCAGAATCTCATAAGGAGCGTACAACCTGGATCCCCCACACGTGCAGTTCACAATAGGGTTCGTGCTTCTATGAGAATCTAATGCCCCACTGATCTGACAGAAAATGGAGCTCCGCTTGCCTGCCACTCACCTATTGAGGGACCAAGTTCCTAACAGGCCACGGACTGGTACTTGTGTGACCTGGGGGTTGGGGACCTCTGCTCTAGAGTTTCTGACTTAGAAAGTCTGGGCTGGTTCTCAGAAAACCCCACCCTAGGGAGTTGCCATTATTTGATCTATCTCATAGCTCCCTGAAGAAAACCCATTTGCAATACGTTGCCATTACTTAACTCAGAGTTCACTCTACAGAAGAAGCCCTATCTAATGTTTGTCAAAATAATCAGTGGCTAGTTGACAATGACTTATTATATAGTCTCAAATAACTAGAAAGACAATATTGAATATTCTCCACACAAAGAAGTGGTGTTTGAGATGATGAATATGCCAATTACCCTAATTTGATCACTATTTAGTATATGTATCAAAACACCACTATGTACTCCAGAATATGCAAAATTATTATTTGTCAATTAAAACTTTTAAAATAAAAGTAGATTAAAATTTTTTAAAAAAGGAAGTCTGGGTTGGATCCCAGAAGACTTCATTTTAAGCAGCTGTCCACTGCCACCCCAGGGAATTTTGATACAGGGAGCACTGATCCCATGCTCTGGGAAACACTGTCTTCTTTTCTCTTGATAGTGCAACAGGAAAATAGCATTGGGGTCCCCACAAGCTTGTTAAGAACATGTACCAAGTTGATATTTCATTCTTCTCTGGTTTCCTATAATAAGTCCATTTCTATAAGGTTGGCCTGCTGTAATCCCAGCCCTTTGGGGGGGCCAAGGTGAGAGGATTGCCCGAGACTGGGGGTTTAAAATCATCCTGGGCAACTTGGTGAGACCTCGTCTCTACAATAAATCACAAAAACTAGCCAGGCATGGTGGCGTACATCGTAGTTCCAGCTACTTGGAAGGCTGAGGCAGAAGGATCACCTAAGCCCAGCAGGTCGAGGCTGTGGTGGCCGTGAATGTGCCACTGCACTCCAGCCTGGGCAGCAAGAGTGAGACTCCAACTAAAAAAAAAAAAAAAAAAAATTGGCCTGAATAAAATCATTGGAAGATTGAATCTTACCTAACATAGATCTTCAGAAATGAAACTTCCTGGGCTGAGTTCAAGCAGACATCAACCAGTGAGCATTCCAGGTACCCAGAGCTGTGCTAGGGGAGTATGTGTGTGCAGGCTTGGGCATGTGTGTGTGCACACACACCAGGTAGGAGATATGGCGGTTGTCTCTTAGAACCTCAAAATGTTATTGGGTAAAAAAGAGTCACAGGTCAAACAAGAATAATAATAGCCACTGACAAGAGCAAGTGCTCTTGCTGTGTGCCGAGTCTCAAAGTTCCTTGCCTGCTCACACCTTCTCATGGTACACATCTTCCCAGCCCTTCCACCAGGCAGTGACTGGCCTATTTCACACATGGGGCACTGGAGGCTCTGGGAAAGGCAGTGACTTTCTCTGTCACTTTCTTAAGAAGCAGCAGAGCCAAATTCTCCCAGCCAATCCTCCCCATACAGCCCCGTGATGGTAACCACTATCCAATGCTAACAAGTGCTACACAGTTGGTCTCATGTAGGGTGAGAGTATGTAACCGAGGTGCTAATTGGCAATTTGACAACGATAAATTTACAAGGTTAGAAAGAAGGCCAGACTCTGTGTCCCTATCAGGACAGCAGAGATAAGACTGAGTTGCACCTTGAAGGCTGGGAGGAACAAACAAACAAGGGCAGGAGGTAAGCTGTGGAAGCGAAAGAAAGGATTTGAGTTATATTTCATTGTCTATTTGTTCAACATTCATTGGCACTTCCACAGGAAGCTTGCCTGTTCCTCCTTCTTTCTATATCCCCACTGCTTTTCTCTTTCTCTTGCTCTCTTCTTTTATCCATATGCCCTTCCTTCTTTCCTTCCTTCATCTAACTATTCACCAACCATCTGTCCATCCATCCAATATTTATTGTGTGATATAAGCCAGGCTTTCTCCCTTCCTCCCCTTTTCCTTCTTTTCCTCTCTTCTTCTTTCCTTTCTTCTTTACTTCTTTTTCTTATTTTCTCATTCATCCATCCTTTTATTCAGCATGTGCTTCCTGAGTGCTTCCTGGGTGCTAGATCCCATGATTAAACTCTGGGGATGCTCAATGATCCCTGCTATGGAAAAGCTCACAATCTAACAGAAGATAGAGGATTGTTGGAGTATATATGGCAACGACTGTGACAAGGATGAGTTCCAGACCGAGGAAGAAGCCTGTGGAGAACCTGTGCCATAGTCTCACCTATCAGTAAGACCTGGTTCACCCAAGGCAATTGGCAGAGTGGAAAGAGCCCTGAAAGAAGAGTCAGGAGACCCATGATTGAATGCTGGGTGTACCTTTGGGCCTCATTCTCCTCATCTGTTCACGGGGACACAACAGATGCTCTGCCTGCCTCAAAGAGATGTGGGGGGATTGAGGAGAACCGGGTCAATGCCAGGTTCATTATTATTACTGTTGCTGACTTACAATTCTACACAAATAATCAGTTTCATTGCAGAGGTTTGCCAGTCTTATCCATTGATGTAGCCCCAGGATCCAGAATAGTGACTGGTACTCAGTGGGGGGGGGATCAGTAAATATGTATTGGATGATAAATGGATGATGATTCCATTTTTCAGACACAGCATCCATGATCTAGAGAGGTGAAGTCACTTGCCCATAGTCCCACAGCGAGCCAGAGGTGGATCCAGGGTTCTCACTATAGCTGTCAGCATCTGTGACATTCCACTTCCTCTGAGGTTTGATTCCACTGTCTAAGCTCACTGGTATCACCGCTCCAGATGCCTCTTCACCTACCTGGTACTCTTGGACAGACACCATTCTTTTTATTATAATTGTTGTCACCAGGCATTGCATGTCCCTCTTTGTGGTTGAGGTTACATCTTTTCTATTCACATAGCCATAGATTTAGTGAGTCCTTGTCGGTCTTCTCTTCTCAGTTGTTTTTATTGTTTGTTTGTTCTTTCCTCATGGCATGAGATTTTAAAAGATGCCTTTAGAAAGGGATGAATTTACTGGCTTAAGAAAGTTCCCTGGGCTCAAGAGATAATTCACATCAAATTGGTTCTCGAAGTCTGAGACAAGAATCCATATGGAAAATAAAGAAATATATACTATGATCTGCTCAGTGAAAATTTGTAATTCCTTAATTCTTTCAAACTGTCCATATATAAGATGCTTTGTAAAAAGAAAAAAAGGCACAAAGGGCTCAGACTTGGCTAATCTTCCATTGTGGAGATATTCCCACCCTACCCGCTTTTCTACTAATGCTTGTCAGAAGCAAGAAAAACTTGTATTTCTCGAGCATTTCCTATGAAAAGGAACTGGGAATATTGACAAGGTTTGTTTTTATTTAAATATTACAAGCACCCTGTGAATAAGGTGTTGCTATCCCTACCTTGCCAGCCAAGGGAACTGAGGTTTAAAGAAGTGATGTGCTAATTAGACACATCACCGGGACTTGAATCCAGCACTTTCTGGTTGTGGCTGGGGAATGATCTGGTGCAGAGAAACAGAGCAAAGTCCACAACTCTTCATGGTATCTTTAGGCCTCTCTGTGTAAGTAATGTAGATATCACTAGCTCTTCAGAGGGTTTTGGTTGGGTTGGAAAGAGGCAATGAAGGGTGTTTGTAAAATGCTTAGCACTGCCCTCACGCATTACATGCTCTTGATACATGGGAGAAATTGTTGTTTTTCCTACTGTCCACCTGAACGGCTGTTTATATGTTTGCATCTGTTTCTCTCCTTAACTGTGCACTCATCAAAGGCAGGAAATGTGTCTAATTTACCTCTGCTCTCCTGTACCCGGGAGACTGACAGGACAGAGAAGCGTCTCTAGAGCTGTTTGTAGAGGGAGTGAATATCTGTGTTCAATTCTTGTCAACAGCAGCCTCAGAAGTGTCTTCTGTGTTCAGAATTCAATTCACCTCTCATGAGAAAAAGCTAGGCTCCTTACCTTCCATCGCAGCAGGGGGTAAGGGCATTCTAGCACTTGCTGCATGGCAGCACAAGTGGAAATCTCTCAGGGAAAATGATGCCCACAGAGGCCATGTCGCATTTGCCAGGCCCACCTGGAGTCACAGGAGCACATCTTGGGTGAGCCCTGGGCCTTGTCATCCATTTTACAGATTGGAAGAGAGAGGCCCAGAGAAGGGGGCGCATTGCTCATGGCTGCACAGATAGAAATGGGATAACTAGGAACTTAAATAATTACCTAATTAAATAATCACATCATTAATGTGGAATCACAAGTGGGTGCATAGCTCGGAGGAAAAGAGAGAGCTGTCTGTGGAAGTAACATGCTGAGGTCCGAAAGAGAAGTTAACCAAGATGGAAGACAGGGAGGGGTTTACAAAGGTGCTCAAGAAGAGGGAACAGCAGGTGCATAGGCCCTGTGGTTGCAGCAACCACAAGCAGGTTGAAAGAGACTAAAGGGAGGATGGTATTGACACAGGAGAAGTAAGCAAAGACCAGATTGTGTGGATCTTGTAAGTCTCAAGGAGAAATCTGGGTTTGGTTTTAAGAGTGGTTATGAGCAGAGTTGGGTTTTGAAATATCACCATGGTGGTCACAAGGGAAGGATGGGACTTTTCTGAGTCCCAGTTCTGCTACTTACTAACAGAGTGACCCTAGGGGAGTATGGGGCATCCTGCCAGCACAAAAACTGTCAAGTGGAATAAATGAGATAATACTTACAATTTATCAGTAACGGTTACCATCATTAGCCAAAATGGCACAGCACTAAAGAGTTAGGAGTCCTGGGTTCAAATTCCAGTTCTGCCCATTTTAACCCTCAAGGAGGCAGGAGAGCCCAGTGGTTATGAGCTGTGGCACTGACACCAGACATCTGGGGTCTGGGCTAGACCCCACCACTTCCTTTCTAATTACATGGCCTTGAGCAAGTGACTTTTCCTTTCCAAGCTTCAGGGTTTCCATATGCAAGCTGGGGAACTACCTAATGGTCATATGAATCTAATGATAATTAATAGCATGGTTTTTTGTGATTTTTGTTTTGTTTTTGAGTTGGAGTCTCACTCTGTCACCCAGACTGGAGTGCAGTGGCCGCTCCCGGCCATCGCAGCCTCGACCTGCTGGGCTCCGGCGATCCTTCCAGTGGCAGTATCGTAGCCAATGAGGTTTATCCGAGGCGCGATTATTGCTAATAGCATGGTATATGATAAATTCTAGCCACTAGTCTCCTCCTCCTCCTTCTCCTGCAGGACAAATTTTTTTTTTCAGTCTCACTCTGTCACCCAGGATGGAGTACAGTGGCATGATTATGGTTCACCACAGTCTTGATCTTCTGGGCTCAGGCAATCCTCCCACCTCAGCCTCCCAAGTAGCTGGGACTACAAGCATGCACTACCACAACCAGCTAATTTTTAAATTTTTTTGTAGAGCTGAGGTCTTCTTATGTTGCCCAGGCTGGTCTTGAACTCCTGGCCTCAAGCAAACTTCCCGCCTTGGACTCTTGCTGGGATTACAGGCAAGAGTCACTGTACATGGCCCAAATTGTTTTTTTGTTTTGTTTTTTTAATAAGGACAATGTCTCTACCTGCTGGGTCACTTCTTGGGACAATAAACTAAATACCCACCACCTTGGGGACATGTCAGCTGTCCCTCAGAGGCAGAAGGATTTCTCAGAAAAAGTTCTGACAACTCAGTGGAAGGCTTGATCTAGCAGAAAGATCTGGATTCCATCTCCAGTCACTCTACCTGCAGGGTCCTACATGATGATTAACCACGGAGGACCCTGCAGGGCTCCAGTTCTTCCCCTCCCTCCCCCCAGTTCTCTGTTCCTCTCTCTCTGGGCTTAGCTTCCAACAAGGGCTGTCCCTTTAAGTTCGCTGGATGATCAGAACGCTCTAGGTGGGAGCAGGAAGAAAGGAGGATGGGAACCACTCAAATCCAATTTCCGTGGCTTCACCATGTGCTCCTGTCATGTGATAAGGAGCGTTGGGGGGCTCAGCTCTGCCCTGTCAGCAAGAAGCCGGGATGGTTCAGCGCCATGTGAGGCTGGCTCATCGCATTAGGCTGTTCAGGCTACTCTGTAGATAAGGCTCAGCTCATCAGACAAGATGCCCTACACCTTTCCTCAGATTCCTGTTTGCCCCAGTCACGTGGCCCTTCTTCCCAGAGGTGAAGTATTTCAATGATCCCTGATAAGTCATCGGAATTGAAAATGTGATCCAAACCTGCCAAGGCTCCTGGGGACACAAATTTCTATAAGGACAATGAATGAAATGAAGGCCTAAGAAATTATTTTTTAAAGTAGTATTACTTTTTAGAAACAGGGCCTTACTCTGTCACCCATGTTGGAGTGCAGTGGTGCAATCACAGCTCATTGCAGCCTCAAACTCCTGAGCTGAAGCGATCCTCGCGTGTCAGCCTCCCAAGTAGCTAGGACTACAGGTGCGCAGGACCACACCCAGCTAATTTTTAAAAATTTTTCATAGAGACAATGTCTTGCTAGGTTGTCCAGGCTGGCCTCAAGAGATCTCCATGCCTCAGCCTCCCAAAATGGAGAATTATTTTTATTCATTTATTTACTTCTTCATGGGGTTTCCTTTTTGCTCCCCCTTTTTTCTCTACCTCTCACACCTTGCTGCTCCAGTTTCCTTATGGATTGAGTCTTTTCTTCCTTTCTTTCATCCCTTCCTGAGTCTCTATTGGGATTAATTTTCTTTTGAAAACGAGAGGAGATGTCTCTGCTCTTTTGGTCTGCCATTTCAAGATGGGAGGGATAATCCATCAAGCAAGTTCTACACACAAGGAGAAAGAAGACCAGAGCCTCACCAAAAGCATGCAGAAATATATCTTAGGCCAGATGTGAACCCTACAATGATCTATGTCACTGTTTAACACATAAATTTAAATATTTTACAAAAGATGCTTATATAAATGTAGTTCAGTCCCTCTAAACAAATACCACCCATGCAATGGAAGTTCTGTTCTGAGAAACATTTTTCTTGAACTATTTTGTTCTCCTCCCTTAAAAAGTATGTATCACCTTCTATTTCTTTAGTTTAATAAACAATTAATACTTACTAACTGCCTACCTAATTAATACCTATTAACGCATATTTCTCATCATATGCCAGGAACCTTAAATGCATTAAATCATTTAGTCATGTATATGCTTTTGTTCATCAATATTAAAAGTTTGATTCACATCCTGAACCCTCCTAAAAAAAACCAAAAAACAAAATCCAAACCGGGTCTATTTTCCAAATAAACATGCTATATTTTTCTACCTGTTTTTTAAAAATCTCTCCTTTTAGTCTCCTAACTGCAGGCTGCCCACTCTTTTCTCCCTCCCCTTCAAATCAGGCTAACTGGCTCCAAAATTCTTTTGTTGAGGCCTCTTAAAACAAAACAAAACAAGGTGTTGCTGTCTGTCTGTTCACACCTTTTCTCTGGGCAAGCTGCTTCCTTCCTCAAATTTCGTAGGAGCTCTGACCAGCAATTCTTAAATATAATACTCCACATGATATTCCTGCTTTGTTTAGTTCTGGCTCCTTCAGGAATTTAAAGTTGTTATCTCCCTCTTCTTCTCCATCGGGAATCCGTAACCTTTAATCCAGGTTTCTGCAAAATGTTCTATCTTAGAAAACGGGTTTAGGACGCGAGTGGCTAAGAATAGGTGGCATCTATTGGTTCTTTGCCATGCACCAGGCCCTGCATGAAGTACTTCACAGGCATCAGCACCTCTGGTCCCCAGGACAGCTCTGTGAGGCAGGCACGATCACTGCCTGCATCTTTCAGATGCAGAAACCAGGCTCAGAGAGGTGAAGTGACCCGTCCAAGGGCTCGCAGCTAGGTTGAAAGCAACGTTTATTCCAAAGTGTCTTTTCTTAGCCACTGGACTTACTGCTTCCCCCTCCCCAGATGCTCAAAGAGGACACTGATCCCTCAAAGGTATCCATTTCTCTTGCAGGGAGTAGACCTTTTTAAATCCTGGACATACTACTATGAATGCAACTGAGTCATAAGCAATGTGTGGGCAGAGGTCTTTATCTTACGGCCCCCGTGTTGCCTCTGTGCCTTGTACAGTTTGGGGCTTGTTGTCTGGCTCCAGTCCACGTGTGTTGCCCAATTTCTACTTTAGAAACTTTGGTTGAGTCCAGCTTTGTGCTGGGTGTTGGAAGAGAAGAGAAAGTTAAGTCTCTCTTCTCAAAAAAGAAAATAAAGAAACAAAAAGTAAACAGGGGTTTTGAACCAAGAATGCAGGGACAGGCTCTGGGGATGCGGTCTGTGAACCAACTGAAGACTCATGACCAACAGTGTGTGCCTTTGGGTTGACAGGGTCCGCAGTTTTGAATTGATTACAATTCTCTAAACAGATAAAGATCATGTGTGTTATGACAGTTCCCATGATAGAGATGAAGTTCAAGACAAAGAGGAAACATTATTGTTTCTACTCTGCAGGTTGGAAAGCTGCCCAGAGTGGTAAAGGACATGTAGAGGGATGTCCAGCCAGTGTCTAGAGCCAAGAATGGAATTCATGTCCTTGCTTCCTTGTATTAGGTTTCTAGTGCTCTAATTTGGAAATTACAATGGTTCAGTGATGAGAGAAAGACTCTTTCTCCATGATGAAGCAGTTATTTGGCTTCAATTCTGGACATACTGCTGTGAATACAACTGAGTTATAAGCAATGTGTGAGCAGAGGTCATCATCCCATGGCCCCTGTGTTGCCTCTGTGACTTGTGCAGTGTGGGGACAAAACTAGGGGTCAGGAGGAAGGTTATAGGAATAACCTAAACCTCATTCATGGCAAGTAATTCCGATCATGAGTGGGAGGGATTTAAGGAGACTCAGCCCACCCCCGCTCTGGGGTCTTGGGTTCAGCATCCGGGATGCTCAAATAACTGACATTGGGCTTTGGTTCTGATAATAAGGTTTCTATCCCCAACAGGAGTTTCAGCCTATGCCTTGTTAGTTTTGTAGTATTTTTGCCAATCCCTGTCCCAAGAGTAAGAGTTCTGACCCCAAAGGTCTATCCACTCGAAGCCTACCTTGATGCTTGGTCACCATTTGCAATTCTATTCTCCAGGCACTATGGTTTGCCTTTCTTCTCATCTCAACTTCTGATTTTTTCCTCCATTCTGCCATCTTTCCTGCTCAAGGGGCAAGGTCCTGCTTCAAGTCCCCTTGTCTTGAAGCATCACAGTTGCAATGGTTTTTCCAACTCCTTTTAGCTACAGAATCCTTTATGCCAATGAAAGCATATCATGAATCTCAACAGAGAAAGAAGATAAAACTGGAATGTTCTGGCTGAAACTCCATGGGGCTGTAAAACCTTTACATGTTGCTTAGGATAAGTAGGATAAAGACCAGTCCCCATATGATGATCTGAAAGGCTCCATGTGGTCTGAAATCTCCCCATTTCCTAGTCATCTCCACCCACTGACTTGCTTCGGATTCCTTAAACTTCCCTTGTTCCCTCTCATTCCAGGGCTCTTTCAATTTGCCGTCCTCTTTCTCTGGAACATTCTCTGCTTGCTCCCCTTCCCCTAGTTAGCTTCTTTGCATTTTGTTATTTCACTGGGAAGTCTTTCCCAGCCACCGAGCCTAGATACAAATCCCTGTTACACAAATGCATGGTTCCATACCCCTTTCTTCATTTATATCCAATTTCTTTTGTGTGGGCACAGATTTGGTCTACTTTTGCTCACCACTGTCGGACTGTCAAAAAATAGGCTCTCGATAAATATTTGATGAATGCCAGAATGGGAGGTTCTGAAACCCTCCAGTCGGACCATTCACTTCCCTGATTTCCATTCACTTCCCTGATTTCCATTGGACCCTGATTGGAAAATAAACCCCACTGGATTGAATCATTTGTAAAGTATCTTTTAAGCCTAATGCTCTATAGAACTATATGGTGACAGCTCCAGCTTCAGTGCATATAAAATGAAGCAGCAGTATGGACATGGGGGCAGAGTTAAGTCTACCTTTTTTTAGACTTTTATCTTCTGAGCCCAGGATCCAAAGGGAGGCAGTTGGGTTACATTCCTGCCCACAGCCTTGTTTCTGGATGGTACTGATTTTCAGTGAAATGACAAAGTGTTTGGCCAGCACCATCAGCAGCCCAGTCTCATTCCAGCAGACTCCATTGCCTAAATGCTTTGGCAGGGCTGAAAGTTGACTGTACCAGAACCTTTCAAATGAAAAAGGAAAATCTTGAAATAGTTCTTCCTTACATTGGGTGGAAATTTCCATTACAACAGTACAGACCTGGTTAGTTCCCAGGGTTCTCTTCTCTGAGGAATGGAAAGACCCAGACATGTCTAGGGAGGAAGTCAGAGTTTGTGGGATTCCAAGGCTTAGGGGCAAGATTGGCAGGATCAGATGCCCACAAAGGCTGGAAGAGAATGCAAATGAGAAGAGTGGACCAGGCGGGGCCATGGCCCATTAATGGAACGTGTGCCAAATTCTATTCTACCCCAGCCAGCTGTCGGAGGGCAGGAATGTGGGCTTCATGTTGCTAGCCCTTCTGAGTTTTCTAGAGATGTCTAAAATTAAGATTGTCATGCAAAATCTTCTATTTTAACTGTTGGAATAAATCTTTTAAAATGTTGTAAAATATTTCCAGGCCAACCCAAAAATGCATGTGGGCTAGTTTTGGCTTGTGACTCTTCTGATTAGGAGTTTGGAGAATTTTTCAACTTCTTTTGTCTTCCCAGAAGTCCTCTGGATTATAGTCAGAAAAACATTCTGAGAATGGAGATGAGAAAAGAGGAAATGTGCTTCGGGGTGCTGGGCTGTGTATGAATGTCTATGCACCCACTCTCCCAGGAAAATACAAAAGAAACCGCCTCCGGGACCCTGACTAGGCCATCATGGCATGTCACTGACATTGGAATTACATTACATTAGCACCACACAGTCCCTTCCACTGTTGTTATTTGTGTTCTAAAATGCCCCAATGAATTCTAAAAGGAGCACTGTGTTCCCTTAAAGAGAAAAACCTAATGTTCTGTCCTTCATTAGAACCCACTCAGGAAAACGAGCTCTTTCTGAATGTGGGCCTTCCCTCCCCTTCCCTCTAGGGGCAGAGAAGGAAGCAGAGAGAATGGATGAAGCCTTTTGATTAGTTCACTGAAAAGTTAGCATTTGCTTTTGTTGTTGTTTTGTCTTTCCCCTCACAGAAATTGACCTGATAAGTCTCAGATCAGAACCCCGTGGCAAGATGGGGTGGAGGCAGGGAAAAGGGTTGTGGTTTACATCTACAGAAAGGCTTTCCAGGTGGCCAGACTAAGTGTCATCCTTCCACTCTCTCATTTTGGTCCACAGACAAATAACTTTTGCTAACATAGGTGTGTGGTATTTGCAGTTCCACAGTACGTCTTTCTCCCTCCCTCCCCTCTTCTCATCTTTCCCCTTCCTGTTAAACCCGAGACTCTAATCAGAGAGAGAGAGAGAGAGACCACAAAGAGCCAGCTCCAATGCAAACACACGAGGGTCTTTATTCAGGCTCGAGTCTGGGCTCACGCATGAAGCCCGTAGAGGCTTCATGGACCAGAGCCCTGATTCACAATGGCAAGCAGTTTTTATGCACAATTACAGAGGGAGGGGAAAGAACTTTAAACTTGATTTTACATGATTGGGCAATTTCTCCTAATGGTACGGGAACACTTGGTATTGGTTGGTGCCTTTCGTGGGCTGCCCGTGATTGACAGAAACCCACTTAACGGGCAGAGTGGAATGTTAGATAAGTTAGGTCCATACAGTCACTGTGTATAAAGTAACCTGAGCAGGCAGGCAAAGGGTTACATTAGCCCTGTAAGTTTACTGATCCACCTGAGGTATGCTTAGGAAAGCTTGTTTGCTTAACATTTACATAGCATAACATGGTCATTATGGGACAACAAAAGCCAAACTTAACAAAGTTTTAAATATGAATGCTGCAAACACATACAGTGAATGTGGGGTAGAAATTCATATAGTACTAATTCTGGGAATTTATAAAATATCACAAACGTCTTATAGCAAGACGGTTTTTGTAAAAGTCTTTGATCCCTTCAGGTTTACATAGCCACTGCGTGTAAATTAACACTGGCATGGAAGCAGGTGGTTTAAATCAATATAAAGCCCACCTAGCGAGCAGCTAGCGCCTCAGAGTCTACTGTGATAGGAAAGGAATGTCTGAAAGGGGCTTATCGCTTTAATATTTACATCCCGTTGTAAAAGCAGAAGTTAGTATGGCAATTAGGACTGACAATGCTTAACCTAAGAGTTCTAAATACAAACACCACTTAAAACATTTTATATAACTACACAATCAGTCACGACATATGCCTAATTCTACGGGGTCTGAGGTAGGATTTAAAGTACTAAGATTTCATAAAGTACAATGAACATGAGGTAGGAATACACAAAATATATAGTAAACATGAGGTAGGGATATATGAAATATAGTGAACTAAACACTACTTTTACAGCAAGTATGGCTTTTTAAGTTTCTTGGTTTCTTGGGTCTCTCAATAGCATGCTCTTAACCTAAGTCTATTATTGTCCTCTCACTCCCTCCCTCCTTCCCTCCCTCCTTCCCTCTCTCCCTTCCTTACCTCTTCTTTCCTCCTCTTCATCCATCCATTTCTTTATTCATTAAGCATTTACTGAGCATTCCTTTTTTTTTTTTTTTTTTTTGAGTTGGAGTCTCACTCTGTCGCCCAGACTGGAGTGCAGTGGCCGCTCCCAGCCACCGCAGCCTCGACCTGCTGGGCTCCGGCGATCCTTCTGCTCAGCCTTCCAAGTAGCCGGAATTACAGGCACGCGCTACCATGCCCGGCTAATTTTTTGATTTATTGTAGAGATGAGGTCTCGCCTGCCCAGGTGGGTCTCGAACCTGCGGGCTCAGGCAGTCCACTCATCTCAGCCTCCCAAAGGTGCAGGATTACAGGCTGAGCCACCGAGCCCGGTTTACTGAGCATTCTTTATCCTCCAGGCACTGTGCTAGACAGAATGGGTAAAATCTACCTGTCTGAGTCACATCAAATGCATATTTAAATTACCTAAATTCCCGTACACAAGCTCAGTTAAATAGCTAGGGTGATTTGGCTTAACATTCTACAAAGTGGGTCTTGACCAAGCTCCAGTGTGCCATGAGTACCTGCTGCCTGCTCGGTCAGCCTCAGTCTTCTCAGCTCTTTCAAAGTGAGAGCATCTTGCCCCACTGCGTGATTTTAGACAAGTGTGGCAGAGGCTTCTGGATGTCACTAAAACCTGTTTCCTTTTCCTCCTGGACATAAAACTAAACTACATGTCCCAGTTTCCCTTGCAGTTAGGTACTGATTGAGTTCTGTCTGAGAAATGAGAACACCGTGGTTGAGCCACTTCTAGGCTCAGTTCATTAAAAGCCCCTACACAGCCCTCCACATTCTCTCTTCCTTTGTCTTCCAGATGGGTACTGAGAAGCCATCAAAAAACTCAAAGGCCCAAGGATGGTGGAGCCTCCAGGCACAAGGAATTTGCAAACCTCAACAATCACAAGCAAAGTTGCTTATTGACTTGGAAAGCCTGCCATAGCCATTTTTATGAGCAAGGGATAAACTTTTACTGGTCTAAGCCACTGAGGTTTTGGGGTTTACTTGTTAAAGCACCTACCATTAATGATCCTATTTAATATAACAGCTATTTTGCCAAATTAAATAATAACCTGTTGCAAGACGGGATTAAAATCTGGCCATGCTGAATTGATAGAGAGATGGTGTGGGGTTCTCCAGTACGGCCCCTGGATATGTGATTGTTGCAAGATTTCTAGATTTTACGTAAAGTAGCAAAATATTAACTCTATGTAGTTAAGGATGTATGCTGTAATTCTTAGAACAACAACCAAAAATTACAAAGATGTGTAGTGCAACATCAACAGATAAATGAAGTGTAATTCTAAAAAAAAAAAAAAATTCAAATAATTTGAAAGAAGGCTGGAAAGGAGGAACAGAGGAAGAAAAACAGAAAAAGAAATACTAAGATGGAAGATTTAAGTCCACTCATATCCACAAATACATTAAATGTATTACAGTGAGAGCTAAAATTTACTGAGGCCTTACGATGTGCCAGGTACCTTACCTGAATGATTTCATCTGATCCTCATAACAACTTTGTGAGAGAAGTTCCATTGATAAAGGAATTGAGGGTTAGGGAGATGAAACATCTTGCCTCAGGTAATGAAGTTAATTGACAAAATCAAGATTTTACATTGCACTACAAAGCTTATCATTATTTTATAGCATTCTGCCTCTAAGGTGGTTACCACATTTTGTGGTGTCGGGACTAGAAGAAAGGAGTACTGCAATGCCCTCTCCTCTGTATTATCCTTGAACAATTATAGTGGGTACAAGTGGCTTCACACATACACACACACACACACACACACACACACACACACACACACACACACACTCACACACACACACACACACACACACACACACACACACACACACACACCAAGAGCACCATAAGAGAAAACACCTGTCCCAATATCCCAGTATCTACCTTTGGCAAGAGTGACCCCATATGTCAACCCCTAGCAAAGCTAATGTTGATTGTATGTTCTTTGCTTTAAACAAAATTTTAAGTACATGGAGAGGGAAATAAAGGTTGTCAAGGTTCAAAAAAACATTGGATTATTCCAGAGATCCCCGTTAGGAATAAATTGTTCCTAGAACTTTCAAAATAAATTACTGTGGCTTCATCAGGCATAGAAGATTAGCTTTAAGTCCAATGCTTCGATGCCATTTTCAATTTTCTGTTCAGAGAGAGATGGCTCGGTTTCTCTGGGCTCATCTACTTTTCTCTGATAGTTTAGTTTAAAAGAGTTTTTCTAGGTTACATGACAGTGCCTCATATGGGGTCTGTTTTCTATTTCCCAGGATTCTCTGATTATCTCAATTTATCATGGAGATAATACAGTATGGGTGGTTGGACCATCTCAGTGTTTTGATGCCAACAAGGATCAGTCTGTGCTTTCTGGGTTTTTGAGTTTTTGCATGCTATTGGCAACAGTTTAGTATTTGTCATATGGCTGTGATTTTTTCTTTCTTTCTTTCTTTTTTTTAGTCAGAATCTTACTCTGTCACCCAGGCTGGAGTACAGTGGCATGAACACAGCTCACCACAGCCTCGATCTGCTGGGTTCAGGTGATCCTTCTGCCTCAGCCTCCCAAGCAGCTGGGACTATAGCTATGCACCACCACACCTGGCTAATTTTATTTATTTATTTATTCATTCATTTATCTATCTAGTTATTGTAGAGATGAAGTCTCTCCATGTTGCCCAGGTTGGTCTTGAACTTCTGGGCTTAGGCGATCCTCTTACCTCCACCTCTCAAAGTGCTGGGATTACAGGTATTAGCCACCGCGCCCGACCATGGCTGTGGTTTTGAATCTTGACTCTTCATCTTATTAGCATTGTAATCTTAGACAAGTGATTTTGACCTTTCTGGGTTTTGGTTTCCTCATTTTCAGAACGGAGATGATAATACCAGTTGCATAGGATTCTGAAGCTTAGATGAAGTAATATGTGTAAAAAATATAACAAAGTGTCTGGCATTTAGTAAGCACTCCATTAGTTTTTTTTTTTTAAACTGTATGTCATGCAGAACTCTTGGACCATAGAGGGATGAGCTAGTAGTATCTCTGCCCTAAAGGAGAAATTGGGGGTGAAGGGAGTGGTTCTGGAACCCCCCCTCAAAATAATAATTTGGGCTGAGCCTTCAAGGGTGAACAGTACTTTTCTCAGGGAGCAGGGTGAAGAGATCATTCCAGGTAGTAGTAGCAAAAGTATCGGAGGCAGAGAGTGACACATCGCAGGCTCCTTGAGGGGTGGGGAGGAAGACACTTTAGTACAAAAGGTGGAGGACAGATTCAGAAGCATGACTGTGGGCACCTGGAGGGTTCAAAAATTCTGGTGTGACGGTTCCCATGAGTGTGAATGGTGGCTTGGACAGGGTAGTGGTGTCTCAAATCAATAAAGAGAGTACTAACCAGTCACTGGGAAGTGCTTAAAGAGAAAAAAGATTCATTCTTGAGGAAGAGATTCTGCTAAATTGATTCTCGAAGGGACTCTCAGGAGAATAAAAATTAATTCAAGAATAAAGCAATTTAGTTAGAGCAATGCGATTGGTTTGAAGAAGTTGCTAAAATGCCCATTCCAGCCTCCTCCCGCACCCCCGTCCTGCCCCCAC
The DNA here is from genome assembly GCA_027257055.1 of Cephalopachus bancanus. Classification (NCBI taxonomy): domain Eukaryota; kingdom Metazoa; phylum Chordata; class Mammalia; order Primates; family Tarsiidae; genus Cephalopachus; species Cephalopachus bancanus. The sequence continues at coordinate 517,939 of JAPVLO010000261.1, read as the reverse complement.
CCTCTGAGATTCTGGGGTAGGGTGTCCAGAGTGGAGAACCAGAAAGCACATTTGTAATGGGTGCCCCAGGTGATTCTGAGGTAGGTGCGCCAAGACTCACACTGTGAGAAACAGTAGTTTAGAGAGAAAAGAGTTACAGGTGTGGTGTCATTAGAACGCCAGGCAAGACTGGGCTGACACAAGGGATTTCTGAGATTAGCAATTAAGGAAAACCTCAGGAAGAAGGTCAGGTGTGAACTGAATCTTAAAGGAGAAGGAGAAGAGGTATAGCGGCATGTTTCAGGTGAAGAAGGCAGCACTGGTAACAACTGATGTCTTCCCACTGGCGTCCTGGTGGGTGGAAGTCACTGAAGAGGATCTTGGAGAGCAAACAGTAACCAGACTTGAAAGGGCCTTGAATGCCAGGTAAGCATCGGTGACGGGTGGTTTTAAAGTTGATGGAATTCACCAGAGCCATACTTATTTTTGGACAAGGAGAGGCAGTGAAACCTACCAAATAAGTGGTGTTCTGCCTTTCTTTAGAAATGAGGGATTGTGGGTATGCTTAAAACCCAGACCAAAAACTATTTGTACCCCCTAAAACTATTGAAATAAAGAAAAAAAAAGGATACGACATTGAGATTCCTTTGCCAATGATATCAATGGACAGGAATGATGAGAAAAACAAGAGCAAATGGGAGCCATGTCAGGTAGTTCAGACATCTCTTGGTTACTCGATGTGGGTCTGCTCACTTGGCAAGCCCAGCAGTTTGCTTGTTGGCATGTGTCACATCAATTTGAAGTGAGGTCTTCCACCAGAACAAGAGAGAGCTGGGCAGAGGCAGTGAGCAGAAACAGCACAGATTGCTACGAAGTGTCTTAAAAAAGCTGTCGGAAGGTTCAGAAAGTGGATCTAGTCCATTAGAGCATATCTGCTCCTATCTTTGGCAAATGTGATGTGCTCTGGCCCTGCCTGGACCCTTCCCATACACTGTTCCCCTCGGCAGAACACTCCTCTGTCTGCCCTCCACCTGGCAAACTGCTTCATGTCTTTCCACTCCCAGCAAAAAGACACTTCCTTAAGGAAGCCTTACCCAAGACACTTCCCTAAGGAAGTCTTACTCCAGACTAGACTAGACATGTGTTTTAAATGCTCTTGAAAGCAGTAGGCCTTGGGGGGGTAGAAACACAGGCTCTCAAGTCAGACTTCCTGGATTTAGGTTATGCCATTTAGCAGCTGTGCGACCTTGTTCGGAAAACTTAGCCTCTCTGGTCCTCAGTTCCCTCATCTTTAAAATGGGAGGATGATGTCAATAACCTTTATTTCCCGACTCCATGTGACTATTAATTGAAGGAATGCCTGACAAGTGCTTAGAACAGTGACTAGCACGTAGTAATATTTGTGACATCCCTGTTGTTTTAGAGGGACTCTTCTTTCCAAGCATCCGTAAGTTAAGGCTTATGTGTGTGATCATCTGGCTGACTTCTCATATGGATGAAAAGTCCCAAGAGGGACTATGTCTGTGTTGCATGCTGCAGTGACTCCAGCGCCTGGCACATTGTACATACTCAATAATATGTATTGAATGACAGTCTCTAATCAAATCTTCATGGTACAGATGGGAAAGCAATGAGACACAGGGATGGGAAAATACTTTTCCAAGGTCACAGAGGGAGGAAGTACTAGAACTGCAGAGTGGGCTCCAGAATTAAGGTGTCTGAAGATTTTGAATGGTTGGGGAAGCATTTGGAAATGTTTTCATTCTCTCATCCAAAGCCACAGCAGTCACAGCTCTCTCGCCTCATAAGAGGAAATAGCAAATGATCAGGAAGACAACTTGAAACGTTACTCACTCTTGTTCTCTCTCCATTCTTCCCCCTCCTCAGCAGCCAGTCTACATTGCTGGGGACTCTTCAAAACAACCTCTAGTCCCTTACTCAGAGGTCCATGTGATGGTTTGGGCCTTGAGATCTTGAGTAAGACATTCCTCGGTTCCAAGCCTGCCTAACTGTGGGGCCTGGTCATGACCACACGTCCCTGAACCTCAGTTTCCTTCTTGTAGCATGGGAGTGATAAAGTCTCCATACCCTAGAGCTGTTGCAATAGTTACACGAGAAAAGAGTGCCTGGCATATAGTATGTGCTTAGCAAGTGTTCCTGTGGTTATTACATCCTTATTTTACACAGGGAAACTTGTCTCAAGAGAAAAGAAATGTGACAAGGGACAAAAACAAGTGAACTGACTCATCCATTCAGGAAGTTTATACCCATGCCTTCTGCATGTCTACTGCTTGTCAAAGAGATGCATGGTAAACAGCCCTCCCCTCCAAAGGCTCAGAGACTGGGGGAGGGGAGACAGAGCTATTCACAATCACAATATGTGTCATTGCTGCTATCCATGAGGGAACATATCTGGGACTAGGGGAGCTCAAAGGTCTCATCTAATTCAGTCTGGAGGAGTCCATGAAAGGTTAAGGACAGTCCAGTCAAAGGTGCATGGCTCAGAGATGGACATGAACAATTGTGACTGATAGCTTCATTTATTCCTTCAATGAATGTCTAAGAGGGCATGCTATGTACCCAACAGTATTCTGGGACCCAGAGAGATCCACTGGACACTGCTCCCCGGCTATTCATAAATAAAGCACAAAGCCCTCATAGGCTCCAAGCTGCTGGCACAGAATTGCACAGAAGCTGCTTCTCAGAGGGGCAACTTCAACTCCAGGAATTGCTCCACGGGGCGGGGGGGGGGTAGTGATGCTCTGTCCTCAGTAATCAGACTAGAAAAACAAAAGTGGATACAATATGTGGAAACTTGGAAACTAGATAGTGCTCTTTAAGTATTACAGTTGAGAAAAATTATTGTAGCCCAGTGTTAATGTATTAAATTATTTCTATTAAACTTTAGTTAATGATGACTAATGATTCATTGCATGCAAGCTTGATAATACAGTTAGCGGAGGATACTCTAAATCACCCAGGAGCAGATCATTCTTCTAAAGGTCCTCTCTGTTTCTGTGTGGCTGTGATTGAATAGCAGATCTGCCCTGCCGCCCACATTATCATTACGCTCTTCCTCTCCTCTGCCGCCAACCTCATCAGAAAAAAGTAAGACATAAAACTGATGAATTGTTTACTGAAAGAAGAATATCAGTGTTAACCCCAGTCACCTTCCTGTCCCTCTAGCTTAGGATTCTGTGTCTGACAGTGTCCTCCAGGGAGAGTTTTGGGAGGAGGCTGAGTGGCCTTCTCATCCATCAATCTCAAAGGTTCGGGACTTTCCGTAGACAGCCCGCGCCTCCTTCACATTCATATTAGGGAATGGGCCATCCTGAATTGATGGAGACCCATGAGAACCTCTGTGCCTCTCCATCTGTGCTATCCTGTGGCTAAGGACATTGGGGAAGTGACCTCGTTTTCTTATAGGACCATCTAATGACAGAGCCTGCTTTTCTGTGATTCAGAAATTTAGCCTTTTGTTTAATGGGATACATATGGAGATGGAGGTAGGAGGGAGGATAGAAAATCCAAGTCCTCCATTGTTGTCTTTCTCTCAGAAAATAATAATAATAACAGTTACCATTTATTGGGCTCCTACCCTGGGCACAGGCTGTGAAAATGTTTTGGGGGTATTAGCTCACTTGACCAATGTCAACTACCTTTTGAGTCAGTTATTGTCATTCTCACTTTAAAGATGAGGAAATTGAAGCTCAGAGAAATTAAGGCAATTTCCACAAACAGAGACAGCATGGGCTATAAATGTAAGTGGTCATTGCCAAGGCCTGTGCTTTCAGATATTCCACTCTTTTTCCACCTCCAGAGACATTAAATAGATTATATTAGCTTTTATTGAGTGTCTACTGTATGCCAGGCTCTGCTAGAGGCTTGGGCTCAGAACCACTTAAAGTACAGTCTCTCTGGAGGAGTGTATAGTTCATCAGGGAGCAAAGATGAGTCAGCAGAGGAGTGAAACCTATACGATATTTAAAGAAGGGTGCGAGGAGTCATGGGCTTCCAGAAGGAGGGTTCTGGCCCTGTTAGGGGCACCAGAGGAGGCTTGAGGTCTTTGGCCTGGACTCGAATTCTCAGTGGGGTTTTGACTGGCAGATGGTGGGGAGGTGGGTCAGGCAGAGGGTGCAACTAAAACACAGGCTGAGATGAGGAGTGTGCCATCTGGCTGGTTCAAGCAGAGTACAGGTGTGAGCATGAGGTTAGTGAGTGATCCAGGATCCCAGGGCAGACACCAGAAAGGCTGGGCTAGATCTGAACAGAGGCACAGAGTCTGTTTAGCCGGGGAACAGACTTGAGGAGTGAAGTCTCCTAAAATGGCAGACTCAGACACTAGCTGGAGGCTAGGGAGGCTGATGGCCCATAGAGCTATGGCCAAGCCAGCCTTCCAAGTAAGCAACTGAGCCCCAAGGGTGGGGTGTGCCCACAGCAACATACTGCCTCCTTCGTCTTCTTCCAGCCATTCTCAAGAAGAGCAGGACAGGAGTTCAGACATAGTGAGAGCCTGGTTTGGAGTGGTGATACTAGGAAGGGGCTGGCCACTGGGGGCTCCACAAAACTGACCACTGACTGAGGTGGGACTGAAGAAAGAAGGGGGACTTGCCGTCAGCCTAGGAGCCCCACAAAGGCAGAGGCTGTGTCTCTAGCACCAACCACCAAGCCCAGGGCACAGTCAGCACTCCAAAAAATGACTGGAGGGATGAATCACATACACATAAACACACAGACACAAGCATGCACATACACACCCACCCACACAGACACAAACACATGCACACACATACCTCCAAAGTTCAATACCAGAAGAAAGAAAAGGAGTTAAAAACTATGCATTAAAAGGAGGAAATAGCTTGAGGCAAGAAGGAGAGGGATTCAGGAAGGCCTGGGAAGCAGTGCTATGTTCCAATCTCACCTCTACCACTTTCCTTCAGGGTCATCATTGCTAAGCAACCTCGCCTCAGTTTCTCCTCTGTAAAATGGAACAATAACAACAGTACCCAGCTCATAGTGCTGTTGGGGGACAGATTGTGTAAAGAGCTGCCCCCGCACCTGACTCCTGAAACCCACAGATGGAAGACGTGTCAGACTCACCGGCCATGGGATGTGCTCTGCAGATATCAGCTCCCTTTCCTTCTTTGCATATATTAAGTCTAAAGCCCAAGGAGCTGAAGCTACCACAACTTCCAATCTTGGCACACCGGAAGAGGATGCTACCCATTTGCTGAAAGCACAAATTAGCAGAAGGGAGTTCACCAAACTGCTAAAAAGTCGCACTGGCAGCTTGAACCGAATCCTTGCCTCTAGCCCTGGATGTACCTTTCTCTGCTTAAGTTCTGCCACATAAATATATTTTGGGAACATCCAGAGGTAATGGGACTTCACATATGAGAGAATCAATTAAATTAGCCAGGCTCGGTGGCTCATCCTGTAATCCCGCGCTTTGGGAGGCTGAGGTGAGTGGATTGCCTGAGCCTGCAGGTTCGAGACCTGCCTTGGCAAGACCTCATCTCTACAATAAATCAAAAAAAATCAGCTGGGCGTGGTAGCGCATGCCTGTAATTCTGCTACTTGGAAGGCTGAGGCAGAAGGATCGCCAGAGCGCAACAGGTCAAGGCTGCGGTGGCCGGAAGCAGCCACTGCACTCCAGTCTGGGCGACAGAGTGAGACTCCAACTCAAAAAAAAAAAAAAAAAGAGAGATTGCCTCTCCCCCAAGTTATCACTTTGTATAAAGTAGCTCCAATGTCATTAAACTGTGGTTTTCCTCTCGGATGAACAGACACTTGACCCACCCACACCTCCCAGAATCTGTTCTGGAAAGAGCAGGCTAGAGATGAACTCAGAAGGTGGACAACAGCTGGAGGTTGGGAGCTATGCACAAGAGGCCCTGGGTCCTTGAGAGGTGCGCATGATTCTTCACCTTCCTTTATTGTTTCACAGGCTCTGACACAGCAATTGGTGCAAAAGGTGGCTGGTGATTGGCCATGGGCTGATCTTCCCCATTGCTAATTTGCCAGTGATTTGAGCCATCTGTTTCCATTCTCTAGTCTTCAATTTTCCCATCTTCCCAAAGATCAGAAGAGCCTTATTTTAGGGACTTGTTCAGAGCTGATGATTCCTAACTCATCCTCAGTAGGCTAGGTGTACCATGAAGTTCCTAGTGACTCTCTGATGATCCCATCACCTCCCCAAATTTCTTGAGAATAACACCCCTAGAACTTTTGAAGCTTGAGGCTGCTCCCAATAGATGTTTCTTCCTCCTTCTTCAATTTTTTTTTTTTTTTTTGAGTTGGAGTCTCACTCCTTAGCCCAGGCCAGAGTACAGAGGCGTGCCCGCTCATGGTCACCCCAGTGTCAACCTTCTGGGCTCCAGCAATCCTTCTGCCTCAGTCTTCCGAGTAGCCCAGAACTACAGACACATGCTACCATGCCCAGCTATTTTTTATTTTATTGTAGAGACGAGGGATCATCAAGTTGCCCAGGCTGGTCTTGAACCTGTGGGCTCAGGCAATACACTCACCTCGGCCTCCCAAAGTGCTGGGATTACAGGCTGAACCACTGAGCCTGGGCCCTCCTCCTTCTTTTAATAACAAAGTTTTCACATTTTAGTTGAAGACATGACCACCTAGAATATGCTATAGTTCTCTGCCTCTTGGTTGGATGTGACCAGTTTGTCCGGTTTTAGCCAATGGAAGTGAGTGAAAGAGGAAGGTATGACTCCCAGAAAGATGTGCCCACCACTTCCTCTTCACCCTTTCCCATTGGCTGGAGGTGGTATGATGGCAGGAGCTACAGCTGCCATCTTTGATGATGTGAAGGAAACTGAACATTGAGGATGGCTGAGCAATGAGTTGGAAAGAACCTGCCTCTGATTGATTCCAGAGCTACCTTGTTAGCCTTGGATTGTCCACACTGACATGACAGAGAAACAAATTTTCATCTTGCTAAGTCATAATTACATTTTGATCTTTTTTTTTTAATCCTACTAATTACTCCAGTATGATAACTAACAACCTGCAAAGGTGATCTTGGCTTTACTCCATAAGAACATTCTGAAAATGTGTGAGTAAATGGAATGATTATTCCTTAAATCGTATTTCCAATGTGCTGGCAGAAGCAGTATCTTGGGATAGCTAAGAATAGGGCTTGGGAGTTACAACCCAGCTCCACTGTTGGCTGTATGGCTTTGAGCAAGTTACTTAGCTTCTTGGGACCTCTGCTTTCTTCATTGATAAAGTGGAGGTGACTGTATTCATCTCACAATATTCTTGTGAAGATGAATGCAGATAGTGGATACAAAGTCCTTAGCATGACTCCTGGCATGTAGCAATGCACTCTATACGTATTCAATGGAATTACCTGAGAAGCAAAAATAAAAAAAGTTTCAGAATCTGCCAGCAGAGATTCTGACTCCATTGGCCTGGCACGAGATATGGTCAACTGTACATTTTTAAACTTCCCCAGTTTCTTGAATAACTGAACTAAGAATAACTGAACAAAGGTGTTGAGTGAGAGGGCCTTCTATAAAGCAACTCCCGATTTACCTTTTATGCAAATCAATATGCCTTATCATGAAAATTCAGAGTCATTCCTTCATAATGAATTTCCCTTACCTTGTGGTCTCTTCCTGCTATGGTTTAAACATCTGTGTTAAGTTCATGCTGAAACTTAAACCCCAATGTGGTAGTATTAAGAGGTGAGGCCTTAAGGGAGTAATTACATCATGAGGGTTCTGCCCCCATGAATGGGATCAGAGCCCTTATAAGACAGCTTGAGGGAACCAGTGAGGCCCCTTCTACCTTCTGCTATGTGAGGCCACAGCATTCACCCCATCCAGGGGATGCAGCAACAGGTTCCATCCTGGAAGCAGACAGCAGCCTTCCCAAGGTATGAGACCTGCTGGTGCCAGCCTCCAGGACTGGGAGAAACACATTTCTATTGTTCAGAAATCACCCAGTCTGTGGCGTTTTGTTATAGCAGCATGAAACAACTAAGACACTTCCTGTTTTTGTTTTGTGTTTTCTCCCCATTGTCTCTCTATACAAGTGTGCTCCTGCAATTACTATTCACACCATGAGCTTCCAGAGGAATCCCTGAATGGAAGTTTACAATCTCAGCATAATTTTAGTGACAATCAACATTTATATAGCTTTTTGGACTTTCTGAAGTGCTTTCACATATATTATCTGCTAGATTGTGGCCACAACCTTGCAGAGCACTTAAGACTAGTTTTATGATCATCACCACCACCACCATCACCACCACCTCTATTTCATAGATGCAAAAACTGAGGTTCAGAGTGGGTAAATATTTGGCCCAATGTGAGCCAAGATTTGAACTAAGTTGTATCTGATTTCAAAGCCTTGTGATTCACCTGATCCTCTGTTTCTCTAATACTACTCCATGATTGTTGAATGAGTCACGTATTTATTTATTTAATACAGGTTTGAAGTCCCAAAGAGCAAGGAGATAGATAACTGCATGAGCTAATGAAACCCTAGGTAAGATCAGTAGTTTCTTTTTTTGCCCAAATCCAGCTGTAAGTTTGGCCAAATCTCCAGGGGGATCTGATGTCACAAAAGCCCTCTGGAGAATCCACAGATAGAGCCTGGATCATGCCAGAGTTCCCTAGGAATTCCATGCGAGTGAAAGAGAACTACACAGATTGCCTGCTTACCCCTTTTTCTAAATTCATCTCTTATTGGATGTTAGTGTTCTTTTTGGGCAGGGAAGCTTGGAAGCTGTTCCAAGGTCACTCTCATGTCTAAGTTGCCCAAGTCTGTTGGAGACCCAAATCATCAAGGTGAAACACCTCTGTCACCTAGGAAGCCTGTGTTCCATTTAGAAAAAAAGAAAGTGTTTCTGGTACATATTATATAACTCCAGGGAGGCGGTTGCTTAGCAACTGAGCCCAGTCGGCTGGGCTGTGAGTAGCTATTAACTCTTCCCGCAGTCAATTGACACTGTGGAGTCTTCCTGGAAGGCCACCAACTACCACATTTCCATAAGAAAGCCCTTGCATTTCATTTGCACCAGGACCCTTCCGGGCTCTCTCCCCACCAGGACTGCAGGTCTCCCCTTCTGGGGAGGAGGACAAAGTATGCAGCAATGCTACTTACTCACCAAGTATGACAAGCCCCAGGCATTCCTCAACCCATAAGAATTCACTTGCCCATTTGAGTTACACGAAACGCAACACTTGGCACGAAATCGAAGTTAAATGTTCATGTAGCCATGCGAACAAATACATATTTATGTTTCCAACAAGAATTTACAGAGCACCTACTGTGTCCCAGGCCCAGGCTTAGGCACTGGGAATCAATGGGGAACAATATAGTCAATGCCTCACCGTCACGGACCTTACATTCTAGTGGGGGAGACAGAATGAAAAGAAATAAATCACAAGGAAAGAAACAAATGAGATAATTCTGATTGCTGTGAGTACTTTGACAGGAATCAAATAAGGTGATGTAACAGAAAGGGTCTGAGCATGTATATGGGAGGGAGTGTATCTATCTCTAAAGCCATCTGTAGGCATCTCTCTATGCCAGTGTACAAGACGAGTCCATGTGCTGCACACACCATGTTGCTGCCAACAGATATTTTCCTTTCAATGTTACTGTTGCAAGAGCTTTAGAGCTGACTCTATTTACTCTCCAAAGTCTTCCCCATCGCAGCAAAAGGTGCCACCAGATCCAGCTAGTCATTCAAGCAGTAACTGGGGAGATATCCTTGATTCTGTTTTCTCCCTGTTTCCCACACTTTTATCCATCAGTAAGTCTATGGGTTTTAACTTCAGAATAGACCTTGAACCTGCCACCTCTCCCTGTCCAGGCTGTGGCTTTGCCTCACAGGGATGACTAGGATAGCTTCCCACCTGATTTTCCTTACAGTTCATTCTCTACCCAGTAGTCCAACTGAGTTTTCAAAACTGGAATGCTAACTGTCAGGCACACCTCTCTTTGATACCTCTCAGTGCCTTCCTTCCCACTGTCCTTAAGTTGCCTCCAGACACTTACTGCAAGGTCGTGTATGTTCTGGTGTCTGATTGTGACTTCCACCCCATTTCTGACCATGCTTTCCCTGATTTCCCTGGCCTTGTTTCTCACTCAAGCAGGGCAAGCACGTTCCTTCCGCAGGGCCTTTGCACATGCTGTTTCCTTTGCTCTTGGCCTGATGAGCCCCTATTCATCCATCAGATTTTAGTTTAAAGGTCACTGCCTTATGGTCACCCTCCCTTGCCACCTGACCTCAGCACCCTGGCTGAAGCCTTCACAGCTCTTATTTCTATGTATGTGTGTGTGTGTATGACAAGTAGAAAAATATGTGTGCACACACATATATATGCACATCTACATACTTACACATACATAGACACATAATAACTTGTTTCTTGTCTTTCTTCTCTGATAGAGTGAGCTTCATGAAAGCAGAGACCATATCTATTTGTTTGCTACAGTATCATTGGCGTCTACCCCAGGGCCTGGCCCATGGAGATTATTTTCAGCTCTTTCTTTTTGCTAACTGAAGTAAATAAATATGACATAATAAAGTAGCTAAAATATACTGAGCGCTTACCACATCCCGAGCTCAGTGCCAGACACTTTACGTAATAATCTCATTGAATCTTCATGATAACACGATGAGGTGGGTATTACTTCCCCCCTTTTAGAGATGACTAAAAGGAGGTCCAGAGAGAGGAGCTGATAAGCCTGAGGTGACATAGCTAGCCAGTGGCTGGACTGAAATTAGAACTAAGCTTACTCTGACTCTCCAAGCTGGGTTTTTGCATCACGATAGGATTCCTAATACCCTGAAGAGTTTTACCAAATTTTTTTTTATCACCACCTGCTCTGCTTTATCATGTGAGGAATATCTCTCTCATTGGCAGCAAAGTATCAAAGATAGCTTGAGAATTTGAGGTGGCACTTCAGGTGAGCTCAATCTGCCCAGTCTTGCAAAGTCAGGCAAAGTCCGGTTATCTGAACAAGCAAAGCAGAGCAGACAAAGGGTGAACCAAAATAACTGCCCACACTGAGTCATTCCTGATGATGCCTGGGAGACTTTGCAGCACAGAGCATCTCCCTATTTCTTGATGTCCAGCACAAACCGTTATTAAAAGGAATATGCCAGTGCATGTTGCTGGCCCCAAACAGTTCTGGAGGTGGCAGGAACTTGGTTTGGATTAAGGCAAGATAATGTAAACTGCAACATTTGCTGGGCACTTAGGATGTGCTGAGCACTCAAGCCAGATCTTTTCCAGGCATTTGTTTCCATGCAAAGTCCCTCCAGGTGGGAGCTATTCCTGTCACCATTCAACAGAGGAAGGAAGGACAGGAGAATGCAGTTGCTTGCTCCAGCTGCTCAGCTTGGAAGAGGTGGAGCTGGAATTCAAGTCAAGGCAGGTCAAGGTCCAGAGTGCAAGCTCTCAGCAATTGTGTTTACCTCCTACACTACCAGGAGCACCCCTTCCCATCATCCCCCAACACTTTCTAAGAACCTTTTGCATGATGTTGTGCTCAATGGTTGATTCATATGCAGGTTCCAAAGCGCATCAGCTTGGCCAGGATGAAATTTGCTGTGGATCACAAATGGTTGATGTGCAGTTCAACTGTGCCAGCCCATGAGGGTGGCATTGGGCTCTCTGAATTCAGGTGGGGACTGTATTCCAGGTGCACATTTATCCTACATTGCCTTAGCTTCAGGATGCACGAGTTATAACAAAGATCTGCAGGATAATCATCCTGGACAATGCCGTTTGCTTCTGTAAAGGCCGAAGAGAGGAGAATGAAACAGCATCATGAACTTCAAGAAGACCTTGGTTTTCCCATCTGCAACATTGTGGGAGTAAGGTCTAGTTGCATCTAAGGTTGCTTTCAGCCCCAAAGTTCTCACTTATGAGCTTTGAGCTTGCCCTTTCCTCAGCTTGCAATGCCCTTCTCTCTCCCATCTTTATTTTGCTGAGTTTTACTCATTCTTTGGGATCCAGCAGGTAACACCTCTTCCAGGAAGTCTTCTTTGACTCCCAGTCTGGGTCAGATGCATCCCTGGACTTCTGTGGCTTATCCCTATCACAGCACATATCAGTCTTTGTCAAAACTGTTTATCTACACACCCAATATCCCACCAGCCTCTGAGTCTCTTAGGAGGCAGGGATTCTGTCCTGGTTAACTTATTTCCCTCAATAACCAGCATGTTTTCAGATACCCAGGAGACATCCAATACGGGTGTGCTGTACACACATCACCATGAACTCCAACATGGTAATTACTGCTGGAAGAATTTGACCCAAACAGCCACAGGGAATTGAGCAGAATTGAATGCCATGGAAGGTCTGAACATCATGGAGATTTAAGAAGCATATAGAAATAAAAAAAGAAAATTGCTTTTCAAAATTGTAACAAAAGAAAGAAAAGATTTGCAAAGGCTGTTAGCAGAGGCTTTCTTGGTGCAGTGGGATGAGGACAGGATAATTAACTTTCTCTACACATCTTCCAAATGTTCAGAAATGTCTAATAAAGAAAAAAAAAGCAAATTGTAAAAAAATATATACCTTTTTCATTCACGCATTTCCCACTATCTTAGGACAAGTGCATCATATGATAGAAGAACAACATCAGGTCAAGGTCAGTTCTTGGCCTTGGCCCATACTTGCTTTGTGGTCTAAGGTGGGTGGATGAATGGACAGGTTGATGAATAGATGGTCTTGGGTTTATTTCCTCCCCTCTCTGTGTTGAACATGCGCCATCTTTAAGTAAGGAAGACAGACTAGGATATTCACCAAGGGCTCCAATTCCTATGCACTCCTCAGGCATTGAGCCATGTTTTTCTCACATGAATTTTTCTGGTGATAAACTGGCAGTTTTTTCCCCTGGGGAGCACTCTCATTTTTCCATGTTCAAAGACACACAAACTGTTCACAATTCCCTGCTGTTGTAAGAGCAAATTGCCTTCATTATCCTAAACCTTGCAGCATTTCTTGAAACCTCTTTTTATATATATTAAAAAAAGCTCCCAATGTGATCACAGGAGATAAATCTGTGATTTCACGTTTCAAAAAGTAATCAAAATGCTTCCTGCTAGACTAGGTACTCATTACAATTTATGGTGAGTGCTTGAAACCGTCTTTATCTTCCTCTCTCATCTGTCCAGAATTATTGTTTCTATTTGGGACAGGAATGCCTCGAGGGTTGGAGGATGAATGCAAAGAAATCTCCTGGGTGTGATGTTAAGGCTTCGTGTGTGTTTGTTTCCCATATCCACCCCATTATCTTGGGTTGACCAGATAGCTCTTTTGAGTGTCTCCCTCCCTTTATCCAATTAGGATTCAGGAAATGCAGGAAAGATACTAAAGGACTTGGGAAATGGGCCTATTTTACCCATTAGACCCTGAGGCCTACGAGCTTTTTAAGAGCTCATGAAAATGTCTGAGAGCTGAAAACAATATAGTGGCTATAAGCTAGTAAAAGAAAACTGCAAAAGCAAAATTAATAAAGGCTTAAATTAAATGCCTCCATAACATACTGTTATGTCAACCTCAGTGTTTTTTAAATTTAGTGTTCATAAAGATTTCATTACTTTTGAAAAGAGTTGATGAGTTAAGAGTCTCATTTCACAAAAACTCCTGAGTGTTACTTGATGATTTTAAAGCAATTACAGATAAATTGAGGAAGTTGCTGGTAACAATATAATCTCAAAAACATAACTTTAATACTTCTTTTAAAACATTTCAGTAAAAATGGTCTTAATTTGTATGATATGATGTGAGTGTGGGACTCTAAGATAAGACTGCTTAGGGCCAGCAAAGGTCTTACAATGGTTTTGAATAAGGTGGGTTGATGAATGGACAAGTTGATGAATAGATGGAAAGATGGATGGGTGGACAGATGAATGAATGGATTCATCAACAGGTACATGAATAGAAGGATGATTGGATAAATGGACAGATGTATGTATAAAGATGGGTGAACAGGTGAGTGGATGGATGGACAGATAAATGGATGAATTGAGGAATAGATGGACAAGGAGTGATGGGTGGATGGATGGATGGATGGATAGGTAGATGAATGGACAGAGAGGTGAATGGGTTAAGTGACTTGCTCAATTTTACTCAGCAAGTTAGCAGATGTGCCCTGACTCCTCACTTTCAAGCTGTCTTTAAAGACATTTAAATTTAGTCACAATTCCTTGAATACAAAAACCGGAAGTGTTCTAAGAGACAATCTGGTAAAACTTGCTTATTTCACAGATGAAGAAACTGAGGCTCAGAGAAGGGAAGGGACTTATTTGATGGCACATTTTAAAAAATTCTCATTGAACAGGAGTTTGGTTTGCCTTGTAGAGAGACCTGGCACAGACCTACTTCTCAGGCACTCTTCATATTTACAGGATGGTGTTTCACAGCTAATAGCAAGAGAAATTGATAGACCTTTCTCTTGCCAGGGCCCAGGATTGTTCCTGCACACTTTCTCCACTGTTTCCTGCAGAAGGCAGGGTGGTAAATGGTAGTGTTGGGTCTGGATTCAAGCCACTTCGTGAACCCTACTGGGGAGAAACACATCTGCTTAATTCACCAGCAGTTCATTTTATTCTTAGCACACACTCAGTCCCTTCCTCTTTCAGATATTGACTGAGACATGGCAGGGGGAAAAAAGACAGCTTTTGGTTCCCTGACATATTGGACTTCTCTGTGGCTTTTCTCTTGGTGACAGCATCCTGATTTTCTTTGTGACATTCCAGCCCCAAGGATTTGTTCATAGAAGAGCACATGAACCAGAGGCTGACCATATAGTACATTTATTAGCCTACACAATCCTCTTCACAATGCTGTGAAAAGGGACTATTATAACTCCATGTTAAAGATGAGAAAACTGAGGCATAGGAAGATTCAATAACTCACCTGAGTTTATATAGCTCATGAGTGGCAGAGATGGGATTTGAACCCAGGTAGCCTGATTCCAAGTCAGCATGCTTCACCCTGCATTATCCTGCCTTCTAGTATTTGTTGTACAGTTCTCCAACAATACTAATTGATGGGTTTTATCATAGATGCTAAATACACTACACACACACACACACACACACACACACACACACACACACGCGTTTACTCTCATTGAGTTGCTTAATTTGCAACTTCAAAGTGAGTTAATCCCTGGGAGAACTGGACCTTAAGTAACTTTATACATATGACAACTTGTTTATCCAGAAATTTACTTCCTGGTATCCTCAGTTATGAGGACGCCACCAAGAACCAAGAGTAGGGGAAGAATAAAAATTTCCCAAGTTGTCAAATTGGGCTCTAAAGCTGGTGGAAGTTCTTCATACGAGAGTCCCTCACTGATTTTCCACACTATAGTTGGTTCCAGGACCTCTAGGGATTCCAAAATCCAAGATTGTTCAAGTTCCTTATGGAAAATGGCATAGTATTTACAAATAATCTATGCATATTCTCTCTATACTTTAAATCATCTCTAGATTACTTAAAATATCTAATAAAATTTAAATGCTATAAGAATCGTTGTAACACTAGTTTGGTTTTCAAAATTTGTATTCATTTTTATTGTCGTATTATTGTTTTTTTCCCCCTGAATATTTCTGATCTATCATTGGTTAAATTCTTAGACATGAACCCCTCAGATACAGAGGGTTCTTGATTATAAAATTATAATTTTCTCTGTCTTCTCAGTTTCAAGTAATTTAGAAAATGGTAAGCTGGGAGGATGCAAATGTAGCATTGTGGAATTATTGACATGAGTTAGACTGATCTAGAAGCAAATCCCAGCCATGAAACTGACAAGTAAAGGACTTCACCTCTCTGAGACTCAGTTTCCTCATCTGTAAAATGGTGACAATAATGGTATCTACTTCACAGCATTGCTGCAAGAAGGAAGTGCAAAGTGCAGATAGTAGGTTCTTTATGAATATCCATTTTGGTCAATCATTGACAAACTTTGTCCCTTCCTAGCCCAAGTATCCTTATTTACAAGCTATAGATTTATAACAAAAATCCTCCCAGGACATTTTACAAGGTTGTTGAATAGTGTAGTCAGGTAATAGAAATAAAAAGTTCTTCTTAAATAGCCAAATATGGCTTAAGTGTAAGGCAGAATTACATTTATCAGTGCTAGAGCAGTAGGAGTTATACAATTGTTAATACTTACTACTATTATTAATCATCATTATGACTACTGCTATTATTTTTACTGCTGCTACTATAAAAGAATCCTAATATTGGCTCTTCATTTCTTGCAGTATTTCACAATAATCTCCTAGGATAGTGACCACACTTGGAATAAACACTCAGGACCATGGCTTTTCCATTGAACCTGAACTAAGGGCATGTTTTTTGTTCCAGAAGTGAATTAGACAAAGGCTGCTTTATGCAAGGAGACACAGACATAAACCAACAAAGTATAGACTGGTGAACAGCTAGCGCGGTACCCACTGAGCACATAGTAATAGAGCTATATCATGAATTGGTTCAAGAGGGAAGTAGCTGCCAAGCCCTCTGCCGCTCCTCCCATCATGAATCTAAGCTGGCTTTATGACTTGTTTTTGACCAACAGAATGCTGTGTGACTTCTGAAGCTGGCTCTTGAGAGAGCTTTCTCTTTCATCTTTGCCCTTGGGACATACCCTCTTGGAATTCAGCTGCCATGCTGGGAGAAGCCCAAGCCACAGGAACAGGTCACATGAGGGAAAACTGAGATGCTTGAGTGACAAGCAGCTCAATCTGCCAGACATGTGGGTGAGTCCCTTGGACCTTCTAGCCCAACCAAGCCTCCAGATGATTCTGGCTCTGTCCAGCACCACATGGAGCAGAAGAATCTCCAAGCTGAGCCCAGTCACACCACAGAATCATGTGAGATAACAAACAAATGGTTGTTATTTTTTTTAAGGCACTAAGTTTTAAGGGTGGCTTATTATGCAACAATAGTTAACTGAAACAAAGTATGCTGATGAGTACTTTGGATATGGGTACTCCAATGAGATGTTCCTAACTCAGCTCAAATGGGCAGGGAAGGCTCCTTGGAAGAGGAGACATGTGAAAATCATATGGAATTTGTATGTGATGCAGGTGAAGAAGGGTCCCAGCTCTCAATCATGGGCTAACCCTCTTCTCCACATGATGCTTTCTGAGTCCAAGACAGGTCAGTGCTGAAGACCAGAATTTTAAGTTCTCCTCTCACCCAGATAATTGTTTCTCCTCTTTAGGGATCAGCCCCACTTCCCCGGCTTTAAATCAAAATGACAGGGCCTCCAAATTGGTTCAGGTGCTCATGCATTTGTAAAAATGTCTTTTGCTGGAAAAGGCTTGGTATGTCTAATTTCTGCCTCGAGCACATTTTTATAGTTCAGCTATATTATAAATGTCGTTTAATTTACCCAGCAATGTCGGGCCTACATTAAACCGAGAGCCAGTGATAATATATATAAAATTCTTTTTGTACAGTCTGATCAGGGTTTGGGAGGAGAGGAGGGGTGAATTTTTTTTTTTTTTTTTTTTTTTTTAGTTGGAGTCTCACTCTGTTGCCCAGACTGGAGTGCAGTGGCCGCTCCCGGCCACCACAGCCTCAACCTGCTGGGCTCCAGCGATCCTTCCACCTCAGCCTTCCAAGTAGCTGGAATTACAGGCATGCACTACCA
This sequence comes from Cephalopachus bancanus, assembly GCA_027257055.1. Classification (NCBI taxonomy): domain Eukaryota; kingdom Metazoa; phylum Chordata; class Mammalia; order Primates; family Tarsiidae; genus Cephalopachus; species Cephalopachus bancanus. The sequence continues at coordinate 500,305 of JAPVLO010000261.1, read as the reverse complement.
CGCCCGGCTGATTTTTTGATTTATTGTAGAGATGAGGTCTCGCTGCCCAGGCGGGTCTCGAACCCGCGGGCTCAGGCAATCCACTCACCTCAACCTCCCAAAGGTGCGGGATTACAGGCTGAGCCACCGAGCCCGGCTAGGAGGGGTGAATTTAATCATCATTTGCCCAAATTTATATTCTTTTTCTCTCCTCCCTGCTGCTTTTCCTGTATTCTAGACACTATGGGAGAAGCACAATAAAAACCTTTCAAGAGACCTGATCAGGTTTAAGGGAACAAGTCTGTGGATGAGTTGGGAGATTTTAAAAACAGATGAAAATCTGGGAAGCCTGTGGGCTTTTTAGCAGACTCAGAGCACCAGCTTCCCTTCCACTACAATTGGATTGTACCAGGAGGGGTGGGCTTAGTGGGATTGAATTCAGATGGTCCCTGGCCTTGGGTAGGAGGCAAGAAAAGGTAAATCTTTCTTAAGGTAAGGGGAGGGATGGACTGAACTCCTTCAAGTCTGTCTGCAAGGTCCTCCTATATGATCCCTCTTCAGTCTTCCATGCCTCTCATTTCAACTTCACAGACAGAATTTTGAAACTCAAACAGGCCCCTCCCTTGCTTCAAAGCACAGCTGAGAATACATTTCCAACACTTTGCTGAAGCCCTACTCACCCTATAGGACCTGGTCCTGCTCGCTGGCAAAAATTTTCTGCTTGACCAAACTTTAGTCACATTTCTGAAGCTTCTCCTAGGCCAATCTATGCACTTCCTTATAGAATCCAGCTTTAGCAAACAATTCGCTAAGTCAGCTTAGCAAGAACCGTCCCCCAACCCAGTTCTTGATCAGATAAAATTCCTCCTCCTCCACCATCCTTCCGATGATGTCTGATCACCCTGGCTTGTCTTCAGCAAGAATCCTGTTAGAGAGGTTTAGTTAGAGAGTCTCCTGACCCTTAATGCTTCCTCTTAGCCATTTTTCATTTACTGACCCCTGCTCCTTGCTCTAAATTCCCACATGCCCATGATGTGTTTGGAGTTGAGCCCAATTTCTCTCCCCTACTGCAAAATGTTATTGCAGGGATCCTGATGCCTATTGTGATGGTCCTGAATAAAGTCTGCCTTATTGTGCTTCAATAAATATCACCAAATACTTTTTTTTTTTTTTTAAGAAAAACACCATTTCTCAGCTTCATTTTACACACTTCCTTTTCTGCTCTGGATACTCTGGCCACACAAACTTCTTGTCTGTTCTTCAAATGCCCCAAACTCTGGTGACATTATTGCTGGCCGAGCCAAGAACCGAATCCTGGATGCCAACAGGTCCTTGGCTTAGCTGCTCCCCTGCAAGTGCAGGAGTGGAAAAGAGGGCTGATGGCCACCATAATTCATGTCAGCGAGGCTGTCCCCAGTGCGTGGCAAACCTGCACTTGGTTCACGAGAAGCTGGGGTGTGATCGATCACACACTTCACAGGGCACATTTATTTGGCTCATTAAAATAGTTAACTAGATTTTCAGGGAAGAGAGGAATCAGGAGACCAGGACTGCCTCTTGGGAGGGGATGTGGTGGGCTAAGAGTAGACTGTTACCCCTGCTCATACCACCAAGAGGCAGGCAGCAAATTATTTTAAAGTCTCACAGACATGAATATGCATGCCAGGTTTGAATCTCACCAGCTGTGTGACCTTGAACAAATCACTTCATATCTCTAAGCCTCAGTGGCTACTTGCTGTAAAATGAGGATGTCAGTCCCTACCCTGCTGCACTCTGATGTGGCTGACATGAAATAATGCCATATAAATGGTAAGCATAATTACCATCAACAAAGAAATCATAAACGGTCAAAGCTTAGGGGTAAATATCCAAGGGAAATGTACTGATGCATCAGAAAAATCCAAGAGACAGTGTATGAAGCTTAATCCTGGGTCTGAGTGAATAGGCAGGGGTATAGCCTGAAATTCTGGGTCTTCAAAAGCTCCCCATTGATTTCAACTCATCGTCCATTTTGGAAACTATGATTCAACCCAGACAACTAACTTTAGAGTCGGAGAGCCCAAGGACCAGAGAGGGACAGAAATGAACCCAAGGTCACACAGAGCATTGTTGGCAATTCTATCAGTTCCAGAACTCTGGTCTCCCCACTTCCCAGGCTTTAAAAGCAAATTTGTTCAGGTGCTCATGCATTTATAAAAATGTCTTTTTCTGGAACAGGGGTGGTTGAGTGGTCCTAGTTGGGTGGTCTTTCTGCTAGTCTATACCAAGAAATTGTACTGTGTCAGGTGGAGGTAACTGGCTGTGGCTGGTGCCCAAGGGCAGTGTGAGGGAGGTATCCCCACCCAGCTCATTCTCGTTAAGGTTCTACATGTTCTAGGAGTCCTCCTGCTCTTTTTAACGCCATCATGCACACTGAGAGTGTCTGAATCTTGTTTACTAGTACAGATGAATGAGCCTAACCTCTTTTCTCTTATTGTTTCTACCCCATTCTACAAATATTGAATGATCAACATGCTTCAGGGGATCCAGCCCAGCCCATACATTTTAATGACTATTCACTGAATAAATGGATAAGTGTGTTGCATCAGTGAATGACAAGGCTCACAAGGAGTATAAGCTCCTTGAGGCCTGGCACTGTTGATGATTTTTGTTCTAGTGCCTACTGCAAAGACTACACAGTAGACACTCATGAATATTTGCAGTTTGGGGTTGAGTCAGTGAATCAGCTTCTGAATTTGCCATGCCCTGATGGGAAAGACGGACACATATACACTAAGAATAGAGCAGGCTTGTTACTAGAGCAGGGGTGCAGCCTGATGCTGGGAAAACGTGGCAGAGAGGAAAGTGGGGGCAGAGGGAAGGAAGGCATCTGGTTAGCTGGTTAGGGATCCCAGAAGGGGGCATGTAGCACATTTGACCTGTACTGGATGCCATGGAGGAGAAAGCCAGTGAAGAGAACCTGACTCATCGTCAGGGGGGATTCTGGGCCTTGTTCCCATCATGGGAAAGGGCCACAAGAAGGAGAAAAGCAAGTTATAGACCGATATGGATGGTGTGCGGACATTTTGTGAGCTGAAAGTCCATATCCCCAAATTGAGGGTCATCCTATAAAAAGAATGGGTCTGTACTTTTTAAAAATGTCAATGTCAGGAAAAACAAAGACCAAGGAACTGCTCCATGGTAAAGTCTCTGTGACGCTAGGTTTCCTGAAAAATAGGACTAATTTTCTGTAGCACTTGCCTCTCAAAGTTGTTTGTGAGAATCTAATACAATAATGTGTATCCTCTGTCATGTGCTAAGCATAGGAAATGACTATTTATTTTTATTACTACTTAGAATAAAACTACCCCAGGACCTGAAAGAATTAATTTGTTTTTGGCCAAACCTCATTAACTGATTGTCCAAGTTTATGCTTTATGGAAATAGCATGCATATTATTTATGTGTATATACACACACTCAGCTGCATCTATATAATTCTCTGCAGTTCTGCTCAGGATATATTTTCCCACATTCACAAAAGAACGGAAAGCCAACATATTGTTGTGATAATTGAAGTCAATAACGTCTCTCTGCAGGCCCTGCTGGAGATCTCCTCTGCCTCTGTGAAGTCTGGGATGGTTATTGGAGGGTTCACTTAAAGCGATACATTTATTTGGCCCATTAAGGAGCGTCAGCTAGATTGTTTTTTTTCTTCTAGAAATGAGGGTAGGCAAGACCAAATTAACTTGCTTTGTTTAGATACCATCCAGGGCTATAGGCAGTGGCCCTGGGAATTCTGGTCCCTTGGACAGAGCTGCCCCCCCCAGAAGTCACCAAGACAACATGGAAGGAAAGAGACGAGAGAAGAGAGTTTGCACTTGTGAGTTGTAGCTGAGTTTGAAGAATGCTTAAATGTTAAGTTCTTTGAGACCAAGGATATGTTTTGCTTATCTCTGCATCATGTGTCTACCTATCAACTGTGTAGTACAGAGTGGAAAGCCTTTATTCTTTAAAGAACTTAAAAGAGGCCAGGCTCGGTGGCTCAGCCTGTAATCCCAGCACTTTGGGAGGCCAAGGTGAGTGGATTGCCTGAGCCTGCAGGTTCAAGACCCACCTGGGCAACTTGGTGAGACCTCCTCTCTACAATAAAACAAAAATTAGCTGGGCGTGGTAGTGCACGCCTGTAGTTCCGGCTACTTGGAAGACTGAGGCGGAAGGATCACTGGAGCCCAGCAGGTCAAGGCTGTGGTGGCCAGGAGCATGCCACGGCACTCCGGTCTGGGTGACAGAGTGAGACTCCAACTCAAAACAAAAAAACAAAAAAAAACTTAAAAGATATTTTTGTAGAGATGAAGTCTCACTGTGTTGTCCAGTCTAGTCTCAAACCCTTTGGCTGAAGTCATCCTCTTGCCCCAGCTTCCCAAGTAGATGGATTACAGGTGTATGCTATCATGCCTGGCTAGAATGTCTTGAACAAAGAAAAGGCAGATCTTGAATGAAGAATGAAAGGATCCTAACTCCACCACAGTTTAGCCATCTGAGCTTCAGTTTCCTTATCTATAATCACATGGCTCTACTGGTCACCTTTGAAAGTTCTGCTAATAATTAAGTGAGGTTCTATAAATGAAGCCGTGACAGGGGTTCTAGTGCATTACAGAAGCTTGTTTCCTTCTCAGCTTTCCCAGGGGTCTATTTCTTTGGAAACAGGAAAGGGGCTAGGGAAGAGACAGACACTGCTCTCTGAAAGCCCCTTGCTAAGAGGCTGCCCCTGACATCAACCAGTCACAGGCTAGACGGCTCCGAGAGGACAGCAGACAGGCCACACCCACGTGGTGCCTCTTCCAGGGTTTTGTGGCTGATCTGAAATAAACCTTGGTCATAAAACACCAGCCAGCGAGTGATGGATTTACTCACCTAGACTCCTGCCTTCTGCTCAGAATCTCTATTTTATTAAACGAGACAATAAAATACCTTAAATTGGAAAGCAGAGCATAGATGTGGTTGTTGTAAAGCCAATGAATGCCCTTCTTTGAATTCTCACAGAACGTCTTATCTGTGGGGTCATAAAATTGTAAATTCTGTTCTAGTTGGTTATTAGACACCAAGGCCTTCCTCCTCTATCAAGACTCTTGGGAAAGGTCATTCATTCATTTATTCATAGTAGTACCTGTATTGAGTACCTAATTTGTGTGTCAGGCAACATGCTAAGCTCTTGATGGACAATCCTTATTTCTCCCTCACATCAACGTACTGAAAAGGGAACAGTTATTTTCCTTGCACATACTATTTTCATAAAGCACAGATAACTTGCCCAAGGTTATGCAGCTCGTAAATGAGAAAGCAGGGATTCAGACTCAGGCCTCTGTGACTCTAAATTCTGAGGTCTTGGCCACTGCTATGCACCAAGTGAGCACCTGCTGACTACCTGACGTGCCACAGACTGAGCCAAATGTTGGTGACACAGATGTGAGGAGTTTCCAGGCTGTGAGGAAGGCAGCCGTGCATTAGTATGCATGCTAATAAGAAGCATTTCCTGCATGCTAATTAAGAAGAATGACACTTCAGCATCCTTTCATTCACCAAGTCTGTACTTCCTGAGTTTCTATTATCTGAGAGATGTGGGTAGAGAGGTAGGGATCGAGAGGGAAATAAAACCCAGTCCCTGCCTTGGAGGGACCACAGTCTACAGGGGAGAAAGGCTTTCAAACATATGCCTCTGTAGGATAGTGATTAATGGTGACTGTAGCCTGTGTGTTGTAAGGCAGTCACGCAGCCTATATGACTGGGCCCTTGCTATGTTCTAGCACAGTTCTAGGCTCTGGGCTCAAATAACTCTATGTAGGTACACAATGATCATTGTGTCTTCTGGAATTTTCAGTAGGGATAGATACATTCCTTACTTAATGATAATGTTATTATATACATATTTTATTCTAATGACTGAGCTCCTACTGTGTACCAGCCACTATTCTATGAGCTTTGCAGGGTCGACTCATGATTTCTTATTACAATTGTATGATGTGGGTTCATTGATACTTTTCATTTCATAGTTGAGGAAATTGAGGCCTAGTGCATTAAGTTCAGTAACTTGCTTAAGCTTACACATTTAGATTACCAAGAGAGGTCTGAGGCTTTCTTTAAAAACACAACAACCACACCAAAAAACCTTTGCGAAGTAAAAGTATGCAAATTAGCTACAGTACATCATTTTTTATTTATGCCATAAAGTAGGCAAATTTCCCTTCCCAAAGCCCTGGAAAACTAGGACTAATTTCACATCTTTTACATTAATTTCCAAGGTGGTTGGCCCCAAATTAGCTTTACACCTTGGTAAACCTGCTTTAAAGGGAACAGAGAAGGTGGAGGCCTGATCATAAGTCTTTTGGGAATGAGAAGGCTTAGGAGCTCTGTCCTTCACCTTTTGCAAATTGATTTACAGTCTAGGGGTGCACTTCTGTATCTACGGCTGCTACATACAGCTGCATAGGCTATGTACTGTTTAATTTCAGGGGGTATCATTCACATACACAGCAGTATGAATAGCTCTTCCTGGAGTTGTGCAGGGAGGTCATCATATGCATTGCATTCTATCTATCCCCTTTGCAGAGAAAGGCAAGGGAAGAATTATAATCTCATTTTGCAGATGGAAACTGAGGCTTGAGGAGATTAAGTGACTTCCTCCACCATCACACAATGCATAAATGGCAGAGTTGGGATGTGCATTCAGATTTATCTCAGTCCTAATCCAGTGCTAAGTCCACCCCTCCAGAATGTTCATTCTCAGAATATTGTTCTAACCACCTCCTCTCCCTGTTTCCATCATATTAAAGCTTTCAAGACATGATTCGCTAAAACCACACATGGAGCCACTTGTTTGAAAAGCACACCCTGTGCCCTCATGGACCTCCTAAATGTACCATCATCATTCTGGATGAAACTTCCATGGGGAAGAGGAGAGCCCCTGAGACTTCCCTTCTTCCCTAACCTGATTTTCAAAGAGAGTAGCTCGCCAGTTTGTGGGGTGCCCTCTCATCTGGCCCTCTGCCATCCCCAATTCCTACTGTAAATTATTTTTTCCTAAATCAAGTTTGCAAAATGATGTGGAGGTTGTACATTTTCTACAAAAGTTTTGTGTCCTATGCCCAAACATTTGGGGTCATGAAGACTACATGTCATTTTTGCTCATTCATTCCAAAAGCAGTGGTTTATAGAATGCTGATAAGAGTCAATGCCTAGCCCCAAGGATCTCATTGTCCAGCAGGAAGGGAGACAATTCTTCCCAGCTCTCTTTGATATGTTTGCCAGTGAAGCCAAACTTGATGAGTATGTATCTATTAGCAAAAGGGTTCCGGAGACACATCCTAGCAATGAGAAGGATTGAAGAATCAACTATCGAGGCCAGCAGAGCAAGGTAAGAGATGCCATCAGAAGGATTGGCTCTGCTTGAGGTATGGGCCTGAGTGGTCCTATTTCATGCTTCCTGGCATTCTCCCCACACCAGTCACAGATGACTGGATGAAACATGAACAACCAACCCATTGACCAGTACAAAGCACTGAGTAGAATGTGCCACATACCTTCTAGGAACCTGAACTGGGAATGATGAAGAGACTGAGTGAAGTCTGGACTGCTATGATCTAGAGGAGTACTGTCCAATAGAACTTTCTGGAAAGATGGACTCTCTCCATGCTCTCTCCATGCTGTCCAATATAGCAGCTACAAGCTACATGTAGCTACTGAGCATTTGAAATGTGGCTGGTGAGACTGAGGAACTCAAATTTTAATTTAACTTAATTTTAATTGGCTTAAATTCAAGTAGCCATATGTGGCTAGTGGCTACCATCTTAGTGCATATGTAGAGTTTGGCTGGAGAAGTATAACGGTAAATGGGTAAGTGAGGGTGATGAGGGAGATCACCTCCTGGGCTCAGGTGATCCTCCTGCCTCAGCCTCCTGAGTAGCTTGAGACTACAACTGTGTGTCACCTTGCCTGGTTTTTTTTTTTTTTTTTTTTAAAGAGATGAGGTCTTACTGTGTTGCCTAGTCTGGTCTTGAACTCCTGGGCTCAAGCAATCCTCCCACTTCTGTCTTCCAAAGTGCTGGGATTATAGATGTGAGCCACTACGCCTGGCCCACTGAGTCTTTGTTCTATATATGTCTTAGTCCATTTGGGCTTCTATAACAAATTACCACAGACTGGATGGCTTACAAACAACAGAAAGTTATATCTTACAGTTCTGGAAGTCTATGATCAAGGTGCTGGCAGAGTCAGTGTCTGGTGAGGGCTTGTTCCTTATGGATGACAACTTCCTGCTTCTGCCTCCCATGGTGGAAGGGGCAAAGCGTTTCTCTCAGGCCTCCTTTATAAGGGCGCTAATTCCATTCAGGAAGGCTCCACCCTCATGACTTAATTACATCTAAAAAACCCATCTACTGATACCATTGCCTGGGAGGTTAGGATTTCAACATATAAATTTGGGAGGGGGTCACAAACATTCAGATCATAGCACTACACAGCCCCAAATTACATTAGAGTATACTGCTTACTCTCTTGGAAGCCAGCACTGATGAAGAATCAGCTCAGAGTAGCAATAACAACAATGCAATGGTCATCATTATTATCACTACCACCCACCCCCATCATCTCAGAGTTAAGTGATATGTTCGAGATCACACAATTAGGTTGGAAACACTATCTCCTGGACTCCAGCAACTGTGTTCATTATTGTGGTATACTGTTTTGCTCAACAGGGCTTTTTGTCTTGGGCCAGTGCTCCATTTTGGCATTCTGAACTCACCGACTTATGATGCGAAGCTTTGGCACAATCCCAAACTGGGACTAGGTGAGACCAGATGCTCATACCCAGCCCCTCTTCCCTCTGAGACTCATCCCAAGCTCCAGGTCCCATGTATTAGACTGTATCCACCTGCCTCATTTTAACCCCTAGCCCCTAATCATCCCTGTGTCTGGTTACTTGCTCCAGGCTGGCATGGACTACATTGTCTATGCCTTCCCTGTTCACTACACTCCAGACTTCTGCCAGGTTTCTCAATCAGCCACTATCCATGGCCCACAGTGAGAGTAAGGAAGCATAGGTAGGGAGTACCTGGCCTGAACCCTGGGCATCTCTGAGCCTCTGTGGTTAACTCTTGCCTGCTTGACTCAAGCCATCTGCTTAGATGGCACCATTCCCCAGTACAAGCTGGTCCACTGGTGCTTTGAAGATTCAGATGCCAAGTTAGCAGAGGAGGGAGCCGTGGCTTGATTTCAGCTTCCACCAAAGCTTTTATGCAGTCACTCTGCCATGGCCACATAATGTAAATATCCAATATGGGTGATGGATGCCATTGGTTTAATGGAGACAGATGTCCTTAAAGCATCCATTATTATATCTCCTCGAGTCTCAGAACATATACTTGAGGAGAGCAGGGATTCTCCTGCTATTAAAAGGAGGCAGTTGCCGGGCTCGGTGGCTCAGCCTGTAATCCTGCACCTTTGGGAGGCTGAAGTGAGTGGATCGCCTGAGCCTGAGGGTTCGAGACCCGCCTGGGCAACTTGGCAAGACCTCATCTCTATAATAAATCAAAAACTAGCTGGGCGTGGTAGCGCGTGCCTGTAGTTCCAGCTACTTGGAAGGCTGAGGCGGAAGGATCGCCAGAGCCCAGCAGGTCGAGGCTGCGGTGGCTGGGAGTGGCCACTGCACTCCAGTCTGGGCAACAGAGTGAGACTCCAACTCAAAAAAAATTTTTTTAAAAAGGAGACAGAAGTCACTTTAGAATGGAACTCAGAAGACAGGAGTGAGAGGTTTGAGTCCTGGCTTGGCCACTCACTTACAGAGGGACTTTGAAGTGAGTCCTCTCTTGTCTCGAGGCCTTTTTCCCTAGCAAAAGAATACATCAGGGAGAGGACTGAGGCAGATGGGAATCCTAATGAACAGCTATGATGGATTAATCTGACAGGCCTCAGGAAGGGATCATCTAACTAAACCAGCCTCTGAAAAGTGACAGAGCACACACTATCACCCCTACGCAAGGTCAAAGCCAGTACAAGGTGACAAAATGGCTTTCCCAAGAACATTCGTCTAACAAGAAACAACAGATGTGAACTCAGGTTGTTCTGACCCTAAAGTCTGGGTTTTTACCACTTTGCTATACTTTCCAGTTTTCAGCTGGACATTTACTGTTTTTGCAGCTGCCAGAGAGACCTAAGAGAAGGCAGATCCTACAACAACCAAAGCTGTATCCACAAGGTATCTGTGCTGAAATGAGCTTAGGCGTAGGGTGAATTATTGCAGCCAATATTTCCTTTGGAAAGAAAGATGGCTTCCGTGAGGACCAGCTGAATGGCCCGTTTTGTGGTTCTGTGTTTACACAAAGGTATTTTTTTTTCTCTTTACAAAGTGTAGTTCTCTCCTTATTCATCTTCTAATTTTTCTTTCTCCTCCTCCTTTTTAAAGCATTTCTTAGTGATTTCACATTTATTATCTCATTGATTTTCCTTACAGCAATCCTATGAGGTAAAACACTATTATTATTCCCATTTTTCAGATAAGAAACCAAGGCTTATACAGGCTGCCCAAGAACACACAGATGTAGGAGAAAGAGTTGGGAATTAAATTCAGATTTCAGGACTCTAATTCCATCTCCCTACTACTCAGATTAAGATGAAAGGCAATTTAACATAGCTTTACAAATAGGTTAAGCACTTATACTGAGTGAGATAGAGGCTAAGGGAGATATGGATGAGTATGATTCAATTGAGGCTTTCTAAGAGTTCATTGCTTAGGGGGAGGGGGAACACATAAACCAGAAACTCACATGTTATCAGTGCATGAGTCACCCATAATAGAGGGATAAAATGAGATAAGGGGCCCAGAGGATCATTTATAACTGGCATAGAGAGGAGAGAAGCAAGAGAAGATTTCACACACACACACACACAAAAAGAATCAGGGACTGGGTTCTGAAGGACGAATAGAAGTTTACCAGGCTAATAATAGTATAGCAATACTGGCAGATTTTTATGGAGTGCTTGCAGTGACCTAGGCACACCCACACACAATGACTAATCTTGCAAGGTAGATAAGACCCTTTTCTTTCACATATCAGGCCAAAACAGGCTCAGAGAACTAAAGCAAATAGCTCAAGTTCATGCAGGTAGTGGGAACAGCAAGTGGGAAAGTCTAGTCCTCTCTATGCAACCAGGTATATATTTTTCTAGGAAGACAATCCAGGCTGTAGGAACAGCATGAGTAACACAAGAATGAAGCTTCATGCAGGAGCCATCCAAGTAGGCATGAAAGAGGTTGGGATAAGCTGTTTTCTGTCTTGGCAAGCTGACTTGGGATACCCGGCATTTGCCGCTGGATGAGAAACCATCTCCCCTCTGGAATCTAGTCAAATGAGCTTGATTTCTAGGCTTGCATCAGCTTTCCATTTTGCCATGTGCTATGAGATACCCACACCTTGAGCTTCAGAATCAAACAGTCCTGGGCTCGAATCCTGACCCCACCACTCATCGCCCATGAGACCTTGAAAAAGTACCTGAACTTTTCTTTTTTCTTTTCTTTTGAGACAGGGTTTCACTCTGTCACCCAAGTTGCTCACTGCAGCCTCCTGGGCTCAGATGATCCTTCCACCTCAGCCTCCTGATAACTGGGACTACAGGTATGTGCCACCATGCCTGGCTAATTCTTTGAACTTTTGTAGACACAAAGTCTCAATATGTTGCCCAGGCTGGTCTCGAACTCCTGGGCTCAAGCAATTCTCCCACTTCAGCCTCCCAAAGTGCTAGGTTACAGGCATAAGCCACCATGCCCGGCCTAAGTACCTATACTTTTCTAAGGCTCAGTTTCCTCATCTGTAAAATCTAGTTCAAATGAGTGAAAATAGGGTGATCACATGGACAGTTCCCTGACACAGAGTAGGCCCACAATATATGGCCAACAGTAGTTATACATTGTCATTCTCTCATAGCAAGCCCAGGAAAAAGCACATGGGCGTATCTGGGGTCTTCGGCCTTCCACACCAGCACTGCTTCTTGGAGGCTTGATTTCCTGATATGTTAAAAGCATCTTAATTCCCTTGTCCCATCTCAGCCCTATGAGGACAGTTTTGTGAATGTGGTAGTGATTATTGCAATTCATTTTACAGATGGAAAAATTGGGTAATCCCCTCAGGTCCCCTCCCACTCTGGGAGCTTTTCTGTCCTCTCAATAAATCCTGCTTTAAAAAAAAAAAAAAGAAAAGAAAAGAAAAACTGAGACTCATGGCTAGGAAATGGCTAAGCTTAGGTCCTGAACTTAGGGGCTTACAGAAACTCATTTTATATAACACGAGTTCTCTATTAATGGTTTGGGGACCTGGGAACATGATAAATTACAGTCAGAATTTCAGTGCTAACCAATGAACCAGTCAGACTTTTCACTCTCTTTTAAGAAGTCTTCTCCTGTCCTCAGCTAGGTAGAATAAACCTATAGTCATTTTTTGGGGTAACTATTGAGGGCTTGGGATAGTTCTAGTTGATTTTGGTCTCTGTCCTATCAGTCTTTGGAGTTGGGTGAGCTGGTGGTTGGACCCACCCAGACTGACTGCACCCTAATGTAAAAGCCTCTTTCTCACCCATTTCATTTAGAAATACAGCAGGACCTGGCTTAGAAGGCCGTGTTCGGCAGTCAAGCTACCTTGGTTCAAATCTTACCTCTGCATAACTCAGCCTCTCTAAGCCCTGGTTTCTTCCCCTTCAAAATGGGGCAGGGGGTGGGAAGGGGATTGTGAAGATTTAACAGAATAGCCAATGTAAGGTCATGACATATATATTAAGTGTTCATTAGCTGTAATGACTTTGCCTACAAATGAAATTGCCACCTGTTTTACCTTATGACTCACTTCAATTCGACCAGGTTTGTTGAAGTGCTTACTGTGTGCCATGGACTGTGTTAGGCACTGGGTACACATTCAATACCTGGCAAATATTTATCAGTCCTTGTGTACCAGCCAAGTCTGTTCATGGGCTTGGAGAATGCAGGATCTGAGACATGGTAGTGGGATTTGGTGTTAAGAGAGTTTGGCTCAGGCCTGGGTCCAATGCTAGACTACAACCTCTTCTTGATCTTGGAATGATGTACATATTGCTTAACCCCTCTGTGCCTCAATTTCCCCAGTCCATACCATGGAGATAATAACTGCATCCCTCTCATGGAGCTGTGGTGAGTATTCTCTGCACAAATCTATATAAACCACTTATCACAAGACTGGGAACAAAATCAACACTCAATAAATGCTGTTTTCATCGCTGTGACATGGTCTCCATCATGTTCTAGTACATTATGTCACTCGGGTCCACTGACCTCCTCCTGATTCACCATCCTTTTACTCTGTCCTCAAAGCAGTTCTGTTCCCTGTCTTTTTCCTTATTGTCATGGCCACCAAAGGGCGGCTTCTAAGGAGCTACAGTAACCAGAGGATTATGCAAATATGCAAATCCAGTAAAGCAGTGTTTACCCAGGGCTGTGTGATGCTGTCTGTACCCAGCAGCTGGGCCTCGCTGACTTTAGAAAAGATTCCTTCAGTGTCATCACAACCTCTAGTGGACAACAGCGAACACCACGGTTTGCGGTCCTTTGTTCCGGCTCTCATCTACCTAGCCCATGAAGTTCAGGGGACAGTAAGGACCACAGGGAAGTCCGATAATCCTTTTTGAGCGCGAGCATGTGCACCTGCCTACTTTCTCCTCCCACTCGCTCCTGTTTCCTCTCTCCAATTCCGTGGGGGTGTGATGTGCTCGAGAGCGAAGGCTTCTTCAGGATCTTCCCTGCCCTGCTGTAGAAATCTCTCCTCTGGCTGCTAGTACCTGTCACGTCCCTTCAGGGCCAACTCAGATGCTGCCTGCTCTGGGAAGCCTTCACTGACCACCCCTAGTGTGAATAAAACACACACATCTGTGGGGTCCCATACCTTTCTGATATCCCCCCCATCAAAGCACTCATCACATGGCATGGATGCTAGCAGCTTACCTGCAGATCCCTCTTGCTGGGCTGCCATTACTGGGGCAGGGACTGCATCTTTTTACAGTGCTCTCTGTCTCCAGTCCCCATCACGGGGTCTGCCTTATGCATACTACTTTGGATCAAATGTCTGTGTTTCTCCAAAATTTATATATGTTGAGCTCTGAATGCCCAGTGTGATGGCATCTGAAGGTGGAGCCTTTGAGGGAATAATTAGATTTAGATAGGGTCATAAAAGTAAAGCTCCCATGATGGGATTGGTGTCCTTATGAGATGGGGAGACCAGAGCTCTCTTTCCTTCTTGGCCATGTAAGGGTCCAGCTAGAAGGTGGCTATCTGCAAACCAAGGAGAAAACCCTCACCAGACACCGAATCTACTGGCACCCTGATCTTGGGCTTTCCAGCCTCCAGAAATGTGAGAAGTAAATTTCTGTTGTTTAAGCTTCCTAGTCTATAGTATTTGTGTTAGAGTAGCTTGAACTAAGACACATAGGAAGTGTTCAGTAAATGTAAGTGAATGAATGAGCAAATGTCTTTTTCTAGAAGTCTTTCTTCTTTCCAACCATTACCCTGGTGCCTGACATCTCCTGTACCTCCAGTACTATGAACTCTGATTTCTGCTGTTGATATTGAGGTTCCAAGACATAGCATGAGAGTTTGGAAAGGGAGGGTATCTGCACGAGGCAACATAAAATTCGCTCCTTCCAAGGGCAGCCTACAGGTGATTGGGGATCCTCACTCCCCCAGCCACCTCTTCTATTTTCACCCAAATTGTCCCAATGTTTATGCCAACATCTACTCCACACCAACTTCAGGGATTTGCTTTCTCGGTGCCTACTAAAAGAAGCGGCCTTCTCCTTGGAAAACAGAGAGAAAGGGAGTGAACATGACTTGAGCACCTACTATGTACCTGTGCTATGTAATCCTCACAACCATCCTCCCAGGCTGGTACCACCAGTCTCCCTTCCTCTGCTCCTGCTATTCCTCAGATGGGGAAATGGAGGCTCAGAGAAGACAGTTCTACATATTCATAAACAATGGGCCCGGGTCGCTCTAATTCCAAAGTCATACTTATTTTCCTGGACCTTATAACCAGTGTCCAGCCCAGCCAAACTCCCCAAAATAGCCTCACCACACTTCTTGGAGGTTTTGCAATTTGGGTTCATGAAGGAAACAATGAACCGGTGGTATAAGAAGGGCAGTTGGACACCGTATTCTAATGACACCTTTCTGGGAGCATTCTTCTTTTTCACTGCATGTGTCAAGAGTCACCAGTGATTTCTTTCTGAGAAACAGAAATCAAGTGCAAACAGAAGGAGGGAGGTGGAGATGATGGCAAGGCCCTGTCCAGGCCAAGGAGAGCACCATTCTGCCGGCTCTTGATGTTGCACTTACTGGCGTTTCTGGAGGTCAGAATTCCCCTCTCCTCTCCCCGTAGACACCAACTATAGCTTTGAGCGCCCCTAGTGGAGGTTGGCACCATGAGCGTGTTGCAGAAATTGTGGACCAAATAGGAGGGCCCTCAAACTGAGCCCACTTGAACAGACTGTGGGAATGGACTAGTGAGCAAAAACAGCAAACAAGTCACTCTGATCAGGAAACATCCTTTTGCCTAGGAAGGGGGAGGAAAGGAACATAGCATTATTTTCCTAATGCTCAACTGAGCCATGTAGACACAAGAAGGATCTGTCAAGTCCCTGGGCAGGGGCAGCCAAAACTCCATGGGAAAAACAATGCCAATCCATAACAAAAATAGTCTTTAAGTGAATCTAACAACAACATACTTTAGAGACTGGGAGATGCAGCAAATTTGAGTCTTATTGAGCAATATTGAATTTGCCTTATTAATTCAAGAGAAACAGAAAAGAAATAACACTCAGGCTTTGCAATCTTAGCACGTAGTTACAATTATTCCCCATGTGCATATCTTAGACAATAAGGAGCCTCTTCAAAAACAAGTTATACTTTATACTTATTCATGCCTTACAGCAAAATGGCCCAGAGAATCACGTGACCTGCATAAGAATGTAGCAACAAGTCCCTTTCAAGTATTTACAGATCCCTTCATTCCACCACAAAACAAGGACTAGTTTGCAACATTGAATTAGGTGAACGATTCTTCATCTGATATTAATGACATTGGTGGATGTTGGGCTCCCTGTTAAAAACAGAATTGATTGTGGAGGGCCAATTGTTTCCAAATGTGCCATCAGACTTGGCAATGCTCATTGGCTACCCTCACTCCCTCCTTATGACTCAGTCTTGGAGTCAGAACCACACGATTATTAATAAGCCTTTCTGAAGTAGTACATCAGTTGACTTTAATTTGGTGGTGACCTGAAGTTAATTAAAAATATATGCTGGCTAGCCATAGTGTCGAGCAGTTGGAAAAAATAATATGAGATGTCTTAAAAATTAAAACACACACACACACATCTCTTCCCCCGCCCCCGCCCCCACATTTGAAGCTAGTGAAAAAAACAGGATAAAGAATACCTGCCTTGGGTGACAATTCCATGTGTGCCATGAAGGCATTTTTCCTGGAGGATGGTGTGTTGGAGAGTGCAGTCCTCAGAGTAAAACTGCTTTAGAAAAGCCAATAAGCTGCTGGGTAGCTTTGGGTTCTTTTTGTGTGTGTGTTAGTCACAACACAGATTCAAAAGAGGGTTGGGGGAGGGTGATCTGGACTCAGTTCAAGGCCACCAAGTCATTGTTGGAAAGAGACAGCTAATTAAGAAAGGCCATGCTGTGGTGGAAACGATTTATTTAAACCAAATCTCTTCCCTGATCTTTCCCAGAGAAACTGTCCAGACCTGGTGTAAATTGTGAATATTATTGCCTCATAAAAGGGGGGAGGGTTCTTTAATGATATGCCTTGTTAAACAAAAGGTGATGAATTATTTCCTCTGCTCTGCTCTCCAGGCTCCACATTCAAAAAGAAGGGGCTGGGGGGATAAAATGCCTGATTTATGCTGAGGAGGGCACTCCAGGCCACGGGGAAGAGTGGAATTGCGGGAAAGGGACTCAGAGCCTGGGGCCCACGGGGCCGGGAGCTGTCCCAGGCCTTTGGTGCTGAAAGCAGGTGTGAGCCCCAGGGGTCTGGCGCGCTCCAGGAAGGGACACCTTCTGTGCCCCAACTCCGGGTCAGGACGGTCCAAACGACAGAGGCGGGGCTCAGATGGGCAGGGTGCGCACCCTCCGGCAGTCTTCATCCCGGGCAGACCCTGCAGCCGTCTGCTTTTTTATAAGTGAGGGGCGTGTTTCTGGGAATTGGAGTGGGACCTTGGGATAGGGAGAGTCGGATGAGTCTCCTAACGTTCCTCTCGACGCTTGTCTCCTAGTGGCCTAGGCAAACTTCCGCAGCTCTTGGGGTTGGCTCTGGGTAAGTCGGGCGTCGTACTCCTCTCTCTATCCACCTCCTCGCCCCCCTGCAGCAACTTTTCCTGGGGGACCTCAACGGGCTGGGAGAGGGTATGGCTCCAGGTCTGGGAAGGAGCTGCCCGACCTCCACTAAACTTACACCTCCCCCTTCCCATTCAGCAAACACGTTGTAGGTGAAACTAGCACCCCCTCCCCAAATCCTAACAGCAATCAGAAATGCTAGGCTGCCGGTGGCGAGAGCCGAGGGGAGTCCCTTCAGGTTCCCGACTGCTACCTGCCATCTCTTCTCCCTCCCCCACCAAGTTCTGAGAGCCCCGAGCCCCCTCCCCCGGCCTCCAGCAAAGCCACACCCAAGTCCTGTTTCCTGACGCTTGGTTGGGATCGATCCAGGGACCCTGCCCCTCGGGGTAGCCTGAACCACAGGAGGCAAGGGGTCCTGGAGTGGGAGGAAGAGGCACTAGGACGCCCCCAGGACGCACAGTTTGAGTCTAGTCCTCAGTTGCAGGGCGGGTCAGGTGTCCTGCCACCCCCACGCCCTCTCCCCGAGAGGGCGAGAATTATCTGGCACCCAGCCCCGGATGCGGTGGCAGAGGGTTTAGAGGCAACCCCACTCCAGGAAGGTCCTCTGGGGCTGCAGAAGGGAGTCAGCCTGGGAGGACCGAAAGGGATCCCGCAGCCGAAGCAGGGAAGCGCCCGAGTCCTTCAGACACATCCCCGCCTCCACACTCCAGGCAGCCCGGGCCGAGGGGACGCGCGCTGTTCCCAGCCCCGAACCCGGGCGGCCGCCTCCGCTGCCCATCCCGGCGGACGGCGCGCGAGTCGACCGGGTCAGCCTGGACCCCCGGCCGCCCGCTCTCAAGGCAACTTGGCCCCCTCCCGCCCCGCCCCTCCGAGCGCTTACCTCGCGCCAGAGCCGCCGCCGGGCTCCCCAGGAGCAGAGCGAGGAGCAGCGAGATCCCGCCGGGTCCCGCGGCGGGCGGCCCGGCCGCGGGCATCGTGGCTGCGGGGGTGCGGAGCTGCGGGCTGCGGGCGGGCGGACGGCGCCGGAGCCGCCGAGGGAGGGAGGGAGGGAGGGAGGACGGCGGCGGGCGCCGGGGGAAGACAGGCGCGGGGGAGGGGCCGCGGGCCGGGGCAGCCGCCGGAGCCCCTCGGGCGGACGCGCGCTCAGCCCCGCGGTCGCTCTGGCCGCGCTGCGCCGGGCGCGGGCGGGCGAGTGAGGAGGAGCCGGCGAGCTAGCGAGCGAGCGTGGAGTGAGCGGGAGGGGGGAGGGGGCTGGGGCCGAGGCTGTGCCGAGCGAGTGCGGGGAGGGAGGGGGCGGGCGAACGCGCCGCGAGGCAGAGGGGCCGCGGCAGCGCTCGGGGTGCCAGCCGCCTCCCCTGGCCGCCCGCCCGTCCGCCCTGCGAAGTTTAAGGGCGACCCCACCCGCGTCCGGTGGGCCGACCTCCTCCTCTCTCTGCTGATGCTCGCGGCAGCCCTGCCTGGCCAGGCGAGGCCGGAGAGCGCGCGGACCATTTTCCAGACGGGGAGACGAGGCCTGGAGCCCGCGCCTGTGACAGCCCGGAGCTTCCCATCGCCCAGCCTTCCAGATGGTTCCCAGTTCCAGTTCTCTCCAGGCCCCGCTGGGCCCCAGCCAGCCCTCCTCCCTGCCAGTGCCCCGGTGGTGTTTCCAAAGTGAGTCCCCATAACCTAGAAAGTCTCTAACTCCACGGACCTGCCGAGAGCCGTGAATCTTACCAGAACAATACACAGCCATAACATTGTGCATTCCATGCCGGGGAGGGGGGGGGGAATGGGTGTTCTGGACCCCTCTGACGCCCAACCACAGACTCCCATTGAGATTCATCCGTGCTCTAAGATAAGTTCCGTCTCCCACATCCCCACTGTCAGCAGGGGCTGGGGCTACCGGGCCTCCTCTCAGGTCCACCCCTCGCCCTTGCTGTGCCCCTCCCCCACCGGCTCGGGCGATCAAGGCCCACCTGGGCTGCACTCCTGCCCAGCCCTGATTATCCAGCGACTGGCCTGTTTTCTACAAATGGAGGTGGTGGGGGACGCCCGATGGGGGAGTCAAGCAGATGTTCGGGACAGAGGTTGGCCGAGGGCTGGGTGGGCACCGGCTTGTGCACACTCCTTGGAAACTGGCTGCCTTTGCCTTGGCAGACCCAAGGCCTTTCCAGCCCTCTCACCCCAATTTAGAAGCTCTCCCCTCCTCCCCACTCCACCTTGCTCTACCGTCTACACACTGCAGTCTGAACAGGCAGAGGCAGCAGATGGAGAGAAGGTTGCAGGCAGCAGGGAGGAGGAGTAT
Source organism: Cephalopachus bancanus (assembly GCA_027257055.1). NCBI lineage: Eukaryota > Metazoa > Chordata > Mammalia > Primates > Tarsiidae > Cephalopachus > Cephalopachus bancanus. Next base: position 480,654 of record JAPVLO010000261.1, on the reverse strand, counting down.
GTCCCCAGCAGAGTGGTGGAGCTGGGAGTCCCTGGAAAGAATGGGTGGGGGAGGCAAGTACTGGGGTGGGGAGGAGGGAGGGAGAGGGAGAAGAAGAGGGAGTACTCTGGCTCACAGTTTCAGAAGACCCTCCAGGCCGCCTACTCATTCCTGCAATGCTCTTTTACAGGCCATCACTACAAGCCCAGCCCTGCGTCAGGCTTTGTGGGACAGAGATCCCCGGGTACAATCCCATCCTTAGCTGCAAGAAGTTTCCATTCCTGCCAGAAAAGCCAACTGGTTTTATAGAGAAGGAGGCTGAGGCAGGGAGTGCCGAAGGGCTGATTTCTCCTTTGGAGAAGATGACCATCCCATTGCTTTGCTGGAAGAGGCTGGTGGCTCTCTAAAGAGTGACCTTGCCTGTGTTCTCCACTATCCGCTTAGGGTCTGCATAGCACTAGCATGCAGTGGGCACTCAGTTGAATGAAAACATAAGGAAGCAGGGAAGATGGAGGAAAAGGGGAAGGGTGAGTGAGAGAAAATCAGAGATGTTTCTGCATTTGGAGGATGTGGAAACTAGAAATGAGTGGATTCATCTACTGTTGGCCAAATGCTGTTGGCCACCTAGTACGTGGTCACTCATGTCAAGTTCAAAATGATCCTGAGCTGGGCTCGGTGGCTCAGCCTGTAATCCCACGCCTTTGGGAGGCTGAGGTGAGTGGATTGCCTGAGCCCGCGGGTTCGAGACCCACCTGGGCAGCGAGACCTCATCTCTACATTAAATCAAAAAGTCAGCCGGGCGTGGTAGCGCATGCCTATAATTCCGGCTACTTGGAAGGCTGAGGCAGAAGGATCGCCGGAGCCCACCAGGTTGAGGCTGCGGTGGCCAGGAGCAACCACTGCACTCCAGTCTGGGCGACAGAGTGAGACTCCAACTCAAAAAAAAAAAAAAAATGATCCTGACAGTGAGTTGTGGTTATCACCATCGGCCAGATAAGAATCTGATTTCTAGAGAGGGTTCCAACCCAGCCAAGGTCACTCGGTTAGGAAGAGGTGGGATTGGTAGATTCAAGGCCAAGTCTAAGTCTAGAGCCAGAACCAGTTTTACCTGTACATGTTACTTCCCAGGAAGTAGCCTCTGTGGTGTGGTTGCCTCTGTGCTGTGACTTGGTGGCTTTCTTCTTGAACTTCAACACTTCCTCATTACGAGTAGGCCACAATGACCAAAGAGCATGGAGCAAGTGGGAAGAGGAAGGGGACTGGGGTCAAGGCTGTGTAGAACAAGTGTGAGGAGAGAGGGAACCAGAGAGGCTTCGGTGGTGCTGGGCATTGGGGTGCTGCTGGGTGAGGAGAAGCTCTAGACTGTCACAGGCACAGGCTTCAAGCCTCTTCCCATCTGGAAAATGGTCTGTGTGCTCTCCAGGCCTTGCTTGACCAGGCAGAGCTGCCAGGAGCATCAGCAGAGAGAGGAGGGTTACTCCTTTTGGTAAGTGAATTGAACTTCTGGAAGATCATTGCTCATCTGAGGGTATCTTATGTGAAAGCAATGACTTCATAAACCATTAACTCATTGAACACATGGGCAGAGATTTACACATTCCATTTATAGGCTGAAACATGGCACAAAGAAAAGTCCTGAGAGAATGATACACAGACCTGGTAATTTGAAATTGTCTTGTTGAAAATGTAAATGATCACCTAGGAGCAATATCAGGACTTTTATTATTTTGTGTGTGTGTGTGTTTTGTAAGGGGAAATACCCTAATAGGATTAGAATTCTGCAATGGAATTGCAGAAAATCTCCTCCTCCCACTACAATTTTGATATCCATTTTACAGATGAGGAGATTGAGGTTTAAGGAGGCAAAGTGACTTGCTCAATATCATCTACTCAGTCTGCCTTTTTACTACCACAGGGCACTTCTGGCCTAGGTTCTGGTGTTGGGTGGACTTTCTGCTACCCACTGCCACCTGGGAAGAGAATCCTAGCTTCTCTGATGAGTAGATGATGTGTGTTCACAATTTTGTTCACATTATGTCCTGCCATGTGATAAATCATCTCTTATGCAGTTAAAATTAGTACAATGGAGACAAAAGGTTAGATCCTGGCCTCAACTCTTCTTTGCAGGATGACAAGGGCAAGTTACTTACCATGTCTGAACTTTATTTTCCTCTTCTAAGTAGGAATAAAAATAACACTAATCACGTGAAGTAATTGACACAAGTAGATAATAATATCCTCGTGGCATGTGGGGATATAGTAGCACTTATTTCATAGGGTTATAAAGAGAATCCCATGAGCTGATGGACTAAAGCATTTAGCCCAGTTTTTGGCTCCCAGCTGGAGCAATCATTATCACCATTATCATAGCCACCTAGACTGTATGGAACACACTCCATTTCATTCTTACACATTTGGTGTTGGGAGAAAGTGAGAACTGGAATCAGAGTCCTGAGTTCTGATTCCTCCTTTGCTTACTTGCTGTGTGTTATTAAGTGTGTCACCAGCTTCTCTGGGGCTCTATTTCCCCATTCCTGCACCCACCTATCCATCTACCCATCCACCTATCCATTTGCCCCCCCATCTATCCAACCATACATCCACTAGTCCAACTATTTATCTCTATCCTTCCCCCATCCATCCATCTAGCTATTCATCCAGATATTTATCCAACCATCCATCCATCCATCTATACATCTATACATCCATCCATCCATGTATACATCCAGTCACCCACCTGCCTATCCATCCATCCATCCATCCATCCATCCATCCATCCATCCATCTATAAATATTGTTTGAGCAGTCACTATTTTTTGGGTGACTACCAAGTGCCGTGCTCAGTGGCAGCTCCTGTAGATACATCAGACTTCTTCTCTGGCTCTCTAGAGCTGACAGTCTTGTGAAGTCTGGCAACACAAGGACCCAAATCACTTCCAGGATGAATGTTCTATGCCGGGGAGGCAGTTTAACAGAGTGATTAAAAGCCTGGGCTTTGAAACCTGACAGTCCTCAATTTGAATGGTTTCTCTCCTCCTAACAGCTGGGAGACCTTGAACAACTGACTTAACCTCCCTGAAATCATTTCGGCAAGAGGTTGTCATTTAAGATTAAATGACACCATCATTATAAAACACTTAGGATAGTGCAAATAGCATATAATAAACTCTCCATACATTTGTTTATTTATCCATCCATTCTTTCAACAAATATTTTTTGAACACCTGTCATGTGTCAGGCACTGGGGATACAACAGTGAACAGGACCGACACAGTTCCTGCTCTCTGGAGCTTACCTTAGGTGAGAAATGGACAGCAACAATTCTTAGTAAGTAAGACTCTCAGAGAGCTCTGAGTTCTATGAAGATAAAACAAGAAGATTTGAGAGTAAAGGAGGTGAGTTATTTTAGAGTGATTGAGGATGGGCTCTTGGGATAGGAGACATTAAAGCAAAGAAGTGGGTAGTGAGGAGACACCGGGCTCAGATTGCAGAAGAGCACATTCCTGGTAGACACAATAGTTGCAAGGACCCGAGGATAATGGCAGCCATTGTCATCATGTATCTGTGATCCCATTTCTTTGTCCATACAGATCATGATTAATCAGAAGTTTGATTTTGAGTTCATCAGACAGTCTCTACTCGGTGACCACTCTCTCCATCTAAAGACAACATTCACCCATACCCCTACCTGCTCAAACTCTGCACCACAGCTCCCTCAGGAACAGCTGGTTGTTAGGAAGGTTTTAATCACTGGGGGAAAAATAGGGAGAAAGCTTTTGTCTTGGAGTGAAATTGTAATACAAAAGGTGGGGGGAGAAGAGAGAGAGAGGAGAGAAGTGAGAAGGTCAGAGGAGAAAGGAGAGGGGAGATAGAAGAGAGAAGACATCTTAAAAGAGAGGAAGAGAATGAAAAGGAAAACAAAAAAGGCTCACACTAATATAACCCGGGAGAAAAACCCATCCTGGTTCTCTGAGAGGAAGGCAGAGTCTCTGGCCAGTGTCTTCATCATCTGTTTTCAGTTTGGTCTTTATACCTTGCACATGAGCCTATGCAGCCTCATGCAGGAAGCCCATGGTACTCACATCATTCAGGCCAGACACTAACAAGGGAACAATCAACTGTGATGCAGCCAACCCCATCCAGTGCATCCCCATTACCTGGAAAGAAGCAATTATGCCCCTTTGGTTTCCTTGGAAATGCTTGGTCTGTCTGTACCGCCTGCCCTGGCTCTTGAGAACTGCCTGTGCACAGCAGCGATTTGACAGAGAGACAATGCCTTTATTTTCAAACTGAAAGTTTACAGAATACAAAGTGAGCCTGCAAGATGGATGGGCATTCTCCAGAGACTTGTCTGGCCAGACAGGAAGGAGAACCAGTGCACCGTCAGAAACATGAAGGAGGCCGAAAGAGAGGGACAGACATATTCGATCGGATTGGGCCCCACAGTCAGGTTCCTGCAAACCCATCGGGGAGATTTTCCTGACTAAGGGTTATGTTCTTGGGCTTCAAAGGTGAGAAGAGAAATCAATTAAAGATACTGTGTATATTTATATACTCCGCCGGCATTATAAAGTGTAACACGTACATTTTTCAGATCATAAAGCCTACATCAGCATAGAAGCCCACATCTATGGATTATTAGAAGACTTTCATGTTTGGGGAACCCGTGAGCACCTGTGTCCTTTGGAGTCAGCAGAGTTATCTAGAGTCAGACATGCCTGACTTTGCGGCTCAGAGCTGCCTCCTAGATGAATAAACTTTAAACCTCAGTTTCCATGTCTGTGCAAGGTGAAGAATATTAGCAACTGTTTCCTGGAGTTATTGTGAGGATGAAGGGGAGATACATGCTCTGTGCTAAATGGAATACTCAGCATGTAGTAAGTGCTCAGTAAACGACGGTGCTTATAATGTATTATATAAATCATAAATGAGAAACAGCACAAAAGCTAGAAAAATCTTTTCTCTCATCAGATATATTAAGCGTATTTATGTATGTCTATACCTAGTGGAAAGTCCAGCTAAGGTTAAGGGTGCAGAAAAAGTAAAACTTTCAAGCCCATCAGGGACTTAGCCAATCTAACCCATTTTTCATGTGACTTGCCTCACTTGAAATTAACCATGGCAGTGCTGTTCTGTTCAATTTCAGAAACATTCTTCAGCCCTTTACCTTCCTCTCAAACCTCACCACTCTCTTCAGTATAGGATACTGAAAAGACCAGGTTGGGTCAGGTCCCTGCTAATCAATATCCTGTCCTTCCTTTCAGCTCCCCAGACAAAGCCCAGCCTCTCTGCCCAGGAGGACATACGAGGATGCAACTTCTGTGCCAGAAGGAGGGGAGAAGACAACTGAGGTCTGTGAACTCTTTGAGGCTCACAGGAAGAAACCATATACCCAAGAGCACTAGGACTGTGACTTTCCCTGACCCCCCGCTGTCCTTCAGAAGGAAGCACCACCTACATCAGCAGGAACAGAGGCGAAGGAATTTTGCTTTGGAGGTCAAGGCATGGGTTTGAGTTCAAGAGCCCAAGGGACAGGAGGTGGAAGTCAGAAATCCTAGAGTCCTTTCTACTAATTCCTGTGTGATGTCTGTAAGACCCTTGCTGTTTTTGATCCTTAATTCACTCATATGAAAAAGTAGACAAACCAAGAACAATGATCTCCCAGCTCTGAAGTTCAGTGCTCCCCTGGTATTAACTTTCATACCCAAGAGATGATGGGTTTTACTACAGCTATCTGGATGAGAATAAAAGGTTATATATATAGAGAGAGCCGGGGTTCATTCTGTCTCCCAGGCTGTAGTACAGGGGCATGATCACAGCTCACTACAACTTCAACCTTCTGGGCTCAGACAATTCTTCTGCCTTAGCCTCCTGAGTAGCTGGGATGGCAGGCGCAAGCCACCAACCCACAGGTGCAAGCCACCAACCCCGGCTAATTTTTTGTGGAGATGAGGTCTTACTATGTTGCCCAGACTGGAAAAGTAACATTTTATTTTTATTTTTATTTTTTTTTTTTGAGTTGGAGTCTTACTCTGTCGCCCAGACTGGAGTGCAGTGGCCGCTCCCAGCCACTGCAGCCTCGACCTGCTGGGCTCCGGTGATCCTTCCGCCTCAGCCTTCCGAGTAGCTGGAACTACAGGCGCGCACTACCACGCTCGGCTCATTTTTGATTTTTTGTAGAGATGAGGTCTCACTAAGTTGCCCAGGCGGGTCTTGAACCCGTGGGCTCAGGCAATCCACTCACCTCAGCCTCCCAAGGCGTGGGATTACAGGCTGAGCCACCGATCCCGGCTGAAAAGTAACATTTTAAAAGCAACTGCTTAGCGTTTACCATTTGATATTTCATTTAATCCTCACAACCACCTTAGGAAGTTAGTTTTATTACAATTCACACTCCTACTGTAGTCTATAAGACCTTTCTGAAATGACCCCTTCTCCCTATTTGACCCTATCCTGTACCTCGCTTTACAAAGCCCCAGTTGCAAATGTTCTATTCTCAGATCTGTCTGGGTCTTTCCTCTTGCTGTGGCCCTGCCTGGAAGGCCTTTTCTCTTCATATAGAAACAGTTAGCTCTTTCTCATCCTTCTGTGGTCAACTAGAACAGCACCACCTCAAAGAGGTTAATCTTGTTGTAAAATCTTTCTTCGCACCAGACCACTCTTTACAATTATCTTTTTATTGACTTATGTGTTTACAGGTGTATTATTTGTGTTCTCCCATTAGATTCTAAGATCTATTGACGCAAGGACACTTTTCAGCACAAAGTACATAGGAGGTCTGCAATACGATCTTACTAACTTTGCAGTTGAGTAAACAGAGGCTCAGGGGTGTGATAAAATTTGCTAACAGCCACCAATCAGTACATGTCATGGAACTAGGATGAAAACCCAGGGCTCTGTGACTTCTGGTTTGAGTCTATTACCACTTGGCAACACTGCCTTTCAGATCCACGGACAGGCAATGCTTCCAGGCAGTGAGATTCTAAACCAACAGGAGTTCCCAGCCAGAGACATGATCTAAGTTCCAATCTCTGAATGTGAGGATTTCAAGTCATTTGAAGAAAAGGCAATGTTAGCGGCACCACGAAAGCCTGTTGCTCTTCAGCCCATCACTGCCATCCCCACCTATTAAAATAATGGCATGAAAAATAAGCAGCCTTTATGTACAATTTCATACAACGCATACATTGTTTCTCTTACGGTTTCCATGGCAGTGACGTTTATTCTCAGGATAACTTCAGATTTCTACATGACAGAAGGAAATGGAATAAAATTGCTTGAGAGAAAATTGCCAAACACAGGTTTTTCTTTCTCTAGATGCCCTGTGCCCCAGTGCTCAACAGCAGCTGCACCCCGAAGTCTTCAGCTCAGAAGAAAGGCTGCCCCTTAACCTATAACCTCCCATGGTGCTGTAGTACCCATAAGATGAAGGCCACAGGCCTTAGCATGGCTGCAGGGCTTCTGCTACCAGGCTTTCTCCTCTGCTGTCACCACTCCACCTTTGCTCATGCTGTTCAGGCTACCTGAGCTATGCTTTTCCCCCTGTTTCTCTGCCAGAAAAACAACCACAGCAAACTACTACTCATTTTTCCAAGTTGTGACTTAGCTGTGACCCTGCAACCCTCTTCTTTCCCACCTACCCCCTCTTCTGGGTGAGAATTCTTTCCTCCTTGCTCTCCAGCCCCCTCAAGCACAGCATCTATTCATTGCATGGCCACTCAGACTCCAGGTTACTCGAGGGCAGGAACAATGCCTTATGAGCCTCCAACAATGAGCCAGGAACACAAGAGATACTCCACAAATGCTTGCTGAACAATATCAGGAAAAAAAATTAGATGGTCTGAGAGGCTGCCTCAGGGCATGATGTCTGCTATATCTCATTCTTAAGGATTGAATATGGGGGATTTAAATCAAAGCCCAGCTTCTTAACCTTGGCTGCACCTTAGAATCACCCAGGGAACTTTTAGAAACTTCAGTGTCCAGGCTGCACCCCAATTTGATGGCATCAGACTCTCCAGGAGTGGGTCCAGGTATTGTATTTCCCAAAGTCCCCCAGGTGACTCCAGTGTGCAGTTAGGACTGAGAGAAATTGGGCTCAAAGTTTTTGCTCAGAGCCCTAACCCAAGGCTCTATGTGAATGTGTAGGGGCCAGAGTCTCCTCTGGCCCTCAGTCTAACCCAGGGTCCAAGGATTCAGAGCCAGGATTGGACCAAGATTTCCGAACCCAGTTAGAGTGATAATAGCAGCATCTACTGATAACTAAGTGCCCACTGTGTGCTTGGTGTGTTACTAGGTGCCTTCTGTGAATCACATTACAATCCTCACTGTAACCTGGGAAGTTGGCATTAAATTAAAACTCAGAGAGTGATGAGATTGCCCAAGTTCACATGTCTAGGCACTGACGAAAACAGAATTTGAGTCCATTTTCACCTATATCCCAAACCCACGCCCTTGACAAATGTAGGCAGGGGGAGAGCGGGGAAAAATTGGAGTTGTTAGAAGTACTGGACTCTGTCCAAACTGGGATAAAACTCGCTAACTACTGCAGAAGGCTTGGAGTCCTACCTGCCTCTCTCTGGCTAGGGTTGTACATTTCTATCTCTGTCTCTCTCTTTTCCTTCCTCTCTTTTTCTGTCTCTCTCTTTCTCTGTCTGTCCTCTCTCTCTCTCTCTCTCTCTCTCTCTCTCGTGTGTGTGTGTGTGTGTGTGTGCGTGTGTATGTGTGTGTGTATGTGCCTCCTCTTCCTTCAGAGGCCCCCTTCTGCGGGATAAGGTGTAGTGAGTGCACACCCCTATGGGGGTGTAGCCTCAGCAAGTCCCAGGACCTGAAGGAAGAGGGACTTTGCCTGGGGCTTCAGGGATATGGCCGCCCCAGTGGACAGCTCAGGATGGGAGGGTGGTGCTGGTGCTCCCCACAGCTGACTTGGTGCTCCGGCACTGACGTGGCTCCTTTGCTCTTGTTTCCAGCTGATGTTTATCACGTACTTATTACGTGTTAGGTCCCATTCCTACAACAGTCCTGTAAACTAAATCACTTGCAAAATGAAATTTGGAAACAAGAATGAGAGAACACATAGCACTGTTATCCAGGACTTGCCCAAACCCCGGCAAGTTCTTCTCTGACCAATGGGTTACAATTGTAGACCCCTTTATTCATCTTGCTTCTTTTTCCTGCATCTGAATGCTATATGTTTACTTATTTGTGTTGTCTATGTCTGCCGACGAGAATGTCCACCACACAAGGGCAGGGTTTTGGCCTGTTTTGTTTGCAGCTTTATCCTCAGCACCTAGAAACGCATTTGCCCATAGTTGATGCTCAAAGTATGTTTGTGGAATGAATGAATGAAACCACATTTTCCTTATCTTCTGAGTTATGTTTGCCTAGTTTGTGATTATGTTTATATCAAACATAAAATGCATCCTGAACTTAGAATAATAGTACAGCAGAGTCCACCAGACACCCAGCATGTGACAGGGGCTTTGTTGATATGGGATGAAATTTGTTACTATGTAGTACTAAGGGTTCTTTGAACCAAAGAATTGAAAAAACAAGCCTGGGGGAGCACCAAAGCAGTTCTGGGGATCTAGGAAGCAGGGGCCCCCTCCCCTGTCCTTAGAAGGGGCTGCATGTGGTAGGAATCATGGCAGAGGTAGGATCATGTGCCCCCTTCTTGGGCGGAGGAGAGTGGAGTCTTTTGATTGGCAAACCCACCAAACTTCCCTGTGATGAATGGTTCTCAAAACAAAACCAAGGTGCTGATATCAAAGCAAATGTGAGTGTGGATGCTGGTCAGGGGAAACCAATTGATGCCCTCGGTGTTTCACATATTAATTCCACAGGGCACCCCAATATGTGCAGGGGGCTATGTGTCCATGAAGGAGCCAGTTAAGGCCCCTGAGGTTTGGGACTTTTCATATTCCTTCCTTTCAACCATTTGAGGCAACTGAACTGGGAGGGAGTGGCTTCTGGTGGTATCAAACGCTGTGAACATCATGGCAAATCTCTGGATTCAGAAGTTCCAGGTCCCCTCCAGTCTACCCAAAATCTATTTTGGGAGAAGACCCATCAGCCTGGGAATGGGCCACAGCCATCAAGATATTAGAGCATTCAGAGCAAGAGCCACAAGCCAAAAAGTGAGCTTGATTGCAGAGATCAATTGCTGTTTTAATCAGTAGTGACAAAAACTTCAAAATTTTGGTGGCTTCATGTCACAAAAGTCCTGTTGAATTTCAGCTGCTCTCCAGGACAGTCATCTTCCTTGCAGGGACTCGATTGTCTTAGGTCACTTCCATTTCATAGTTTTCTAATTTCTACAGGAGGTTTTTTGGTCACTGCTCTTTAACTCTCTCCAAATGCAAGTGCCACATTTCTGCTCATCGTCTGTTGGTCAGAAGGAGTCACATGGCCTCCCTCCAACCACAAGAGAAGCTGAGAGACACATGGGAACTTGTGGAATATTTGATGAGTTCTACAATTCCTTCCTTACACACAGATGACAGAAACACTCCCCAGCATTTAAGGTCATGATGGTGGAACACTGGCTCTGCAGGAGGCAGCACTGAAAGGCCAATAGGATGCCTCTTGGGATTAGAAACCTGGAGACTATTTTATATTCTATACTTGCCTGAGATATACTGCCATCTAAGCAGTCTGTTGATGGGACAGGATTGGCTATTAGAGACTAGGAGATGAGGAATCAACCTTGGGTAAATGACTAGGCATAAGCAACATTCCTTGTTGCATCCTCTTGTAAGTTGTGCTCCTTTTACAAATGAGAAAACAGACTTAGGGAAACATCATGACTTGTGACTATATAGCTTGTGAGTGGCAGAAGTTAAAGAGTTCCCCAAATCCAAAGTCAAGGTGTTTCCACTACACCGTGAGGCTCACTGAAGTTATGATAGGTGTTTTTAATGGAATGAAAATAATAATGATGATATAAATAATGACAAGTAAGATGGTGGTGATGCAAGCGATGCAGTGATGATGATGTTGATAAGGATGATAGCCACTTCGGATTATTAATGTATCACTATGCCCTGAAAAATCTGCACTGTCATTAAGCCTCCCAATTAACCCAGAAGGTGAGTTCTATCATTATCCCCATTTCACAGATGGGGAAACTGAGGCTCAGATAGGCAAAACAAAACTTTTTTCAGTAAATAGCAGAGTTAAGGCTTGAACTCAAGGTTGCCTGATTTCAAAGCCGCTCTGCCATATTGAAAATAAAATAACTTGGTTGGTTGTCTTGTCTGCATGCCTTCAATCACCAGGTTTAACTAATCATTTTTCTTTAAATCAACCACTTCTTATTTGGGCATTTCTTAGATGTCTTCATGATTTGCAACTTTTTTTCAAAACCATTTTAAATTCCTCTTAAAAAGGAATGAGAACAGCGTGGCCTGCCCTACCTAGGATCCAGGAAAGAAACACAAAAGCCCTAATTATGGTCCCTGTAAAAATATACATCCCCACCTCGCTGTCCTTAACAAAAGACAGATGCTAATTAGAGTTTTTACTAGAATTTACAGGCTCAGTTTTAATTATACTAGATCTATCTGAATTTACTGTAGCCCTCTGATTACCAGGGAAGAAAATCAATAAGCATACCGAAAAATGTGGATGTGTTATATGGCTAATTCCAATTTTATGTTATAATCATGTTTTAATGTGGGTTCTAATTACCATAATTAAGCTGCCTGTGACAGTGCTGGCTGGGACAGAAGCTGTTACTATTCTAAGATGACTTGTTGAAGGCTTTTCCCAGTTTTTGGATGCATTTTGCCATTTGGCTGGCTTAGGGTGCTGGTGGCGGGGAGGGTGGGAACAGCATGGGTGAAGTTTTCTGGAACCCAGGCTTTTCCCAGGAAAGCCCTGACTCTAAGGTAAAAGCTAGACCAGTCTCCATGCCTGTGGCATTCCCTTGAACCTTCATGAAATATTTATTGTGCACTTACTAAGTGCCAGATACTGTGATGAGTCCTGGGAATACAGAGTTTCCATCCCACTAGAAGGAACCAACCATTAAACAGCTAATATATAAGCAGGAAATACCAGGAGATATGAGTATTATTTTAGTTACTCCTGACATGATGGAGAACTCGGGGAGGGCTTCTGGGAAGAAGTAAATTCTTAGCTGAAACTTAGTTAAGTGTAAGGAGGCACACTTTAAAAGGAGATCATTCCTGGCCAAGGTAACAGTATTTGTGGAGACTTGGAGCTGAAAGGAAGCTGGTGTGGAGTAACATGAAAAAGGGATTGAGTGGAGCCTGAGCAGGGACCGGACCACAGGGAATCTTTCAGACCCCTCTCATGAGTGCTCAATTCCTGGCCACTTCAGGCCCCAAGCCTCTGAGACACCTCCTTCTCTCCCTCCCTCTCTCCTCCTCCCTCCCTTCCTTCCTCTATCCTCCTTCCCTTCTTCCTTTTTCTCCTTCCATCCATATGAAAAGCATTTACCAAACACTAACTACACTACACACCAGAACATAGACTTCTAACCCTTGACTCCACTGAATGATCATTCATTCATTTATTCACTTTTTCAAAAGGCATATTTTTGTACCAGAATTCAAGTACTAGAATTTGTAGCAGTCCATCTTGAACTCCATCCATTTACTGAATGCTATTCATTCAGCAGTCTCCCAGAAAAGCTTTCTATTTTCTAAGCATATAGTATTCTAGCCCTCCAGCTCTGCTTATTAAATATTTAGTCATTCATCCATTCAACAATCATCCCAGCATGGGGTCCCTGAACAGCTGACCCTCAGGCAAGGATTTGAGTGCTAGTGGTTGATTTGGGAGGTGATTCTAGAAATATCAGCACAGGAGTGGAGAAGTGAGAAGGGGAGATGAAGGGAAGCCAAAGGAGGAGTGTGTTATCAAGCAAATAGACACCATGGGCATCTGGGTCTTCATCCCACCAAGGATCTCTGGCAGATAGTGTGGTATCTCTGTCTCAGAGCTATTGTCCTGAGTGGTGAGGGAGATAGCTGGGGTATTTATACACCAACTTCAATCAGTTCTGGAGGGCTTGAGCTAATTCTTCAGGACTTCTGGGCTGCCAAAGTTGCAGACAGTAGAGGAAGACTGTAATAAAAAAGACGAAGATACTAACAGTCAGGGCCAGCACATAAGAAGGGCTGAATGGACTTTGGGGGCAGGCAGGGGTAGAGACCTAGTGTATCTACCATAGCAACATTTAAAGCGCCTACTATGCACCAGATATCTGAATTTTATTTAGTGACACACAGTTGCCCAGTAGTGCTTTTATTGGCCACCACTATCTGCCTTGCACATAAGATCCCACCCCACACTCTTTATTTCATCCACCCCAGAATACTCCACTCACTCACCATTTATTGATTACACTTGTACTAGGCTCTGGGTATGTGCTGGACACTTGAGATTTCAGCCTTCATCTCAGGCTCCAGGAAGCAAGGCAGGTCCCCAAAGGAACTCTCTCCAGGCAAGAGGAGGTTGGAGTGGTCCCAGAGTACTCTCTGCAGATTGGAGGTCCAGCCAAAGTTAGAGTGGCCTCCTGAGGTTTGGGCTATTATGGGGCAGACTGGCCGTGGTTTCTCTGGCTCCTGTCCATGACCTGCGGGAGGCTGCAGCAGCCAGGCAGGTAGCCAGGTGTCAACTGGATCCCCTCCCTGGAGCCTGGCACAGCTCCTGCGGATGAAGATGAGGACTGGGCTGTTTAGCCTGGGTGAACTCCTTTCTGCCTGAGAAAGAACAAACAGGAGTTTGGAGATTAACCACACAGGATGCTTAACCACAGATCTGTGATGCTCAGCCTTTAGTATTTCGTGAGAACCACCCATGAGCCTTGTTAAGCATGTGTATTCCTGGGTCCACCCCAAACTGTGATTGAATTGGCCTAGGGTGAGGCCCTGGGAATCTGCATTTCAACCAGTGTGTAGGTGATTCTGAAGCAGATGATCTCCAGGGGACACTGAGAAAAACACTGTTTTAGCCTGACAACCCTCTTTTACAGATGGGGATAGGCCCAAGGAGTGACCCAAGTTGCACTAACCCATGGGGCGAGGATCCAAGCCCTCCATCTCACAAACCCTCAGCTAGAAAAGATGAGACTTCCAGAGCTTCCAGTTACTTGGGTATTTCAGGCACATTCTCTGTTATTGACAGGCACTAATGGGGGTAATGAACTAAGGAGACTTGAGTTCACCTAATAATTGCAGGTAAAACTAAAGAGTAAATATGATACTCATTAATGTAAAGCAACCTTCTCCACTGTAGGGATCTTATGGGAAGCTTTCAACACAGGCATAGGCTAACTATATACTTTTGTGAATGTATTCATTTCACTTTCAGAAAAATATTTTAGAGTGTTTATAAAATACATCCAGTAAGAGAAACCAAAGATATGTCAAGTTCTTGAAAGTACAATGTATACTTGAGCGGGATGGTATGAAAGTAGACACAGATGTATACCTGTCTGTCCACACTGAATGGCTACCTAAATGCAGAAGCAAGAGAAAGCATAAGGAAAAAAATAGCAAACACAATACATAGGATGTAATGGGTTTTTTTTGTTTTTTTTTTCTTGAGTTGGAGTCTCACTCTGTCACCCAGACAGGAATGCAGTGGCCACTCCTGGCCACCGCAGCCTCGAACTGCTGGGCTCCAGTGATCCTTCCACCTCAACCTTCCAAGTAGCTGGAACTACAGGTGCGCGCTACCGCGCCCAGCTAATTTTTGATTTATTGTAGAGATGAGGTCTCACCAAGTTGCCTCGGCAGGTCTCGAACCCGCGGGCTCAGGCAATCCACTCACCTCAGCCTCCCAAAGGTGCAGGATTACAGGCTGAACCACCGAGCCTGGCTAGGGTATAATGTTAATTGGATGCATAGGGCGGGCTTGGTGGCTCAGCCTGTAATCCCGCGCTTTGGGAGGCCGAGGTGAGTGAATTGCCTGAGCCCACGGGTTCGAGACCCGCCTGGGCAACTTGGCGAGACCTCATCTTTACAATAAATAAAAAAAATTAGCCGGGTGTGGTAGCACATGCCTGTAGTACCAGCTACTTGGAAGGCTGAGGCGGAAGGATCGCTGGAGCCCAGCAGGTCGAGGCTGTGGTGGCCAGGAGTGGCCACTGCACTCCAGTCTGGGCGACAGAGTGAGACTCTAACTAAAAAAAAAAAAAAAAAATTGGATGCATAATATACAATTCTACATATATATTACTACAGAGATACATTACATTTAAAAAATACAGCTATATAAGTCCTGAAAAGAACAAACATAAGAAGAAAAGAAATTCAGATAATTTTTTCCCATTCCCCCCAACATACACAAAAGTAAGAGAAAAAATGAGGAGCAAGGACAATAAAAATGCAATAGCAAAAAACCGTAAAAAAATTTTATATTCTGATATGCATAACATAGCTGGGATTCTGAAACTTCTTGGAAATGAAAATTGTCTGGAGGCTTTGTTAAAATGCAGATTCTCAGGGAAGCTCTCTGAGATGCTGATAGTTAAATTTTCTACATCTTTTTGAGACGAGAGTCTCACTACATTGCCCAGGCTGGTCTCAAACTCCTGGGCTCCAACAATCTTCCTGCCTTAGACTCCTGAGTAGCTGGGATTATAGGTATGAGCCACTGTGCCCAGTTCAGAGAAGCTGATTTTAACGAGCTTCTCATGTAGTTCTGATGCAAATGTGATGAGGACATAATTTGTTCCTAGACAGTAATGCTTATCCCAGCCCTTCTTCTACCCCAGCCACATTTAATCATGCTTCAAATTCCAGTTAGAATCAATTTTCTATAACAAGACTATGTTAAGATGTAATCTCTGCATGAGGGATTATATATTGAGACTGATCATTATAATACCACATGGTAACTTGAATCTGACCTTTAGACCCCTTTCTGGAGCTGAGTTCATGTAGTAAGAGCAGCAACTGTTTGTAGACCACTTACTTAGTGTGAGTTCAATGCTAACAGCATTGCATGCTACCAACAGCTCCAGGTGGTAGGATGCTGATATTTCCATTTTCCAAATGAGAAAACAGGTACAGAAAGGTTAGGCAATCTTCCCAAGGTCACATGGCTGGTAAAAGGAAGAACTAACTTCAGAACTCATACTTTCTTATAATACAGGAATGTACTGCCCCTTCTTGAATAGAGTCAAAGTGAGGAGACAGCATCATGATCCAAGGAATCTGAAATGAGGGAAAGACACACCAATAAAAGGTGGGATTGAAAACCAAACCAACCCAAGTGACCATAATTCCCAAGTCAAAATTTCCATGTGTGTTTAGACAAAGTGGACTTCTCCCTTCATTTTAGCAAAAGGATGCAGATGTATCTAGGCTTACTTATGCTCTTAAGGAATAGGATATCTTCCTTAAAACTATATAACTATGGAAATTGGACTGGATCCCTCAGTTGGGATGGAGATGTGGACTCTGCATGTGGGGTGTACAAAGGTGCTAGAGGCCTATACACATCTCAGCATTTACTGTCAGAGTGCTCTATTTTAAATTCTCCAATAACAGACAGACTTTCCATACAGCCTGGTGCTGTAAAGGAAACACGTGCCAAAATCCACTAGATGGATCAGAAGCCTCAAGACACCAGTGGTGTTTATTGTAGGGATATATCACAATTTGTCTTGCCACACACCTGTTGATGGGTATTCGGGTTGTTTCCACTTTTGGTTGTTACAAATTAAGCTGTTAGGAAGATTCATGTACAAGTCTTTGTGAGGACATATGCCTTCATTTCTCTTAAATACCTAGGAGTGAAATAGTTATATCCTATGGCAGGTGTATGTTTAACTACTTAAGGGACTACCAAATAGTTATCCAAAGTGGTCGCACCATTTTACATTTCCACTAGTAGTATAAGAGTCTCAGTTACTTGATATCCTTGCCAACAATTGGATAATCAGTTTTTCTAATTTAAGTCATCTAGTGGGTGTGTAGTATCTCATTATGGTTTTAATTTTCATTTTCTTCATCACTAATGATGTTGAACAACTTTTCATATACTTATTTGTTACCCTTTTTTTTGGGTAAAATGTGTGTTCAATTTTTTTGCTTTTTTTTGTATTTTTAACTTTTTTGCATTATAAGAGTTCTTTTTATATTCTAGAGATGAAATCTTTGTTGGCTACATGCTCTATAATATCCTCTTCAAATTCATGGTTTGCCTTTTCACTTTCGTAAATGTACCTTAAAGAGCAAAATATTTAAATTTTGATCTTGTCCAAATAATTGATATTTCCTTTTATATTTTGTGCTTTTTTCATATTTTTAAGAACCTATGCCAAGTTCAAGATCACAAAAATTTTGTCTTATGTTTTCTCCTGGGCATTTTAATAATTTTAACTCATACATTTAGGTTTATAATCTCTTTAGAGTAATTTTTGTGTATTTTTTTTGCATATGGTTACCAAACTGTTTCAACATCATTTAGTGAAAAGATTGTCCTTTCCTTATTAAGTTGCCTTGACAACATTGCTGAAAATCACTTAATAATATGTGTATGAGTCTATTTCTCAGCTCTATCTATTCCATTGATCTAATATGTCTTTCTTTATGCCATTATCACACTTTTACTGTCTTGATTGCTACAGCCTTATAATATATTTTAAAATCAGTGTAGGTCCTTCAATTTAGTTCCATATTTTCAAAATGTTTTTACTCTTCTAGGTTCTTTGTCTTTCTATATAAATTATATAATCTCCTTGCAAATTCCTGCAAAAAGTCCTGCTGAGGTTTTAATTGGAATTGCATTGCATCTATGGATCAATGTTTGAGAGCCTTAGCATCTTAACAACATTAAGTGTTCTGAGCCATAAATGCAGAGTCTCTCTCCATTTATTTATGTCTTCTTTTCCTCAGCGACATTTTACAGGTCTCAAAGTACAGATCTTGAATATCTCCTGCAAATTTATCACTATTTCATATTTTTCATGCTATTGTCATAGATGATTTCATAGTTCATAGTTCATACTTCATACTTCAACTTTCATAGTTTTGTTACTAGTTTATAGAAATATAATTTATTTTTGTTATTGGCCATGTTAAACTCATCTATTGCGTCTAGTAGTTTCTTTGTAGATTCCTGAGGATTTTCTATAGAGATGATTATGCCTTCTGCAAATGGTATTAGTTTCCTTCCTCCTTTCCAATTTATATACTTTATTCTTGCTTTATTGACCTGTACCATTTTGGATGAACATGATAAAACTGGAAAATCTTGCTTTATTCCTCCACCTTCGCAAAGGAGAAAACATTCAGTCTATCATCATTAAGGATGATTTTAGTTGTAGGCTGTTTTAAAGATACCCTTTATCAAGTTGAGGAAATTTCTTTCTACATCTGGATTTATGGAGGTTTTTTAAAATCAAAAATGGATGTTAAATTTTGCCAAATGAGATTCCTAAAAGCTCTAAATATCAACCTCCCATATGATCCTGCAATTCCCCTACTGGGAATATACCCTGAAGAACTCAATTCACTCTATAAAAAAGATACCTGCACAAGTATGTTTATTGCAGCATTGTTCACAATAGCGAGAACCTGGAAGCAACCATGCTGTCCATCAAAAGAGGACTGGATTAAAAAAATGTGGTACATATACACAATGGAATACTACGCAGTCATAAAAAGAACAAAATCATGAATTTCACAGCAACCTGGATGGAACTAGAGTCTATAATACTGAGTGACCTCTCACAGAAAGATCTGAGTATCACATGTTCTCACTCATATAGTGGACCTTGATCATCCAACGTAATTCCATAAGAAAATGACTGACAGTGGTGGGAAACTATGCGGGGGAGGGGAAGGGAGATGGGATTAATGGTAGTAAATATCTGTCTGGAGATGGGGAGACACCTCTTATCAACAAGGGTGCCTGAATGAAACATATTTGTATGCCTAACCCTTAACTGTACCCCACAATATCATAATAAAAAATATTGATTGTAAAAAATATTAAAACAATAAAATAAAATTAAAAAATCTTGCCAAATGCTTTTCTACATCTATTCAGATTAGTTTTCCTTTTTTATTCTATTAATATTAATTTCATATATTGATTTTTAAAACAACTGTGCATTTCTAGGATATACCATACTTAGTCATGAGGTATTATTTGTTTTATTTGTCGGGTTGAATTTGCTAAAACTTTGTTAAAGCTTTGAGTGTTTATGTTTATGAAGAATATTGAGTTGGAGTTTTCTTGTAATGCCTGTGCTTGATTTTGGTGTCAGAGTAATGCTGGTTTCATAGAATGGGTTGAGAAGTTCCTTCTTCTTCTTCAGTTTTTTGAAAATATTTGTGCTTAATTGTGTTATTTCCTCCTTAAATGTTTTGTAGTATCTACCAGTGAAGTTATCTGGACCTGTAGTTTTTTTGTTAGAAAGTTTTTACCTACCAATTTAAGTTTTTAAATAGATAAAAGGCTATTCAGGCAACCTACTTTTTGAATAAGTTTTGGTAGTTGACATTTTCCAAGGAATTTGTCCATTTTACCTAAATTGTTGAATTTACTGTCATAACGTTGTTCATAATATTTTCTAACTAGTCTTCTAATGTCTATAGCATCTGTAGTGATGCTATCTATTTCATTCCTTATGTTAGTAATTTGTATCTTTTCTTTCCTGGTCATTCTGCCTAGAGGTTTATTATTTTTATTGATTTTTCACAAAGAACCAGCTTTGCTTTCATTGATTCTATTTTTTGTTTCTTATTTTATTGTTTCTGCTCTTATCTTTATCATTTCCTTTATTTTGCTTACTTCAAGTTTCATTTTTGTTTTTAAGCTGAAGTCTCACTCTGTCACCCTGGCTGGAGTGCAGTGGCATGAACATGGCTCCCTGCAGCCTTGACCTCCCAGGGCTCAGGCAACCCTTCCACCTCAGTCTCCTGAGAAGCTGGGGCTACCAGTGTGTGATACCACACCTGGCTATTTTTTAATTTTAATTTTTTAGGGATGATGTCTCTCTACGTTGCCTAGACTGGTCTTGAACTCCTAGCCTTAAGCAATCCTCCTTGACCTCTTAAAGTGCTGGAATTCCGGCATGAGCCACTGCACTCACTGCCTACTTTAAGTTTAACTTGACATTTTTCTTTGTTTTAGTTCCTTAAGGTCAATGAAATCATTGATTTGATATCTTTCTCTTTTCCTAGTGTAAACATTTAATGCTATAAATTTTCCTCTCAGTACTGTTTCAGCTGTATGCACCAAAGTTTGATGTTATATCATAAAATTTATTTCTAATGGATTTTAATTTTAATTTTGTTTTCTTCTTTATCGTATTTGTTATTTAGACATTTGCTTTCAGTTTGCAAATATTAGGAATTTTCCAGATATCTGTTATTGATTTCAAATTTAATTCCATTGTAGCTAGAGAAATTTTTTGTATAATATGAATCACTTCATATTTATTGAGGCATGTTTTATGGCCCATAATATTATCTGTATTAGTAAAATATTCCATATGCACTTAAAGAATACTTATTCTGCTGTTGTTAAGTAGAGTTCCATAAATGTCTTTTAGATCTAGTTGGTAGTTCATGTTTTTCTATACCATTATTGATTTTACCCTTACTGCTCTATTAATTATTGAGATGGGATGCTGAAATCTCTGACCATAATTGTGAATTTGCCTATTTTAAATTTCAGTTTTATCTATTTTGGGGTTATATATTTTGAAGCTTTTAAATAGCTTAATGCATATATATCATTGTTATAGCCTCCTAATGAATTGACCCCTTTATCATTATGAAATTATCCTCTTTATTTCTGGGTAATGTTCTTTACTCTGAAATCTACTTTGTTAAGGTTCCTCAAGACCACAGAGGTAAAGTTATTGAAGAGATTTAGATTGGCAAATATCTAGGTGCATTATGGAATGATGATGATGATGATGATGGTGATGATGATGAAGAAGAAGAATACATTTGACATTTGTTGGCTGTTTATTATCTTCCAGGAACTGTGTTGAGTGATTTACATGCAATTTCACATTCACAGTCACACTATGTAGTGCCTATTGCTGTTATGAAAAATAATCATGTTGCTTAAAGTAAGAAAAAGAAACCTATCAGCAGTCATCTCAACCAATTCCACTCTTTTACCCGAGGGAGAAGCTAAGACCCAAAAGAAAAGGCCACAGAGTAGTAATGGCAGGTATCCATCCCTCAGGAGAGGTTATTTTTGACTTTCATTATCCACCTTTCCCCCAAATAGGCTATAATTGAAATTTAAGTGTCCAAGCTCTTTGTAATAACACATACTTCTTCCCATCTATTGCTTTGTATTATAGCCATTCATCCATTTTCCCATCCATTTGTTCAGCTATCCATTCAGTCATCCATCCATTCATCCATTCACCTGTCTGTCCATTCATCCATCTATGCACCCATCCATCCATCCACCCAAACCATTATCTTGACCTGTGTATATTATACCCAACATTCTTTTATTCCAGAAAGAAAAAAAATTTGTATAGAAATGTCTGCCAAGGGCTTAGAAAGACCAATACCCCATTGCTTCTCTTTGTTCCTCCAATACGGGGCAGGGATAGTGTCTTAGTCTGCTGGGGCTGCTACAACAAAATACCATAGACTGGGTGGCTTAAACCACAGACATTCGTTTATTTCTCACAGAACTGGAGGCTGGGAAGTCCAAAATCAAGGTGACAGTCTACTTAACTTGCAGATGAGTGTCTTCTTGCTGTGTCATTCCATGGAGGAGGGAGAAACAGAGACAGAAAGGGAGAGAGGGAGAGAGGGAGGGAGGGAGGGAGAGAGAGGGAGAGAGGGAGGGAGGGAGGGAGGGAGAGAGAGAGAGAGAGAGCATTTTCATGTATCTTTCTGTAAGGGCACTAATCTTATCACGAAGGCTCCACTCTCCTGACCTAATTACCACTCAAAGCCCCACCTTCAAATACCATCTTATTGGGGGTTAGTGCTTCAGCATATGAATCTACAGGGAAGCACAAACTTTCAGTCCACAACAGGGAAGGATCAGAGCTTCCCCTGGAGTGACAAGGCCCATAACCTGCTCCCCCTCACCGGGCGGGCAGCCAAATCCAGAACCAGGTAAACCAAAGCATTATCTCCCTTCTTTTTTTTTTTTTTTTTTGAGTTGGAGTCTCACTCTGTTGTCCAGACTGGAGTGCAGTGGCCGCTCCCGGCCACCGCAGCCTCGACCTGCTGGACTCCGGCGATACTTCTGCTTCAGCCTTCCGAGTAGCTGGAATTACAGGCACACGCCACCACGCCCGGCTAATTTTTTGATTTATTGTAGAGATGAGATCTCGCCTGCCCAGGCGGGTCTTGAACCCGCGGGCTCAGGCAATCCACTCACCTCAGCCTCCCAAAGGCGCGGGATTACAGGCTGAGCCACTATCTCCCTTCTTTAGGCAATTTGCTTTTAGCTCTTAATCCCCTGAAATGATGGAGAATAAAAGGTAGGGGTTTCAGCTTCTTGTAAATAAGCCCATGTGAACCCATTTCTTGGGTGATGCTATATACTTTGGATTATTAGTCAGCCACAGAAGTCGTGGAAGAAGTTTGGTCCAACCTCTTTGTTCACCTGTGAAGTCAGAAATGTTTGGACTTTGAGCTGCCAACCTCCTTCATAAAAGCTCCTAACACATCGGGTGCTGCTAGAATCTGTTCTCCATTCTCTGAAAATTGGGTAAAGACACAGAGTGCCTCCTGGATGTTATTTGTTTACTTGACTTTCCAGCTGGGCTCCCTGGTGTTGCTTGGAAGAACCATGAACTAGTGTTAAATACATTAATCCTTGGCCGGGCTCGGTGGCTCATCCTGTAATCCCAGCACTTTGGGAGGCTGAGGCATGTGGATTGCCTGAGTGGGTTTGAGTCCATCCCGGGCAACTTGGCGAGACCTTGTCTCTACAGTAAATAAATAAAAAATTAGCCGGGCATGATAGCGAGCGCCTGTAGTTATGGCTACTTGGAAGACTGAGGCAGAAGGATCGCTGGAGCCCGGCAGGTTGATGCTGGGGTGGCCATGAGTGTGCCACTGCACTCCAGCCTGGGCGACAGAGTGAGACTCCAACTAAAAAATAAAATTAGCTGGGCATAGTAGTGTGTGCCTATAGTTCTGGCTACTTGGAAGGCCGAGGTGAAAGGATTGCTGGAGCTCAGCAGGTTGACACTGGGATGGCCATGAGTGTGCCACTGCACTCCAGCTGGAGCAACAGAGTGAAACTTCAACTCAAAAAAAGAAAAAAGAAATTAATTAATCCCTACTGCAACTCACCCTGGAAACACCTCTGAGAGTTGCCTTTTGTGAGAAGCAACCAGATCCCAAATCAGAACCTGCAACCCAGTTTATAATCCTGAATTTGGGATTTGTATTTGAGGCCACTTGTTCTTTTCTTTCACCTGTGCCATCTTGTGATGTCCTTCCTGATTGCGGTGACCCACAGTGCTCCCAAAGAAAATGGCAGTCGTACCACTTACACTTTAAGCCCAGCTTAAAGCAAACCTTCCCGCAGTGGTGAAAACTAACAGTATCAGCTATCTACTGCTGCATAACAGTCCATCCCTCAAAGCTTAGTGGCTTAGAGCAACCACCATTTATTATTTCTCACAAATCTATAGGCTAGCTAGGTGGTTCTGCCTGTCTTGGCTAATGGTCATTTTGACTTGACCTGTTCTTGCATCTTGGTCTGCTGGCGAGTCAGCTGGGGACTGGCTGGTCTAGAATGACTTCATCCACATATCCTGCAGTAGGCTGGCTCTAAGCCGGATCATGTGTTTTTCATGCATCAGTAGGCGAGCCCGGGGTTGTTCTTGTTTACAGTAGTGGCAGAGTTCTAAGAGAATGAGAGAGAACATGCAAGGTCTCTTGAGGCCTAGGTTCAGAACTGGCACACCATGACTTCTGTTGCATTCTGTTGATCAAAGCAAGTCACAAAGCAGAGCCCTGATTCCTATTTCCTGGTGGGAGGAGCTGCAAGTCACATTGTCAAGGGAATGGATAAAGGAAGAGGCAGAGAATGAGAGCCACTGCAGCACTCTAACACACCTATCTATGTTTGTGGTTCCAAACAGAAATTCAATTGCACTCCAGTCTGGGCGACAGAGTGAGACTCCAACTCAAAAAAAAAAAAAACCTAAAAAGTTGTCTGCATTTGACTTTTTAAAACAGCTTCATTGATGGGTAATTTAAATACCATACACTCATGCATTTAAAAATGCAATTCAGTGATTTTTAGTACATTTATAAACTTAGGTGGTCATCACTATAATCCAGTTTTTGAACATGTATATCACTCCCAAAAGATTCCTCTTGCCTGTTAGCGGTCGATCCTCCATTCCCACTCCCAGCCCTAGGCAACAACTAAACTGCTTTCTGACTCTGGATTTACCTTTTCTGGAGGTTTCATATGAATGGAATCCTGCAACCTATGGTCATTTTATATAAATGGAATCCTGTAAAATGGTCATTTACATCTGGTTTTTTCTTTTCTTCTTTTTACTTACCAATACACTTGTAAGGTTCATCCATGTTAGAGCATGTATCAAATATTTCATTTCTTTTTATTGCTGTGTAGTTTTCCTTTGTATAGATATATAATGTTTTGTTTATCCATTCACCAGTTGATGGACATTTGGATTGTTTCCACTTTTTGGAAATTATAGATATTGTTGCTCTGAAGATTTGTGTATACATATGCTTTCACTACTCTTGGATGGATTTCTAGGAGTAGAATTGTTGGGTCATATGGTAAGTTTATGTATAACTGTGTGAGAATCTTCCAAACTGTTTTTCCAAAGTGGCTGCACCTTCTTGCATCCCCACTAGCAGTGTATGAGCATTTTAGTGTCTTTACACACTCACCAACACTTGCTATTGGTTGGCTCTTTGATTAGCAATTATTTTGCTTTGACCTACAAAACAATAGCATATCATATGATTTAACAATATTATTATCCCCGTTTTACAGATGTGAAACTGACACACTGAGGCGAGAGGTAGAAAAAAATTAGACTCAAATTCACATCGACATGTCATGTGCACCTAAGTTTTGTGAGCTGTGTGTGACTGCCTACCTTTCTCATCAGAAGCTCAGCCCTGGCCTGCCTTTGGTTCACCACAGGGGCTTGCTTCAGTCTCAGAGTCCCTCCCATCCTTCAGGCCCACTGGAGGCTGGATGGGCCTACAGGTTTTATTCCTTACGTTTCAGGAGTTTAAAATGGCCTTGCTTTATGAAATGATGGAGGTAAAAGATGGTAGTCATTTGTATAAAATATCTTATTTGGCAAAATAGAAAATGGAATATGCCCTATCTAACTATCTACCTACCTAATCTATCTTCATCATCATCATCATCATCTACCTATCAGTCATCTATCCTCTATCTGCCATCTAGCTATCAATCACCTGTTATGAATCTATCATCTACCTATTTTCTGTCATCATTATATATCCATCATTTATATGTCTTCTATCTATTATCTATCATCATCATCTATCAATAATCTGTCATCTATTATCATCATTATCATTACTATCATCTACTGATCATCTATCAATCATCTATTTATAAATTATCTATCAATCTATCTGTTTATCTACCTATTATTTATTTATTTTTGACCGATAGGTGATATGCAGATACCTAGGAAGCCCTGTCCTGGTAGCAGGGACATGGGGGCAAGGATTAAATTATTAAACCTACAGGCTTGTTTTCAATGTAACTCTCTCACTTTGTTGCAAGTTGGTCTCAGGTAATAATAATAAAGGCAACAACTACTGCAGAAATAAACATTTGCAGAACTCGATGTGCCCAGCACCGTTCTAAGTCCTTTAAAACCACAAACTCACTTCATCCTCACACCTCAGGGAGGTGGGTCCTGTGATCATGTCCACTTGACAAAGGAGGGTTCAGGATCAGAGGGGAGAAGTCATGCACCACTGGGGTCAGTCTGCAGAGTCAGGAAATTAACTTCAGATCCAAATGACGCCACATCAGACCTGCCACTTCACACATTTGTGCCCTCCTTTCCTCATCAGTTAGATAGAACTTAAACTACGAGGCCTGCAGTGGACAAATGAGTATGACAAGGAGCCAATACATTGCTCAGCCCACAGTATGTGCTGACTTAGTGTTAATGTTTCTTCTCATTTTTCCATTGGGGGCTAGCCCTCTAGGTTTCTATAGACAGTAGTAGCTGGTTAACAGATTGGGTGTGGTGATCCAGCAGACCTGGATTCAAGTTCTTTGTTTCTTGTTCGAGAAACCCTGGGCAAGTTGCTTACCCTCTCGGTGCCCCCGTGTCCTCGACTACTGAAAGTTGAGCACAGTTGAGGTCAGGTTTCACTGTGTATAATACTTGTCCTCTGACCAGTGAGAAGACCAGAGGTGCGGAACGAGAAAATTGCATTTTCATTTTACTTCTGCTTTTTTTCTCCAGGCCTGGTTTTACTGCCGACTACAGTGATGTGTGTCTTGAGGCTCCCACCTTCTACCTGGCAGAGCCGGCTTCCCTGCACCCTGTGCACCCAGCCAAGTTCAGCCGTGATGCCAGCGCTAACCCCAGCGGAGGGAGGCCTGGCCAGCCGCAGTGGAGTGTTAGCAAAAGCCTGAGTCAAACTTCATTTCCTCCTGCCGAGGGAGCTTTGCCTGCCACGGGCCTGGTGCCAGGCCAGAGTGCTAACTGGCAGGGGAACGGATGTGGAATGACAGCCCTGTGTGCGGAGCAGCACTCACGCATCCCCCTACCCTCTGCCATTACCGAGCCTTCAGAGGCATCTGTCCTGAGGCCCATTGCCCAAATGTCAAAACTGAGGCTTGCCAAGCATCCTGGAGTGAAAGTGACTATGGGAGTTTGACTCCAGGTTTATTCTACATGCCAACTGTCCTTTCTTTTATGCCACTTTTTTCCTTGCCTGCTCTTGGGTACAAATGACTCATTAACAAAGCTCAAAATGCAATGATCTCCTCTGAGATCTGCATCCAAAGAGAGACACTTAAATAGCAGCCAATAGGGAGGATTTTAGTGGCACAAGAATTGCCTCGCAGAGTCTAGAATGGTAGCAAGTACCATTCTGTGAGCATCTAAGGTGTGCCAAGGGCTGGCCTTTTCATACCTCATTGAATTCTTAAAATAACCCAATCCCAATGAGGTCAATACCAACAGTCCTCATGTTACAGATGCAGAAACTGAGGCTAAGAGAATACAAACGTAGCTGGTCCAAGATCACACAGCCAAGAAATGCAGAGGGCAGGATTTGAACTCAGGATTGTGACTTCAGAACAAATTCCCTGTTGCTTCTGGACATGAGCCCACGTGACAGTGGCCTGTCCCTCCTGTGGCTGGCCCAGGTGATATGCTGCACATAGTGGGGTGATTCTTTGACGTCCTCTCTCCTGCACACAAAGGACACAGTGCTGGTCACAAAAAATCTATAAGAGCCTGGGTGCAGAGGCTCACACCTATAATCCCAGCAGTCTGGGAGACCAAGGAGAATTACTTGAACCTAGGAGTTTGAGACCAACCTGGGCAACATAGCAAGGCCTTATCTCTACAAAAAAATCAAAAAATTTAACCAGCTGCATGGGTGGCTGAGGCGGAAGGATCATCCGAGCCCAGGAGGTTGAGGCTGCAGTGAGCTGTGATTGTGCTCTGCACTCCAGCCTGGGTGACAGAGTGAGACCCCAACTCAGAAAAACAAACAAACAAACCTATAGGTATCACAACAGAACCCTGTGTCTCCAGTGGACCGTGCCCAGCTGGGACCCAAGGACACCTGGGTCTGTTCTTGGCACCACCACCCCGGTCTGGCCTTTTCTTCTCGAAGACAGAATTCAGATTCAGTCGAGGAGGGAAATGGATCCAACTTTCATGCCAACTCTGATCCATTGGAAGTTGCTGTCTAGAGTGCTGAAAAGAACCGCGAGGCTCAATGCTAGATTAGTAATGTCTGTCATTAAGGTGTGGGGGTGGTTCAAGGCAACATTCATGCCATGGATTTGCAAATCCCAAACCAAAGGATCTCCAAGATCCTCCAAAAAAACCCCAAGCCAACTCTATCTCAAAAAGCAGACTGTGGATGCAAGGATGATCTGGCGGAGACATCTGTCACTCTATTAATCATCAGGGTTGATTCAGCTGATCTCGGCAAGGGAGGCAGGTGTCCTCTTCCCCCCTCACCACTCCACGTGCGTCCCTCCTGGAGCTGCTTGCTCAGTCAAAGAGGATGACCATTCCTGCTACAGGAGCGCCGTTCTCTGGTCCAGGGTTTATGAGTAGTTATGCTCCCCTGCTAGAACCTCCAAACAAACTCTCAAAAAGCAGATCACTTCCACCTGAGTACTAGGTGAGGACAGCCAAGGGCTTAGGGTTGCCAGGTAAAATATAGGCATCCTGTATTTGTATGTGCAAAATCTGTCTACCCCACAAGAACTACAGATTTGAGACTCCAAGAGTATCTCTCAGGCAACTAGATTTAATCTCAACTTTAGACACACCTGTTAAATACAGCAGTGCCTCCGCATCCTCAGAGGATGCATTCCCTACATTCTCAGGGGAGATCCCCAGTGGATAACTGAAACTGTTGATGGTACTGAGTCCTAAATATACTGCTTATTTAAAAAATGCAGTGAGTCCTCATGTAATGTCCTTGACAGGTTCTTGGAAACTGAGGCTTTGAGTGAAATGATATATATGCTGTATGCATGTTTGTATCAAGTCGACTATTTCATTATACAGGACATGGTTTCATTTAGCATCTCAGTTTCCCGGAACTTATCGACAGTATTATGTGAGGACTTACTCTACATGCATACCTGTGATAAAATTTAATTTATGAAGTAGGCACAGTAAGAGATAAACAATAATAATTAATAATAACATAAGTATTATAACAATATACTGTAATAAAAGTTATGTGAATGTGGCCTTTCTCTCTCTCAAAATATCTCTCAAAATATCTTTATATTTTTGTATTGTGACTGACTGTGGGTTCCTGAAACCACAGAAAGTGAACCCATGGAGAAGGGAAGACTACTGTGGTCACAGCTGGTCACAGACTTCTTTGCATGTTCTTCTTCCTTATAATACACTCACTTTAGCTCAGGAACCATTGTCCACCTGTGAGTGGAAATATTCATCTTGCAAAGTCAAGGCAGCCACGTTGTTTTTGGGTCCCACTCCATCTTTTGGGGCAACGACTTGGCCAATGCAGCATTCTCCTCCCTTGACTTCTTTCTTTATCCTTGGGTGACATCTGAGTTCAAGGAAGGCTTCTGTCCTTGCTGGCTTTGCTGACCTCCTGCCAGACTTCAGAAGACAGCCATCATCCGTACCAAGCCCTACAGTTGTCAGGCTCACAGGCGAGGTTCCTTATTTCCGCTGAGAGATCTCACCAGGAATGGCTTTATTGCACCCCAGGGACCTCTGAGTGGCTTCATCTGGTCTAAACAACGCCTCCTGCCATGGGCTACTCTAAGGCTCAGGAGCTATGGTGGCCGTCAACCTTAGCAACAAATCCTGTGGTCTGGGAAACCAGGAGCCCCCGGATGCACCTTGGCTTATGGAGTTTCAATAGCCTCAGTCTGTCTGAAGGTGGGGACCCTGAGGCCCTTCTGAGGGACCCCTGCTGATTCTCTTTTTCAGCCCTCAGGCATGGAAACATGAATATTCTGCCTTCATGCATTCTTTTAAATTCTGCTTCAGGTTCTTGATATCTGAAGCCAGCTTCTAGGCTTTAAAAGAAGGGGAGGGGCATGTTTTTTTGCTCCAACATTTGATATTTTCAGTTGAAATCCATGGCCTTCAGTCCCGTAGTTTCTGTTATGGATTCACAAAAGGCCACCTAAGAACTCCAAGCCAAAACTTGGATTCTTTTCTTTTTATTGCCTCCCTTCCCTGAGGGTGATCTGATAGCATTTCTCACTGCTGTTAGGAAGACCGGCAGAAAAGAAAGAGTACCAGGACTTGCATATAAATACAGTTTTTAATATCAATATATTATGCTGCTATGGATAAATTTGGAATACGTTATAAAATCCACAAACTGAAATGATTCCATTCCTGATACAAAAAAGAATCATGTAAACACAAGCTGTGCCTGTCGTCTGACTTATTTCCAGGAGTGCTTATATATCTGTGGCTATGATCCCACTTTCCCGAGGGTATTTCTGTCCATCCGTCATCACGTTTCCAACTCAAGCACACAGTGAGAAGACTGCAGCAGACTTTGTTTCTAGAATCCTGGTGCCAGTTTTTCACCCCTTCTCTCTGTTACTGATTCATCTATTCTTCCATAGTATTTCTTACACCTGCACTCTGAGTTAAGGATCCAAGGATGAATAAACCAGAGACAGTCTGCCCTCATGACGTTCATGGCCAAGTATACAGCAGTCTCAGGAAAAGCCTGATGAGCGCATGAGCAAATTCTTAGAGACTATTTCTTGGCTAATGCATTAGTTTTCTAGGGCTGCCACAGCAAAGCTCCATAGACTAGGGGGCTAAAACAACAGAAATTTACTGTCCCAACTTTCTGGAGGCTAGAAGTCCAAGATCAAGGTGTTGGCAGGGTTGGTGCCCTCTGAGGACAGGGAGGGAGAACTTGTTCCAGACCTATCCCTTAGTTTCTGGTGGTTTGCTGGCAGTCTTTGGTGTTTCTTGGCTTGCAGAGGCATCACTTGTTTTTGTTTTGTTTTGTTTTATTTTGTTTTGTTTTGGCTTTGGTTTTCAGTTGGAGTCTCACTCTGTCACCCAGGCTGGAGTATATTGGCAAGATCACAGCTCGCTGCAGCCTCAACCTTCTGGGCTCAGGAGATCCTTCCGTCTCAGCCACCTGAGAAACTGGGACTACAGGTGTATGCCACCACACCTGGCTAATATTTTTATTTTTATTTTTTGTAGAGACAAAGTCTCTCTCTGTTGTCTAGGCTAGTCCCGAATGCCTGGGCTTAAGCAATCCTCTTGCCTCAGCCTCCCAAAGTGCTGAGATTACAAGCATGAGCCCATTGCACCAGGCCAAATTTCCCCATTTAATAAAGACACCAGACGTATTGGGTTAGGGTTCACCCTAATGACGTCATCTTGGCCTAACTAATTATATTTGCAATGACCCGGTTATAGGTTACACAATGAGATACCAGGAGTTAAGACTTCAGTATGTGCATTTTGGAGGGACAAGATTCTATCCACAACAGTTGTACACGTGAGCATGTGTTTCTCACAGACTGCAAGGACCTTGATGACAGGCTGTAATCCTGCACGTAGGTATCCCCAGAAACTAGCCCAGGATATGACCTGTAGTGAGTGTTCCATAAATGTGTCTTGAACCTGAACTTGTCCATCAGTTCATGGAAGAAAAAGAATGGATATGGTGAGGTTAGTGACTTGCCTGAGGTCACAGGTATAGCTCGTGCCCAATCTCTAACACAGAGTAGGAACTCGAGAAGAGTTTCAGGAACCAGGGGGTGAAGGCAGGACTCAAAACTAGACTGCCTGACCTGCTGTGTGTGTATGTGTGAGTGCATGTGTGTGTGCATTTGAGTGTGCCGGAGAATACGCAAAGATGTGTTTGAGTGTTAGTATGACAGTGTGTCTCTCTGTGTGCACACATGAACACATGTGGGAGTATGTATGGGTGTATGAGCATGAGTGTGTTTATGAGTCTGAATGAATATGTGTGCATGCGTGTCAGTGTGTGTATGTCATGAATATGTGTACGAGAGAGTGTGTGAGTGTGAGTTTAGGAGTAAGTGTGAGATCATGCATGAGAGCACATGATCCTGTGATTGTGCCTATGTGTGAGGGTAGGCGAGAGTATCGGAGCAAGTGTGAGTGCGAAGGTGTGGGTGAGTAGCAGAGTGTGTGCAGACAGTGAGTGTAAGTGTGAGCAAGAGAGTAGGTATGAGTGAGGGAGTGACGATGAGGGTGTTTGTGTGTGTCTGGGCAGAATGTGAAATGAACTTGCCTCTGTGTGTGCCCATGTGTGCATGTGGGTGTGTGTTTGTGATAAAGTGTGTGTAGGACTATTTGTCAGTGCACGTTAGTGAAGTATGAGGTCATGAGTGTGTGTGACTGTGTGAGAGCATATGATGTGTGAGCATGACCGTGCCTGTGTGAGGGGTGTGTGAGGAAGTGTAAGTCCAGCAGTGAGTGTGAGACTGTGTGTGTAAGTTTCGAGGGTATCCGAGTGAGCAGATGAGTGAGCAGATGAGCAAATGTGGACAGAGGTCAGCTTGTTTGTGAGTGAGTACATGAGGGTGTGGGTGCCTGGGAGTGAGTGAATGTGAGTGTGGGGGTGGGCATGTGAACAAGAGCCCACGGAGTGTGTGTGCGTGTGGAGAGGGGGGCAGGGACTTCCTCAGCATCTTCCGATGGGGGAACACCAGAGCCAGCCCTGTGGCCAGTGGTGGTGAGAGCCAAAGATGTGCTAGGGGAAGAGGGGAGGGGCAAGCCCAGACCCCACAGCTTCTCCTGTGCCCTGGCCAATCATGCTGTTTTGTTCATGAACCACCTCTTAGCAAGAAGCTCATTGCACCTGAGAAAAAGCCCTGTGTTGCTAAATGCTTATGTCCAGAAGTGTAGCATGAGCACAAGAAAGAGCCGGGGAGGAAACGGGGAGAGATTCAGAACCACTGGTCAACCCTTTCCGAGGTGGGGGTGACTGACCTCAAAGGTACCTGAGTGGTGGTAGAGCAAATGCATGGTGAAGTTTTTTAAAAAAAATCTCTTCACCTCAATATTAATTATTAGTCACTAATTATTTTATGGGCTTTTGATACCCAAGTCAGGAAGTTGAAAAAGGACATTCACATCTATGGCTCCTCTTCTGGCTGATAACTTGCACGTACTGATGTACCTTCATGTAAGTAATTCATTGGCAAATATTTATTGAGCATCTATCCTTTGCCAGGCCTTGGATAGGTACTGGAAATACAGTAGTAAATATGAAAGAGAGACTCATTCATTCATTTTTCCATTCATCATATTTCTTACTACATCCATGTGGCTCTGTATTAGAAATCAAGGCTACTACAAGAAATTGCACAGGGCTATGTCCATTCATGCAATACATGTTGACTGTGTACTTACTAAGTGTCCAACAAAGTTATTCATCTATTCATTCATTCACCACATTTCTGACTCCTATCCTTGGTTCTGTAGTAGACACAAAGGCTACCACAACAAATGACACAGGGATATGTCTGTTCATTCAACAGATGCTCATTGAACCTCTACTGTGTGTCGGACAGGGACATATTCATTCATTCATCATATATTAATCGGAAGCCTATTTCGGGCCAGGCCAGTCACGGGTGCTGGGAATGCAGCAGTGAACAAGACAGACCTGGTTCCTATCCTTGGGGCATCTGGCAGAGTCACCCCTGTATTTGTAGCTTTAGGGAATTAGGAGAGACAAAGGAGAGAGTCCATGCTAGGTGATGGGACAGGTAGGCTTCAGGGGGTCACCCAAGGAACTGAAGGTGAGGATGAGGGCCACATCTTCCAGCTACCCAGAGCCTCTTCTCACTCCTTTACTTATAGGCAGCCTCTGTGGCCATGTGTGAGTCCCACAGAAACCTATGCTCCCCACAGACAGGATTGCATTGTTCCACTCCCTGTCAACTCTCTCTCTGCATGGTTCTCCCTTCGGCCTCATGTGTGGATATTTCCATTTTGAAAGAGCTGTCACCATATACCCAGCTCATCCCCAACTCCTGGCACCATGGAGTCGATGTCTGGCTGGGGGGACTGCACTTCTAATAATGATGTTGTCATTGCAGTCAAGGCTCACCCAACCTCCCTCTCAAGTACACACATCAAACATCGTCCTGGACTGGCTTCCCACAAGCAGATTCTGACCCTGGCTCTCCTGCAAGAACTCTGGCTCTAGGCACTTCTCAGGGATCCCATTTTTGTCTGACCAAGCCGATTTTTTTCCTCTCTCATTCTCTCAAGGTTTTGTTCCTGGCACGGTTGCTCGAGAAACTCTGGCTTTGCAGTGAACCAAAATGTTATTCGATGTGGAAAAACAACAACAACAACAAAAACAACCAACCCATCAAAGTAAAGACTGCAGCTTGCCATAAAATAGGCTTTCAGCCATCAGGGAGAAGCTGTAGTGAGGAGTGGAAGTAAAAACTTAACTCATGGCAACATTCTTGCTATTTACTTAAAGGAGTCTACTTGGGTTCCAATCACTCCCAGGCTTGTCAGGGACAGAAACCAAGCAAGGTATTGGACACAGAGGCAGCTCAGCCTGAGGCGTCTTCAAACAATGGTTGTTTCATTCATTCATGCACTCACTCATTCATTCAATAACTATTTATTAAGCACTTGTTTTTCCTTTGGCATACAGCCTATCTTTATTTTTCAATTAAATTTTTATAGTGGTAAATATACATAATATAAAATATACCATCTTAGCCATTTTTAAGTGTTCAGTTTAGCCTATTTCATTTTTTTGTTAATCAATATTTTTTATTATGGTTTTGTGGGGTACAGTTAAGGGTTAGGTGTACAATTATGTTTCATTCAGGCACCCTGTTGATAAGAGGTGTTTTCCCATACCCAGACAGATATTTGCTACTGTTAATCCCATCCCCCTTCCCCCGCATAGTTTCCCAGTACCGTTAGTCATTTTCTTATAGTATTACATTGGATGTTCAAGGTCCATTATGAGTGAGAACATGTGGTACTCGGATCTTTGTTTCTGTGAGAGGTCACTCAGTGTTATAGACTCTTGTTCCATCCAGGTTGCTGCGAAATTCATGATTTTGTTCTTTTTTATGGCTGCGTAGTATTCCATCATGTATATGTACCACATTTTTAAATCCAGTCCTCTTTTGATGGGCAGCATGGTTGTTTCCAGGTTCTTGCTATCGTGAACAATGCTGCGATAAACATACGTGTGCAGGTATCCTTTTTATAGAGTAATTTGAGTTCTTCAGGGTATATTTCCAGTAAGGGGATTGCAGGGTCATATGGAAGGTCGATTTTTAGAGCTTTTAGGAATCGCCACACTGCTTTCCACAGAGGTTGTACTAGTTTACACTCGCACCAACAGTGTAAAGTGTTCCCTTTTCACCACACCCTCTCCAGCAGCTGTTATTTTTTGAGTTGCTGATAATTGCCATTCTGACTGGAGTTAGGTGGTATCTCAGTGTGGTTTTGATTTGCATCTCCCTAATGATTAGTGAGGTTGAGCGTTTCTTCATGTGTTTATTGGCTGCTCGGATGTCTTCTTTTGTGAAGTGTCTGTTCATATCTTTTGCCCATTTTATAATGGGGTTGTTTGTCTTCTTCTTTTCCGTACGTTTCAGTTCCTTGTAGATCCAGGATGTTAAGCCTTTGTCAGACCTAGAGTTGGCAAATACTTTTTCCCAGTCTGTAGGCTGTCTCCCTGCTCTCTTGATGGTTTCTTTGGCTTTGCAGAAGCTTGTCAGTTTAATAAGGTCCCACTTGTCTATCTTCTCTCTTATGACCTGTGGGTTTCGGGTTTTGTTCAGGAATTGGATGCCAGTTCCGATTTCCATGAGGGTATTTCCTTCCGTTTCTAAGGTTCTTATGGTTTGAGGATTTACACTTAGGTCTCTGATCCATTTGGAGTTAACCTTTGTGCATGGGGATAGATAGGGGTCCTGTTTCAATCTTCTGCATGTGGTCATATCAAGCACTTTTGTGTGCCAGGCATGGTGCTAGATGCTTTCAATACCTTGATGCGTGGAATAGACAGGCTCTCTGTCCTCATAAATCTAACAGTTGTGGGCAGAAATACAGTATAAAAAATTACCCAGAGACCTATGAAATAGGGAAAATACTTAAAAATTATATATCTGATAAGGATATACAAGGTATATATGACTATGTAAGGATATATATATATACATATACATATATATATATGAATTCCTGCAACTCAACAACAAAAAACAAGCAATCCAATTTTAAAAAACAGGTCAAGGACCTGAATTGACATTTCTCAAATGAGGATATACAAATGACCAACAGCCAACAGCTACATGATAAGTTGCTCAACATCATTCGTTATTAGGGATATGCAAATCAAAACCACAGTGAGACATTACCTCACACCCAGGATGGCTCCTATCAAAAAGCCAACAAGTAACAAGTGACGGTGAGAATGTAACAAGATCGGAGCCCTTGTGTACTGCTGGGGAGAGTGTAAAAGAAGTGAAATAAACTAGTCACCAAAGGACAAGGACTGTATGATTCCCCTTACATGCAGTACCTATGAGGTCAAACAGTAAAGTGGGATGGTAGTTGCCAGGACCAGAGGAGGCACAAAACAGGAAGTTATTGTTGGATGAATACAGAGTTTTTCTGCAAGATGAAAAGAGTGATAAGAAGAATGGTGGTAATGGTTGCACAACCCTACTAATGTTCTTAGCACCACTGAACTATACATTTAAAGCATGACTAAGATGGTAAATTGTACACTGTGAGGATTTTTACCACAGTTTAAATAAATTGCCCAGATACATGGCTTTAAAATTCAGCAATGCGATGTGGGGAATGCACAGTTCTGACCAGATACAATGAAGGCAAGGGCGGGAGACTGTGCAAATCCTATTTGATGAATGGTCAGGGAAAACTTCCCTGGGGAGGTGACACTTAAGCCGAGACCTGGAGGAGGAGTCGGAGAAGTTAAGAAAGCAAAAGGCCAGGAGGGCATTCCAGGGAGAAAGAACAGCATGAAAAAGACCCAAGGTGGGAGGCAGGATATCTGTGGGCAGGGCTGATTAAAGATGGGGCTCTTACTGCGGGAGGTGAGTGTGAAGAGGCAAAGGTGACCAGAGATTCGTCTGTCTAAAGTCCAAAGGGAAAGTGATTGAAGGTAATAACCAGAATCATCCTGAGCAGATTCATATTTTTTCTCCATTTTTATTTTAGATTCAGGGGGTACATTTGCATGATCGTTACTTGGACATATTGTGCAGTGGTGGGGATTGGGTCTCAGTGACCCATTCCCCAGAAGGTGAAAGGTGTACACAACAGGTAATTTGTGAACCCTAACCTCCCCTCTTACTGGTGTCCCTAGTGTCTATTATTTCCATCTTTGTGGCTATTTAGCTTCCCACGTATGAGTGAGAACATGTGGTGTTTGTTTTTCTGTTTCTTAGCCAGTTCACTTAGGATGATGATCTCCAGCTCCGTCCATGTTGAGCAGGTTCGTATTTTAAAGAACTGAATTCAGCTTCATTAAAAAGATTACTCTCCTGCAGAATGGACTGTAGGGGGCAAAAGCAGCAGGAGGTAGACCAATTAGGAGGCTATTGCCCTAGTACTGATGAGATGTGATGGTGGGTTGGCAGCTAGGAGTGGCTGTGGGAGTGGAGAGAGAGTTCAGCGGCTGGCCGCAAGTGAGTGACCCTCATGAGTGAGGAATCAGAAGCCAGGTTCTCCATGGGGCAGCTGGGCCAGGTTGTGGTCTGAGGTGGGTAAGATTATGAGCTGGGAACATGTCACGAGGTTAGCCCCATAACACTGGAGGTCTGCTTGCATGGATTTCATGGTACCGAGGCAGACAGATGCCTGGGGGGGGCGCTGAAAGATCCCTGTATGTTTATTGCAGTGGCAGCGGCCAATTCTGAAGATGGCGGAACATTCTAGTGCAGCCAACTGGCAGGAGGCTATTGTTGAACATTTCTAAAGCCTGCTTCTATTTAGCAGGATGCCCTAAGTATCCTATTCTTGCCTCGCAATGCTGAGCTCATGAGAGCTAATGATCACCTTAAGTTTTCTGTGCTACTATAGTAACCTTCTAGCATGATGGAAGTAAGACCCCATAAAAATGGAACAGACTAAATTGTCAATATCTCAAGGAAAGACAGATCACATGACCTTGGGGAAGAAATGTCTATTTAGGTTTATTAAAAGCGTGCACTGCTGTTCTATGATGAACATGTTTTACTTGTGTAAAAAAATAGAGGGAAAATATACACTGTTGGTCTCGTTCATTGCCAGAGTCTACATGTATCGATGTAAATGCCTGCAGAAAGCAATGGGGCCAGTGAGATACTAAGATTCTTTAAATTGTTTATGACTTCTGTTGTAATAACTGTACTTTTGAGATCCCCTCTTCATGAAATAATCCTAAATGTGAAATAAAACTTTATGAATAGAATCATGTTGGCTGCTGTGTTACTTGTAACAGGTGAAAAATTGAAAACAATGTAACTGTGAAAAACTATGGCCAATAAATTCTGCACCATTCCACTCAATGGAATATTACATAGCAATTAAAACTGATTACAAAATATGTATGCCAAACTGGGTCATGCTTATAATACAGTTGAGTGCCTGCGTAATTAATCTCTACAGAAAGACAAATCCACAGCAGCAAGTATCACTGAGAACAAAAATGGAAGGAAATGCATCAAAACAATAACTACTCTTGTGTTGCAGTGATGGAACTGTTAATATTTTTCTTCATTCTGCTTTAATTTATGCAACAATATTTCCATAACATGTGTGCATTTGATAACTGAAGAAGTTGTTTGAATATGAAAAACAGTTGCAGTTAGCCTAATACTGGAGAAATGGCCTGAGCTCTGAGAGAAACCAGGTCTTCAAACGTTGATACGGGGCTCAAGGGAGAGAGAAAATGAAGGTAGTATAGGGAGGCATGTGGCGTGTGCTCATGAACTTGGCCTTGGGCTTGGTATTAGACAGATGTTGAATCTTGACTACGCAATTGACCGACTGGGCAAATTACTCAAGCTCCCTGTGAGAGGTTCCTCTTCTTCAGCTCTGGCCCAATTTGGGATGGTGCTGATGGGCTGTCCTAGCTCCAGGCCCCTCGTGGGGATGGCCAAGACTGGTTCTGGTGTGTACCGTGGTTCCTTGCCTCTATGCCAGTTAGATATCCTCCCCCACCCTTCTACAGCTGTTACTCATAGGGGTTCTCTCTATTGCTCCTTAACTCTGTCTCGGAGTCTGCTTCCCTGAGCTCCCAGCCTTCACATCTTCAGTCCCTGCACAGTGTGGGGGCACTGAGTAGCTACTCACTAAACATTTCCAGAGTGAATAAATGGTGGAGTGAGCCCCTGTCTGCCTGCTTCTCTGCTTCACTCTAGGCTGTGAGCGCTCTGCGGAGAGCTGCTGTGTCCTTGTCATCTCTGTTACCTCAGTGCCTAGCACCATTCTGTGTATACCGCAGATGCCCAATAAATGTTGGAGAAATGATGGGCACATGAGTTTCATGAGGATAGATTTTTAGGCAAGAAAGTATGGATGTATCAGCATAAATTCATATCCACTCCTAGATTTTTTAATTTAAAGAGCTCTTAGCGGTTGCTTTGCCAAAGGTGGGCTGGGAGCACCATTTCCAGAATGATCAGATGGAACTGGAGAGTGGTCTTGGCGTTCCCTCTCAATGCCCCTTTCAATGCTGCTTGTTTGAGGAATAGATGCTGGCTTGGGATAGAGTTGCAGATGATGACAATAAAGGCCTCTTTAGAAATGACTTCTATTACCTGTGGTCAATTGGAGGCTGCAGGCCATAGAAATGGGTCTCAGCAGGCTTGGAGTTGTGGGGGATTAGTGCAAATTGATTCCGGCAATTAACACAGCTGTTATTCAAAGCCCAGACCCATGGGAGGCTTCCCCGACCACCACAACCTGAGCTGAGCTGATCTAGAGGCAACCAAGGCTGCAGAAAGCATGTGGCTTTCAGGGACAGCATATGAGCCATTTCCCAGGTAAATGACTTCACCCTACCCAGCCTCAGTAACTTCCCCTGTAAAATGGGGCCATTCCAGGCCACCACCAGATAAGGGAAGTGCAGTATCTATCTCAGGACTACTAGGAGAGATCTACACAGCTTCCTTCCAGTGAAACTTTAGCTGCAGCTTGGGCTCCCCACCCCACGAAAGCCAGCTAAAGACTTAGTCGAACCAGGATCCAAGCTAAATTTTGAGTCAAATAGACAGGGTCTGAATTCCAGTCTTGCCCCACTTGCCGGCTGTGTGACCTTGAGGAAGAGGCTCACCCTCTCCAAGCCTCAGCGATTTCACTTGTAAAATGGGGTTATTAATGCCTATTCTCAGAGATCATTGAGAGAATTAAAGAATTGCATGGGACACATTTTGTGCACTGCCTGACTGAGAGCCCAAGTTTGTGACCATAATAATTCAGATTATGAATGCAGTTCTATGTCCAAGGCAATTATTCTGTGGCCTCTATGGAGTCCACAAAGTGGCTGACCAAGGCTGTACCATGTATGCGTCACTGGCTGGCCCAGTTATTTCTTACCAACCTGCATCATTAAAAAAAAAATTAAACTTCGATTTTTTTCCTGATTACATAAGTAACACATGCTCATTGTAGTATATTTGGAAACCACAGAAAAGCACAAAGAAGCAAATAAATATCACCCAGAGATAAACATTGCTAATGCTTTGGCTTATTTTCTTGCTGTCTGTATGCTATGCTGTATTCACATACACACGCGTGCATAAATATTGGTGCTTCCTCCTTTAATTTGGGTCACATGCTATCAAATGCTGTAAGTCAGATTATAACCTACTTTTTTAACTTAATATATTGTAGACATTTTCCTGAGTAGTAAAATATTCTTCTGTAACATGATTTTTAATCATTTCATGGTATTCTATTTAGCCATTTTACCTCCAAATTAAGACTTCTCCTCCCCTCAAATTTCATTATTATAAACAACACAGTGAGGAGACTCTTTGTGCCTAAATCTCGTTAGTCCTTTTAGATTATTTCCTTAGGACAGACCCTTCAAGGGAAATTTCTGGGTGAGAAGGTACACATATTTTTTTAGGCAGGATCATGCATCCAGGGTCCCTGTGATATAATATGATCTGTTTGCACATTAAATATCAGCATGATTAGTACCTATTCCATTGCCAAACTGCCACCCCAGAAACGTTTGTCAATTTGCACACTTTCAAGGTAATGTATGAATGCACTCTTTCCTCAACTATGTCAAAATTGTTGTCTTCATCCATATCGTGTTGCCATAAGGGAATACCAGAAATTGGGTAATTCATAAAGAAAAGAGGTTTATTAAGCTCACGGTTCTGCAGGCTGGGACGTTCAAGAGCGTGGCCCTGGATTCTGGGGAGGCTGCCTCATAACATGGCAGAGAAGGTCAAAGAGGATGTGGACACATGCAAAGAGGGGAAACCTGAGGGGTATCCTGGCTTTGTAACAACCCACTCTCTTGGGAACTAGCCCTAACCCATGGGAACTAATCCACTCCAGAGAGAACTAATCCAGTCTCTTACTGAAGTGAGAACTCACTCACTACTGCAAGAACAGCACCAAGCCATACATGAGGAATCTCCTCCCATGACCCAAACAGCTCCCGCTAAACTTCATCTCACAACACCACCAAATTTCAACAGGACTTTTGGTGAGGACAAGCAAACCATTTCTAAACCATTCACGGCAATTGGCTACCATTTTTAATTTTTTTTATTTTTAGAGACAGGGTCTCTGTCACCCAGGCTGGAGTGCATTGGTGAGATAATTAGCTCACTGCAATTTTGAACTCCTGGACTCAAGTGATCCTCCCACTTCAGCCTCCCAAGTAGCACCCCCACACCTAACTAACTTTTTAAATTTTTTTTTTTTTTTTTGTAGTTTCACTATGTTGCCCAGGCTAGTCTCAAACTCCTGGCTTCAAGCAATCCTCCCACCACATCCTCCCAAAGTGCTGAGATTAGAGGAATGAGCCTCCATGCCTGGCCTCAGAATTTTTAAAAGCCTCATCTGATGTGTGTTTTTAACATATACAATCAAAGTGAACCTAAGTTCCATCATCCACAGTGGTTTCCACCATAAGCTGTATGATCATGATCAAGTCATATCCCCCCCCGGACTTCAGTATTTTATCTATCAAAAGAGGCGGGGGGGGGGACTTTAGTAGGATTATTTTGGTTGCAAGTGACAGAACCAAACTCAATTTATTTAAGGCAAGAATTAATAATTTATTGGTTCATGGAACTGTAAAGTTCAGGAAGTAGAAATTCAGGTTGATTTCTTCTGTCTTCCAGAGGTTCTGATTTGATTTGCTTCCTGTTCCCTAATCTTAATCCTATCCCTATCCTAGTACTAATCCTAACCCTACCCTAACCTCCAAGTAGACATTCTCGTAGGGTGGAAGCACCTCTCTTGCGATAAAGTTCTAAGATCCATTCTGATTGGGCTGCCATGAAGCACATACCGTTATAAGCCAGTCATTGTGGAGCAGGGTGCAGTACTATGCTGATTGGCCAAGCTTATGTCTTGGAATCTCTCTGCAGTTAGGGAGTGATGGCTCCGAGGGAAAATCAGGATGGTGTGACCAGAAGCATGTGGGATCAATGCTAGATAGGCACTTCAGCCCCAATGACCTCTGAGGATCCTCTCACCCTGGCATCCCAGGAGTCCAGGAAACTGGGTTCCCAGCATATTTCCTGTAGAGGTTTTGCATATGTGGTTTCTCTGTGGCCCACGTCTCCTGCCCACTACAACTAATTGGCGGCAGGCTTCAGTTATC
Source organism: Cephalopachus bancanus (assembly GCA_027257055.1). Classification (NCBI taxonomy): domain Eukaryota; kingdom Metazoa; phylum Chordata; class Mammalia; order Primates; family Tarsiidae; genus Cephalopachus; species Cephalopachus bancanus. Next base: position 438,148 of record JAPVLO010000261.1, on the reverse strand, counting down.
TTTGCTTTCGGGGTTACTGGAATGAATGGGGCAGATAATTACCATATAAATTTATAGACCTCTCCTCAACAAACAGGGCTCTTTCCCTGCTAAGGCGCAAAGCCAGCCTCATAAATATTAATCGGAAGGAAACAGCAATCAACTCAAGTGGGAGAGGAAATGGCAAATTGCTTTTTCCTCTCTAGGACAGAAAAGCAACATTCATTTGTTGCATGACCAGGGGCTGTCTGGAAGACTGCCTCTTGGCTAATAATAATAATAATAAAATAATATTAATAACTACTACTTATGAGGTACCTACTGTGTACTACCCATAAATATGGCACTTCATGTACCTTCATTTTAACTCCTGTTTCATAGATGAGGAAACAGAGGCTCTGGAAGTTTGTCACTTCTCTGGAAAGACACAGACAACACATGTCTACCTGTCCTCAATGAGCCATTTCTGTTCAATATGCTGCCTAGGGTTTCTCCACAAGGGAGAAGCTTGGTTGTCCCTTGTCATTTTAGTTTCAGGGATACTATAATTCAGATTTCTATGTTATGTCATTTGGGCATCAGGGGAAGTAGCCAGGGAGTCCTAGTTGCTTTTATAGAAAGTTGTCAATGTGCAGATCTCGTAAGCTGAGGCCTCTGGAAGATCTCCTCCAGCTCTGGTGGACTGGAGCCAGGTGCCACGTTTATATGCTTTGTCCTCATTTTATGTCCACAGTAACTTTGCCACTTAACTAGTCTCACACCCATTTTACAGACAAGGACAGTGAGGGAGGGATGATTGAGACTAGATCTTATCTTTCATTCATTTACTCAATGCATATTTAGCCTCATTCCTCTTGACAAACTTGTCATGTTTGCAGACTCTGATTGTTGCTAAAAATCATGAGGGATGCCTTCTACTCACCACTGGTTAGTACATGTTAGGACACATCACTGTCATTCACCTGAGCGCTCGGCACCTCTCTGTCAAGTGTCACACTTACTCCAAGTCGGTTGTCCCCAAACCTGCATAGGCTGACTGTGTTTGTTATTATAATTATGTAATTCAATTAGGTAAAGCAATTAGAGAACTGCTATCAAATTCAGTGTGGGAGGGGTTGTTTAGGATCAAAGTCAATGCATATCACACAGGGATGACTTTGCAAGAAAAACTGTATGAAACACTAACAGCAAAAACATAGAGGAAAAAGCCTAGCCTTTTGGTCTTAAAATTCATGGATTAATGCACAACTTTTTAAGCTCTCAGTTTTAACCATTTTGCTTTTTTATGAACTGACCAATGACTGGTCCCATATGTATGCAGTAAAAGGGCTCCTTGTATACCCACGATAACCCCTTGCAGGAGGACTTGGGGTAGGTAAGAAGATGGAAGAATTCAACACATTGGACATGAACTTACACTTGTCTCTTTTCTCCTACTGCAAATACTTTCCTTCCTCGGGAAGGACAAATGGCACCAGCATTTGCTTGGATGGCTGAACTGAAACCAAGCACCATCATGCCCTCCTCCTTTCCCCTTGGCCCAAAGACAAAATCCTGTTGAGCCCTCTCCTTGACACCTCCCACCCCACCCCACCCTCTCACCTCTCCCCTTTTCCTCCCTCCCTCCCTCCGTCATTCATTCCTGCCCTTTCCCGTTCCCTCCCTCCCTCCATTCAGTCATCTTCTCTTCTCTCCTCTTCCTCTCTTCCTGCCTGCAAGTCTGCTCTGTGTGCTGGTCATGCAGCGAACTCTGGGGAAGTGCTAGTAAGCCTGGTCAACATGATCCCTTCCTTCAAGGAACTTACAGTCTAGAAGAAAAGACAAAAAAAAAAGGTAAGTAATGCAGAAACCCATGGATTTAAGTGTTATGAAAAAAGCAAGGGGGGTCAATGAGAAAGAACCACAGAGGAAGGCTGCTTTGGAGAAAACCAAGGAAGGCCTCTATGAAGAGACAACACTTAGGCTGAAACCCAAATGACGAGAAGGAGTTGACTGGGAGACAAACCAGGAGAAAACATTTCATGGAGAGAGGATACCATCGGGGAAGGTTGGAAAATCAGGTAAGAAAGGAAATTAAAGCAGCCCAGGGTGACTGGAGTCTGGAATACGGAATAGCACGGATGGTTTGGGAGGTGAACAGGGCCTGGAGGCCGTGATGAGGATTTGGATTTTATTATGAAGGCAATAGAAAGCCCTGCAACCTTTGAAGCAGGGAGTCAACACTCTTTTTTTAATTTAATTAAGCTTTTTGTTTTGAGACAGTTGTAGATTCACATGCAGTTATAAGAAATAGACAGAGATTCAATGTTCTCTTTACCCAATTTTCCCCAGTGGTACCATCTTGTAAAACTATAGTCGAATATCATGATGTGGATATTGATCTTGATACGACCAGGATACAGAAAATGTCCTTCACTACTAGGATCCCTCCTGTTGCCCTTGAATAGCGGCACCCACCCCTACTTCATCCTTAAGCCCTGGCAACCACTCATCCTTTCTTCATTTCTTTAATTTTGTCATTTCAGGAATTAGTTATATAAATGAAATCATACAGTCTGTGACTTTTGAAATTGGCTTTCCTTCACTGAGCATAATATCATGTAGATGCATCCGAGTTGTTGCAGGCATCGGTATTTTGTTTCTTTTCATTGCTGAGTAGTATTCCACATATGGATGTGTCACAGTTTATTCAGTCATTCGTCCACTGAAGGGCACCTGGGTTGTTTCCAGTTTGGGGTTATTACAAATAATGCTGCTATGAACATTTGTGTACAGGTTTTTGTATGAACATACCATTTCTATTTCTGGGATAAATGGCTGAGAGTGCAATGGCTGGATCTTATGGTATCTGCACATTTAGTTTTACAGGGACTTGGAAAACTGTCTTCCAGCATGGCTGTACTATTTTACATTCCCACTAGTGGTGTATAAGTGATCCATTTTCTCCGCATCTTTATGGGCATTTGGTGTTGTCCCTGTTTTTTTTTTTTACTTCAGTCATTCTGATAGGTGTGTAGTGATAGCTCATTGTGATTTCAATTTGCATTTCTCTGATGACTAATGATGTTTAGTATCTTTCCATGTGCTTATTTGTCATCTGTATCCTCTCTGGCACGATGCTCTTTTATAAATGTGTGACTCTGCCTTTATGGATAAGCCTCTCTCCCCTAATAGGTTGTGGATGCCTCGAGAATGGGATCTGACCCCATGAATCATGCTCAGCAAATGCTCCTCAAATGAACAAATTCAAGACTAGAAGCACCGTCGGAGCTCAGACATGGCTTACCCTGTGTCAGTGTCCCTGTCTCACAGCTCAGAATCTGCCATCAGTGGTTCAAGTCTCACCCCTGCACACCAGCACACAGCTAACGGTGTCAGTAAATTCCATCTAGAAAGAATTTGATGCCCAGAGACCTGCACTTGCTGTATAATTAGGTCTAGCAGAGCTTATGAATGTAGTTCCAGGTTATAATCACTTTTTAATTATATTTACCTTTGTTGGCAAAGAGGTGAGGTGTATTATTGGCTCTGGGAGGTAACAATTCAAATCTTCATCCAAAGAGGCAGGTGCCCTGAGGAGGATGTGAGATAGAAAAAACTGCTTGGGAAAGAACCAAAGAAATTAAAATAGATCCAGACAGAGCTCTGGCATCCCAACTGAGTCTTGGATTCTGAGGCCAGGAAGTAGAGGGTCCTATATTTTCTATTTTCAGTGCACCAGGAGGGAAAGAGGCTAGTAATGGAGTTAAATTCTTGAGTGCTATGTGCTAAGCACTTTAAAAAAGTATCTCACTTAATCTTCAACAGCATCTCTGGGAAGTTAATACTGTTGTTACAAAGGAGACTGAGGCATAGAGAGGGCAAGTGGCTTGCCTAGGATCATACAGCAAGGAAGAGGCAGGACTAGGATTCAAGTTCAGTTCTGCCAGATGTCAGAGCCCTTGTAGGAAACCCCATTGCCATAGAAGGCTCTGACTCTAGTATTATACAGCTGGATCCTCTGATTATTACCCCCCACATTCCTAGTCCCCTCTGCTCAACCTCATTGGCTCAGGAGATCTCACTGGAGAATCCATTTCCAGAAAGTTCTCAGACCAAAAAGATCATACAATGGTGATGACGATAATGGCAGCAAAGCTGACAGGAACAGTCATGATTTATTGAGCACTTACTATGTGCTGGGTACTAAGTTCTCTATATGAATTAACTTAGTGGTACTCGGTACATGTCCCTTGGGGAGGAAAATTAGAAGGAGACAGCCAGGTCCCACATCCTCATCACATCCCTCCAATCCCACTGGGTTTATTGCACATAAACTAAAGCTGCATTAATGCAAAGGGAAAGTTTTGAAGTTAAGCTGGGCCCTGTGTTCAAGTCCTGGTTTTGCTGTGTGATCTTTTGTAACTTACAGCATCTCTCTAAGTTTCAGTTTCCTCCTTTGAAAAAAAAATTTTTGCCCATGAGACATGCCGTTTGGCAATTGGGGGTATTAATTATTCTGATGTAGGGAGGCTGTGCTATGGTCCTGGAGTCAGACCAACTCAAGCTCCATTTCACACCTCATCATTAGTAAACTGTGTGACATTAGGTCAATTGCTTATTTCTTTGATCCTCAGTTTACTTATCTGCATGATGAAGATGTGCATAATGGATACTTCTCCATAAAGGGCTTAGTACAGTACCAGGTACATAGAGAAGGCTCAATAAATGGGAATCTTATGCAGTACAAGGAGGGATCCCGAAAAATCTGAAATTTATTTATTAAAAAACAGTGTATTTATTCTTACTTCTTCAAAGTACTCTCTATGCAGTACACCTATCAAGACATTTTTTCCACTGCTGAAAGCATTTTTTTGAGCTCTTCAGTTTTGATGCCTTTTAGTGCTTCTACCATTTTTTGTTTCACCTCTTTCACACTGGCAAAACATTCCCCTTTGAGGACTTTTTACAGGTGCATCACAATTTGTGGAAGAAATGTCCTAAGCTGTGGCAAACAGGTGATCGGTTCTTCTACCATGGCAATGCCTACACCGTGCTGAGTGCTCAGCAGTTTTTGACCCAAAACAGCATGACCCCCATGCCCCACCCTCCCTCTTCACCTAATCTTGTCCCAAGTGACTTCTTTTGATTTCCCCAGATGAAAAAAGTCCGCAAAGGGAAATGTCTTGCCCATGTGAAAGTGAAACAAAAAAATCAACAGAAGCACTAAAAGGCATCAAAATGGATGAATTCAAAAACTGTTTTGAGCAGTGGAAAAAAATGTCTCTATAGGAGTATTGCATCAAACAGTAATTTGAAGGTGACTGAAATTTAAACATGTAAAAATAAATACACAGTTTTTTGTAAATAAGTTCTGGTATTTTTAGGGGTTCACCCCCCTACATGGCACACAGTAGGTGATTAATGACAGTTAGGTCCATCTCTCCATCCTATACCAGCCTCTGATCCTGGGTCTGATATAACTGACTGGTGTGCCTAGTAGGAACCAGACTTGCCCGTTCCTATGGGACAGTGTTCCAGAGCGAATGGTCTGCTCCATCACGTGAGCTTCTGCCTCAACCTTGATGCCCACCTCACCCTGGACATCACAATCTCAGTTTGTCCTTTGATGCTGGCTGTGGTGGGACACAGAACCACAAGTCATGGCCCCCAGTAGGAGATTAGTGCCCCTTCTGTTCAAACTTGAGACGGGATTTAGACTTAGCTATTTCCCTACTCTCCAGGCGTCTATAAATCAAAGAAGCTCACTGTCAGGAGAGTGAAGGTTGGGTCTAAATTCTACTTCACAGTGGTTACTTATTGTGTGATCTTGGGTGAGCAAATTCTACCTCTCGCTTCAACGCACATGAGTCTGAGTCTCAGCTACAAAATAAAGTGACCAGATGTGCATGTATCTCATTGGTCTCTCTTCCTGGAATATTCTTTCCTCTCTGCTCCCTCTGTGGAGTTTTCTCCCATCTTCCAGATCCATTCTGGATTCTGTTTTATTCCAGAAGTTGCCCCCAATTCTACTTCCCCTCTGCTTACCTGGCTTATTTTCCATGTTCGTTACAGCATGTGACCTTTATACCTCAGGACTTGCTCTGATACTAAGCCATGATACTATTCATTCTGGACATGTCTGCTCCTACCCTAGGTCAATTGTGTCTTAAAAACATTGTCTAGGGACTCCACCCCATCTACCTATCTTCCCATCATACCACTCATCTATGCTTTCATTCATCGATTGATGCATCCATTCATCCATTCACCCTCCCACTCATTCATCCATTTAGCTACCCATCTTGACATCCAGTTATTCACCCATACATCCATTCACCTATCCATCCTTCCATTCACTCAACTGGATGTATCCATTCATTCATTTATCCCTCTGCCAATTTACTCATTTGTTTGTTCATTGATTTCCTCATTCACTTGCTGGACTTACAAATCCAGAAAGGATTTATTGTCCTTTGCTCTATGTAATGATTAATTTTATATGTCAACCTGATGTGGCTATGGTACCCAGATATTTGGCTAAACACCAGTCTAAGTGTGGCTGTTAACATATTTTTAAAAAGATTATATTAGCACTGAAATCAGTAAACTGAATAAAGTAGACTACTCTTCATAATGTGGGTGGGCTTCATCCAATTAGTTGAAGGCCTTGAGAGGAAAAAAAACTGAGGGCCCCTCAGAAAGAGAGAATTTGCCCCCAGACTGCAACATCAGTTCTCCCTCGGGTCTCCAGCCTATAGCCTGCTCTGCAGAGTTCAGACTTGCTCGCCCCATACCACACTAGCCAATTCCTTAAAATCTTTCTCTCTCCCCCACCGCCTCTGTCTCCCTCCCTCCCTCCCTCCCTCCCTCCCTCCCTCCCTCTCTCTCTCTCTCTCTCTCTCACTCTGTCTCCCTCCATACATACATATATATACACATATATATGTATATTTGCATTCTCTCACTATATATTTTTATATCTTATATATTCTCTATAAAATATCTATCTATATATTATATAGATATCATATATATTTATGTATATCTTATCTCTATATATGACATCTATATATCTACATATATATTTCTCAGCTCTCTCTATATAAGACAAACATAGGTATAGATATAGATGTGTATATAGATATAGATCCTATTGGTTCTATTTCTCGGATAATCTTGACTAATACACTCTAAAACCAGAACTATTTTGAAGAAATCAAAAGTAGCTTTTGTCTTCATGAATTTTTCAGTTTATTTGAGGAAACAGGAGAATAAACCAAAAATAACAATGCATGCATTGAGTTACAATCGAAGACATATAGGAGTCTATGCAAACTCATAAAAGACCCCTTAAATATAGTTGACCTTCAAAATATTTGATGGATGATTAATTGACCAATTAACTAATTATTTAACTTCATTGGGTCAGATGTGGGAGAGTCCAGAGATGATATTTTAGATGAATAGGAGTTCTTTGATTGGAATCTACTGAGAAGGGCTTTACAGATCAAAGGGAGAGGCATAGATGCTTGCAATTGTACACCCTATTCCAGAAAACTGTGGTATTTCGATGCATCTGTTGTAGGGGATGTTTGTTGGAAGAACAAAAGAGATATAAAATAGATATAAAATCCCGAACAAGTTGGCAATGGCCAGTTCCTAAAGGATTGTATAGCTCATGGCAAAGATTTTACAGTTCATTCCAAGGCCAATGAGAACAATTTAAGAGATTTAGGTAGGAGGGTATCATGATAAGAATTGAATTTTAGAAAGATTATTTTCTGCTGTGTAGAGAATAAATTGGTAAATACATCAGTTACCTATTGCTATGTAGCAATGGCAAAATGCTAACTTAAAAACTTAGAGGGTTAAATAGCACACATTTATTACCTCACAGTTTCTGTGGGTCAAGAATTCAGGAGCAGCTTAACCAGGTGATTCTGGCTCAGGGTCTCTCATGTAGTTGCCGTCCAGATATCAACTAGGGCTGCTGTCATCTGAAAGCTTGACTGGGGTTGAAGAATCCTTCTCTAAGATGGTGTACTCACACAGATGTTAGCAGAAGGTTCCAGTTTCTTGTGGTTGTTGGCAGGAGACTTCAGTTTCCTGGCACACGAACCTCACCAAAGGATGCTTGAATGTCCTCACAATGTGACAGCTTGATTTTTCCAGTGCAAATAATTGAGGGGTGGAAGAGAGGAGGGTGAGGGGGAGGGGAGGGAAAAAGAGAAGGAGGGGGGGAGGGAGAGAGGAGGAGAGGGAAGAAGAGAGAAAGAAAAAGAAAGGAGGAACAAGAGAGGGTAGAGGAGAGAGGAGGAACAAGAACAATGCCTTTGATGACCTACTCTTAGAAGCCACACACAGTTACTCCCACCACGTCCTCCTTGTTAGAAGTCAGTCCTTTACATTTTGATTAGGACCCACTTCAGAAGCAGCCTTCATGCCAGAGATCTGTGGTTATTCGAACATTTATTACCAGTGACTTTATGACTGGCATACCTGCAACTCCCAGCAATGAGATTCCTGTAGAAGTGGTGTTAAAGATGGTCACTGAGATTAAGAAGATTCCTGGTATTTCTCAAATTTTGTATGACTTAACATCAAAGCCCCCAGGAACTACTGAGTGGGAGTAATAAACTTCTTGTTCTATTAAAAAAAAAAAGGAAAAAAAAAAAAGAAGTGTGCCTGACCCATACTCCAGAGGAAAGAAACTAGGCTCCACCTTGTGCTGGGAGGATTGTTAAATAATTTATGGACATATTTTAAAACCACCAAGGAGGGAGACAAACAGGGAGGCAATTGGGAGACAGTTGAAACCTCTCCAGGGAGAAGATGTTTATGGAAACAACTAATACAGAATCTAAAGATTAATTATCTATGTGTGTCTGGAATAGAAAGTCAGAAGGAGGAGTCCAGAGCAACCCTCAGGGTTGTGGTTTGGTCAGGGGATTGCTTGGCGGCACCAATCCCCAAGTCAAGAACTGTAGAGAAAATGCAGTAGATGTGTATATTGAGGGGAGTCAATGTGTCACCTAAGAGGAAACGTACAGAAGGTGGCCTCAAATGTGGATTTCTAGCTCATGGGAGGAACTGCAAGTAGATCTATGGGTCTGGGAGCCCTCTGTATGTGACTGAACGTTGACATCACTGTGACTTAGTTGGAATCATCCAAGGAGAGTTTTAGTGGTACAGATGTTTCAGGTCAGCCCGGACTTCGAGTGTCAGCTCAATGGGTCAGCCAGCTGAGCCCCAGAGAGGGTCAGCTTGAGGGGCTGGTAAGCCTAGCCCCCAAAGTGTTGGCTCTAATGGACTGGCAAGCCCAGCCCTGAGAGTGTCGCTGGTTCAGTGGACTGGCAAGCCTAGTCCCCAGAGTGTCTCAGCTTCGGAGTCTCACTTTCTTCCAGTAGCTCTCCCAGTTCTGGGGTGCATGCCTCTTCTGCTCCGATAATCTTCTGCAGCTCTTCAGGTTGGGGTTCTTGTCTCATGCCCAGGAATAATGAGGGACACGGACAGCCAGAAAGTGAGAAAGCAGTATTTATTAAGTGGACAGAAAAGCTCCCACAGGGGGAGGGGACGGGAAGGGGTTGCTGATTTGGAGCTGAAACCTGGTGCTTATACAGCTCTAAGACTGAGCTGATTGGCTAGCACTATTCCAGCAGTGAGTACTTAAGATCTACTTGAAAGGTTCACAGGGAGCTTGTTTACCAATGAGAGTATATCTTCCTGAGAGGCCTGCCGGAAGTTTGCTGCATTGTTACCAGAGGACCCACCCTGTCTGTCTGCCTAGGCTTTCTCTGCTGTTTCCTGTCTCATTAGGTGGTGAGAAGAGGAGAGGGCCGAAATTAGAAAAATCTCTATAGATCATTGACATTTAATAATACAATAGCAGAGAAGAACCTGGGTAGAAAGGGGAGCATAAAAAAAAGAGACCAGAGAAGTATGAATGAAAGCAAGAAAAAGAGGTGCTCCAGAGACCATCAGAAGAGGAGTTTCATGGAAAGGTATTATCAACAGTATAAAGAGGTGAAAAGAGGTCAACTCATAGCAGGAGTCTCGAAATCTCAAGTCAGCTGACTTGCCTTGGTTAGGTCTCTTCCTTTCTGTGTGTTTTGGTTCACCACCCAGAAACTGATAAAATGCTATTTCAAGGCTATGAAGATTCAGACAGTGTGGATGGTCTAGTAGTGCCAGATGCATAGGAAGTGCTTAAATAGGTGATAATTTCCTTTTCATGCCTCCATGATAGTCACATCAACAAAAGAGAACCAGAGTATCCTCTACTAAGTGCATGTCTCATTTTTTATCCTCACACGTAAAAGGATAGGTATTGTGGGAGAGGCAGATGAGTGGGTTGTGAGATCTTTTCTCAAATGGTCTGGGCTGTCAAGGACTGACTCTTCTGGTTCAAATCCCTTGGCAATCATCAGCTGACACCACTGAAAGCCAGCTCAGAGTGAACTCCCATGGTGATGAGGCTGCCACTCGTGCCCTGGGCATGCACCCCCATCTTCAGGTAATGAGAGAGCTGGGGCGTCACAGTTGTCAACCCAGCCTCTTATTTGAGCAGTGAATTTCCAGCAAATGGGGTGTGTGTATATAATTATCTGAGATGTAGATCCCGACATTAAAACAAACTGTCTCAAACTCCCACCATCTCTAACGGATGGCAGTTTAGGAGGGAGCTGTGGGCAGAGCCGGCATGTCAGCAATGATTAGAGAAGGCATATAACTCGGCACGCTGGGGAATGCATACCCCAGGAAAATGGAGGAGGCATTTAATAGCACAAATTATGTTTTTAATTACTTTAGCAAACGAACTGTTCTTGTGCTTGAGTGGAGTTGTTAGAGAAGCCACCCCCGGTGTTCCCAAGCCACCGCTGAGTCACCACCACAATGGAGCCTGGTCCTGGGGAAGCAGAGAGCTTCCAAGGTGGCACAACTGGGCTTGCAAGCTCTGTCTTCTTCCCCAGGAAGCCTTTGCCCCATCCATCTTTGGGGCAGTCAGATGAGTATTAGCAGCATGCTCAAGAACAGAGATGCTGGACACAGCCTAACAGGACTAGAAGCCTGGCTCCATCACTTAGTAACTGTGTGATCTTGAACAAGAGGACTGTGGTAGTTTGTGTTGCATCCTCCCACAATTAATATGTTGAAGTCCAAACTCCTTGTGTTTCAGAATGTGACTTTGTTTAGAAACAGGGTCATTGTAATTAGTTAAGATGAGGACATACTGGAGTCAGTTGGGCCCCTAATCCATTGCCCTTATAAAAAGGGGAAATTTGGATCCAGACGTACAGAGGGAGAATGTCTTGTAAAGATAATGTCATGTGAAGATAAGGGGAGTGTCATGAGAAGAGTGTCATGTGAAGGCACAGATCAGGGTGATGCTTCTACAAATCAAGGAACACCAAAGATGACCAGCAGACCACCAGATGCTAAGTGGAGCCTGAGACACCTTCAGAGGACTCATGGCCTTTCTGATGCCCTCGTTTCAGACTCTGGCCTCCAGAACTGTGGGAGAATACATTTGTGTTGTTCTAAGTCACCCAGTCTGTGACTCTCTTATGGCAACCATAGGACACTGATACAGGAATCTTCCATCTCTGTGCCTCATCTGTAAAGATAATGATGGCAGCATCTAGACCTCACAGTGTTGTGGAAGGTTTAAATTCAACTTGTGTAAAGCACCTTCAATAGCGCCTAGTACAAAAGAAGCTCTCCGTCACTGTAAACTGCTAGTTTTATTATTGAAAGCTCTTTGGGGAAGGAGTGAGTCTTTGAATGGGGATCAAAAAAGGAAATCTGCCTAATTTGGTACCTAATATTTAATGGGAGCTGTGCTTACATCAAGAAGGTAGTTAATCCCATTTTACTGACAAGAAAGTTGAGACTCAAAGAGGCAAAGTGACATCTTGCCCAAAGTCATACAAGTCATAAGTAACAGAGGAAAGATTCAAAGATTCAAACTGACTTGGAGGACAACAGCTGCACCCTCTTCTAGCTTAGTGCCTCCATATGCATAAATGCTGAAGACATTGTCCCTGCTCTTGGGATGGGGAAAGCAGAAAGTGACAATAAGGAAACAAATAGTACAAATAGTGAAGCCACTGGGGCTGGGCATATCTGGGTTCTGGGTTCAGCACCATCACTTCCTAACTGTCTCACCACTGACAAGTCACTTGCCTTCTCCTTGAGCCCTAGTTTTATCTTCTGTGAAATGGGAACAAAAACATCTACCTTGGAGTAGTGTGGTAAAGATAGCATTTGACAATGTAGATGAAGCTCTTGGTATGTGATAGATGCTCAATAAATCCTTGTTAATTATCACCATTCTCACCAGAAGAGACTTACATTGTGTCTATTGTATGCTAGGTGCTTAACAAACCTGGATGGGGGTGGATCTTTGCTTGATTATTTTATGGGTAGTCTCTCTGACCCTCAGTTTCATCACCTATAAGATGAGGTTATTAATCATCATAATCCTTTGAAGTGATCATTTTAGATACTCCTACTTAATCGATGAGTTCTGACTTAGTAGCCCTTGCTTATACAGAAATAGGAGGTTAATGGCTTCCTTTATGAATTTCTGCACATTCACAATTTCTTTGAGTTTTGATATATTTTCATAGTCCTGTCAGGTTTCAGTTACTGCATAACAAATTACTCCAGAACTCAATGGTGTAAAACAACCATTTAGATGCTCACAGATTCTGGGGACCAAGAATTCAGACCAGGACACAATGGGGATGCCTCATCTCTGCCCCACAATTTCTTGCGTCTCAGCTAGAAGACTTGAAGGCTGGGACTGGAATATCTCAAGTTTATGCTTATGTCCAGCAGCTGACCTTGGCTATTGGTTGCTGCCTCAGTTCTTCTCTTTGTGTGGTCTCTCAGCACGATCTGGCCTGGGCTTCCTCATAGCATGATGTATGGGTTCCAAGAGTGACTGGAGGGGGGAAGGGGGAGGAAGAGAGAGGGAGGGGGAGCTGTAGGAGGAAACTGTGTCCTGTGCATGACCCCACCTTGGAAGTCCCATAACATCACTTCCATCTTCTCACATATATACACATACACACATTCTCAAAAAATACAATTTGTCAAGTTCTTTCATGACTTTTAGGTAAAAATATATCATAAAAGGTGCCTTTAAAAAGTCATATTTGGTTAACAATGGGTAGAAACCATGCACAAGACACAAACTCCTGTGACCTGAGACTACGAAGACCCAACAGGTGTTTTCCCCTTCATATGATGGCCTCCTGAGGCCGCTAGCAGAGAGAATATAGTGGGTCCCATTACCCTGGTTGCTCTTGGCCCAGGGTTACCCTAGCAGCCTGTATCACAGCTGAAGGAAATTACTTCCCTACCTGGAAACAAGGAAGGGCAATAGCTCATGGTCCCTACTGCACACCTTGTCCAGGCCCTTTCTAAACTCAGAGAGGCTTCACCCTGGACCAGGCCTCATTGGATTCTTAGCCACACCATTGTTTTGGTGCTGGCCACACATCACAAGGTAGAAAACTCTGAGCTGGACAGCAGCCTCGTGTGGCTGCCTCTAGGGTAGGAGGCAGATTGGGAAGCATCCTAGAAAACTAGTATCACACAAATCATGTTTCACTGGGAGAGGTTAGAATTCGTTTCATCTTTCATTTAAAACATTACTTGAAGGCCTATTCCATGCCAGGTCCTGGAAATACTGTGATGAAAACTGTGGCTTATGGAATCACAGTCAGAAAATTAGAATTTGGCATATTGGGTACTTTACAGGGGAGAAGCTGATGTGACTTGCAGGTCTAGAGAAAGCACCTAACACAGTCTGGGGTTCAGGGAAGGCTTTCTGGAAGAGATGAGTCTAGGAGGAGTCTTGAAGTTAGACAAGCAAAGAGGAGGTGGCCCTAGGAATGAACGTTTTAGACAGGGGATGGCACATGCTCATGGTCAAAGGTCTACATGTGGGGAGAGCACAGCAGGGCCACAGCCTGCATCCCCCAACAGGGGACAGAGTCAAGGCTTTGTTGTCACCACTGCTGAGAGCCTTGTGCCTATCAGATAGGGTGGCACTGCCAGTGGGCAGCTTCTCTCCACCCTGCTGGGGCAGCAGCATCTCCTCTCAATTTAGAGGGCGGAGGGTCTCTGAAATGGGCTGGATGGGGCACTCAGGAATGGGATGAGAAAGAAAACATCAGAGAGAAATGTGGCAGTGGGTTTGGAAAGGATGCTAGATTTTCATGAGGCGACTGGCAAGAGTTGGAAACAAGAGGAGAGGGGAAGGGAGCGGAGGAAGTAGATGCGGTTGTGGAGAAGATGAGGCAGGACCAGCAGGACAAGCCTGGCGTGTGGCGGTTGGCCTGTGGTGGTGAGGCAGGGGGATGCTGTGTGTGAGGATGTGTATTGTGTTGTGCCTACATGAATGCATGTTTGTGCACGTGTGTGTGTGTGTGTGTGATGGGGGTTCACTAGATGGGATTCAGGTACTCAGGCAGATGGGTGTGCACACACACACACACACACACACAATACACATGCATACACGCATAGGCTTCTCATCTGCCATTTCAAACACCCAGGAAGGCCCTTTGCCTCAGCAAACTTCTTTTTGTAGTTAGGGAGATGACCCCAGTTCTCAACCTAAAGAAACCATGGGGAGAGGCCTCAAGCAGACGAAAAAGAACAACCTTGTGGCTAAAAGCAGGTAACATTTTTAAAGCACTTATGTGGTCTCTGGTGCTGTGTAAGTGATTCTCACGGAGTCTGCTTGACCCCTCTGCTGACTCCTGGGAGGACCATGGTTGGCTGGAAGAGACCTTTCCTCATTTCAACCCCAGCACATGTTCTGTGAGGTTAGACCTACATCCTGAAACCAAGGAAACTGTCAGATCCATAAAAGTTTGTTTCTCACAGTCCTAGAACCCCATTCATTGGGGTTTTCCTTTCAGATAGAACCCATGAAGTCCATGCCCTTGCTAGGCCCCTTTTTACAGACACCTGGGTCTCTCCTGGTTCTCAGGCACTGGGGGAGCATCCTAGTAAAGGCATCCTGCAGTAGCAGTGATATAGCCCATACCTAGTATTCAGCAGGGTGTCTTGGTTCTATGGCCGCACCTGGGTCAGTGGCCAGGTGAACCCAATCTCACTACCCTCCTCTCCAGTAATCCAGAAAGCCCACCCCTGCATCATCAGAAGAAGCTTAGGATAGCAGATAACCCTGTTATCAAACTCACTTTACAACTGGGGACACCAAAGCCCATAAAGGAGAAATCACATGAGCATAGACAGCTAGTATTGCACAGAAATTGGCAGGGGCTGGGTGTGGACCAGGGCTTCTGAATCCACAACCCACGCTCTTCTCTAATGCCCTAAACATCACAACATGATAAAGTTAAATCCAAGTGGGAATGGAGTACTCTGACAGTGCTCTGAGGAAGGAGAAAAAGGCACCCGTGATTTTTTCAGGATGAACTATGGGGCTGGGTCTTCAAAGCTGTGTAGGAATTTGAGTGATGAGGAAGGTATAGCAGTCAGGGGAGGCAACAACATGTGCAAAGGCGTGGCACTGTAACAAGTCAGGGTGAGTGGAGGAGTTTGGTGTGGTTTGAGAGTGGGGTGTGCAGTGATGAGGTGGAGCAGGAATTAGATTCCAGGAGATGTCAGAAGCCTGATTTTGAAGAACTTGGGTACCATACAAAGCATTTGTGACTTTACCTTACAACACTTGGGACCCAAAAGGGTCCACAGAGGGAAGCGATGGATTAATTTGGTTAGCTGATTAAAGGCAGGGCTGCTTAATAGATTAAAACAAGCTGAAGAGTCAAAAGGCTGCATTCAAATCCCAGATTTGTGTCTCCTACTTGTAGATCCTTGGATAAGTTGTGTGACTTCTCCAAGTTTCATTCTTCTCATCTGTAAAATGGGGATAATAATGTTAAAAATATGTGGCTCAGAGTTACAGAAAGGATCAATGATATAATCCATACTTAGTATTTAGCAGGGTGTCTGGCATATGGTAAGTGCTTAATTAATATTAACTGCCATTATCATTAGTACTGAAGGAAGCTTCTGGAGGCAGCATTCAGGTGGCATGGTCCAGTGGGTGGAGCTTAGGGAATGTAGCAAAAGTGAATACCATTAATAATGATTGTTGGTTCAAGGCCGAGACTCGGGGGGGGGGGCAAACAGTGGAAGGTAGATTTAAGAGAGGACTGGTGAGCATCATTTATATCAAGAATTAAATAAGCTCACATATATGGAAGTATTCTATAAGCTGTACGCATTTGAGTATGATTACAATTAGGGCTATTTTCTTCAGCTTTATTTCTTGGGGGCCTGTCAGTCTTGGTTCTCTAGAGAGAACATGCCATTGAATTCTCCCAGATCAAATATTTAACAAACACATCACAGAATAGGCCCAGCCTTGCCTATTTAGCATGCACTTGGTATTTTCAGTTGCCGAATGAAACCCCAAAGATTTATCACCTCGGCCAACACGATTCTGTGTCTGAGACTGCTTATCTGTAACAGGGACTGTACACAGATTGTCAGGGCCAAGAACACGGTACCTGGATTTTGACTGCATGGGTTTGAATCCCAGCTCTGCTGCTTAGTGTGTGTCCCTGGGCAAGTTATTCGACCTGTCTGTATGCCTGTTGGTAAAATGAACAAAACAGCAGAGTTACCTCATGGAGTTGTAGAAAAGATTCAGTTGAATGGTAGGACAAGATCTGGCACATGAACACATCTACCATCATCACCATCAACATCATCATCACTGTCACTAACCTCACCATCATCACCATTAGGACCACATCACCATCATCAGCACCATCATCATCATCACTATCATTGCCACCATCATTGCCATCATCATTATCACCGTCACCGTCATCATTCTTATTGTCATCACTATCGTGATCACCACTATCATTATCATTAACATCACTGCATCATCACATCACCATCAGCTGCAGCACCATCCTCATCATCACGATCACCATCACCACTGTCACCGTCAGCAGAAGCCCAACTATCAGTATCATTAGCCTCACTATCGTCATCATCATCACCACCGCCACCATCACCACCATCATCACTACCATCACCATCAGCAGCATCATACCATCACCATCATCACTATTATCATCACCATCATCATCAGCACCATCATCGTCATCACTGTCATGATCACCATCATTGCTATTGTTATCATCACCACCACGACTACCATCGTCACCATCATGATCAGCACCATCATCTTCATCACTACCATCATCACCACCACCACAATCACCATCATCATCATCACTATCACCATCTTCAATATCAGCGTCATCAGCATCATCAAATTATACAGACCGTGACAACATCCTTCCCCACAGCAATCATCCTGAGACTAGAATGATTCAGATAGATCCATGTTGTTAGTCACTATAGATGAACTGAGGCTCAGAGAAGTGATGTCACTTGTCCAAGTTTTATGTGTCTGTGACCCCAACCAGGGAGTGAGACACCGAGAATAAGAAACGCAGTTTATTTACCTCCATGTCCACAGTTTTGCAGTGCCTGAAATACATGCTGAACTAACCAGTTACTAAATAAATGATTGAATAATTGTGACTCTAGATCAGTGGTTCTCCAAGTGTGGTCAAGAACTCCTTGGAGTCCCTAAGAAATGTTTCAAAGGATCCTAGAGGTCCTCCCTTCACTAACTACATGTCTATGTGAGGCCAGATTTTCTTACTATACTTCAACCAGAACAGCACATCACAACAGACTGAGCATAGAAGGACCTAGGAGAGTGTAGGTATACTATTCAGTTAGGCATTAAAGGGAATTGCAACATGGAAAGCAACACCGCTCTTCTCATTACTTTTTTGATTGTGCAAAAACCTAGTTATATTTCCCTAGAATGTTAGTTATGTTAACTTATAATTGTTTACTATTGCTATTCATAAATTGATATCATATAAATTAGTATAATTATAGGTTAATATAATTAATGCATGTTTAAAAAGTATTTCTGTTTTAATTTCCAGTATGGTAACTTTTATTGATATAACCCACATAAACAAAAGCTTTGTGGGGTCTCTAATCTTGTAGTAGTGGAAACAGTCCTGAGGTCAGCAAGTCTGAGAACAAGATGGAGAGTGGGCCGTTTCCAGGGAACAGGCATGTGAGCACTTGGAGGTCCTCGTGGTTAGCTGGGATCAGTCCCAGGGCTAAGGCAGCAGTGGAATTTCTGGACCCCACTCCACAGTGGGGTGTGCTGACTGCAACTGACTGGTCTGGACAGGAGGGAAGGGAGGTGTGATTCCCCCTCAGTTAGCGACTCTAAAACCGCTGCAGATTGCCCTCCAGGAGCCGTGGGCTGAACCTAATAGTGGCTGCACCACTTTATGGGCCATTAATCACCCCTGTGTCAGGACGAAGTGCTTGGCTCAGGTCCACACACTTGTCTGCTCTAGGAGTTGCTTTATTGTCTCTTTACTTTGGCCCCAAAGAGCACCATTCTACTAATTAAAGCGGCCTTTGTTCCAGAGGTCTCTGGAGAGAAGGCACACACAGAGTTATTATGCTGAGGACTGAGGCTGGTCCTTCGTCCCAACGATGTCCTTTTTGGGAGAACAGGAACGAAAATTTTTAAGTATGTGCTAAGCAGGGGAGGGCATAGTGTCTGAACATTTTCACTGGTGGTTAAGAACACAGGCATCAGAATCAGTTTCTGCATGCTGCACGCTAGCTGTGTGACCTCGGGTAGGTCTCTCTGTGGCTGCACCTGTGCAATGGGTGTAATTGTCACACTGGCTTATGTAGGGCTGTAGTGAGGATGGAGTGAGAATCCTGTCCAAGGGTGCTTATACCCACTAGCTGTTTCATAGTTAGCATCACTAACAATGCCTGATACTTTCACTAAGAATAGACTTTTTTTTTTTTGAGACCTGGTCTCACTTTGTTGTCCAGGCTAGAGTGCAGTTACGTGATCATAGCTCACTGCAGCCTCGACCTCCCAGACTCAAGGGATCCTCCTGCCTCAACCTTCCAAGTAGCTGGGACTACAGGCACATGTCACCATGCTCAGCTAACTTAAAAAAAAAATTATAGAGACGAGATCTTACTATGTTCCCCAGGCTGGTCTTAAACTCCTGGTCTCAAGAGATCCTCCTGCCTTGGGCCCCCAAAGCATTGAGATAACAAGCATGAGTCATTGTGTCCAGTCTACCACTATTTTAATAAACCCACAGGTAACAGAAGAGGAACCCAAAGCTCAGTGGGATAAAATTAGTATCCCAGGTCATGTAGCCATTAAGTGGCAGAGCTGGGATTTGAAAACAGTTCTGCTTGACTCCTAAGCATCATTCCAGGGGTGGTGGCCCTCCCTGGGTGGGGTGAGTTGAATTCAGGAGCTAGAGAACACACACTGGGTGACTCCTAGCTGTGTTCATCTGAGACCTCATTTTCCCTGTTCACCTTGAGGTGAGTTGCTACTATCTGATAGAAACCCGGGGAACAAAGGCCTGAAACACAGGGTATGCGTAATCACTTTGTCTTGACTCCTTCCCTTATTCCTCTGTCTCTGAATGGCAAGGAGAGGATTTGCAGACAGTCTTTTTGACTAGAACAGCAGTCCTGTTGCAAACGCAGCTTTAAAACTATCCAAAGATATTTCAAACCATTAATTTTTTTTCTGAAGGGTATCAATTGCAAGGATATTATGAGAACCAGATGTGGAATGAATGAAGACGGGAGTGAGAGATGTGTGGGAAACGAGGCCTGGGAAGGACAATGGAATGAACATTTCTGAAAACGAGCCGCTGAACTCAGGAATCAGGAAAATGCTCCAATTATGGCATCAAATGGAGGGAACAAAAAGATAGGAAACTTACCTTGAAAATGAACAAGGTAGTGGAAAATTTAACACCTTGCAGATCAAGGGCTTCTTCCCATTTGGAGAGAAAGAGCTGCCTTTATCTGCTTGATATCATAGGGGACCAAGAGAAAAATTGTCAGATAAGAGGCGCGCGCGCGCGCATGTGCGCTGTGATGTGTGTGTGTGTGTGTGTGTGTGTGTGTGTGTGTGTGTGTGTGTGTAGGGAGAGGTTCTGTGGAGACAGAGAGAAGCAGAAATAGATGAAGACAGAAATACAGAGAAAGCTGAAGAGACACGGGTGATGGAGAAAAATGCATGAGCACCCCAGGTTCAAGGCCAACAGAGGTGGGGTCAGTGGATCTCGGAGTTCTCCTCCTCTGTTCCAGAGCCCTCTCCCTGTCCCTCTAGGCCCTTCAGGGGTCACCATCCATGTGGAGGTCCATAAACCCCATCTCATTGGCATGTCCAGTCTGTGTGAATGGGCAGGACTCCAGCCTCAGAAATAAACAGCCTCTCAACTGCCACAAGCAGGAAAGGATGTGGTAGTAGGCCTGGAGGAGGGGTCAGAAGGGCCATCCTGATCCAGCTCTGCTGAGACTTGCGGTGTGACCTTGGGCAAACTCACCCAACCGCTCTGGGCCTTGGTTTTCTCACCTGCCCAATGGGAAGGGGCACACCTGCCCTTCCTACCTCCCAGGACTGGTGTGAGGCATAAATGAGAGTATGGTTCTAAGCAGGCTTTGAAAAGTTTAAAAAAAAAAATGTATGGAAGTAACATTCCTGTGATTATTGTGGTGTTGAGGCCTACCTTGCTGACATACTGGATAATTCTCCAGCTCTCCTCTTAACTGCAGATAGTCAATCTGCTCAGAAAAGGGATCATTGTGTTTTCAGGCTGAGGGAGGAAAATATTTGGAGAATTTATGGCTTGTTCTATTTTAGAGGAAAACCCCTTACAATAGGCCATGAAATTCAATGAGCAGAAGAATGGTAATGATAATGTAATGATGAAGGTGGCCAAAGGGAAAACAACACCTCTTGCATCAACTAGGGGAGTGCATGGCTGAGAGAAGGGCCCTGTCACTTTTTTAGAAGGCCTAAATTTACTGGCCTAATCCCCATCACCTGTTTTGCTTGTTTGTTTTTTGAATGGGCCAATGGCCTTTTGGGAACAGTTTGTGGAAGTGGCTTCCTCCTTTCCAGCACACCCAGGTCCCTCCTTCCCTAGGGGCCTCCTTTTTTTTTTTTGAGTTGGAGTCTCAAGCTGTCGCCCAGACTGGAGTGCAGTGGCCGCTCCTGGCCACTGCAGCCTCGACCTGCTGGGCTCCGGCGATCCTTCTGCCTCAGTCTTCCAAGTAGCTGGAATTACAGGCATGCGCTACCACGCCTGGTTGATTTTTTTGATTTATTGTAGAGATGAGGTCTCGCCTGCCCAGGTGGGTCTCAAACCCGCAGGCTCAGGCAATCCACTCACCTCAGCCTCCCAAAGGTGCGAGATTACAGGCTGAGCCACCGAGCTTGTCTTGAGATTAATTCAGACAGAAAGTGGCTCATCGAGACTCTCATCTTGCTTTCAGAGTGAACATCACTCTCCATTTTGTTCAGAAACAAGGCTGGAGAATTTACCAGTTGGAAGAAAACAACACCAACAATCATTCCGACCTAGAGCCAGGCCTCTCCTCCCTCTCAGGCCTGTGGGCAGCCTGTGGGTAGCAGCTCGATAATTGCTTACTAAATCAAGGGAGTTGGCAAGAAGTTGATTCCTCTGGGCATCTCTTTCCTCGTTGCCTGGAATTTGCCAGAAACAGGAAATAGAATTCTTCATGAGCAAGACTCTTTGAGATGAAATAGCTAAGTTGCAGTCACCTGGGGTCCAGGCATTCCTGCAGTCCTGAAAGTATGCCTCACACAGTGCTGTCCTCTAGCAACTGTTGGCAAGCAAGCCTCACCTGCCCTGAGAGGTGGGCTTAGTCAACACCCCAGCTTGACAGGTAAAGCCAGGAGTTATCACGGTGATGTGGAAGGCATGTGGACTCGGAAGGTCAGAAACACGAGGGCTGGAATCCTGTCCCTGACTTGCTATGTGACTGACTTCCTACAATCTCTGGATTCACTGGGCCTCAGTGTTCTCATCAATAAAGGGGTGGAAACAATTTTTACCTTGTTTTGTAGAATAGAGAAAGTGTATGGAGCAATGTCTTGCATTCAGGGAAATGCAAATCACAACAAGGTATCATCTCACCCTAGTTAGGATGGCTGTTAGAAAAAATAGAAAAAATAACAAATGCTAGGGATGATGTGGAGAAAAGGAAACTCTTATATACTGTTGGTGGGAATATGCACTAGTATAGCCACTGTGGAGATCAGTGTGGAGGTTTTTCCAAAAACTACAAATAGAACTACCATATGATCCAGCAATCCCACTACTGGGCACTTATGCAAGGAAAGAAAATCTTACCAAAGAGACATCTGCACCCCTACGGTTATTGCAGCTCTATTCATAATAGCTAAGATGTGGAACCAACCTAGGTGTCCAAACACAGATGAATGGGTAAAGAAAATGTGGCAGAGACACACAATGGAACACTATTCGGTCACAAAAAAAGAATAAAATCCTGTTATGTGTGGCAACATGGATGGAACTGGAGGATATTGTGTTAAGTGAAATAAGTCAGGATGAGAAAGTTAAACACCCATGCTCTCCCTCATCTGTGGAAGCTAAAAAATGTAGATCTCACTGAAGCAGTAAGAAGACAGGATACTAGAGGTTGGGAAGGGTAGGAGGAAGGATTGAGTAGGGAGAGATTTGTTAAAGGATACAAAATTACCCTCATCTGATCTCTATACATTGTATGTGTCAATGTATAGACACATTGTATGTGTCATGTACCCCATGGATATATACAGTTATTATTTGTCAATTAAAAACATAGTAAAAATGTTTTGCATTTTATGGGAATTTACCAAAAAAAGAGGAAAGTATCTCTTAGTTTGTTGACTAAGGGTCTCTGAGAAGTTTGGTAATGTGCCCATGGAAGTATTCTTTGTGGGTTGAGCCCTGGTGCTGAGATTAAAAGTCAGGATTCTTTCACATTGTTGCTTTCCCTTTACCGAAACTTACCTGACCAGAGTTCCATCCTTTTCAGTTTATTGTTGCCTCAGATACTAGAGTTGATGTTTATGATTCAATATGAAAATCAAATAACTACAGGGGACAGTCAATTGTAATGAATGTGAGAGGCAGCCAAATGTGAGACATCAGGGAACACTGGAGTCTGCAAACCCGATCTAAAATTGTCTCAATTAAAAATTTAAAAAATTATCAGAGACAAAATATTATCTCGGGGCTCCAAGTGGCTCACAGACCACTTGTAACCTTTGATTTATTTTTCAACTTCTACATTCGGCAGAGGAAAATGCAATTTGCTCATAGCCCCAGTGTTGATAAAGTGGCTGAAGCTACAGTGGTTTGAAAGCCACATTTCTCTACTCCCAGCCCAAGGCTTTTTCTGCTCTGAGGTCTAATTAATTCACACTATTGTGTTAATGATTGACTAAGCCTTTAAGTTACTCTTAGGAAGGTGAAAGTAATGGTAGGAATCTATGCACTGTGGCAGTATGTTGGAGACACTGGCCAGCAGAGGTGCCACGTGGCCCATGCCACATGTATATTCACATCTGCTGCATATGTTCATTTCCCTGGGGGTGGGGAGGTGGGGGTGGGGGAGGAAACATTTCCACAGAAGTGGCAATGTCCATCACTTCCTGTTTGTTTTCAGGCTTGGGAGGCTTCCTGGACCCCTGCGGCTCCATTCTGGGGGAGCAGCCCATCAGTTCCCTGCAGCTTTCCTCCTCCCCAGGTCACGGGCTTTCCCCAGCACAGGTGCAGACCTGGCAGTGAATGCTAACCTAATGCCGTCTTGCTGTATTTCCTTACACTTCCTGCAGGAGGGAAAGAACCGTCACACACTTCCTTTGAATTCCATGACCTTTGCAAACACGCGTCTGCTTCTTATTTTGTCCTGTCGCAGAGGAAAACGTGAAAACCCACATGATAGGAGAGGAAAATGTGAGATTCTAGAAGATTCCCTGGGCTCTGGCTTGGTGGTGCATGCATAAGGAGGTCATACAGTGCTTGCAGACAGAGAGCTTGACTACAGCGTTGACTTGTGCAACACACAGGTTTTGGGACGCTTCCCTTTTCCCATCTCAAAAATGGAGAGAAAAGTGATGTAAGAATGCAAACATGATATTAGAAATGATGTAAGGATAAAACCAGAAAACGCAGCTTGAGTGCCCAACACATAATCAATACTCAAACAGGAGAAACAGTATTATGCATCAGTCTCAGGGGAAGTTGCACAGGGCTGTACTGTGGCCCATGGGCCAAAGGAAGCAATCTGAGTTTCTCTGGAACTCAGTCATGCCCATTTGTTTATGTATTGATGCTGCTTCTTGCTGCAATGACAGAGTTGAGAAGTGGCTACTGGTACATTATGGATCACAAAACTGATAAAATTTACTATCAATTTTGACCGGGCATGGTGGCTCTCACCTGTAATTCTAGCACTTTGGGAGGCTGAAGTGGGAGGATTGCTTGAGCCTAGGAATTCCAGACCAGTATGGGCAACATAGTGAAACCTCATCTCTACAAAAAGTAAAAAAATTAGCCAGATGTGGTGGTGCACGCCAGTTGTTCCAGCTACTCAGAGGGCTGACGCAGGAGGATTGCCCGAATCAGAAGGTAGAAGCTGTGGTCATGCCACAGCACTCCAGCCTGGGCAACAGAGTGAGATCCCTACTTTAAAAAAAAATTGCTATCTGGTCAAAGTGTAATGATCTCTGATGTAGTGGAATCAGACAAAGCTGGGTTCATGTCCTGATGGTTAGGGGGCAGGTTGCTTGCTTCTCTAAGCTTCAGTTTTTCCTTCTCTAATTTGGGAATAATAATGAACTCTTCCTATGGGGATATCATGCAGCACCAGTGAGCTAGCCTGACAGGTGGGAGGGACTTAAATGTTAATTTCCTTTCTCCCCCAAGTCTGCAGCTCCTTGGCCTCCAACTCAGGCCCTCTGAGGTCTTGGTCCCCCTCCAGGGCTCTGTAGCAGGCCAGATCAGGGCCAGTTGTCTAGAAGACAGGGCTACCATTTGTAGAGAGGGGGCAGGAAGCCAGTGACTTCTCGCTGTCATTCTGTGAGTAGGTATGCTATTATTCCTATTTTACAGAAAGGCAAACTGAGCTTTAGAGGGTTTAAACTTGTTAGTGGCTGGGATTTGGACGTGGGTCCCTCTGACTCCATCCACCACACTCTGTGAAGGACCTCTGCTCTCTGGGCAGGAAAAAGGAAGAGCCTGTCAAAGACTGAAGCCAGAATGAGAAATTCAGTCTAGGATGTCAGGGTGGGAAGGGAACTTGTGGACCACAAATGGGTCCAGTCCACTCACTGACAGATGTGAAGACTGAGATCTCAAAGGGTGGAGACTTGCCCAAGGGGAGCCAGAGGCAGAGCAGGGAGGGTTTCTGGCACCCATGTCAGTTCTCTGACTTTAGGCTGCTGCCTCTGGGTCCTGCCTAACCCCCAGCCTTGCCTCGCACCAGCCCACCCCCTCCCCAACCCTCTGCTCCAGGCAAACTGGGCTCCTCTTGGCGCCTTGTGAGTGCACTGTCCTTACCGCCATGCCTTTGACAGGTGGAATCCTCTATCCTCATTTCCCCTCGCTTCACCAGGCTGACTCCTATTCATCCTTTCAGCTCCCTCCCATGCATCACTGCTTCCGGGAAGCCCTCCTGAGGCCCCCAGCCTGGGGTGGGAATGTCCTCCAGGCTGCTGAAGCCCCCGGGCTTCCCTCATTTTGTATCATGACGATCTGTCACCCCCAGCAGGACAGGAGTTCAATGTTTGCTGAATGAATAAATGACTGACTGAATGAAAGATTGATGCTTGGAAAGATCTCACAGGGGTGGGAGGAGGAGGTTGTGGTAAGCAAATAAGGATTTATGGAATATGGAGCAGTTGTTTTCCTTGTTGCTTGCCATCCCTGCAGTTTCTTCTGCTTGCCTACTTCCTCCCTCCACAGAAGAAGCACTGTAGAGAGAGGAGATGGTTTTAGCTGGGAGCATTGTCACTGACCCTTGTGACACCTTGCACTGTGCCCTCCCCCTCTTGGAATCAGAGTTTCTTCACTGATGAACCCATGTGACGGGTCAATCGTCCACTTGCTGGGGTTCCATTAGCAGAAGATTCAGTAATTAAATGCCCCCGGCTGGTTTGCCCCTGGCTGGTTTCCTCCCCTCTGATCCCCTAATTCCCGTCTGAGGAATCAGAGATACTTTTCCAGAGATCTTTGGTAAATTAATTGGTATATGAGAGGTAAACATCACACTTCCTGGCTTAAGATTGATGCCAAGCTAACTTGCTCAGTCAACATGCTGATGCCGAGGACGGGTTAATGATCACTTAGTGAGAACATATGGAACTTAGTTCTTTGTTTTTGTGATAAATCACTGAGTATGATTGACTCCAAATCCATCCAATTTGCTGCAAAGTCCATATATTTGTCCTTTTTTATGGCTGCATAATATTCCATTGTGTATATGTACCATATGTTCTCACTCATAAGGTGACCTTGAACAATTATAATGCTATAAGAAAGCAATTGGCAGTAGCGGAAAACTGTCAGGTGAAGGGAGGTTGGGACTGGCAGTTGGGGAAAACTGCTAGGGGAGAGAGGGGCATACCTCATCAACAAGGGTGCCTGCATGATCATTGTTTGTATACCTAACGCTAAATTATACCCTACATCTTTATAATAAATAAATGAATTAAAAAAAAAATAAAAGAACAATATCCAAGACTGAGTAACTTATAAAAAAGAAAAAAAGATCACTTAGCTGACTCAGCAGCTCTGACAGCGTCAGTCTGAAGGCTGAAACTTATGGCCAGGACTAGGCAGACTGGGAAAAGTTTCCAAGGGGTATTTCCACTTATTAACTGTGTGATCTAGGGTAACTTACTTGTCCTTTCTGTGACACGGTTTCCTTCTCTGTCAGATAGAGATATTGATAGTGTCATCATGAGAGTTAAATTAGTTACTATTTGTAAAATTATCAAAACAATCTCTGGAATATAACAAGCTCTCTAATAGGTTTCTGTTTTGTTTTGTTTAAAATTCAGAGTCTTACTCTGTTGCCCAGACTGCTGGACAGTGGCACAATCACCTCCTGGACTCGGACAATCCTCCTCCTCAACCTCCCGAGTAGCTGGGATGCACACCGCTGTGGCTGACTAGATTTTTTATTTTTCTCTAGAGATGAGTGAGGTCTCACTGTGTTGCCTAGGCTGATCTCAAACTTCTGGGCTCAAGCGATCCTCCCACTTGGGCCTCAGAAGTGCTGGGATTACAGGTATAAGCCACCACACTCTGCCCCTTAAAATAGTTTTAAATCAATATGCTTTTTGCTGAGGGTAGTCATAGTTGTCTTCTGTATAAGATTTAGAATATATGGCCTGAGAGAGTAGGAGATTTGTCTGTTTTGTTTGTTGTGGAGTGCCCTCTGGTTAGGGCAATTCTTGCACTTAGTGGCCTATGGATATGTGCTAGTTTGAATGAATGCGTGTAACCATGATGTTGATAGCAGATTCTATGTAAGCTCTATTTCAAAAATATTAAGAGGCTTTTCATGCAGACATGTTGGACATGCATCTTAAGTCCTAAAAGAGATGTATTAGGGGAAACGATGGCATTTGTGTATAATAAGAACAGTTTTATAGTGCCTACTAAGTTCCAGGCACCTTAAACAAATTGACCCATTTAATCCTCACAACACTCTATGATTATCTCTATTTCACAGATGTGGCAACTCAGTCGCAGAGAGGTTGAGTCTCTTGCCCAAGGTCACACAGCAGGAAAGTTGATGAAGCTAGAATTTGGCCTGCAATATTCTGACTCCAGAGACCATGCTTTTAACCACTATGCTATACTCTCTTTCAAGACAGGCTGGGGAAATTGTGGCTACAAACAAGCAAAAACAACAAAGAACAACCAAATAAACATCATCCTTCACGAAAAATAACCTAAAGGGAAATGCTGAAAAGCTACAAAATCCCTCTTGTCTCAGGAAAATGTAATCTCAGAACACTAGGAAAGGCCCCTCCCCGTCTGGTCCTCAGTTTCCCCATCTGGAATGTGGGAGACAGCCTCTGCTGTCCTTTCCCAGCGGAGGTCCTGAGTTTCTGCGCAGATCCTCAACTTCTGACTGCAGAGCCTGGAGAAACCATGAGATTCAGGTCCCAGGGACTGAAATGTTGCTCATTTCCCAGCAAAATCTGCCTCCCATAGGCTTATCAATGTGCAGAGCAAAACGGAAACCAGAAAGACCGAACACTTTTATCAAAGGAACAACTCTGGGAGAAGCTGGGAGGCTGCGAAGCCTTGGGAAGGCAAATCAAAGGCAAACTTGGTGGAAGCACTTTGTGAAGCAAAAGAAAATCTCATCATGTTTGCAGCAGTGTGATCGACTCAGAAGGTAATTTACTTGGAACAGAGCGAGGCTGTGTCTGCACATGTCTCCACGCTGAAATGGCAGACCCAAAAGGAAAGCCTGACAAACACCCAGAAAGTCTGCTTGTCAGATAATTGGAATAAAAATGTTGTTTTTCCCTTACCTCTTGAATTATTTGGGTGCTTCTGGAACGAGTCTGCATCCTCAAGTTTTATGTGAAAAAGCAACCATGAAGAGAGGTTTATTCTTTATTATTTCTTTTTATCCTTTTATGTATGTATGCATGTATCTCTATCTATCATCTATCT
Source organism: Cephalopachus bancanus (assembly GCA_027257055.1). Classification (NCBI taxonomy): domain Eukaryota; kingdom Metazoa; phylum Chordata; class Mammalia; order Primates; family Tarsiidae; genus Cephalopachus; species Cephalopachus bancanus. Next base: position 409,514 of record JAPVLO010000261.1, on the reverse strand, counting down.
ACTATTTATCTGGCTATACTAGATCTATTGGATTCTATCTATTTATCTGAGTATATATTAGATTCCATCCACCTATCTTCTGAGTATAAATTAGATATATATTAGAGTCCATCTACCATCTATATCTATCTATCTATTGAATCCATATGTACTTTTAATGGGATATAAGAGAATCTAATATGTATCAGAAATAGATAATCGAATGTGTCAGGCACTGTGCAAGACTCCAAGGGTCTAATGATGTACAAGACAGACATGATAAGACAGAGACAATCTGGCCTCACAGAACCTATCATTTAGGTGATTATAACCCACCTGCTGAGCTGGGAACACTTGGTGGCACGACTGTGGGGTCAAGAGGAGGTCCCAAATCATCCTAAAGGGTGGGGGGAATGGAAGTAGTCAGGAAAGGAGCACTGGAGGGAGACACTGTCATACAAACAGCAGTGGACTAAAATCTAGCATCAACGTTTGTACTTTTGGTCACTCTCTCTTAAGGTGATCATGAGAATGTCACTTCCCTCTAGGGACCTGAGTGTCTGCATGCATTCAATCAGCTCAGCACATCTCTAAGTATGCTCCATAAAACATTTGTCCTTCAAAGCCCTCTGTGAAAGGAGGGTCCCCCAGCCACTCAGCATGAGAAACCCACTTGAGATCTTCCTCTACTGAGAATGCATGCCGCATTTTAAGGCAGAATAAAGGCTCTAAAAAACCCTCTAGTAAGACAATAATAATAATGAGATGAACTCTAGTTCCAAAATGTCATTAATAATACATGCTTTTAAAGTAGAATCTTGGTGCTTTAGGATTTCACAGGATGCTTTTTGAAAATATAGAAAAAATAATTATTAAACACACCTTACATGAGCACCTTCCTGTAACTTTTGCAAGCATGTTTATAATGCCCTGTTGATCCAAATGGATCAGAGACCTAAATGTAAAACCTCAAACCATAAGAACCTTAGAAAAGGAAGGAAATACTCTCATGGAAATCGGAACGGGCATCCAATTCCTGTACAAAACCCGAAACCCACAGGACTTAAGAGAGAAGATAGACAAATGGGACCTTATTAAACTGACAAGCTTCTGCAAAGCCAAAGAAACCATCAAGAGAGCAGGGAGACAGCCTACAGACTGGGAAAAAGTATTTGCCAACTCTAGGTCTGACAAAGGCTTAACATCCTGGATCTACAAGGAACTGAAACGTACTGAAAAGAAGAAAACAAGCAACCCCATTATAAAATGGGCAAAAGATATGAACAGACACTTCACAAAAGAAGACATTCGAGCAGCCAACAAACACATGAAGAAATGCTCAACCTCACTAATCATCAGGGAGATGCAAATCAAAACCACACTGAGATATCACCTAACTCCAGTCAGAATGGCAATTATCAACAACTCAAAAAATAACAGCTGCTGGAGAGGCTGTGGTGAAAAGGGAACACTTCTACACTGTTGGTGGGAGTGTAAGCTAGTGCAACCTCTGTGGAAAGCAGTGTGGCGATTCCTGAAAGCTCTAAATATTGACCTTCCTTATGACTCTGCAATCCCCCTACTGGGAATATACCCTGAAGAACACAAATCACTCTATAAAAAAGATACCTGTACACGTATGTTTATCACAGTGTTATTCACAATAGCAAGAACCTGGAAACAACCATGCTGCCCATCAAAAGAGGACTGGATTAAAAAAATGTGGTACATATACACGATGGAATACTACGCAGCCATGAAAAAGAACAAAATCATGAATTTCGCAGCTACCTGGATGGAACTAGAGTCTATAATACTGAGTGACCTCTCACAGAAACAAAGATCAGAATATCACATGTTTTCACTCATATAATGGACCTTGAACATCCAATGTAATACTATAAGAAAATGACTGATGGTACTGGGAAATTATGGGGGGGGGATGGGACTAACAGTAGCTAATATCTATCTGGGACTGGGAAAACACCTCTTATCAATAGGGTGCCTGAATGAAACGTAATTGTACACCTAACCCTTAACTGTACCCTACAAAACGATAATAAAAAATACTGATTATATATAAAAAAAATAATGCCCTGTTGATACCCATAAAAAGTCTGAGAAAGGGAAAGGACAGCTCTTCCCAACCTCTCACCCCTCTCCCCTCCCTCCCCGGAACAAGTTTTGGAGTGCCCACCTGTACCAGAATTTAACAATAATAAAATGTGAGGAAATTGAGGTCTAGAGAAAAGAAGTGGGTTGCTGTAGGCAAAGCAGGAATTAGGGCCCGGGATAGGCAGCCCAGGGCAAAACCTGAGAAACAGCAGGTCAAGGCCAGTGGCTGCACAGCAGTGACGTCTGTGTTGTCACCTCCTCTCTGAAGCCATCCTTGGCTCTCTCCCACTTAGAGTTAACCACCGACCCCTTTGTATTTTTATTTTATGCTCCTATCAAGGAGCAAAAACTAAAACCCTCCAGAGATCAGGGAGGCAGCATAAATGAGTCCAGCGGACCAGGCACAGGAAATAGGGAATAGTGGGGGCTGAAGCCAAGTGAATTGAGGGGTGAGTAGGGGGTAGCCATTATTCAACACCAGCTGATGGTTGCCCTATGGCAATCCAGACCTGGTGTTGCCAGATCTTCTGATTCTTTTGTGGGGAATTTGAAATATAGATTTTTTTTATGTGACCCTTCCAGCTGATTCTTAGCCACAAGTTCGAGTTTTAGGAGGACCTCAAAATACACTAATGGGCTGAATTTGATTCCGAGGGCAGTGGTTAGAAATCCCCCCGATGAGCCAGGCTCGGTGGCTCAGTCTGTAATCCCAGCACTTTGGGAAGCTGAGGTGAATGGATTGCCTGAGTCTGCGGGTTCGAGACCCACCTGGGCAACTTGGCAAGACTGCATCTCTACAATAAATCAAAAATTAGCCGGGCGAGGTAGCGTGTGCCTGTAGTTCCAGCTACTTGGAAGGCTGAGGCGGAAGGATCGCCAGAGCCCAGCAGTTCGAGGCTGCGGTGGCCGGGAGTGCACTCCAGTCTGGGTGACAGAGTGAGACTCCAACTCAAAAAAAAAAAAAAAGAAATCCCCCCAATGTGTATGCTTCCATCACAGCATTTGGCACCTCTTATTATACTTATTTGCACAGCCATTATCTCCCCCACCACTGGACTGCAACCCCCTTGAGGGAAGGAACTGTGGGGTATTCATCTCTGCCCATTCCAGTGCCTGTTACAGGGCTGGTGCCTCAAAAGGGTATAACAAATGTTTATAGAACAGATCCTTACATTCCTTCCCTCCGCAGCAGCTGAAAAATAAATATATGATAGCTTTTAATTAAAAAGCAACAGGATGAAATATGCATGAGAACCCTATTCTCTGACAGGAGGCAGCGTGTTGAAGAGAAAGATTTTCAAATTATGTTTGCCAGTGATGCTCCCAAAAGACTAAAAAAGTTTTCTGGGCATGCGGTCTTGGCTGGTGACAGCCCCTTCTCAGCACTGCATTGCGACTGATGCTCACTACGTTTGGTTAGTACCCAGAGAGTAAGAACGCTGCTTGTTAAAACAGGTTACTGCCCTCATCAGCTTCAGGGATCTACGGCTGAGGAGTCCAACACACCTCTCGGTTGACTCCACTATCACCATTTGGACGGGTCCTCTCTGGGGACGTCTTTTCTCACAACAATGAAAGAGTGCTCATTGCATACTGCTTTCATAATAAATGTGCTTGTGCTTTAACCATGGGCTTCAAAATCGGGAGCATCTGAATTGAAATTCCTGCTTTGGCACAACTACCAAGTTGATCTTGAACCAGGGATTGAGCCTCTCTGAACCTCAGTTTCTTTTTCTGAGAAATATGGATAAGCATGCCTACCTTGTATTATGACTGAGGATTGTAAATAGCACATGCGAAAGGCTTGGCGTTTAATAGGTGTCTGTTGGATAGATGGCAAGCATCATCGTGGTTTCTAAACTTCTTTTTAGCAGTGAGGCCCCTTTCCAAATTAAATCATTCCTGGAAATTTGACATGGGAAATAGAGCAAATGAGAGATACTCAGGTTTGAGGGGAGGAGAAAATTTCATCTGCCTCTGTCGCAGGCTTGAGGGAAACTCTTCATACCCCTGGAAGTCTAAGGAGTGTAGTCAGAAACCCTGGGTCTATTCCAACTGTTTCTTTTCAAGATGTGAAGACTCAGTTCCAGGTGGGACTGTGACTTGCCTCAAGACCCACAGTCCTTCAAAGGACTGAGACTTGGAACCAGAATGCTGGGCTGCTAGGCTGGTGGCACTAAGAGCAAGAGAGTGGTGATTAAAAGCAATGGCTTTGGAATCTCTCCAACCTGGTTTATATCCTGGATCCATCTCTGCTGTCTGTCAATGAGTAAGTTACCTACCCTCTGTAAAACTCAGTTTCCCCTTCTGTGAAATGGAGACAGTGATCACTACCTAACTCTCAGAGCCATTATGAGAAACAAATAAATTAACATACATAAAGGCACCAAGCACAATACTTGGCACATAGTTGATACAACATAAAAAATTAATAATAGAACTAATTTAACCATACTACCAATACCTTAAAACTGTATAGAAATTCACAACACACCAAGGGCTTTAAAAACTGCTTTATTTTCTCAACCACCAATGAAATAGTGATTATGTCTCCCATTGTACAGATAGGGGATAAAGAAATTCCAAGAGATGTCATTTGCACAAGGTCACATGGGCAATAGAGTGGTAGAGATAGGATTTGTATTTTTTTTTTTTTTTTAGCAAGAATCTATTGACACACTACCCTATTATTTTAGAGCCACACTGCTATGTATCAGGACTGATAGACATTCCACAAAAACATCCTAGATCACAAACAGCTGATACTTGGCATATGTACCTCTGCTCTCCACTTCCATGCTCATGGCAGACATTGCCAATCAATCCTTGCAGTAGATCCGTGCAGATCACAAATGGCTGATATGTGGCATATATACCACCACTGTTCTTTACTTCTGTGCTCATGGCAGACATTGCTAATCAACCCCCATAGCAGATCCCTGCAGATCACAAAAGGCTGACACTTGGCATATGTATCACTGCTCGCCTCTTCGGTGCTCATGACAGACATTGGTAATCAATCTCTATAGTCTTTCCCACTGAGCCTCAAAATGTTTCCTCGTGTAGGGCTCTGGGCAGCCGTTTTCAACAGATTGCTGCTCAGGAGCAGCAACTCTTTGCCCACATTCCACCTCATCTCCACCTCCAGTCTCCTGCTCTGGACAGTTGTGAGCCCAGGAGTCTGGGTGCTGCTATCCCTTGCTGAGCACCCAGGGTTTTGAGTTGGCTGGGTCACTGGGACATCTTCACTTGTCCTATGGATCTCTGCCTGAGAAGAGGAATAGCTATTACAGAAAATGCTATTTGTGCTTAAAAATAGTCCTTTATCTAAGGGCTGAATCACATAATTAGAAGCCTTTCCCCATAAGATTTAACACTCTCACCTGTATTGGTGGCCATTGTTCACACCCTCCCCACCTCCCAGCTGAATGTAGCTTCCTGCCCTCTGCTTGTGTCCAGTAATTTTCTTGAATCTGAATTAAGCACTGATGAATGTCTGCTTGTCCCAAATTGGCCCTGTTGAGATTTATGTCTCTGAAGTGCAAGCAGAGAAACTGAAGGACATTTGGGTAAGAAGAAAAAGAGTCATTCCTGACCCGAGTACCTGGTGCTTTGTTTTAAAGATATGTGGGGCTGGGGGAATGAAGAGAATCCTCTCACTCACACATTTCTAGTTTTGTGGTTGTCATCCTGACTGCCTTCTACTCTGACAATCACAGTTTTTCTTTGTTTTTGTTCTGTAGTTTGATGGGGAAAAATACGATACACCCATGCAGAACAAATGCAGCAGTCACATTGGGATCAAAATGTATGCAGCTCACTTCACAGTTATGGGACTGTCACCTGGCTGGCAGCTCTGTCATATTTCTAAGAGTTACAAACACCTCCCCCTATGTCCCAAGGGGTCTAGGTATAAAATTGTGTGTGTGTGTGTGTGTGTGTGTTGTGTGTGTGTGTGTGTGTGTGTGTAAAAGAGAAAGAGACAGAGAGGTGGTGAGGAGAGGCGGGTAGGTGTCCATTGTCATCATCACTCCTTTGCATCCAACCTTCTTCTTTCACACTCATCTGACAGATCTCAACCCAGATTAAATCCAAGAACTGGCCTTTTCCTCACCTGTGACTACACAGACCCATGTGGCTGAAAAAAATTTCACCCAGGTCACTGGTATCACTTTAAATTTATGCTCACCACCCACGCAGTCCCATTGCAAGTCCATGACCCCAGTTGCAAGACAACTTTCACGACCCTCTCCTGAACCCTCCTACTCTTCCTCTTCAGTCTGGGTTAATCACCTGGCTTCCTTTCCCCTGAGAAAATGGGAAAGGATTTCCCCCATATGGTGCCTCTGCCATCCTCATTCAACCAACCTTCCCCAGGTGAGCCCATGCACCTGCCTCCTTCCCATTCTGTAAATGTCCATCCCCACTGCCAGCCTCTCCATGGGAGTGCTGGTTTCTCCACTCGCACCTAATCCAGCCACATCACTCCAGTGATCCACCCCTTCCTCTCCTGAACCTTCAGTGTTTCTCTTCCTACTGGCTCATTCCCATCAGTGAGCAAGCTTGCTTCCACAGCTCCCCTCTTAAAACAAGCAAAACAAAACAAACACCAATAACAAAAAACTGCCCCTGATCCCACATCCCACTCTGGCCACCATCTGTTCCCTTTAGAAAAAAAAATTGCTCAGAAGAGTTGTGCATATTTTTCTAATTCTTCCTCCTCCATTCTCCCTTGAGTCCACTCCAGTTGGCTGTGCTGAGACCACTGATGATCTCCATTTTGCCACATGCAGTGGACCATTCTTAGGCTCACCTCACTTGAATCATCAGCAGTATTTGTTACAATTGAGTGTTCTCTTTATCTAGAAATGCTTTCTTCACTTGGCCTCCACAACAAACACGCTACAGGTTTCTCTCTTTCCTGCCTGACTGCTCCCTTCCCATCTTCTTCCCTGGCTCCTCCTCACTGGCCAACTTCAACTCCCTGGTATTTCTCAGGACTCAGGGATCTTCCCTCTCTACACTCGCTCATGCAAGGTCTCATCCTGTCTCCCAACATTTACTACAAGCTCTACTCTAAAAACTCCTACATGAAATATGTATCTCCAGTCTCATTTTCTCTCTTGAGCTACAAACCCTTGAAGTCCTGTTTGGCATCTATCACCTGGATGTCTAAGAGGCGTCCAACCTCAGGTATCCTCCTTTCCCACACCTGCATCTCCCATATCTCTCTCTCTTTTTTTTTTTGAGTTGGAGTCTCACTCTGTCACCCAGACTGGAGTGCAGTGGCCGCTCCCGGCCACCGCAGCCTCGACCTGCTGGGCTCCGGCGATCCTTCCGCCTCAGCCTTCCAAGTAGCTGGAACTACAGGCACGTGCTACCACGCCTGGCTAATTTTTTGATTTATTGTAGAGATGAGGTCTTGCCTGCCCAGGCAGGTCTTGAACCCACGGGCTCAGGCAATCCGCTCACCTCAGCCTCCCAAAGGCGCGGGATTACAGGCTGAGCCACTGAGCCCGGCTTCTCCCACATCTCTTAAATGACAACTCCATCCTTCTAGCTGCTTAAAGTCAATTTCACTGTTTCTGGTCTCTCTCTCTCTCTCTCTCTCTCTCTCTCTCTCTCTCTCTCTCTCTCTCTCTCTCTCTCCCCTTCTCTCTCTCTCTCTCATATATGGCAAATAAGCAAGACTCTGATGACTTCTTAGAACTTCCATTTTTACCACCCTGGTTCAAGCTGCCATCATGTCTAACTTGGATTATTGCAGTAGCCTCCTCACAGTCCTTCTTGTCTCCATCCCTGTCCCCACCATCAGATCTCCACATAGCATCCAGAAGGATTCTTCTAAAATGAAATATTTTATGTCACTTCTCCCCTCAAAATTCTCCAATGGTCTCCAATCTCACTTGGAGTCAAAGCTGAAATTCTTACCCTGACCTATCAAGACCCTAAATGGTCTAGCATCTGCTTCTTCTCTCTTCCTTGGTCATTCCACCCAGTAAATGGTCTTCTTACAATTCCTTGAACATACCAGCCACAGTCCTGCCTCAGGGCCTTTGTACTTGTACTTCCTGCTTCCTAGAGTGTTCTTTCACAGACATTTGTATGACTCACCCTCACTTCCTTCTCAAATCTTACTTTACCAGAGAGACCTTTCTGACTAAATCATTTAAAATATTATACTCCCCACAACCCCCCCAACACATACACCCTGCCAAGAGTTGGTAAAAAAAATTCCAGCTCCCATGCTCCCTTGGTGAGAGAATTTAAGGTGTGTTTTTCAAAGTCTCCAAAAGGGTCCCCAGTAGAACTGAATCCCAGCTGTTCACAGAATAACCCACTCATGATTGTGTCCTTTATGAGAACAGGTAACCTTTCTTGTTTCAGTTTCCCACTCCCTAATGGTGCTTTCTCGGATCGCCTCCTAAATAAATGGCCTCTACTTCAACTTTCCACTTGGGGTCTTTTTTTAAATGGTAAATGACACTAAGTCCCACTGTTGTACAATTTCACTTATATGACAACGCATATTTATCAATCTGTTTTCTTAATTGTCTGCCTCTTCCTGCTAGAATACAAGCTCCAGGAAGGAGTGCAACATGCTCTCCTCTCAGGATGGCTGATGAGCATTTAGCCCATATTTTCTCCGTGGAGGGATTTAATCATTTATCCAACCAATAGTCAATGACTGCCTATCCTGTGCTGGATACTTTGGTACTTGGTGGGGAGATAGTGGTGACCAAAACAGGCAAGATTTCTATCCATAAGGAGCTCACCTTCTGAGTGTATGGATGAAAGGAGGGATGGGTGGATAGATGGGTGGGTAGACGTGTAGTTGGGCAGATGGGTGGGTAGATAGGTGGGTGGATGGATGTATGGATGGATAGTTGGGTGGATGGACAGATGGGTGGGTGGACGGATCGATGTTGGGGGCAAACAGAATGCACTACAACCTTACAATACCCAGCATTTGGACGCTAAGAGGTCATGTCTATCTATTTTGGAACTTTTGGTAAACAGTCTCTTATGACTCATGGTAGCTTCTTCTATTCTGTTACTGTCAACCATGTCCCTGCCAAATAACTTTTCCCCAGAAATTCCCGTGTCGTTTCTCACTTCTGAACACTGTGCCTGCTCACTTCCCCTTTAGACTCAATTTCACACTTTCTAATGTCTTTCCTGCCCATGCCATTTCCGAAGCTATTCTTCTAGTCTAAGACTTTCGAGGAAATTTTACTCAAACTTTGTACGCAAGGTAGCATTCTTTCCTCATTCATTCTTTTGCGTGTAGTGCAAACTGGGTATATGTTCACAGGGAATTCTTCTTTTTTGCTCAAGGAAGAGCATGGCAGGATGAGGAATGATTGAGTCTTTCTGATGTGACCCAGATTGAGTCTTAACACTTCCTAGCTGTGTTTCCTTGGCCAGTGACTTCACCTCTCAGGGACTCAGTTTACTCATTTGTCAAATAGAGATGGGAATGGTCCCCGTCCTCCAGAATTATGGTGGACTCAAGATTATGAGGGTAGAGGAGATGTATTTTTTAGTCAAATCTTGGCTCTGTCTCTCTCTCTCATTGTGTGACCTTGGGCAAGTGTCTTTACCTTTCTGTCCTTCTGTTTGTGTAGCTATAAAATGAAAGTAACTGTGAGCACTTTATAAGGCTGTTTGAGGATTACAGGAAATCATGCACATAAAATACTTGACCCAGAATCTGGTGCATAGAAAATACTTAATAAATTCTTACCATTATTATTTCCATTCAGCTTTTAAGCTTAAAAGTCATGGTGGAATAACAGCTGCCAAGCATGCTGGGAAAATTCCTGGACCAGCAGGCTGCTTCAGTGAAATGTGGTGTCATGGGTGATAAAACCTAACCCAGACATGTTGCTTTTCTAGAGCTTAGAATTGTCTGTTCTTCCCCGGGCACTTTCTTCTCAACTAGCACTTGAGAAGCTAGCCAAGCTCCTTCGATTCTGAGGAAGGCAACTACTGGAAAGCCTAGGATAAAATATGAAAGCCTTCCTCTTTGTGCTTATCCTGTTAAAAATCTTAAAGAGGGCAACACAGCATCCTTTTATCTTCATCTGCAGATGAATGTAAAACATGCTGCTTGGGGGATGATGAATGGGGGAGGCTGCTGAACAGATCAGTTCCTCTCCAGAAGGCTGAAGCTCCTTTTATGAAGGCAAATACGTCATCCAGAGGCCCAGAAAAGGGTAGATTCCAGCCACGAGGGGGAGGAGAAAGGTATTGTTCCCATCAATAATTAATCCTATTTAATCTTTCAAAAATTTTATTGTGAAATATATCATACCTACAAAATAGTGAAAACCTGTATATATATAGTTAGAGAATAAAGGTAGCATGAATATCTGTGTACCCACCATTTAACTCATGAAATAGAATATTATCGATAATTTAGAAGCTCCTAAAAGATACCACTACCTTGAATTTTGTTGTAACCATTTCCTTGTTTTTCCATATAGTTTTACTGTCATGTATATATTTCAAAATAATGATGATAATGATGGTAGCAATAACAACAACTAGTCAAAAGTAATATCAGGAACTAACATTTACACAGTTATATAAAATCCCTCTGTACTGGGGAATCTTCCAAGTAGCTTACATACATTAATTCTCTTAATTCTCACAATAACACTTTGAGGTAGAAACCATTGCTGTCTTCAACATTCTGTAGATGAACAGACAGAGGCACAGAAAGGTTAGGCAATTCGCTACAGTCACTCAGCTAGGAGGAGAAGATGCACTCTCATGAGCTCTCTGTTGGCTCCAGAGTCCATCATGATTATGCTATCCTGTCTCTCAATGCAGCATTTAGGTTTGCTTATTTTGGAATTTTATATATATGAATTCATATGCTATGGAGTTTTATAAGATTTATCTCTTTGGATCAACATTAAGTCTCTGAAATTCATCCATGTTAATGTGTGCAGTTATAGCTTATTTTTACAGCTGTGAAGTATTCTTTCATATCCATTCTTATTGGAAACATGGGTTGATTTTAATTTCTCATTTAATCTCTGTAGAGATCCCACCATGTAAACTATGATCTTCTTGGTTTTACAGACAAGGAATCTGAAGCTCAGAGATGGGACGAGGTTTTTCCAGGTCACAGTCAACATATTCAGAGAAAGGTGTCAAATCTGGAACCATCCGGCTTTCAATCTCTAGATCTTTCTGTTGCTCTGTGCTGAGATTTCAACTGCTGGCATGGTCTCTTTTCATTAAAATTTGTGGTACTATTTTTAGTCTTCTTATTGGGGGAAATGGCCCAAAGGATTCCTTTTCTTTCTTTTGGAAGGAGCCATATTTATTCTTTCATACATGCTTGTAAATGGAAATTTTTGGATTAAGTTTTGTGGATGGAGAAATAAATAAGACATGTCTAGTCTTGAAATTGCTCTATATGTAGGAAGACATTCCTACCAATAATTAAACTGTTCCTTAGGTCTTATAGAAGAGAGAATTACAAAGGGATCTGGAAGAGCAAGGGAGAAAGAGAAATCAGAGAAAACTTCCTGAGGAGGAAACACTTAAGATGGGCCTTGAAGGTTGAGTAGGAATTATCATGTTAGACAAAGGGTGGCATTCTTGACAGGGGAAGAGCACAACTCAAGACTTTGAAGTAGGAAGTCATGGTATGTTTAGAGAGTGGGAAGAAGTTTGGGTTGACTTTGGTATCAACTTAGAGAGAAAAGAGGAGCTTTTAGGAGCTTCTAAATTACTAATAATGGGAGAGAAGCATCTGATGGTGAGTGGTCTTGGATGCCAAGCTAAAGTATTTGAACATGGTCCTATTGGAGTGATTGTCATTGAAGGTTGCAAGACAGAGGTGACAAGATAGGACTACGATAGCAGAACAATTTCTTTGTATCCAATATGAGGTTAGTCTTGTGGATACTTGTGGGGCTTCTTTTTTGAAAGAATGGAAGTCTGGGATCCTATTCTGGGCAGTGCTGAGGATCCAGAAGGGAATTCAGAATCTGCATTTATAATATATTCTTCACAATAACAACTATACATTGTATGTTTGGCATGTACTCCATTAACTTTGAGTTGTGAAAATAATTTAAACTCTCTGTGTTGCAGGTATCTTATCTATGAAATGAGCATAATAATATCTTATGCCTATAATCCTAGCACTTTAGGAGTCTGAGGCAAGAGGATTGCTTGAACTCAGGAGTTGAGACCAGTCTGGGCAACATAGTAAGACCTTGTTTCTACAAAAAAAAGTATATATAAATATTTATATGTCTCTGAATATTACAAGATAATTTTATGACAATTAAGTGAATGAATACATCTAATGCAGTTAAAACTGTGCCAGACACACAATCTTCAACACTATTGGAAGTTTCATGCAATCAGTATCATCATCACATCATCATCATCATCACATTTTCAAGGTACAAAACCAGGATTTAAAATATATTTGATAATATTGAATCTTTTGACTATCTCCGTGGAGTAGCAGCATAAACATTTTCCTCCATAGACAGATTGGAGATCTGATAGGTCGAGAGAGTTGCCCAAAGTCACCAGAATCAACAATAGGTTTGAAGCCTCAACCCACATCTTCTTGGGTGTGTTTGGCCAAGAACTCTTTTACCAACTCTCAGGCCAGGACACTGCCCTTTCGCCCTACCTAGAATGTGGAAGTCCTTGAAATCGTCAGCCTTTTGGACTCTGCGATAGCTCGGTCAGTGATGGGCATCCTTAAGCAAGCAAGCACTTAAGTCACAGAGCAGCATTCCCCCAATGTTCACTCTACCATGACCGCTATCAACCTTGCAACAAATTAAATAGCATCTTCAGGGGGAGTCTGAATGCCTCCTTACTCACTTTATAATTCTGCGAGACAGCCTCCTACTCTACACTCTTCTTGTTTATCTTCAAGGCTAATTCTTTGCTCTGATTGCAGTGGGAAGCATGTGCCCAGTTCCTGAGCAGTTAATTAAGGTCAGAACTCATTTTCGCAAGAAATAGCAGTGAGATTAAGGCTGCAGAGTGTGAGGTATCCTTCTTTAGTCAGAAAATGGGCATATGTTTGAGGGGGGCTGGGGCTGGGGGGAAGATGCAAAGGGAAGGGTGAAAATTATGAAATGTGTTGGCATACGACTAATGGGCTAGACCATTAGGATTATGAGTCCAAAAATTCCATCTGTTGGGATTTCTGGGCCAAAACATGAGGACCAAAAACAATGAATTCATTAGAATAAACCCTTGTTCTAAATCCTTGAGAATAAGGCTAAGTGACCACAATTAGATCTTCCAGGGACTTAACCATCCCGCTACTGAATCCAGGGTTTTCTCCCTAGATGTCCTTCTCAGGGGAACAAAGGAAGATTCACAGATGAACAGTATAACTGGAGCAGTCGCTCTCTGCTACAGCTTTTACTGATGTTCAGCATTTGGGCTACTTCTGGCCACCAGGAGTCCATTTGGATGTTCCTGGTGGTCTCATGGAGAAAGAACCTGAGCTGGAAACTAGAGACATGCACATGGGACCAGCTTGGTCTTTTGCCCGAACCAGTCCCCTCTCCAATCTTGGCTTCAGCATCTATATTTGTCAAGTGCAGATAAAACCTACCTTGGCTTCCTCAGTGGACTGTGTGAGTTCAAATTCTATCATGGATGGAATGATATAAGCACATTGAAGAAGCAGACACAAAGGCATATAACTCTCAGTTTATTTCTGATCACAGATAATTTAGTAATTATCTGTTTGTGTGTCTTTCCTTCCCAAATGAAGGTGAGCTTCTTGAAGACAGGGTCTGTGTCTTATTCATCCTTGACTTTTTTGGCACCCAACAGAGGATCTTGCACACGGTGGTCCTCATTCAATGTTTTTGGAACAAGAGACAGGGCAGCCAAATAGTTAAGAGCATAAGTTCTGCTGTCAGATAAACAGAACGATGTCTTGGCTCTCTCACATCTCCACAGTGTGACCTTGGGCAAGTCTTTTTGCATGTGTTATCCTCAGTTTCCCCACCTGTAAAAGACTGATGACATTTCATTGGGTCACTGGGAGTAATAAATGAGTCCATAAATACAAAACATGCATCTGGTTGATGCACAGCAAACCTTAGCTAAAGCAGTTGTCTTCTGTGTGCTAATTCTTGTGTTGTGGGCCATGAAGGGAATCACTGGGATACTATACCTGCTATGTCAATGCTATGTCATTTTTTATGTGACGATTCCAAATCCATTGCACTCTGACTGCTCCATCAGTCAGTGGATATCCAGAAATAGCCACTGAGAGTTTCCAGGTGATGTAGAAAGGTGAGCAGGTCTCAGCTGGCCCTGCTGTCTACCTGCTGAGCAACCCCATACCAATTGCTTTACATTTCCCAGCCTTCATTTCCTGACAGGTAAAGAGGTGGCAGGATTGGTTCCTAAGCTCACCCTGCTTTTTGAAAGTACCATGAATAATCTCTGTGATAAAAGGAGGTCATCCTTCCAGAAGCCCCTGCAGTTGCTCCCAGGGAGGAGTGGAACATGATAGAACAAGGGGTGCTTGCTTTGGACAGAGCCATGGTGATCTCATGGGCATTGCTGTTAGTGACCCAGTCCAGAATCAGGATGTCTGAAAGACACAATTCAAAGCTGAAACCAGAGCCGTGCATTCCACATTTCATTTGAGGACATCTAAGCAGAAGGGCTCTCCTGGATCCCACCTGCTTTCCCTCAAAAAGTCATCTTACCCCAGTAAGTCATTCCCCTGAGCTGATTATTCTGTCTTTAAAAGAAGTCATCAGTGATTGTGATTCAACAAGGAGACCATTGCAGCTATACCGAAAAGAACCTGGAGCCCATTTTCTTTCAGGAAATGGAATGCTTGCTTAGGGAATTGAAGGCGGAAAAAAGCAAAGTAGACTCTCCCTACCCTCTTTGAAAACTAGAGCGAGTGTGCAAATCTTGAGGTTTCACTAGCAGTGGAACCCAGGATCCCTTTGTATGGCATCAGTAGGGACTGAGGGTACCCCAGAAAAAAACTCAAGAAGCTTGGCTCAGCTGTGCCTTTGCCATGGACAGGCTGTATGAGTGTATTCTCTTTCCTCCCTGGGTCTGGTGCTCAGTTACCTGCTTTGACAATGACTTTTTCTTCCCTAACACAATACACCTACTCTGAGTCTATCATGTTCTGGCTGCTAGTGATGCAATGTAGCACCTATATGTCTAGAGCTGATGGGCGAGGAAGCAGAGGGATAGACACGTATGTGTGAGACTACTTGACCATGATGGTCATACTGGGGCAAGGCTGGAGAAAGCACAAGTGCTTGGGGAAATATGGGAAGGGCTGTGTGTATGTGTGTGCACATGTGCCTACATGCATGTGAGATGTGTGTATTTATTCACGTGTGTTCATGTATGTGCCTACACTGGCACGTGTGTTTGTGTTTTAGGAGTTAGAAAAACTCTCCCAGAGGATGAGTATCTAAACTGAACCATAGGGCTGGACGCAGTGGCTCACATTTGTAATCCCAGCAATTTTGGAGGCCAAGGTAGGAGAAATGCTTGAGCTCAGGACTTTGAGACCAGTCTGGGCAACACAGAATGACCGATCTCTACCAAAAAAAAAATCAAAACATTAGCTGGGCATGGTGGTGTGTGCCCGTAGTTCCAGCCACTTGGGAAGCTGAGACAGAAGGATCACTTGAGCCAAGCAGGTCCAGGCTATGGTGAGCCATGAGCATGGCAATGTATTCCAGTCTGGGCAACAGAATGAGAACCTGACTCAATAAAATAAAATGAACCATGATGAAGAAGAATTATAACTACCATTTTGAAGCATTTATTATATGACAGGTAAATAAATATCTCAACAAACCTCATGATGCTGAACAACACCTGGGTCAACACAGAAATTAAAAGATTATTGGAATCAAATAATTTTGGATAATTGGAATAAAAAAAAATTGTTATTGGAAACAAATGAAAACAAAGACACATCCTACCAAAACCTCTGGGATGCCATGAAATCAGTACTAAGAGGGGACTTTATACCTCTATGCAAACACATTAAAAAACTGGAAGATCACAAGTTAACAACCTAACAAAGTACCTAAAGGAGTTGGAAAGGCAAGACCACCAAAACCAAAACCCTAACTCAGCAGAAGAATCCAGATCACCAAAGTAAAAACCCAAATATGGGACACAGAAGACAAACATACAGAAAAAATCAACAAAACAAAGTACTAGTTCTTTGAAATCATAAACAAGATTGATGAATCCCTAGCCAGACTGACCACAAAAAAGAAAGAAAAAGCCCAAATAAACACAATCAAAAATGCAAAAGATCAAGTCACAACTGATCCCCCCAAAATGCAAAACATTATCAGAGATTATTATTCATGCCTATTTGGAAACAAACTTTAAAACCTAAATGAAATGGAAGACTTTCTGACATCACACAACCTCCCAAGGTTGAAACAAGAAGAAACTGATACTCTAAATGGACCAATAACAACCCAGGAAATTGACTTCATCATAAGAAAGCTACCTACAAAAAAAAAAAAAAAAAAAAGCCCCGGACCAGACGGTTTTCCAGCAGAATCCTACAAAACAATACAAGGAGGAGTTGATACCAATCCTATTGAAAGTATTACAGGAAATCAAGAAAGACAGGACTTTCCTCAAATCATTCTATGAAGCTAACATCACACTGATGACCAAACCAGCTAAAGATCCAACAAAGAAAGAGAGCTATAGGCCAATATTCCTGATGAACATAGATGCAAAAATTCTTAACAAGATTCTAGCAAATAGGATCCAGCAACACATCTCAAAAATCATCCACCATGACCAAGTAGGCCTCATCCCTGGGATTCAGGCCTGGCTCAACATCTTCAAGACCATAAATGTGATCAAATATATCAACAAATGTAAAAACAAGAACCACATGATTATATTATTAGACAGAAAAAGCTTTCGATAAAATCCCTTCTTGATAAAAACCCTTGAACACCTATGCATAGAGGGAACATACTTCAAAATAGCAAGAGCCATATGCAATAAACCCACAGCCAACATATTGCTAAACAGACAGAAATTGGAAGCATTTCCCCTGAAACCTGGAACAAGACAAGGTTGCCCACTTTCACCCCACCTGTTCAACATAGTGTTGGAAATCCTAGCCAGAGCAATAAGACAAGAGAAGGAAATCAGGGGTCTCCAAACAGGAAAAGAGGAGTTTAAGTTATCCCTCTTTGCTGACAATATGATCCTATACCTTGAAAACCCAAGAAAATCTATCACTTCCTTGCACTGATAAAGGTCTTTGGCATAGTCTCAGGGTACAAAATAAATGTGCAAAAGACAGTCCCATTTTTATATACCAACAAACAGACAGAGAACCAAATAGAAAGCACAATCCCATTCAAAATAGCCACAAAAAATGAAATTCCTCAACATCTTCCTAACCAGAGAAGTGAAAGACCTTTACAGCAAAAACTACAAAACACTTAAAGAAATCAAAGAAGACACAAACAAAAGGAAAAATATTCTGTGCTCATGGGTTGGAAGAATCAACATTTTTAAGATGTCCATCCTATCCAAGGCAATCTACAGATTCAACACAATATCCATTAAATTACCAACATCATCCTTCTCTGATCTGGAAGCAGCAATCCAAAAATTCATATGGAAACATAAACAACCACGAATAGACAAAATAATCCTCAACAAAAGAAACAAAGCGGGAGGTATCACACTTCCAGACTTTAAACTTTACTATAAGGCTACAATAATCAAAACAGCCTGGTTTGGACAGAGATTCCAGAAGCAAAACTTCAATTACTCAACCAACTCATCTTCGACAAAGCCTCCACCAACAACCATTGGGGAGAGGAGAACTTATTCGGTAAATGGTGCTGGAAAAACTGGCAGAAGAATAAAGCAGGACTCCCACCTGTCACCATACACAAAAATCAACTCTAAATGGATAAAGATCTACATGTAAAACCTCAAACTATGAGAATCTTAGAAAACGCAGGTGACACCCTTACAGAAATTGGAATAGGCAACCAATTCCTGATCAAAACCCCAATAGCCCATGCCATAAGAAATAAGATTGGCAAGTGGGACCTCATTAAACTGAAAAGCTTCTGCAAAGCAAAATAAACAAGAGAGGGGAGAGAGAGCCCATAGAATGGAAAAAAATATTTGCCAACTGTATATCTGACAAAGATTTAATATCCAGGATCTACAAGGAACTCCTCCTAATATCCAGGATCTACAAGGAGACAAAAGGAAAAAACAAACAAACAACCCTATTAAAAAGTGAGTAAAATATATGAATAGACACTTCTTAAAAGAAGACATATGAGCAGCCAACAGATACATGAAAAAATGCTCAGCGTCACTAATCATCAAAGAAATGCAAATCAAAACCACACCGAGATACCATCTAACTCCGGTCAGGATGGCCATCATTAATAACTCAAAAAACAACAGATGCTGGAGAGAGTGCAGAGAAAAGGGAACCCTTCTACGCTGTTGGTGGGAGTGTAAATTATTACAACCTCTGTGGAAAACAGTGTGACGATTTCTAAAAGATCTAAAGATCAACCTCCTTCCATATTCTTCCTTCTGGGAATATATCTGGGGAACTCAAATCATTCTACAAAAAAGATACCCACACATGCACATTTATTGCAGCACTATTCACAACAGCAAAAACATGGAACCAACCACACTGCCCATTGAAAGTGGATTGGATTTTAAAAATGTGGTACATATACATGATGACATATTACGAAGCCATAAAGACGGACAAAATTATGGACTTTGCAGTAACTTGGATGGATTTAGAGTCTATCATACTCAATGATCTATTACAGAAACATATGAGTACCACATGTTCTCACACATAAGTGGACCCTGAACATTTATCGTAATATTACATGCAATAGATTGGCAGTAGCAGATCACTACTGCTGGTGGTGGTGGTGGCGTCATAACATCAAAAAGGATACCTGATCCCAAACTAGGTGAAGTGAGGATCATTGGGAGGCCCAAACTTTACCTGTATGATGACCACTTATGTACCTAACCCTGAATTGTACCCTAGATCTTTAAAAGAAAAAAAAAGAAAGAAAAATAATCATCTCATTTAACCCCTCAAACATTGTTTTAAAAACAGTATTATGGGCAGCCCCCTTGGGTTCCCTCCCACTGTGGGAGCTTTTCTGACCTCTCAGTAAATCCTGCTTTCAAAAAATAAAAAATAAAAATAGTATTATTATGATCCTTATCTTAGAGATGTAGAAATCAAGGTCCAGAGAGGTTAAGTCATTTGCCCAAGACTGCATAGCTAAAGAGTGGCAGAGCAAAAGTAGGAACCCAGACTCTTAGGCTGCAGATCTTTTGCATTAACCAGGCACCACACTGCCTCTTACAACTCTCATATGCTGGTCAAGCAAACAGGACAATGAGAGGCAGCGTGCTGAGGTCTGCAGGTGAGGTGCAGTGTGGTGAGCCTGAGGAACTGGATGCCCAGAATGTAGCGTGAGGGTTGGGTGGAGTGGGGTTAAGGTGGCAGTTGGTGGCACCAGATGGGGCCAAAGAAAAAGGCAAAGTTTATGATAGAAAACCATAATGCAGGACTTTGCCCTGAGGCAAGGAGGAGCCACTGAATGTCTCCAGTATGGGAGCGCTATCGCTAGGCTTATTGTCTTAAACAGCCATTCTGCTGCCTGGTCAAAAATGCAGTTACCCTGCATGGTGCTGATGGCCATGGGACTTTCCCAGGAGAGATAGTGGGTTGTCACTCGGAGCTACCTTCTCCCTCCCCTCATCCAGTGTCACCTTCTCGCCATGCATGACCCAACAAGCTTCTGTTGCATCGTTGTTACAGCATCTCACAATGGGTCAGACTTGTCAGTTTGGAGGTCAATGCTCCATGACAGTCACAGTCAAAGGCCCATGAGCGTTTAGTGGGAAGAGCTACCAGCTACCACCTGTCTATTCCCAGTCATGGTTTAAGGAGGGAGACACCCAGTGAGAAAGAGTTGATAAGAACTTTAGAGAATTGTCATCACTGACCACTGGTCAGAAGGCAGAGTGATTATTCTATGGAAGCAAGTGTGACATTTGTTTCTTTCTTTCTTTTTTCTTTTTTTGAGTTGGAGTTTCACTCCATTGCCCGGGCTGGAGTGCAGTGGCGTGCTCATGGCCACCCCAGTGTCAACCTGCTGGGATCTGGCCATCCTTCTGCCTCAGCCTTCTAAGTAGCTGGAACTACAGATGCATGCTACCATGCCCAGCTAATTTTTTATTTATTGTAGAGGTAAGGTCTCACCAAGTTGCCCCAGCTGGTCTCAAACCCTGGGCTCAGGCAATCCACTCACCTTGGCCTCCCAAAGTGCTGGGATTACAGGCTGAACCACTGAGCCTGGCCGACATTTGCTTCTTTATAAAAATTATGCTCACTGCTTGATTGATTGGTAATAACAGCTTTGGAGCCTCTGTTTTGTCATCTGTAGAATTAACTGCTTAAAAAAAGCAACATTTTTTAAAGCATATTCCAACTCACTAATTTACAAGATTCCCTGTGGGAAAAGGATTTCATGGCCAAGTGACTTTAGAAAAGACTGCTTGCCATGTCCCCCCTTAGGAAATTCACTTCCTATCTTGGCACATTAAAGGCTCTGACAAGGTCTGCAGAGAAGACATTTGCTTAATTCATAGGGGCTTATACTTGTAAATGGACCCTGATATAACATCTCTGAGCATCACATCAAATCAGTGTTCTATGGCACCACATTGTGAAAACTTGAAATAGATGATGCATAACTGCCTTCCTTGCTCTAGGAGTCTCTAGCTTGAGATTAAGAGATTAAGGGTCAGAAATAATACCTCACACAGTGGTGCTGAGATGAGAGGAAGAAGTTCATGGTTACCTCATACCTATGCATTACCTAAAGATAATCCCTAATAGTTATATTTTACCAGGTGCTGATGATATACCTGGCGATTTCCATCACTATTTACTGAGCAATACTGTGTGCCAGATGTCTGTGGATGCATCTTCTGTCCTCCAGCAGTTCCCAGCTTCTGGGAGACTTGGAACTAAGTGCTATAATAGAGACCTACACAGAAGATGATGAGTGTTGGACATCTTTCGTTTGCCCTTTTGCCCTTCTCCACCCTGCTCTGGCCTCCAAAAGCTGACCCATGTGGACCACACCAACAGATCCCCCTGTCCTCTTGCTACCAGTTGTGTTCTGCCAATGAAAGTCACCAGCGAGATACTGGAGAGTCAGAGAGAAATGAGGTTGAGAGTCTATCTTCCTAGAGCCTGCCTGACGGGTCACTATGGGATGAACGTGGCCCTCTCTCAAGGCTCCGGTCAGGAAACCTTCTCTTTAGTTCTAGACTCTGTAACTTCTGTGGCTGCTCCTCTCTTTGTAGCAGAGGTAGTAATAGCTCCCCAGTGTTGTTAGTCCCAGGTGCTGCACCATGTCTTGCGGGTTTCCTTAACCTCTGCCCATTGCAATGAACAATCCATGGTAAACAGCCCCTTCATTATAGTCTCCTTGTGCTGTCCAGTTTGAGTGTGCCTCAACCGGGACCCTGACTAACACACAATGTGAATATAGAAAGTGGAGTAGGGAGTACACAGAACTGGGCCAGGGAATTCACCCCCAGGAGAGGAGGAGGGTGATCAGTAAACCTCCACAGAGCTGGATTTTTATGCCTGCCTAGGAGTTTTCCAGAAAGATGTTTTAGCATTGAGGGATGCACTTGAGCAAAGGTACACAGGTATGTAGAGACACCAAATTTGGGAGAACAGCTAAGGGTTCAATGGCCCTTCTTTAAAATCAACCTCCCATGTCTCTGACACCAGCCTCCTTAGAGAATATGGAGACAAACTGGTCACAAATTATTTATGACTTAGCAATGAGGATGCTGCAAATTAGCCCTGGCTGCACAGAGACTGTGAACTGATCAACTGTGGGCCGGATCAGACACCCAAAGAGTCTGTTATCTTTAAGAAGAAAACTCAAGCCCATACTTAACAACTGAGATACTTTACCTCAAATTCTATTTTCTTAAAGAAAGAGAGACAGAGAGAGAGAGAGAGAGAGAGAGAGAGAGCATGCTGGAGCTGGGAAGCTTCCTCTCCAAGGCCAGCAAAGGGTCTGCAGTTTGCCACAGTCCCCAACACTCCATATTGATCCTGTCCTTTGTACTCTTGTCCACAAAGCTCCTTAAAAATGATCCACTGAGCTCTATAAAAATTTCGATCAATGACCCTGGGTATAGAGAGTACAGCCCATCCCTACATTCTCTACTCTCTCTTTCCCCTCCATCTGTACCTTAGTACAAAGGACTTTTCAACACCCTGACCTGCTTTTCTCCAGATCGGTGTTTGGGAACGGCTGGAGCATGCTTTCTCCCTCACATCTGTGTGTGACATACACACAGCCTTGTTCTTAAGTGGGCAGAGGGTGGGTTTGATTTGCCTCTTATGATGAGAGCTGGTGAGATTTTAAAAGACTGCCCCAGAGAAAAGCTCACTCTTTGACATGTGATGCCAACCCCAGAAGGACTCTGGGAGCATCAGAATGAGCGCCCTCATTTTATAGATGGGGAAACAGAGCGAATGGTAGGACTCACACAGACTCACACAGCAAGTAAGGGGTGAGGTGGGGAAGAGGAAGGAACCAACATTTGGTGGCTCCCTGCTAGGTTTCATAGGGGATGGTTGTGTTTGTCTCATAATCAGTTAGATGATAGATTGTTAAGTACCTTTTACAAATGGAGCAGCGAGTGCTTGGAGCAATGGAGTGGGATGTCAGAGGTTAGGGAGCCAAAATATTTGAGGCTGAACTCGGAAGCCTCACACTCAATCACACATAGGTGCAAATATCAGCTCTGCTAGTGCCAAAAAATAAGTCACTGCCATGTCCCACCAATGCATCCCTAAGGAACAGCTCAGACCTCTGGGCTCACAGAGTGAAGTAGCCCTGGACGCTAAAGGGTTATCATGGGAGGAACACCCTCTCCTCCCTGCAAGGGAGGCTACTACGGTGTGATGCAGGAGCCAGGCATCCTAGGTTCAGACACCCAGTCTTCCATTTACCAGCTCTGCATCCTTGGCTAAATCACTTCACCTCTCTGAGCTTCAGTGTCTTAATCTCTAAAATGAGAACCTAAGCTCCCTCATGGATGGTTAAGAGGATCCACGCAGTAACATTGGAAAGTGCCTCACAAGTAGTAGACCCTGATTTAAAGGTTTGGTTCTGCTTGAGGGATTCCCAAGACCATCTACACACTCACTGATTCCCTAGAAGCACTCAGAGGACTCAGCCTGTAGTTGTACTCATGGATAAAATGACACTATCAGGATGTACAATCAGCTCAGTAAGGGAAAAAGACACAGGTGGGGGTCTGGAAAAATCCACGAGGAGGCTTCCTATACTTTCTCCCTCCCAGGACAAGAAACACTCTCCCTCTAGTAGCAAAAATGCAGCAACACATTTGTAATGCCCAGGGTAGCCCTTTTGAGACTCAGAGTTTAGGATGTTTGGGGGGGGACTGCTTATATAGTGTTCTCTGTCTAGTAACTTCCAAAATTTTAGACTCCCGGAATGAAAGTTCACCATAAATTACATCGCTTATAAAAACAATCTAGGTGCACAGAAACAACCTTTTCAGTTGGGGAACAGAGGAAACGTTTTGAAAACCAGGTTCCTAGAGGCCAGCTAAGGAGCACCCTTGCAAGCAGGTCTTTCCAAAGATCATGTCCTCAGCCTGCTATGTCAATTCTTTTTTTTGTTTTAACCAATATTTTTTTTATGGTTTTGTGCTATGTCAATTCTTTTCTGCAAAGTCATTGTTGCAGAGAACTTACATGCATTCTACACATCTTTATGTCGCTTCCATTCATTCTGGGACCATGAGGCCATGTGTAGGCTGGAGAACAGAAAGTTCTGATCTCAAGGAATGGGCAATCTAGGTAGGGAAGGAAAAAGAAGCAGTAACAACACAAACCTGTGCAAGACACCTTTTGTTTTTGCCTATCTGTGCCCTTTCCTTGTTTTTTGAGATAGCACCCCTTCTTTCTCTTTGGGCCACCCTCCCAGCTCCAGAGCTTCTCTCCTGGGACTGCCAATCACAGATGGCTGCAGACACTCGTGTATAGGCCAAGCCTGACCAGTGACTTTTTGTTGTTCAAGAATTTCAATTTGTATGAAAGAAATCCAGAAACAGAAAGTAATTGGGACTGTTACCTGTGGCAATGTCTTAAAGAGACCATTTTCCAGTTCATGCTTTTATGGTCCTGAAGCCTCCCTGGCCCAAGTCCTTCCAGAAGGTTAGTGTTTTGTTTTTGTTTTGTTTTTCCAGTAACTCCTTGTTCTGATTCAAGCAAGTTAAGTACATTTAGACCCTAGCTGGAACCTGTGGGAGAAATATGGTGGTTGCAGAAAAAGAGTAATGTGGGACAAGTAGCAGGCACAACTCTGTCTTCACAAAGCATGGAATGGGGGAGGTGGTGTTGAAGTCATGGCCACTGAGAAGGACAGGAGCATATTGCAGGCACAGGGATTACCATGCTCAAAGGCCCAGGAGTGTGAGGACACAGAGCGAGCAGCTGAACTTCAGTGTTGGAAGCACTGAGTGGAGAACAATTGGGATACACAGGTTTGGAGATGGGATAGGTTGAGCCAAACCACTGAGACTTGAGGGGGTTTGGATTTTATCTTGCAAGCAGGCATGGCAGGGTGTGTATCTTGAAAAGGTCATGCTAGCTACAAGGTGGAGGGCTCATGAACGTAGGTCCAAGGCCATGACCAAGGTGACTTTCTTTTCCAGAGAACTTTCATATTCACACTTGCATTCTATCTTCATCCCATTCCAGAGTGAGATAGGGCAGGACTTACTTTACAGATGGGGAGTAAAGACTCACCTACAGGGAGAATGGTGTTGTACCATGATGAAACTGGGTCTCCACCCAGTGACTTCAGACTCTTGATCTGGATGGAGGGTTTGCCGTTGCAGTGGGTCAACAAGAGTCTCGCCCTGTGTACTCTGAGGTAAGCCAATGGATCTCAAATGGTTCAGGGACCAGGCAAGCAACAATAAATGAGTGAATTAAACTCAAGTGGGCTAGTAGGGGTGAAGATGAGGATGACCTGGAAGCAAGGGGCAGTGTGACCAGACCTTAAAAGAAGGTGGAAATTTGGGTTTTATGTGAAATTTTCTTATTTCTGAAGCATTCTACTTGCCAACCAGAACAATTCAGCCTGCAGGCCACAAATCTTCAGCCCCCATTATATTTCCACCAAGCTCCCAGATAGGGTTGCTAGATTTAGCAACTAAAAATATAGGATGTCCAAGTAAGTTTGGATTTCAGACAAATGAATTTTTTTTGTATAAATATGTTCCAAATGGTGCATGGGATATACTTATGCTAAAAGTTATTATTTCTTTAAATCTGAAATTCAAATTTAGCAAGAGTCAAGATTAGTGTCAAGGCTAGCAACCCTCTTCCCAAAGATCTACTTGTCTCATCCAACACAGAAGAAATAAGCTGGCTTCCTTTCCATGTCCAGGCTCATCTGGGGCCTGTGTTGATTCTGCACCTCCATCAATAACCCTTGCTGCTCAGCTGACAATTCCCATTGAGACCCCTCCTGTTGCCTTCTCCTAGTGCCCTTGATGGATGGGGACCTCAGAGGTTCATCAAAAGCAGCCAGAAGAGCCCCTCCAGGCAACCGGGCTCTCAACCTCCACAGCACATCCCAAATTGGCAGCAATGCAAGATTGGGCTGAACATCAAGTATCATCTGTCTTTTGATCCTTATACAAGGAGAGGAAATCCCCATGCCCCTCACTGAGCCTAGAGCTCTGGTTATCTGGTGCAGATCGGAGACTCTGGAAAAGGCTCTTTGGGATCCAACTCCCCTGGCTTGCAGGTAAGACAATCATGGGCTGCTTACCCGGATGTGTTACTGAGAGTGAACAGACAGCCTAATGCAAAGTTTTCTTCCTGTGCCCACCAGGTACACACACCTCTGACTGCAAAGAATCTTTTGTGGACAGCAGGGTGAGAGTGTCCCGTTTCTCATTCTTTCTTGCAAATGTCCTCCCTGAATGCCTCTGAATTCCCTACTAATGAATGACCCCACTGTCAAAGCAGAGAGGAGGGGATGGGGCAGAGTGACTCCTGCGATTCGACTCACTTCCTCTGCCAGGCCTGAAGGCTCCGATATCCACTCATCCATTTTTTGTTTTGTTTTGTTTTTACCTGCCTCAAAGGAGAAACTCAAATGTCCCTTTGCATCCAGGACACAGATGATCAGGCCTGACCAAACTTCTCTGACATTGGGCATCTGTTTGCATCCTATCCCTGAAACTGTTTCTCTGACCGTGAGTCAGTTACGGGTCAAACCTTTGGTTCTCCTTAAAACTATCTCAACGGCCCCTAATGGGCCTCCCTGACATCAGCCCTTTCTGTCTTCAACCCAGGCTGACTCCTGGGAAAGCCTGGAGTTGAGAGCATTGCATCAGACGGAGCCAGTTTGGAATTGTGGCCATTCCTTTAGAATGCTGTGTGACTCCAAAAGAGTTGCTTTACCTTTCTGAGGTGCAGCCTCTTCTTCTATGACCCAGAGGTATTCATTCCATGCTCACAGCATTCTAGGAGCAATTAAATTTTGTATGTGGTGTCAGTGGTGGATGAGAGAGGAGGAAGCAGCTGAACATGTGAGAAGATTAGTTGTGAGAATATTCCCTATGTTCCAGGGACTGTGTCAATTCATACTTTCATTGCTTTGCAGAGATTATGCCTATCTAAGCCTCATATCCTTCCCAGTACAATAAACATTGCTATTGGCCCCTATTTTCTATAAGAGAAAAGTTAGGCTCATTGGGTCTTTTATTGAGCTCTTACTATGTTATAAGCTTTATATCAGGAACTAGGAATGCAATAAATAAAATGGACACACTCCTCCTGGAGTTTATACTCAGCTGGAGGAGACAGATATTGATAACAATTTTAAAAACATATAAAAATTATAATTGGAGGCTGAGATGAGTGGATTGCCTGAGCCCGTGGGTTCGAGACCCGCCTGGGCAACTTGGGGAGACCTCATCTCTACAATAAATCAAAAATTAACAGGACATGGTAGTGCACGCCTGTAGTTCCAGCTACTCGGAAGGCTGAGGCGGAAGAATCGCTGGAGCCCAGCAGGTCGAGGCTGTGGTGGCTGGGAGTGGCCACTGCACTCCAGTCTGGGCGACAGAGACTCCAACTCAAAATAAATAAATAAATAAATAAATAACAATTGCAGTGACGTGAGTGCCGTGAACAAAAACTAGCAGGGACATTGCTCACATGTAACTAGCCGGGTCCAGGATGTCAGAGTGATTTCTCCAGGGAATGACATTTGAGCTGAGAGTTGAAACCGGCTGTCCTCATTTGAGTTCCCCAGAAGCAGACTCGGAGACAGGGATTTGAGTGAAAGTCGTCTATTCAGGAGATGATCCAAGGAAGCACTTACAGCGGAGGAAAGAGGTGGGGCAGAGGGGGACAGAAGAACGAATAGAAGGTGCATGATCCAGCCAGAAAGCACTCTAGGGAGTGAGCGCTTGCTCCTGCTTGGAGGCGGTGTAGCACCTGCAGTTAGACTCTTGCCACCTGAAGGAAGAGAGAGCTGAGGTCTCTGTCTCCGGACTTTCCTCAGTCACTGGTCGAAGGATGCTCCCAGAGGGCACTGATTCTGATGCATCCTGTGCAAGAGCAGCCAGGGTTCAGGTGCCCAGGGGGAACATTGTAGTCAAGTGATGAAGAGCTGACAGCTGGTAATTGGGTGGGTGGGCACAGAGATGGCAAGTGCCAGGGGCGGTGGCTGGCAGCAGTAGTGTCCAGTGTAGATGTGCAGCTATCAACTGCACAGAGCTGGGGGGATGGGAAAGTGTTCCTGGCAGAAGAAGCAGCCTCCGTACAGGCCCTATGTGGGAAGAAGCAACTTGCCCCCAATCCCGTTTATAATAAGCAACTTGTTCCCACTCCTGTTTATAACAAGCAGCGGAGCCAGGTTCAGACCCGTGCCCAATTGACTCCAGAGCCTTAATTTTCAAGACTTCCTGCCTCTACCCAGGCAGAGTCCAGTAGCAGCCGGACAGAAGCTGTCGGATCACCCACACGCCAGCTTCCAGAACTGTGATTTAATTACAGCACCAGTGCCAGGGGCTTTGGGAGTCCCAGACTAGGTGTTTGAAACACAGGAAGTAAGAAGGGCTTTGCTGTGACTCGCTTTCCCTTCAAGGACCACTCTCGGGGACACATCAAATCCCCAACGTCCTTTCATCTTCCTTTCGCTTTTCCAGCTCTTTACCCGCAGACTGTTTTTTTCCTTCCAGATAATTATTTACACAGAAGGAGAATAATTAGCAGCCCAGGAAACAGGCTTTGTTCTCAGTTCTCTGCCCCTGCCTGCCTTTCTTGTTTGAAGTGGCCTGCTGCTGGCAAGAGGGACATCAAAGCCGGTCGAAGAGGCTTTACACTGAGAGGGATTTTCTTTGTCTGACTGGAAAGCAAAGAAAGACGATCTCAGTTTATTTGTCTCTGCACCCCCATTGGCACCAATTCCCTGAGCCTGAGGCCCCACCAGTGGCCCTGGAGGGGTTAGAATAACAGATTGCTTTCCTGGGTGGGTGTTTTCCCTCTCGGGTTCAATCTCTTTCCCTTGGCCCTCTCGCTTTTGGGTTCCTGTTACTGAAGGGTGTGTCCTGCCAGCTCAGAAAAATATTAGAGGTGAAAGAGAATGGTCTGGTTAATGCACACTCAAATGCCTTTGTGGCCAGTCAACTGGTCACGAGCTGAGTGAGGCAGGTAAACGTGAGATACGGGGGAAAGGTGGGGTTTGGGGCGATTCAGAGAGTGCATGCCCCTTCTAAAGCCTGTTTGTCTCTGCTGTGTGGCAATGTGCCCTAATTTTCCTAAAGGAGCTGGATGTCTGGATTTTCAGATGCCATTTTGCAAGTTGTAAAATGTTGTGCAGGTCAAATGAAACACCAGAAGAAGGGCTGGATGCAGCCCTCAAGCACCAGTTTGTAATGTCTAATCTGTTCCAATTCTATCTTCTTAGAGATAAGGGAAACTGAGGCTCAGGCAGGCGACATAACTTAGCCAAGATCACATATAAGTGATGGAGCTGGAACTGGAAGCTAAGCCTTCTAATATGTTATGGCTAGTCTCAGCCCTTAACGATCAGCATTATGCTTGGCACATAGTAGGTACTCAATAGTTGTCAACTCAGTAATTAGTAACAGTATTTACTTTATATTGAGTACCTATTAATGATGTGTTAGCACTGTGCTAGGTGTTACATATGCTAGATATATTCATCAGCACTCTTTTGGGTGCAAAAAACAGAAACCCAACTCAAGATAGTTTAAACATATATAAAGGCGCATGAGTTTCAGGAGCGGCTGCATCCAGATGTGCATACCAATCATCAGTTTGCTTTGCTACAACACCTTCTCTTTTTATCACTTCCACTTTGCTGAATTTGATGTGTTTACTCCATTCCCAGAGAGGAACATGATGATTAAATTATCCATCCTTTCCAACTAAAAACTCTAGTAGGCAAAATACCTTCCTTGTCATAGGAGTTCAGCAAATGTCTCAGAGCTGACCCTTGGATCAAGTTAAGTCATCACTCATGCCTGAACCAATCTCTGTGATGAGAAGGGTGGACTGCACCCAAATTTCATGGCCTGGGATTGAGGAGATGGTGGTTCCCCAAAGGAAGATCATAACGCTGTATGGAGAATATGGATCGGACAGAGATGAGCCAAGATGCCCACTCCAACAGTGCTCATCTTCACAGCAGCCCTGGAAATAGCTAGTGTCCCTGGATCCATGTGACTCATGGGCCCTTTCTACCCATGAGGCCAGATGTGGGAATAAGAGCAGGTTCTTTACTCAGAGGGAACTCTTGGGACGTTCTATGGCAGCAGCTCTCAACTGGGGCACGTTCTGGGGACATTTTTGGTCGTTTAACTTGAAAGTGCTACTACTACCTAGTGGGTAGAGCCAAGGATGCTGCTAAATGTCCAACAATGCAAAAGATAGTCCCCATTACTAAGAATTATCCGGTCCAAAATGTTAGTAATGCTGTGGTTGAGAAACCCTGCTCTAAGCACATACAACGAAAGAAGCCTCATGCATATTTATTCAAAGCAAATAGACATGCAGCAGCCATGCCTCCCCCAGGACTTTGTCCATTTACCTACAGCAGGGTAGAGCAGACAGAAGGATCAGAACTCATCCCACCTCCTGGAAAAGGCATTCTATATGCTGGTGCCCAAAGTGAGTTCAAGCAAGTAGAAAAAAGCCAGTCATTCATGGGGTCAGCTCAAGTTCTAGCAAGCATGATCTCTGGGATTCTAAGGTGTCCCACAAGCAGGGTACCGAAGGGACCAGAGAAGTGGCCATCAGTGCAGCCTGCTGCAGTGTCCAACCTACAGGCTGCAATCCAGGGCTCACAAGGAACTGGAAAGACTGGGGAGGGGTTTAGGCATCTCAGAGATAGAGATGCAGGCCAAAGTGTCCAAGAAAAACTAGGGCGTGGGGTGAGGGATCCAAGGACAAAGCAGAGGCACAAGTGGAAGACTGAATTTATGGACTAGGGCAGGCAAGTACCCAAAGTCAGCCCCAAGGCATGGATGCAGTAGCAGCTTAAATATTGCCTATCCACTTGCAGGATTGGGACAGGGAGGAAGTTGTGAGTGGAGACCAGGTCCTTACAGGTATGGAAGGGAACAGACATGTAAAGGTCAGACCTGGACATATTTTCTCTAGTAGAGAATTTAAACCAAGACATTTGAAAATATGTTGTATGTGTATATATGTATCTCTGAGTATATGTGCACATGTGTTTGTTTTCATAGATGTATTTTTTATATGTTTGTATATCTGTGTGTTTACATCCTAACTCAAATCAAAAAGGATATGAAGTGGCTCTCAGTCTAAGATACCCTGGCACATAGTAGGTGATCAATAACTGCTTTGCTGAATGATGATATAAAGCTCATTACTGGCCATAAAATTCAGAAGCAAATGTTTACCTAGGATTGGCTAGTGAGGAGGCTGTGTTTGTGCTGATTCCCAATGGTTTAATCATTCATTCAATCACTGTATTATTTTCTCACCTAAGCACCCACTATGTGCTCAGTGCTCTGGTACTGCTGGAGGTATAGAATGATGAACAAGACATGCACAATTTCTCCTGGAGCTATGGTTGAACTGAGAAGAAAAACTAAAGAAATTATAACTAATTATTTAACTGATGGCTGCTGTCCTCATTAGGGACATCTTGATAGAGTTAATTGAGTTTTTTGAGAGATAAAATTTATTTATGTTCACTATATTTTTAAGGTTTATCTTTGGTACATCTTACACTCCTTCCTCTGTCCCCAAATACTATGACTTTTTTTTGAGTCAGGATCTCACTCTGTCACCCAAGTCAAAGTACAGTGGCAGGATCATGGCACACTACAGCCTCAACCTCCTGGGCTCAAGTGATCCTTCTGCCTCAGCCTCCTGAGTAGCTTGGACCACATGTGCCACTACACCTGGCTAATATTTTTTATTTTTTGTAAAGGCAAGTCTTGCTATGTTGCCTAGGTTAGTCTCAAACTCCAGGGCTCAAGCAATCCTCCCACCTTGGCCTCCCAAAGTGGTGTGATTACAAGCATGAACCACTGTGCCTGGCTGACTTTGATTTAAGATGCCATGATAGGTTTGAAGCTACCAAATCAAGAAATAAAATTTCCCAAAAAAGAAGAGTCTTTATCGCTGTAATACTGTTCTTAGTTCTTGACCTTGATGGTTTGAGCTGAAACAGTTTCCAAGGTAGCAACAGGGAAGGCTGTAATGAAACACAGATATTCCAGCAAAATTGGGTGTGCTGTTGAGGAAGGGAACTTTAGACCTTGGGGTACAGACTTTAGCGTGGCTGGAAAAATGGGAAATAGAGTCCCGTGTTTATCAGAGATGGGAACCAGCAAACCAAACCCATCTGATAAGCAAAGAGGAATGGATCTGTGTCAGTATCTCACCTTCAAGCTCCGACTGCTTCCCTCTGGCTAGGCGACCTTGGCAACCTTGGGTCACTTCATATTCTTGGCCACGTCAATGATCTCATCTGCAAAATGGGACTAGTCATCTTCACCTGCTTAGAGAATGATCTAGTATCAACAAGCGTGCTAGTGGAAGTTTTTTTCTGACATGGAGTTGCGTTGGGTGCACAAGGTTATCTTTCCATTGTTCCCTTCACTCACTGGGTTCTTCTCATCTCTGCCACTTGTTCACACCTGTATTCTTGGCGCCTCTGCCATTCCACATGAGTGATTTCTGAACTAAAACTGCTGCTCAGCTGGAAGGACTTGGAGTCTCTCATTTATTAATCTGAATATCATTCAAGTCAACATATGTTGTTTTCTAGTTGCACCGAGTAAATCATTCCAGGGCTGGAATCAATGATCTTTGGTGTTGGAACAGTGTTAACAGCCAAGAAGACAAAAATTTAGGGCAAATGCAGAATCATGGCATAATCCAAGGGGAGGCACAGGGCTGGGCGACCAGGGCCCTAAGATCCCATCCAGTGGGCTTGCAGAAGACCAAGCAGATGTGAAACTGTGCCCTGGCTTTGGAACAATGAGTTAAAGACGAAGGCTACCCCGGGTGCTGGCCCTGCTCCATCTGTCTGCTCCCCGCTCAAGCCCATACTTCTGTAAGGCCTCTCTCTTTGGAGGGCCTGGCATGAACAGAACATCAGGCACAGGGTCTGATCTTGGGGACAGCATTCTGAGGATTCAGGATCTGCAGGAGGATTCTGACTCATGATAGCACGGTACGCATTTTGAGTCAGAAAATGCTGTTTCCTCCATCTATGAACCAGACATATTCCATATGTGACAGGCAAAAGGTGAACTCAAACTACCTCAAGCAAAAATGAAATTTAAAAGGGGGTGGTGGGATTTATTGGCTCCTGTAATTAAGAAGTCAAAGGAAGGGAGCCAGCTGGAGACTTGGTTGGGCCCAGAGGTTCAGGAAATACTGTCAGCATTCTGTTCTCTTTCCATCTTTCAATTCCGTGGTCTCTCTTGGCTTGGATTTCTATTCTAACGGCTTCTCTCTACCTGATAGCCATTTGACCCCTAGCCCACTAATATCCTAGTAACTCTTCATCCTCAGTGGAAGAAAGTATAAGTTTTCCTTGAAACCCTTGTTAGAAAAGTCCCAGTAAGGACTCTTGGCCCAATTTAGATACATTTTCATCCTCAGTCAGTCACTATGGACAGGACGGGATGACATCCCAACCCTGTTGCTGGAGATGGTGGCAAGGAGGTCAGTGCCACCCATACCAGATGGAAAAGGTCTCTAACTCAAAACAGATATCCTGTCACCAGAAGAAGGGAAGGATGGAGGGCTAGAGGCTGGACAGACAAAACAACAAACATTCATTATGTCTAATAGTGTTTCATGGATCCCAAGTTCCGTGAAAAGCTCTGTACACGAAAAGAAAATTTTCAGCCGGGCTCGGTGGGTCAGCCTGTAATCCCACGCCTTTGGGAGGCTGAGGTGAGCGAATTGCCTGAACCCATGGGTTCGAGACCCGCCTGGGCAGGCGAGACCTCATCTCTACAATAAATCAAAAAATTAGCCGGGCATGGTAACGCGCCCCTATAATTCTGGCTACTCGGAAGGCTGAGGCGGAAGGATCGCCAGAGCTCAGCAGGTAGAGGCTGCAGTGGTCGGGAGCGGCCACTGCACTCCAGTCTGGGCGACAGAGTGAGACTCCAGCTCAAAAAAAGAAAAGAAAAGAAACGTTTCCTGCTCAAATGAGCTTTGAAAACACTACCATCTCAATTGTCTTTTATTTAAAGACTCTGAGAAGTCCTGCACTGAAGAGACCTCTCCCGATTTGTTTAACCCAGCATTTTCTAAAGTGTTTCAACTGCTGGATTCTTTTGTTTTTCTGGATCAATTTTTCAAAATCTTGGAAAATAGATGGGCTAGGAAGGGTCAATATTCAAATACTGAGAACACCAAGTACAAACAATCTGGGGCAGGAGAGAGTTACTAGACCAAGTAGCTGGAGCTGGATAGAAGTGCTTCTGGAGCGTGAGATGTTCAGGAACAATCCCAGAACTTCCAAAGGATGTGCTTTCTTGGCTGGGAGGGCACAGTGCACGACTGGGCCAGAGTGCTGAGGGATCCAGGAGCTGAGATCAGTAACAGTGATACCTCCTTGGCTGGATGCCTACCTCAGCAGAGGCTGGCACCTCAGGGAGTCAATGCAGCAGGAACTGGGGCCGTGGAGGGGACATGGTTGCCATTGAGATGCTTCCCCAAGTGTGTGTGCGTATGTGTGTGCATGTGTGCCTATGTGTATGTGTGTGCATATGCATGTATATGTGTATGAGTATGCATGCATATATGTGTATGTATGTGTGTACCTTTGTATATATGTGCATATGGGTGTGCATATATGTGCACATATGTGTATATGTGTGTATCAGTGTGTACACACATGTATGTGTATTGTGCGTGCATGCCTGTATATGTGTTTATGCATACGAACATACACATATGTGTGCACATATTATACACATATGTGTATGCACATGTATTGTGCACATGTGTGTGCATGTATTGTATGAATGTGTGTATGTGTGTATGTTTGCATATGTATGTGTATATGCATGTGTGCACTGTGTGCGTAAATGTGTAACCCTCTTTTTCGCTCTTCAGTCTCTTGTCAGTGCCTGCCATTGCTGGACTGACCCAGGATCCTCAAACATGCCTGTGGGAGTCAGTCCCTTTGCAGTTTCCTGTTTTGAAGAACAGAGCAGGGAACAGGCCAGGAGGTCAGGGACCGCACAGAACCCAGCTTCCAATACAAAATTAGGTGGTTTCCCAGCTGTTCTCCTACCAGGGATTGGCAATCTTTCCTGTAAGAGCCAGGTAGTAACTATTTTAGGTTCTGTGGGTCATTTGGGCCATTCAGCCTCTCTTGCAGCGACTCAGCTCTCCTGTTGCCATGGGAAGCAAACAAATGGCTGTGTCCTAACAAAACTGCCTAAAATACACAGCAGTGCACAGCACCTGGCCCACAGGCTGCAGGTCCCTAAGCCTTGCCCTGGAGAGCTCATTAAGGAACTCCAGGAATGTATGAGAGATGGTTGTCACTGTTGCACCTGACACCCAGGAGGCGAGTGCTTTGCTTCTCCCAGCAGGAACAGGATCCTGGACTGCACAGATCACAGGGCTAATAAAAGAGCCATTTAAAAATATTTTTATGCTTAAAATGATTTCTCCCAGGATTCTTTGCGTAGTCCGACCTAGTCCTAGGTGGTCACAACAATTGCCTACATTGTTACCCTGCATGTCTTTAAGACTCACCAACATGTTGCAACCTAGACCCATACACCTTCCCCAGCATTTTCCAGGACAGCATGTAATAATTTCTTCTTTCAAGAGCCTCAGGCACAAAGGAAGTTTGAACAACAGGGGGTTGATTTTGAATTGTACATAATGAGCCACCGGTCAAGCGCTGATCTCTTGTTGGTTTGAAGAGGCTAATTCTGCCTGTCTGTGAAATTGTGAAAAAAAATTCTCTAAAACACCTTCTTGGGGTTCAAGGATGGAGTCAGAAAGACAATGGCAGCATATCCAAGCTGGAATTGATTCTAAGGAGCGCAGATGGCATCTTAGCCGAGGGAGACGCTGTCCTCTCCCCCAAGATCAGGATACAGCCAGCGCTTGCCTGAGCTCCTCTGAAGGGGCTTGGTTCTAAACCTTGACACGTCCGTGAAATACAATTTCTACCCCGATGACCAACGAACATCTCTAGAAAACTCTCATTTCTTGGAATTTCAAATGGAAACAGAGTCACTCATTTGGGCATTTGCATAAACCCCTTCTTCCCAGACTGGGGTTGGGCTTCCTCGACTTCATAACTCTCACCATCTCCATCCCCTTCACTCCACCACATTTGAGTCTTCTCCTCTTTGTTCTTTTGACTCCCTTTGCGAATGCTCCCCAAATCCAACATTCCAGCAGTCACAGCCTTTCAGGAAGTGAAGTAACAAGATGACATGGCCTTGTTTTAGCTGGAAGAATCTTGCCAGAATTTGCTGGCAACATGGCATCCACCACACCCCAGAGTCAGGAAATGTCCTTGTCCAAGTCTGCTTCAGTGAGGGAACTGGTCCCAAAGGTTTTGGGAGGGTCACTATTATATCACCCTTCTCTTTCAATCTTAAAATGCTTCAACTTACCATGGCCACTCATGTATGAGGTGAGGGAGCAAAGAGAAGAACTAGCTTGCCCGGAGGCATTGATATGCAACAATTAATACTTTTTAACCTCCTTCATCAAACCTCAAATACCAGCTTTGTCCCTGTCCTAGTACATTTAGAGAACCTGTAAAGGAATACCCGAGGCTGGGTGATTTGTAAAGAAAAGAAGTTTACTTGGCACATGGTTTGGCAAGCTGTACAACAAACATGGCACCAGCATCTGCTCAGTTTCTGGTGAGGGCCTCAGGTTGCTTTCACTCAGGGCAGAAGATAACAGGGATATATATATATATAGAGAGAGAGACACAGAGATCACGTGGTGAGAGAGGAAGTGAGAGAGAGAGAGCAGGGAGGTGCCGGGCTGTTTTTAACCACCAGCTTCCTGGGGAACTAATAGAGCAAGAACTCACTCAGCACTGTGAGGAGGACACCAAGCCATGCATGAGGAAGACCCAACATTTATTAGGCTCTGCCTCCAACACTGGGGATCAAATTTCAACAGGATGTAGCAGTCTCTGAAGACCAGTAGATATCACCTTCTGACTCAGCTGCCAGTCTCAATTTCTTCTTTATCAGTTTGCATTTCCCTCCTCCTCAGCTTCCTGCACTCACACATTTCTCTAGGGTCATTGTCTTATGTTGACTGGTCCCCCAGCAGCCACCTTCTCCCATTTACATTCAGTCCCCTCACAGTAGTCTCCATTCCTCTGCCCATCCTGGTAGATCTTGACCTTGTGAGTGGGGTATAGACATCAATTCATAACATTTTCTGTCTCCAAAAAGCCCCCGAATTAGAAGTTGGTCTGCCCTTGTACTTTTAAAAAAGTTACATTGAACTGAAATTATTTTCTGAAAGTCATACAATTTTTGAGAGCATACATTTATTTTGTACTTGTTTTGTGTTATCTTGAGGACCTTAAAAGTTGCTGTGTATGGTCCCAATAGTAAACGAGATTTATCAATTCCAGTTGATTTGAGAGTCACATTCAGCCTTAACTGAAAAGAGTTTCATGACTGATTTGTAATGTCTGCCATGGATTCAGGTTAGGAGAGTGCTGATGCATTTGCTGTTTATATGCTCTCCTATGGTATATATTCAACTAGTACTTGCTGGAGCTAAGTGGGATATAAAGAGCTTAGAATCTGAGACTTTAAAAAAAGACCTAGGATTTAAAATTAGCATTGCTAGCTGGGCTCGGTGGCTCAGCCTGTAATCCCGCGGCTTGGGAGGCTGAGGTGGGCAACAGAGTGACACTCCAACTCAAAAAAATAAAATAAAATAAAATAAAATTAGCATTGCTGTTAATTAGCTGTGTTAATACTGAGCAAGTTTCTAACCACCTCTGGGTCTCCATTATCTTAACTATTAAGAAAAAAGTTGGGAGGCTGAGGTGAGTGGATTGCCTGAGCCCACAGGTTCGAGACCCGCCTGGGCAACTTGGCGAGATCTCATCTCATCTCTACAATAAATCAAAAAAAAAATGAGCTGGGCGTGGTAGTACGCGCCTGTAGTTCCAGCTACTTGGAAGGCTGAGGTGGAAGGATGGCCGGAGCCCAGCAGGTCGAGGCTGCGGTGGCCGGGAGTGGCCACTGCACTCGTCTGGGTGACAGAGTGAGACTCCAACTCAAAAAAAAAAAAAAAAAAAAAAAAAGAAAAGAAAAAAGTTGAGACCCAAACAAAAATGCTTAACTTGTATTTTCATCTTGCAAGTTCTTACCTTGCAAAAGCTTGTTAAGAAATTGATGGCCATTCCTCAAACGAGTGTCAATATTTCAAAAAGACTGTAACATCTAGTGGTTAAAATTGTCTTTGTAAAGGCTCTGTCCTTTTGAAACTTATATATATATATTTAAGTGCTTTTGTGGTCAGATAAACCTGAGTTTGGAACCAAGTTGAGTAAATTACAGAACTCCTCTATACCTCTGTTTCCTGAACTGTGAAATGAAGACAGCTTCATAACACTCTAGCAAGTATTAAGTAAGATAAGCTTTGTAAATCCGTTAGCTAGGCATCCAATAAATCATATTATTATTGATATTATTATTATTTTAGATGAGACAGGCCACTTATCTTTTACAGGCATCATATTAACTGAGTGATCATTCGTTATACAGATCTGTGGTTATTCTGTGGGAAAATACATTCTTTTTTTAGATGATCAGAGCAGTTTAGTTTGCTGGCTGCATCCTTTAGAACATGGGGCCCAAGGGAAGGAGGGGAACATATCAAAGAGCCTTCTGATGTGGAAAAGACCAGGGACCCAGGGGACAGTTGTCTTCTGAAGCCCTTTCTTATTTTCAACGCCTGCACTCCTCCAAATGCCAGGAACGTGTCTCTACAGGGCTCGGCACACAGGCAGCTCTCCTGATGGGAGGTGAAGCCTTTCTGAGATTTTCTGTACTATTCTGTGACTCAGTGTACAGTTCACATCCCCTGTCGGGCCAATTAGCGACTTAAAATGTTGTTAGAAAAAGGCAAGCACGTTCATTATGTAGCAGCAAGCACTCAGGCCCAGTGGTTTTCTATTTATGCTGTTTGAAAAAGCAATTCTTTCCTGATCCTTTGTGTGTGCAAGTCACCAAAAGGCCTCCAAATCACAGATTCTTTCCTAGTAGCTGTCCATCTCCCTTCTCCATGCTTGTCCATCACCCTCACCCACTCTGCAGGCATAGACCATGACAAAATTTGCAGGGAACGAAGAGCTGAGCAGGAGTTGCCATTTGCAGAGACGCTATGTCCTGTGAGAGGGAAGAGACAGAATAAAAATGAGGCAGGAATTAATTGATCAGGTCAGATTCTTGTAGCTCCTATTGAAGTGAAATAACATGATGCCATACCTTGGGTAAATTTCAATGAAGAACTTGAAAGCGTCCAATAAACCAATGGGTTTCTTGTTGTGAAAGGTACACAGGACCAAGAACAAAGGCATCTGGGTTCTAGCTAGGGCCTGTTTGACCTTGAGCAGGTAATCAGCTCTTTCTAGCTCCCAGGCTTCTCTTCTATAAATCGAACATGTTAGGTGATGTAGTTTGGCTATTTGTCTCCCCCAAATCTCAAGTTGAAACAGGATCCCCAATGATGGAGGTAGAGCCTAGTGGAGGGTGTATGGGTCGTGGGGGGCTGATCCCTCATGAATGGCATGGTGCCCCTTCCACAATAATGAGTGGGTCCTTGCTCTGTTCATTCACACAAAAGCACATTGTTTAAAAGAACCTGGCACCTCTCTTGCTCCCTCTCTCACCGTGTGACACGCCAGCTCACCTTCACCTTCCACCACGAGTAAACGCTTCCAGAGGCCTCACCAAAAGTAGATGCCGGCACCAGGTTTCCTGTCCAGCCTGCAGAACCACGAGTCAAATAAACCTCTTTTCTTTATAAATTACCCAGCCTCAGTATTCG
Source organism: Cephalopachus bancanus (assembly GCA_027257055.1). Taxonomy (NCBI): domain Eukaryota; kingdom Metazoa; phylum Chordata; class Mammalia; order Primates; family Tarsiidae; genus Cephalopachus; species Cephalopachus bancanus. Next base: position 369,667 of record JAPVLO010000261.1, on the reverse strand, counting down.
TTGATAGCAACACCAAAACAGGCTAACACATTGGATAAGGTCTTAATTATATTTACGCTCAGCATCTGCAATCCATGGATTTATGGATTCTAGGAAGCAAAGCTGGTTGAGAAACTGAGTTCTTTGGTGGGTTTTTATTTTGACTTTAGATAGGTCCAGTCTCAGTCGATAATTGCTCAACCGACCACAGCTGAGGGCTTTATAGATGTGGCTACACCTTGGATAAATCTACATTTGTTAGAGTACAAAACTCAACACTCCAGCAGCCTGGAATCCCATTTATCCATCTGGTCAACCAGTCGTTTTCAAAAATTCTGTAATAAATATTTTATTTCAAGAAGTACATACATAGGCACTTTTTATTAATCCAAGTTGGCTATCTATCAGGAAACAGATTAATGCTTTTGCTCTGCTTTTCAAGCAAGCAGAATGAGCTCATCTCGGGTGCAGGATTACTTCCTCCAGCATTGTGGAGTCTTTTTTGCATCTCTACTCCAGTCTGACATCTTTAAAGCCTTGCCTCATTAAGGGCCCGCTGTTTACACTCTCCTAGATTGGATTTCCTAATTTTGTTTTCCTTTATTTTCTCTCTCTTTCTCTCTCTTTTTAATAGAAAATCACTTGCTCTTAAGTATAGGGTACAAAGTTCCAGAGGGAACCTTAGGAAGACTAGATTTCTTTCCCCCCCTCCTTCTCTTGCCTCCTGACAAATAGATAATGAATTGCAAAGTGATTTGATCCTCTTTGTCAACACCAATGTCCATGATGGCTTTTCCCTTCCCATCCAAGGGGTGGAGTGTTCTTTCCTCAAAGAAGAAAGCACCTCCTTCCCCTAGAGCCATAGGCATCCCAGTATTTACTGATTTAATATGACAATGGTCTACTTAGCAACCTCATTCTCACAGGATTAGAGTAGACAGGCTCCTCTTCAATGCTCCAAGTTTCAAGAATCCCAGCCTAGACCAGAACATGGCTACACCTTGGATAAATCTACATAAATCCCCAACACTGGTAAACAAATCATAATGAGGTTATATTTTAAAAGCCTGTGATATTAGTTGTTTCCCAAGTAACAAGGGAAGGTTTTTATACTACACAGTGGTTCTCTTCAAGCAAGGGTTTGGCGTGCAGGGTATAGAGGGTCAGATCATTCCCATCCTTAAATGAACTTCATGTTTTAAAGAGAAAAGACTCTGGGCTTTATAGAATGCTTACCTTGCAGCTTTTGGGGGAGGCTCACAGATCATAAACGAGAGCTCCCCACGTGGATTCTGGCACAGAGGAGGTATCGATAATGAAGCCCAAGAGGTGTGAAAGTCTACTAGACTGTACTCTTTGAAAAGGCAAGGGGACCTGTCTGCTTTATTCAGCATGGTGCCTGGCACACGGCTGGTGCTCAGAAGTTTGAGTTGCTTAAATTCTACCTCATCACTGGATCCTCAAGATTCCGGATAAGCTAGATCACATCGTCACTCTACATTTCACAGATGAGAAAAATGAGACCCCGAGGCAAAGGGTCTAAACTAAGGTTCCACAGTCAGTGGTAGTCCTGCCGACACTGGTGCCAAAGCTCTAGACCACTTTATTAAATCACCTCAACAAACAGTTGCTCTTTCTCTGGGCTCCGTGAGGAACAAGAAAAGGCTTCCTTCCTTTCCAGTGCTGTCAGCTCTGTTTACTTGCCAACTTGGAAGAAGCAAGTGGGATATAGAGATTTCCCCCCAAACAACCCACAGCATTCTTGTTGCTTTGAAATGTTGCAACTCTGCCCCACACCCTTCCCCTGCAAGTTGCCTCCACATATGAAGCTTGAATGACCCAGTGGTTTCAACACAACTCATTCTCATTCATGGAGGACAGCCCACTCTCTGTCGCTTCTCCAACATATGTTTGTTCAAATTCATCATAGTAACAGGGGATCACACATCCCTGGCATGGGGCTCTCTGTTGCCTGGGCAGATTTTCCTGGCAAGGAACCCGAGCGAGCACACAGGACTTGAGAATGGGGTGGGCTCGGAGCTAGTTTAATTGAGTCTTGGTGAGGAACTGCTAGCCTCCTTCCATAGGACAAGGATTGTGGAACAGGAAAGAAGCACACATGTCTGGGGGAGGCACAGGCTCTTCAGTGGGACCCCAGAAAGCACAACAGCCTCCCGGGGCTGCGGAATCTATATGTAGTACTGGGACTCCCTGCTCTGCACTGGGGCTAAGCGTTGACCTTGGAAAATAGCAGTCACCCAGACTGGAAACTTCAGAGGCACCAGAGAGCCTCCCTTTTTCTCAGCCTCCACATTCAATCAGTTCCCACATCCTTTTGTAGCACCTTCTCTCTGCCTGACTTTACCCACTATCACCTCTCACCTAGGATTTTTCGGCAGTGTCCCCCAGCTCTTCCCAGGACCTCTTCTGCTGCATCATCTCTTTTGCAGCAGGAATGATTTTCTAAGAAGGGAAATCTCCTCAAAACCCTTCAAAGACTTCCCATGTCTTTATCTTAAAGTCAAAGGCTGAAGCCTGGCATTCAGATTCCTTCACAGCTATTTCTTGTCTAATTGTTTGGTCTCATCTCTTTGCCCTGGAATTCACCCTTTCTGAATACCAGTGGACTTCCTCACCTCCATGTCACTGCACACGCTGTTTCCATTATCCACAAATGCACTCTAGCCTCGGTGCCTTTTAGGCAACTCTTTAGAGTTGCCCATGCTTCACTCTTTCCCAGGGGACGGCTCTCCAGGAAAATTTCAGGTAACCATGAATTTGGGGTTCATGCCTAAGAGGCTCAAAAGCATATTTGAGAACAAATTAAGAACACTCTTGTATTAACAAAGATGACGCTAATAAGATGGTTAAAAGGATTCAAGCATGGGCTTTTGAAATAGACACACATAGGCATAAATTCCAGCCCTGGGATCAGGGTTTCCTGGGTTTCCTCCTCTGCAAAATATACCTTATCTTTTTATTAGATAAAACATCTAACACTATCTTTCACACAAATATGTTTGATGAATAGTGATCATCGTGATGATGATAACTGATGATGGTGGTGATGATGGTAGTGGTAATAGCATAACCCAAATAAATCCTGGGACATCACGTGGTCTGGGTTTCGAGTGATGGGACATTCAAAGAAATTCAATCCAGCAGCCAAAAGGTACTAAAAACCAATTCCGGTGTATACTTATCTCTCTCTCAAAAGACACCCAATTCACAACTCACAGCACCATGTCTAAAGCCCCCTATCCCAGGTCTTCTTGCCTTTTTGTATGACTGTGGCAGCTGCTTCAAAGTGACTCCCCTCTTAACCTCCCCACAATTCTCAGCCCTTAATAAAAAAACTTGGCACCAAGCTGCCAAAGTTTCTTCTTTGTTTCCTCTTCTGTTCATTTGTGGAATAAATCTCTCCACCCCTACCTCTTGGTTTTTCCCACACCAAATTATTCTTTTGGCATAATAAATGTCAAGGATGGTGGTGGAAGGAAGGTGGAAATGCTGGGCAAGCAATATAAACATTTTTCTTAGTAGGCAATGGAGCGAGAATATACATCCGTTAGTGCCATTGTTCCTGTTAAAACTGCAATAGGCCAATCGATGGCATGATAAAAACAATGAATTGGTGAATTGCCACCTCTATTTTTGGTAACTAGCTCAAAAAATTGGGATGATCTTTCTTAGTCTATAAAAGGATAATATGGGGAAATTATCAATGCCATCTCAAAGCAGCCTACAGCCAAGTTGGATGAATTGCTATTCCCCAAACCTGTGCCTTCAACCCCTAAAAAGTCAAACCACAGCACAGCCAACAATAGAGACCAGGGAAGCTTAGAATAGTGGAAAACCACATCAATTTTACATTTTAGCCCTATCCACTAAAACACAACAACAGAAGCAGCAGCGAAAATGTACCCTTCGTGTCCCCTCTCACTGTGGGATATTTTCTGGCCTCTCAGTTATTCCTGCTTTCTCAAAAAAAAAAAAAAAATACACCTTTTGATTTAGCACTTACCTTTTTTTAATTTCAGGGACAAAGCAAAGTTTATTGCTCACAGCATTCATAGTATCCAGAGTATCAGTAATTTTTTTCTTTTTTTTAAGTTTGTATAAATTGATGGGGTACAAGTGCAATTTGTTGCATGCATAGATTGCACAGTGGTTAAGTTAGGGTTTTTAAAGTATCTACCACCCAAATAATGCATATTGTACCCATTAAATAGTTTCTCATCATCTACTTCCTCCCACCTTCTCACCCTTCTGAGTCTCCATTGTCTATCATTCCACACTTCACATTAATGTCTACACATAACTTAACTTCTGCTTATAGTGAGAATGTACAATATTTTTTTCTGTGTCCGACTTGTTTACTTACAATAACGGCCTCTAGTTCTATTCATGTTGCTGCAAAAACATGATTTCATTCTTTTTATGGCTGAACAGTATTCCGTTTGTGTGTGTGTGTGTGTGTGTGTGTGTGTGTGTGTGTGTGTGTGTTACATTTTCTTTATCCAGTCATCCACTGATGGACACTTATGTTGATTCCATATCTTTACTATTGTGTATAATGCTGTGATAAACATAGGAGTGCAGATATCTTTTTGATAAAATGAGTTATTTTCCTTTGGATAGATCCAGTACTGGGATTGTTGAGTTGAAGGCTAGTTCTGCTCTCTGTTCTTTGAGAAATCTATTTTCCATAGAAGTTAAACTAATTTACATTCCCACCAACAGTGTATGAGAGATTCCTTATGTCTGTATCCTTGCCAACATCTACTATTTTTGGTCGTTTTGAATGGGGCAATATGGTATGTCGTTATGATTTTAATTTGCATTTCTTTGATGATTAGTGATGTTTAACAATTTTCCATATACCTGTTGGTCATTTGTATGTCTATACATGTCCTTTGCCCACTTTATTTTTTTCTACTAGAGATGAGATCTAACTATGTTGCCGAGTCTTGTCTTGAACTCCTGGGCTCAAGCAATCTCCTGCCTCAGTCTCCCAAAGTGCTGGAATTACAGGCATTTAGGACACCATGCCCAGCCCCTTTGCCCACTTTTTAATAGAGTTAACTTTTGTTGTTGTTGAGTTGTTTAAGTCCCTTGTATATTTTGTATAGTAGACCCTTGTCAGATACATATTTTGCAAATGTTTTCTCCCATCTTTCAGGTAGTCTGTTCATTCTATTGATTATTTCTTTTGCTGTGCAGATATTTTTTAGTTTAATTAAGTCCCACTGGTCTATTTTTTCCTTAATTGCCTGTGATTTTGAGGGCTGAGTTATTAATTCTTTGTCTAGACCAATGTCCAAAAGAGTTTTCCATAGATTTTCTTCTAGTATTTTTATAGTTTCGGATCTTATATTTTAGTCTTTAGTCCATCATGAGTTGATTTTAGAATATGGTGAGGAATATGAGTTCAATTTCTTTTTTTTGCATACGGCATTCCAAGTTTCCCAGAACCATTTATTGAAAAGTGTGTCCTTTACCCAGTGTATGTTCCCATCTGTTTTGCCAAAGAGCAGTTAGCTATGAATATATGGGTTTATTTCTACATCCAATATGCTGTGCCATTGGTCTATGCATCTATTTTTATAATAGTATTATACTTTTTTGGTTAATATAGCTTGTGAAATTATTTGAAGTCAGGTATTGCGATGCTCTAGCTTCAGACTCTTAGCTTCAGCTCTTTTTTGTTTCCATATGAATTTTAGGATTTTTTTTTCTACTTCTATAAAAGTTTGATGTTGGTATTTTGATGGAAATTGCATTGCAGATGTAGATTACTTTGGGCAGTACGGTCATTTTAACAATGTTAATTCTTTAGATCTATGAGCAGGGAGGGTTTATCTTTGTTCCATCTACAATTTCTTTCATCAGTGTTTTGTTGTATTCCTTGTAGAGATCTTTAATCTCCTTAGTTAAATATATTCTTAGGGTTGTTTGTTGTTTTTTTTGTAGCTATTATAAATGGGCTTGTCTTCTTAATTTCATTCTCAGTTACACTGTTATTGGTGTATGGGAATACTGCTGATTTTTGTATATTCATTTTGTATTTTGAAATTTTACTGAATTCATTTATCAAATTTCAGAGGGTTTTCATGGAGTCTTTAGGTTTTTCTGGATATAAGATCATATCATCAGCAAACAGAAATAATTTGGCCTCGTCTTTTGCAATTTGAATACCTTTTATTTCTCTCTTTGATTTAGCACCTACCTTTGAGAATTTATTCCACAAATGATCTCAAACATATATCCAAAGATGCATATGCAAGAAGATTCATTATAGCATCATATAAGTAAAAGCTGGAAACAACTTAAGTGTTCACCAAGGGGAACTGCTTTAAAAAATGATGGTACATTCATGCAGTGGCATATTATGGGGGTCCTTTTTGTGCTGATTCAGAAAAATCTCCAAAATCTATTTTAAGTGCAAAATAGTAATGTACAGAAACATTTAATATGCTCAAATTTGTGTTTAAAAGTTGTTTTATACATTTAAAATGTGTTTGTATTGTATTCATGCTCATTCATGCATTAAAAAATATGTATCAGGAAAGATTAACAAGAAATCACTGAGAATGGTTAACCCTGTGGAATAGGAGCAGAGGTAAAGGTGGGAAAGAAACATTTTTCACTACATGTGTTTTGGTAAAGTGAAGGTACAATGAAAATTTTTTTTGGGGGTCAGGGTCTCACTCTGTCACCCAGTCTGGAGTGCAGTGGCATGATTGATCACAGCTCACTGCAGCCTCAACCTCCTGGGCTCAGGTGATCCTTCTGCCTCAGCCTCCCAAATAGCTGGGACTACAGGCATGTACCACTAAGCCCTGCTAATTAAAAAAAATTTTTTTTATTTTTAGAAATGAGGTCTTGCTATGTTGTCTAGATATGTCCCAAAATCCTGAGCTCAAGAAATCTTCCTACCCCAGCCTCCCAAAGTGCTGGGATTACAGGTGTGAGTCCTGGCCAAAATTTATCCTTTTTAGAAAGAGAATTACACTCAAAAGCCAAGCTCAGTGGCTCAGGCTGTAATCCCGCATCTTTGGGAGGCTGAGGTGAGTGAATTGCCGGAGCCCGCGGGTTCGAGACCTGCCTGGGCAACTTGGCGAGACCTCATCTCTACAATAAATAAAAAAATTAGCCGGGTGTGGTAGCGCGCGCCTGTAGTTCCAGCTACTTGGAAGGCTGAGGCGGAAGGATCGCCAGAGCCCAGCAGGCAAGGCTGCAGTGGCCGGGAGCAGCCACTGCACTCCAGTCTGAGCGACAGAGTGAGACTCCAACTCAAAAAAAAAAAAGAAAAGAAAAAACCAAATACACTCATTTAGCAATTGACCTGAATTCAAATCCTGTCTCTTTACTTATTAGTTATGTGATTTGACAGAGCATTTAACCTCTCAAACCTCTGTTTTTTCACTGTAAAATGGGACCGATTATCTATATACTGTCTGGTTGTGACAATTAAGTGAGACTTTGTTTACAAAATCTCAAAAGGATACGCATGGGAGATAATACTCAATAAATGGTAGTTTTTCTGTTTTGGTCTACATCTTGAAGTCCTATTTATCACACAGGCCTGTAACATCTCTTTGTTCCTGCACGTGACCAATCTTCCAAACTTTCACATTTATCTCCCTCTCTCTCAGAACTATACCTGCTTTCGAACATAATAGCTTGTCCTGGTTTACCTTCAATACTTTCTTCTCAATGTCACTTTTAACTCTTTCCAGCAATTTTTCTACTCAACCTCATCCAAGCTTTGACCATACAAATAGGCCCTGTTAACTTCTGGACTTCCTCAGGACCCCTCATCACTATCCTTGAGCAACAATGATAATAACATCTAATAATTTTGGGGCATTTTTTATGCACCTGACACTGTTCTAACATGTTATTCACATAACTACCTCAGGAAGTAAGGACTACTTTTATTCTCATTATACAGAGAGGGAAACTAAAGGTGAAACAGAGTGGGGTTAAGAAAGTTGCCAAGAGCCGTGCTCGGTGGCTCAGCCTGTAATCCCGCGCTTTGGGAGGCTGAGGTGAGTGGATTGCCTGAGCCCAGGGGTTCGAGACCGGCCTGGGCAGCTTGGCGAGACCTCATCTCTACAATAAATCGAAAAAATTAGCCAGGTGTGGTAGTGCGCGCCTGTAGTTCCAGCTACTTGGAAGGCTGAGGTGGAAGGATCGCCAGAGCCCAGCAGGCCGAGACTGCGGTGGCCGCTCCCGGCCACTGCATTCCAGTCTGGGTGACAGAGTGAGATTCCAACTCAAAAAAAAAAAAAAAAAAGAAAGTTACCAAGAACTGGGAAGTGTCAGAGCTGTGTTGTTGTGCTGCTCTGTTGAGTTTCTGTTTTCCATACTCCCACTCTACCCTGTTCAGAGAATTTAGAGACAATACGAGCTGGATTATCATTTATTTAATAATGACACATCCTCAGATCCTCATCCATTCCAATAGCTTTGTTGCTCTCTTCCTCATCATTTTTCCTCCCAACACCTGAAGAACAAGTGGTTGCAAAAGAGAATCTTAAAAAGCATCCTCAGTCCAGCCCAGAGGCATGTCTGAGCTCCAAGAACACTTCTGCTCCACAGCCTAGGTATGAAAATGTCCAAAGACTCTACCTTGCCCCCATTATGTCGGGGCTCTGATTGGACCCTGGAGCCTGTACTACATACTTGCAGCATGTAATTTTGACACCACAGGTGCATCTATGAGCCCATATCCAGCCACAGATAAGTAGTTTCCTTTCCCCACCCTGCCAACTCAGATTTATGTAGTAGTTCTGCTGGAGGAATCATGCGTTTAATGATGGCCCATCCATTTCCATGAGCACATTGCCATGGCTTGATGAATGGTGTTCACCTGAGTTTACTTGTTTTATAATTTAATTTCCTACCAGAGATAAACAGGGCTTTTTTGTTTTGTTTTGTTCTGTTTTGAGGCTATTTCTTGCAAGAATTGAAATCAACTCAAGGGTTGACTTGTAATCTCTTAGTAAGGACAGCTATACTTTAAAATTTAGACGTGCCAATGTATTTAGTCTGCATTTTGACTTCGCAATGCAAAAGAAGGCATGCTAATATTTTGCACTTGCTGTATTCCAGCTACTGTGCCCAGCACTTAATACGCATTTTCCTGTGGAATTCTCAGGGCAGGTACTATGGTTTTAGATGAGAAAATAGAGGCTCAGAGAGGTAAAAGTGATTTTCCCAAGGCCACTCAAAAGTGCAGCCAGGATACAAACTCAAGTTTCTGGAATCCTAACCCAGTAAATATTCATTTCTTCATTCAGTCACTCATTTATTCAACAAATAGGCATTAGCGTCTCCCAGTGCAGGTACTGAGGTTTTAGCAGTGAACAAGATGATCACACTTGTGCATTTATGAAACATTTAGTACTATTTTATCAGGAGCACATTATGCTTGCAAAATAGCCATTGCCTCTTATTTGCCAAGCACTTTCAAGTTTACAAAATACATTCATACCCCTTATCCCATTTTGAATAAATTTACTGTACTCTTTGATGACACTGAAATAAATGGCAAACGAGACCTGTGACTTCAGAGTAGCCTCTTATAGAAAGTGCATCCTTTTCCACTTAATCTTTCCAAAACCAGAGGCTTGTGTTTACTATACTTCAGCCAATTACTTTTAAATTAAATTACCATCTTTCTTTCATTCACTGTCTGCTTTCTGTTTTCTTAAAACGCTTCTTGGGTGACTTTTGTTCTCCATTGTCTTGCCACTTCAGATGAACATTCTGGGATCTGGGTGCCACTTTGGAGACATACAGGGTGCAGTTTCAGCTGGGGGCTGCCCCCGAGCAATCAATCCCCATTCTGGAAGTCTGCTATCTTCCCCTACCACATTCCTTTTCAGTTTTTTTTTAAATAATGGGAAGAAATGACAAGCAAACACTCGAACAGCTGAGCATCAATTATGTGTTTATAGTCCTGTAGGTCATAATAAAGAGTTGCGATTTTCTTTTTTGCTTCCTGGATGGCCATAGAAGAGTGGATCCCAACTGTAAGAAAGTCTGGAAGCTTCTACCCCACTTTCATTTCTGCTGATGGAGAAAGACCTTGTAGGCAGGTGACAAGAGCCATGCTCTGCACCCCAACTCTGTCCCTGAGAATCCCCCAGCCAATAATAATGATAATGATAATGATGGCACTATTTGTAAATCTAAGATGTGGTCTTACATTGTGGGTTCCCCTGTGTGTTTGTCTCACTGGTCTAGAGTTCGAGGACTCTTCAATATGTCTTTTCAGGGTATTCTTCTAACAATGACACCTTGAGCCTCTGTTTCATGCCAGGAAAGAATTCCCATTCTTGCAGATTTTATTGACTCGTGGGTGAAATCAACAGCAAGCAAGCAGACCAGTGACCACAGTACAACATGTGATGCAGGCCATACTGAAAATAAGCAGGGAGTGAGGTATAAAGTAACCAGGAGATGCTCATTTGCCTTCTTTTGAGAAGTGTCTATTCAGAAGACATATGAGCAGCCAACAGACACATGAAAAAGTGCTCAGCCTCACTAAACATCACAGAAATGCAAATCAAAACCACACTGAGCTATCACCTAACTCCAATAAGAATGGCCATCATTAATAAAACAGAAAACTACAGATGCTGGTGAGGATGCAGAGAAAGGGGAATCCTTTTACACTGTTGATGGAAATACAAACTAGTTCAACCTCTATGAAAAACTGTGGCAATTCCTAAAAGAACTAGAAATTAACCTTTCATATGACCCAGCAATTCCCCTTCTGGGAACTTAAATCACTCTAAAAAAAAAAAAAAATCTAGCCGGGCTCGGTGGCTCAGCCTGTAATCCCACGCCTTTGGGAGGCTGAGGTGAGTGGATTGCCTGAGCCCGTGGGTTCGAGACCCGCCTGGGCAGCGAGACCTCATCTCTAAAATAAAACAAAAAATCAGCCGGGCATGGTAGCGCATGCCTGTAATTCCAGCTACTCAGAAGGCTGAGCCAGAAGGATCGCCGGAGCCCAGCAGGTCGAGGCTGCGGTGGCCGGGAGCAGCCACTGCACTCCAGTCTGGGTGACACAGTGAGACTCCAACTCAAAAAAAAAAAAAAAATCTACAGCAGCATTATTCATAATAGCAAAAACATGAAACCAACCATGCTGTACATTGAAACTGGACTGGATAAAGAAAATGTGGTTCATATACATGATGGAATATTACACAGCCATAAAGAAGAACAAAATTATGGCCTTCACAACAACTTGGATGTATTTAGAGTCTATAATACTCAGTGATTTATCACAGAAACAAAGAACTGCGTACCACATGTTCTCACTCATAAGTGAACTGTGAACAAATATTTACCATAATACTATAAGAAAGGGGTTGTCAGTACACAGAAACTACTAGGGAAAGTGATGGTGGTAGGGGGAACATAACATCAGTAAGTGTACCTGATCTCAAACTAGGTAAGTGGGGACAAAAGGAGGCCCAAACTTTACCTGCACGATGACCACTTGTATACCTAATCCCGAGTTGTACCCCATATGCTTAAAATAAAATAAAGTAAGCAGGGAAAGTCTACTTCAGACTCTGAGAGGAAAGGACTTGTAAGCCTAGATCTGAAGGATGAGAAATAGGCACCTGTGTAGACTTCACTGGAGAACATTCTAGGCACAAGGAACAGCATGGGGAAGGTATCAGAGGTAGGAAAGAGGCCGACAGCCAGCCAGTGTAGCAGGAGCTGGAATGAAAGGGGTGTGGCATTAGATGCCAGAAAGGTAGGTGGGGATGGAGCAGGTCCATGCACTGGAAATAGAATGCAAGCCAGAATATGTTTAACATTTTAAAAATATTCAAAAGAATAAAAATAATCAGATGAAATTAATTCCAATGATTTATTTTATTTACCCCAATATAACAAAATGTTTTCATCTCATGTTGTGATATACACAATTATTAATTTTTTTTTTAACTTTTTCGTATTCTTTTTTTCTGATTTGGGTTCTTACTGTGTTGCCCAGGCTGGAGTGCAGTGGCACAATCACAGCTCACTGCATCCTCAGCTTCCTGGGCTCAGATAATCCTTCCACCTCAGACTCCTGAGTAGCTGAGAATACAGGTGTTTGCCACTACACCAAGCTAATTTATTATTTATTATTTATTTTTGTAGAAACAATGTCTCACTATGTTGCCCAGGCTGGTCTGGAACTCCTGAAGTGCTGGAATTACAGGCATGAGCCACTGTGCCCAGCAAGATAAGCCTTTTTAATATAGTCAAATTCACCAATCTTTCCCATTATGATTAGTGCTTTCTGTGTCTTAAGAACTCTCCCACCCACACTAGATTGTTTTTTTGTGTTGAAGTAATGAGAGGTTCCTATGCCCTTCACTTAGTTTCTCTCAGTGGTAACTCTTTCTTTTTCTTTTTTTTTTGAGTCAAGTTCTCACTCTGTTGCTCAGGCTGGAGTGCTGTGGTATGATCACAATTCACTGCAGCCTCTAACTCTTGGGCTCAAGCAATCCTCCCACCTCAGATTCCTGAGTAGCTGGGACTACAGGCATACGCCACCATGCCTGGCTAATTTTTTTTTTTTATTTTAATTTTTGTAGAGATGAAGTCTCGCTACGTTGCCCAGGCTGGTCTTGAACTCCTGAGCTCAAGCAATCCTCCCACCTCGGCCTCCCAAAGTGCTGGGATTACAGTCATGAGCCACCACACCCAGTCACATTTTTTTATAGTGTGTATTTATAATCTGGTTTCCACGTTATGCTTACAACATATCTCAGTCACATTTTAAGCTCTCAATAGCCACATAAGGCTAGGACTACCTTCCTGGGCAGTAAACAGGCTAGATCATGGTGGTAGCCAGTTATACTGGTGAGACCTCCCCCACACCTCCTGATGAACCGGGCCTCTCAGTAGTCATGCCTTTTCTCATGACTCTCCAAACACAAACAATAAAAATGGGCCAACTCATAGAATGCAGCAGAAGTGAAGCTGTATAACTTCCAAGGCTTGATCTTCAGAGTTCGGCAAGTTGTAATTTTACCTCTTGTAATGCTTGCACTTGAACTCAAGCTTGGAGGAAGCCCAGGCAACTACGTGAAGATGACCACATGGAGGAGAGCCTAGGCACTCAGCTGAGCTCCCAGATAGCAGCCAGCTTTAACTGCCAGCCTTGTGAGTGAGGTGGTTTGGGATTTTCTAGTGGACCCAGCATCCCAGAGTATTCCATGTGAAGCACAAGAAGTATACAGTCATTCCAGAGAACTGTGGGAAATAATATATTGTTGACCACTAGGTTTTGGGGTGGTTTGTTACATAGCCATTTGGCAAAGATTTTGTTTTTACTTAGAGTAAGATAGGGAGCCATGGAAGAAATTTGAGGAAATAGATGTCTTGATCTGATTTTATTTATTATTTTTTAAAATTTCTTTTTCCCTTTAAATTTTTTTTTATTTTAAAGATGTGGGGTACAATTCAGGGTTAGGTATACAAATGTTCATTATGCAAGTACCCTTGTTGATGAGGTGTGTGCCCCACCTTCCCCAGGCAGATTCCCACTACTGCCAATCCTGCTTCCCTGCTCCCCTCCTGGCAGTTTCCTGCTACTGCCAATCCTTTTCTTATAGTATAACGATAATTGTTCAAGGTCCGCTTATGAGTGAGAACATGTGATACTCGGTTCTTTGTTTCTGTGAAAGATCACTCAGTATTATAGACTCTAAGTCCATTCAGGTTGCTATGAAGTTCATGATTTTGTTCTTCTTTATGGCTGCGTAATATTCCATTGTGTATATATATCACATTTGTTTAATCCAGTCCTCTTTTGATGGGCAGCACGGTTGGTTCCATGTTCTTGCTACTGTGAACAATGTTTCTATAAATATAAGAGTGCAGGTATCTTTTTTATAGAGTGATTTAAGTTCTTCCAGGTATATTCCCAATAGGGGGATTGCAGGGTCATATGGAAGGTTGATTTTGAGATCTTTTAGGAATCACAACACTGGTTTCCACAGATGTTGTACTAGTTTACACTCCCATCAACAATGTAGAAGTGTTTCCTTTTCACCCCATCCTCTCCAGCATCTGTTGTTTTTTGAGTTATTGATGATGGCCATTCTGACTGGAGTTAGGTGATATCTCGGTGTAGTTTTAATTTGAATTTCTTTGATAACTAGTAAGGCTGAGCATTTTTTCATGTATCTGTTGGCTGCTTATATGTCTTCTTTTGAAGAGTGTCTATTCATATCTTTTGCCCACTTTGTAGTGGGGCTGTTTGTTTTTTTCTTTTTGGCACTTTTGAGTTCCTTGTAGATCCTAGATGTTAGGTCTTTGTTGGACATACAGTTGGCAAATATTTTTTCCCAGTCCATGGGCTGTCTCCCTGCTCTCTTGATGGTTTCTTTGGCTTTGCAGAAGCTTGTCACTTTGATGAGGTCCCACTTGTCTATCTTATCTCTTACAGTATGGGCACTTGGGGTTTTGATCAGGAATTGGTTGCCAGTTACAATTTCCATAAGAGCGTCTCCTGCATTTTCTAAGGTTCTTATGGTTTGTGGATTTACATTTAGGTATTTGATCCATTTAGAGTTGATTTTTGTGTATGGCGATAGGTAGGGATCTTGTTTTAATCCTCTGCATGTGGTCGGCCAGCTTTCCAAGTATCATTTACTAAATAGGTACTCCTCTCCCCAGTTGTTGGTGATGGAGGCTTTGTCAAAGATGAGTTAGTTGAGAAATTGAGGTTTTGCTTCTGGAATCTCTTTCCTGTTCCATTGGTCGATATGCCCATTCTTGTACAAATACCAGTCTGTTTTGAATACTGTAGCTTGATCATAGAGTTTAAAGTCTGGGAGTGTGATACCTCCTGCTCTTCTTTTTTTGCTGAGGGTTGTTTTGGTGATTCGTGGTCATTTATGTTTCCATATGAATTCCTATATTGTCGTTTCCAGGTCTGAGAAGAATGCTGCTGGCAATTTAATGGGCATTGCATTAAATCTGGAGATTGCCTTGGGTAGGATGGACATCTTAACAATATTGATTCTTCTAATCCATGAGCATGGAATATTTTTCCATTTGCTTGTGTCATCTTTGATTTATTTGAGCAGTGCTTTGTAGTTTTGATTGTAAAGGTCTTTCACATCTCTGGTTAGGAAGATGCCAAGGTATTTGATTTTTTTTCTGGTTATTGTGAATGGGATTGTACTTTTTATTTGAGTTTCTGTTTGTTTGTTGTTGGTGTATAGAAATGCAACTGCCTTTTGCACATTGATTTTTATACCCTGAGACTTTGCCAAAGTCCTTTATCAGTGCAAGGAGGTTTTTGGCAGATTCTCTTGGGTTTTCAAGGTATAGAATCATGTCTTTTGCAAAGAAGGATAACTTGACTTCCTCTTTTCCTATTTGGATACCACTGATCTTCTCGTGTCTGATTGCTTTAGCTAGGACTTCCCAAATTATGTTGAAAAGGCGGGGTGAGAGTGGGCATCCTTGTCTTGCTCCAGTTTTCAGGGGAAATGGTTCCAATTTCTGACTGTTTAGCAGTATGCTGGCTGTGGGTTTCTCGTAGATGGCTCTTACTATTTTGAGGTATATTCCATCTATGCCTAGATGTTTGAGGGTTTTTATCAAGAAGCAGTGCTGGATTTTATCAAAAGCTTTTTCTGCATCTAATGATATAATCATGTGATTTTTGTTTTTACATTTGTTGATGTATTTAATTATGTTTATGGTCTTACAAATGTTGAATCAGTATCCTGGGGATGAAGCTTACTTGGTTGTGGTGGATGATTTTTGAGATGTGTCGCTGAATCCAATTTGCTAGGATCTTGTTGAGAATTTTAGCAACAATATTCATCAAGGATATTGGCCTGTAGTTCTCTTTCTTTGTTTGACCCTGGTTTGGGTATCAATGTGATGTTAGCTTTGTAAAATGATTTGGGACTACTTCCATCTTTCTCAATTGTCTGGAATACTTTCACTAGGATTGGTACCAGTTCCTCCTTGTATGTTTTGTAGAATTCTGCTGAAAAGTCATCTGGGCCAGGAATTTTTTTTTTTTTTTTTTTTTGTAAGTAATTTTCTTATGACATTGTCAATTTCCTGGATTGTTATTGGTCTCTTTAGGGTTACGATTTCTTCTTGTTTCAACTTGGAGAGGTTGTGTGATGTCAGAAAGTCCTCCATTTCCTTTAGGTTTTCAAGTTTGTTTCCATACAAGTGTAGTTTGTTTCCATATAGTAGTCTCTAATAATCTTTTGTATTTCCTCAGTATCAGTTGTGACTTAAACTTTTGCATTTCTGATGGTGTTTATTTGAGATTTTTCTCTCTTTTTCTTGGTCAGTCTAGCTACGGAACCATCAATCTTGTTTATCCTTTCAAAGAACCAGCTTTTTGTTTCACTGATTTTTTTGTATTACCTTTTTGTCTTCTATGTCCCTAATCTGGGCTTTTATTTTGGTGATTTGGATTCTTCTTCTGAAGTTAGGGTTTTGGTGGTCTTGCTTTTCCAGCTCCCTTAGGTGATTTGTTAGGCTGTTAAATTGTGTTCTTTCCATTTTCTTCATATGTGTTTGTAGAGACATGAACTCCCCTCTTAGTACTGTTTTCATGGCATCCAGACATTTTGGTAAGATGTTTCTTCATTTTCATTTGTTTTCAGGAATCTTTTAATCTCTGTTTTGATTTCCATGTTGACCCAAGAGGTGTTTAGCCTTATGCTGTTTTGTGTCCATGTCTTTGTGGGTTTTGGGGGACCTTTATTAGTGTTGATATTTATTTTATTCCACTGTGGTCTGCGAGGTGCATGGCAGGATTTCAACCTTGTGAAATTTGTTTGTACTTGATTTATGGCTAGAATGTGGTCGATCTTAGAATACGTTCCATGTGGTGATGAGTAGAATGTATATTCCGTGGTTGTTGGGTGGAGTATTCTGTAGATATGAATTAAGTCCATTTGGTCAAGTGTTATGTTGAGGTTTTGGATCTTCTTTTTGATTTTTTTGTCTTGATGATCTGTCTAGGGTCGTTAGTAGGGTATTTAAGTCCCCAGCTATGATAGTGTTAGAGTCAATATCTTTTTTAAGTTTACCTAGAAGCTGCTTTATGAAGGTTGGTACTCCTATGTTGGGTGCATATATGCTTAGAATGGACATTTCTTGTTGATGGATTGAACCTTTTATCATTATGTAGTGACCTTCTGTATCTTTTTAAATTTTGGTAGCTTAAAGGATATTTTATCTGATATTAAGATTGCTACTCCTGCTTCCTTTTGTGTTCCATTCGCCTGAAATTTTGTTTCCAATTTTCTTACTTTGAATCTGCAAGTGTCCTTTCTGGTGAGATGAGTTTCTTGGAGACAATATATTGCTGCCTCATGATATTTCACTCATTTTGCCATTCTGTCTTTTCAGTGCTGTATTTGGTCCATTCACATTCAGGTTAATTATTGAAATATGAGAGTTTATGCCTATCATGAGGTTCTTAAAGAGTTTGCTGTTGTTGTAGCTGTTTATTTGTTTTCCTTCTTTTGCTTTTGGACTGATTCGTGTGTGTTTTCAATCTTTTTCCTGCATTCTTGTGAAGGACATTGTTGTTTTTTTTTTTTCCCTTTCTTCTGTGTTTAATACTTTCTTAAGTGTTTCTTTTAGAGCTGGTCTGGAGGCAGCATAAGCTCTTAGGGATTGAATGTCTGGGAAAGATTTTAATTCTCCATCACAGATGAAGCTTAGCTTAGCTGGGTAGATCACTCTTGGTTGAATTGTTTTTCTTTGAGAACTTTGAAGATTGGGCTCCAAGTTCTCCTTGCTTAAAGTGTGTCTGTGGAAAAGTCTGCTGCTATTCTAACTAGTCTTCCCCTGTAGGTAGTCTGACCTTTTTCTCTTGCTGCCTTTAGGATTTTTTCTTTGTGTAGGTGAATCACTATATGTCTAGGAGTTGGTCTACTCATTTGCTGTCTTGCAGGGGTTCTCTGAACCTCTTGTGTTTGAATGGTTGGGCCACTGATGAGATGAGGGAAGTTTCTTGAATAATTTCATGGAATGTTTGTTCCAGGGTAGTCTCTGTCTCTCTTTCTGCTTCAGAAAGTCCAATTACTCTTAGGTTCGGTCGCTTGAAGTAATTGCTCATCTCTTGAAGGTTTTGCTCTGTCTTTTAAAGCTTCTTTTCTACATTTTTGACAGTTTGGGTTAGTTCCATATTTTGGTCCTCAAGCTCTGAGATTCTTTCTTCTATTTGAGTAATTCTGCTTTCCATACTTGTCAGTTTGTTATTTATTTCATTCACTGTATTCTTTATTGTTGTTATCTCAGTTATCAACTCCTTCATTCTTTCCTCTTGCCTCTCCTCAGTTCTATTTATTCTCTCTATTAATGTCTTGATATCTGGGTTTGCGGTTTGAGACCAGTCTATCTGCAGACCTCAGTATCCACTGACAGGTTTTGGGCCCCCTGGAACCCACTCCCCACTGCCTTACAATCTGTCCATACAGTGGGTGTATAGGTTTGCTTCCTGAAAGCAAAATGAGGTAAGAAAAAGAAAAAGAATGGGAAAAGGAAGAGGGGGTGAGAGGAAGGTGGAGAGAGAGGAGTAAGAGGGAAAACAGACAGATGTACCAACTAACAAATGAAAAGAGACACAGACAAAGATAGAAAAGAGTAAAAAAACTAAAACAAACAGACAACCGTACAAACACACAAACTGACAAAAAAAACCCTATTGATGTACTCTCCCTCAAAAATACTCAACACAGATAGGAAGTCAAAAAAGATAGCAATAAAATAACAGTAACAAAGCAAGTACAAAAACATTATCAAAACCTGAAAGAGAGAAAAAACTAAAACAAAAAACAAACAAAACACTCGCTCTGAGGGCAATCCTTAAGTCCAATTTTCTTTCAGCTCTGATCTCCAGGCCCTCCCCTCTGCTCTCAGCATAAGCTGATAGGGTTGCTCTCAGCCTGGGTCAGATGCCCCAGGCCCACTGTGGGAGGAGGGTGGATCAGATCTGGTCTCAGCCGGCTTGCTGCCTGTCAAGTCTCCCACTCAGATCTGATGTGTCTGTGTCTGATCCAGCATGGGGGAGGGGCTTCTGTCTCTCTGAGTTTGATGAGCTGACCTTAGACCCCACGTTGGAGGCTGAGTGGAGGTGGGCAGGCAATGCAGGTCTCCACCTGGTCCTGGGACAGAGAAAATGACTGCAGTCAGCATTTCTTCCCTGGGGGTGGGCCTCCTCTCCAGCTCTCCCTGATCTTCTTTCTCCGCGGATTGGACTGGGGGCTTCAGCAGTTTTGCTCTCACAGGTGATGGTGTGGGCCAGGTGCCAGGTGATGAGAATCAGCTGTATCAGGCAGGCTTTTCTTAGGAGAGTCCCTAAAATGGCAGATGATCCTGCGCACCAGCAGTTCCAATCTCAGGGTGGTAGGGGGTTGCAGTCACCTCCAGAGGAGAGCCCCGGATGTATGAACCCAAGTCTTCCCTCAGATGAACTTTCACTGAAAGTTCATCTTTATGGACAATGGCTTTTGTGGAGACTCTCACAGTCCGACCTGTCCTGTTGCCATCTTGCCGGAAGTCTTGATCTGATTTTATTTTAACAAGACCACTCTGACTGTTGGACTAGGAACCGACTGTTGAGAGTAAGTGTGGAAGTGCAGAGTTTAGGTGGGAGGTGATCATAGCATCCAGACAGCAGATGCTGGTGGTTCTAGCCAGAGTGGCTATTGCAGGGGTAGAGAGGGATGGACCTATTTGGGATTTTTCATTCTAGTCCCTATGATGGCTTGAACAGAGGAGGTAAGATAAGACAGGAGTTGAAGACCTACATGGGCAATGCTCGGGAGGAGCCTTGGAGGACAATTCTGAGACTTTCACATCTGTCATGGTAGCCCACTTCAGAATGATTCTGAGAGTGAGTTAGTGCAAGCTAGAAGCAGAAAGTGCTTTCTCTTTCGAGAGACCATTATTTATGGTATTTTCCCGAATTCAATGAGCACAAGCCAACAATGCCCACCCCCTGCCCCAGGTCACAGTGTGTAAATGGATGAACATGAATAACTAAGAGATATCCTAAGGTTTTTTTGACAGTTACTGTATTTTAGTGATTGCATAAAATCTACCCCCTCTATCACCCCAGCTCTTAACAGCTGCTGTGGTGCCACAATTGTGCTAATCATTACAAACTGATGCTTACTGAAGTCGTAAGCACAGATATTATTAAATGGAAATGGACTGCCTAGCAGAATCATACACATCTGCAATGAATAACCACTATTTATTTATTTAGCATGAGCAGAGCCTCCATGAGAACCTTCCAATGAGAAGCAAAACGCCTGTTAGTTCAGAGCAGAGCTAACTCATTGTATCAGTTACCTATTAATACAATAATGCTGCTTAACAAACATTCACAGAAAACCAGTGGTATACATTAGTAAGTGTTTATTACTCATGTGTCTGGGGTCATTGGCTAGTTGGATCTGCTGGTCTTGCCTGGGTTCTTTCACCCACCTGTGTGTGGAAGTCTTGAAGGTACACTGCTAGTATCTTGCTCCAAAAAAGAATTTTATGTTCAGTCACAAGGGTTGCAATTACTTGGTAGCCTCAAGTTGTTGATATCTTCAGCTTTCAAGCCAAGGCCACATGACTGGAGTGCAGTCCTCAGACAATGACTGAGTAAAGCGGGGAACCAGATCATAGCCATTTTTGCCCAATTCTTCCAGAGCACTTCCAGAGCTCTCTTTTGGGTTGTTTGGACTCTATCCGATACGGATCATGATCTGAGGCTCTCTAGCAAATCCTGTTTCCTCTCTCCTTTTCTATAATAAGTATCAGAGTGACATTGTGGTCTAAAGCCTTTTCCTGCCCAATTCTGCTTCTTTCCCCTTTTATCTTTCTCAGATGTTACCCCTCAGTAAACATCTTATACTCCTAACTCCATCTACATGTCTGTTTCCAAGATGACCCAGATGACGCATTGGAAGTTGGCTGGCTTTTGACCAGCCTTGGATGGCCTTGGCTAGGATGACTGGGGTAACTTGCCTGTGCTCCCTGTGACTCTCATGAACCATCAGGTCAGCCCTGGTGTGTTTCCATGGTGATGATAGAGGCACAAGAGCAAGCAGGAACATGCAAGCCCTCTTGAGACCTGGGCTTGGAACTAGCACACTTTATTTCTGCCTTAGTTTGTTGACTAAAAATGTGTCACATGGGGAAGGAAGTACTCTATCTCAGTGGTAGACACTCTAAAGTCACATTACAAAGCAAGGGTGAGATGAATTGCTGGAGCCATGGTTACAATTTTCCACACACATTACCATTGGATAAACCATGCCAATAAGAGGCATGCCAGCCTCTGAGCTTCTACCCATGCATTTCCTTTCCATGGAGGCCTTTTCTTCTTGTAATTGAATATTTATATCATAGCCTCCAACTAGCATCCCAAGCCCTCTTGCTTTGTGAAGTTTTTTCTGACCCTAGTTGCCATCTCCTCTATATCTCCTGGGTTCTCCCTGTGTCAGAACTGAGTGTTTTCAATATGCTAGTCAAATGTAGATTCAGATGCAGTTCTACCTGGTACCAACATGAATGTTAGATGAAGTTTTATGGAACAAAGACATGGACAAATGGGTGAAACTCAATAAGAGACCTAAATGAGAGTCCTCCTGTGTGAAATGGAGACAATGTTTTATCGCCTAAGCACTTGATATGCCCCTAATATAAGTGACCATAGGCCTAAATGTAAAAACTAAAACAGAAAGCCACTAGAAGAAAGAATCAGAGAATATCTCAGTGACCTTATGGGTAGGCAAAGATTTCTTAGAAAGGAGTCAGCCAAAGCATGAATCATAAAAGAAAAAATAATGAACTGGGCTTTACCAAAAATAAAAATATCTGTTCATCAAAGTACATCTTTAAGAATATAAATAGGCAAGCCACAGACTGGAAGAAAATATTGCAAAACATATATCTGACAAAGAACTTGCATCCAGAACATATAAATAACTCTTACAACTGGATAATAAAAAGATAAGCAACCCAGTAAAAAATGTACTTGAATAGACGCATCATGCGAGATTATTTGCAAATGACCAAAAGCACACGAAAGAGTCTCAACATCATTCTTCATTAGAAAAATTATAATTAAAAGTACAATAAGAAACAGCTATACACCCACCAGAATGGCTAAAACTAAAAGACCAAAACCACCTACTGTTGGTAAGAATGTGGAAGAGCTGGGATCCCCCTACAGAGCTAGGGGGAATAGAAACACGGTGGTCCAGCCGGGTGTGGTGGCTCATGCCTATAGTCCCAGCCACTTGGGAGGCTGAGGTGAGAGGATCACCTGAGTCAAGAAGTTCAAGACCAGACTGGACAACACAGTGAGACACCAGTTAAGAGAGAGAGAGAGAGAGAGAGAGAGAGAGAGAGGAGAGGAGAGGAAGAAGAAAGGAAGGAAAATGGCAGTCACTTTGGAAAAAAGGTTTGGCAAATCCTCAAAAAGTTTAATATGTATTTGCCCTATAACCCAGCAATCTACAACTAGATATTTATCCAAGAGAGATGAAAACAAGTGTCTATAAAAAGTCTTGAACACAAATGTTCATAGCAGCTATCTTCATAACAAACCCAAACTGGAAACAGCCTAAATAATCATCTACAAGAAAATAGATAAAAACGAATGTGGTATATTTGGACAATGAAATATTACTCAGCAATTAAAAAAAAAACGAACTACTGATTCATTCAATAACATAGATGAATCTCAAAACTGTTTTGCTGAGTGAGAGAAGTCCATACCAAAAGAGCACATTTTTCAGGATTCTGTTTATATTAAATTCTAGAATAGGCAAAATTAACCTATGATGATACAAATCAGGGCAGTGGTTGCTTGGAGGAGGAGGAAAGATTTGACAAGAAAGACATGTAAGGGAACTTTCTGAAGTGATTAAAATATTCTGTCCTGGTATACATTTGTCAAAACCGATTGAATAACACACTTTAGATCTGAGCATTTCATTACATGTAAAGTAGACCTCAATAAGATCATATGAGCTATAGTTATTATTAGCATCATTATTGTTATTTTGTGCAGCAGGCACCATAGTCTTGTCTTACAGTCATTGTACTCTAAGTGCTACAAAGGCCAGGCCCTATTTCTCTTTCTCCAGCTGGGTTCCATGGTGCTGAGTGCAGTGCCTGAAACATAATAAGGCCTCAATAAATGCTTGTTGAATGAATTCATAAACAAATGAGTGAGAGTGTTTAAAGAGGGAGAGAGAAGGAGTGAAAGAAATTAATGGCTTTACAATCATGGAGCTGGGAGAGACACAGTCCTGATACTTACAGCCCTCAAGCATCTCTGTTTTGGTTTGCCGGACAAATGGGGGCTGTGTGAACACTCATGTCTACGCATTTACAAGACAGCCCCGAGGCTGCTTGGGAACCAATTCAGCATCTCTGTGAAATCGTTTGCTTTTAGAAAAGAAGATGTAAATATTTCCCAGTCGGCTGAACAGAATGGCTCCACTGGGCTCTCCCAAACAGTCCTTAAGAACATCCTTTAACTAACTCAGGGAAGGTCTGTAAGGAAAGGCCGGGGGATGGGTCCAGGGGAAGTGGGGAAACTGGCAGTATCGAGGGCCTACCATATGTCATGTTCTTGAGGGCTGAGCATTTTCGCATGCATTTGTCTCTTTTATTTCATAGGATGCAGCGAGCTTTGTCCTCGTTTCACAGCTGAGATAATGGAGGCTCATAGGTGTCCCAGGTGAGTTACATTCTGCTGGGCTTGGCTTTGAGACCCAGGCCTACTGGACACCTGGTAGGGGTGCGAACCCAGGGTGTAGTTCTGGCTCTGACACTTGCTTGCTGGGTGCCCAGCAACACCCTGAGCTTCGATATCCACAACTGTAAACAAGTGTTCATGACTTGCCTTCCCTGTCTCCTCAAAGTGGGGCTGTGATGACAGCTTCCCGGGGAACATACGGAGATGCAGGTAGTCACTCTCTCGGGCCTTCTCACCAAGAAAATGGCAAGGCTGGGAGGAACCCCAGGGAAGGCAAGACCTCATTGTCTCACCCAGGGGAGCTGGGCGTGTCATCTGCCCGGGAGGTCGCCTGCCAGGTTGTTGGCACGGGGAACAGGCATTGTTTTCTCCAAGGAAACTTTCCTGTGGGTTCTGCCTTCTAAAACTTATCCAGAGGCTCTCGACTTCTTATCCCCCCACTCAACTTGATACCACACTTGTCTAAGCCACCTTCACCCTTGCCTCCATGCATGGCCTCTGACAGGTCTCCCTCATTCTGCTCTTGCCCCTTAGAGTCTGTGTTCTACCCAGCAGCCACAGCAATTCTCATAAATCCTGGGCCAGACCATGTCAAAGCTGTCTCCAAAGCCTTCAGTGGCTCCGGGGTCCAGGGAAAACTTCATCCTGGTTTGCCCCAGACTTTCCCTGTTTTAACACTGAAAGTGTTGTGTTCCAGAAGTTCTGTCAGTACCAGGTAAAGTGGAATGATTGGTCACCCTAAATAGTTCCCATGTTACTCTGCATTAAAGCCAACATCCTGACAAAATCCCACAAAATCCTGCATCATCTGGCCCCCATCACCTCTCTGACCTTGTCCACCATTTCTTACCCCTTCATTCACTCACCTCCTTGTAGATGTTCATGCTCGTACCTCAGTGCCTTTGCACTGGTTATTTCCTCTGCCTTGAACACTCTTCCTCAAGTTATAGACATGTCATTCCTTCAGTCCCTTCAGATCTTCACTTAGAGGTTTCTTTATCAAGGAGGCATTCCTTTGACCACTCTATGTGAAGTGCTCTCTGTGCCATCCCTTATGCCTCCCAGGCCTCTCTCCTTCTTCACATTTGTCTCTTCACACTTTTAACGATCTTGCATAGTTAGTCCACTTCTCTTGTTTACCGTTTGCTAGAATGTAAATTTAGCAGAGGCAGGCCAAACAGGTGGGGGCCATATCACTCCACAGCCTGGATGGGGGAACATCTACAGAAATTCCGCTGATATTGGCATTCATGATAATAATGACATCAGCTGACATCTATGAGGTGCTTACAAAGTGCTAGGAGCTATTCAAAGTGCTTTGTCATGGACCCATTTGCTTAACTCACAACATCCTCTTAAGCCTAACTTAAGTCTCAATGCGGGCTCCCTAGCAAATAAACCTGAGGCAAGGCTTAAATGTTCATGTTATTAAAGGTAGAGACTCAGGGAAGTGAGGCTGAGGAAGAAGGGAAGTGAGGCAGAAAAGATCAGCTATAAAGTTAGCCATGCATTACCCAGCTGACTACGGTGGTTGCTTGGCTAATGTGGTCTGTCTCCAGGAAAATGGCCTGATGTGGCCCAACGGAAGGAGGAATGGAGTGAGTCCTCTGGCTCCCTCAGTTACCCTGTTCCCTAGTGGCTAAATTTGCACCCCGTAAGGTGATCCCCTTCATAATCTGTGAGTGGTGGGAGGAGCCAGAGACTCTGGGACTTGCCGGGTATGGAGTCTGTTGCCACAGCAACAGTTGTGCTTCAGGAAGCAGCTGAGGTTCCAGATTTAGAGGAGGCCAGGGAAACCTGAGAAGTCTCATGAAATGGAGCCGATACCAGTATCAGACTGGGGCACTGGGAGGCTATGTGGCCTGCCCAACCATGTGGCCCACCTAGAGACCTAAACCTTTCTTTTCTTTTTTTTGAGTTAGAGTCTCACTCTGTCACCCAGGCTGGAGTGCAATGGTACATTCACAGCCACCCCAGCGTCAACCTGCTGGGCTCCAGCGATCCTTCTGCCTTAGCCATCCAAGTAGCCAGAGCTACAGGAGTGTACTACAATGCCTGGCTAGGGTTAGGGTTAGGGTTAGGGTTAGGGTTAGGCCTCCTCTAAATTTTTTAAAAGTTTTTATCGTAGAGACAAGGTCTCCCCAAGTTGCCCAGGCTGGTCTTAAACCCATCGGCTCCGGCAATCCTCTTTCCTTGGCCTCCCAAAGTGCTAACCCTAACCCTAACCCCAACCCTAACCCTAACCCTAACCCTAGCCGGGTGTGGTAGCACACTCCTGTTGTTCTGGCTACTTGGAAGACTGAGGCAGAAGGATCGCTGAAGCCCAGCAGGTTGACACTGGGGTGGCTGTGAACATTCCATTGCACTCCAGCCTGGTTGACAGAATGAGACTCTAACTCAAAAAAAAGAAAAGAAAGGTTTAGGTTTATAGGTGGGCCACATGGTTGGGCAGGCCATATAGCCTCCCTATGCCCCAGTCTGATGCTGGTATCGGCTCCATTTCATGAGCCTTCTCAGGTTCCCCTGGCCTCCTCTAAATTTTTTTAAAAATTTTATTGTAGAGATGAAGTCTCACCAAGTTTCCCAGGCTGGTCTCAAACCCATAGGCTCAGGCAATCCTCTCGCCTCAGCCTCCCAAAGTGCTAGGATTACAGGTTTGAGCCACCATGCCTGGCTAGACCTAAATCTTTGAGACAAGAATTTGAAGGTGCTATCAAGATTCTTTAGTGCACTCTAGTTATCCACAGTCAACTCAAGTATCCCTAAGTCACTTCTGTCCATATCCAGGAGGCTGTAAGAATTAGAGGGAAATGCTAGGTTCAGATCTGCTCCCAACTTACTGTGTGACTTTGGGCAATAGACGCTCCTTCTATGTTCCCTTGTTGGCAAATAAACCACGACAGGCCAGTTTAATGCATTGGTAGCAGTGTCTGCTCTTTAGTCAGAGAGAGCACCCCTACTTGTCCCCACATATGCCCTCCAAACCCACTCCAGGGACTTTCATGCACAGATGTTGTGGGCAGCAGTCCACGGACCATGATGCCTGCCTAGTCCTAAGTGAAACACCTGAGGAACCACCAACGGCAAGAACAATTTCCAGTATTTCCCTCCTTTTGGAAAGTACACATTGAAACCCTTCTGAAGGCTTCTCCTGCCATGAAAATTTGGTATGAGTCACTTGAGCCATTAAGCATGAAATTGGGTTCCCTCAAAGATGGGAGAGCAGGCTGGGCACCTGTGGAACCACCCTACTTCTGAAGGAGGGTGCTTGAGATAGGGGCAAACAACAGGAGTGAATGCCCGCTGGGACCAAACATTGTGCTAGGCCCAGATGGAGCCCCCTCACCTGGCTTAGGGCTGGGAACCTTTTCAGACATTTTCCACGCTGGTCACACAACCAGGTCCTGAGACTCGAAGGAGGACAGAGAGTGGCCGTCTTTTTTTTTTTGAGTTGGAGTCTCACTCTGTCGCCCAGACTGGAGTGCAGTGGCCGCTCCTGGCCACCGCAGCCTCGGCCTGCTGGGCTCCAGCGATCCTTCCGCCTCAGCCTTCCGAGTAGCCGGAATTACAGGCATGTGCCACCACATCCAGCTGATTTTTTGATTTATTGTAGAGATGAGGTCTCGCTGCCCAGGCGGGTCTCGAACCCGCGAGCTCAGGCAATTCACTCACCTCAGCCTCCCAAAGGCGCGGGATTACAGGCTGAGCCACCGAGCCTGGCTGAGTGGCCGTCTTAAGAAGAGCACTGAACTAGGAGTCAAAGCTCTGAACTCTCATCCCAACTTTTTCATTGCTAACTTGGGTCAATCACTTGGCTTTGTTGAGCCTCAGTTGTCTCCTCTGTAAAACAGGCATGATACTTCTTGTCCTGGTGCTTCTGTGGGCCAGACAAGCTCCAAAGATCAGGGTCTCCTCTCCCACTCCTGTTACTCAAGAGGAAACCAAGACTTAGAGGGGTTAATAAACCACTAAGTCTTGGTTTTTTTTTTTTAAGGCAATGCCAGGAGTAACCCCAAGCCTGCTCCTAGAGATTAGGCCCTATTCTTCCCAGATAGGGCAGGTAAGCC
The DNA here is from genome assembly GCA_027257055.1 of Cephalopachus bancanus. Taxonomy (NCBI): domain Eukaryota; kingdom Metazoa; phylum Chordata; class Mammalia; order Primates; family Tarsiidae; genus Cephalopachus; species Cephalopachus bancanus. Next base: position 341,830 of record JAPVLO010000261.1, on the reverse strand, counting down.
TGGCTTTGTTAAGCCAAAGGGAGTTGGCCAAATGATGTGATCTCCAGGTCTGTTCTACTAGCTGACCTTACAGGAAAACACCGTCTACACTGCCAAGCTTGGCCCATGCCATCATTACCAAGAACACTTGGGTTGGGAGTCAGAGCCCTGGCTTCAAATCCCAGCTTCACGTATTTGTGTGTCTGTCCTCCCCGAGCCTCCATGCCTGGTACAGGGGAGAAGCACTAACTTTTGCCTGAACCCTAGTGCTTTTGTCTTCCCACTCGATGAACAGTGAATAATTGCTATTTAGTTGGTCAGAGTCAGCCACGGTCACTTCAGGGACGAGGCCACTGTGCTTTAAAGGATTGAATCCCCCATGCCCTTCCATTTTGTGCTGCAGCCCCCTTCCCCCAAACATATGCTGGGGGTAGGGGTGGGAAAGGCCGAGGGCATTTGGCAGATGCAGCCATGTCTCCTACCTCTTGCTGCAAGGCTGAGCAGGAAGCCATAAACTTTAGATTCTGGGAGACGGGAGATGGAAAGAGGGATACATAAGCCATGGCACAGAGTTCAACATGCTGCAGGCATGCACTATGAGCATGATTTTACCAGTGAGCCCAGAATAGGACTACTCATGCAGCCATTTGCAGAGGCTTGTTTTGAGTCATTCTCTAATTTTCTTTGCATGTGTAGAAGGCCTGGGGTGACCGAGAGGACAGGTGACCCCAAGTTCTGCCACTTAGAAGTGATGTTTGAATATCACCGAGCACAAAGGGTGACCGGGTCACTGTCTCACCTTGTCACCTGGCTGCTGCTTTAACATCTGTCACTGTGCTCTGGAAGAAGCTGCCCATATTGACAGGTAAATAAGCAACCAGAGGTAGGGAGTGGGAGTCCAGCCTAAACTGTCCATCATTTTTTTAAAGGCACTGGCAGGAGCTTGGCCAGACCATTAATCACATCCAGAACTTTCCTTTGGCATCTTCCTCTTCTGGTTGTAGTAACAATCTCCCCTCTCCTGTTCTTCCACTTACAATCTTTGGGACGAGGAAAGAAGGCAGAACTTCAATTCTCTGTCTCTGACCTCTGCATAGAGCCAAGGGCCTTGGGTGGGACAGGGCCGGGACTGTGTTGGCCTGGGAGAGGGCCTCTGAGCAGGGTTAAGATCATGCAGACCAGGAGGATGACTGGTAGGTGCTGGACTACTGGGGGATATCTGGTGGCAGGGTCATGGTCAGTGTATACACTTCCAAGTATACTACCTATCTCCTGCAGCAAATGCAATCTTCGAGAAAGCAGAGCCTTTGCCTGTCTTGTTCTCAGCTTTACCTGCAGTGCCTGCAACAGTTTCCAGACATGTGGTGGTGGAAGGTCCATAAATATTTGTTGAATGAATAAATGTTAATTGAGTTCTAAATTCAGCTCTGTCACTGAATGCTTTTGGAAAATCCTTTTTCCTCTCTGAGACTCATTTTCCTCACCTGTAACATGACTTTGAGGCTTTCTTCTAGTCCTAATGGTCTAGGGTTCTTTTGAGATCTGGACACTCCATAAAAAATAGCCTCAAGGGATGGCAGCAAGAAGAAACATCTGGGGTGGCCACTTCATCCACCTGGATCCATGACCGCCAACACCCTCACCTCTGAAATGACTGGTTATGTTACAGGGAAGCCACAGCAGGGTACAGCTGTGTAGATGGAACCTCAGGCCTGGGCCTCAGGGAGTGGTGCTTCTGAGCCTGAAGAACAATGATGCCGCTGTTTGCTGCAGGCTGACTATGTGCCAAGCACTGTGCTAAGTGCATGAGCATTTGAGTCCTCACAAGGATGCTGGGAGGGTGGTACTCGTTTAGACCCATTTTGCAGATGAGTAAAGGAGAGCCCAGAAAGAAGTGAAGTCAGTGAGGTCACACAGGAAGGAAATGCCAGCTCGGGGGCATGAATGGCAGATCCCATGGGGCTGGCCATTTTGATATCCCTGGTAGCAAAATCGGTAGAAGCAAAGGCTTGTGTGTGGGGGTTAGCACACTTGCTGTGTGACACTTGGATGAATTCGGCTTGCAGGGAAGAGGATCACTTTGAGGAAGTACCTTCTGCCCCAGGCTGTGTTGGGTTGGGAGATTTGAGAGGCAGAAGGATGTGTCATCTTCTAGAATGTGAAATTGACTTTTAATGAGTACCTTCGGGATTTCTGTTTACTGCTGCATAATGAAGAAAGCTTTGTTGTTGTTACTTGGAATTAACCTTTTTGGATGCATTACTTGCACATCGTTGAAGAATAATGATGGGTTTCTTCCTTGACAAAAATGACTTCATAAAATAAACGTATGATAAATTTTTAACAGGGTGCTCACAAGATAATTTCATCTTTTTCTTCAAGGCAACTTCGCGCGCTTGACAGTGTATTTACTTCCTTGTGTATGGTCTGTATCTATAGCTAGGAGATGATCGCAGGGAGGCAGGGTGACCCTGAGTGCTCACCACAAGGTCCTGGGTGTGGAGAGTGGCACCTGGCACTTAGCAGGTGTTCAGCAACTTTTGGCCTAGTAATACTACTAGCACACCAAGAGAAGCTTGTGGAAATTCATAGTTTTCAAGCTTTAAATGTCCATGAAACTCCAATGCCAGGAAGGCAGTGTGAATCTCTTCCTGACTTCCATATTTGCCTCTGTTTGGGGACCAAGCCAAGAGCTTGGGGCATATTTATCTGATCATGGCATAAACAATAATTACCATTATTAATAAATTAAATCACCACCTGCTTGTGCGTAGTGTGTTATTGGCTGAATCATGACCCTCTAAAATTCACACGTTAAAGTTCTAACCGCCTGGACCTTAGAATGTGACTGCATTTGGAGACAGGCCCTTTCTTAAAGAGGTAAAATGAAGCCATTAGGGTAGGCCTTGATCCAATCTGACTAGAGTCCTTCTACGAAGAGAAATGTGGACACGCAGAGAGACACCAGAGGTGTGTGCATGTGGAGGAATGACCACGTGAGGACACAGCAAAAAGGCAGCATCGACAAGCCAAGGAAAGAGTACTCGGGAGAAACCACCCCATTGATACCTTGCTTTCAGACTTCCGGTCTCCAGAACCTTGAGAAAATAAATTCCAGCTGTTTAGATCTCCCAGACTGTAGTATTTTGCTATGATATGTCTAACAAACTATTACAGCATACAATACTCTCTTCCCCAAATTTCATTAGATTCTAGTAACTATTACTCCCATTGCCAACTTGAGGAATCTGAGGTCCAGTGGAGGACGTGACTTATTGAGGCTTCAAGATTCCATGGGTTCTACCTCAGGAACCTCTGGAGAGACTGCTACATGTGCCTGGATCTTCTCGCATGCCGATCCCACGTCCAGGAGTTGGAAAGTTTGTGGGTAGTGCCTCCTCCTGGCCAGGGCCTCTGACTTCTCTCAGAGGTCCCAGCTGCTTTCCTGTGTCCCATCTCTCTCCAGTGAGCGGGGTCCCCTCCTGTCAATGGAAGGCTAGTGACGGGTGTTTCCACAAACAGTATCTGCCCCTAGACTCACCAAATGGGGCAGATCACCTGCCTCTGAGATGACCGAGTCCATTGTTCCATCAACTCGCCCCATCAGAGGAGGGAAAGATGGCAAGGTCTTCTAGAGAGAGGTTCCAGTGACTATCTCCCCTGTCCTATCTTCCTTCCTTCCCCACTTCGACCCACAGCCTCTGGCAAGGATGGTCAGAATTGAGATCTCTTCTTGGAGTGAAACATTACCAGTTGCTATGAGTTGAATTGTGTGTCCACTGCTCTGGCCAAAAAAAAAAAAAAGGGTCGGGGGTATGTTGATGTTCTAAGCTCCAAGACCTCAGCAAATGACCTTATTTAAAGGTAGGGTCTTTACAGAGGTAATCAAATTAAAATAAGGTCATTAGGGTGAGTCCTGTTCTAGTATAGAAAGAGGAAACTCAGACGCAGAGACAGACACAGGAAGATGACATGAAGAGACAGGGAGAAGACAGTCATCTGCAAGCCAAGGAGAGAGGGCTTCACAGCTCTCGGAAGGAAACTTGATTTGAGACTTCAACCCTCCAGGATGGGAAGCAATAAATTTCTGTCATTTAAACCACCCAGTCTGTGGTACTTTGTCACGGCAGCCCTAGCAAGCTAATACAGCAGGATTTCCCTCCCACTGGTGAAAGCTATGATTGCCTACACCGGATGGGTTCTAGAGTTGGAGACACATTTGGGGTGGGATGTGGAGTCTATGCCTGCAGGAATTTAACTAGAGGCATATTTGCTGCCTAAATACGGGCATACATACACTAGTTCTGCCTTTGTAAAATGAGAATAAATTCTAGGTTCCTGAATGTTGATGTGGGGGCACATTGTAGGGATGTCTCTATCTCAGTGTGTCACATGCATTCAGTGTGTGTAGACTCATTTATTTGTTCATTGAGTCATTCATTCATTCATCAAAGTTTCTTGAATGCTTGCACAAACTTATGTATACACAATGTAGATAAGTAAAATAGGCAAGGGGGACATGAGGGAATAGGTATGAGAATTAAGGGAGCACAGAGAAGGAGTATTTATTTGTTTGTTATATCAGGAAAGACTTCCTGGAGGATGAAACACTTGAGCCAAAATTGGCCAGGTGAAGAAGAGGAAAGTCACGGTATGTAGACATGTAAGGACAGAGATATTAATAGCAATATTCACCACCACCCCCCAGTACACAAACAGCTTGGGTTGGTTGCAGTCTTTGGAGCCATTCCACCCCATCAACCCTCCAGAGTCCCAGGTAGTGTGACCCGAGAACAGAGAGAAGGCACAGATGCCAAAGAGCCAACACTTTATTTTGTTCAGACCAAGCATGCTGCAAGCCCAGTGCCCCGACAGAATACGCTTCTGCAGACCCATCTCCTCTTGAGGGTGGCCATGCTGGCTGGCTCTGGACCAAGGACTCTTGGGGAGGCCTAGTCAGTTTCTTTCTCTCCAAATAGTTGTGTCTTCAAGGGCAAGTGCATCTCAGGAGGCTGGAAGCAAACATAGGTCAGAGTTGATGATGGGTAAGTTTTAAAAGAAAGAATGAGTGGAGTGGAGTGGAGTGGAGGGCCCAGAGTTCTGTATTCCCAGTGGGCATTACTTTGGCAACTCTGCCGAAAGGAATGGCAGAAGGTAGGTGGCAGAAGAGAAACGGTGGGACAGATTTCCCAGAGGACCTACATTTCCAGGTGCAGGGTAACCTGGCATTTACTGCACCCACTGGGTGCCACCTTCTGCCAGGAATCTCTCATATTCTTGTGAAACCCATGGTGTTACTTTAGGGAATTGGTGTTACTATCCCCATCTTGCAGCTGGGAACACAGGTGCCCTGCAAGACTAGGCCACTTGCCCAAGGTCTCACAGCCAGTTCCAGAGAAGAACTGAGCTCTGGGGGGCTTGTTTGGTTCCAAAGCCCAACACACATTTGCATTGCAGTGGGAGGTCTGCCTTATGTAGCTCAAAACTAGCATCCTCTGAGAAGAACCTTGCTGGGGGAGGGAACTTGAATTTAGAAAAAGAACGGCAGAGACAGGATGTTCAGTGATGACTTCTGCTAAGAACTATTTCCCTTATGGACGTGTGACCTTTTCTTGGCCTTTGAAGCTGCACTCTGTGTCCCCGAGAGCGCAATAATGTAAATGAATATCAGATCTTGACTCAGTAATTGAGAGCAGAGGGAAGGCCATGTTAAGTCAAATTAGTTTGCTCTGATAGAGTCCAAGTCCGTCTCCGCGGAAGGGCGATGGCTTTTTGATGGGCCAAGGGCGTCTCTGGAAGAAGCGGGTGGGGGGGTGGCTCACTGGGGTCAAGGAGGCCTGGAGCACAGCAAGGTGCACACGGAGCTGCCACATGCCATCGCTCCTCTCCCTGAGCCTGGAGCAGCTGAGCATTCTGAGCTTCAGCGACTGGGAGATTTACGAAGGCTTGTGGGCTACCGGGCAGCTCTGAATTCACTCATAAAGATGCCTGGAATGTGTCCCTAAGGAAAACTTTTATAGACAAGTGTGTGGATACCAGAGTCTCAAGTCCCAGCTCTGCCTTGGTAATTTTATACGCGTGACTTCACCTGTCTGGTCCTCAGTCTGTCAGGCTGGAAAATGGGAATAAATAACACTGACCACCACTTGGGGTTCTCAAGAGCACTAAATGACTGCCTGTTAGACACACTCAGTAAATACAAGCCGTGATTAGCAATGAATTCTTCTACCTACTTTTATTCCAAAAAAGGGCCAGGACCCATGCTTAGGAGGTGGAGGAAGGGTAGAGAGAAGTTAATTATCCCACACTGTTGCTCTGTAACCTTAGCACCTGACCCCTCCACCCCAACCTTGGACCTCAGTCTCTCTCTACAGAATGCAAGAGTTGGACTCCACTATCCTGAAGGCCCTTTCCAACCGGGCCTTTTGTGGATCTGTGATCCCACCACACATCTCCTATCATTATGGGGATGGAACCCCATCACAGTTTTCCAGACCCCAGGTGGAATGGGGTTAAGAAAATGACACTAGGGTGGGGAAACTTCAGAAGTCTGGAAGCTTCTCTAGCATCATCCCACAGGACACTCTTGCTTTTCGATGTGCTTGCATTATAAAGTACAAAGAAAGCTGTGATACACAGCAGAGGGCTTCTGTGAAATCCAGCAACGCATGACTTCAGCTAAAATCCCTAAAACCAGCCGGGCTTGGTGGCTCAGCCTGTAATCCCGTGCCTTTGGGAGGCTGAGGTGAGTGGATTACCTGAGCCCGCGGGTTCGAGACCCACCTGGGCAGATGAGACCTCATCTCTACAATAAAATAAAAAAATCAGCCAGGCGTGGTAGCGCAGGCCTGTAATTCCGGCTACTTGGAAGGCTGAGGCTGAAGGATCGCTGGAGCCCAGCAGGTGAGGCTGTGGTGGCCGGGAGTGGCCACTGCACTCCAGTCTGGGCAACCAGTGAGACTCCAACTCAAAAAAAAAAAAAAAAAAGTCCCTAAAACCTCTGGTCTCCAGAGAAATCAGTCACGGCATTAAAGGCATTAAAAAGTAGTAGCACTTGGTTTCTGCAAGGGAGCCACACCCAGGTGAACTCTCCTGTTTTCATTCCCCACAAACGGTCCTAGCCTGTTGCTTTACCTGAACAGGTTCCTACTTCTGGAGATATTTCTTCATGATGTGTTCAACGCCATTGTCCTTCCTCACTGCCCCTGGTTCTCTGTGCTCGGGGGACGTGTGCTCACCACCATCACCTGCAAGTCGTGGGATTCTTGGCTGACTCTTGATGCTGTCGGCACTTTTGAAGGACACAATGGAGCTAGAGGATGAGGATGAGTCAGACAGGTGAGCAGGGTCCTCCCTGGACTCCGGGATCTTTTTCAAAATGGTCTTGATCCCCGAGAGAAAGGAACGGTCAGCCTCTTCCATCTCGAAGTGGACACTTGGATGCTTTGAACCATCTTGCCCATCTTTGGCCGCTCCGGCCAAGGACATAGGAGTCTCAGGCTTCTGGATGGCTGGAAGGAAGTCATCAAAGTCCACTATGGTCTTGCGTTCATAGTTGAGGCTTGGGAGCTTCCAGCGGAATGGGTCACTGCCCAGAGGCTCCTCCATCAGGTGGGTGAACTGGCGGTTCTGGAAGACAAGTGGCTCCTTACCCAGGTCTGGACAGGCTGTGTCATCCACTGAGGATTCCAGACACCGCCTCCGAGGACGCAGTGTGGGTGACAAGAGGATGTCCCTGGGCGTGGGTGGGGACCTTGGCTTTCTTCCCAAGCTCGGTGTCGATTCTAAGAGGGACTCACAGGAACTGAACCTGGTCTTGTGCTTCTCAGAAACCAGGGTCGTGCCCCCAACACCATCCGAAGAGATGCATCTTAGGCTGGCGGACCGTGGGAGACCAGCGGCTGTCCCAGCGGCCCCTTCCATCTCCAGGGGTGAATTTGCCCTGATCCTCAGCGAGAGGTCTCCCTCATCACTGCTGGCCCTGCCCCTTCTTAGCGTGGAAGCCCCAGTGGTCTGGTAAATGGGGAGGGTGGGGCAGTCCTCCAGGCCCAGCGTGGACCCCTGCCCTCTCTGGGCCCTCTTCCTTCGAAGTCCTTCCACAAACTCTGAGAGGGCCGCCGAAGGACTGGGCAGTTTTCCCCTTGACAGCGAGGACGAATCTGTACTCCGAGAAGCCAGGGAAGGAGATGTGGCTTCTAATCTCTCCATGGGCATTCTCTGGACTCTGAGCCCTTCACCATCCCCAAAATGACAGTACTTTGACTGGCGGGCAGAGTGGAGAGAAACAGACTTGTCTCCTGAGGTCTTGCTATGGACATCCTGGGCTCTGCTCAGTGCCGATGCTGGTGGGACCCCCTCGGCATCCCCAGCCTCTTCTGTCACCCTGTACCAGGAAGAAAAATACAGTCAGTAGAAATTGTGTAATTCATACAATTTGTGCAATCGGTGTAAGAGCCACTAAGCACAGGCACTAATATTATTTTTCTTTGGAAATGCCATCCCTACTGTACTCTCAAATGAACCATATTATTTAATGTGCAAATTCAAGTCATGTAAATTATTTCTTCTTGCTTTTTGAAATGCAATTTCTGTCTATAATTAAACCCAGCTAAGTACATTTGAGTAGATTAAAACTGCAGCTAGGACGAATGAATTAGATTTATGAAGCATCATATCTGACATGATAGGACCTATCATTCCAGAGCCCACTGTGAAATAAGTAATTTACTTCTTCAAGACTGAAAGGGGACATGCAGGGGGTTATTTATTTATTTAGAGCCAAACCCAGAAGATGGTCCCACCGAGCGGGGCTTCCCAGAGTCAATGATCCAATATATGTCTCCATGATAACCCTGATGACTATTGTGGGGGTGAGGGTAAAATTGGTCCCCCAAAGGGATTCGCATGAAATCAACTTGAAACCAAGACTACACACAAGAGGACAGACGGTTTCTATTCTGGGACTATACCAGACGAGGCTTTTCTGCAGAGGGAGTTTGCAGCAGCGGCGCCAAAAACACTTTGCCTCCTCTGAAAAGCAGGAGCCTCACAGTGGGGCAAGATTATAGACCGTAAAATAAATGGCGTCATTGAAAGGAGAGAGGGCTGGAGTCCATCAACCTTTCCTTTAACAAACAAAATCTATGTGTCCTCCCTCTAAGACAAACAATCCCCTTTCAGCAACATTATAATTTATTTTAAGGGAAAAAAGAAGCAAAACAGGTGCCAAATGTCAATGTTGGCAGACAGAGCCATGGGCTCTGGTCTGAGAAGGCACTGAGGGTGCAGGTTTTCAGTCATGAGGCCTCACCTCTGAGTGCCCTGACTGTCACAATCAGGGCAATTGTAGGAGCTGGACTTCTAGACACAAAAGGTGATTGGGATTCTGCTTCAAGACTTTGAGGAAGGCTTCATGCTTACCCAGTTAGATATCACCACCTACACCTTGATCCCACAGGACAGTCTGAGAGAAAAAGAACCAGCCACAAAGACCCAATGGGCTTTTGAAACTGAGAAGGAAGCCAAGCCAAAGGCTCCTGGGAGTGATGTCCCAGAAGGCATGGGAGGGGATGGCCAGGATGGAGGATTGGGGTCTTTTCCAGGGAAATGAGTAGGGAATACAACAGACTGAATATGTGTGTCCTCCCAAAATTCATATGTTGAAAGCTAATCCTGATGTGATGATATCAGGAGGTGGAGCCTTTGGGAAATGATTAGCTCATGAGGGCAGAGTCCTCATGAATGGGATTAGTGCCCTTATAAAAGAAGCCCTGAGGGCTCCCTCACCCCCTTTTACCATGGGAAGTCATAGCAAGAAGATGACTGTCTATGAATCAGATGCCAAATCTGCTGGTACCTTGTCCTTCCATTTCCCAGTCTCCTGAACTGCGAGAAATAAATTTCTTTTCTACAAGGCACCCAGTCTATGGCATTTTTGTTTTAGGAGCCTGAATGGACTAAGACACCTAGACACTGCCTTCCTGAGCTCCTGAGGACAGAGCTTTGACCATCCCACATGTCTATCTCCTCAAGGACTGGCAGGAGCACCCCAGGTCCTGGACTTGTGTGAGGTCACCATGGCAAGGTGATTGCCACTGTCTGAGGACAGGGAGGAGACCTCAGTGTGGAGGTGGTGGTGCAGATGAGTACCGCCCCTCTGTCCTTACCAGCCTCAGCCCTTCTCCTGCATGGTGGGACTTCCCTCCCTGCCCCCTTCCTGGCTCTGCACTTGCTGTTCCCTTTGCTGGAAATATTCCTTCTACTTGCCCTTGCCCTCCGACCCCAACTCTGGTTGTGGCATTGACCTCACAGGGCAGTTAAAAGAATGAAAGCAAAACCCCTGATACTGTGCCTGGCACCTAATTACTCAAATAACAGCTAATGGTAGTAACGAGCAATTAATAACTACTCATAGATGGTTATCAATCATTAACAATTAAGGGAAATCGTTATCACTGCTGCAAATCTCTGAATCTCCAGAGCTCAACCCCCCTCCATTGGACTCAATAAAAGCCTCAGTTCAAGCTCAAAGACAGATGCACAGAAAAATGAACGGGCATGTGACCTTGCATCCTATCATTTGTAAAAGATAGGTTGGCCCCCATGTGCCCAAACCAAAGTCACACATCTGCCCAGAGCAGCTGCCCCCTTTTCTGTATCTTGCCTGATCCCTTAGTCCCCATCTCAGCTGTACATGAACGGGGAGAGCTCCTTTATGACCACCTGAAAGCGTGTGTGTCAACATCATTGCTTTGGAATCGCTCCCCTAATATATGGCAAGATGCCACTCACACACCCGTGATTCTTCCTTTCTTTTTCCTTTTTTTTTTTTAATAAACAGCTTGGAGCTGCCAGAGGCAGTGGGCTGCTGCAGAGCTGACAAAAGTCGTTTCCGTCGTGTTCTGGCCCTGAAAGGAGGCGGGTGTGATGAATGTGTCTTGGACGCTCCGTCTCATCCATCGCCCGCCACGTGAGGATGGCGGCATCTAGGGCTCCTGTCATCAAATCTACTGGGACTCTGAGGCCTGCTTGCCTCCAGCTGCCATGGCCAAGCTGGCTGCGGATGCCAGGACAGGGCATGAGGAAAGGGAGGGAAGAGAGGTTGCAGGAAGAGGACGATGAGGAGGAGAAGGAAGAGGAGGAGGATGACATGGGGGAAAAGGGCATAAAAGGGGAGGTGAGAGATTCATAGACCACACTGGCAGGCTCTTGCTGACCCCCATTTGGTGCATCTCCTGAGTTGGCACCAAGCCCTGCACATAGTAGGTGCTCAGTAAATGCTGCAGAATTCAGTCAAGGTAGATGAGGAAGAAGAAGTAGGCAGGATGAGAAATGTGGCACTGGGCAGAGAGATGCAGGAAGAAGACGAACAGGAGGATGAGAGGGTGAAAGAAGAGGAAGCAGGATGAGAAAGAAGTTGGAGTGTGAATGGGGGGTGGAGAAGAAGAGGAAGGAGAGCAGTCTGAGGGCTTGATGGAGAAAGGGCAGAAAGGAGACTGAAGGTGAAGGCAAGAGGGAGGAGGGGAGCGCTGCATGGGCCGCACCAAAGATCCTCCCTCTTCAGCTCTGATGGAAAGGTGGGCCAGGCTGGAGGCCATGAGAAGCAGCCGGCAGCCCAGAAGTGTGGGTCTGGAAGTCGCAGGCTGTGAGTGCTGGTGTGCAGGGCACAGGCTTGCTGGGCCTACACTAGGAGGGCCCCCAGCTTGGCCATCACAGGCGAGATCTGCCCACCTTCCCTGAGGTCCTTGAGGAGAGCAAGGCCTTCGACAGCTCCTCAAGCCAAGATATCCCATAACAACCACTCACGCCCAGCCCAACTATCATGGTCCACAGGCCTGACATCTTGAAACTGCGTGGGCTGAGTTCCATCTTTCCAGAAGGATCTGGTGCCTTTGGAGCCTCAGCTGGTGAGCTTGAAACAGGAACTCAAGTCATACAGTGGAGATGGGAGGTAGGGGAGGGTGGGGGGAGTAGAGAGAGGAGGGAAGGAGGAGAGATGGGGAAGAAGAGGGGAAAGAAAGTCGCTGCCTCCAGCTGAGTGCTTCCTTCTGATCTTCCCATGCAGAAATCCACCAATATCTCTACAACTTCTTTCACTACTTCCGGGCTGCATCACCCCCAAGAAGTTCCTGGCATCGCCTCTTTTCTGTGTTGCGACTGAAGAATCTAATCTGGATTCAGATGCTCTTCTGTGGGCTTTGGACTACGGATCCCAGGTTCTGCTCCCTGAGGTTGGATGATCCTCTCCATTCCTGCCCCAGCGTTGGACTTGTCAACACATCCTGCCTGAATTCATCCAGGGGCCTGAGGAAGGCTCCACTTTTTTGTTCGTTTGTTTGTTTCTCCCCTGCCCTCACAGGATGGCGGGCTCGGATGAAATGCTCCCTCCATCAGCATCGCATGATGGATGTATGGCAGGTAATCAAGATGTTGCGGTGCCTGCCTCCCAGAGCCTTGGACAGATGGGGAGAGGGATGACATACAGAAGGCTCTCAGAGTGGCTGGGAGACAGACTAGGTGGGGTCACTCTAAGGTCACTCTCTAGAGAGAGGCTCCAGAAAGATAGTGGGGACTGTCAAAAGAGACAGAGCCAGGATTTAAGCCCAGGTCTGTCTGCTTCTGAGGCTTTTTTCCCCTTAGCCTTGCAGGTTAGAAAGAGTCAATAGTTATCACAACAGCGGCCCAGGCTTAAGCACCTACCACTGTGTGCCAGGCACTGTGCTGGATACCAGGGAGACAAGGGAGAACAAACTGATGGCTTCTGCCCTCATGGCAACCTCACAAGGGAGGGATTATGACCTCCAGGGCACACACAGCTGACAAGTGTTGGAGGCAGGGTTCCAACTCTAGGTTAGCTGACCCCACAGCCAGGAGCACCCTTCTCTGTAACCTTCTCCAGAGCCCATGATATGATAGAGGTTTCACAGCAATTCCCATGTCACCTTGTCCAGATAACATCTCTGTGGCTTGGAGCCAGGTCTGGTCCCGTCACACACTAGCCATGTGCCCTTGAGAACATCTCTAGGCCTCAGTGCCCTCAAATGTAGGATGGAGAAAACTGGATCAACCTTCCAATAAGAACTGCATGAAGGCAGGGATTTTAATTCATTGTATTCTCTACTATCAGTGTTTATAACAGTGTCCTAGTGCATAGTAGGTGCTCAGAAATCTATGTTGAATAAATGAGGGAAGCATCAGGGTCTCCATAGGTAGGTAGGTACTCCATAAACATGTGTTGGATGTACGAGCAACTCTCCAGTCTCCTGGCACATAGTAGGTGCTCAATAAATGTGTGTCCAATTTATGAGTGGTATTCCAGTGCCTGCCACATAGTAGGTTCTGACAGATGTTGGTCAAGTGAATTGAGAAATAAGAGCATTTAGATGAAAATGCTCTAAGTATGGGCTGCTTCATGTTACAAAAATTTATTTGGAAAAGTAAGATATGAACACTCAAGAATACTGAACTCTTTTCTAACCTGCAAGGCTAAGGAAAAAAAAAACTTCAGAAGTAGACAGACCTGGGTTCAAATCCTAGCTCTGTCTCTTTTGAGTAAGGTACCTTTGGGAGCCTGAACTTGCTCAGTTGTAAGAGTGGGAATGACAATGTCCTAAGGCACAAGGTCTTGTTGGGAATTAGAGATGAAGAGTATGTCATGCATGCGCAATGCCTTTGCATGTTGGCCAGTTCTACATACATCTGCCCTCAGTACTTCAAGCAAGGCAAAAGATACTACAATTAAACTTGTATACATTACTTATTCATTTCAAGGCATTACTATAATCTACTATACATTTTAAAATCCTAACCCTTACTGGATTGTTTTTCATTAATGACCCCTTCAGCAGGAATAGAGAAGGCCCTGGATTGAGGTAAGATGGTCAAGAGCAAATGATGTCTATATATGAGCCTGTTGTGAACAGTATAGAAGAGGGAAGTAGAGATGGAAGAGGTAGGTTCAGCCTCAGAACAAGCCAGCTGCTCCTGCCTGGACCACACCCATTCCCCTGCTGAATTACCTTGGGAAATGTGGTGCCATTGTTTTATCTCCAGTGTCAACCACAGTAGCAAATGCTCTGCATTGGGTGTTGGTTAAAGAGTGAAGAAGGCACCTATCTGTGCAGGTATTTGTACCCACCATCTCATCAAGATCAGAATCATCACCCCATCTTGCAGATGAAGAAACTGAGGTTCTATGGTGAAAAACTATCTGCTTGAGGTCATGCTGCTAAGTGTCAGGGCCTGAACTTGAACCCTGGTTGGCCAGATCTGATGCCAATTCTTCATACATCTACCTCAGTACTTCAGGAAAGGCAAAAGACATACTACCTTCTTATCCTTATCACACACCTACCAGGCAGAAGACTGAGGGGAAAAGTTCAACCAACGGAACTTGAGGTAAGATGTCTCAAAATTTCTCAAAATCCATTGAGACACCACGAACAACAACAAGAAAACATTAGGTCCAAGTCAAGGAGATGCCGGATTTACTGGCATTAGACATAATCACACAGCAAAAAAACCTAACTCCCAGGTCTGAATTTGGTCAGAGCCTGGGCCAGTTGTAGCTACAGGAAACTTGATACAGATTTAATGACATCATGAATCATCCCCAAAGGCATGTTGCCACCCCATTCTTCATCCACACTCTGAAATTAAAGAGGAAATTAAAAATGTATCGACGTTCTTTAATCCTAGTGAGGCCTGGGATAGGAAACCAGATATCCTTTTAAGATGGCCTGAAGATCTGGTAACTGAGCCCAAAAGAACAACTGATAGTCTTTATTAAAACCAGGCATGGTACCCAGGACTGTATGTGATGTAGGCAACGTGAGGCACTTATTAAGCCCCTGTGCTGTGCAGGTGAATGTCACATCACAAGTGCTGCCACAGGCTGGGAGTGGTAGCTCATGCTTATTATCCCAGCACTTTGAGAGGTTGAGGTAGGCGGAGTTAGACACCAGCTTGGTCAGCATAGCAGAACCTCAACTACCAAAAAAAAAAAAGCTGGGCATGTTGGCACATGTCTGTAGTCTCAGCTACTCGAGATGCTGAGGCAGAAGGATCACCTGAGCTCAGTAGGTTGAGGCTTCCGTGAGCTGTGATAGTCATGATTGTGCCACTGCACTCCAGCCTGGGTAACAGAGTAAGACCTCAATTCAAAAAAAAAAAAGAAAAATATCTAACACATATTGTGCCTCCAGGTTTCGAAGACATCACAACAGTACTCTATGGCAGTTCCTATTCTAATCTTCCCACATCAGAAGTGAGGCTCAGAAAGAATACCTAGTCATGTAACAAATAGGAGAACAGGGATTTAAACAGGAGTCCAACACCACATCCAGACCTCCTCACTACTCTGCTCTCCTGCCCTTTACTGTCCCAATTTACAGAGGTGGAAGCTGAAGCTAAGGGGGGCTGAGGAGGCAGCAGAGCTGAGAACCCCCCGCCCATGCCAATCTGTGTGAATATCCCTGCAGCAGGAGATGGGCTGTCCTTGCCTCCTGGAGAGCATCCTGTGGGTGTAGAGTCTGGACAGACCCATGAGGAAAGATCAGCAGCGCAAGGAGTTCCAGATAGACTGTGAGCCATGGGCTATAAAGGCAGCAGGAGGTTGGCAGGGGAGAGAGATTGATGCTGGTGCCTGCATGCACAGCCTTTCTGGAGGAGGTGGGCTGAGTCAGGCTTTGGGAGAGGAGTAGGATTTGAGTGGTGGTGACAGGCCAAGAAAGACACTCCACTGTGGAAACAGAAGATGACATCTATCAGTTATTAGCTCACTCAATCTGCAAAACTCTCACAAGCAAGAAAACTGAGGCTTAGGAAGACCATCCCGCTGAGGGGGAAGACTCAAAACAAGGAGGATGCCAGGGGTGGGGTAGCCAAGGAGGTGGGCTTGATGGCAAGTGAAGAGGGGAGGAAACAAGCAGCAACTGTCCCCAAGCCTGGCCACTTTGGGTCTGAAGATGTGGAGAACGGATGCAGGAAACAGACACTGTAAACATCTTGTATTCCTTATATTATGACAGTTCTTATGGGACGGGATAACTCTCAGGACTTGCTTGCTATTCTCTCTGATGCTTAAGTAAGTCCTTGACATTTTTAAAACCAACCCAGAGAGCTGTCCTTCATGGACACCTGCCCACATACCTTCTGTGGGTTAGCAGAATTTGCCTTGACCTCACCCACACAGTCTCACCAACTACCAGGTACTAAGACCAGTGGCATCTGCATAGAGATGCCCATTAGAATCACTCCCAAAAGAAAATTAATTTCAAGGGGGGTGGCATTGGAGGGGGTAAGAGATCTTTCTAATTTAAAAGAGACTAAAGGCTGATACAGGATGTTAGCAATAAGTAAACCAAGTTAAGGGGAAAGTGGTAAGTGGAGCTCTCTGCACTTTTGGTTCAAATCTTTCTGTAAACCCAAAACTGCTCCAAAGTAAAGTCTATTATTTTTCTAAAAAGAGGCTAAAGAAACATAATCAAATGCAATGAGTACCCTTAATATGATCCTTCATTTAAAAAATACAGTGATACAAAACTATGTTAGGATAATTGGGTAATATGGAAGTTGGGATCTTAGACAATAGTACAGACGTGTTAATTTTATTAGATGTGATTGTGGTTAGAAAATGTCCTTCTTAGGGGAAAGATGTGAAACTAAGGAGAGCTATCATGTTTTCAACTTATTTTCATGTTGAAGAGAAAAAAGGAGGGAGAGAGGGAGAGAGAAAGGGCCTCATCTGGACTAGTTAATTCAGACCCCAGCATCCTGCTTACCAGTCAGTCAAAGCAACTACACTTGCCTTAAAAACAAGGTTTAAAAACTAACTCCAGTATACACTCTGGAGTAAGCTCTCCATATTTCCAAACCCAAACCAATAGAATCCTTCTTTTAACAAAACAAAACAAAACAAACAACAACAACAACAAAAAACCCACAGTGACACAAGTCCATTTTAGGATAACTGGGTAATATGAAAGTTGGGATTGTAGGCAATAGTATGGACTTGTTAATTTTCTTAGGTTTCACTTCTACAGGATGGCATTAACTTCTATATTATCAAAATTGAGAGGGAGCTGGGAGATCACCTCACCTGAACTTCTCATCCTACACTTGGAAAAATAGAGAAGAAAATAGAACGTCACACAGGTACTGGCTCTAAAATCTGAGTCTTTGACCTTCTGATACAATTTTCACAATGTTTAGAAAGAACATAACTCTAGATATGAAATTAGGATTCCTAATTGGTTTACAGACTCAACTTGGACTCAGCATATTTTAAGTAAATTGAATACATCCCTTCACTTCCCATGCAAAGACATTGCCTCACCCGAGTATGGAAAGATGGCAACAGTCACCAAAAAATCTCACTTATTCATAAAAGAACCTAATTCTCCATGAAAATACATTTTTAAGATGGAAATTATTCATCCATTCATTTATCCTTTCATCCATCCAGAATCATTTATTGAGTGTGATGATGCCAGATCCTGTCAATACAGATACTGTCAATACAGATGCTGTTCCTTGCCTCCAAGGAACTTACATTCTAGCGGGGAGGGAGATTCACCAAGTTATCACTGGAGGAAAATATGCATGAAGCGTCATGTCTTCTCAGGCATAGAAACCAAGAAAAAGTGCTTATTTAGCAAAGGGAGTAAATATCTAGCTCAGCATTCAGCTTCCAGATGTAAGACTAGCCTTGCACCAGAGCAAATCCTCACTTAGAAAAACCAGAAAAGCAGAATTCCAATTTAAGGACATTGAGAGTCACCAAAGCAGCCAGGACTCAAAAGGCCAATTCCTGGAGAAGGGGTAATATATTGAAGGTGAATGCAGTGTTATGTGGGAGAGTCATTTGTTGATCTTGAAATGACTCAGGGAGAGTCATTTGTTGATCTTGAAGAAGAAAGAATATGGACAACTTAGGCTTCCAGATATCAAGATTTACTATATAAAGCTACATTAATTAAGAGAATGCTATAAGAACTCAATGATGGACAAATTAAAAAGTAGAATAAAGTCTGGAAACAGATCTCTGCATATCAGATCACTTGATTTATGACAAAGTAATGCTGTTGTGCAATGTGGAAAATATTATTTTTCTGAAATATATGTGCTCGGCCAAGTGGATATTTGTATGGAAAATAGTGAGTTCTATCTCACACCATAAATAAATATCAATTCCTGATGCACTGTATATCTAGTTATAAACGGTAAATCAATACATCTACAAAAAATATAGGGAAATATTTTCAGGATTCAAAAATAGCCAAATAATTCTTCCACAGTCTAGAAAAAGTGCCAACCATAAAGGAAAAATTATCAGTAAGGCTGCATTAAAATTAAGAATGTTGTTTATAAAAACAAATCATTAAGATCATGACAGAAGCCAGCCACCGAATGGGCTAGTCCCACATACCCTATAAAGGGCATATATCTAGAATATATAAAGAACTCCTACAAATACAAAAGAGATGAATAACCAAAGAGGGGGAAAATGGGCAAAAAACTTTCTCAGACACTTCATTAAAGGAGGTATTCAAATGAAGATAAAAGCACATAAAAGGTGTATTTATTTATTAAGTGCCTATTAATAATATAATGAGCCATTATTTTATCCAAGTTAAGACCAAAATTTGATGATATCCACTAGAATAGCTAAAAAAATTTTTTAAACAACAAAACCAGATGTTGGCAAGGATGTAGAACAACGAGTACATTCATTCATTCATAGCTGATGGGAACATAAATCGGAAAAACCGTTTTGTTGACATTTACCATTGCTGAAAATACACCCAATTCGACTCCAGGGCACATACCCAACAGAAATCTGTATATTCAAGCAACAAAAATGTGTTCAAGCTTGTTCATAATGTTATTATTCATAATAGTACTAAACCGGAAACAATTTATAAATGTCTATTAATAACAGAATGAACCAATCATTATTTTGAATTCACACGATGGCATATTATTGATTAGAGATCCTCAATAGTGGCATAAGCGCCATTTGGGGCCAGATCATTCTGTGTGGTCCGTCCCCTGCATTGCAGGATATTTAGCAACATTCCTGACTTCCACCCATCAGATGCCAGTAGCACCCCCTAGCTGTGACAGCCAAAATATTTCTACATATTGTGAACTGTCTCTTGTTGGGGTAGGATTGCCCCCAATTGAGAACCACTGCTATGAACTACAGAGCAATGAAACAAAAGAATTATTGCTGCATGCAACAATGTAGATGAATCTTAAGAATATAATATGAAAAGAAGGAAGCCAGAAAAAAAAGTATATCTCGGATGCTTCTATTTACATAGAGTTCAAAAACAGGCATTATCTAATTTATGATGTTAGAAGTGAGGCTGGTAGTTGTCTTTGAGGAAGGAGGAGGCCTTGACTTAAATGGGCATAAGGAGTTTCAGGAACACTGGTAATGATCTGGTCTTGATTTCAGTAGTAATTACATAGGTATCAACTTTTTGAAAATTTCATCACGATGCACTTTCTTATATGTATATTTCAATAATGAGTTTATTTAACAAAACTTTTGCTCAATGAGAGAATCACAGATTCTAAAAGAATATTCTGAACCATCAATGATGAATTCAAATGGTTTTGTACAAACTTGCAGCTGACTTAGGCGAACCTCAACTTTTTTGAAAGGTCCACAGACTTACCATCCAAAACCCAGAGTTCTAGTCAGAAAATAGTCTTCCTTTACAAGGAAACCTGTCTAAGAGGTAGGTGGGCCCTATGAATCCTGTATCTACAACCAGACTTCACTTGGTTTCACGTGTTCAGACCTTAGTTCCAGGATTAATGTGCTTGCATTGAATATTTCTGTGTGCTTACTTTCAACATCATTTCTGCTAATCTTCCAAATGCTGATCAAATTGAAAAGAACTTTTATGTCCTAGGAATATAAAACCATATTCATGAGGGGCCCATTTATTAAGTATATTCAGGATGGATTAAAATTATCCTGAGCTGTAGTTCTAAGAATGCAGAGCCTGGTAAATAAATGTACTATTGAAATAAGATTAGCATCGGATGCTTAACCTACTTTGAGAACAAGCTGTTTTTAAAGTTAACTATTATCCATTCGCAAAAACATAATTAATGAACTAATTACAAATGAGTCTTATCTAATCATTTAAGCAGCCCTCACGTGACTCATCCTTGGCTTCCTGTCTGTAGTAAAGTAATTGCATTTCCCTGAAAGTGATACAAGTTTATTTTTAAAACAACACCCTGTAATTTAGACCTTTTTACTCATTCAAGCCAACTTTACCCCAAATAAAAACAAACAAGAGGTGGTGATGAAGGTGTCTAAATCTTTTTCTTTTAAACTAAAGACCTCGAGTCAAGAGTTTGGGGCTGAAATTGTTTACAGAAAGCATAATTTTTTTTTCCCAGAAAAAGGAAAAGTTGTAATGCCATCATTCAGTCAAACAAAAAGCAGTTGTGTTAAATCGGCACCAAAGCAAATGATATATACAACAGTAATTAGCAAAGATTACACAGTAATTAAAATCATGATGATTATGTGAGTGAGAATAATTTATACAATAATCTCTACGCTCACATTGCAATATGGTAGAAGTCCAATAGCAACAGTAGAGAGCCGGGTTTGGTAATAAATTCAAATCACAGCACCACTAATTATGTGATGATAGATTAGCCATTGAAATTTAAGGATAAATAGCATCTCTGACCAAGATACACAATTTTATTTGGATTTCCCAAGGTTACTGAAGGGGAACTCCAAACACACTGATCCCTTGCCCTCTCCCTATCCTCTGTCTTCATGATCTTGTTCACCCCATGGTTCAAGCTCCCGCTTGGTGAAGAACATTTGCTATGTGTATTGTTTCTATCTAGAAAGTATCATTCTCTTGGTTCAGGTAAGGCCCCTGTTGTCTTTGAGGAATCCCCTTCTCCTTCAATGTTCCCATGGCTTGGTGGGAATAACCCCATCTCCCAGAGCCAGGTGACAACACTAACTTAAGCCTAAGGTAAGAAGTTCCTTCATCCTCTTGTCCACTCTGATGGTTCCATGATGGACCAGTCACTCACTCAGGCTTGGGATTTCTCTTGAAAAGAGAGAAACCCTCTTTACTGTTGGACTCAGAGTGGTGCAGGAATGAACTTAGAGCTGATGGCGCCATATTTCTGGCTCGGAAAGAAGCCAACATGGGGGAAAGTAGAACAGAGAGGTGGGTGGGAAACCAAATCCCCATTGTAATTTTTGAATTCCTGGATCCAGAAATGCCTGAAGCCAGATTTACCCTTGAGTTTCCCAGTTGCAGGAGGAGATGATACATTTTTCTTTTTGCTCAAGCCAAATTGAGTTGGCTTGTATGTCACCTACACCCACAAGCATCCTAACATTATGCAGAGGAATCCTGGCATCTCCCTGGGTCTCTAGACCAGAGTTTAAACCTTTCTGGATAGTTCCATTTGGATGTCCCTAAACACACAAGCTCGACATATTTAAAACTGAGCTCACCAAAACTCCGCTTTCATTACCAAGAGATTTTCTCTTGTGTTCCTGATTTCTGCTGTGAGTCTAGCCCCCCCCCTCCAGTTTCTGACATGTGGAGCACCTGGTTGTGGTTTTCCCCAGTCCTGCCTGTCATTTTCTGTCTTCTGCAGCAGCACCACCTTGCCTGGCCTGGGTGAAGGGTGGAGGATGGGAGGGAGTATCTGCTTATGAAGCACCAGCTTGGTGCCAGGCTTTCCACTGGGCACTCTATGGCTATTAATTCTTCTGCCTTGCAAAGGGGACATCACTATTCCTGTTTCATGGAAGAGAGACTGAGACTCAGACACTGTAACTTGCTCATGGTCAGACAGCTAGTAGGTGACAGAGGTTGTATTAGAGACCAGGTCTACCAGACTGGAAAGTCTGTTGGTTTTCCCTTTCCTCTCTTGAAGTGTCTCTTCAAGGCCCCCTTGTGAGCCTTGGGTTAATTCTCCAAGCCCACCACCTGTCTCTGCCCTTAATCTGCAGTTTAGGGGGCTGAGTCCCAGATCTTCAGTTCTCTCCATTATAGTTCATGAATCCTGCTTCATGTTGCTAAGAACTTGCTCTGTGATAGGAGAAAGTTAATCAGTCTGGCTAATCTACTCTTGGTTCCTGATATCAACATTACCCTTTTAATTGCCCTGGCGAAAAGCCATCTGACTTCTATCCACTGGTCATTTATCTCTTTGATGACTATTTGTGGAGTACCTACTATGTGCCAGGCAATGACTGTTTGTGGAGTACCTGCTAGCTACTGAGAATCAAGAAGGACAGAGACAAAGTTTATCTCCTTGTAGACAGTTAGATAAGCTATATAAGTTTAAAACTTGGGACAAGAAAAGAGCTGGTGGTCTGGGTTTGGGGGTCACCTCCTTACAGCTGGGGAGTCAAAATCACAAAAGGGGAATTGCCTGTGATCAGGTGGAAACAGCCAGGCAAGGGCAGCATTCTGTGCACCTCAGCATTTGGGGGTGGGGAAGGGAGGTAGGATCAGGAAAGGATAGCTTGAAGAGCACCAAGGAGCAGAACTACCGTCAGGGCCAAATGAACAGAGTTCCAAGAAGTATTCAACAGTTGCCAACACAGTGGAGAGGTTCAGGGAAAGATAAAGACCAGAGAATATTCCCCAATGTGTCCCTTTGGAGGCCACTGACATGGCAAGAAAAGCTTCAGTGGCATGGCAGGGCAGTCTCTGGTCTGTAATAGATTAAGGCACAAATGTGAAATGAAGATGGTACCCCATAAACGGCATGTTTGAGAGGCCTGGACCTGAAGGGAGGGCAAAGCAGTAACTCAATATAGGACAGCAGGGTGAGGATATGGTTAGGATGGGGAGGATCTCCGGTGTTTACAAACTGTGGAGGATAAAGGACTGGAACAAGGGAAGTTGAAGGCGTGCATGCGTGAGAGTGAGAGTAAGAGAGAGAGAGAGAAAACACTGGATAGATAAGAGTGTTTTGGGGGAAGGCAGGAGTGGATATGAATTAACCTCAGAGAGGACAGGACCGGAACTCATCTTCTGAAGACCCAGAAGGAAGATGGGGGAAGATAGAAACGAATTTATAGATATCACAGCTGAAGTTGAGGCCATTATTATTTTTCTTTGAATGACACAGGAGTGGAAATGCCTCCTGAGAGTGACAGGAAGGGTCAGAGGAATGTCGTGATGGTTTGCAATAATTGCCCAGGCACTGAGAGCAGCAATTGTCCAGTGATAAGACGTTGGCAATCTGCATAGCAGGTCAAGCAATGCCCATCAGTATGTGGACCCTGCAGTGATCTGTGACCACGGCTGGGGTCTAGAATGCAATGGGGCTTGGACCCTCTTTGGGAAGCCTGTGTGCTGTGAGAACGGGAAAGCAATGGGGATGACCCCAGTGCGTTCCCTCTTCATCCTGCAAGGCAGTGGCCCTGGAAGACAGCAATGAGTGGTCAGGCACACAGCAGGGGTGGCATGATCATGCCAGCCCTGGACAGCCCGGGTACCAGCTGCAGCCAGATGTGAAGAGAAACTCAGACAAAGCGTGACTGCCACCACCAAGCCCGTTAACTCCCTCTTTGGGGACCACAGAGGTAATTTAGTGTCTTGTCTCCAGAAGTGCTTGTGTTTATCAGCGGCAGCAGCACAATTCCTGGACTGTAAATCATAACACTTTAGGTGTATTTTCTCGAGTTGACGTCCCCTTATAAATAATATGGGAAGTGCTTTTATTTTGTTGACAGAAGACTGCTTTCTTTCTCTCTTCTGTTTTTAGAGTGACTTTCTTTTTCAGTCAAATTGGAAAATACAAGAGCCTCACTTATTGAGTCCCACCACGTTGCCAGGTGAGATGGAGACAGGTAACCAGGGCTCTCTACTATCATACAATCTTCCAGCAGGAGGGACATAGGATGATTTCATAATATTTATTCAAACTTCAAATGCAAATGCTGGCCATGTGTGGTGGCTCACACCTGTAATCCCAGCACTTGGAGATGCTGAGGTGAGAGGATTGCTTGAGCCCAGAAGTTCAAGACCAGGCTAGGCAACATAGTAAGACCTCGTCTCTACAAAAAATCAAAACAATTAGCTAAGCATGGTGGCGTGCACCTGCAGTCCCAGTACCAGGGAGGCTGAGGTGGAAGGATTGCCTGAGCACAAAAGTTTGAGGCTGCAGTGAGCTGTGATTGTGCCACTGCACCCCAGCCTGGGTGACAGAGTGAGACTCTGACTCAAATAAATAAATAAATGAATAAATGAATAAATAAATAAAATGCAAATGCCTAATGACTCAGAGAACCATTTACTCGTATGCACGAGGATGTGTGTGTTTTGAAGCCTGATATATTTATGACAAATATCTGGAAATAATCTAAAAGTGAAATAAGGAACCAATAGTTAAATAAAGCATGGTAGCTTTTTCAGAAATTACCAAGAATGAGATAGAATTATGCATACTGGTAAAGAAAGATATCCAAGGTATACTGTTGAGGGAAAGACATTCATTGTAAGAATTTATGAATAGCATAAGATACAAAATATAGTTTCATATCATTTGTGTTTTTTTAAAAGTCCACAAATGAGTTATATATTTGCTACAAGTACATATATAAGTTTATGACATATATATATATATAGAGAGAGAGAGAGAGAGACGGGAAGAATATATACCCAACTGGAGATGATGGATCCCTTTGGGAAGGGAGCTAAGACTGGGGTGGTGGCCAAGGAAATTTTAGACTTTTGCTATATTTTAAGTTCTTGAAGAGGGGAAGTATTCATAGACTATTTGTGCAGTTAAAAGGAGCTAGAAGTCAAGGTACCTGAACTCTTACTATTATTCTTACTATCATATTATGATGAACATAATATGCATAATATAGTTTCACATCATTTCAGTTTTTAAAAAAGTCAACAAATAACCCATATATTTGTCGTAAGTACATATATATGCTTATGATTATATAAATATAGAAAGAGATGGGGAAGGATGTACATCCAACTGAAGATGATGGATCCCTCTGTGTCAGTTTTTACTATAATTTGTGTAAGATAGTTTCCTCTGCAGATCTCAGTTTTTCCCATCTATACAATGGGCAAGTTGCATGAGATAATCCCAGTGTTCCTTCCCAATCCAGAATGTCTAGAGTCTTTAAACTATAAATACATTCAAAGGAAGGAGCTCACAGTGTTTAGGGATTAATGCCATGAAATCTAGACTCAGTAGACACTTCATAAAATGTCTTGTGGCTGAATGCTGAATGTCGATAATCATCCTCAGGCAGTTTTAGTATTAATAAACAGGTCAGATTTTTACCAGGAAACATTGACAGGTGAGCGACCCTGGAGCAACGTCAGAGAGCCGTGGCAGTATGGCAAAACAGAGGCTTTGGAGGTCTTCCACTTACCTGCTGTGTGACATTGAGTGAATTGCTGACCCTCTCTCAGCCACAATCCATGCTGAGCTGTGACCAAATATAGTTAATATTTCTGCTCCAGCTTTGGTACAATGGACAGTAATTCACTCAACAAACATTAATTGAGCATTAGTTGCAAGTCAGCCCTGGGGATGTTGACATTAGGAAGACAGACAAGGAATTTCTTCTTACACATGTGTGAGTATCTGCCTTGCCTCTTGCCCCTTTGCTGATCTTGGTGCTGGCACTTCCACTATGAACTGCAGCTGGATATGCCTACCCGAGAAGGAGAAAGGGCAGAGGAAGGGGAAAGAGATCCTGAGGGGGCTGCCTGGGGTTCCGAGGACCCCCCCTGCCCGAGGGGTAGCTGCAAGAGCTGGGGTGAGACTGTATGCATGGACTAGTTGCTCCCCCTTGTCCGTCTCGGGTTCCTCTTCTGTAACTGTGGGCAAGGACGTCTGTCTCCTGGGATTCCTCTGGGCATCAAATAGATGTTAATTGAAACGACATAACATGAATTTAACATACCCAATGAGCAGCCATTTTAACATTGCCTAAATCTCATGTCTTTAGCAGTCCACTTAACTTACCCTCTAATCACTAGACAAGGATAGAACCAGTTTCTCAGAGGTAGCTATTGATAAGTGTTTTACAGCCCCCTCCCCCAGCTTGTTTTGTACTAATTAGCTTTTCCATTTCATTTGCCTCCAAGGTACGTTATCAGCCCTTCCTGACCTTCATGACACAGACAGACCCCATCACCAGGCAGCAATCATGTGACTACCCCACCCATCTACCTGCTGTCCATCACCTGACGTCTGTACCTGTGCTTGCCTGCCTCTTCATGATGATGTGGTGCAGACCACCACCCAATCACCTTAACGACATTCCCCCCATCAAAGGGGAATGTTTAAAAGCATTCAACCTCAAGTGGCCAGTTGCCACTGCCTTACTAGATGCCGATGTGGCCACGTGCTCTTTGAGCAATGGCCGTCACCATGTTTCATGGCTTTGACCTCCTTCCCTCTTCTGGGTAGGTGAATCTTCTCTCTCTCTCTCTCTCTCTCTCTCTCTCTCTCTCTCTCTCTCTCTCTCTCTCTCTCATTTACTTTCTAAATAAACTATATCTTCCAATCTTACCTCTGTGCATCTTTCTTTTGGCACCAGATCACACACCAGACACCCACACCCCCGGCTGGTCTGACCTAACATTCTGCAGGTTCCGCTGAGAGTGTGACCTGACATTAATGCTGATAAACTGGCTGATTGCTTGGGTTTTCTCTGGGTACCAGGCTCTGGGTGAAGAAAGACTAGCGCATTGTCACAGTTCCCCTGATGACAGCCAAGATTCACTCAGGAGGACAAATGAATGGAGAAGTAAAGCAACTTGTCCAGAATCTCAGATATGCAAATCAAAAGTTGGACTCTAGATGTTCCCACTCTAGACCCTGCATGGAAGCCACCACACCCTTCCAACTCCCACTCAAACAGGTGCCAAGCAACTCGGGCTACAGTTCAAGAGTTAAGATCCTTATCATGCACCTGACATAATTATACTTATGCTCATGAGCATTCACATTCTGCTCTGGTCACCTCTCCTATGGCTGCTGCACGGCTGCTGCGGGGGGGGGGTGGGGACAAAGGTATTTAGTTATCAGAAGAGAAAATGTCCTCATCACCTGTGCTCCTGGAGGACATGACTTCTTTATCACACAGACCTTTGTTTTAAATGAAGAGCTGCAATCAGGTCATCTCACTTTAATGAACTCTCCAAATGCCCCTACTCTTGGAACCTCCCTTTGGCATATTCTATGAAATCTCTCAGCCTAAGAGTATCTGCTGACATGCGCCAGACATTTGCCTTTTGCCGGATATGCCCAAAAAGTTAACACGTGCTCCCAGCCCCTTCTTTCTGTAGAGACAACCTGGTTTCAGAGAAAACACATTTCAAGTCAGGATGGGGTTGTCTAGGTTTGCTCCACTAGTCTGTGATTTTTTTTCCTCTTTCTGTCTTATCACACGGGTTCTTCTGTTATCACAGAAGCAGTATTCATTTCATCTTAATTATGTATCTGCTTAATCCGTAATTTCTGATTTGTGGTCATTAACTCCTAATTACAAGAATGCCGCCCTTGAAAAGGAAAGCCAAGTTAACTCAGAGAAAAGGAGTCGACAACCAAGAGCGAAGGTGGATTTAAGTTGTGCAACTGAGGGTAAATCCCAAAGCCCATTAGTTGGTCAACCAGTCGGTGGCAATCCAGAGTGAAGTCATCTCCCTCTGTGGGAGGGAAATCATCAAATCAAACTAAAATTCAAATAGAGCTCAATCTCCAAGTGAGATATTATCCAGCCCAACTTTCTTTATTTCTTTTTCTTTTTTTTTTCTTTTTGAGTCAGAGTCTCACTCTGTCATGTAGGCCACTGCAGCCTCAACCTGCTGGGCTCAGGCAATCCTTCTGCTTCAGCCTTCCAAGTAGCTGGAACTTCAAGTGTGAACCACCACAGCTGGCTAATTTTTAAAAAATTTATTGTAGAGATGAGGTCTTGCCAAGTTGCCCAGGCTTGTCTTGAACCCCCGGGTTCAGGCAATTCTCTCACCTTTGCCTCACAAAGCGCTGAAATTACAGGCATGAGCCACTATGCCCGGCCCAACTTTCTTTCTAGTGACTCCTCTACTTAAAAACAAAATCAACTTAAGTGAATGTGTATAAAGAAAAGTTAAACCTATAACTATTGATAAAAGTAAAACTGGTATGACTTGCCTTAAATAGAAGGCAACTATAACAACTATTATTTGGTTCTAGAATGTTCACCCTGTGCTGTTAAAAAATCTGGAAAACCCTGCTTTGGAAAGAACTGCATTAGGTCCTTGCTGATTCAACCATTTGGATCAGTAAACACAATTATGTTGCATGCTTTGCAGATAAGGAAGTAGAGCTTCAGAGGGTGTAAGTGACTTTCCTAAAGTCACACAGTTAGGATGTGGCAGGATCATACTTCAAACCATCAGGACCATGCTTGCCCTGGTCTAGGCCAGAGGAGATGGAAGACTTCAACAACAACTTGAAAAGTCTGAGATTCTTCAAACCATTGGCCAGAAAGAGGCAGCAGGAGATACTCTTACCTGGGGTTGAGGATGCGTCCGCTGGTAGCTGACTGTCGAGAGGGGGTCCTCATAGTGTCTGTGGCCAGTGACAGACTACAGCTCAACCAGGACTTCAGACTGCCCTCTGGCTGGGAGCTGAGGATGGAGACGTTATCCCTACAACAAGAATGTGAGACACTGTCAACACAATGACAACCACAGTAACAGCAATAATTATATACTTGTCCCATAGCATAGCCAAGCATTGCTAAGTGCTGTACTTGCACAAGAACCTCACTCTCCATTCCTAAGAGGTGGGAGCCAGTACTATATCCATTATACAGATAGGAATACTGGGGCTTGGAGAGGTCAACAGGGGTCTTGGACCAGGTCACTCAGCTAGTCAGAGGAGAAGTTGGGATGTGAACCCCATCCCTTTTTATTCCAATGCCCATGCTTTTAACCACGATACTCTTTCTTGGGGAGATACACACTCCAATACAGACATTGAGGCCTGTTAGATTTGGGGGTTAAATTTGACACTGACTTTTATACCAAATGACATGTTCATGGAATATGTTAAGTGTGAGGGTCTTAACTCCTTCCTTACCTTAACTGAGCCAGATTTGTAAGTGCAGACTTTACTTTTATGTCCCCTGATTCTGTAAGCAGCACAGGGAGAGAAGGAGAGGCCCACATGGGTACTCAAAAACTATTTTCTGGTTGATATGGCCACTAAACATTGTGTGTGTGTGTGTGTGTGTGTGTGTGTGTGTGTGTGTGTGCGCGCGCGCACGCGCACAGAGAAAGAGAGTTTGCTTGTTTTTCTGTAGGCTATTCTATGTATTCCAGGCACCAGAAGAAGGGAGCTGTACACATGAACTTAACCTTGATCCTGTCATCAAGACCCCATCCATATAAATGACCATAAAATAAAAATTATTAATGCTAACAGAGGGAAAGATGGTAGGTTCTAAGGGTAACAAAGAAGCCTCAGTTTGCTTCTTGGAAGCATAAAGAAAGGCATCAAGTAATGTAAGTCGAGATACATCTTCTTTGAAGGTAGAGCTTGACCACGCAGGGATCAGAGAAAGGAATTTTAGATGGAAGGAACAGCATGCACATAGGGATAGAGGTCACAAGGATCAGAGCATAAATAAGATGGAAAGCAGGAATCACAGCTGGAAAGGGAAGTAAGGATCAGGCTGTGCAGGACACACATGTCAGCATCAAAAGTCTCTTCTAGCCGGGCTCGGTGGCTCAGCCTGTAATCCCGTGCCTTTGGGAGGCTGAGGTGAGTGGATTGCCTGAGCCCATGGGTTCGAGACCCGCCTGGGCAGGCGAGACCTCATCTCTACAATAAATAAAAAAATTAGCCAGGCGCGGTAGCGCGCACCTGTAGCTCCAGATATGTGGAAGGCTGGGACGAAAGGATAGCCGGAGTCCAGCAGGTTGAGGCTGCGGTGGCTGGGAGCGGCCACTGCACTCCAGTCTGGGCGACAAAGTGAGACTCCAACTCAAAAAAAAGAAAAGTCTCTTCTGAGGCAATGGGGAGCCATTGAAGGTGTTTAAGGACAGTGGCATGTTAAGGCATAGGCTTCTCTCTATCTAAAAGAAGTTGCACAGTCGATACTATATTCCTAGCACTATGCATTATCACCATGGAGTCAGAGGTCTCGTGGGCGTTGATAATTCTCCAAGTAGGTGTGGATGTTTCCTCTGCAAACTGGACACAGAGAGCCAGGGGTCTTGCCCGTATAAGCTGCTCAGTTCTACTTGAGGTTAACTTACATCTCTTTTCTGCCACTGCTGCCACAATCCACTGCCATCTGGACACTAGAAGGAGGCACAAGAAAGAGTCTGCTATCCTTACGCTGCCAGGGGCTGGGAACATGATTGTCAATGCAGAAAGACTTGGGTTTGAGACCCATTTCCAACTGTTGCCACGGTGTGATCCCTGAGCTTCTGTATGCCTTTGTAAAATGTAGCTAATAATGGTTCTCTGGCTCCAGCGTTGTGGAGCAGAGTAAGTGAGATAACCCTTGTGAAGATCTCAGCATGGTCCCTGGCAAATAGACGGCATTAATTAAATGGTAGTCACCATTACTGCTACTCTTGTTTTAGTACAACTAGTGCTGCTATTAATAATAGCATCATTATTGCCCACAAGCAAGGCATTTGCTTTACATTCTTTGTGAATCAGACACAAGGCAGGATAGTTTCTCAGGGTATTGTGGGAAACCCCAGAACTAATTACAATAGTCGCTATTCTTTAGAGAGCATCCTTTCATTTAAAGAATGCGCTATACACACAATTCATCTACCCACCCCATATGTCCCCATTTTGGAGATAAAGAATCTGAGTCCAGCCGGGCTCGGTGGCTCAGCCTGTAATCCCGCGCCTTTGGGAGGCTGAGATGAGTGGATTGACTGAGCCCGCGGGTTCGAGACCCGCCTGGGCAGCGAGACCTCATCTCTACAATAAATCAAAAAATCAGCTGGGCGTGGTAGCGCATGCCTGTAATTCCAGCTACTTGGAAGGCTGAGGCAGAAGGATCGCCGGAGCCCAGCAGGTCGAGGCTGCGGTGGCCGGGAGCGGCCACTGCACTCCAGTCTGGGCGACAGAGTGAGACTCCAACTCAAAAAAAAAAAAAAAAAAAAAAAAGAATCTGAGTCCTCATCTAAGGTCACATAGCTTTGAATCCCGGGCCTATTAAGCTCATGCTCCTAACCCGTGTGCATTTGACCAGTGCATGGGTACAGACAGCCAAATCACAAACCTCGGACACCTAAGACATCATTTAATGGGTCCTCAGGTTGGGACCTTGCCACTTTATTCTCTACTGGAATCTGAGCAATTCCTTTTTTTTTTTAAGACCTGGTTGTTTCCCTCAAGGGATGCATCTGCTGCTCCTTGGTCCTCACCTTCTGGGACCTGTTACCTTCGGCTTCTATTCACATTCATCTGCCCCCACCAGAATGCAACACTCCTCCTGGACCAAGAACATGTCTTATTCATCCTTCAGCCCCAGGGCTTAGCCCTGAGCACAAGTCAGACCAGAATTCTCAAACAGTGTCTGGTGAATCTAACAGAAGAGGGGTCAGTAAACCACACCCACAGGCCAAATCCAGCCTACCACCTATTTTTATAAATGGACATTTTTGTCTGTGACTGCCTTTGTACTACAATAGCAGAGTAGTTGCAACAAAGGCCATGCTACTATGGCCCAAAAAGACAAAATATTTACCAACTGGCCTTTTAAAGAGAAAGACCATGCAATAGAACAAAAGCACTTTTTGTGAATGACCCTGTGAGAGGCAGAATAATGGCCTTAAAGATGGCCACATCTTTATCCCTAAACCCAAGGATGTGGGAATATGTCTCCTCACATGGCAAAAGTTTTACCGGAGCACAGTCATACACGTTCATTTACATTGTGAAAACTTCCTCACATACTTTGACTATATCAATCACTACTTGAACCCAGCACTCAGAATGTCTTTATAGCTCAATAACTAAACAAAGCAAGTGCTGGTGTTAATTCTTATCCACTATTTGCTCTAACAGGCTTCATGAGTATAAGCCTTATAGGTGGCCCTGGGGTACAGATTTAGTCCCTTCAAAAGGACTCTTCCCCAGCACTAGAACCACAACTGTTTGCTGGTGTCTAGCTGCACTAGACGTCTTTTTTTCACTTCTCCACATCCACTCCACGCCCTCTGCCCTGCTATGTGCCTGGGAGCTGATCCGTATGGACCACATCAATGGGCTCCCTATCCCTGTGGCTTCTCCTTGAGCTCAGTCAATGAGGAACACCGCTGACAGTTGACGGGAAGTTTTTCTCTATTGCCTCTTCTTGAGTCGGCTCTGTCCCTCAACCAAAGGCCACAGCTCCTTCTGCCAGGTGGCCCCCTCTATACCTCTCTTTCTAGATTCCAGCAATTGTACCCTCTCCTGCCCCTTCAGACCTAGAAGCACAGGTTGTTCCCAGGTGTTGCAAGTCCCTGGGAGCTGCAACATCCATCCTTGGGGCTTCCCCACACCACTCCCACACCATTGTAAACAGTCCTTTTGTTAAACTCTCTTCATTTGGGATTTGTCTTTCAGTACCTGTCAGACTCTATCACAATAGCTAATCTCAGTGCCGTTTCTGCTTTAACAGGAAGATCTGGGTTTACCAGGCCAATAGTTTATATGAAGAAAAAGCAGGCAGCAGGCATGACCCAATATTGTATCCTTTATCACTGTGTAGGAAAGAATGGTGAAGAATCTAATGAGGCAATCTTATAAGGATATAAGATTGTCGGCAATCATTATTAGCCCTCCAAAGCTTGTGTCTCTGGTAAGCCACGGGTGCAAATGAAAAGATGTAACTGTGAATCCCACAGAAGATTTGCTTCTGCCTGTGAATCTGTTTCACTAGTTTACACAGAATCTTTAAGGGTGGGAGGCAAACCCTGCCAGGTTATTTGTTCACGCATGATGCAATACTGGGCAGACCAAGGGTGGTATCAGCCTGGACCACACACTACCTGCCATCTGGGAATGTCTCAGTGAAATAGAGTGTGTTTAAAATAAAAAGGCTAGATCGAGAAGAGCTTCTGCGGGATACATCCCACATTTATTATATGAGTGAATGCTGAAGGCACCTAACACCCTCATTGTGAGGCAATCTGGAACAAAGTCTTGGAGACAGGAGGTGAGGAAAGGCTTTTAGGCAGAATCAGTGAATGGGGGGGGTTGCTAAACCAGATAGGTATAAATCACCACCATGTTGACTTTATAAAAATCATGGGTAATTGGTCCTGGTGGGTACTTGGGCTTTTACACCAATGTACATGGAACCCTTGAGTTCGGGGAGACCCCATGGGGGCTACCAAGAGGTCAGGAAGAGAGAGGGGTTGGCCCCAAACCTTGCTCTCTCATTCCAGCAGAGGATAGCTGCACTCTATCCTAAGCTAGAATTTTCTATAGGATTCCCTTTGGTATAAAAAGGGGGTTCTACTTTTAAAGGAGAGAGTTTGAAACCCATAGACCCTTTCACCATGTGGAGAAAGGAGTCTTTAGGCTACAAGATCCATGAGGCAGGTCCACATCTGCTTGTCCCCTGATGTATCTCCTGTCTTAACACAGGAGGTGCCCACTGGTGTTGAGTAGGCAAGCAGAGGTCCAGGAGGGCTGATGACCTGTCCGTGGTCCTGATCCATTTGGCAGGAAAGCTAAGCCTGGGACCCTCATCTCTTGACTTGTAGTCAGTGGTTCTTTCTCTCTCCTTGGTGAAAGTGGCTTTTTAAACAAGAATTTGTGCCCAGAATTTGTAAAAAAGGGACTGATGATGGGCAAGACAGCTAGTTAAATGTCTTCAGCTGTATTCCTTTAGGGTAAGTCTTGCCAGACAACTCCAGTCTATCTGCAAATGTTGTTTGGTAAGTCGTAAGTAAATCCTTGGACTCCATCTCACAGTGGCAGCCACAAGTTTACCATAATGATAGACCAGTTACTGGGCAGAGAGCAGAGACCCTGAAAAGGGAAAGGAGGAAGCAGGGGTAAGCTTGACATGATGGGTCACGGCTTGATCATTATAAGTGTGGGTGATTAGTCTCATTGCTGGTTTATTAAACTGTATAGGGCATACAATATAATAAAAAAAAGAAGTGTGGGTGATGGGGTCAGCCTGGAATGCAGATCACGGCCCCGTTTTGTATTGTGTGTGGGTTGGAGCAAGTTTCTTGACTTCCCTAAGCCTGTTTCTTCATTTGCAGGTGGGAATGATAACCTCAGAGATCTGCTATAAGGACAGTCTATGCCACACAGGTAACATACTAACTAGCACAAAGTAAGTCCTCAAGAGAGGGCACCTATGATTACAATTACCACTATTTCCTGTAATGCCAGAGTAGATGAAGTAGCCTTGGGACCTGACTCCCTGTAAGCCCCATTAACTGGGTATTTGGGCTAGAAACATGTCCAGAAAGCCAGGTAGCCTGTGCAGCATCACTTAATCAGGTGCTATACCATACTAAGGCCCTGCACTGCAACCTGGACTGTGGCACCAACCTCCTTAGGTCAATGGAGAAACGTTTTAAGCTGTTCCTCCAGGCCTGGAACATACTCATTACTCATGGAGGGCAAACTAGGTGAGAGTTGTAGGAGTAAGGCTGTGGGAAGTTCCAAAGACTGCCCTACTATGTAGCAGGAAACTTGATAGTCTTGCCAGAACCTGGGCCCACCAGTGAATAAATGAACCCAGAAATATGCCTTCTGTGGCCACCACAGTTTTTGTTTAGACCCAGATCTTTCTACTTGTCCTACTGCAGCCTAATTTTAGTCAGGTTATAAAAGGATGTATGTTGGAAAACATCCAACTTGCACTCAACAAAGCAACAGAGGACTTGTTTTCAGAGCATTCATCTCAGATTGGGCCAGCTGGAATTGATGTACTCTCAGCTGACTCAGGAGTCAGAGGTCACCCACTGACCTCTCCATATCCCACCCAATCCACTCCCTTTCCCTACCCCAGCCAAGGTAACTGAGAGAGCAGCCACAGTCCCTGGGCCAGGAATTGATGGGACTGTCTGTCAGCCAACCCATGCCTTTCTCCATGAGTAATGGATGTGCTCTAGGCCTGGGGAGCAGCTTAAAGCATTTCTCCATTAATCTAAGGAGTTGATGCCACAGTCCAGGTTACCATGCAGGGTCCTAGTGCAGAAGAGTGCATGCTTAAATGCTGCAGTATAGGCCACCTGGCTTTCTGAGCACGTAGCCACATTTCTAGCCTGGAAGGCCTGTTACACTCAGATCTAATTCCCAACATGGGGAAATGTGACTTTTTGTAATTTGAACAAGTCTCTTAAAGAACCTCACCAGCAGCTGAAGCATCATTCTCATTCTCATTCTCATTCACTCTTTCTCTCTCTCAGGTGGGTTTGAATCCTAATTGAGAACTCAGTTTGGAGAAGAACCTTGGACCACCCTTCAGGCTCCAGTCTAAACCCCTTAGCCGGGGTGATTAGGCAATTGGGAGCAGGTGCCATGTGGAGCACACGGCATGGGGGAACACAGGCTGGTGCTAGGACAGGGGCCAGGGGTACTTTCTGGACTCAAGACTTAAAAACTAGCAAAACAAATACTTCTTTTTATTGTTGTTAAACCACTTTAATTGCACTATGGTCAGAGAACATGCTTTGCACAATATTAATTCCTTGAAATCTGTTGAGACTTCGTTGAGGGCAATTTTTTCCCCAGTTTTCCCTGTCCTATGATATTATTAAAATCTACACTGCTAGCCGGGCTTGGTGGCTCAGCCTGTAATCCCACGCCTTTAGGAGGCTGAGGTGAGTGGATTGCCTGAGCCTGCAGGTTCGAGACCCGTCTGGGCAGTGAGACCTCATCTCTACAATAAATCAAAAAATCAGCCAGGCATGGTAGCGCATGCCTGTAATTCCAGCTACTCGGAAGGCTGAGGCAGAAGGATCGCCAGAGCCCAGCAAGTTGAGGCTGCAGTGGCCGGGAGCGGCCACTGCACTCCAGTCTGGGCGACAGAGTGAGACTCCAACTCAAAAAAAAAAAAAAAGAAAAAATCTACACTGCGGCCGGGCTCAGTGGCTCAGCCTGTAATCCCCGCACGTTGGGAGACCAAGGTGAGTAGATTGCCTGAGCCCATGCACTCGAGACCAGCCCGAGCAACTTGACGAGACCTTGTCTCCACAATGAACAAAAAATTAGCCAGGCACGGTAGCACGTGCCTACAGTTCCAACCACTTGGAAGGCTGGGGCAGAAGGACTGGGGGAGCCCAGCAGGTCGACGCTGAGGTGGCCGTGAGTGAGACCCCAACTCAAAAAAAAAAAAAAAATCTACACTGCATTGCCATCTCAAATCCAAGTTAGAAGGCAGTGTGTTAAAACCAAAGACTGTTGAGAATTAGGAAAGAACCACCCTATGAACTAACCACCCTGGGGTCAGGGCTGGCTTCAGGGGCTTACAACCCATACCCAGAAGGGCCCACCTTGGTCCAATCTCTCTTTCATCCTCTTAAAACTTTTCATAATTTTTGAACAAGGAACCCCGCATTTCACTTCACACTGAGCCCAACAAATGATGTAGCCAGTGCTGCCTGGGGCTCTGGGGCACTTTAAGGAACTGGAGGTTTCTGTCATCCAGAGAAGAAAGGTAGGAAAGAAGAAAGGAGGAAGGGGAAGGAGGTAGGATGGAGAAAGAGCAAAGGAGAGAGAGCTGCTTCTTTCTCGCTTACTCAGAAATGCTGATTGATCTTCTCCCACTCTCTAGAAGTGCCTCTCTCTGTCCTTGCTCACTTTCCCCAGACCTTTCTTGGCTGGCTCCTTCTCATTCAGGTTCCAGTGCCTTCCTCTCAGAGAGGCTGCATCTATCTGCCCTGCTACTCATCACAGCACCATGTTTCTCTGCCTTCCTAACTCCAATTGTGTTCTCATGTTTTACTTGTCAGTCTGTTCACTTTACTCATGAACACACACACACACACACACACACACACACACACACACACACACTCCACAAAAATGCAGGGTCCATAGAGGCAGGACCATCCCTGGGCTCTTCTCTATTCCCTAGCAACTCAACAAACCCAGACTCCAGATGCAGCTCCCAATGTTTATTTCTCCCTGACTTTGAGTAAGTTGTTCAACCTGTCTTTGTCTGGAAGATGGAGAATAATGACACCAAGAAGCAAATGGAAGAACACAAGCACCTGGCACATTGTCTGGCATGGAATAGGTGCTTGGTAAGAATTTATGAAATGAAAGGCTGAGTGTGGTGGCTCATGCCTATAATCTCAGCAATGTGGGAAGCTGAGATGGAAGGATCGCTTGAGCCAGAAGTTCAAGGCCAGCATGGGCAACAAGTGAGACCTCATCTCTATAAAATAAAATTTAAAAATAGCCAGGTGCTCACTTGTGGTCCCAGCTACTCAGAAGGCTGAGGCAGAAGGACTGCTTGAGTCCAGGAGGTTGAGACTGCAATAAACCATGGTTGCCCCACTGCACTCCAGCTTGGGCAACAGAGTGAGACTCTGACAAAAAAAAACAAAAACCAAAAAACAAAAGAAAAGAAAATCAAATGAATGCAACTGATGATTGTTGATCTCCTACCATGTACTGTGTAAGAAACCCATATTCTTTTCACT
This sequence comes from Cephalopachus bancanus, assembly GCA_027257055.1. Taxonomy (NCBI): domain Eukaryota; kingdom Metazoa; phylum Chordata; class Mammalia; order Primates; family Tarsiidae; genus Cephalopachus; species Cephalopachus bancanus. The sequence goes on along the minus strand of JAPVLO010000261.1, from coordinate 304,172 downwards.
TCTTATTGCTAACCCATCTTCAAGATGAAAAGACTGAGGCTTAGATGAGAAGACTGAGGCTTAGAGAGGTGGAATAACTTGCTCAAGGCCATGTAGCTATTAACCATCGGATACCTAATTGGAGACCAGGCTTGCTGAAATGCAGAGCCCATGTTCTCCCCCAATTCTTTCCCCACTTCCTGTTGCAATAATCCTACACAATGCATGGCACTCCTCCAGGTACAAAATATATTTCTTGCTCTGTAGTCATTTCACAACTCACAGCAGTCCTGATATGAGTGTGGTTCCTCCCAACTATGAGTCGGGTGCTGTGTAGAAACTAGAGATTAGTCAGGAAAAAAGCATCAGAAGCCCCACAGGAAGACTTAAGGCCATAGAGACAGAAGATTGGGAAAATATAGATAGGAATCTAAGGTTCAGATTGGATTCCTGGGTGCCTGAGGCCTGGATCTCAGATGAAAGGATGAATATGAGTCTTGTTACCTAGAAAAGAGGCATAGAGAGGTGTCTCCTATTAGGATGAGGGTGAAGGCAGGGTCCCTTTAAGGCTAAAGAGGACCCCCTTCCCCAAGCAGAGATTGGAGTGGTATCTGCGGCCCTCTGTGACCTCACCATCAAGATCTCGTTCCCCAGTTGAGACTGTTCCTTGCTTCTTGTCACACCTTCTTCAGCCTGTCACCCATACCTCCAAGTATGAACCCTCTGCCTCTTTCCAATTTTGTCATTTTTTAAAAAATCTTTTATTATTTATTAGAAAAGTGAGGTGTCATTGCTCACCACAGCCTCGAACTCCTGGATTCAAGTGATCCTCTCACCTTGGCCTCCGCAGTAGCTGGGATTACAGGCGTGTGCCACCATGCCCAGCTAATTTCTTACCATGCAAGTGGAAATGGTTCACAAATGTTGCTCATTGGCCAAAGATACCAGTTCATCCTCATTAGAATTAATGCAAAGCTCTATTGTTTCTATGAATAGAAAAGTCAGCCCAAACACCAAACAAGTAATACTGACAAAAGGGGTTTGTAATTCTGCCATGGTACTCCAAAAACAGGAGGAGGGGGGTGTGGAAGGGGACCTGAAGGTGATCATAAGTTGGAAGCAGCGCAGAATCAGGACTGCTCTTTCACCAGCAAATTAGCGGGGAATGGTGGGAATACTTGGAATGTGCATGAAAGCCACTTTTGCACACACTGAAGATGTTTTAGATAAAGTCTTTTATTTAGAGGCAAGAACAAGAAGTTTTATTTTATTTTATTTGAATCAGTGAACTCTGTCACTCAGGCTGGAGTGCAGTGGTGTGATCATAGCCCACCGCAGCCTGGAACTCCTGGGCTCAATGGATCCTCCCACCTTGGTCTCTGCGGTAGCTGGGGCTACAGGCACATGCCATCATGCCAAGCTAAGTTTTTCTTTTTCTTTTCTTCTTATTCTTCTTCCACTTATTTATTTATTTATTTAGTAGGGACAGGGTCTTTCTCTGTTGCCCAGGATGGAGTACAGTGATAAGATCATAGTTCAGTGGAGCCTCAAACTCCTGGGCTCAAGCAATACTCCTGCCTCAGTCTCCCAAGTTGCTAGGATCACAGGCATCAGCCTCCATGCACCACCAAGAACATGGAGTTTGAGAGTCCATTGAGTATTCATCTTGATGCTGCTGAGCATGGACATCTCCAGTGGAGAACCTGAGGCTATAAATCTTTGAGCAGCTATGACCAGCCCAGGACTGTATGAGGGAAGAGGCTATGCATATTCTAAAATTAGGTGTATAGCATATGTAACTCATATGGGAAAAATCTCCCAAAGAGAGCACTAGTATAGCTAGAGATATGTGTGCATGTTCATTGCACAGATCTTTAAAATATAAATAAACTTGAAGCAAAATTGTCACCCGTAACGCCTTCCCTCAGTGTTAGAATGTTGGTGTGTTTCTTCCAGTTTTTTTCCTTGGCTATTCATAGTCAGCTCCAATATAGACAATATAGATGTCTGGTTCTTCCTACTGGCTACAGTACAGCTGATATGTATTCCTCTCTGTTTCCCTTGTCCAACCATACCCACATCTCCCAAAGGTCAGGGGCTGCCCCCTGCCTCTACCCTTTAAGAGGGTGTGCATAGCAAAGGCTTGGGTAGGAAATTCAGCAGATCTGGGTTCTAACTTAGGGCCGAGTTCCAATCTGCTGTGTGACTTTGAACTTCTCCAAGGTCAGGGTCCTCATGTGGAATCACAGAGGGTTGCACTCCAAGGTCTGACATTTGACTGTTCTGGCTGCAGCATGAACCAACCTTCCCAGAGAGGAAGACTGAGAAAAACTGCTTTCCAATGTGGCCTGCTCAGGTGTGTGCAGGGAGCTTGTAAGAGCTGAGAGGGAACCACACCTGCAGGTTCCTTATTGCAAAGTTCCGCAAAGAAAATGTCTTCGCCACAGAGATTGGAATAGGGGCACAGATGCCACCACAAAGCAGGCAGCTGCAGTTCCCAGAGAAGAGACAAGCTAAGGCTACAAAGGCAACCCCTGGGAACATGATGCTAGGGACTGGACAGCCTGAGCCCTGAGCCCTGCTAGGACACCACAAACTCCCTCCAGTCAAGCAGCCTGCCTGTGGTTTGTGGCAGCCTGGGACTCGAGTGGAGGTGGTGGGGAGGAGCCTATCTTCTGAGAAAGGCACCTGACATTGAAGTTGGGTGGTCTTGCCAATCACCAGCCCAGCCTTGAATCAGCCATTGCCCTTGAAGAACAATGCTTATTATTCTGTACAAACATAGCCTCCACTTATATAGCACTTACATCCCCAGCACTGCTTGAAGTCATGTTCATCTATGAACTCCATTAACCCTCACTAACAACCCTGTGGGGTAGGCAGTAGGTTGAACACATAAAACTTCCAGTCTGTAGGTCAAAAATAATCAAATCTTGGCAATTTCATGTGGTTCAGTCTAACATTATTATGTCCGCTTTATAAAGGAAGAAATTAGACCAAGATTGGACACGTAACTTGCCCAAGGTCACATACTGGAGCCCTCATTCTGGCCATGTTGCCTCACCGGAAGCTTGCTGAGCCAGCCAGGTGGTTTCTGTGGTCCCAAGGAAAGGTCAACACCAGTGGGTGGCATCCTGTCTCTCTTTTCCCATATAAGCCCATGATCCCTCCAGCCTCTGAACACCATTGGGTTTCCAAGCACATGTGGCCCCAGCCCAGCTCAAGGCCGCTGAGCTCCCCAAGGTGCCACCCACTTGCTGCACCCTGCACCCTGCCCACCCCCTTGAGGTTACCTCTCTGTATCACTGTCACTGGATGCTACCTCTTCCAACGCTGCCTGCAGGTCGGCAATCCGCCGGATGGATGTCTCCAGGTCTGTCTGGAGGGTCTGCCTCACTGCTGCCAGCTCCTCCACATACTTCTCCTGGGGAGAGAGGATGCGAGCACACATTGGCCTAGGACAACACCCCCACCTTCCCAAGAGTTCGTTAGGGAGGAAATATACCCTGGGCTGAGCCTAGTGCCCATTGAGCCTAGTGACCTACTAGGAGGCTCCATGAGGGGCTCTCTGCAGGTGGGCTTACAGGATCCACAGCTAGATGGTCCCTGTTTTATAAAGGAGGGAATGGATGCTCCAGGGCATGGCCCAGGGATGCAGAGCTCACTCACCCATGCAGAGGGGACTGCACCCAGTGTGGCTGACCCCAGGGACCATGCTCTGAATCTGCACCACTATGCTGCCGGGTGCACAGAGGGTAATCTGCCCATCTTGCATGGAATAGTAAATGTATAAACCAGGAATAGTTCCAGAGGCTGGTTCTGACCTAAGTCGTAGGGATGGATCTGGTACAAGAGATTGGGGGAAGGCCAGAACAAGAATGAGTTCCTTTCAACTCTGTCCCCTAGATGCCCCCAATTTCCATCCTTAACAGCAGCCAAAGCAAAGATGGAGAACCCAGTGGGATTCCCTGAAGAGCAGGCAAACACAACAGGCATTTATTGAGCACTTTCTGGGGCCAGCACTGTGTTGAGTGTTTGCCTGTGGTAACCTTACTCACACCACACAAGCCCAATAGGCGAGTCGCTATTCTTGCTCCCATTTCATAGATGAGTTGCTAAGGACTTGAAAAGCAAAGACTTCATAGCAGTGCTAGAATTTGAGCTCAGTACATCTGACCCTCTCTCAGTGCTCAGTACTCCCTGGTACTGCCCTAAGAGATTCTGTCTGGGCCCTTTGGAACCTATTTCACACACCTCTACTCATTAACACAATTGTCAGTGGGGGTTTATTTTGCACTCTACGGGACATTTGGCAATGTCTGGAGACACTTCTGGGGTGTGTGCTGTTGGCACCTAGTGAGTAGAGGCCAGGGATACTGTTCAACATCACACAAGGCATAGGACAGTCCCCATGACCAAGAATTATCCAGCCCACATGTCAGCAGTGCTGAGTCTGAAACTCTGGGTTAAACCCAGAATCCCACCTTCTGGGAATTCATCTTATGGAGGATGAATCAAAGGCAGTCTTTTCTGTCCCCGTGCTTGGAGCGGTACTTCTGACACCAGGGAGAAGCTGAAGGCGGCCTTGTCACCCAGCCATTGGGGATGTTAGGGAAATCACAGCATGTCACTTTGATGCTGTTAGACATTAACATTAGAAATAAGGATTGGGGCAGCAGGGAATGCTTCTGTGAGATAGTGTGTCACAAATGGAATGGAGCAGAAGAGTATTATGCCCAAATCCATGCAAATGAGACACACACACTTGGAGAGTTGAGAATATTTATGGATCAGGGTGAGGCGGGGTTACAGACGGGATTTTTCTCTTAAACAGTTCTAGCTATGTAAGGTTTATTTTTGGACTGTTGTGTAAAGGAACATGCACATACTAACTGATGAGAGTGAGTATGGTAGGGGCTTGAAGATTTAGGATCGGTTCTATGTGCACTTCCCAGTTCCTCACTGAACTCAGTCGCCATGTGGCCATGAAGCGATCACAGATCCTCTCTGACCCTGAGATCATTTTTCTATATGTTATGCAAGGGGAAATTAAGGCCAGTGAGGCCACACAGGACAAGCAGAACTGGGATTTGAAGGCTTCGGGATCTGAACCCTGGTGCTCCCTGGCTCTGGGTCCACTGATCTTTCCCAGGCTTTGTGTGCATACCCCACAGGAAGTCAGCAAGGACTGGGATGGTTCTCCCTTACAGGGAGGGACAGGCTCAGCTCTCCTCGGCACGTCAGATAGTCCATTCACATCACTTAAAGTCTGTGCCTTTTAAATGATGTTGAATTTTTTAAGATTTTTCCAGAGAGAGAGAGGGAGAGGGGGCAGGTGAAGACTGAACAGGCCCTGGGGCCAGGCTGCCCAGCTGGTGAGAAGGAGGGGGTGGCCTGGAGGAAGCTGAGGTGGTGTGAGAAGGGGCTGGCAGTCCCTTGAGGTGATTGAAACCACCAACTGTGAAATCCCCATCTCGGCCCTGACAAGGTGAGAGACGATGCAAGCAGGGGCCCCAGGCTGGAGGCTGGCGGGCTGTCAGAGGAAATAAAGGACACCGAGGGACAGCGAGGGGGTGCTCACCCCAGGATGTCAGTTCATAAACACACATAGAAAACGGCTGGGTGCGAATCCAGCAGGTTATGGGAGCATTTGCTCAGGACTCACTCTCTCCTGGTAGGTCAGGATCATGGTGTCACCAGGCAGCAGCCACCTCCTCCAAGGAGACATGGCACCTGCATCTTTTTAAAACACAAAAGTAGAAATCTGGATTTCTGCCTTAGATTCTGTCAGAAGTCTGGGTTGTTGTTAAGTACGCTGGATCCCACAAACAGCGGCTGAATGAATGTCCATTTGAGAGATGAGGAAACTGAGGGCCAGAGCAGCAAGATGACTGGTCTCACAGCTGAAAGACTACAAAGCTGAGAAGAGTAACCCTGTCTTGGGTTCCCAGGTGAGAACTCCCAGGTGCTGAGACATGAGGAAACAGCAAGACGTCCCCTGGGGGTTTGCTTGGGGTTTGCTTGTTTTGCCCTCGCCAGTATCATGCAAGAACAGTGAGGCCTAAAGTCTATCCCCTCAGGGGTCCCCCCTGGTGGGTGGAGGAGAGGGATAGAGGCAGGCACTGTGTCTCAGGGGTGGGTGGGTCTGGGCTGGGACCAAGCAGGTGGGCAAAAGAAATGGGAGCCTGGAATGAGTCGACTCCAAAATATCATGAAAGTGGAAGTTGGCTCTGGAGTCGCTGCCTGGGTTCGAATCCCAATTTAGCTGCTCACTGGCTGTTACTCAACCTCTCTGACCCTCAATTGTCTCACTGGAAAAATGGGGGCAGTAATTTTGACCCTCCTTGACAGGGCTGTTGTGAGGAGTAACTGACCTTGACAGACAAGAAAGCCCTGACCAATGGTGGCACTGCTGTCATTTAATTCTCATGTGAGAATAAGAAGCATCAGAAAGGGGGGGTATCGTCCCCAAGTCACTAAGTCACTTAGGAGACTTGCCAGGGTGAATAAAGAGATTGGAATGCAGGACTCTGTCTCCAAAGCTTTTTCACTACCTGCTGAGAGAAGACGTGAACAGAAAACAAGGGCAGCAGAGATGATGAGTTGGCTAGACAGTGAGAGGAGTTGAGAACAGAAAGCTATCAAGAGGCGAGGGTACATGGACCAAGGATGGGCTTCAAGGGACCTGCCACTACCCCTGCCTTCTGCCGTGCCCCCTTGCCCTCTGCATCCCATCCTTCCTTTGCAGGGAATGCATCAGACTCAGCGGGAACATCCCAGAGAGAAGATTCGAGAAATTTAGTGTCTGTGTAATCAGCAATCAGCAAATCTTTCCTGCTTCAACTTGAAAGCCAAATGGAGCCTGCTGATTGCAGAGACCAAGTCATTAGGCTAAATGGATGCAATGCCCCCCAAACAGTTTCCCTGGGGCAGATAAAACAAGGCTCCATGCAGAGACCACTCAGGAGAGAGGAGCACAAGCAGCGGGAGGCACAAAAGAAGTGCCCCTTTTCAGTCCTGAAAGTTGGTCTTTCTTCCACCCTCCATAGAGCAGGAAGTTAGCCAGAAGCAGTGATGACATCTGACAATGACACTGGGGATTGGGAGAGGGTTGCTCTGTGTGAAAGGGGTTGTGTCTTGAGGTCAGGAGTGAGCTTGGTCTTCTTTGTTGTTAGGACTCTTTAGGGACTTGAAGCATGGAGAAGTTTAGGGGCTTGGGGGAAATTAGGACACAAAATTATTTAGATAGTTAGATGTATATATAGTAGAAACCTACTAGGAAATACACCATATGCCCAGACTAATCTAAAACTACAATATAGTGAGATACACATTATACTAGACACAGACTATCACACATCCTAGTATATATTATATATGCATATACTATTCATTCTTGCCTACATTCGTTCAATGAACATTTACTGAGCATCTGCTATGTGCCAGCACTGATCTAGGCATGGGTGATACAGATAAGTCCTCATTACCATGGAACTTTCATTCTTGCAGGGAACTAATCCCTATCTGTACTGCTGGCATCTGGAACCCAGCAGGCACTCAATATATGTTTAGGGATGGAGTGAATGGTGTTACTGTGTGACTATTAGTGGGGAATGAAGGAAGGATCGGGTATTACATAGTGTACATACTCACTAATGCATATGCAGTATATATGATGTACACAACATATACAGATAATATGAGAGGGTCCCCCCAAAAACTAGAATTATCTTTTGGAGGGTGGCCCCTTGTACTACAGGGTTTCCCCACTAGGCAGGTGTTCTAGGAACACATCAGCATCAGTGTACTAGCTAGTGTTGTTGTAAGAGGCTTCAGTGAATTTTTTTTGGAGATTCTTTCAATATTTTGCCCATTTCATGATGGGTGATTTACAAGTACACACCACACTGAGTGTTCAGCAGTTTTTGACCCAAACTGACATGAACCCCGTACCCCACCCTCCCTGTTCACCTGATCTCACCCCGAGTGACTTTTGTTTTTTTGTTTCCCAGGATTAAAAAAAAAAGTCCTCAAAGGAAATGTTTTGCTGATGTGGAAGAGGTGAAACAAAAATTAGCAGAAACACTAAAAGGCATCAAAATGGACGAGTTCAAATCTGTTTTGAGCAGTGGAAAAAGCATCTTGCTAGGTGTATTGCATCAACCAGAGGATACTTCAAAGGTGACTGAAGTTTAAACTTGTAAGAATAAATACAGTTTTTTATAAATAAATTCCAGGGGTTTTGGGTCTCCCCTCATATCTATACCATGTAGAAAATGAGAGCAATAAAACAATACGTCGTATGCCAATAAAATGTATACTTGCCAACCTCCGCAGCATTACTTGAGAAAACTGTGCCCTCTTGTGCTCCCAGGTTACTCCCCCTGGAGCATGCTGCACAGAGTTGCCCATGTGAGAAGTGGTTTATATGATAATGAACAGCACCAGTTAAAATCATCTCTTCTTGAGATGCTCACTTAGAGGCTAGTATTTAAAACTAATGTATGTTTTCTCTGCCCAGAGCATGTCAATCTTCAGAGGACCCTCTTCTGTCTGCAAATAGGACTCTCATTTGTCAATTTCTGCAGCTCAAGACATTGACTCTGGAACCTTCTAAGAGAGGTGTCTCCCGAGATCCCCAAAGTTAATTTCACGTGTCACATAACTTACACTATAGCTATCTCAAAACACTTCTGAAACTTGATGAAAATTCATTCTGTTATTCTTTTCTGAGTTAGTAAAGACAAGTAGTAACTTAATGTTACAGAGACTGGTGTTGTAAAAAATTAAACACATATATGGTAATATAAATTGATATAAATATGTACATGTGCAAATGTGTATATATAGACACATAGCAAATATTTCCAGTGTCTGACACATAGCTTATGTAATAAATATTAAGTACATATTTATTAGAGTCTGTGTAATAAGCAACCAGCAAATCTTTTCTGATTCAACTTGAAAACAAAATGGGGTTGAATGTACTATGTAGTTTATCAAATAGATCAGACTATCTCAAAGCAATCCTGAAGCTTGGTGAAAATATACCAAGAATTTTCTTTTTTTTTTTTTTTGAGTTGGAGTCTCACTCTGTTGTCCAGACTGGAGTGCAGTGGCACGCTCCCAGCCACCACAGCCTCAACCTGCTGAGCTCCGGCAATCCTTCCGCCTCAGCCTTCCAAGAAGCTGGAACTAGAGGTGAGCACTACCACACCTGGCTAATTTTTTGATTTATTGTAGAGATGAGGTCTTGCCAGGTTGCCCAGGTGGGTCTCAAACCCACGGGCTCAGGCAATCCATTCACCTCAGCCTCCAGGCTGAGCCACTGAGCCCGGCTAAGTATTTTCATATATGTAATAAATGTTTAATACTTCAACCAAGAGAATTTAATAAAGGAAATTTGTGAGCCGGGTGGGTGGTGGAAAAGTTGAGAAGCCAAGAGACATCAGCAACTGCAGGAAGGCACTGCCCACCTAGGGCTGGAAGGAAGAGCCAAAGAACTGGGCCATCTAGTGGGAGATGAGGTTCAATAGAGCTGCCCAGCGGGAGCTGGCTTCATGAAGGAGGAAAGTCCTAATGGGATCGGGAATTAGGAGGTCCAGCTATTTGCAGGGACACCTTGAGGCAGGGTCAGAGAGGGACAGATATCCTGTCTTCATTCATGTTTTGTCCTTCTATTGTCCATCACTGCCCTTCCCTGGCTGAACCTACCAGGTGGCAAGGACTCCAGGAAGTGTCATCTTCTGCAGTTACACAGCAGAGAAGAGAAGGGATAAGACTGGATTGGCCCGCACCTTTGAGAGGCTGAGGTGAGTGGATTGCCTGAGCCCGCGGGTTTGAGACCCACCTGGGCAACTTGGCGAGACCTCATCTCTACAATAAATCAAAAAATTAGCCGGGCGTGGTAGTGCTTGCCTGTAGTTCCAGCTACTTGGAAGGCTGAGGCGGACGGATCGCCAGAGCCCAGCAGGTTGAGGCTGCGGTGGCCGGGAGCATGCCAGTGCCCTCCAGCCTGGGCGACAGAGTGAGACTCCAACTCAAAAAAAAAAAAAGACTGGATTGGACGGTGAATAGGCAAATGATTGGTAGAGGCGCTAGAGCATCCAGGATTACTCTAACCTTCATTATTTAAGACAAACAACAGTATTTTCAGTTTGAACAAACTCATCAAACTGCATATGAGATTTGTACACTTTTGTATATATTTCAAGGAAAACGTTGTAAGACACCCAGAATTATGATTTTCAAGTGCTATAAATCAAGTGCTGGATTATAAATCCCAATTCTGTATTAGTTATTTATTGCTGCAAGCAAACCTAGAGCTTTTAAATATCAAATATTATTTATTATGTCTCATGGTTTTTGTAGGTCGAGAATTCAGGAGTGGCTTATTTGGGTGGTTTTGGCTCAAAGTCTTTGGTAGGCTGAATAAAGCCCTCTCAAAGATGTCCATGTCCTAATCCTGGAGCATACAAATATGTTACCTTACACTGCAGGTGTCATTACGTTAGGCTCTCGAGGTAGGGAGATGATCCTGGATTATCTGGGTGTGCCTTAAGTATAATCATAAGGGATTAAAAAAGAGAAAAGCAAGAGAGTTAATGGGGAAGAAAGCAGCAATATAGAGATAAAAGCAGGGATTAGAGGGATGTAGACAGGAGCCAAGAAAAGCTGGCTGCCTCCAGAAGTTGGAAGAGGCTGGAGGAGATTGTCCCCTGGGACCTCTGGAAGAAAACAGTTCCGATTATATCTTTATTTTTGATCCCTTAAGACTCATTTTGGATTTCTGACCTCTAAAACTATAAAAGAATAAATCTGTGTTGTTTTAAGCATCCATGTTTGGGGTTACTTGTTGCAGCAGCAACAGGAAACAACTACAGGATCTCTCATAGTGTTAGCATCAAAATTCCAGCCAGGGCTATGACTGTCTGAAAGCTTGGCTGAGGCTGGAGCAGCCCCTTCTAAGCAGGCTCACTGAAAAGTCTCTGGGCTGGAGGCCTCAGTTCCTTACTGGCTGTTGTTAGGAGGGCTCAATTCTCTGCCTCAAGGCATTCTCTCACTGAGTAGCTTGAGTATCCTCAAGACATGGTGGCTGATTTTTCCACAGCAAGTGAACCAAGAGAGAACAAGGCAGAAGCAAGTGTCTTTCATAATCAAGCTTCAGGAGGGACAGCCTATTATTATTGACATAATTGACAGGTCACACAATCAACTCTGATACAGCATGGGAGGGGACATCACAGAAGGTGTGAATGCCAGAGAGGATGATCACTGGGGACCAAATGGGAAGCTGGCTCTCATGGTAACATCAAAAGGTCTTCACGTTCAGACTCCATCTCAGTTAACTCCCACATCCACAAAGGAATACCCTTGTAGCCATCCTGAACTACTTCCCATTTTCATAAACACATTTGTTTGTGAGTCAAACTCTGTCTCCAGTAAAGACAGGTTGAAATCCTAATGTCTAGTACTTCAGCCTGTTGAGATAAGGTCTTTATGGAAATATCAAGTAAAAATGAAGTCATTAGGATGGGCCCTAATCCAACATGACTGGTGTCCATCCTTATAAGCAGGAGAAATTTGGACACAGAGATACATATAGAGAGACAAGCATATGAAGAAGCCAGAAGGGATGGCATGTGGAGACTGAGGATTGGAGTGATGTATCTACAAGTCAGAGAGCATCAAAGATGGCTAGCAAACCACTAAAAGCTAGGAGATGAGCCTGGAACAGTTTCTTCCCTAGAGCCTTCAAAGGCAGTGGGGTCGTGTTGCCATCTTGATTTTTTGGACTTCCAGTTTGCACAACTGTGAGACAATTTGTGCTACTTTGTTATAGCAGCTCTAGCAAATTAAATCAACACCACTTGCAACATTGCTTTGCTTTTCTGGTTCTAACAGGGTTCACTATAGAGCATTTAGGAAATAAAGTGGCAAGAAAGCATTAAAAGTCACCTTAATTCTGTTACTTGGGGACAACCACTCATAATGGATGTGTTGTTATATTTCTAGTCTGTGTTCATTTCTGCATACATGCATAGACACATCTACTTGACACATACACAGGCAAGATGGTTTTATGTTCAAGGCAGAGTGGGCTTGGTTCTGCAGCCAAGCAGGACTTTTGAAACCATCCACTGCCCACAGGCCCTGCTAGGAATTTCCCTCATCTTGAGGCAGGCAGTCCTGCAGCTCTAGGTACCTGCTTGCAGGCTTTCCTTTCTCTTATTTTTCAGGCTGATTGTTTTAGAACACCCTTAGCTGTTGCCTACAGATCTTTACAGCTTTACTGGAAAGTTAACCATGGGCATTCACTCATCCCATGAGCCTCTCTGGACACACATTCCAAGTACCAGGGACCAAAACTGAGGCTCAGAGCAGAAAGCCGACTGCTCAGTTGCTGGGTGGCAGAGAAAGAACTAGAACCCAGGTCCCCTCTCTGTTGGAAAGTCCACCCCTCTTCTCTATTTCACCATTTTAGATGGGTCGTTTCAGCACTCCAGCTACTAGGGCAATAATGAATGGTGCCAGGGACTGGGGCTTCAGAGGTGAGGAAGGGGATTTGCTCTTGATTTGGGGGTTCCCTGATGGAGTAGGAGGATTGGAGGGCATAGACTCCTCAGGACCCTCACACCCAGAAAGAGAATGTGGGGGGAGGTCCTCTCAGGCAATTTCGATGGAGATGGGGGAGAGGGGGAGGAGGCGGAATCGGCCTTGAAGGTACCAGTGTATAATCTACCTCTGGTCTTTGGGTCGCAAGGTTTGCCAATGAATGATTTTTTAAAAAAAATCTCTGAAGTTCCTGACAGCTGTAACTATTCAGAGCTCATAGCTTTCCCAGCCCTTAAAAAATCCCTCCAGGCTGTGACTTCTGATGCAGCATCTTCAGAAAGGGACAAAAAAGGGCCGCCATGAGACTCCAACCTTCTCAAAGTCGAAACCCAGCGAAGGCTACACAAAACCCCCAGTTGCAAACAGACATTCCAACCTGGGCTGAACACTGAACACCCTGCTCCTGACTTCCCAGAGTCACCCACCCAATCACTTCCCGAAAAAAGAAAAAAAAAAAGCATTTCATTCTTCTGTTCAAAGTACAAAAATGACATATCTGTGCCACCCAGTTTTCCCAAAAGGGGGATAATTATATCAACATAATTAAGTCTCAAATGCAAAAATTCTCTGCACAGCATATACTGACATTATACTTCCTACGTCATGGGGCCATTGTTCCAGTCAGGCATTATCAAGCCACCTTTGACATGTCTTCTTTCAAGTTAAATGGAAATGCAGCTCATAGTTCTTCTCAGCCCACTAGCCCGTGAGATTGCAGACAAGGGAAACTGGATTCTGAACCTTCACAGAGGGCTACTGGGTTTTGCATCCAAAGAGTAACGAGGGAACAATTTATTACTTATGCCAGGTCTCTTCACTTGATCTCAAGTATCTCATCTATACGCTCACCAGGATCTTTCCCTTACTCTGTTTCTTCTCAGATGTTTAGTCTTCATTATGGTCTCCTGAGGATTCTCGTAGTCTTAAAGGGGTAGTCCTCCCTTCCACCCAGTCCGCTCTCCAAGCCATATGCCACAGGTATCCAAGGAGGAACTGCTTTGATCTGATGTCACTGCTCAGCTTAAAAGTCTTGTGTGGCTCCTTACTTCCCGTGGTCCACACTTTGTAGTTCAACCTATCAAGTCCTTTGTAGTCTCTGTCCCAACCTACCCCCAGGTTCTTCTCTTTCTGCTGTGCACACCCTCTACCCCACACTTCATTCATTCACAGAGTCTTACCCAGATCCCACACATGCCATGTTCTTTTATGCCTCTGTGCTTTTGCACCTACCATTCTTCCATCTGGAATGCTTTTCTCTGCCTGCTCCCTTCTCTGACAAGTGAACTCCTACTAATCCTTCAAGATCCATTCCACAATCACCTCCTCTATTATGCCTTCTCTGGTTTCCTTGGGTAGAATTAGCTTTCATCTCTTTGCCACCAGCATGTGTAACAAGCCAGTAAGTTAAGCACATATCCCATCAGCTTGTAATTTTTTTTCCAATTTCTTACTTTCTGCCATATTCAGCTCCTTATGAGTAAGGCTGTAATCAGCCTACAAGTAGTCAGAAGTCACCACACAAATATTTCAGCTTTAAATTCTTCCAGCTCTAAATTCATGACCTGGGCAGGATGCTGTGGGTATTTCCAACATAGGCCTTCAAGTCACATAAACATGGGCTTATAACCCAGTACCACCACTTACAATGTGACCATAGGCAAGTCTTGCCACCCACCTGACCCTCAGATTTTTCATCTGTAAAGTGGGAATGATGACAGCATAACTGTGCTATGGCGCTAGTTAGAGAGTCACTCATGGAAAGTGCCTGACACATTTATAGGATATAACAAGTGCTCAATAGACATCAGTACTCTTTCCTGTTCTCTGAATTCTTGGGTGACAGCTTGTGAAATGAGGACTTTTTTGTGTTAGTGCTTTCTCAGCCTCATCCCATCTCCCCTGTGACCTTCATTCTCTCTCCCTAGGCATCTGGTGCACTCTGCCCCAACTGTGCCCGGTCCCCAAAGTCATTCTTGTCTCCCCTCTCCACCCAAAACTGCTCACCCTATGCCCCACTCCCTTGCTGTCAGGTCACAAGTCATGAAAACATCCCTAAGAATTAGATAAAATCACTTTTGACAATGTATCAACCCCTGGGACATGTACATTCAGAGCAGTCCTGGGAAGGACTTAACCAAGGTTGCAGACCCAGCCTACTAATTTGGGAGTTGGAAGATCACCCCTCGAATAAAGCCATCAGTGACTAAAATGACCACATCCCCAAAGCTATGTGGCTAGGCACATTCCGGGAGAGGCAGTACAGAGGTGAGAATGAGAACGACATCCAACTCAACACCTGGAAATGGATACCACATCTGTCCAGACTCTCCAAAAACCAATGAGCACATCCTAGAGTCATCCCCTTCTCTACCATAGGCATCCTTCCTACAGGGTTGCAAGGCCCAAGCTATGTTCAGGTGTTTCATAAACTGTGAAGAGCTGAATGCATACAAGATCATTATTTTATCATACCCCTTCTTTCCTTTTCAGAGATTCATGTCTCTTTCCAAACACCTTATAACAACCGAAGCCCCAACCAGTAAACTCCACAAGCCAAAGAAACATGGTAAATGAGATTGAGTGAGCAGAGAGAAACAATCAGGCAAATCAACCCTCATCAATAGTCTTGTATTATGAGATACGTGCCTCCAAGAGCTGATCAGGAGACCATGGAATAGAGCTATTGGTATTGGTGATTAATGCCAGATCTCAGCCTTCCCCAGGCTTGGACCAGAGTCAATGCTATCTCACTGAGAAGCGGGGTGGAGGCAGGAGCTAGTGTCAGAGAAAGCGGCGGCACATGTGACATAAACAGCAAAAGACGCCAATAAACAGCATGTGGTCAGGCATGTTAATGACCGAGATTAAGACAATGATTTCTGGACTTGATTGGTTTCCATCTGTTGAGGCAAGAGGATATTGCAGAGTTGCGGACACCACAGCTTCGTCTCAAAGTAGTGGAAAGTTGGAGTTATTGACTATACAATGGATGTTTTTGGTAGCTACAGCTCTCATTTTATTCACAGTCATGTTTTAGAAGGATTAGTTCAGATGCCCACTAACTCCTCTAATTCAAGGGTGCTAAGTGGCCTCAAGAAAGAGGTTCTGGGTGGGTTTTTATTTTCTGAACCAAAAGACAGCTAGAAAGCAGCATTATAGACATTTGGGAGCAGATAAATCTTTGTTCTGGGGGTTTGGGGGTTGTCTTGTGCATTTCAGAATGTTTGGTGGCATCCCTGGCCCCTATCCACTAGATATCAGCAGCACCTCCCACCCAAGCTATGCCAACCAAAAATGTCTCCAGATATTGCCAAATGTTCTCCTGGATGCAAAATCACTCTCAGTTGAGAATCAAACTACAGGCATGAGGGTAGGTGATAGAATTTGTTTTCCAAGAGACATAGACTCTGGTATCAGACAGATGTGAGGCTGAATCCTGGACAAACCACTTTTTGCTGTATGACCTCATCATAACAATGTCAATTTCCCCTTTTGTGACCTCAGGGGGTCTGACATAAAGACAAAGGATCACATTGTACCAACTGTTACAACTGAAGTCCCTAAGCCAGCAGCATATTGTAGAATTATTGTTTAGAAATGCAAACTCTCAAGCCCTGCCCCAGCCCTGCTGAGTCAGAATCTGCATCTTAACAATATCCCGAGGCAATCCGTGTACCAGTGATGTTTGAGAAACGCAGGCATTGTGATTAAGAGCATAAGTTTTGGAGTAAAAGAGACTGATCACAAACCTTGGTGCCAATCTTTCCTAGTCATCTGGCCTTGGGCAAATCACTTCACCTCTTGTAAGCCTCTTTTGTTAAATGTGAAAAATACAGATAAAAACGTTACCTCACTCACAAGGTTGAAAGTGCAGGTTTAATTAGATGGTGCATCAAAAGTGCGTTGCACAGTGCCTGTCACATAGTAGACATGAGATAAATATTAGGCCCCAGTTACCCCCTGCCCCTCCTTGCAGATGCCTCTCTGACTATGACATTAGAACTCTGGGGTTCACGGAAGTGAACATAAAGACATTGAAGCTACCTCCATACACTTTTGTGATCTTCCCTTTGATAGAGTCTAAAATTATATAAGCCACTTGGCCACTCATGGTCCATTTATTCATTTATTGGCTCAGCAGGAAAGAAAAACAACCGCCAAGCAGTGAACTCTCTGTCTTTTCCCTCCACATCTCAAGGTTATGGTCCAGTTGTGTGTGCCTCTCGGATGAACAGCCTCATCAAATTCAGTTGCCAGGTCAAACAATTCTACCCTCCCAGGCACTCATGATCATAGTCTGCCTCTGACTGAGGGGCTCATGGGGGCTGACCAGCACTTGGGAAGCTGGGAGTTGACTCTGAGAGTCTCCCCCATTTTTCTTCAGCTCTGGGAGGTGGTTCTTTGACTCTCTCCCAGCGCCACAGCCTCCAGAGGTGGCGTCTTCTCCTCTTTCCTCTCTGGAGGTCACACACTGTTGTGGGATGGACAGTGGTTTGAACCAGGCAAAACTGCCCTTTAAATGATCCACATTTGAATGGGATCTTTGGGAAGCACCGGAGGCCAGTCTGTGAGTTTCCCGTGCAAACCCTGGTACTTAGTAGATTTATATTCCAGAACAGGAGTAGCAAACAACAGCCTGTTGGTCAAATCTAGCCTGTCATCTGTTTTTGTAAAACAAGTTTTATTGGTACACACTAATGGATGTATGCATCATTGTCTATGGCTGCTTTCATGCCATAATGACAGAGTTCCAAGGGAGACAGAGACTCTGCAGTCTGCAAAACCAAAAATAGTTACTATCTGGTCCTTTGCAAAAAGTTTACTGGCTCCTGTTCTAAAATCTCAAAGTTCTAATATTGTGTAGCACTAGGAGCTAAAAATTCTCAGAATGTATGGATTTCAACCTTTTATACTTTCATTAGATTGAGCCACCTACAATCAACTATATCGAACCATTTTTGACCTATGCAAGTGGCACATTTATTTGGTTCAACATCATAAGATTTTCATACTATATGTGTCTGATGACTCAAGATTCTATAAATCCTAAGACATTTCTGGTTTGAATGTTCTAGGGTCTTATACACCAAAGTTCTGGGGTGCTATCATTCCAATGCTAAGATTCTATGGGTCTAAATGTTGAGCGGCCATATTGACAATGAAGAGATGTTGTTGCATCAGAGGAGGAAAAGGTATGAAAGCTCATTGGCAGACCTGAAAGAGTTTTTTTCAAAAAACGTATGTTGATAATACCTTGTGGAAAAAATAATTGAGATACATACAGGAGATGAGAGCATTTGAAGCCTTGGCATCTCAAGACTAGGGTGGCCTAAGACACAACTGGGATTTGACCCAAAGGAGCTCAGTTAAGCTCATATTATCCTTGGTTGTTTCAGAAACAGGTTCCTCCATCCACATGACAATGACACGATGGTCTGAAAAGCCATGTGTAAGTAAAAAAGGAATTAGAAATGAAGTGGCAGGTGGCCCTAGGGAGAAGTCTGGGAGGGAATTGGGAATAAAATAGAAACAAAGGGAAAGCACTTGAATTAAGCACAAAAGGATTATGCGTGTTTGAAATTATACCTGCTGTCCAATATGGCAGCCACTAGCCACATGTGGCCATTGAGGACTTGATACGGTGGCCAGTGTGACTGAGGAACTGAATTTTAAATCTTACTTCATTTTTTTTTTTGAGTTGGAATCTCACTTTGTCACCCAGGCTGGAGTGCAGTGGCATCCGCCTCAGCCTTCCAAGTAGCTGGAACTACAGGCATGCACCACCACACCCAGTTAACTTTTTGATTTATTGTAGAGATAAGATCTCACCAAGTTGCCCAGGCTGGTCTTGAACCCATGGGCTCAGGCAATCCTCTTGCCTCAGCCTCCCAAAGTGCTGGGATTATAGGCAAACCACAGTGCTCAGCTATCTTATTTCATTTTAATTAACTTACTTAAAGAGCCTATGAGGCTGGTGGTTGCCACATTGGACATCATCATCTTAGAGTATTCAGATATGTTGTAGTGAGAGGGGGAAAAAAATAGAAACAGCTGGGAAATGCATTTCACTTTCTCTATCTGCTGAAATCATTACTCCATGGAAGGAAACTGGAGAAACTCCATGTTAAGAGCACTGCATTCTGTTCTTCCATGTTCAATGCTTCCGTGATCTGAAGGTTCAAAGAGGTGTCATTGTTTATGTTCTAAAGACTCAAATCCCTGAAAAGCAGATGTGGCCAGGAAACCCAGCAAGTTGATAACAACAGTCACCACTACACAGTTTTTAAGAGCAAGCACTCACTTTTGCATTTGAAAGTGTTTCATGGAGTCACTCAATAGGCAGTAAATACTGGAACACCTTTGTGACTGGGCATGGTGGTTCAGCCTGTAATCCCAGCACTTTGGGAGGCCAAGGCGAGAGGACTGCCTGAGCCCAGGGGTTCAAGACCAGTCAGGGCAACTTGGTGAGACTTCGTCTCTACAATAAATAAATAAAAGATAAGCTGGGCATGGTGATGGGTGCCTTTAGTTCCAGTTACTTGGAAGGCTGAGGCAGAAGAATCGCCTGAGCCCAGTAGGTCAAGGCTGCAGTGGCTGTGAACGTGGCACTGCACTTCAGCCTGGGTGATGGAGTGAGACTCAAACTCAAACTCAAAAAAAAAAAATACTGAAACATCTATTGGGTGTGTGGTTAATTTCTGGACCTCAGACTGGAAAAGTCAAGAAGAACGCGATGATTCAAACAGGGAGTAGATAGTGTCACTGGGGAAAAAGATGTAGAAGCAAAACAACCAAATCAGTAACACAGAGGCAGGAGTCATAAGCTAAATTGTGTAGTAGACAGTGTATAAGATCTGCAAGGAAGGTAGTCCTGTTTCTGACCTCTCTCAGCCTTAGTCTCCTCGCCTGTAATATAGTCACGAAATATCTACATTAGGGGCTCCTGCTGTGTGTACCGGTCATATGAGGACCTTGTCAAAATGCCAGTTGTGACATTAAAGTGTGGGGACAGACCTGAGATTCTGCATTTCTATAGCCAAGGCTGAATTACTTTGAGAAGAAAAGTCATAAGTCACAGGAAATTGGGGAGAATTAAATGTCACAAGGCATAAAACATGCTTAGGCCTGGCATAAATGATAGGCTGCTATATAATTAGTAAAGCAACAATAATAATAAGTAAATACAAGCTATACATAACCCAACTTAAAATCAACCTCCCACTGACATCCATAACAAACAAACCACAGAATCACAAATCAGGGCTCTGTTTACACTTTTCCCAAGAAGAGCAATTCTTCCCCCCTCTGGTTAAGTGAATCTTGACTATTAGTATCATCACATATAAGTCTGAACTATCCCCAGGACCCTCTCTGAAAATCTTACCAGTTATAAAGCAAGCATGATTATTAGATTTGATACACAGCAGTGTCTTTGACTTGCAGAACACCAAGTCTGTAATTGTTGGCCCAACATTAAACTACAACATAGACTACTCACTCTAAACAACAGAAGTGCATACACAGAATCTTAATTTGTGTACTTGGGGTTTCCAATAGAGACAAAAGAGACTTAGCCTGGGAAGGCATGTTGGTGTGGGAGAGCACTGGTAGAAACAGACAACAGAAGGACCAATTTTGTGAAACTCAGAGTTGTGGGACTTTCAAATGAACTACAGAAAAGTCTGTGCCACTGCTATGTAACCATTGCTGGGGCTCACAGGAGAGCAGACAGCCGTCTTTATTTGGTTTTACTCCATGGTGTTTTTTGGTGAGGGTCAGGGGGTAGGTACTAGGGAGAGTTATAATTTATTGGCCACTTAGTTTTTGCAAAACACTGCTTGAATCTCCTGATACCTTATAACCCATTTTACAGATGAAGAAACCAAGACTCAGACACATCAATGATTTACCCACATCACACTGTTTGAAAGAGTCACAGGCAGAATTTAAGCCTGGCTCTGCTGTCTGTTCCCTACTCTGCTTTTCCTTCCAATAGAGCATAGAGCAAGAGTTGGCCAACTACACTCTGTGGGCTAAATCCTGTCTGCCATCTGTTTTTCATAAATAAAGTTTTATCGAAACACAACCAAACACATTCACTCCTTCTACTGTGTAATGTTTATGGCTGCTTTTGTGCTACAATGGCAGAGTTGAGCAGTTGTGACAGAGACGAAATGGCCCACAAAGTCTAAAATATTTACTATCTTGCCCTTTATAGAAAACACTTGGCAGGTCCCTAGAGTAGAGCTTCCAGTTGCTACCTGGGCACAACTTCAGCAGGCTTTCAGGAAAAGGTGAAAACCATCCTATTTCCTGAGTTCCTTTGTTTGCTGAGAAATGACATCAGCCTTTTTTTTTTTTTTTTTCCCCACCCACCAAGTGATTAGCTCACAAAGGCAGGAGCCTGAAGGATTCCCCCTGAGTGTTTGTTTATAAGCCTCTCTCCAGCAGGACTCTTTGTCTCTAAACCTGCTGCCAAACTTTAATAACAGCACCGACCATGTCATCTCCCACCAAAAGCAAACAGGAAACCAGGCACTGCCACCCAACTGGGTGGATGTCAGCTGCAGGCAGCTGCAAATTGCCTGAACAAGGACAGATGTAGCTTGTTTTTGCCTTTCTTTTTCCATTTGAAAACTTTGTGAGGGGGGAGATGAGGATGCTGTTAGGGAAATGAATGTGTTGATTCTAATTATCCAAGCAGGCGACAGAGGTGACATGCCATAGGATGTGCTCCGAGTCATTTACCTGGAATGCAGCCAAGGCAAGGCAGGCGAAAGGGCAGAATTTCAATGAAGCTGACACTCAGGATGTTCAATGCAGCAAGGAGGTATCTATGAACCCATGGGTCACAAGGGGAGGGGACACAGCATTTGGGCACATAATTCCCAGAATATCAAACTGGAAATGATCCAACCACTGTCCTAGACTTATACCTCTGCTCTAAAGCTCAGAGTTTGCCTACCCCTGATAGGGCTCTGTGGTGCTCTCATACTTGTGAGGATGATAATGATGACGATGATGATAAGAAAGATGAGAGTGAGGATGATGATAATGATAAAGATGTTCATGGTGGTGAAAGTAATAATGATTTTCATATGGTGGTGATGATGAAGAGAATAATGGTGATGCTTGAGGTGATAACGATGGAGGTGATGATGGTGATTGAAAGGCGCAGGGAACAGTCAGAAGGGCGTCTCCCGAGATGGCACTAAACACTATATAGAACCAAACAAAGACGACAAAGGCCCTAAGCTCCCGCTTTTCCCATGCGCGCGAAACTTAAACCTATGCGCAAATATTATCTCCCTATAGGAATACTACCTCATAGCACCCTCCAATAAGACCCTAACACGGCACTGGCCAGCCCTTGCCAGGCCCCAGCACAGCACTGGCCACCCCCTCCCAAACCGATAAATACAGACCTCTCTCGCAGTCTCTCTCTCACTCTCCCTCCCTTACCGGGCGGTTACAGACCCTCTTTCTTCTCTCTGTAGCCGCTGCTTTAATAAATCTCTTGGCCTCAAAGGGTGTTGAGTCTCGCTGCGTGCCACCGTCTTTCAGTGATGGGAATGTTGAGATGATATAGAGGTGGTAGTAGTGGTGGTGATGACATAGTGATGGAGGAAGAGGAGGGGGAGGAAGAGAAGGTGATGGTGGGCTTATTTTGGGCCAGGCACCGTGATAAGCATTTATGTTCATGATCTCATTAAATATTCCTCACAATGTTGTAAAGAAGTTGTAATGATTATCTTCATCTTATAAGATAGAGGAGGTAGAGAGGTGAGTGCCTTGACCAAAGTCACACAGTACGAACTTAAAGGAACAGCAATTTGCATCTAGGTCTCCTTATTCCCAGTTCCATGCCCTTTCTCTCAAGCTCTTTCTTCTCTCCACATGTTTTTGTTTGTTGCTTTTGTGTGTGTGTGCCTGCCACATGCTAAGCTATGTTCTAGGGTAATGTCAAACAATCTGCCACAAACACTCCTCTCTACAATTGTAGCACATAAGCAGCCATAGGCAATATGTAAATGTTTATAACTATGTTTCAATAAAACTTTATAAAAAACAGAAGATACTTATATGACCATGGGTTATCAGGCTGTGTTTTGTGGTGCTGTCAGGGGCTAGGATGGGAGAGTAGATAAGACCTGGTGAGGAGTTCTGGTTTTATTTATCACAGATCTTCATCAAGAGAGGGTTAAGCTACCAAAAAAAATCTTGACAATCTCCGAATTGACTCCTTGCTACCTCTCAAGGGAAAGTAACAAGGGATGTCACTTTGTCCTTTGAAATCATCTTGTTGGAGATAAGGTGACATATCTGGAATCCAGCTGTGAGGTAGGTCTAGAATCAATCCAGAATGGGTTGGACAGAGGGAGGTATGTATAGGGATGCTGTTGCCCACTGAGGTAGTGACTTTCCCATCCCTGTAACTGCATGACCAGAGGTGGGATTTCCACCAGTCTGAAGTTGGAGAAGGCATTAGTTGGGATGAAGAGCTTAGATACCGTTAGGCTCGAGGTTCTGTGACTCTGTGCATAGGTCTGGGATAAGGATGTGCTTGTTTCAGAAGAGGCTGCCACCATGACCATCAGTCCTTTGAGACACACTCAAAGCATGAAGCTCCATGACTACCAGCTCTGGATATGTCCAGGGTCTCACTAGGAAGAGCTCTAAAGATCATCTGGCCCATTTTATATAGAGAGAAAGTGAGTCCAGCATGGGAAGAGGCATGCCCAAAGTCACAGTCAGAGGCAGAAGTGTAGCTCGAATCCAGACCTCTGGCTTCAAGGCAGGCTCCTCCCACTATGTGAGCCACTCCCTTGAAAGGACAGAAAGCTAAATCAGGTTGTCCACTTTCAACCTCCTTTTTCTTTCTTTGATCCGCTCTACTTATGGGATGTCCCAGTCCCAGGAGTTAAAAAAACAAACAAACACATAAACAGAGGACGAAAAAGTCAAATAGGAGGCAAAAGACAAGCAGAGAAGAAAAAACCTGGAGGGGCCTGTGGCAAAGCAGAGAGATCTCAGCAAGAGACAAGGCATAGAGACATGGCCCGGCAGTGGGCATCTAAGGGTTTTGCCTTCCTGGAAACCATTTCCCCTCTTCTGGCGCCAACATTTTCGTTTTCTTTGGGGAAACTATTTTTCCTCCACTCTCCATTCATGTGGTTAGGAGGGAGCTGACTCTATTCCTGGATCCAGGGCTGAGCACGAATCCCAGAACTGTCCAGAGATTGCACCCTTCAGTCACCGGTGCTCGGCTTAGGGATGGACACCTACCCAAATCACGTCAATCAGAATCAGTGAGATTCTACTTCTGGACCTTTGTTTGGGTTGTTGGGTAGAGGAGACCTCTTTTCATTGAGGTTGATAGGCTGGTTGTTTGTCAACCTGACTCTGTTACCACTAGGACTAGGAAAGTCTGCCTGAGAATGGCAACCAACTCAGAGGAAAAGGGGAGAGGGGAATTCAGTCAGTGACGTGCTGGTAAATGTTCAATACTAGCTGTGGGTAGGGGAGATGTCTGATTTGTAGCATTTGCCAGTTGCTGTGGTATAAATACCCCCATTGACTAATGTCAAGCTACCAATGTGATGTCACTGTGCACAGAATTGGGAAGAGATGAGCACAGTCATCTCTGGCACTCTAGTACAAGTTGATCACGACACACTGAATTCAGCCCGTTGGTGTCATCTGAGTCCCTGAATTGCACTGTCACTTACAATCAAAAGAGTCATAATTTAGGCAAGTTTTGCTCATCTTTTCCCACTAAATACTTCCAATTCCAAATCAGCCAATTCTCCCAATAACACCATTTTGCTTCTCCACTTCTTGGTCTGTCCTCAATATCTGAGATCCTCTCTCCCTTCTCATTGTTTAAGCTCAGTCAAAACAAACAAACAAACAAAAAACACCAAAAAAGGAGGAATGACTGTTAAAACTGAATTTAGCTTGGAAATGGATTCAAAATACAAAGCATCTGACATTGGGACTCTCTGGATTTCCTTGGAACCACTATCTTCTAAAAATGTCAAATTGTAGCAATGATCATGCTTTTTACCATGACGATAACCTTTCTAGGCTTCCCTGACACGCAATTAAGTGAAGCATAATCTCATCTATACAATTTGGATTTATTTGAATAATTTAATATACACCTCCCTTATTCAATCAATATTTCCCCCTCCTTTTTTTAAGTAATTAACTTTGCAGAGTTAAGTTACTCTAATTTCTAAGCCTGAAATGACAAAAGTTCAATTGATGAAGTCTCAGGGGACAAGATTAGTATTTGCTCCTCTGTTTGCCATCTTGAGACTCAGCGCATTATTTGTAATTGGTATTAGCAACTTTAAATTCTGATTAATTGCTAGAGAGCCTGTTTTCAGTGCAGAAGCAAAGCCACAAGTCGGGGAGTAATAGACCCAATTATTCCTAGGTAGGCTTTTGGTAATAGATTTTATTATCAAGATATCTCATCTCAGAGACAGACGCAAAGAAACTCATTTCATTCGATGGTAACACCTCTTGA
Organism: Cephalopachus bancanus; assembly: GCA_027257055.1. Classification (NCBI taxonomy): domain Eukaryota; kingdom Metazoa; phylum Chordata; class Mammalia; order Primates; family Tarsiidae; genus Cephalopachus; species Cephalopachus bancanus. The sequence continues at coordinate 279,043 of JAPVLO010000261.1, read as the reverse complement.
ATTGAGACAAGCACATTTACCGTGCAAGATAAAGACAGCTTGGAAGAATTTGCTCTCAGAAATGTGTCCGAGGCTGTGGACATCTACACTCCCTTTTAGGAACAAATTTGTATGGAGACAAACGGGAGACCATGGTGCCTGGAAGGAGGGACATGATAGTGATGGTTTCCCTGGTCAGCTCTGAGCCTGCAGGAGGTCATGAAGAGTGGGGATTAAAAACAGTCTGTGTACATGGAGTTTATAAACATGTTGGGCCATTTTGGATCACACTGGGATAACGGGGCAGTAATTAGGAGAGCTATCTCCCTGTCAGGGAGCCATAAAACATGTTCTTTACACCCGGCTCATGGTCCCAAACCCCCTCCATATGGAATGCCTTTTTAAATACTTCAGCTCCTGGCCAAAATAATTCATCTTTAATGCTTCCAAGTTCACAGCCATTTGCAGAAGGAAAACACTGAGGGCTTTTTGAAAGGAGCCCTTTAACTGTTGGCTTGGTGAATGTTGTGGGGCAAGTAGTGGGAGGTAGCTGTATTCTGACCTTTGGAAATACAGGTCTTTGGGTGGAAAAAATAAATTTAAAGCAAATACAAAAACCAAACAGACCCTGGCACTTTGGGCTTCCTAAGGCCCTTACCCAATGTGGCCAGATTTTCAGAAGTGGACAAGAGGAAAGAAGGAGGGGTCAGGATGCCATCAGGGACAGTTATGTGACAGGCAGATCTAGAGCGAAGGCATGGATTATTTGCTTTAGTCGTCTTGAGTACCTATTTTACAAGGGGAGACTCCTCCAAAACTTGGAATTTATTTATAAAAATTTGTGTATTTACTCTAACATGTTTAAACTTTAGTCACCTTCAAAGTACTCTGCATTTGATGCAAAACTCCTCTTGAGACACTTTTTCCACTGCTCAAAACAGTTTTTGAACTCTCCCATCTTGGTGCCTTTTAGTGCTTCTACTGTTTATTGTTTCACCTCTTCCACATTGGCAAATGTTTCCCTTTGAGGACTTTTTTCATCCAGGGAAACAAAAAAAGAGTCACTCAGGGGAAGATTGGATGAATAGGGAGGGTGGGGTACAAGGGTCATGCCATTTTTTTGGTCATAAACTGCTGAACACTCAATGTACTGTGGGCAGGTGTGCTCATACATTACCCATCATGAAATAGGCAAAGCATTGAAAGAATATCCAAAAAAAATTCCTTAAAGTTGAGTACAGCCTCTCACAACAATGCTAGCTTGGTACACTGATGTTGATGGATTCCTAGAACATTTAACTAGCAGGGGAAGTCTGTACTACAAGGAGTCCAGCCTTCAAAAGAGAGTTTCGGGTTTTTTTGGATCCTCCGCCGCCCCTGCCTACACACAAGGTAAAAAAAAGACCATGCTCAAGAGGACAGATTTCTGATAGCGTAGTAATCTTTCTTAAGAAAGACAGCAAGTGATAAGATTTGATAAAGAACCTTCTGACTTCAAACTTTTGATCCTTCCATTCCACCAACATCTTTCTACCAGGGCATGGGACCCCACCCCAAGGAGACTTGAGGCCAGCAGAGTGCCAGAAGTGGCTCACCCTGGCTGATAAGAGCTGATGGTCAAATTTTCAGGAATTTTGCAAACCTTTCATCAAACACAGCTGCTACTAAAAATTAGATGATATAAATGTACAATTACCTTAAAAACAAAGGCAATACATGTTCATCGCTTCTTCATTGTTTTACTAACATTCTGCTATTGTCTATGCTTTTGAAGTGATTTGTGCCTATCATATCTGCATGGTGGAAATGATACAACAATGGTGTCCTACTCTGCATTGCTTTCCAACCTGCTGTCAGTGACATCATGCAGTTAGGCTGAAGTCAGCCCTAGTGGGAGAATTTACACCACAGAAATTGGCAAACACTACAAACCAGGAATCTAACTATCCAGGAGAGACAGCGATTAAACGTTTACCAGCATATAGGAGCCCCAACCCTTTTCCGTGGTGGTCTGAGAAGACCTCTCAGATCCAAATCTACCTCTCAGTCCCATTAATGGGAGGCTTTTTCCCTACAGGGAGATTGACCAGCACAGAGGGAGCAAGGCCCTCATAGCTATCCTCACATTTGCTTTAGGCCTCACGTTCGTTCCATCCCTGCAAAGGTGCAAAATATACCCCAAAGTAACACCAAATAAATAATGCATGGACCATATATAATTGATGCTAGATTTAACAGAAGCAGAGCCATAAGTGGTTGTCTATTAACTATTTATGTCCTCGCCCAGGCGGCTGACAAGCCAGACTCTGTGAGGAGATCACACCCGTGCTACTATGTTTTATTTAAACATTATTAAAAGTACACAGTCTGCAATGAGACCTTCAATTCCACTCAGAATTAGTTTCTGCTGTGAAGTTGCCTCTGGGTCTCGGAAAGGTTACTGCTGGATTTTACTGGAACCGCTACTGTTTTTTCCTGTGAGTGCAGGGAGTTGAGTTGCTACCTCCTTCCATTCTTGACTTTCTCCCTTCCTAACATGCCCCCTTTCCAGGAACTCTGTGACCTTGGGCACATCACTTCTCCCTGAGCCTCAGTTTAATCATTTGGAAGATGGGGAGTGCCTTAGGCATTACCTTTAGGGTTATTATGTGACTTCGATCAGACCAGTAGTTCTTAACAGGGAGTGATTTTGCTCCAGAGGGGACATTTGGTAATGTCTGGACACATTTTCAATGATGAAAACTGGGTCAGGAATGCCATTTGCCTAGACAAGGTAAAGCCAGGGGCATTGCTAAATATCCTACCATACACAGGACAAGACCCACAATAGAGAATTATCTGATCCAAGATGTTAATAATGCCAAGACTGAGACACTCTAGATTACAGAATCAAAACCACTGCTGATTTTTTTTTTTTTTTTTGAGTTGGAGTCTCACTCTGTCGCCCAGACTGGAGTGCAGTGGCCGCTCCCGGCCACCGCAGCCTCGACCTGCTGGGCTCCGGCGATCCTCCACCTCAGCCTTCTGAGTAGCCGGAATTACAGGCATGCGCTACCACACCCGGCTGATTTTTTGATTTATTGTAGAGATGAGGTCTCGCTGCCCAGGCGGGTCTCGAACCCGCGGGCTCAGGCAATCCACTCACCTCAGCCTCCCAAAGGCGCAGGATTACAGGCTGAGCCACCGAGCCCGACCACTGTTGATTTTTATGCTTAATTTTACCAAAACTCATGAGTAAGAGAATAGGCTGTGAGTAGGTCAGGGATGGTTTCAAATTCTGACTTGGCCACTAACTGGGAATGTGACTTTGGAGAAACTGCTTCAACTCTCTGGATTTTAGTTTCATTATTGACAAAACAGGTATAATTACCTCAATGAGTGAGGCTCAAATGAGAGGACTCATGTAAAATACTTTCCCTAGTGCCTAGCAGCAGTATGTGGTAAACAAATACCAGCTGTCATTAACATTATTGCCATCAATCATCATGGGCATTGCATAGGATGAGGAAGTGGAGTTGGTAGGCTTGTGAGAAAATCTGAGTGGAGAGGGTCAAAGGAAGATAGAAAAAGTGCCATCCATGAAGTGCCTACTGTGTGCCATCATTTGGCATGTTTACATACATTATCTCATTTAATCCCCATAGCCACCCAATAAAACAGGCTGTAGTATATCCCTCTGTTCTATAGATGAAGAAACTGAGTTTCTGTAATATTAACTTAGCTGTCTGAGGTGTCAGATTCCAAGTCTAGTGCTCTATTGACCAATGTGTAGTGGGTTGAATAGTGTCATCCCAAAATCCGTACCCACTTGGAAACTCAGAATTTGACTTTTTTTGAAAATAGAGTCTTTGCAGAAGTAATTAGTTAAGATGAGATCATATTAGATTAGGGTAGGCTCTAAATCCAATGGCTGTGTCTTTATAAGAAGACGAGAGAGATACAGAGCTAGAAAAAGGAGAGGAGAAGGCTATATAAAGACAGAGGCAGAGACCGGAGTGATGCAGCCACAACCAAAGAATGCCTAGAGCCACCAGAAGTTGGAGAAGGAGGAAGGATCCTCCCCTAGAGCCTTCAGAGGAAGTGTGAGTGTGGTCCTTCTGACACCTTGATTTTAGACTCTGGCTTCCAGAACTGTGGGCCAACACATCTCTGTTGTTTAAAGACATCAGTTTTTGGTTATTAGCCCTAGGAGACTAGTACACATTCTTCTCCCAACATGAGTGAAAACAAGGAACAAGGAGAGAGAGAATGTCCAAGTCTAGACAAGTGAGAGCTAAAAAAGAATCAGAGAAACAGAAGGGAGCAGGTTGGGGAGAGGGGAGGAAGGGATTCTGCAATTGACATGCAGTGGGGGAGACATGATTAGAAAGAATGAAGAGAGAAAAAGAAGAGGGGTGAAGAGTGTGTGTTTATATTGTTATTTGGTTTACCTTTGGCTCTGGACAACTGGACATTGCCTGACACATAGCAGGCATTCACTAGACATTTACTAAATGTGAATGTGAGAAGGCAACAACAAATATGACTGGACAGTTACTCCCTCATAGTTGACAGTCAATATTTTCTTAATCATTTAAGAAGGCCAAATAATGCATCCTCCATACAATCTTCCAAGGCCTTTTGGTTGTATGAAACCATTTCTTTCTTTGTCCACACATCCCATCTTATATTAGAGTTATTTAGGGACATATGCATCTCCTCCTCTGAATCTTGAGCAATTCACTACCAGGGTGGCAATTCAAGGGCACAGTTTCTGGCCCATACATGTCTGCATATCTTATAACATTAGGCACAGGGCTAGGCACATAGCAGGATGCAAACAAAAGTTTGTTGATCTGAAAGTTCTCATTTTAAAAATAAACTTGTTGAGCTGTTTTGTTAAGAGGTAAAACTTCAAAATGTTGAGAAAACTATTCAGTAAATAATTACTGAGTATCTACCCTATTCCTGACCTTAAACTGGAAGCTATGAACTCAGAGTCAAATAAAACCCAATCCCTGTCCCTGGGGCTCTCTGTCTAGGAAGACAAGAACACAAGCAATTATAACTCGGTGACACATGCATTGAGTGAGCACAGGGGGATGTAGGAACATAGAGAAGGTGTTAACCTGATGCCTGATTTAAGTTTTGAAGGCTATGTAGGTAGGCAGCAGAGTTCATAAGAACCAAGGTGGTGAGTCAAGGAACAACACAGACATTGGGTCTTTGTCCTAGTTCATTTATTTTGTTATAAAGGAATACCTGAGGCTGGGCAATTTATACAGAAAAGAGATTTATTTGGCTCATGGTTCTACAGGTGGTACAAGAAGCATGGCACCAGCATCTGCTTCTGGTAAGGCCTGAAGCTACTCCCACTCATGGCAGAAAAGGTAGGGAAGTCAGTGTGTGCAGCGATCACAGGGCGAGAGCAGAAGCAAGGCGGGGGGAAGTGCCTGGCTTTTTTCAACAACCGTTCTGGGGAAACTCTCACGGGAACTAATAGAGCAAGAACTCACTCATCACCATCAGGATGGCACCAAGCCCTTCATGAGAGATCTGCCCCTGTGAGCCTATCACCTCCCACTAGACCCCACCTACGTTGATGAGGATCAAATTTCAACATGAGGTTTGGAGGACAAACATTCAAACTGTAGCAGTCCTCAACACTTGCCTTCATGCTTGAGTAGAACCTGCAAGATGAGAGGCAGACAACCAAAGGTGGAAAAATCTAGAAAAGTTAGATTTCAGAAGCTCTTGTAGGCCACAGAAAGGAGTTTGTACCTTGTTCTGAAGGCAGTGGGGAGACATGGGAGATTTCTTTTTTTTTTTTTTTTTTGAGTTGGAGTCTCACTCTGTCACCCAGACTGGAGTGCAGTGGCATGCTCCCAGCCACCCCAGCCTCGACCTGCTGGGCTCTGGCAATCCTTCCTCCACAGCCTTCCAGGTAGCTGGAACTACAGGTGTGTGCTACCATGCCTGGCTAATTTTTTTGATTTTATTGTAGAGATGAGGTCTCACCAAGTTGCCCAGGCGGGTCTTGAACCCACGGGCTCAGGCAATCCACTCACCTCAGCCTCCCAAAGCGCCGGGATTATAGGCTGAGCCACCGAGCCCAGCTGGGAGATTTCTTAACAGAGGAGTAGCACAGTAAGCTGGGCTCCTTCTGGAATGATCTCCTGTAGGAGGAACAAGAGTGAAGGGGAGACAAATGAGAAGTCACTATGAAATCCCAGACCAGAGGAGATGCAGCTTAAGTAAAGACAGAAGAAGAAAGAATGAGACAAGAGAGGACAGAGAAAAATACTTCAATAGGGCACAAATCAACAGGTCTGACCATGAAGCTGTGTGAGTGAGAGGGAGATAGGCCGCTGCAATTGCCGGCTCAGGTCACTGGGAGAATTCACTAACAGTGAGCAGAAGTACCATCCAAGTGTTTCAAGGTCTGGGAAACTTGTACAAAGGACGCCTGGCTCAGGGAAAAGTTGAAAGTAGAGTCAGGTCAAGGTGAAGAAAGACAAAACGCAACAGGTGCAGCCTCCAAAACAAGTGCATCTGACAGGCAGAGGTCAGGTTTCCCTGACACCATCAGTACCTCTGGCTTCTCTAGACGCCCCACTTGGACACCCTGTCCTCTATCCAAGGTGGTTTCCCCTGGGCCCTGTAACTATTGACAAACAATAGGATATAAATCCACAGATGAACTGTCTCATCACTTCAATGACAAAGGGACTTGAATGATTTAGAGCCAGAATTTTCTTTTCTCCATGATGGCTCCTAGAGTCTCCAGGAATAGTACATTTACTAAAATTAATGGCAAAACCTCATTTTTCTTTTTCCCTGGAAGAGAAGTTCCACTGGCGGGGTAATTGATCCTGATCTGGGTGTGCCGGTGAGTCAGCTGGGGGCATAAATCATTCACATGCAACAACTCGCAGCCCTTTAAACCAACACCAGCAGTGACAAATGGTACAGGCTGGGGACAGACAGAAAGGAACATGGACAGGAGATCCATCAATATCCTTCTTGCTTCTCACCAGGGCCCAGAGTGCTGGATCCTTTTTTAGTCTCCACAGCAGAGCCATTTTTCAGCAAGGTTGGGTTGAAAGGGCAGCAGGGCATCCCGGTGACAGCTTTCATGTCGGACACACAGGGATGCCAATCCCTGCTCTGCCATTCCCAACCTTGGAATCTAATCCTGCTCTCTACATTCCACACCCGCTGGGATAGAGGTTAAGTATAAAAGATGACATCTACAAAGGGTCTGAGCACAGATCAACTCAATAAACATTTGTCGAATGAAGGAATGAATGAATGCTTGGACCGTGGAGTTAGGAAATTCATTCTATCCCTTCTAGGCAGACTTGAATTTTAAAAATGAAAGATGAAGAAGGCAATGCTTTACTCTAGGAAATGAATTTGTGGCAGTGACAGTGGGCACAGGAGGGAGATTTAGTGCTAACTGGCTTTCTAATACTCCCTCCAATCACAGTGCACACTCCCTTGTTTTGCCTGGGAAAGCTCTGAGCTGTCATTCTGGAGGAAACTCCACATTTTCAGGAAATACACTAACCATGGCCTTAGTTATATTCTCCCATGACATTGTATATTTCCATGTGTGAGCGCCTTGAGAGAAGGCTGTATCTTATTCCTTGCTGGAGCCCCTGCCTCTCGCATGGGGCTTGACCCATAGTAAAAACTACAGGTACGGATCACATGAATGGAAGAATCAGAGTTCTGGCTTCCTTGCAGGGCTTTGGTGTCATTTGGAGAGGTCATAGGACACATAGAAGCTGCCCCTCCTCTTACTAAAATGGAATGGGGGAAGGAAAATTGGTGGCATGGACATGGACAGGTGGGATAAGAAACCTGGGAAAGTCCCAGGATGCCACACCAATAGAAGGGGGCTCAGCAACAAACCTCTACTTTCAAAGGCAGTGAGGACTTAACTCTGCCACTGATCCCAGTTTTATCCACACTGTGAGTTTCTGCACAGCAGGAACATTATGACTCCTTGCCCCTCCTCACCAATGCCTATCTCTGCACCATGCCCATAGTTGATGTTGAATACATATATGTCGAATGAATAAATGAGTGATACAGAAAGCAGGACTTCTCTTCTCCCAGTGGAAATTTCTCAGAGCCCAACAGCAAGGGACATACTTGAGAACAGACAGGTAGGTGAGATTTGGGGACATCTACTATTAGAGAGAGGCTGCTAGCTTGGCTGACATTATCCCCTGGAGCTTTGCTGCCCCACAGAATCATGGAAGAAACAACAGAATGTACAAGATGACTTCAGAAGACCAGCCAAGCAGGAACAAGCCCTCCCCTTCCACAGTGGGTCAAAAGGTGGCCTCCCAGAAGATATGCCCACCTGGGACCTGTGAATGTGATCTTATTTGAAAAGAGGGTCTTTGTAGAAAAGTGTAAGGTAAGGATCTCAAGATGAGATCAACCTGCATTTAGGGTATGCCATAAATCCAATTACAGTTACCCTTGTAAGAAAAAGGCAGAAATGTGTTTAAGACACGCATACACAGAGGAGAAGGCCACATGAAGATGGAAGAGAAAATTGAAGGGATGCAGCCACAAGTCAAGGAAAGCCTGGAGCCTTCAGATGCCTCAAGAGGCCAGGAAGGATTCTCCCCTAGAACATTTGGAGGGAGTGTGACCCTGCTGACACCTTGATTTTGAGACTTCTGATGTTTTAAGTGACCCAGTTTATGCTAATTTGTTATAGTAATCTTAGGGAACAAATATCCCCCCTCCTGATCCCAAACACACCAAAACAAATAGTCAAGTTCAACCTTAATATACTTATCTAAAATCTTGTAATCAGAAATTAGAGAAAGATGAAGGTCCAATTTCAGCATATACATGCAAACTTTGTGTTTTATGATTTTGTGTTGCTTCTATTTTGATTTATATGTGGGGATTGCACTATGATCGTTTTAGTATTTTAGGGCCTTTAATAATCTGAATATAACCCCAGGAATGAGGACAAGGAGAGAAAAGTAAAAAGAGTGGAGGAGAGGAGAGAGGAAAGACAGGGAAAAAGAGATCAAGGGAGAAAGGAGAAAATTACTATTTGATCTGGTCAGGATTCCTGAATGTCTGGCCAGTTAAAGAAGACATCAGAGGAGAAAGGCTGGGGTTGTTCTCTCCTCCCAGCCAGAGCTTGCAGGAGGGGAGAAGCAGGGCTGGTTAATGAGGAAGTTATTCTGTCAGTTGGAGGAAAAAGTTGTTTCTCTTCTCCAGGGCCAAGGAGGTGGAGGAACTGCCAGTCGGGGACCGGGACTTTGTCTGGGAACCTCTGTCTCTGTGCACTGCCTTACTTCTCCTCCCCCCCACATAGAAGAGCCAGGCAGCTGGCTTGTCTAGGGCAAAGCTGACGGGATGACACTGGCTGTGGGAGACAGCAGCCCAAGAAATATATTTGCAATAGGAGAACAAGGTGGTGAGACGTGTCACAACACCCAGAGTGGGCAGAGCAGGAAGGACAAAATGACCATCATTTAGAGACCTCTGGGCCAAGTCTCGGCATGCTGTGGGCTGTCTCTGGAAGGCAGTGTGTGTGGTGATAGGCAAAGGGGGTGCCAGTTGCACCCACAGAATCAGAAATCTAGAGTCTTGGGAATGTCTGGCCCCATGGGCCAGTGAAAGTGTGGACACTTTCAGATGCTCTGTCAGCCCTGCAGAAAACTGTTCTTAGAACAATACATGGAAAGATGGACAAACCTTCCCATCAGGCAAGAAACAAATGTTAAAATGTTTCTGGGACCATGCCAGGGGCAAGGTATGGATTAAAAAGCAGAGAATAAAGAGTTGGATATCCTGGCTTCAAATTCTGACTTGCGTGTGACTTTGGGCAAGTGAGCACACCACTCTGAGCCTCAATTTGGCAAGTTGATGGCCCCATGCCTTGGTTTCCCCATCTTTATAGTGGACATCATAACAACACCTACCTCACAGTTCTGTTATGAGGATCTAAACAAGAAATGTTTTATTTAGAACCTAGCACACAGTAAATGCTTCATACATGGCGGCTTGTATCATTACCATTTTTATATTTTATCTTTGTTGCTGCTGCAAAATAGCACCAAAATAACTCTACATTTACTAGTTGTGATCTTAGACTAATTATCCTTCCCTCTTTAAAGTTGCAGTTTTCCCATCTGTAAAATAAAGGTGATCATTCTGACTTCTCAGGATTGTTATAAGGAATATAGGATATTACGGAAGTTAAGACCTGGTGAAAAACAGATGTTTAGTAGACACTGGTTCTGCCTCTTTGCAGGAGGCTGCCCTGCCACTGGAGTGGAATGTGAGAGGCAGGAAGAGAAAGTCTGGGGTCTGGGACATAAACGGGCTTGGCAGCTGTCCAGGAGCAGTGAGCGCCATTGGTCCACCTTGGGCCTGCCACCAGGGTTTGCAGCCAATGGTGGCGCCATCACTCAGTCCATCCCCTTCGGGTTCTCCCTGTTTCTTGCACATCCCAAAGGCCCAGGACACAAGCCCGAAGTCTCCCATTTGAAGTCTTCCTAGACCGAAGAAAAGAAGGCTCTCGCCGACCCAAGCCCTCAGTCGCCCAAGAGCCCGCGCTGGGCAGGACTCACCAGCTCCATGCACCGCCGGCTGGCCTCCGCCTCCTGGTGCACCAGCTCTTCCATGTCGGCCTTCAGCTCCTCCAGGCGCCGCTGGTAATACTGGCTGCTCTCCCGCTGCTGGGACTCGGACGTCGCTGCCTGTGACAGCTCCTCACCCATCTTGATCAGGCTGTCCCGAAGCCGGATCACCAGGACCTAGGAGGGAGACAGAACATATGCCCAGCTTGGAGTTAGAGGCCAGGGGCTTGAAGCAGGGCACTCCAAGAAGATAAATCTTTCATCAAGTCTCTTTTCTGTTGTCATACAGTAATCAGGATAAGCATCCTGATGTCTGCTACAAAAATAAAGAATTTACTTTAGAAACGTGACAAATGACAACTGCTAGTCTGAGAGGCGGTGTAGCATACTGATGAGAACCCTGACTCCCAGGATGCTCCAGATTCAAACCCCACCTCTACCTCTTCCTGGCTGTGTGACCTTGGGCACGTTTTTGAGCCTCTCTGAGAGACAAGGATGATGATAGTCCTTGTGTCCTAGGGATACTGTCAGGATCCAATGCATTGTTATGCAGAAGGCTTAGCTCAGTGCCCAGCCCACAGGACGTGCTGGATAAGGGATGGAAGTTATTAATATTTATAACAGCCCCCAATCATCCACAGTTTGGGAGGTGGAGTGCTGCAGTGAACAGAAAAATATGCTGGGGTCAAAAACCTCTTCCCCAACATGGGTTTTGGTTTTCTGATTTATAAAACAAGAATGTTTGATCAGACCATCGCTCATGAGCCTTAGCCCTATTTTTTATGACATTTCTTCCTTTTTATGGTGGGGGGGTGAGGGATCTCCACAAGGACACAATGAAAAAATAAAGATAAAAGTGCTTTGGGCATCACAAGTGCTACAGAAAACAAAGCCAAGGACTGTTCTGTGGTATTCATTAGTTGGCCAACAAGTCTGGAACCAATCGATCCTGATGGGCAAATACTCTAGTGTTGACAGAAGACAGAGCCTGCATGAATATTTCAGGACCTTGCTAAGGACTCAGAGTCCCCTTTCTGCCACTACAGACAGGGGATAAACAGCCTCCAGATCAGACACTGAATAACAGCCTGAAAGAAAAGCTTCATGATCCAGTTCACCTTTAAAGTGAAGTTTAGCAACAATTTCAAAGAGTAGCAGGAGGGCAGATATGGAGGAGGAGTTGTTCTCAAACTGTGTCCTTGAGGTACCTACTTCTCCATAGCAAGGACTCAGGATTCTACTAAATTAAAATAACGTTGGTGAAGGGGAAAAGTTAATTTGGAGATAGAATCTTTCCATTTGGAGATTTTCTACCCTAATTTTCTTTTCCTCTCTGCTATCACTTGGCTATGCTAGAATCAAGTTAAAAAATGACATATGATATAGCCCAACATTACATATTTAATCATTTAAAATATAGTCTATCAAAGCTTCATGGTGATCTGCAGAGACAATCATGCCTTGAGGATCCCTTGAGCAATTCTGAGAACCACCAAGGGTCAAGGCAAAGAATTTCTCTGTTTTTCATCCATAGCAGCCTATTGGAGACAAAATGGCCCTAGGGGGATTGGCAGAAAATGATTCAGAATGAGCAGTGTAGCTTCCACTGTCTAGATGCACTGTCATCGTATGGTGAAGCCAGCTGGCTGCAAAGAAATTGGAACCTGTAGCCAGAATGGAGAGATCAGGTGTCAATCTATCTTATCCCTGACTCCGCTTGGCTTGATCTTGAGCAAGTCACTTGACTTCTCTGAGGTCATCTTCCCACTCGTTAGAGGAGGTCTGTTCTACCTGCCCCACACTATTGTATCAAACATCACGTGGAGCGGCTAATGAGAGGATTTTGACACTGGATATATTTTCTAGAAATTTTCTGTTCCATGTCATTGACCTACACAGCTGAAGAAGTTAACACCTGTGCTGGTAGCTCAAGGGCAATGTAAAGGTAATCACCGAACCCCACCTCAGCTCATCCAAGTCTTACCTCTCCCTTCAAGGTCCAGCATTAATGCCACCTCATCCTGGAAGCCTCCCTGAGTCCCCAGTTTTGAAAGGATCTCTATGCTCCAAAGCTCACAGCCCTCTCTCTATATTGTGGATATTTGTGTGTATGAATGCATACATATAGATGTATCTTACCCACACCTCTATGTTTCTGGAAAGCAGATCTGTGTTCCAGATCTGTTATATATTTGTCTTCCATACACCTAAAGTGGGGCTTAGCACAAAATGGAAAGAACTGAATCAATGCACAGGATTTGAAGAACAGAGGAAGAGAACAAAGAGATAAGAGAAGAAAGAACCAAGGAGGGGAGGATGAATGGATGGACTGGTGAACGGTGAATGGAGAGAAAGATGGAGATGGACAGGTGGACAAATAGATAGCTTGCAGAATGATGTGATGGAAGACAGGAAGGAAGGAGGGAGAGAGCTTGGGTGGGTAGTGAGTGAGCAACATATACCCAGATAAAGGCACTTGGGTAGAGAGATAGACAGTGGGAGGATGGATGGTGCTTACACCAAAACTCTCAGCCCTTTAGGCCCAGGTAGTATTTATGTACCATTAAGTACCTCAAATCTTTTAATCTGCACTTTCTGGAACTCTGTCTTGTTCTCCAGGTCACAGATGATGGCCTCTTGTCTGCTGACGATGGCTCGATCCACGGTGGACTGCTCCAGGTACTCAATGCGCATTTGAGCCACCTGCAGCTGGGGGCACACCAGAGAGGTCTATTGGCCATCTGTTGGCCATGAGTCCCAGGGCACACACTGCGGACCAAGGCTGAGGGCCCTATCATGTGGCCCCCTTCTCTCCTTAGAGGCTACATGCTGAATGTCTGCACAAGCAAGAATTGCGAGGTCTCAACCTGACGACCCTCATACCAGACCCTGCTCCTGGGTCTCAGGTGGTAGGAGACAATGCTTCCCGTGCCTTCAGAATTCAACACTGGGCTTCCCTTCCCTCCTTCCCTGCTATGGTGAGGGGACAAAGCCAGTTTGTGAGCAAAAAGCTTTAAAAGTTGCAGACAAGGGTGGGATTGGGAGCCAGGCACTAAACCTGGCTCCACCTCTTCCCAGGTAGATGGGTCTGGGCAAATCATTTCCCTTTCTGGAGCCTCAGTTTCTTCATTTTTCTCATGAGGATTAAAGGACATTAGTGCCTGGCACATAATAAATACCCAGCACACAGCCACTGCCATTATTTTTGCTGTGCTTGGTGTTATTCGGTGCCTGTGGACATGTGCTTGAGACCCGAACACTCTGATGGTCACTTTAAGCAGGCATATGTGATGGTTCTAGAAGAGATTTGAGAATTTCATGGATAATAGCAACCCAACAGGTAATGATGGAAAGCAAGGGATGTCTGGAGGGAGTGTGACTTAAAGGAAGATTTCACAAAGGATCATGATCCTGTCTTGCACAGACCATCCTCTTTTTCTTGGAGCCATTTCTCAGAGGGAAAAATTCTGCACTGAATGGCTGATGAGCCTCATTGCATGGAGGCATGCTTAGATGCGGAACAGGCACAGGCAAGAGTGAGTGAGTGAGTGAGTGAATGTGTGTGTGTGTGTGTGTGTGTGTGTGTGTGTGTCTAGTTGCATTGTTCTTAATTTATCTGGCACACAACTGGAGTTGAGTATTTGAACGAATGAATGAAAAAGGAATGAGTGAATGAGTTTCCAAGACCTGAAGCAGATATGCCCAGAGGGAATCCTCTTCCTACCCCCATGACATGGCAGCTCTGAGCACGTACTTGTTCCTGAAGTTTGTGCTTCTCCTTCTTGGCTTCCTCCAGCTGCAGCTGCAGTTCTTGGATCTGCCCAATGTCAGCAGCAGACTGGCAAGACAAAAAAAAAAAATGTCACCCTGAGACCACAAGGTTTGCTGGGAAACCACCTTTGAAAATCGCTTCTTCCTGCACTCACAGATGTCTGCGTTTTTCAGGGCTTCTATGATAATAGCTGTTTCCCAAAAATTATCTTACATCTTTTATCTCATTGTTCTCTGAGTCACTCCAATTATATAAGCCCGTGGAATTGGTCAACTGTCCAGCACTTAATTATACATCTTTGGAAGCCCAGACAAAAATGGGCTGGTCAAAGCACTAGGAGTAGATTCTGAGGGATGAGGGCTATTCTGAGTGTCAGGTAACTGAGATTCTAGACTTGGAAATTGGCATTGGCAACCCGCAGAACCCCTCTGCTCCTCAATCTCTGTATCTGTAAAATGGGCTGATGGTCTCTTATCCTCTGTATGTTGGGTTTGTTCAGAGATTAACTGAAGAAGTGGAGAGCAAAGGTTTTTTTAAGAAAGTAGAACCAACTGGGCAGCTTGATTACCTGAGAAGAGAGGGATCCCACAGCTACCAGTAGATGGACCACCTTGCTTCCTATTTCCCTCTATCTTTATTATTTATAATGGGCATATGCATATACTGATTTCGTAACCGATCAGATCAGCCTCCATTTTGGACAAAAATAATATGATTCACAAATGCAAGGCATGGGCTATTTTCATGGTGACTGCTACAATGTTGATAATATAATTGATTAGTTTTGTTATTGTTATGCCTTGTTAGCAGAAATCCCCTGAGGTCACATCTCTGTTGGAAGCTTTTGGAGGCTGACAGGTACTTTATCCTGGATTTCCTCTGGGGATGCAACATGAGGAAGACACATATGGCTCCTGGCGGGATCTGTTATCCCTATCATACGGGTTAGCGATCTGCCAGGGACTCCTCATCAGATCCCTCAGAACCCCTTCTGCCTGTGCTGCCATCATGCCTCCTGGTTGTCTCCTGGGTCTGTTTATCCACACCTCCTCATTTCCACTCCACTCTGGTTGGAGTTGTCTTTTCCCTGGACAAGTACAACTTTCGTTGACTCAACAGCGATTTACTGAACACCTCCTCCAGGTCAGACACTCCTCTCTGATCTGGATACAGTGCTAGACAAGGCAGAGGAGGGTCCTGCCACTATGGTGCTGACTGCCTGGAGTAGCAAGCTGGTTGATCCTGAAAAGCTCACCAGTGATGCCCTTCAACTACGAATTAAAACATAAACTCATCACAGCCTCCAAGACATTGGTATAATCCTCTTCCAGCCTCACTGAACTTGCATTTGCTGTTGTTTGGAATATGCCTCCAACCTCCAGGTATGATATAATTAACTAACTCCTCCTCCTTGTTCAGCTCTCCATCCAAGTGTCACCTCCTTGGAGAAACCCTCCCTTAACCCTGACCCAGGTCAGGAGTTACAGAGTCATGCTCATATGCTTTCTGAACTCATAGATCAGTTTGCAAATCTTCTGTTCTTGGCAACTCAGTCTGTCCAGCCCACTAAACCGTGAGGTTCATGAGGGCAGGAATGGGATTTGCTTTTGTTCACAATAGTATACTCGGCATGTCTTACAGTGTCTAACACATAGCAAGAGGTCCATAATTATTAAATAGAAAGGTCCATAATTATTAAATAGGTAGAAGGATGGGTGGTTGTATAGGTGGATGGGGATGGGTGGGTAAATGAAAAATTGAGTGGAAGGATGGACAGGTGAGTGAATGAATAGAAGGGTATATGGTTAGGTGAGTGGGTGAATGGATGGCTGTCTGGGTGGGTGGATGGCTGGCTGGCTGGCTGGCTGGATGTGTGGGCGGATGGGTAGGTGAGTGGGTAGATGGGTAGATAAAAGGATGTAGTAAAAGAGTAGATAGATCTCTGTAGAGATCAAAATATTTCTTGGTGGAGATGTCCTCCAGAGATTGCCATACCATTTGAAGGTAACATTCACCTCCATTAGGACCACAAAAAATTTGCAATTCCCATCTATCTCCATGGCATTTATCCCACCAAGATTCTAAGACCAGGGAGTGGTCCAAACACATCACCCTCTCAATGTACTCCACTTGCCCCAAGCCCCAGAGCTTCTTGCAACAAGGCCCGAGCCTTACCTGAGCAATGAGGTCCTTATGCTTCTGTATCAGCTCATTCAGGTCATCCTGGTCTTCATCGATGCGCTTCAGGAGGTCTGCTTTCTCAAACTGCAGCCGATGCAGCTGCTCGTCCACCTGTTGAGAGACAGGCCAATGGCCAGGATTGGGCGGGGGTGGGGGGTGAGAAGGTGGGGGGAGGTGGGAACAGGGGCCTTACAAGGGGCAAAGAGGGGTTTGCCTGTGAGTGTATGAGGTGAGCAGCCACTGATGTGTAAGCATGGCCATGAGTGCCAGTGTGTATCATGGGTTAACATATATCAGTGCAGTGGTATGTATGTGTGTGTTGTGTGTATACTAGGCATGCATGTGGCTGACTGTGAATGCAGTGTGTGTGTGTGTGTGTGTGTGTGTGTGTGTGTGTGTGTGTGTGTATTTATGTTCCTGTAAGCCCATCTGGGAATTTACACATGGAGCACATATGCAGATGCAAACCCCTGTACTCTCCCTAAGGACAGGGACTTTGTTTTATTCAGAGGTATATCCCCAGCATTAACCACCAGGGCTGGCATATAGCAGGTGCTCAATAAATAAGTATTGGATGGATGGAGAACTCTGATGGATATTTTACCTATGAGGGCATTTCTTCTGCATGTGTGCCAGGTGATTGTATGTGAATGTGTACATTCATCCCTGTGTGTGCAACATGTGTGCCTGTGTGCAAGTTTCTCTTAATTTGATGTAAACAAAATAAGAAACAAAAGGGCCAATAGGAACCTTGAGACAAGCATCCATCCATAAATTAACTACATCTAAACCTTGGAACTTTATACACTGAGTATACATTTAAGCCAACCTTGTACACCCAGACAGGGGACTTAGAAACTCATACTCAAATTTGCCAAAGTAATAGATCTATATTATAAATCCACATACACCTTTCAGTGGTGAGTATACCATAGTTCCATAAAGAATGGCTGAATCTTCTTGTAGCAGTGAGCCTAGGTGGGTCATGAGAGATAGCCTCATCTCCACTTACAGGAATGGACACGTGATAGCCCAGCAATAGGCTCAAGTTCTGTCTTATGGTGGTGAGCACACAGTAGGACTACAGCAGATGCCTGAGAACCACTTAGAGTGGTGAGCAGGGTGGGCACACAATAAACAGTTGTGTTCCCACACAGGGTGCTAAGCAACAGGCTCATGGAATACACCCTCATAGTACTGAGCACCCATTAGGTCCAAAACAGGTTTCCACAAGGTGGGAGCACACAGTTGAGTCTCATATACATTTTTATACCTTTTTTTCACCTCACAGTAGGATGCCTGCACACCCAGTAGGTCTAACATAGATGTCTACACCTCTAAGGTGACACCCAGTAGGTCTACAATAAGTGACCGAGTCACTCTTACAAAGCTGAGCACCCAGTAGGCTTACCATAGATGTCTGCACCTCCAAGGTGACATTCTGTAGGTCTACAATAAGTTCCAGTATCACTCTTATAGAGTTGAGCATCTAGTAGGCCTACCATAGATGCCTGTACCTCCAAGGCAACACCCAGTAGGTCTACAAGTTCCCATGCCCTCTCATAGTGCTGAGCACACAGTAGGCCCATGCTAGCTCCCAGAGGCCTGTGCTGGCCTGGGTCCCCATAACTTCAGGAAGGGACAGGTACCAGGCTCTTGCTCCGGGTCATGCTCTCCAGCTCACTGTGCATGTTCTCCAGGTCTGCCGTGAGCATCTTCTGGGTCTTCAAGGCCTCCTCACACTTGGCTTCACTCTGCTCCAGCTGCACTAGGAGAGGGTGAAGAAGAGAGGAGAGGAGGGGAGGGGAGGGGAAGGGGGGAAGAGAAGAGAAGAGGTGAGGCCTTCTGGTAAGGTTGCCTCCTTAAATGTCCTTTCCCTGAAGCTCTGCCCAGCCTCTCTCAGGCGGCAGAATAATTTACAGGTGACCCTCATGTTTTCACAACTATTCATCAACCCACACCTTGGGAAAGCAAAGGCATTTGCATACGAGGCAGACAGGTTCTCAGCCTACCCAAGATGTGACTGGCACTGCCCATGAAATGAGGCCTGGCCATCCCTGCCACCGCACCAGGAGAGATTCCTCAGTCCCATTCAGCAAATCCTTGCTGACACCCTCTCAGTGATAGGCACAGACCACAGAGAGAACAGGGGAGACAGGCAGGGACAGGTAACGGTAAGCTCTCTGCACAGAACAGGGAAGAGGGAGCATCAGGCCTGCGGGAGCCCAGGATGGGAATCAAGAGAGAGAGGCTTCCTGGAGGAGGTGGCTTGAAGGTCAGTGGGGACCTGCCAAGAAGTTTCTTAACCAGAGTTGAGGGTTAAAAGGGAGTCTGTAGACTCTCTTTTAGATGATATGCAAAGTATTCTGCATGTGAGCATTGTCCACTAAGAGATTCCACTAAGCTTCCACTAAGAGCCACCAACTTGAATAAAGCTCTCTTTCTCACCCTTTTATTTCCCATCCTTTCACCCACCTGCACACATTAGGCTTCTAATCCTTGCAAAGTGGGGTCATTAAGATTGGCGCAATTACCCACATACGTGTCCCCAGAAGACATGTCCCATGGAGAAACCCATATCCAGGTACAAACTCTAGGTTCATTCTGCAATTAGCAGTTTCCCTTTGATTTCTGAACTCCAGAATCTCCAAACAGAAAACACACTTAGAAATTGCCTAGGAAAAACACTCAGGGCTCAGAGAGGGATGGGCTGCAACCCACAAAACCCCTTTTTCAAGCCCCTGGGAATGATGTATGCCTGCAGTTGGGCCCGGCGAAGGAGGGCTTGGCAGCTTGTTTCGCTCAGCACCTGGGAGAGATGGAGACACACTGAGAAAAATGATGCAGAGCAAGGGGAGGTAATTGGCTTTGTTAGAGCATAATCGGCAGAGGAAATGAGATGTCAGGCACAGTCTTATCATCCAGCAGGTGACTCCGGTGTCTCTGGCATGGCTGGGAGATGGGTGGAAGGGCTCCCATGGAGGTAGACAGGGCAAGGCCATCCCCTCATCTGAATAGAAGTCAGAGGCCCTACTAAGAAGGGACATTTAAGCTAGAACCTAAAAGATGAAGAGGAGATGGTCATGCGCAGATTTAGGAGGAAGAATGCCCAGGGCAGAAGCAACAGCAAGTGCAAAGGCCCTGGGGCAGGGACAGGAACAAACATGGTGCTGGGAACAGAAAGCTCACCAGTGTTGCTGGACAGCAGAACAGAGAAGAAAGGAGGAGATGATGCTGAAGAGGTGGACGCAGGCACATTTGCAAGACTGTAAGCCAGGCTACAAAGTTTTTTAGATCTCGTTTCAGCCTATCAGGAAGCCATTGATGGCTTCTTTTTATTTTTTTTGAATTGGAGTCCCACTCCATCACCCAGAATGGATTGCAGTGGCACATTCACGGCCACCCCAGCGTCGACCTGCTGGACTCAGGCGAGTCTTCCGCTCCAGCCTTCCAAGGAGCCAGACTACTATTAGCTACCACACCTGGCTTTTTTTTTTTTTTTTACTGTAGAGATGAGGTCTCGCCAAGTTGCCCAGGCAACTTCTCAAGCCCGCAGGCTTACGCAATCCCCCCACCTCGGCCTCCCAAAGTGCTGGGATTACAGGCTTGAGCCACTGCTCCCTGTCCCATTGATGGTTTCTAAGAAGGTAGGTGCTGTGCTCACCCTCTGGAGGCCGTGGGGAAGATGGCCAATGAGAATGCCACTGTGGTCCTCCAGGAAGGAGGTAGTGGGGATGCTCCCACCAGGGCGGAAGAAGTGGAGAGAAATGGCAGGATCTGCAAAGTGGGGCATGCAAGGAACTCAAGGTCTGGGCGGGCAGGGGCAGATGGGCCAGCAAGGAAGATGATGTCACATAACTAATGGTGGAAGAGGAGGCCTCACGCAGGGCCCTGCTGTTTCCGGGCCAAGGAGTTCAGCTCGGAGACAGGCGTCAAAAGCAAGTCATTGTGAGGAGCTCATCAGGGCGGAGCAGAACATGGTGCCACAATTCCCATCTGCCTAGCTCTTGCTTTGGCCGAGGGCTTCACCAGCATGGTACCACTGGTCTCCAGAGCCACCAGAGAAGGCAGGCTCTATTTTTATCCCCATTTTACAGATGGTACACAATGCAGAACTGCTCCTTCCTGTCCCTTCTCTCCTTGAAGCCAGCAGGGAGAGGGACGACTTATCCCCAGCCAGAGATGAGCCAGAGAGAGTGCAGCCCATGGAGACAGCTGCTGACCTTCCCAGCTCACGCTGGGCTCGAGATGGGATTCATGTGGCCTCGATGGGTTTGGCATTCGCGGCCCCCCTCCTGCTCTGGTGGCTTGGGGACCATCTTCGGGGCACTGTGCTTTCTCTGCCTTGCTTCATAAAACACCTTTCTAGGAGAAAGATGCCACCACAAGGTCCCTTTGATAAAGCAGGAAACCGAGACACTCAGAGGGAAGCCACTTCCCCATAATCACACACCCTGGTCAGGGGATGGCCTGGTGGGTCCAGTTCCAGAGCCCAAGCTCTTAACCACCAAGTTCCGGTGGAAAGCCACTCACTGGAAGGCCACACAGACAGAATGGATTAAAATTCAGGGAGAGCTCAGCTGTGGAGAGAACAGTTCACTCAGGGGTTTGGGGCTACTGTGGAAGTCATTCAGGCAATGTCGGGAGGGGCTAGTCTAGGTTGGGGTCTGAGGAATAACAGAATTCGGAGTCTGAATCAACTTGAGGCACCAACATGTCATTCTCTGAAGAACTTGCAGCATCCCTGGCACCTTCCAGAAGTAGACAAGTTCATTCCAAAAGAGGCAGGAAGGAAACCAGCATTGCCACCACTCACTAGGTGCCAGATCTCATCATGTGTGTGGTTCAGAGCATGGGCACTGGAGCCAGACCTGAAGGAATCTGAGTCTCCCAGAGAGTCAGTTAATCTCACTGGGCCTCAGTTTTCTCCTTTGTAAAATGGGGATGATTCCATTATAGGATCCCTGCAGGATAAATGAGCAAAAACATGCCAAGTGCCTACCACTGCCTGGCACTGAGAAAACACTGCAAAATGTTAACAGCTGTTGTTGTGAGCCCCTTTCATTTCCAGAAGAGTCTGAGAAGCAGAAACTTTTAACCTCATTTTAGAGAAGAAAGAAAATTGAAACAGAGGCCCAAAAAACAGGTCAAGGTCACACACTCAGGATACACATGGCCGTGGTACTGAAAATCTTATGGAGGAATTATAGGCTTCCTGCTCAGCTGGGATGGGTGGAGGGAGGTTGCTGACCTCAGGGGCATACAAGTCAAGCAGGTCTAGATTTTAATAGGATCTGGAAAGGCAAGACCAGAAATTTCCCAGCCCAAGGCCTCCACGGGGCAGGCCCTGGGCTGCTGCTGACAAGCTGTCTTCATGCTGAGCTTTAAAAGTTTCAATTTATTACACTTTAGGGAGCAGGAAGAAATACGGGGCCATCTCAGACTGATTTTCCATTATGGATGACCTGGCATAAGAATAACTCACTGCACAGGATTTCCATATGGAGGCTGTGTGACTGATGTTTTTATGAAGTCAGTGGCAAAGTCATGTTAGGACTGAGATAAGACCCTTCAGCTGAGCGACACTGGCCCAGTGCTGCTTTGAAAATGCCATTGTCCGGAGGAGTTCCGGGGGCAGCCGTCACCGAGCAGAGGGCTGGAGGTGTCCGGCTGACAAGCAACTGCTCTGGAAGGGTGACTGATGTCTACTCTCCAGTTCCTTGGGCCAGCACAGCAATAAGGACCTGAGGTGACAGCTGACACTTCACACCTTGCTTTCAGCTCCAAGTCACCGTCATGTCCCCACAGACGAGGTCTCTCAGGTTTATATCAACCTTCCCTAATTCAGGGTGCAGAGGTTTAGGGTGCAATAAAGGCCCAGTGACTTCCACCTCTCTGCCTACCTAGTGGGGGGCTGCACCCCACAGTCCCCCAACAACACAACTGATTTGACTGTAGTCTAAGGTCATCATGTTGTTCTTTCTCTTCCAATTTTTGCTCTTTGTATAATCAGCATCATAATGGCACAAGTATACGGGCGCAAAGCACCAACATACCCTCCGTGGCTGTAAAACACAGCTTCCCTGGCACATACTCCGTCATTCAATCATTCCCTAATTAAATCAGTCAGTTTTCCCCAGATCCGCTCAAATTCTGCAATGCAGGCTTCTAAGGAGGGCTTCACTGCCTTCCTTCCTGTCCCTTGAGATGGGACCACTCCCTCCAGCAAATGGGAATACGCCCATTCCCAGTTCTCCCCACATTCCAGGTGGGAGCCCTCTTCTGACTTCATGCATAAATTAAGCATTGCTTGGCTTTGGTCTGGGGATACTTGGTGAGGCCTTGACTCTTCTGAATGTGAGAGGTTACTGAAGGTCCCTGAAGCCTGGAGTTCACAGGGGCAAGACAAGATAAACACCATCTAGGATCACATAGTGTGTGAAGGAGGGGGAGGCTGCGTTCTTTCAATATGGCCTCCTCATCTGCCACAAGAAAGACCACTAGACATCCTCCAGCATCGTGTAGTGGAGCAGATCCAAAGGGCAGGCAGAATTGGGCTCCAGTCCCAGCTTCTCCATCTATGAGCCTGTGAGTTTGAGCAGGTTATTCAGCCTCTCTGAGCTTCAGTTTCCCCCATCAACAAAATGGAGGAGAAAATGGTTTGCATTCAGGGAGGACAGAACTACTAAGGACAGCTGTATCAGTTGTGCACCGCACAAGCCTATGGATGCTGTGCACATAGGTTATGAGAGTGAGCTCTTACTCTGTGCCAGGAGCTGCTCTGAACACTTTTCATGTGTTAACTCATTTAACCCTCACAACAGCACTCTGAGGTAGGACCAATAATCATTCCTGCTGTTACAGTTGAGGAAACTGAGGAATAGAGAGGTTGAGTGACTTCCTGAAGGTAACACAAGTACTAACTGGCAGAGCTGGGATATGAACCCAGGCAGTCTGGCCACCAAGTTCCCACTCTGAGCCACAATCCTGTACTCCTTAAAAACAGTAGTGGCTACCATAGACGCTCTGTAGGCAAAGTCTGGTAGAGCACCTGGCCAGCATCCACCCTCCTTCTTTGGACAGCAGAACCTCATATTCCCTGTGAGAAACACCCATTCCCAAGCATCCATGTGCTCTGATGGTGCTGACCTTGTCCCTGAAGCCTAGATAAGGGCATGTGACCAGCCTAGCCAACTGGAGCATCACCTGTTGGCTGTAGTGTTTGGTTCTGGGGTTATAATATGGCTAGTACCAAGATTTTTGCTAAGACTTTGGAAACAAAGTTTGCCCCTTCTAAAGCAGGATGAGTGTCTGGAGACCTGACAAGAAGGGAGTGCCTGCCTAAGAATACAAGCTGACATTGAGGGGGCTGAGCTAAGAGGTGGCAAGAGACACATTCTTGAGGATGTGGCTGGAGCGCCAAGATCAAGCCAAGCCTGAAGACGGTGTTAGCTTAGAAGCATTTCAGATATTTTGGCCAATAACTTCCCTTTCTCTACTGGAACCAATTTGAACTGGGTTGCTACCACCCAGAACACAGATACAGAATGAGTGAGCGAGTTAGAGGGGACAATGCCTACACAGGACCTGCCACAGAGTAAACACTCAAAACCACTGGGATAGTGTTGATGTCAATCCACCAGAAAGTAGGATCAAAGTAGTTCTATCCAAAACCGTGTGGTAGAATAGCAACTATTTACTGTGTGCCTATTCTGTGTGTGGATTCTTACGCATTGGGAGAGGAATATTTCTACCTGCTGATTGCTTAATGAGGGAGAAAGGAGGGAAGGAGATTTCCGCAGCTCTCACTTGATCAGGTATGGTATGGGCTACTTAATATTCATTATCACAACAGCCCACAGCAGCCCTGCAAGGAAGCAATCAGCCCTCACCATTTCACAAATGAGAGAACCACACATGGGAGAAGCGACTTGCTCAAGGTCAGACTCCGGTCCTAGTCGGTGAGACTCCAAATCCCGCGGCCCGCTCTGCACTCAAGTCCCTGTGGCTGAGTGTATCCCAGACACTCTGTCCCCTCACCCACCTCCTGCTCATTCAGCATGAGGGCAATTGAGATTCTCATCACATATACATCAACTACAAACCAATGAATAGCATTACTTCTCCATGCGAAACCATCTGCCTGCTTTAAATACCTGGGTAAAATGTTTGCTTTGGATTTATTAAGCTACTAGATGAATTGGCTAGACATATGGAAAGAGGTGGGGAAAGGGAAAATTCTGGTGTCTTAGCAGAGGGGTTAGGACCTGGATTTCTGGGTCTGGTTGAACAACTCCAGGGATTTAGAAATGCTGCATGGCAAATGCCGCGGGGAAAGGATTCTGTTTAAGAAACGGTGTCTTTGGCAGGCTAATCTCAGCACATTCGGGGCCTTGACATCGTGTCAGGGCACTTGGAAGATCCAACCTTCAGCATTAAGGTTTTCCCTGAAGGGAATCGCTTATAGCTCAAGCTAGAGACAGCCCTGACATCAAACAAAATTGTTAAATGCAAACATATTTAAAATGTCAGAGCAGGTCCACCAACGATCTATGTAGTTCCGAAGTCTGATGACAGCGGCCCCAAGGGAAAGTGCCCCAAGACTATGGTGACCACTCTCAGTGCCCTTCATCTCAAACTATTTGGGCATATACCAGACATTCTACAATTTTGCTGACATTCTGATAGGGAACCATCATTTATCAATGCTTTGAAACCCTTCCTGAATACTTACTTTTTCATCTTCTTCAGAGTACCAATAATCATTACCATTAGGAGAAGAATCATAACTACTTGCTGTTCAGTGTTTACCAAGTGGGTAGGGACTGAACTGCATACCCCTACAATCTGTATGTTGAAGCCCTTAGCCCTTAACACGATGGCACTTGGAGATGAGGCTTTGGGGAGGTAATTAGGTTGACATGAGGTCATGAGGAAGGAGGGGCCAATGATGGGATGAGTGCCCTTAGAAGAAGAGAAACCCGAAAGCTTGCTTCCTCTCTCCACCACATAAAGACATTGAAGGCAGCTGTCTGCCTGCAAGCCAGGAAGGAAGCCTTCACCAGAACCTAGGCATGCTGGCACTCTGACCTCACATTTTCAGCTTCCAGAACTATGAGGAATAAATGTCACTTCCTGGAGCTTCTCAGTGTGTGGTATTTTGTTATGGCAGCCTGAGCTGATTAAGACACACGAATATGTTCATTTATAACAGGTACCATCTCTGCAAAGTAGATGTTTTCATTCCTATCTGATAGACAAGGAAACTAAGGCTCAGAGAGGTTAATTAATTTGTCAAGGTCACACAGTAATAAACAGTGAAGAAGTTGGGACCTAAACCAAGGGTTCTTTCAGATCCACAGCTTTTTCTTGAAGCCCTGGGGAATGTGCTCACCACCTGCTGGGAAAGCAGATACTTGTGGTGAGTCTGTTTCTTTGAGAGTTCAAGAGTCCTCCTAATTTTTTTGTATTTTAAGATCTAAAGACCCCTCAGGTCCTCCATGATTGAACAGACTTCAAAAACTTCCTTCTTGACTTTCTCTCTGCTGATGATGAATCCGGAGCACACTGATGCTCCAAAGAGAAAAAGAAAAATAGAAAAGTGGGAT
Organism: Cephalopachus bancanus; assembly: GCA_027257055.1. NCBI lineage: Eukaryota > Metazoa > Chordata > Mammalia > Primates > Tarsiidae > Cephalopachus > Cephalopachus bancanus. Next base: position 252,899 of record JAPVLO010000261.1, on the reverse strand, counting down.
CAAACACCCAAAAAAGGCCCTCTCTGCCCTTCTATCTTGTTCACACTCCCTCTTTTATTGTAGGGACCTCTCTGCTCTCCTAGACAGCACCTCATCCATATGCCTCCATGCCCATCTTCCCCCAGGACATTGGGTCCCTGGAGGGTCGCCTGGTTCCTGCTCAGATCTGGTCCTCAAATAAGAGGGAGTTGACACCGGTATACTGGGAGACCAAGGCCCATGCTATCTCAGCAGCATCCATGAGCCTGCCCTGGTCAGTCAGGGATGCCTGACTCTGTAGCATGTGTCCCTTCAAATGTGCCCTCCGGAAGCAGCCTGCGGCCTGGCACTCCCCCCAACTCCTCCATGCACAGGCTTCTGACCCAGATGCTAACCAGTGTTTGCAGAAATAATGAGGGGTGGGGCCAGGTGCAGTGGCTCACACCTGTAATCCCAGCACTTTGGAAGGTGGAGGTGAAAGGATTGCCTGAGCCCAGGGGTTTGAGATCAGCCTCAGCAACTTGGCGAGACCTCATCTCTACAATAAATAAATAATGCACACACCTATAGTTCCAGCTACTTGGAAGCCTGAGGTTCTGACATTCTGCTAGGGAATTGTTGCCTGAGCCCAGCAGGTCGAGGCTGTGGCAGCCATGATCATGCCACTGCACTCTAGTCTGGGCAACAGAGTGAGACTCTGACTCAAAAAAGAAAAAAAGAGAAAGAAAGCAAGGAAGGAGGGAAGGGGGGGGGGAGGAGAGGAGAGGAGAGGAGGGGGAAGGGGAGGGGAGACAAAACAAAAAGAAATTATGAGGACAGGACCCTCCCCTGTAGGAGGAAAGGGCTTGGATAGGGAGGGTGACCACAAGCTTGTTCATCAAAACCCAGACCCCCGAGCTAGTTCCTTTATTCAAAGCCAGAAGGTGGGCACTTTGGGAGGAATAAGGGAATCCCTAGCTGGCAAATGGTCAGGGCAAAGGACATTCTAATGAGATTTCCCTTTAATAAGAGGGTTCTTCTGCTAAAAAGAAGACACACTGTGTGCATGTGCATACACACAAATAAGCTTGAAAACCACCCATGTAGTTCAAATGCTAGCAGAACTAGGTTTGGGAACTGAGGTGCTGAGTTGCAAGTCCTGGCCTGGAGGTGGGTTTTCCACTGTCCCACATCACTCCCGCTTAACCAGAATATCCAGCTAACCAGAACATCCACTGCCTGACCAGCTGACTTAAAACTTGGATCCAAAAAAATTTAAGATTAATCCACTAGATGAAATCAAGTTCAATAAATTATCTTTGTAAAAATACACTATTATGAAAATGTAATGGTCAACCATAAAGTAAAAAAAGTATCAGCAATAAATGCATCTAGCAAAGAGTTTATAGCCAAAGTATACTACAAATCACTAAGAAAAATACAAACAACTGAACAGAAAAATATGCATACACCTTGAACATGTAAAAGCAGCTGTTCAAATGGCTGATACACTTGGGAAAGTTGGTCTACCTCATTATTCATCAGGAAAATGCAAAACAATCACAAAGACACCCTTTCCCTCAGAATTGCTAAAATGCAAATGACAGCAATATCACATGCTGACCACAAAGGGAAGTCAGTGGAAACTCATATCTTGTTGGCAAGATACTTTGGAAAATAGACACTTTAAAAAGTCATTGAGTATCATATGTCTAAGTATACACACTACAGAAAAGCACACATTTGTGCCCCCTCTGTCCACACATAAGATGGCATGAAAATATGAGACTTACTTAAACTAAAAAGCTTTTGCACAGCAAAAGAAATATTCAGCAGAGGGAACAGACAACCTGCAGAACAGGAGAAAATATTTGCAAATTATGCATCTGGCAGGAGATTGAAATCCAGAATTTACAAGAAACTAAAACAACTCAACAGAAAAATCCCAAAGAACTCCACGAAAAAAGTGGGCAAAGAACACAGACAGACATTTTTTGAAAGAAGACATACAAATGACCAACAAGCATATGAAAAAATTCTCGACATCACTAATCACCAGAGAAATGCTAATTTAAACCACAATGAGAAATCATCTCACACCAGTTAGAATGGCTATTATTAAAAAATCAAAAAGGTACAAATGTTGGTGAGAGTGTGGAGAAAAAGAACACTTATACACTGCCATGGGAATGTAAATTAGTACAATCTCTAAGGAAAACAATGTGGAGATTACTCAAAGAGCCAAACATAGAACTATAGTCCATCTAGCAATTTAGTTACTGGGTACCTACCCAAAGGAAAAATCATTCTATCCAAAAGATACTGCATTCATGTGTCACAGACTATCACAATGGCAAAGGTATGGAATAAACCTTAGTGTTCATCAGCGGATGATAGGCTAAATAAAATGTTATACACACACACACACACATACACACACAATGGAATGCTATTCAGCCATTAAAAAAGAATGTAGTCATGTCTTTTGCAGCAACATGGATGGAACTAGAGGTCATTACCTTAAGTGAAACAACTCAGAGACAGAAAGTCAAATACCATATACTCTCTTGTAAATGGGAACAAAATAATGTACACACGTGGACAGAGTGAGGAATAATAGACACTGGAGACTCAGAAGAAAGAGAGTGGGAGGGAGTGAGGAATGAGAAATTATGTGTACAATGGGTACAATGTACACTATTCAGGTAATGATTACACTGAAGTCCCAGACCTCACAACTATACAATATATCCATATAAAAATACTGCACTTGTACCCTTGAATTTATACAAAATGCTCATAGCAACACTATGTATAAGCCAAATCTAGACATAACCCACATGTCCATCAACAGCAACATGGATGAACTTTAGTAGTCACATAAAGCAGCAAGAAAAATGAACCAACTACCATATACAAAAATAAATCTCATATGCATAAAAAAGCAAAACATAGGCCAACACATGAGGGTGGAGAGAATTCATTCAACAAGCAACATGGGTAGACACAGACAAAAGACCTGTTTGGAAAGAAGCAGGTTTTTAAACTCCCATCTAGTGTATTACCCTCTCTGTGAAATCCACCAGGACCCTTTTGAGAACTGGCCTTGCTGGAAGGCCACGTGGAGGCAGGGTGGGATGGGGGGATTTGATCTCTCCCAGGATTACTCAGTGCTTGAGGCACTGGTGCTGGGATGATCAGCTCTTCCCTATCAGCCTGGGAAAGTCCTATGTTCTGGGAACCTCAGACCCACACAAATCCAAATGACTCCAAACAGAATGATACTGGTTCAAATTCCAGTTCACCTAACCTAATTGAGGAACATTATACGGTAGAACTGGCCTGAACTGTCCAAAAATGTCAGCGTCATGAAGGACAAAGAAAGACTGTGGAGTTGTTACATCACAGCAATGGAATGAGAGCAGTTCTGCAACCCAGGTTGGATCCTAAAATGGAGATAACCTTTTAGCATCAGGGAGTGGTTTCACAGAAGACAATTTTTCCATGAACCAAAGCGGGGGTACAATTTCAGGATGATCCGAATGCATTATATTTATTGTGTCCTTTATTTCTAGATCCCTAGCATGCACAGTTCACAATAGGATTCACACTCCTATGAGAATCTAATGCCGCTGCTGATCAGACAGAGGACAGAGCTCAGGCAGTAACAGGAATGATGGGGAGCGGCTGTTAATACAGATGAAGCTTTGCTCGCTCAGCTCATCCACCAATCACTGCCTGCTGTACGGTACCGGGTGGTTGGGGCATTGGGGACCCCTGCTATAAAGGACATTAGGAGAGGCCATTGACAAAACTTGAGTAGTCAGCAGATAAAATCAGGTATCTGCAAACCTTTCCTCCAAGGGAGGTATTTTAGGCTTGGCAGGTCAAGAGGTGAAGTCAAGTATATTGCAGGTATTTATATAACCACTTTAATCATAACCATTTAAAAAATGGAAAAAACATTCTTTGCTCACAGGCTATAAGAAAACAAACAAACAAACAAACAAACTAGGCAGTGGGCTGGATTTGGCTTGTGGGTAGACCCAAGTTTGCCAACCTCTGGATTAGAAGACATTTTTATCAATATTAGGGACACCGTGTCTTTAAGCTTGATTTCAAATAATTCAGAAAGCGTAATTTAGAGAGAGAATGATAAGACATATGTGGAAAAATGATAAAAGTTGGTGAAATCTGGGCAAAGAATTTATGGGAGCCCTTTGAACTATTCCTGCAATTTCTTTCAAAATACAATTTTTAAAAAAACATCCCAGGACCACCTAAGTCTTGCAACTTTCAGCAAGAGCCTTCTCATATGAAGTGAATATAACGCTAACTACCTCCTGTGAAAACTCACACCCCGCCCCTACCCCCCACAACAGTCAGTCCCCACTCCTTCACTGAGCACTTGCTATATTCAGCCACACTCTTACACACTGGCCAAAATGGAAAAGATCCCTGCTCTGGCAGAAATTACAACATGCATTGAGGGGATAAAATCAGGACATGACGCTGACATATTTGGGACCATGCTGGGCAGAGTGTAAAGAATCAATATTCCCCCATCAATATAGTTGCTGTTAGGTTAGTTATTATGACTCTGATGGGCCCCTGAGCTGCTCCGTGGGCCTGGTCCTCCATAGCTAAATGGTGACAGGTCATTTTGGGGAGAACATGGCCCTTCTTGTCTATAATGAGACCAGCTTCTTCCCACTTCACTCATCACAGCATTGAAAGTGTCAATATTTGTGGGGTGAGCAGGCCCATGGTAACCACGTTTTTAACCAATTACAATTTGGTCTTTATCTCCTCTGACAGGAGGTTATGTTAATATTGAATCAATTCACTCCAACATAATCTTTACAAAAAATAGCTCGTAAAATAAAACACCAAGTGAAGCCACCTGTTCTGTAGCTCTGGCTGGGAAGAAGTGCTCCCAGGTGCCTACTTGCACAAAAGACTCCCATCAAGGCCATCTTCCCAGAGCTTATTAATTGTTTCCAATGTCTCATGGGAGCATGGGTGACATATTGTGACAAATGTCCCAATTAAGGGCACCGGGGACAAATCTAGGGTTATCAGTCTTCTGAGCACTAATGGGGAGCTTCAGGATGTTAGTGAACCACTGTTGGTGGTACATGGTGTATAAGACGCACTCGGCCTGAGGGCCCCACCCGAGTGAACACCAAAACAGAGTCAGAGCCCCCAAGTGAAAGGGCCTGCAAGAGCACTCATGGCATCCAGAAAGGATGCCAGAGTCCAGAGACAGCAGACAGCCAACAGGAGGGGCATGGGTTGTATGAGGTTTAACTCCCGGGTGCTAGACTCAGACTCCTTGGGTTTAAACCGTAGCTGGACCTCTTATGAATCACCTTTGTGACTAAGGATAAGTCTATTGCTATGTGGACTCATTCCAATCCCTGCCTTTAAGGAGTTGGAAAGAAAATGACGGAAACAAAAAGGTGACTACAAGACAGTGATAAATACTAACCTGAGGTAGACCCAACAGATTGTGAGAAAGGAGAGTGAGAACCCTCACCCAACCCACAGGAGTCTGAGAGGGTTCCGGGAGAGAATGCACAAGGTCAAGTTCAGAGGATACTTAGATATTCTTCAGGCAAAGAGGAATCTGAGGGAAGAAACAAGAGTCCCGCAGAGGGAGAAGCTTGAGCAAAGATGAAGAGGAGACAGCAGGTATGGGGGACACCAAGCCAATCCAAGTCGCTGGTGAGGGGAGACAGAGGGCAGGAGCTAAACTGTGCATCCTTGTAGGTCAAGTTAAGAAACCCAGACTTCACACTGGGGGCAATAGGAAGCTACTGACAGATCTTGAACTTGAACTCAAAGAGCCAAGATTGTATTTAAATTTTAAAATTCTCTCTCCAAAGGTCAGGTGACAGGAAGATGACTTGGACAAGACTGGACTCAAGAGAAATGCAAGTGAGAGAGATACAGGTAATGCATAATAAGGGCAAGAACAGAGAGGAGGGGATGGATTTCAGAGCTATTTGCAGGGTACAATGGCTGGGACTTGGTGGCATCTCTGTTCTCAGCAGGAAGAAGTGAATACAGCCACCAGCATGAATTAAGTAAACAACTAAAGAGTTCAGCAAACCCTTCTCTATTTAACAAAAAGTAAATAACACATTTCCTTTGGGAAGGAGACAAAGGTCAGAAGCATGAATCAAATACAGGGGACAAAAGCAGCCACTGCCCTGGAGCAGACATCATCTCCCACATTCTCCTCAGAGCCAGGTGCCAGCATCTGCCACCACAGATGTTATTTATGCACAGTGATTATCTCAATTATATATCTTGGTTGTTGGAATTGCTTCTGTCTCCAGATTAGTTTGTTTCCAGTAGAAACATTCCATGGGAATGAATTAGAAATTGGATCCGAAAGAACAGGTGTCATTAGATCAAGCCCACACCCGCCCTGTCTCATCTACCTGTTCCATGAGGTCTTACAAAATCATGTGCAAAGTCTTCCAATGGCCAATACCGGTGAGTAGGACAAGAGGGCCAATGGGGAATGTATATTTTGAAATCATTGCCTTAGAATTTTCACTGTACAGATTGCTTTCAAATCCATGGTCTAGTGTACTAGCCCGGTCGGTTGGGATTGGCATGTCCCCTTATTGAATGAGAAAATGGAGTCAGTGCAAGGCATATGACTTGCCCCAAGATCGACAGCCAGATGAGTGGCATTGGCAGGATTCAAACCCACTACATGGCCTCCAGGAGTTGTCTGTGTTTTATCAGCATGGTCGTAAGGCGCAGATGTTAACTGAGATCTATCCAAGGCTCCCAATGGAAGAAAACTGGGTGGGAAGACTCCAGTGATTCTCTTACAGTTCTAGATGATGGGACAATGGGCAAGGGGGTACTTGCCCTCGTGAAGAGAAGATGTTGCTGGCTGAGCCTGTTGCCCATCAGGCTCTGACCCTTTAGCTGGGGACCAGGACTGTGCCATGCTTTATAAGCCCTTCTGGCTGTGCCTTCCTCTGTTCCATAGCTTTCAATAGTTCCCTATCACCTTCGGATAAATCCCAAAGCCCTCAGCCAGGCTCACTAAACCATTCAGGAGCTGGCTCCAGCCTCCATTTACCAGTACTGTCCTCTCTGCCCTTACCCCTGGGCACTTTATACACCAGCAACACTAGACCAAACAGAATACACTTCCTGTCTCCCTGCACCTCTGCCCTTTTATGCTCTGGTGCTTCTACCTAGAATGCTCACATGTATCTTATCTCACCAGGAATTGACTTCCATCTTTAAAGAGACAGCCGGAGCTACCAGCTCCTCTCCCAAAGCAACGTGAAGGGCTTCCTCTTTAGCTGACCCCAAATCTTCCTCCAGTAAAGAGTTTATCACTCTGCCTTTTTAGAGTCTGTTCTTTTTTTTTTTTTTTTTGAGTTGGAGTCTCACTCTGTCACCCAGACTGAAGTGCAGTGGCCGCTCCTGGCCACCGCAGCCTCGACCTGCTGGGCTCCAGCGAGCCTTCCGCCTCAGCCTTCCAAGTAGCTGGAACTATAGGCGCACGCTACCACGCCCAGCTCATTTTGATTTATTGTAGAGATGAGGTCTCGCCAAGTTGCCCAGGCAGGTCTTGAACCCACGGGCTCAGGCAATCCACTCACCTCAGCCTCCCAAAGGCACGGGATTACAGGCTGAGCCACTGAGCCCGGCTTAGAGTCTGTTCTAGGACCAGGAGCCTCTCCAAGGCAGGGACTTTGTCATTTTCTCTTCCCCTGTAGCTTGGACCCAAGCATGGAGACCGTTTGAGTATCGGTAGAAGGATTGCAGTTCTCCAACATGTGTGTTTGAACACACTCCCTCATCCATGGCCCCCTTACAGCATCCCCCTTTCTCTGGGTTCCCCATCATCTCCTCAAGCAAGCCGTCAAGGTCACAAGGTCCATTTGAGTTTCTGAAGCCCCTCCACTGGCTTTTCTGTATCAGCCCCTAGGACGTCAGGTGATGATGACATTCCACTTTAGGAAAAGGACTGGGGAATATCACGTTCCTCGTCAAAGGTCACAAAATCTGCAAGTGTTGGGTCCAGTTCTGTTAGGATTTCATTAATTTAAAAATAGGTGGAACTAAGATCTGTCCTGTGAATATAACCTTTCTCTCAGTTTCCTCATCTGCAAAATGGACATACTGCCACTGAATTCAAAAGATGTTTTGAGGGATAATTGAGGCCTGTGTTTCCCAAATGCTGGTCCTAAGACCAGCACCAGAATCCCTTGAGGGGGTTTAAAAACGTAGATCCTGAGTCCTGACCCAGATTTTAAAAAGGGTATCTAAGGGGTGGGATCTAGACACCTGTGATTTTTAAATGGTGATAAGTTCTCTGATGTGCAAATTTGAGGACCTCCCCCACAAGACACCAAGGAAAAGCCTAGTAGGTAGTAAGTGCGTGGTGAGTGATAATAGGACCCATATTGTGCAAACCAAGTTGCAAGAGTACAGGACGTGTATTGCTGTGTGCCCTTGGGTAAATTACTCAACCTCTCAGAGACTGTATCCTCACTAGTAAAATGGGTAAAAAATAGGACTATCCACCTTCTAGTGTTATGGAAAAGATTGTTTGAAATAGCACACTTAATTGTTACTAACCAAACCTTACCTGCAAGTCCTGTCACTTCCAAATCAGCCACTTAATTGTTACTAACCAAACCTTACCTGCAAGTCCTGTCACTTCCAAATCAGCCCCAAGTTTGTCCTTTCTTGCCGTCTCTATCAACACCCCTCAACCCAGGTGACCATTTTCTCTGGCCTAAAAGAGTGCATTAGTCTCCTAAGGATACACACTCACTTCCTCCATAATCCATTCTCCACACAGAAGAATGATCCTCTAAAATGTGAATCAGATTCTGTGGCACTTTGCTCAAATCTTCCAGTGGCTTCTCAGCACCCATGGAATAAAACCCAAACCTTCCAGAACCTGAATGTTCTGGTCCCTGCCTATATCTCCTTCTCCCAGGGTAGTTTAGCACACACCACCTAAGCTGAAAGAGAACCTCCTGCAGTTCCCTATACTGGGACCCTGTTTATTTCCTTTCTCACCAAAATAAAAGTACGGGATGACTCTGTTTATTTGTACCATTGTTTATTTGTCTTCACTTCCATAAGATGTAAGTCCCACGAGGGTAGGTACCACACCTATCTTGCTAATGATCATACTTGAATGTAGCATATTACCTGACACAGAGTAGGTACTGCATAAATACCCAAGAATGAATAAACGAGTGAATGAATGAATGGAATTGTTCAGTGCTTAAGAAGCAGCCAACAGCAAAGTGATCTCCCTCTCCCTTCCTCCTCCTGCCTGCCTTCCTGCCTGTCCCTGGAGCCTTCAGGCAAAGGACAAAATAGTACATGAGAGGGAGATGCAGCAATGCCCAATGTCATTGCTGCTTTATTTGATTAGCTCTGACTCTGGCATCCGGGACACGTGTGCTGGGAGCCAAAGCAACCGTACCCTGACCTCTGGTCCACGCGATCCCATCCTTACACCAATTTCCATGACAACAGCAACGGAAAGCCAAGGCTGTGGATTCCCTTTGATAGGAGCCGGATGCAGAGACCAGGAAGAAGGACTTTCAGAAGAATGAGGCTCTTTGATTCTGCTCAAAGCGCCTTCATTAAATACCACTATTTCCCAAGAGCACACATTTTAACCCTGCAGAGGAAGAACTCTCATGAATACAAAAAAAGAAAGAAAGAATAAAGAAAAAGAGATAAAATCATCATGGTTTCTTTTCAAGAACATCCACCTGTCAGGGGAGGGGAGGCATGGGTGCTGTGGCACTGGAACATCTTGATGGAAGACAGGCAGGCATGTGCCCCTACCAAGGGGCTGCATGAACTCAAGGTGGCCCTGGTCACACACTCAGACAGCTCCTCTGCCTGCCTGAGGCGAGTCAAGAGGTACAAGGTTCCCTACCAAACTGGTCAGCCAAACAGGCAGAAAGATACAAGATGAGGCAAAAGAACCCCTAGATTCTGCACTTGGATTTGAATCCCAACTCTGCCACTCACCTGCTGTGTTACCTCAGGCACACTACTAGCCACCTCTGGACAAGGTTTTCCTATCTGTAAAATAAACACAATACTGCCTCCCCTAACTAGGCATATCATGAGGATTTAGTGAGGGGATGCATTCAGGCACAGGGGACTCTGGCTTTCAGATGTGGCCATGAAGATGACAGAATGGCCAACCATCTTGACTTGCCCGTGACACAGGACTTCCAGTGCCAGAACTGAAAGAGATGAAAGATGAAAGAGATGCCTAAGAATTGTAGAACTGTAGAAACGTCTTCTGGCTTAACAGCACTGCACTTCTCTGGTGTTCCTTCCAAAAGCCCATAAACTGGGTCTAAGCATGAAAAAATAGTCAGACAAACCCACCTGGTCAGCACTCCTTGAAATCATCACAGTCATGACAACAAAAACTGAGAAACCATCCCAGACCAGAAGAGGAGGGAAGACATGACCACTAGCTGCAATGTGGTGCCCTGGGGTGGGTCTTGGCACAGCAAAAGAGCATTCATGTAGAAACTGGTGAAATGCAAGGCAAGTCTGAATTTAGGTTTTATTACTGCTTTTTAAAGGTCTTCCAGTTAAGCTAATAAGCTTTATCTGAAACGTTTTATTTTATAGACAGAAACTGACACCAGAGACTGGAAGCAGTAGAAGCTATGGACTTTCTGTTTCTAGTAACTCTGCGGCCTCTCGCTGTTTTCCTGGGAACCTGCCGACCATCATGAGTTATTTCGTTAGAAGGAAGGGAGAAGGGCACCAGATCTGGAGTCAGAAAACTTGGGTTCTAAGCCTGGCTCAGCATCTGACTGGCTGTGGGGCCTTGGACCTCTGATCCTCAGTTTCCTCATCTATAAGGTGAGGTGAACAAACCGATCGAATTCAACAGGAAAAATACTTATTATGTGCAAAGGTCTGAATGGGCATCATCAGAGACAAATGAAACACAGTTTCTGCCCTCAGGAAGCTTACAGTTTTCTTGGGGAGTCAGATGACCTGAGTTTCTGGGGATATTCTGTAAAGATAAAGAACCCCCTAGCCAGGTGGCATAGCTGAGGCCAGATGACACAAGGCCAGAGAATGAGGAGGAAGGGATGGCAACACTCTGAGAAAGGGTGGTGGTGAAGCCTCTGGGCTCAGCAAGAATGTCTCATGCAAGGCAGGTGTGGCTTAGAGAGTAGCAGCAAGCGCATGGGCACAGCATTCCTAGCAGGGCTCTGAGCCCGCCTGGGTGCTTCCAGTTCCCCATGAGACTGGAGGCAAACCCTGAGTCCCTGCTATGTCATTTGGCTCTGGGACCTCTCTCCCCAAAGCTTGTGCCATCCTGTGGGATGCACTTACATCTCTCCACACCACCACCTTGGGCCACTCTGTCTGCAGCCAGCTGTTCATGTCTCCCAAGGTCCTCCAGCTCCTGCCTGGCTTCACCTCCCATCCATCCTCAGACCTGCCGCTGCTGTCCTCCTTTGAGGCAGCCTGGGATGATGGAGCCTGAAGACCTGGGTTCCAATTCTAGCTCTGCCAACTTCAAGCTGTGAGGCTTTGGGTGGGTCATCTCACCTTCCTGCCACCCAAACATCCAGTGAAATGAAGTTGATGGTCCTCACCTCACCCAGCTCTCCTGAGAACAAACACCATGCGACAACACGTATAGATACAGAGGACCCAGTACCAGGTGAGGGCTCTAGATGGCAGCATCCAGGAGTCAACATCATACCTTGATCATCCTGATAGGCAGCCAAGTCGACCATAATTGTTGCTATTATTGAGTTGGCTTTGCATCACTGGCACTATTAGTATCTGGTTCATACCCAGGACTGGTGATCAACACACACACACACACACACACACACACACACACACACACACACACACACACACACGCAGCTCAGCGTAGTGGCTTACTCCTGTAATCCCAGCACTTTGACAGGCTGAGGCAGGAGAATCACTTGAGCCCAGGAGTTCAAGACCAACTTGGGAAACATAGCAAGACCTCATCTCTACAAAAAAAAAAGTTAAAATTAACCAGGCACGGTGACACATCCATAGTCTCAGTTACTCAGGAGGCTGAGGCAGAAGGATTGCCTGAACTCAGAAGGTCGAGGCAATGATGAGCCATGATCATGCCACTGCACTCCAGCCTGGGTGACAGAGTGAGATTCCAACTCAAAAAAAAAAAAATGGGACGACTCCTCCTTAGACCCCTCCTCCTCACCTACCAGGCTACCACGGCCCATGCATCCCTCCCAGCTGGAGGTCTGCTGTGGCCCCTCCCATAACTGGGAGCCTCCCTAGCCCAGTTTTCAAGGGAACCCCACTGTGCCCACCTGGCTGTGTACTTTCTCCAGCTCCTCCTTGGTGACCGATGTCTTGCCATCCTCCATGGTGCCTAGAAGGAGTTGCACATCTGACAACAGTGCGTGCGTCCTCCGGAGGTCTCTCCGAAGACGCTTCTCCACATCAAAGTCCCGATGGCCAATCTGGAAGCCAAAGGAAGGCCCGTGAGCTTGGATGGCAAGGCAGCAGCCAGGGCTCAAGTTTTCCAGAACCAAGATCTGTGGGCTCAGATCCTGCTGCCACCACTCATGCTGCGTGACCTTGCACAAGACCCTTCTCCTGCCCAAGTCTCAGTTTCCTCATCTGTAAAATGGCACCAATCACTTAGGGCTGCTGTGAAATACATGCCCAATACCAGACACACAGCAAATGGACAACAAATATGAGTGCTATCAATACTGTTAACACTGCCTGTATGAATCCAAAGTCATTCCTTCCCATCTTTGACACCAAGGTCATCGAATAACTTCATGTCATCTCAGAGACTACTCATGTGCCAATTAAGTTCCTGTGCTGTTGGCCAGTGTCTGATAGAGGTCAGGATAACCCTTGGTGGGCAGGGACTGAACAGAGCATGAGGGGGACTTCTGGGGGTTATCAATGCTTTTGATCTGAATACTCTTTCCTAAGTTCATGAAAATTCATTGTACATGTGAGATGTGGTATGCTTCTCTACATGTATGTCATGCTGTACATGGGAATATAGTTTATTTCTCCACATGTATGTTAGACCTAGGTACATTATAACCATGTTCCTTTTTATGATCTAAATCCATTTTTTCTGTCCCTTGAGTTAGTCCCCTTTGCCAGTTTAAGGACAGTCTGATGAGATCATTTTCTCCAGGATCTCACCCGGAAGTAAGCATGTTCCTTCCCTCAGAATCCCAAATTTTCAAGGGACAGGTGTTGAGTGGGTCTGAAGAAATCACAGCCTGGACTGGGTGCCAGAAAGGTGACCTCAGACTGCTTGACAATTTCCAGCAGCAAAGAAACAGGCAGAGCCAAGGCAAGGGGGTGCAAACCACACTAGGGTCCCACTTGAAATTCTGACAGCCTGCAATCTTCTCTAGAAACAACTGACTTAAAACACTGTGTGGTAACCTCCCTGAAAGAAACTGACAGCCCTTTCTTGGACTCTTCAGGAGACCAGAGGAAAGAACATGGCCCATCAAGCAGATGGGGAGTTTGAAAGAAAATAGTGTGCAGGTGCCTAATGTGAGGGTTTGGCTTCTCCATACCCAGAAATCTGTGCCTCCATGTCAAATGCTGTTTCCTGGGATGCTCAGAATGCTCTGGAACATTCTAGAAAGAACATGGGACTGAGAATGAGATGACCTAGGCTGTAAACCCTGACTCACTACTTGCTGATGGTGGGATCTGTGGCTGAGTCACACCACCTCTTGGAACCCAAGTTTTCTTAAGTTTTCTGTAAAAAGAGGTTTTAAAAAAAATCCCTGATCCCTGTCCTCCATGTTGAGATAAGACAAGGATCAGACGTGATAATGGATCGCAAAGCACTTTGTATGCTGTCAAGCGCTTTACAAATAGAAAGGATTATGAGCATTGTCTGATGACCTAGAATGTGTACCTCCAGATTTCGTTTTATAATTTCTTTACCATTGGTTTTGAATTCTTTGAAAAAATGAGTTGGTTCTTAGAATATAGCCTTTTTTCTCAGCTGTATGGTTTCAGTAAGTTTAAAATATGGGAGATATATATATATATGTACTTTTTTTTTTAATGTGTATGTCACCTGCTGAGCTAAGGGCTGGGCATGGTGCCAGACTCTTTGTCACATGTTACTGCATTTAACTTCTGTGACAATCTCTTAAAAAGTGGACATTATTATTATTGCCTTTATAAAAGTAGTAACAGTTTCCATCCATTTATAGACACTTTCTAAGTGCCATGTACTATTCTAAACACTTTGTGGCCATTAGCATGTTTAGTCATCGTGATGAATCCATGAGGTGTATATTATGATTCCCATTTTACAGATGATGAAACTGAAGCTTACAGAGATGAAGCAATTTGTCCAAGATCACATGCCTAGTAAATGTCAGGGCTGGGATATGAATCCAGCTTTTCTGGCTGGAAAGAAGTAGTTTTAGTAAAACATACCATAAGACGTATTTTTTTTCCTTAATTTAAAAAGAATGTGTTATGAAGGCACAGAGGAGCATTATTCAGCTCAGGTTAGATGAAACTGGGAAGTAGGAACTGGCTACTCCTACCCGGGGGTGAGAGAGAGGAGGGCAGGGAGTACAGGAAAGACATTCCAGGTAGCAGGCACTACATGAGCAAAGACAGAGAGATGAAAAACAGTTTGGGATGTGCCGTTCTGGTTGGCAGGCATAAGGGTATAAAACCCCAGGGTAGGAGCAGGTCACAAGGTGAGGGAAGTTACCTAGGGCTCTTAAGTATGCATTGTCAGGGGAAAATGGAAGTACAGGTGATAAAATACAGAGAGGGCAAGTGATCTGTCCAAGGTCATACTGCTACTAAGTGGCGATGCAGGGATTGATGCAGGGATTTGAAGACAGGCAGCATTAGACTGTAAGTCTCTAACCACTGCACCATACCTAGTGGAACTGTTACCTGAACTCAGATTTATTTACTCTAGAGCCCAGATTTTCACCATGATTATGCTTGAACATCAGGATTTGGACCATTCTTATATCTTTGTCTGCTTTTGCTCTGCACATATCCTAAAGTGTGTTTAATTATCCTATGGGGAGAGCTGGCATCAGGGACATTCTCTAATGTTTACACGGACCATGCAGTAGAGAGGGCTCAGATTACACAATCTTTACTGCCAGAAAGCCCCTGGAAATGCTGGCACCATCTCCTTCCCAGAGGGAGCAACGCAAACAAAATTCACAACAAAATCTCAGACCAGTCAGCCTCCCCTTCATAATGAATTGCTACAGAAGAGGAGGTGGGGAAAAGCCCTCATTAGGTTAATGGGAAATAAATGTCATTCTACAAATTCCCATTTTACAGCACAAAGATTCAAGCTTGGATAAAGATAGTGAATAATTAACCAATAAATCTAAATGATATTTAGTGTTGTTGTGGGAAACTATACTCAAACCTCAATAGTTTCACTATTTATCATAAAGGCAAATTGTTTGGGGTAGCTGTTAAATGTCCATTATCAAAAAACTCTCCACACACTATTAAAATAAGATGTAGAAATGTTGTTAGGGATAATCAAGCCACTTTGCAGATGGGGAAATTGGGAATTAAAAATAGAATGTGTAAAAACCAAAAAAAAGAAAATAGAATGTGTGTTGCTGAAGGTTTCATGACAAATTAATGGTAGAACTAGGCTGCCTGATAACATAATGGGAAAAAAAGGCTCCACAAACATATCATTTCAGCTAAGTGGACCTTATCACTTTTAAGCGAATCATGATGGATTTTAAAGATTACAGACTTTCAAATAATATAGAACTTGCTTAAAGTCTACTTATGGTACTAACCGGCTGTATGATCCTGGGTAAGTTTATTTTTATGAACCTCCCTTCTTTCACTTATATGAAGGAAATAATAATGCCTATGATAAGCCGGGCTCAGTGGCTCAGCCTGTAATCCCACGCCTTGGGAAGCTGAGGTGAGTGGATTGCCTGAGCCCGTGGGTTCGAGACCCGCCTGGGCAGGCGAGACCTCATCTCTACAATATATAAAAAAATTAGCCGGGCGTGGTAGCACGCACCTGTAATTCCGGCTACTCGGAAGGCTGAGGTGGAAGGATCGCCGGAGCCCAGCAGGTGGAGGCTGCGGTGGCTGGAAGCGCCCACTGCACTCCAGTCTGGGCAACAGAGTAAGACTCCAACTCAAAAAATAATAAATAAATAAATAATTAATTAAAAAATAATGCCTATGATGAAGTGTTTATCTTCAGATTTATAAGTAACTACTGAAAGAATAGAAACATAGTTTCTGAATCAACAGTAGAACAAAAAGGAATATAAAAAACATGAATGATCTACCCAAAAGTAGGAAAGCAATAAAAGAAGAAGGGAAAAAAAGACAATAAAGGAATAAATACTAAACACAAAATAAGAAAATACTACTAGTTTCAAATATATCAGTCATTATAATAAATGTAAATGAATTGAATGTTCCTATGAAAAGTTAGAGATCAGCCAGGCTCGGTGGCTCAGCCTGTGATCCCAGCACTTTGGGAGGAGAAGCGAGTGGATTGCCTGAGCACTTTGGGATGCCAAGGCAAGTGGACTGCCTGAGCCCGCAGGTTCAAGACCAGCCCGGGCAACTTGGCAAGACCTCGTCACTACAATAAATAAAAGAATTAGCCGGGCATGGTAGCACGCGCCTACTTCCGGCTGCTTGGAAGGCTGAGGTAGAAGGATCGCCGCCAGAGTCCAGCAGGTCGAAGCTGGGGTGGCGGTGAGTGTCCCACTGTACTCCAGCCTGGGCGACAGAGTGAGACACCAACTCAAAAAAAAAAAAAAAAAAGAAAGAAAAAAAAAGAAAAGTTAGAGACTAAAATACTGAATTAAAATTATCTAGTTCTTTTAAGGAAACATAAACACACACACATACACACTGGAAACATTGAAAATGAAGGGATAGAAAAATGTCTTGCAGGCAAACTAAAAGAAACCAAACAAAAGAAAATAAAGTAAACATCATTTATGGAGAAAAAAGGGATACTCTATAAGAATCAAATGAGCAATCTGCCAAGAAAATAAAGTAATACAAACCTTAAATGCACCTAAATATACAGCCACAAAACATACAAAGAGAAGCTATATAAGAGAATTACTAGCAAAACTTGGCAAAACAACACTCATAGTAAGAATGGAAGAGAACTCTCTTAGAAACAGATCAGGTAGACAAACTTATTAATCAAAGTTAATAAGAGGAAATTTTTAAAATATGCAATTATATATTTTTAATTTTTTTATGGTGCATGCTTTGATATTTGCATATAACACTGAAGTCACAAAATTAACAAGCTTGATTCCTTTGCCATGCATTGGACCTTATGCCTCATAAACAGCTTTTCATTCAATAATTTACTAAACTTGACCATGAACTAGAGCAACACAGAGATCTCAACAATTTGAAAGAAAAGTGTTATGCATTTCATCATTTTATGTGACCCAAGTGCCTTTAAATTAAAAATTAATGGTAAAAGTTACTTTGAATAAACTTGAAACTCAGTTTATGAACAACTCACAGGATAAAGAAGGAAGGCATAAAAGATATGATGTAACATGTAAGGGTGGCACTTTAGCAACAATTCAAAGGAAATTATTATCTTAAATGTACCTTCAAATGGAATAGAAAATACTGAAAGTGAGTTAAGAATTTTAACACCAAAACTGAAAAAAAAAAAAAAAAAAGACTAAACCAATGGAAAGGAGAAGGAAAAAGAAACGAAGATAAAGGCAATACTAATACAAAACAAGGAAACAATAAACACAATCTGGTTATTTGAAAGTCAATAGACAAATCTCTAATAAGACCAATTAACAACAACAACAAAACCTCAGAGGTAAACCTTATTATAATTGAAAACAAGATAGTCTGAAACAGAATTTTTTAAATCCTGAAAAAAATCATGAAAAAAATTTTATGCCAACATACTTGAAAAGTTAGCTGAAATAATAAATGTCTAGAAACATGTTAGTTACCAGAATTCACTCATTAGGGAAGAGAATAATAATTGGATTTGTGTTCAATTATGACTACAGAATTTTGAGAGAGTGGTGGAATGTCTCAAAGGACACTAGACCCAAATGGGTTTACAGTCAAATCGTATCAAATCTGCAAGAACTGCATGACCAAAATTTTATAAAATTTGTTTCAGAAATAGTTGCAAACTCATTTTATGAGGTTAGTACACTTGACAAAGATAGTCTAAGAGAAGAAAATTATAAACCCATCTTACTTTTGTGCCTGGTTTCAAAAATTCTAAACAACATCAGCAATCCAAGAGAGCAGTATATTAAAACAAAAGGACTGAATAAGATTTTGAATATGCTACATTTATAGATTAAAAAACAAGTCATGGGATTATCACCAATTGCAAGGAAAATCCTATAGCAATATTCAACAAAAAACATTTTTAAAGATATTAGAAAACTATAAATAGAAGAAGACTGATTGAACTTTATTAAAGTTATAGTCATGCATCATGTAATGACATTTTGGTCAATAACAGACCACATAGACAATGGAGGACTCATAAGATTATAATATCGTATTTTTACCATAGCTTTCCTGTTTAGATACACAAACACTCACCATTGTGCTATAATTGCCTACAATATTTAGTACAGGAACATGCTGTGCAGGTCTGTAGTCCAGGAGCAATAGGCTACACCATATAGCCTAGGTGTGTGGTATGCTATCCCATGTAGGTTTGTGCAAGTACACACTATGATGTTCCCACAATCACAAAATAGTCTAATGATGTATTTCTCAGAACATATGCCCATCAGTAAACAATTCATGACTGTATTTGTCAAACATACAGTACATGAATGTGTATATTTTTATTCCAACTTTAACCATATGGATGGAGTACATATGATACTGCATAAGTGTGTATATGACAAAACTTTAGAAGCTTTCCTATTAAGGTCAGGAACAAGAAAAGGATATCAAATATTTTGTGTACCATTTAATCTTATACTGGAGGCCCAAGCCAATGAAATAAGGTAAGAAACAGAAAGAAGAGGTAAAAAGTATAACATTTTTTCTTTGAAATTGTTGGGATCTCTTCATTGCCCTAATTCATGGTCAAGAGGCAACACTATTCTTATTTTCAAATGGCTAGATTATCAATCAGTATAGAAAATCCAAAAGACTCTACAGATAAAATAAGAAAAATAATAAAAATTCAGCAAGTTTTCTGGGAACAACATATGATCAACATATAATAATCAATATTATTTTCATGTGCCACAATAATGAACTAAAATACAGAATACAGGAAAATAGTCTATTCATAATAGCTATGGAAATCTAACAAAAAGTCCAAGACCTGTGTGGAAATCCATTTACCGAAATCCATAAATGAATGAAGAGAGATGACCTTTGCAATAATACAATAGTTCAATATAAAAAGTGTTCATTGCTCCCAACTAACTTGTAAATCAATGCCTTTCCAATAAAAATCATATCAGGTGCTGTTATAGAATCTAAATAAGAAGATTAAAGGATCAAGAAAACAGGCAATTTTAAAGACAAGCAAGATAAGTTGTGCTACAAGTTATCAAAATCCAGCCATTCAGACCATGTGTGCAGGAACAAACCAATGAACCAGAACGGGGAGTCATAAACACACCCAGGCATATATGGAGATTGTGGAAGAAAATTCTTTATGAGACCAAGTTTATCCATGTCAGGGAAAAATAGATTCCTACCACACACTATACTCCTAAATAAAATCTAGATGGATTAAAGACCTAAAAATGTCAAAAACAATACTTTAGAACTTTTAAGAAATATGGTGACATAAACTCTAGTTAAGGAAAGATATTTTAAGATGTAATAGCACAAACCATGAAAATTAATTGATCAACATGATTATATTAAAAGCATTTTTTATTACGCAAAGGAACATTTTTATTAAGCAAGGGATATTATAAACAAAGCAAAATGATTATCTATAGTGTAGGAGATATTTGCAAAATACATAACCCAAAATGGAATAGTAACTTGTATGAAGGTCATGAATGATTAATGACAAAAGGACACAAAAGACAGCAAACAAGAAACTTACATAAGAAAAAAAATATAAATTCACTTGTAACGAGGGGTATGAGGTACCATTTAATACCCAATGTCAGGAAAAAAAAATAAAATGTCTAACAGTGCCACATATTGGCAGGGGTGAGAAGAAGCCAAATCTCAGACACTGCTGCTGACAGCAGAAACTGCCACTTTCACTTTGGGGAACAATTTGGGCAATATTTAATAACTCCAAAATTATACATGTCTGGGAGCCAGCAATTCCTCCTCTAGCTACATACTCCAGAGAAACTCTGGTCGATGTGCTGATCCGTGTGCAAAGTGAGACACACATAAACATTATGTACTACAGTGTGTGTCTTAAGGTGGAAACAGCTAAATATCTACCAGCAGAAAAATGGGGTTTTTAAAAATGAACATTGTGTAGCAGTTAAATTAATTAATTAGAGCGGCATGTATTATCACAGACTCATCACAAAAATATAATATGGAGGAACAAAGTCAAGCACAGAGTCATATATACTCTATATGGCTAATGTCAGAAGAGAAATACAGAGGAATTACACACTTCACCCTCAGTCAACAGTTTCCTCTGGGCAGGGAGAAAGCAGGAGGAAAGAGAGAGAGGGGTGAGATTAGAGGGACACCAAGAGGCCATCAATTGGTTTTGAGATGTTCTGTTTCCTAAAAAACATCTGAATTAAATATGACAAAATGTTAATTTATGTGAACCCTGAGTGCTTGATGCACAAGTACCAATTATATTATTTGTTCTACTTTTCTACATGTTTGGCAAAGGTCATAACAAAAACATTTAAATCATCAAATATGATAATTTATTAAAAGGCCCTAGCTTGGTGTATAACACAAAGCTGAAGTTTTATTCTTCTAAATTTACCTTTCCTTTGCATGTAACATTTATTTTAGCAATGTTTATACAAACTTTTCTTGACTGGATTACCTACTCTATTTGCTCAGTGGAACACAAACTTCTCCCAGTGATTCTTGACTATTATTTTAGAATCTAGTACTGGGCTGTGCTGTCTTGCACTGATGCTACAGAAAAGCACCCTCGATAGCTGTGAATCCAAAAGTCACAATTGCCTGGTTGGAAAACTAGAAAACTCAGAGAAAAAGGAAGATCATAACATCTTGCTGTTGCTTCCCTCAGCATCTAACTCTCACTCTTGCTGCTATGATGGCTCTGCTGTGGAATTCACCAACTTGATTCATTTACTTTTAAATATATAATGAGCACCTATTTTAACCAAGGTCTGGTTGCCCTAGATAATCATCTGAGGTGGACCTACATTCTTTTATAAATACAGTGAATGAATTTGGGGAAAGATACTGACAGTAAGGCCATTACTAATTAGCAGGCATTGAGCCCACGTTAAGCAAATACATTAAAATACACTCCTATGATACTTTATAAGACATTGTAGGAGCCACAGGCATTTCTTGCCAATGTTAAGGTTTCATGTAGCAGCACAGGCATGGAAAAGAATATTCTGGGGATGAAAGAGCAATTTCTTGCCACTTTGACATCCGAAACTGGCTCTGAGCTCTGCTGGCTTCTTTGGCATGGCAGCAGCTCTCTGTAGGGAGGCAGGTTGACTTTGTACCCAGAAGATATTTGGCAATGTCCGTAGACATTTCTGGCTATTAAAACTGGGGACAGTGTGTGCTACCAGCATCTAGTGAGCAGAAGTCAGGGTGGGTAGAGGTCAGGGATGCTGTTCAACATCCTACAATGCAAGGATAGCTTCCTACCACAAAGAACGTTCATCTCAAAATGTCCATAGCACAGCAGATGAGAATCCCAGGACATTTATGGCAGCAACTCCAAGAGGCTCTGCGCTCCAGAAACTCAGAGTGATTCACTAACTCACTCAAAGGCCATGTAGACCAAAAGGACCCAAGTAGGGCTGAAAGCAACACTTCCATGACTCCAAGTCTAGGTGCTTCTAGCAAAAGTCATGTTCTCAATAGGAGGGTCGTGGCCTTTCTGTTAATATCCTCCCCCAAATTTATTCACTGTATTTACAAATACATTCACATTCTCTCCTCTGAAGCAAGCACGGTCTACACTCTTACCCCACAGTTGCTGAAGGCAAGACAACCCCATCTACTGCTCCTGGCTGGGCCTACTCTGTTCATTCCCAGAGGCTCCTCTCAAAGCCCTGCCCCTCTGAAAGCCCTACTCCTCAAGATCTCCTCTGAAGAGCCAGTGAGCATGGTGGAAATGGAGTTCGTGGTGAACAAGGCACTTAGGGGAAGGAGGAACAGGCCAGCTGAAAGACCTGTTTTTTGGGCTTTCCTGAATACCCAAAGATGATTCTCTCCCAGCTGATGTCCCACAGTCCATCTCTCTAACAGGGCCCAGAGGCAGGAAGTATGTCCTTCCAAATGTCTGCTGATGTCTTCCGCTTACCTGATCACAGAGGGTTCCGATCAAGCCTTCCAAATCTTGTTTCTCATGGAGGACCATCTGCTTCTCTTCATATTCTTGTTCCAGTTGCATTTCTAGTTGATGGAGCTGTGGATACACGGGACAGATTTGTACACAGGGGGAATGAGCTTTATCCAGACAAATCCCACCAAGTAGGGACCCTTGGGAGGAAGAGGAATGTAGAGTTTGTGGTTTTGCTCCACAAAGGCTACCCTAGCAAGTGGGAGGGTGTATCTTTGTTGGAAAACTCCAGAGCTTAAAAGCTTAGGAGCTGGACAACCACAGGGCAGGCTGGTGAATTGTGGGAAGCCCCTTGCTATTGACAGCAAAGACCCCTCCTCCAGTTCCACCATGCCCACTGCTTGAATATTTACAAGTCTTGGCACTTTGATTTTGTTAGGGTTCTGTAGAAAATTATAGCCAACATGTGAAAATGCATTCACTTATTAAATATACTATGAAGCAGTAAAAAAAAGTTGCATCTGAGATTATTTGGTGTTATATGCTGTTCATGTCCCTCCAATATTCATATGTTAAAGCTCTAATCCTAGGGGGATGGAGGAGGGGCCTTACAAAGAAAATTATGTTTAAATGGATCCATGAGTGTAGAGCTCCCAGGATGAGATTAATGCCTTTATAAGAAGAGACACCAAAGAGTTTTCTTCTCTCTCTCTTTCTCTACCACATGAGGATAAAAACCAGGAGGTTGCTGTCTGCAAGCCAAAAAGGGAGACCTCACCTGACACCAAATCTGCTGGCACATTGATCTCAGACTCCCCAGCACCAGAATTGGGAGAAATAAATGTCTGCTACTTAAGCCACCCAGTCTAGAGTATTCCGCTATAGTAGCCCAAACTAAAACATCTGACTATGAGCAACTTACTCAATTTACAGGTGGCTCTGATTTATCAGTGATTACCCAGCAAACACAGGCATTCTCCACTACAGTGAATACCCCTCTGTAGCTGTGCTTTGAAGAACCCCTCACCAGCCTCTCTTGTATATATTACCACATCACCATCCTCCATCTCCACCTTATGCCATCAGGGACCCTATTTCACAGATGGGCAAATTAAGTCCCAGGAGAATCTGAAGTTTATCCTACTAAATCAGTTGTTGTTTAGAGGAATTAGTGTTCCATCTCATGGCCTCAGTTCCTTTTTCCACCCCAGACAGCCCCAGCATTCCCACCCAGGTCACCAACAATTGATTTCCTGCCAAGGTGAGATAAACTGAAGAGAGCAGTCACTAAAATGCAAAGTCAATGTCAGTGTCTGTCATAAGGAGAAAAACACTGTTCTCTGACTTCATTCTTTCCCTTTATAAATCTGTCCATAGAAAAACTTCAAGCGGGTCTGGTTGGGTCACATCTCTAACTCATTGGAGCCCTGTTTCAGGGCACTCACCATACTTTTGAGGCATTCTTGGAACAGATCAGATATTTGTGCAACCTTCACCTAAAAACATGAGCAAGGACTAGGGGCTTCCATTTCCTGACCCATAGAGGGAAAATGTACTGATTGATGGTCACCTCTGTATAAGGCAAGTTCACTTCAAAACTTTCTTTTAACAGTGAAAAATACAAGGCACTCTGCTTATATCTGTTTTTAGACTGAAGACCAAAAAAGCTAAAAATCATTTCAAAAAATATACAAAATAAAAACTATATGTCAAGGAAGACAAAGTTTTCCAGAGAGTGTTTTGTACAATATTTCCATGTGACATTTTCAGATATAACGGGGGGAGAAGAGAGAGGTGAGTTCATGCTAGAATTAGTGTGGGAATCTGTTAAATGAAGCTTAACCTAAAGCTTTCTGGCAATCCCACTTTCAGGATTTACCTTACATTTCTATCAGTCAGTACATCTATAAGGATGTTTGTCTTGAAATGGTTATAATACCAGAAAAATGGAAACAACCTAAATGTCCAATGATAGGGGATCTGTTGAGTATATCAGAGCAGTATTGCTTAGGGAGCAATACTGTTATGCCACTAAATGCATAAGTGAGATTTGTATTTACAGATGTGAAAAGAGGCCACAACAACCTGCTGAGTGGAAATAGCAGACTTCAGAACAGCATGACCTCATCTAGTGAAAATAACATCTCTGAAAATGCATGTGTGTATATATAATGATAGAGAGATGAAAGAACATTTAAAATAGTAATAATGATGGCTTCTAGGTGGTATAATTTCAATGGTTTGTTGCTTTTGTATACAGTTTGGAATGTTTACAAGGAACTTGGATAAATGTAAGAACTGATTTGAGGGACTAGTCCCATTATTGACACCTAAAAGTCCTAACCCAAGGCATCAATCATGGGGGCATTATGGGTTCTTGGTAGAAATCTCTGGAAGATTAAGCCAGACAGTTTCAGAGGCTTCTGGAAGTTCCAAGATCATACTAAAGACAGATGCTTCTGCTACTACACCCTGGAAGGCACCTCAGGAGGTAAGGTCTCAGGTGATTGCAGAAGGAACCTGGTCTCCTCCTCACTCTGATGAAGAAGGCATCCAGATTGGGCCTGCCAGGACCCAACAGCATGACTGTGCTCACCGCTCACATACCCGCTTCTGGCAGGACTGACGGACATCCTCCAGTTCCTCCTCCTGGTCCTCACGGTCTTTCTGGTGCATCTGCTTCATCCGCTCGATCTCCAGCTCAAACCGCTGACGGAGCTGGGAGACAGCAAGAACAGCATGTGAGCGTGACCCCCTCCAAGTTTCCTGGTCCTTCCTGTCATCCTTGACATTCCAATTACATTTCCATTTTTGGAATGCATAAATGAGAGTCAAGTTACCTCCCTAGGCACCCTGGAAGGTCAAAAGGCCTTTGCGTAGATAAATAACCTAAAGACCGCCTCTACCCCTTCCTGTGCTTATAACAGACATCACTAATCAATCACACTCTCCCACTGAATTTAGATACACCTCAGAATCCTTCTCCACCCTCAAGATGAAATAAGTTTCTCATTCCTGAAACAGGTATCAGCAATGTTTTTTTTCTTTGATGGGTGGAAAGATTGTAGGACAAAAGTTATGGCAATATTAAAGCCTGGAGAGGAAGATAACTTGCCCAAGATGCTGTCTTGGACAATTCACTTTGTCTCTAGATCCATTCCCTTTCTCTGTAGAAAACAACCATCTTGGAATGCTGCTATGAGAATTAAGTGAGGTGGCCCATATAATGCACCTAGCACAGTGTCTGACACATAAATATTACTTTCTCTTCCCACATTATTTTGAAAACAGAAAGCAAAGACGATCCCCTCCCTCCCTGGAAGCCTAATATAACTAAGAGCTATGATCCCATGAAAGAGGTGAGTCTTTTACACAAGAGTCTCCAAAGCATGTGAACAGCAGGCAGAGCTGTGCCCAATACTAAAACTGTGTGAAGTTGTAGACACGGTTCTAAAATCAAAGGCAAAGTCATGGTTTCCAGTTCTAGTTCAAGTTGTGTGGCACATTAGAATTAATAATGTATTTTTAAAAATTTTAAATTCAAAAGGTACATGAGCAGGTTTGTGACATGGCTATGCGCGACGTTGAGGTTGGAGCTACCATTAAGCCAGCCACCCAAACAGTGAACATGGTACCCAATAGGCAGATTTTTGACCCTTGCCCCCTGCCTCCCCACCCCTTTTGGAACCTTGAGTGTCTGCTGTTCTATTTTCATGCCTATGTGTACCCAGTGTTTATCTCCTACCAATAAGTGAGAACACGCAGTATTTGGTTTTCCTGGTTCTGTGTTAATTCACTGAGAAAAATGGCCTCCGGCTGCATTTTTAAAACACTTAAGTTGTAGGGTTTCATTCTAGACCTATTGGATCAGAATCCTCTGCACACTGGACTCAAGAATCTGTACCTTGCTGAGCGCAGTGGCTCAGCCTGTAATCCCAGCACACTGGGAGGCTGAGGTGAGAGGATTGCCTGAGCCCGGGGGTTTGAGACCAGCCTGGGCAATTTGGTGAGACCTCGTCTCTACGATAAATAAAAAAAAATAAGCTGGGCATGATAGCATATGCCTGTAGCTCCAGTTACTTGGAAAGCTGAGGTGGAAGGATCGCCTGAGCCCAGCAGGTCAAGGCTGCGGTGGCTGTGAGTGAACCTCTGTGCTCCAGCCTGGGCTACAGAGTGAGACTCCAACTCAAAAAAAAAAAATTCGGTACCTGAAAGCTTTCACTTATCTATACTCTTCCATGACTTTGGTCCATGAAGAAGTATTTGAAACCCCTTGGAAAAGATGGGCTACATTATAGAAATGATAACTCGCCAACCATTGACCATACAGTCCTGCACCTCTCACTAAGCTTCCAGAAGTTCACAACTGCTGTCCTTAACATGGAAATTACATTGAGAAAAAAAACAGTCTTGGTCTTTCAAAATGTGGGTAATATTCCCCGCTGGGTAGGACAGTGATGAAAAGCAAAAAGGAGAAGGTACGTCAGAGCCCTGATACAGTTTCCAGCATAAAGTAGGCTCACTTTAAATGTCAAATTCCTTCCTTCCCTCTTTTAAAATGACAGAGGTTGTGGGGAGATAATCCAAACCAAGGAAACTGAGCAAGTAAATATATCTTTTTCATTTTTTCTGTTCTCTTGGACATTCTTGACATCTGCAATCACATTTATGTCAAACTTATATGAGTTAACATAAAATTCTTGGGAAAAAAAGTACCCTATTATAATCAATAACTATCTATTGGTTGTCTACAAGGGTACAATGTGGCCTGAGATTGTGGGTGAAGCTGAAAATGGATAAAAGTGTTGAGTTAGCCTCCCCTTCTGGGTAAGTCAGGGGGGAAATTCAGGAAGCTGCATTATCTTTGGGGTCCCTGAGGTCATGGTATAGTACATTTCCGTTTCCAAGCCCTGGTGGCATCTTAAAAAGTTAAAGCACTTTTCAAACATGCTTGCTTTCTTCTGGGCTCTGTGAGCATCCTGCTTGTTTACTGAACGCTGGGTGGCTACATGACGCCACCCCATCCTCCATGCCCTTTAAAGTCCTACCCAGACGCTCCATCTTCTTCAGAACCTTCAGAGATCCATAGCTGGGGTTGGCAAGAAGCCGGGGGATTGATAAGGCCCTATATTTCATTGTACAGATGAAGAGACTGAAGTCTAGAGAAAACCAGGGCTTTCTGAGATCAGACAGACAGTGAGCTGCCTCAAAGACCCCATGTTACAGCTCCTTAAATGTCCTATGACCGTCCTGACTCCTGTTCAACTTGCCCAGAACTTTCTCATTCAATCATCTCTGGCTCAACCACCGACTTTCAGCTTCAGGAAATGTCACTTTGTCCAGGAAGCCTTCCCTGATCTCTCCTCGCACCTGGCTCCTAACAGCAGATCTGCAAGATAAATGCTCTGGTAGCATTCAGCATGACTGTGAATTTGGGGAGGGTAGAGATTGTCTGTCTTGTTTACTGTTGCATCCTTAGCATTCATGGGATGTCTGACACAGAGGAGGTGCTTAACAAATACAGCTTGACTGGGTGGGTAAGGATCCTGTTTTCTTTCCTGGTCCTTAATGAGCATCCAAGTCTCTCCAGACCCTGTTCCTCCACACCCACAGTGTGAGCAGGAAGCAAGGGCTGGCCCCTGGCTCACCCAGCCCGGCCAACTTTCACAAAGCTCAGAGTTCATCTGCTTGACACATTCATACCACTGTGTCAGATTGTCTTGCATAAGAGAGTCCCAGCCTTTAAAAAACCGCTTTAAAATAATCACCATTTACAAAATCCCACATGAGAAATTTCTTCAGAGTTAAGCATCAGAAAAAGCCTTACTTCCCCTTGAAAAACTGGTTTGATTTCTATCTTGGGGATCATAAAAAGCATATAACTCACATTTCCTTTTTCTCTCTGGCCACCAGGAACTTGAGAGCTAAAACTGTAATATGGGCAAGAGCATATGCTTTATGTATTTGCATATTAATTCACTGTACCCAGCCTCTCCTTAGTGTCTGTTTTTATTTATATTTTTCTGGCTTGGATTGTTTTCCTTATAATTTTTTTTATCTTATTATGTATATATCTGGTAAGCTGCCTCAAATTCTTTTCAGAAGGAGGTGGACATAAATAAGCAAGCAAACAAATCAGATTTCTTCTAGTACTTCACTGAGGGCGCTGGTACAAGAATATTTGGTATCCCTGTCTTCCCCCTCCCCCGCCTTTTTTTGTATTTCCCAAAGACTAGGATTCCAACCTTCCTCGAGGTTGCACACAATGCTGTGCACACAGTAGGCATTCAAGGCAGCGTGGGGTCAGATAACACACGTTCCAAATCCCATCCTTGACACTTTTCTTATGTCTCTGAGCCTCAATGTCCACATCTGTAGAGTGGGGATAATACTAATATCTTCTCACATAGGGTTTTTTGTGGAGATTCATGAGAAGGTTTGTGGGGACAGCTTAGGGCTGACCTGAGTACCCAGCAAGTGCTCAATAAATGTTAGCTATTGGGTCAACAGTCATTCATTGAGTCTCGGGTATGGGCCTGGTCTCATTCTAGGCTCTAGGGATGCACTAACAAGCAAGATCACCTAAAAAACTTGACTTTATGAGTCTTTACATCCTAATGAGGGAGAGTAGTATTGATCAAACTTCTATCATTTGTAATCCTATTTATATTATTTGTATTATTTTGATGTGATTCTCATGTGATGGCAGTTACTGTAGAGAACAACAAACGGGCTAAGCAGATAGAAAATGAATGTGGCATGGAGGTAAAGCTATTTACCAGGTCATCAAGGTGGGCTCCTCTGAGGAAGTAACATTGAACCTTGCAGGATGGTAGGAGAAGGCTAGATCATGAAGACCTGAAAGTCAGACTTAGGAACTTAAGGGATCTCCAGGGTATTAGGGAGCCACAAAAGGACGAGGAGCAGTCAGGTGAGGCACCCATGTCATATATATATATATAAAATATATGAATATATATATGTACACTTACTTTTTTGTCAGAGTCTCACTCTGCAGTCCAGGCTGGAGTGCAGTGGCACACTCACAGCCACTGCAGCCTCGACCTGTTGGGCTCAGGTAATCCTTCCGCCTCAGCAGTCCATGTAAGTACACACCCTACCATGGCCAGCTTATGTATTTTTTATTTATTGTAGAGACAAGATCTCGCCAAGTTGTCCAGGTTGGTCTTGAACCCTGGAGCTCAGGCAATCCTCTCCCCTCGGCCTCCCAAAGTACTGGGGTGACAGGCTTGAGCCACCACGCCCAGCCCGTGTCATATTTAATAACACCGCTCTGAGCAGGAGCCAGCATGGGACATGGCCTTACCCTCAGACTGGGTTTTCTTACCTGCTCCAGCTGCTTGATGGTGTTTTCCTGCTGGCTCTGGACTTTCTGTTGCTCAAGGGCACAGGATTCCAGCTTCCAGAGCTTCTCCTTCAGGACAGGGACGGAATTTTCCCCGAGAGAGGGCGACCCCAGCAGCTCTCGTTGATGGTCCTGCAGCATCTCCAACTCCCGCTGCTGCTTCAAGGTTTCCTGCTCCTTTTGCTACAGAGACAAAGGGGGCATGAGCATGCCGCACCCCACCTCTTCCTTCCCCCCGCCCCAGTCCCCCTACCCACTGCTGCGGTGGCGCCTTCCACTTTCCAACGCACGCCATCGCCACCTGCACCTCGCGGTCCGCCACAGTGCCCCCTGTGGGACACCCATGAGGGCTGCTCTCTGGGACGCTCAGACAGGTCTGGAGGTGGAGCGCAGGGCGATGGGACTGGGGCAGAGCAACACCACTACCCCTAGAATTAGGGCTCAGCACATACAGAAGCGCTGACCTGATTTGCCTGGGTTGATTTGTAAGGGAAGCCTAGCAGGTAACTAAAGCTTCTGTGCGCCTCTTGAGGCTGGCGGTGAGACTCTGGGGCAGGGAGGCGAGGTGTCCACAGGTGACTCTTCTAGAAAAGCAGCTCCAGGGTCAAATAACCTTGGGCTAGATCATGAAGGAGCTGTATGCCAGGCTTTACAGGTTTGAGGCCCTCCTGGGAGACATAGGAAGTCACAGACCGATGGGAGCAGCCAAGTGAGGCCGCAGGATGTATCTTAACACAATCCCTCTGCATGGAAACCTGCCTGGACCAGCGCATTGCTCCTGGACAAGGCTATACTCATTCTCTGCTGAGCCTCTCAAACACCTCCCAGGTAGACATCTTGGATCCTGTGCAGGTGACAGGAGCAACACCATGACATCAAAATCAGGAGGTCTGATTATCAACTTGCCAGCTACTGTGTGTTATGTTACTAAGACATACTGGGACCCTGACTCCAAGTGCATGACAGACCAGGACAGCCACGCAGAGTTCTCTCCCTGTCACCATTTGCAGCAGGTGCGTGGGGGGAGTTCCTGAGGGCCGGCAACCAAGAGTCTAGATGGCTCCATGGCCCTCATCCCTCACCTTCAACTGCTGCTGGATCTGGCCCAGCTCCCACCGGATGCTGGTGTTCTCCTGAGTCACCTTCTCACGGAGGCCCTTCTCAAACACACACTCACCCAGGGCCTGGGCCAGCTGCTGGTCGAACCTGTCCAAAACAGAACATGTGTCATTGCACCATGACGGAGAGTGGGGGGACCCGGTCAGAGGTAGGGAGGGACTGGAGAGAGGCAGCTAGTTCACTGAGAACCCTGAGAGAGTGAGAGCAAGGACCCTCTCTCCCCTGACAGTCATTCTCTCTCTCTTGCTAGCTCGCACTCTTTTTCTTGTGGTTCTCTGCTAGAAGTCCAAATCTCACCTGCATGCAATTTACTTATTACAATTACAGTGTAGTAAAACCTCACTGTACTCCATAATTTTAAAACAAAATTTTAAAAAGAGAGAGAAGGAAAAAGTGAACGGCTTGCCCAATGGTTCCATGTAAGGATGTGGATGAGCCTCCACAAAAATACTTGATACTTGTTAAAAATAGACAAATAAAAATAGAATAAAACTGCACACAGATATAGAATAAAAGATATATAGAAAAAGTTGACATATGTGGTTTGCCAACAATATGTCAAGTCCCTTTCACTCTACCAGGCCCAATCAGATCCAATATCAACTGACCAATATACTAATGAATGAAGATTATCAACAGAGATGTAAATACCCACACAAAGATATTCTGCATTTCATATTTTACATCATATTGCCTGGCTCATACTCTCACAGGCCATACCAAGGTATGCTAATTATTGATAAAATGCTTGACATCTATACATTCAGTCTTGCACATTTGTTACTCAAGCAGAAAACACAAAGACTATACAGTCCTACTGGGAGTCCTCCAGGGAATTCAGAAATGCCTTGCCTGGGGCCCTCCTTCCTCTCTGTGAGGCCCACTGGGTAAGAAGCACTTTCTGGATTTTACATCCTTCTGTTTATTGTCTCAGCCTCAGGCCTTATCACAGATGAGGAGGTTATGAGAGGAAACTTTGCCAATCCTCTGTCAAGTGTGACTTTGAGTCACTTGCCCTCAACCCAAGCAGGAAGTCTTATTGCTCCAGAGACATTGATATGGTTAGAACTGGGTGTGGGGCTCAGGCTTTGGTGACAACTGAGTCTCCCTTATTACAATATTGTCCAATGTCCCTTAATATCAGATGGTCATTCAAAGTCCCAGACTCCTGAGAAAGCCCACCACAGACCACAGAAGGGAGCTCTCCCACTGGAACAGCCCAGGAGCTTTCTGATTGGCTATTGGTGACATCATTCATGAGGTGCTATTTGCCTCGTGTGAATGGAAACATGAGCAGAGTGATGACCCAGCAGTCCCAGTGCGCCGGGCTCTGGGCTGGGGTCCATGTAGTCCTTACAACAATCCAGCATGAAATATTTAATATCTTTTTGCATAGGAGGAAACTGAAGCTCAGTGAGGAGGAATGATTCAGCCCCAAATTCCAAAATGGTCAAAGTAGACCTGAGCCCAGCTTCCCCAGTGTCTTAGCTAGTCCCCATCTACCTGTCTATCCCTGGAACAAGTGAGGTGAGACAGTAGATGTGGGGAGTTAGACAATGACTGATGCTGCAGAGGCATCCTTGACTCAACAGACCACCTGATGCCTAAGAACAGCTCCCATAGACCCGACTCCAAGCATACGCTGACTGACCAACAGTCTGAGACCAGATGGATTTGCACGCACCTGTCACCCCACTGGGAGTGGACCTTGGATCTAATCTCCCCTGAGTGCAGGAGTCAATGAACTTCACCACAAGTGTTCCATCAGTCCTTGGAATCAAGCCTTGTGATCCACAGGGTAACCATGACAATAAGAAGTCAACCTCAAACTGAACCATTCTGGGCTATTCTGAACTTAGAAGCAAAGGAGGGATGGGGAACTCAACCTGTGTGAAGACATCACACCATCCTGGGCCCTTCCAGCTAAGAAGGCAGCTGCATCTCCAAGTTAATTAAGCGCAGAGAGATGTATGAAGTGCTCCTGACTTCTAGATTTCTAGAAGTCTAGATTTCTCCCCCTCACATTCCGCCATCAGACTGAGACTGCTGCTGCCCCCTTGGGCCTCCTACTAAAATGTAAATCCACCAGGAAAGGTAATGCTTGTGATCTGTAATTTGCATCCAAACATAAATTAGCTTCTGCCAAGAGATGGCAGCATCAGGAAAAAGTAAGTTTTGAGAGGAGGAAATACAAGTATGGAGAAATGGAGATTTTCCTGAGGGGGCATTATGGGGAAGTTGGTAAGTCCCTGGAATAAGGGATTTTGCCCAAAGGGAAAGAACACAGAGATGGCTGCACAAATTCCAGAAAGTATCTCAAAACAGGACCAGTTGAGGACCAGCAGGGTCACATCTGGGAGAAGCCTGGGGGATGAGGGCGTCCACACCTCTTACTTTACAAATGGGGTCTGCCAGAGCCATTCTTTAGTATCGGGAGACCTGTTAAGTCCAAGGTCACTTCTGAAACATCAGTCATTCTCTGGCTCAGACAGGCAATGTCATTTGACAAGGTCACACAGTAAGTGGCCAAGGTGGAGTGGAGCTGTTTTCCCCACTTGCAAGGGTAAGGTTTAGCCAGAGCACTCGTGGGGCGGTAGAAAAGGGGACAGAGCACAACATCAATAAAAAGAGAATAAAACTCTCTTATTTGGGGACACATGGTAACAACGCCCAAAAGACCCTTTTTTTCTGATGAAAAAGTCAGCTCAAAAAAGCTGAAGGATAAATGAAAGAAATTATATTTAGTGCAGGTCAAGTCGAAGTCTATGCTACACCCATATAATTCTGCTTGCTACCTCTTGGAAATGAGGTACCTTTGGCAAAACCACTTTAGCTCACAGAGAAATGCTTCTCTGTTCTTTGTCTTCTATAAAGGGGGCTGATTTCCGCCTTCTATGACGTCTCTATTAGGGTTTTCCTGGCTCTAAACAGGATCCCTGTGCACCATCACCCTCACCAAGTGAGCTGAGGACTTTAGACACAGTCAAGTTGTGCGGGGAAAAAAGCATCACAGGTGCTGATCTGGAAACTCATGGGTGCACAGGCCTGGGTACCAATCCAGGCTCCACCATCATTTGGCTGTGACAGCATCTCAATGGGAAAGCAAGCAGGGGAACCATTGTACAGACTCGAGGTGGGCATCTTGGTGCAAAAGCCCAGCCTCTTCCAGAATTGCTCATGTGCTCTGAGAGTCCCTAAATGAGAATGGTGGGGACTTTTGTTTATTTTTTTATTATCATTATTATTTTATTATTATTATTATTAGCCTCCTCCTGATTCTCCTGCCCAATTTTCAACAGACTTGGGTGTGCCGACCATATCATTTAGTCCTCACCACAAGGGGGCAATCTCATCCCCAACCTATCAATAAGGAATCAGGCTGAGAAGGTCTGAATGGCCTACCTGAGGCCACACAGCTAGAGAGACACACTACTGGGACTTGGGCTGGGATGATGTTAATATCAGTGCCACCACACTAGACTGTCTTGACCCTCCACAATGAACTCTTCACTTAACAATTGGGGATGTGTTGAGGCCCAGAGATGCCAAGACAGTTTCCCAAGGTCACATGGTCAATTGGTAATGCAGGTGAGGCTGCATTAGGGAAGGAGAAAAGAATCATTTCTTGCTGGTTTCTTGGGGGAATCATACAGAAATGAGATGTGAGGGGAGGAGGAGGGAGATTAGAGCAGAAGAAGGGAATTAAACCCTACAGAAAAGGCCTGGAGGAAGTGAGGGCGTTAGGAGGAGATCCTGGGACATCCCAGAGGACGCCAACATCAATGCAGCCCGCACTGGCAGCCCAGGGGATGATGCGGGACACGACTCACTTTTTCTGCTTCTTCTCCAGCTCATGGTTGCGACTTTGCTGGTTCTCCAGCAGGATGCGGGTGTCCTCCAGGTCACAAGTCAGATAGTGGCACTTCCTCTTCAGATGGTGAGCTGTCTTCTTGGCTACCTCATAAGCACTTTGCAGCTCCCCGAGCTGTGAGAGTTACAGAATGAATTACCAGGCCCTGTTGGCGCTGAATGGGCTTTCACTTTGTATTTGAAGGAGCTGCCATTGCCAAGGTCATAAAGAAAAACAGTAGACACAGGAATGGGGAGCCCTGTCTGTATTACTTTCTACATGTGCCACCTCCAGAAAGCTACTTCTCTCAGGCTCAGTTTGCTCAGAGGTAAAATAGGAATAATTCCATCAATCTCTTGGGGTCGCTTTTATTTTTCTTCCATAAAACTATAAACCTATTTATCTGCCCTGCCCCTTGAGCACCGTATAACTCATGTCCCCATCAGCTGGCATGACCAGGGAAGATAGACGGAGATTAGCTGTGGAACAGTCAAAAATGACACGTGTAGAAATCTGACCAGCAAACCCAAGAGACAGGCCTTAAAGGTAAAAGCAGCGAACGGAGCTTCAGCTGAGCTGAATTACATGAGGATGCACATGGTCTTAAATAAACAGAAAAGCAAAGCCTCTTGCATCTTACTCCAGGAAACACCCTCCCAAATGTCCTAGTTTAGATCTGGGGAAGCAAAAAACTCAGCACACTCACTTTGAAGAAATGGCCTCATTAAAGAATTGCTTTAAATAAGCAAAACTCTGAGTTAATGAAGCCTGTAATTCTAAATTCAGTATTTGAAGGCAAATGGGATGTTTTCTTTACGCAGTCGCTCAGAAAAGGTTGCAGTTTTATTATTTTTTAATGTAGCATGAATATCCTTCTTCCTTAGGGAAACTGACCCAACTTTATAATTTCTTATTAAAGAACTGAGCTGTTTCCTTGCCAGTATCCTTCTTTGTTTATCTACGACTCAGGATGTCTCTTGAGGACCACAATTCCATGCCCATCTTGAAAGTGACCATTAAAACCGTCACTACCAACATGGAGGATACAAGCTCATTTCCACTGGTTATAAAGTCCTATGTGATGTGTCACCCTGGCCTACCTCTGCAAGCTGATCACATGATACTTTCCTCTCACCTTAAAAATATAATAGACATGCAAATATGACCTCCGCCCTATGGCTCTTACATTGAGTGGCAGAGACCAAGAAGTAAGCAGATCATTATAATATGGCACAACAAGGTGTATATTTTGGGAAACAATTCAGGGACTCTCAACCCAATCTGCATAAGCAAAAACTTTCTGGAGAGAGTGAAGTTCAAGTTGGGATCTTAAGAATAGTTGGAGATATCTAGGCAGGAGAGAGAAAGAAAGACTGTCCTGGGAAGAAGAAAGAGCATATGCAAAGGCCCAGAGGTGAGAAAGAAGTGGTATAGCTGGAGTCAGTGGTGAGCTGGAGCCAGCTGGGGCAGATTTATGAGAGCCAATGTTGTGCATCTCTTTCAAATTCCATGTCAGTGACATCACAATGGTAGTTTGAAATTGGCCATGGTGGGAGTATTTACACCATGCGTATGGCTAGTGCTGCAAGTCAGGGGTTCTTCTTCCCAGAGAGCCATTTACTAGCCTACCATTGGTTGGAGTGTGGACTGGTTAGAATGTGAACTAGAGTGGAGACAATAGAAAACAGCAAACAGACCAGACTATTCCTACATTCATCCAGAGAAGATTATATTATATACAGGTAAGATTACACTAAATTTGTACAGTTTCACTTTCAAGAAAGAAAGGGAAATTTCAGAATATCAAAAATACACAGAATGCAAAGCCATAACAACAATGATACATGCTGATTTTATGGCTGCCAGGATGAGGGACAAGAGCAGTTGATAAATCCAGAAATATCCCCAAGGATAAAGGTTTGTGTTTGAATGGCCAGCTAGAGACAGGAGACAAGGCCTTGAGCCCACGGAAAGTGGGAAGTTGAAATGAAGACCCTTGAATTGTTAGGCCCCTCAAAGAGCTGCATTTCAGTGAGAGGGGACAATAACAGTTCACCCACTGGGCTAGAAGGTGGTAAGAAAACTTGTCTCCACTATGGCTCTAGATGGAAGAGATAATCCCACAAGAAATCAAAGGTCTATGCCTCATGTGGGGTTAGAGATCCAACTGACATTTTTCACATTTTACAAACATCTGAGACCAAGAATGAAGCATTATCTCAAGGACTGCTGCAGAAGGAAAGTGCAAAAGGGTTTCTTTTAGAAGAACACACCCACGGCCCTGATATCAAAGGACTCCCATTAAATCAATCAAAAGTTTAAAAAAATTAAAATCTAATGCTGAAGATCACCTCACAATAAAAAAATAGCTAATTACACAAAATAAAATGTATCACCAGAGGAGAAAAGAAAAAACCAACATTTCACAATGCAGAACACCTGGGATTACAGGGGTAGAAGCGAAGGAACTGTTGAAGATGAGCTCACTATCAAAATTTACAAAACACACAAGGAAAGGAATCTGCCATGAGAGTCAACATACTCTGCAATCACAGAACAATCCAAAAGAGACTCTAAAAGATTCCTTGGCTACAGAGTGGCAGGGAGTTGAGAGGAGAGACCAGAGGCAAGGAGACCAGTTAGGAGGCTGTTGCTCCAGTCTGGATGAGGGATGAAGGTAAGCAGATTGGAACAGAGACAATAGGAATAGATAAAATGTTACTATTTCCACCACCTATTACAAGTATATTATAGATGAGAAATCTGGGGTAAAGTAACTTGCACAAGGTCAAGCAGAGATGGAACAGGAACTCAGATGTCCTGAGTTACTGTTCAAGTTTTTTTGTTTTGTTTTGTTTTTATAGTGCAGAGTGGTCTCTCCATGGGCAGAAGACCCACAAGTAAAGAAAATATGTTCCATGTCTCACAGTGACTGGCATTTGCAATAATAGTAGAGATGAAAAACAGGAAATGGATGGTGTCCTCTTTCTTCCTCTCCAGGATCAGCCAACACCTTGATGACCCACAGTGGAGGTGAGAACCTGCCATTCCCTGATACTGTGTGGCCCAGACTATCCCTACCTCTTACCTTCTGTTCCAGCTCTTTCCTGGATGTTAGCTCTGAGTCCAGCCTCTCCTCACATTGCTGTAGACGCTTTCTGAGGAACTCATTCTCCATCTGAGCACAGTCAAAACGCATTTGCCACTCTTCTGCTGTTGAACAGAGTCAGGGAGACCAGGGAGAGAAGCCAAGTGAATGAAAGGCAAGAACCACTTTCGTGGCTCTTTGCATGCAATTTCACAATATTCATGGAGCCTGAACACCAACCTTGGACTAAGAAACTATGCTGTAAGTTCAATTTTTAAAATGTACTTTCTTCAGGCAGTCTGTCCTGACCACCTTCAACTGTCTGCTCACTCTTCTAAGATCGGTTGCTTTATACTGTCCGATAGTCTTTACAAGTGCACACATACCTTCCTCTCTCCAAGGAAATGTCATAATATTTAAGAGTAGGGGAGTTTTTTTTAAGTCATCTGTGAGTTCTTTGTACCCTGTAGAAGAGTTCCCCACACTAGAACATTCCCATACATGTTGACAAAAGCTCACCAAGATGCTTAATAAGCCTAATAAAATAATCAGACAAAAAGAATCATCCTACTGGCCAGCCTCATTGGGGAGTACAGAGTATGTAATCATTGATTATAGGTCGAATTAACAAATAAATTAGCAACAATTCAAGCATCTACTACATGTATAGATATAGAGACACTCGTCACAAGATGTCTCCATGAGAATACACAGATATCAAATCCCTTGATTTGGTAAAACGTCAAAAAAAATCATTTGCTGGTTTGATTAAAATTGTCTTGTTGAATAGAATGGGCTAGTTTCAGTTATGAAGGTCTTATCTTTTAGCCATCTGAATAATAATGACTCTATGGTAATGACAAGTGGATAGTCTAACGTAGAAACCACCCACTTATCCATTTATCATCCAGACACTCACCAAGCACACTACTTTGTACCAGGCACAAGGAATAATGAAATGAGTAAGAAACCTTCTCTACCCACTGTCCAGGATAATCTAGTGGGGGTGACTAACATGCAAAAAGATAGCTGTAACCCAGTATGATCAGGACTCTCATAGGAAAGTTTATAGAAATCCAGAGGGGATTATAAGGGCAACAGGCTTGTTTTGTTCACCATTGTGTTTCCAGAGCATACCATAATGTCTAGCATAAAGTAGGTGCTCAGTCAATAGCTTCCATTGGATAGGTGGATGGATGAGCAGATAGATGGTTGGATAGATAGTAGGGTGGAGGGCTAATGGATAAATAGGTGGGTGGGTAGAATGGTGGATGAATGGAGTTATAGTGAATAGATAGGTGGGTACATGGATGGATGGATGAATAAGTGGAGGAATGGATGGATTCATGGATGCATGAATAAATGAACTGATAAATGGATAGATAAATGGATCGTAGGGTAAATGATAGCTGGGAGGGTGAATGGGTGGATGGCTGACTGGCTGGATGACTGGCTGATTGGATGGATGATTGGATGGATGGATGGATGGATGGTTGGATGGATGGATGGATGGATGGATGGATGGATGGATGGATGGATGGATAAATTGATAAATGGACACATAGATAAATGAATGCTAGGGTAGATGGATGGCTGGATGGATAGATGGACAGACAGATGAATGGATGGATAAGTTGATAAGTGGATAGATATATAAGTAAATGGTAGGGTAGATGGATAGCTGGGTAGGTAGGTGGGTAGGTGGGTGGATGGATGGTAGGGTGGAGAATTAATGGATAAATAGCTGGGTGGGTAGAATGGTAGGTGAATGAAGTTACAATGGAAAGATAGGTGGGTACATGGACAAATAAGTGGATAGATGCATGAATAAATGAACTGATAACTAGATAGGTAAACGAATGGTAGGGTAGATGGGTAGCTGAGGGGTGGATGGGTGGATGGCTGACTGGGTGGATAGTTGGATGGCTGAATGGATGATAAGTTAATAAATGGATATATAAATGAATGGTAGGATGGATGGATGAAAAGATGGATGGGTGGATGGATGGATGGTAGGATGAAGTTTTTAAAACAGGTGACCCTAATTAAGAGTTCAAGCTTGTTCAAGTTTCCACCAAGATAAATAATATCATGAGAGGAAAAGACTCCTGTCTCTCCACCAGGAAAAAGCCAAGCAGTAGGACCTGCAAAAGGAAGTAGTAGCAGCTGAAAGCATTTCTGCAGTTGCCTGTGTGCTCCAAGCTATGATGAGCCACAGAGCAAGTGGCATGAGTGGGCAACAGGAGCAGGGAAGGAAACTGCTCTGCATCCGTCAAGGCTCATCTTTGCCTCCAACTTTCCTGCCCGTGGGTGCCCCTTTGAATTAGTATGTATAGCTCACCCTTTCACCTTTTCCCTAGGTTTCTCTCATCTCCCCCTTTGTACTGCAAGTATCCTGAAACAAAATTCTCTGGTAACTCCCACCATGTCCACTTCAGTGCTGGGTGCATGTCAATAAAATTCTCTTGAAACATTCAGCCATGATTCAAGAAAAAAACATGTTTTTAAGAATTCATATTCGAAGAGGTTTTGGTACCATTGCAGTGCTATGATTAAAATGTTTTATTGCTTCTTTTAAATGTCCTATGTTTTAGAAATTTTCTATGATGAGTATGTATTACTTTCATGGTGAAAAAGAAAATATTTGTGGGCTGGCTCCTTGGAATGAGCATCCAGAAATGAGAGCCTATGTAGCATCGTGACTAATGTACTCCTGAGCTAAGCACATCTCCCTTCTCATTAACCCCATGTCTTTCCACAGGAAAACAAAGTGGGGAGCATCTTTCAGACATGAATCGCAGTCAGTTGGAACTAGCACTGGGACACATCAGGGAAATTGCTGTCTCATGCCACTGGGTTTGTGCCAACATGCTCCACCTCCCTGTTTGCACCCTACCTTGTTGGGTCTTCAGAATTAGAGAGCCTCAAACTCCTTTGTATTCACTTCCCCGGTAAAAGCCTGCCCTGATGTGAAGAACAAGAGTGGAGGAGAAAGCAAATGCACCCTGTCTCTTCTCCACAGACCCCTGGCCTCCATTCCTCTGAGGGTTCCTGACATTCTAAGGGCAGAAGTTCCCTGGATGCATGGAAGGAATAATGCCAACATTTGATGGCAGCTGGCATGCTGGCCATCCTTCTCACCCAACTCCATTAGGCTGGGGAAAGTAAAAGACACAGTGGCAAGCTGACAAAGATGTCACCCTGCCATCCAACCATGAGAGATAAGTCTCCAGGCAGCTGCGTAAGAAGGGCAACCCCAGGAACTCCTGGCACTACTCAGTACATCCATCACTGGGCAAAGCAGCAGTCCTCTCACTCTCTCATCATTCCACAACTGCCGAGTGCCTGACACAGCTTTACCATCTGTAAAATGGGGATAGTAGTATGTAGCTTCTGTTCTACAGATTGCTATGAGAATGGAGAGTGACCTCATTATTCCTTACAATAGTAATAACGATGATGATGTAGCAAATAGCTATTCAGAATTCTTTGCCATACATGTGGTTAAACGTTTTCTATTAATCATTCAAGACAATCTCTGTGTGAAAGATTAGGAAACTGACACACAATAATTTCATTTCTCCAAACCACTCATCCAATAAGGGATGAAGTTAAAATTCAAATCCAGAAATGTGACTTCACAGGCTCTACTTTTAACCACTAAACTGTTTTCCTATAAATTTATGTTAAAAACATTCAAAGATAAAAGTGCTTTGCCCATAGAGCTACTATTTTCTATATCATTTCTGGCATTATTACTAAACAGCACCGGTCACATTGGTAATGTGTCCTTTTGGACATTGGTGGATTATCTGTTTAATGTCTGCCAGTTCCATTGGACATCAGCCCCAAGAGAACAAGGGCTGTGCCTATTTTCTCTGCCCAGCCACTCATGCAGTGTCTGGCACCCAGTAAGTGCTCACTGAGTATCTATGAATGAATGAAACATAAAAAGCTTTGTCCACCAGCGCCCAGTCCCAAGAATTCCTGGCTGCTCACCTCTTCCTGTGGAATTTCTTTCCAAGTCACTCAACTGAATTTTCTGCTGGGCCTCTTCCAACTGCTTCTCCACTTCTCCCAGATTTTTCTGGACTTGCTCATACTTGCTCTGGAAGAAAAGGCTTAAGGTCCAAACTTGGGCTGGATAGAATCCTGGGCTGGTCATCTCAGCCATGGATCTCCCAGACCAGCAGTCATAACCCATGGTCACTCTAAGACCAGGGACCAGCCCTCTGCACATTTCTCACCCAAATCACCTCCAAAGGCCAGGGACAGTCTGCCTTCTGTACAGTCCTCTCCCATGTGCTTCCATAGCCAGTGACTGTCTACCCATGGCATCTCCAAGGTCAAGCCTTAGAAAGACCCACATGTCCCCAGGACCTCAAACATGGGAGTCAATCAATCTGTGCATCTGGTCCCCGATGTGCATGTGGGGTTTGGGGACAGACCCAACTACTCCCAGTCACCCTCGACCACCCCGACCACCTACCTTGAGCTCCTGGACCTCCCGGAAGACCTGTAGCCGCTCTGCCCGCTCACTCTCCAGTACCTGGCAGGCCATGTCACCCTTGAAGCGCTCATCTGCAAGCTCTGTGGTCAAGTCAGCAATCTGGGATGGGGGGAGGGTGTGGGGTGGTCAAGGTAGGGTCGCTCTTGGGGGCACTAACCCTTCCCCCCCCATGCACACTCCACAGGATGACATTTGGACAAATCACTGGCTATCCAGGAAAAGCAACCTTTGAGTATAATTAAGTGGTCATGAGCATGGGCTTCAGAATTGTCCTGAGCTCGGTGTGGTAGAATTCTTGGTGCAACACTCACTAGCTGAGTGACTACATCAGTCAGAATGCCTGATTCTTGGTTTTCTGAACTTATGGAATTGTATCAAAATTGAAATTAAGGATTATGAAATTGTGTAGAGGACTAAGTGAGATAATTCATAGGAAGCATAGCACTGTGCACATAGCAAATGCTCGATTTTTAAAAATAGCTATTTTAGTGGAAACTCTTTGTAATCAACCTTTGTGAACCATCTCCGGGGCCTGACCAACACTGTTCCTCAGTAAGACACATTGCTGGTGCCTACCACACCAGAATGCTCTCAGCCAGACTATCCCTCTACAGTTTCTCATGGTCCCCCTGTTCCTACCGGGTGATAGCCATGCACTCCCAGTATTGCCTGTATATGTGCTCCCAACCTGTTTTCACCTGTTGCATTTCTACTGTAATTATCTATTCAGTTAACAGTTACGTAAACCTATAAAATATGAGAGGACAAAGAGTTTCCAAGAAAACTAGGTTGAACACTTTGGAAGGAATTTCATAAAGGTGAGTTGCTTTTTAAAGTGTTGCCAAGTAGGTGTAGGTGCAACAACTAAAAACAAAAACTGGAAGTAAAAAAACAGGTTTCTGTATTCAGATTACTTTGCCACTTGCTCCATTTTAAAGAAGCCAAAAGTGGAAATCACATGGCCGTGTATGAGGAGTGTGGTTTAAGAAAGAAGTAAAACA
The DNA here is from genome assembly GCA_027257055.1 of Cephalopachus bancanus. Classification (NCBI taxonomy): domain Eukaryota; kingdom Metazoa; phylum Chordata; class Mammalia; order Primates; family Tarsiidae; genus Cephalopachus; species Cephalopachus bancanus. The sequence continues at coordinate 209,479 of JAPVLO010000261.1, read as the reverse complement.
TATGTCAGAAGCTCACACACACAAAAAATGTGGCCCTACCTAGCAATGCAGTGATTTAAGGTGTATGCATTTTAAGTTCAAAATAGAATTTTTTTCTTATGAATTCCTACTTGCACTGATTTTTTTTTTTCCTGATTAGCTGACCAACCACAGATGTCTAAGAGGTCAGGGTTTCCATGGTATTATTGTTACAAAATGTAGCCTTCGGGGTTCAAGGACATGCCAAAGAAAGTAAGGAGAGAAACATGTTGGTGGAGTGGTTATGACCAAGAGGCTCAGAAACAATCTTGCACAGGGAAGGGTGAGCTCACAGAATGAAAGCTATCTCATACAGAGGCTAAAGTCAAGAGGCAGGGAATCTTTAAAAAGAGGGTTCTGGGCTGGAGTCTAGACTCAACAACTAGCATGGGGTGTGACTTTAGACATTCCCTTTCCCTCTGGGGTCCTGGTCACCTGAGCTGTAAAATGCATTGAATCAGACATGGTGGTCGCAAGTCTTCCTGACATTTAAATTCTATGCTGTAAATGTTGCCTGCGAATATGTCAAAACACCTCACTCTCCCATCAGACCCTCCGTCTTGTGGCCAGCACTTAGGGGGGACTGAGGGGTGTTTTTTACACAGACGGCAAAAGGTCCTTACAGTGTGGAATGTAGCTGCCCTTCCCAGCTAGGCTCCACCAATATTTTCAGCTTGGGCAGGCTCATCATTTGTTCATCTGCACCACAAAGAGGGAAGACACAGATCTATAAGTTCTGACATTTAAAAAAAAAAATTCCCAAGACATATCGCCAAAAGGGAAAAAAGCAAAGTCACAGAATAGAATGCTTGGTGTAATCCCATTTTTGTTTGTACTTGCACAGAACAAAGCTCTCCCAAACTGTGAATGAGGATTTTTCTTTTTTTTTCCTGCAAGGATGAGCTCACTGGGGACTCCAATTTCCTTGTGATGCATTTCTGTACTGTTGATTTTTTTTACCACTTTGTCATCAGAAAACAGATCAGAAAACAAAATAAACAAACAAAATAAATGTCTTTCAAAAAGAGTAAAAAAAAAATAGTTGTGCTACAAAATCTGGGGCTGCATGGCACGTTCCATGGTCCCATCTGCTTCGCTCTCCCAGCCCATCTGTTTCCCACCCTGTTGACCGCATCAGCGACTGCTCAGACCAAAATGCAGATTTCAGTAGAAACAGGAAAGAGGAGGCTTGGAGGAAGCATTGTGAAGTCACATTTCTAGCAAGGGGCAGAGCTGAGATTGGAACCCAGACCTGTCTGATCCAAGTAGGGGCCACCAGTTAACAAAGGCTCTCCAGCATGCTGTCTTTGTCATGGAGCTTTCTCCTGCTGTTTCTTACATTGTGTACTGGGAAAGTACCTGTATTACCATGACCTGAGAGGGTTGTTAAAATGCAAATTCCAGGACCCTCAGATCCCCCATATCCTCATAGGCAGAACCAGGAATCTGCATTTCAACACACACCGGGAAGACTCTTACACACATCAAAATTTAAGAATCACAGCCACAGAAATTGCCAGGGTCTCTTAATATTGGCCTTACACTCGGCTTTGGGTGGGTTTGATTTGCTCATGGACATGCAAAAGCATTCTTGTGGGAAGAGCGTTGATGTGCATTGGCTACACAATACAGGCTGGGGCAACCCAGGAGTGCCCAGGTCACACCCCTAACCACCATCCCTGAAATCAGCATTAATTCCAAGCACCAGAATTGTGTTCTTTCCACCTCAGCCAATTAGTGTGAAATTTAATTTGTGCTAATCGGCCTGGTGAGGGGAACACAAAATTAATTTAATGTATTAATTTTAAGTTTCACAGAACCCAAAGTCTGGAGCCCAAAGGACAGTAAGTCCTTTCAAATTGGAGAAATGACAGATGCTTGTCATGGAGACAAGCAGCCCCTGACCTTCCCCGTCCCCACAAATCCCTCTCCCCCTAGCACTGTGGAGCCCAGGGGCTTTGTGGTTGAGGTGAGGAGTGGGCAGCATGCCCAGAGCTGCCAGGGGATGTGAAATGAAAACTCATTTAATGAGGGGGAGAGTGTGGTTTGCAAATCCAGAAGGGTCCTTGCAGATTACTCAAGGACCAATTAACTTGAAATTGTCTTGAAAACCTCCCTGGATCTACCACTTGGCCAAATCAGTAGAAATATTCTGCTAGAAAGAAGGGGAGAAGAATGAATGAATTTGTTGTGTATTTTATATGGAGTGGAACATGAATAATATATCCTGTGCGCTGGCATCATCTGCCTCCTGGGCGAGCTGGAAGAAATTGGGATTGGATGGACCTTCAATGCTGAACACACATGGGATACCTGGGGCTGTCACCTGCTGCTTGTTAGTCATGGACCCAACAAACACCATGTGAGCACCTACTAGGTGTCAGGCCTTGCTCCAAAAACCCCATAACCCAGTTGGAGAGACAAGTAAATCACAGGGGCACATGTGGGTGTTGGTTTGACCCCTGTCTTTGGCTCTTATATTCAAGGTCTCGTGAACCCAAAAGCCATCTGACCTGCAGGCAGCCGTAAGCAGTGACCCTTTCCCCTCCTCCAGCACTTTTCAATTTGCACAGAAAGGATCTGTTCATTCCAACCCATTGTATGAGAAACAGCTCACCCTCTTGGAATGCTGAGCATAGATATGCATTCAGCACTTTGCACATGTCATCTTTAAGTCCACCAAATATTTTAGAAGGAGGGTATTTTTGTTACTCTCAACTGAGGCACTGAAATGGGAAATGATTTGCTAAGGATCATAGCGGAGAAGTAGCAGAGGAAGCCTGTCCTCATGCCCAACCCAGGCCACTTAACTCCCAGCCCCTGATTCATAACCACCTCACCGTCTTCTGTTTCACGTCTACCATCTGACTCAATCTCCCACCCCCATGGTTTCTGGAGGTCAGCAAAGCAGGAGCCATTACCCACCAGGCAGCAACAGCTCAGAGAGGGGAGCTTAAGTAGCCAGAGGGCACAGACCACGCAAGATCCGGGCCTCAGCCACCCCTGCTGGGCTTTGTCCAACCCGAGCCTGTGTGGACGCCCAGTGGAAGGGAAGCCCCCTCATTTGCCCCCATCAACCTGAGCGAGGAAACAAGGAATCTGTTGTTAAAGGCCCAACTACAGTGCCAGCGGGCTCCCATGCTGTTTGTCAAAAGGATTCAGCCATGGCTTCAGTCTTGTGGCACTGTCCCCAAAGCTGCCCCAGCCGTCAGGGAAAAGTCAGAACAAATCTCCAGCTCAGTCGTGGGCCCTGGGGTTCCCCAGAGACATGCTCTGGGCACCAGTTCTGGCACCACCCTATGTGTTTCTCCCTTCCAGGGAGGAATCCCAGCTGCGCACACCACCCACTACTAGGCAATAGCAATAGATAGTAGCCAGAATAATCATCATCGCCACCACAGATAGTCCTTACCTCGTGGCCAGCTCAGGTTTACCCACAGAACCCTCACAATGCTGAGAGGTGGAGACTGGTGTTGCCTCCAGGTGCAGATAAGGAAACTGAGGCACTGAGGTGCAGACGCTCGCCCAAGGACACCAGCCACCCAGTGGCCACAGAGCCCTCACTCTTAACCACTCCACTAAACTGCCTCCTGGTTCTCAAAGAACATGGGTTGGGTGGACCAGTAAGTGTATGAAAACATGTACTTGTGGGGGCTCTACAGCCACTGGCATGTCGGCAGATGTGGAAGCACTCCTGCAAGAACGCCAGGAGGAGGGTCATCCTCTGAGCGGGGCATGGGGGTGACATATCACTGACTAGCCTCAGGTTCCATCTAGGGAGGAGGAGCAGTTGTGGCCTTTCAGGAGCTTCAAGACCCCTGAATGCATCCTCCAATAAAGGAAGCAACCTCTCAGACCCTGGCACCTACACACCTCTTCCAGAAAATGTTCTTTGGTCCTGCCACCCCCCCCCACCCCCTTCAGGATGGAGTCCAGATCTCTAGCATGATTCTCAGAGCCCCCTATGATCCAGCCTGGGTTCATGGCCTGCCCCGTTACCACCCCCCACATAACTACACCTCCAACCACCAAGACCACACCTGCCAGACCAGGCCCCGCTCTCTGTCTCCTCTCTTGCTGTACCCTCGACCTGGAATGTCCCCTGACCATGTCACCTGGCTAGCTCCTGCTTATCCTTTAAGACTTCCCCCTGAGAAGCCCTCCCTGGCCCCAATTTCTAGGGGTATGTGCTCCTTCTCTATCATAGCCGATTTGGAGTCAGCCAGAGCTCTGGATTCAAATCCCAGCTCTGCTATTCACCAGCTGTGTGATGTTGTACAAATCACTCCACCTGTCTACCTTTCCTTTCCTCATCTAAAGCATGGGGATACTAACACCTTCCTCACAGTTTGATTTAACAGTGTAATTACATAGTGCAGGTAAACAACTTAGCCCAGTAACTGGCACCACTTATTACAAGTTACTTTTGTAATTAGATCCAGTATGACTTTGTTCATTCACTGAATTTGCATTGAATGCTTTGTGCTAGACACTGAAGAGTATAAAAATGTTGAAGTTATGCCATTATCTTTGAGGAATTCAGTCTACTGGGGAAGGATCAAAATTTAAAATATATATATATATATACACACACACACATATATACACATATATATGTGTGTATATATACATATATATATAGTAGTGGTGATGTGACTTGCTGTGTGACAGGTAGTATGATAACTATTTTGCATGCACCTCCTCATCAAAGTCTTATAAAGGCAAAGTAATGATTGTCATTGCCTTTTTACTGATGATGAAACAAAGGCTAAGAGACTTAGAGAATTAACCCACAATCCCATAGCAATAAGGATATACAAAGTCAGCCATCCAGATGCCAAACTCTCTGAACTCTCTTCCCTCAACAACAGATACACAGGGTCAGGTCATTGTATTAATTCATTCCTTACCTTGGAAAGTCCCCGGCTTCCTCATTTGTGTTGCAAAGTAGGTAGAGAAGAGAGCGTATGCTCGGTTTTCATATGGGGAAACTGAGGCACACAGTTAGAAAGAACATTCCAGCTTTGTGTCCTCCTCAGAGAGGCCTCAGCTAACCCTACTCTGATCATCTATGACTACACCCATACGATGGCCATAGCATATCTGCATCATGCACCAGGAGATCCTCCTCAGCAGGGAGGCTCAAGAGACCTTAGCATGACAAGTCAGATAGGAAGCCAGGTTGTCTTATTGCCCCAGGGATTAGGAAGCTACCAGTCAAAGTTCCCCTATGGAAGCATAATGCTGAAGCAGGACTACGAAGTTAGGAGTCAGGAGACTTGGGATGTGGTCTGGGCTCAGTTGTCAGTTGACCATGTGACCTGGAAGGTCTCCTCCCTTTCTCTCTCAGAGATAAGCCATGAGTCACACCCATGACCATCATGACCAAACTCCCTCAGCACTTTGCAAATGAACTTTCTGACCTGAATCTCCAGCCTCTGCCGTATCTTTTTTTTTGAGTTGGAGTCTCACTCTGTCACCCAGACTGGAGTGCAGTGGCCGCTCCCAGCCACCACAGCCTTGACCTGTTGGGCTCCGGAGATCCTTCCGCCTTAGCCTTTCAAGTAGCTGGAACTACAGGGGCACGCTACCACGCCCGGCTAATTTTTTGATTTATTGTAGAGATGAGGTCTCGCCAAGTTGCCCAGGCAGGTCTCGAACCCGCGGCCTCAGGCAATCCACTCACCTCAGCCTCCCAAGGCACAGGATTACAGGCTGAGCCACTGAGCCTGGCTCTCTGCCATATCTTGGTGGAGTCTCTCTGAAACTTCTCAGGCTCATGAGGCCAGAAATCAGAAGTGCATGGGCATTTTGCCTTGGGTCTTTTGTCATAAATAAGGTCTTGGGAAAAACCCAGAACAGATTCTAGGGAGGAAAGAGAACACCCCACCCTGTGATATAGCCCATGTGCCTCTTTCAAATCCTTACAGGTATGTCTGACAAGAAGGCATGTCCTGCTTTCTTGTAAAAATAAAAAATCCCACTTTGCATCAAGGCAGATTTGCACGCTTGAAGAATATTTATAGCCAGCTTCTCAGAGGCTCCTCATCTCCTCTTCTGTTCCTTTGCAAATGAAGCACTTAAATCATTTTGCAATAATGTTGTCTTTTTAATAAGCCTAGTCAAATGGAGTTTCCACTGACGAGACACCACATGTTTTAGCAATGCATCTATCAGTTGTCCTCCCCCCCGCCCCCCCGCTGAAACAGGGGTGGAGTGCAAAAGGCCTTGAATGGTGGCAAGGGTATCTTCATGGTGTGTAGCTCTGAGGGGTGTCTGATCCCTCACTGGTAACAGAAACTCCCTTCTAAGAAAGTAGACCTACACGGAAGGAGAAGCCTTCCAGCTGATCTCTAGCCCAGAGATCCCCAATCTCTGGGCTATGGACTGGCACCAGTCCATGGCCTGTTAGGAACTGGGCTGCACAGCATGAGGTGAGTGGCCGGAGAGCAGAACTCCATTTTCCTGTCAGATCAGTGGAGGCATTAGATTCTCATTGGTGTGCAAATCCTATCGTGAACTGCACATGCACGGGATCTAGGTGGAAAGTTCCTTATGAGACTCTAATACCTGATGATCCCCTCCAACCCTCATGGGAAAATAGTCTTCCACAAACCAGTCCCTGATGCCAAAAAAGTTGGGGACCACTGCTCTAGCCCAATGTGTCTCAAAGTGTGATACTGGGATGAGCAGCTTCAGTATCATCGGAGAACTTGTTAGAAATACAGACTCCCTAGGGCCACCCCAAGCCCAGATTCAAACTTGCTCGGGCTGGAGTCTAGCAATCTGCATTTTGATAAGTGCTGCAGAGGATTCTGACACACTTTCAAGTATGAGAACCACTGCTCTAAAGCAGCATAATCCTCTGAAGGATCACCTAGGGGCTTGTTAAAGAAGCGTTGGAGAACCCCCCCAAACCCTCACCAACACCTCCCACTTGAGTCAGACTCTCGGGAGATGAACAGAGTTATAAGGTTAACAACTCCTAGGAGACTATGATGCTCTCTAATGTGTAAAAGCAACCCATGTAAACCAGTAGTAACTTGGTGTGGGGGTCCGGGACTAGAGCCATTTCTTCAAATAAAATCTTACATGGACCCCTATATACCACATTTCACCAAATCTGAGCTGCCATTGATTCTAAGATGCATTGTAATAAAATGTAAGAAAAGAAAGGGTTACCAATTGTAAGTGTAACTTCCTGTTGATGGTCAAGATACAATTCAATTTCAGAGATGCAAAAATGGTAGGAAAATGTGTAGCTGAGAATCAATAAAAGATACAATGAAATAAAAAAGTGTAGCTATTGCAAGTGATGCAGGTTGGGCATTTTGGAGTTCTTTGACTTCTTTCCTAACGTTTGGCATCCTTGAAGAAACTCAAGCCTTCAGAAAACACAACCTGAAATGACTGCATCCAAAAAGGCAAGCCACAGAGTGGGATATGTCCACAATACGTGTATCTAATAATAGAATTTATATCCAGAGTCTTTTGAAAAACTGCTGCAAATCAATAAGAAACATAATAGAACAAGGCAAAAGACTTGAAAGACCACTTTTCCAAAGAGAGTAGCCACATAGTATGTGAAAACATGTGAAAAGGAGCACATTAAAAGGCAATGTGGTTCTATTGCACTCCTTCAACATTGCACAATGGAAAGAACAGACAATACCAAGTGCTGGTGAGGTTATGGAGCAACTGGAATTCTCACCCATTGCCATGGGAGTGAAAATTGATACAAACACTTTAGCAACCTGTTTGGCAAAACTATTAACTGAAAATAAAAATAACTTCAAACCCAGAAATTCCATTCCCAGGTCTATTTCTAACAGAAATTTATAGTATGCACACCAAAGGATATATATGAGAACGTTTATAGCAGGCTTATTCATACAAGTTTAATTTTTTAAGTCAATAAATAAATAAGAAACAAAAAAACCCCCACCTGGAAACAACCAAATATTCATTTAGAGTGGAATGGATAAACAGCCATCTACTCATATAACGGAATATTAGATAGCAATGAGAATGAATGATCCACAGCTACCCATAACAATACAGATGAATGTTACAAATGCAATGCATAATGAATGAAACCAGATGCTTGTGTGATTTTAGGTCAAGTTCAAAACTGAGGAGAAACAAATCTGCAGTGTTAGAAGTCTGCTTAGAAGTTACCCTTGGAGGCTAGTGACTAAAAAGTTTGGCAGGAGAGCTGGAGGTGTTCAGGGTCTCAAGTTGGGTGTTTGTGTCTCAACAGAACATTGCGTGTTCACTTTGTGAAAATTTGTTGAGCTACACACTTACGATGTGTGATTTTATTTGTATGTTGGACTCTAACGTAAAGTTTAAAAAGAAAGCAGAACAGGAAAAAGAAGGAGAGAGAGGAGAAACCATAACAAAAAGAAGATGAGGAGAGGGGAGAGAGAGAAGGACTGGGAAGGTGAAAAGCATCCTAATCCTCAGCCACCCAAATGTGCTGCCTGGATAAAGCACTGATTTGACTTCTAATTGAACTGTATTTTAGGGAACTGACATCATGCCCTTGGCTTGCAGTTCAGGATGAATGCTACAAAACTATCTCTATAGAATCCCTCTTTCAATTACTTTGTGAACATTACTGAAGTCATACTTTGCCATATCCCGTGCCCCTTTTATGAAAATCATAGGACAAATTTTTCCCAATACCCAGAAAAGTTTCTTTTACTCAAGCAACAAGTATTTTTTTTCCAATCTAGGCACAGTATGTCTATGGCATATCTTGTTTCCTTCTTAGCGTTGACTGCTAGGAAGCTTAGTGTTAGAGTCCTCAGCACAACTTGGCAGATTCTATGTCTGTGTCTGTCTGGGCCAGGGGTTGGGGTTGTTTGATGAACAAGCTACATCCTGTGTTGGGGGTCTCACAGTCTAGCTGGGACACAGGCATGCAGGAGGTCATTTAAAACTAGGCAATCAACACAGTGGCTCAAGCCTGTATAATCCCAGCACTTTGGGAGGCAGAGGCGAGAGGATTGTCTGAGCTCAGCAGCTTGAGACCAGCCTGAGCAACATAGAGAGACCTCATATCTACAACAAATCAAAAAATTAACTGGGAACGGTGGCACATGCTTGTGGTTCCAGCTACATGGAAGGATTACCTGAGCCCCGCAGGTCGAGGCTGCGGTGGCTATAAGCAGCATGCCACTGCACTCCAGCCTGGGTGACAGAGTGAGACTCCAACTCAAAAAAAAAAGCAATCAATGCTGTGAGGAGAAGCACAGGGTGAGTGGTAGCACATAGGGTAGCCCTAACCCACCCTTAGGATATCAAAGAAGATTTCTTGGAAGAAGAACCACCTAAACTTAGTGAAAAGGGATGAAGAGGCATTAACCAGGTGAAGAGGGTGGAGAGGGGCGTCCCAGGCAGAGGGAACAACACGTGCAATGCTATGAGGTGAGAGGGAGCCTGAGGCCAGCAGTTGACTTCCATTTTCTAACTCTTTCCCTGGCTTTATATACTCTTCAACTTTTATTTCCCTTTGCTCTTATTTTCTTTGTTTTTAAATATTATCTTAATTTTTCAAAGCCTCATACATTTTTTTTGTAACCATATGTGATACAAACAAAGACGCAGAGAGCCTGGGCAGAAAATCCCATAGGTGCCAACGCTTGTTTGCTTGGTTTGGGCTGCAGAAGCCTGGGCTCTGTCCCTTCCTTCTCCAAGTGGCCTGTGAGCAGTGTCTCCAGATGCCAAGGATGTTCACCTCATCCCTCCACCGCTCCCCCAGCCGCCAATACATTGCCTTTCCCTGTGTCTGACCTGACAGCGTGTGATTAATTACTGCCTCAGATGTCAGCTCAGCAGGAAGGAATTTCTACAGGGAAGTTCCTGATGTCCCCAACCCCATACATCTCTCCAATTTTTCACTTCTATTGTTCTACTCATTGCTGCTTCCAGCAAGAAAGGTCAGGTGGCTTGCTCTCTAGAGACACGAATGAGACTGTCAGGCACATATGTGGCATGTGCTTTGCTCCATACAGTCTTTTGCGTAAGAGAGACACAGGCTTGGGGTGCAGCCTCTCAGCCCAGCCTCCTCTAACTCTCTGTGTAGATGTGAACCTTCCTTTTCCATGGCCAACCCTACAATCGACACCTTAATGTGGCTGTGGGTTAGGCAGACCAAGAATCCTTTATGGGAAGAATGAGCACAATTTCACAAGGAGGATAAGAAGACGCAGAAAAGCGATAGCCCCTCCCCAATGTCACACCACTTCCCCACATGAGCCAGCGAAGTTGAACTTGGATTGTTAACATGGGAAGAAGAGTATTCTTTTGACTCTAGCATAAATCCAACTATAGTTACCATTGTCCGTCAACCAAACCGAGCAATATTATCAGTAATAATACCGTCAGGTCCTCGCAGGGAAAGAAAGCTTTAGCTGCTCTCTGGACTGGCATTAGCCCATGTTGCTTCAGGGCCTCTGCACTTGCTGTTTCTACTCTTCTTCCCAGGCCTGCACATAAATGGCTACAACAAATTGTTCAGATCTGGGATCAAACATTTCTCTTCCATGGAAGCCTTCCTTGACCATTTAGGAAAAAAATAGCCCCCTCTTAACCCCCAGTGCTGTCACCTTCTTCTGCTTTATATCTGTAGCACTTCACAATCTGTATCTAGTTGCTTGTGGTCTGTCTCCCTCTATTGGCCCAAAGACCTTGTGAGGACAGGGACTTTACCTTATCCCTATCCAAGCTGAATGCCTGACACCTGGGAGATGCTTTGGTTGGGTGTTGGATGGGTGAATCAATGGGCTCCATCTGGTCTTTGACGGAACCCTGTGGGTACCCAGGGCTTCATGGAAAAAGCACAACCATGACTAGGATGAAGCAAGTAAAGCATTCACCTAGGATGTTAAATTTAAGGGGCTGCCAAAAACTCAGAAATTAAGACAAATAATATTTAATGCAATATTTTAACACTTTTAATTAATGTAAAATAACATAATGAAGACAATATTAAAATTTTAAATAAAGACAGAATGCCACCATGCAGATGCCTCACTTTCCTCACCCCAATCCTGGCCTACTAGTCCTGCATTTATTTAAAATTCTGCTATTTTGCTCCTTGGGGATTCAGTTGCACTCATTTGCATGTTTAAAGATACTGCATTGAAATATGACTTATCTAGCTGAGTTTTTTGGTGACCCTTTAAATTCTGTGCCCCAGATGACTGCATCTGTCACCTCTCCCTAGTCCCAGCCTTGAAAGTCTAAGTGGCACAGCAGGTTTTCCTCAAATAGCCCCTCCCTGGTCTGTCCACAGCTCACTGACCAGGTCCCACATTGTAGATATGGATTGGCCTGGGAGTCTGTAATTTGCAGTGACTCTCCTGGGGGCAGGAACTGTCTGGTTCATGTCAGCAACCTCACCCCATGATCTAACACCCAACTACAGAGAGAAAACATCAGCAATGCAGACACCCACTCATCCAACTAACCATCTCCAATTATACAACCGTGTTCATACCCCAGGTAACTGCTACTCTGAATTTGGTGTTATTAAACCTGTTAAAATGTTTACACCATAACTATACAGGTAAGTGGCCCAATTGATACATAGTAATGTTCTGCAAATTTAAAAACTTAATATGTATGATATCATATTTTAAATATTCTTCTGCAACTTAATCATTTTCCTTCAGCATAATGTTTGCAAGACTAATCCAGGTTGATACTTATATTTCTAGTCTAAGGACCAGGAAGCTTTTTATTTAAAGATCCAGATAGTAAATGTTTTAGTCTTTGCAGGCCATATGGGAAGGCTGAGTAGTTTCAGGTTACAACTACTCGGCCCTGCCATCATAGCATGGAAGCAGCCATAGACAATACCTGAATGTGTGCCAATAAAACTTTATTTACAAAAAGCAGGTGGTGACCCTGATTTGGCCTGCAAGCCACATTTTTCACTTTGAGGAACTTAGTTTTTAATATAACAACATGTGCTCATCTATCCTGCTATTAATAAGCTCCCACTTGAGAGTTTGCATTCCTTCAACATGACAAACCCTGCTATGAACTTCTTGTCTTTTCATACAGTGCTGGGTAAGATTCTCCAGCATGGATACTCAGAAGCGGAATTGCTGGCCACACGGCATAAATGGCTTCAGCTTTCATAGGTAATGCCAGATTGTTCAAGAGTGATGATCAATCTATAATCTCACCAGCAGTGAATAAGAATTCCCAGTGCTCCATGTCATTGCCAATGCCTGCTACATCCAACTCTTTGAGTTTTCCAATCTAACGTGTGAAATGGTACCTACTGAGGTGTTAATTTGCCTTTCCTGATTGCTAGTTAGGGTGAGCCTCTTGTCGTGAGGTTTTTGGCAATTTGAATTCCTGGACATTCAAATTATTGAAATAAGAGTCTCCTCCTTGGGTACCTTCTATTCATATATTTGGCCCATATATATATATATATATATTTTTTTTTTTTTTGGTCTTTTGAAGTGTTTGTCTTCTTCCAATTGATTTGAGGAAGCTCTTTACATATTCTGGATACTCTGTCAGTTATATGTGTTGCAAATTTCAACTCTGAGTATGCAGTATGTCTTCTTTTTATGCTTTAATAAATATAAATTTAATATTTTATTTTTATTTTAGGGCTGTCTGTAAGTTTTGTTTTGTTTTTTGAGAAAGCAGGATTTATTGAGAGGCCAGAAAAGCTCCCACAGTGGGAGGGGACCCGAAAGCGTTGCCCCTAGTATTTTAATATAATCAGATTTATCATCTTTCCCTATGATTTGTGCTTTTGCAAATTATTTAAGAAATCCTTGCTTATGGAGTCAGATGGAATCTGGAATCCGGGTTGGAATCTCAGTTCTATACTTGCTGGTTGTGTGGTCTTGAGAAGATACTTAATAGTCCAGGACCTCAGTTTCCCCTTGTAAATTGGATACCAAAAAGTGTGTCCCTCACAGGTAATTTTGAGGGTGATATAAAAAAATGAAATAATGTCTTTTGTAGCAATATGGAAAGAACTGTAGATCATCATCCTAAGTGAACTAACGCAGGAATGAAAAAACAAACACCACATGTTCTCACTTACAAGGGAGCTAAACTAGGAACCTGCAAAGGTATGGAGAAGCTAAAGGTATGATGAACACTGGAGACTCAGTAGGGGTGGAGGGGAGGGGGAGCAATTAAAAATCACCTGTCAGGCACAACGCGCACAGATGGGAGTGGAGAGTACATCTAAAACCTAGACTTCTTTGCCACTCTACCATGCAACTAGGTAATCCCAAATCACCCCTAAAACTATTGAAATACAATTTTAAAAAAAGAAAATAATTTTTGAGAGATGGGGGTACCTTGCTCTCTAGCAGGTCTGTGTTCTGCCGGAGTTCAGTCCGCAATTTCTCTGATTTTTCTAGCTTCCGTCTCAGTGTCGTAAGCTCCTCCTACAAAAACAAACACCTTCACAGAAGCCAATCCTGACCAGAGATGTAGCTTCCTCTTGCTTTAGGAACAAGCAAAGGCTACAAAGTTTCAGCTGGACTGTAGGAATAAGCTTAGTGATTTATTGCACAAAATAGTGATTATAATGAATCATGGTGCATTGTATATTACAAATTGCTTTAAAAAAGTAGATTTTAATGTTTTCACCCAAAAAATAAGTGAAATGACAGATTTGTTAATCAGTCTGACTTACTCATTCCACATTATAGACATATATGAAACATCACATTGTACCCCATAAATATATACAATTATTATTTGTCAATTAACAATAAATTGTTTAAAAGAGTGGCTGGGAATGGAATGGGTGATTCAGCCAGCATCTCTGTGATGATGCACAGATGCTAAGTTGCTACCAGAGACTTTCACCAATTCCGAAGATCATGTCTCTGCTCACTCAGATCTGGTCCACACCAGCCCAGTCTAGGGGCTGAAAGCAAATCACCAAAATGGGATCTTGGCCCATCTGAGACTGGGCATGCTTGAGTGTGGACGGCATGGCCAGCACCTCGCCCTCCAAGAATCACTTTTTTTGCCCATGGCTCAACACAGTGCCAACAATAGCAACATTTGGAAGCCACTTCAGTACCCACCCACAGCAGGCTGGTGGCATTCCCTGAGCAATATACACACAAAAGAGCATTGTACAGCTGTGAAGAGAGGACAAGAGAGCTCTATAAAAATGGACACAGCATGATTTTCAGAATATATTTTAAGTTAATAATGCAAATTGCAGAATATTATATGTGTATATAGTATTCTATTTTTATGTAGAAAAAGAACCGTGTGTGTGTGTGTGTGTGTGTGTGTGTGTGTGTGTACGTGCATTTGCCAATTTTTGCCAAAAAAAAACCCATAGAAAGCATAAACCAAAACCAATCAAAGCAGTGACCTCTAAAAGGTAGCTGGTAACAGGGTGGAAGGGACAGGAAGGGAGTGTTGTCTGAGAGGTAAGAAAACAAAGGACACAAAGGTTCTGCCATTGAGCCTCTCTGGGTTAAGCAGCAGGTGTTCATGTCCCCCTACGATGGTACTAGCACCTCTAACCAGCACCCCAGCCTACAGAGGACTTGGGCACAGGATGGAGGATGGTTTGTGTTGATGGAAGCAGAAGAAAATGTGGAAGGGGCATCAAGGACTGCTGGGCTGGGTATTCTGAGATCCAGAATCTCCAGGGAGGAGGCACTGGGTCCTGGATGTGGCACGGAGATAGGGGTGGGAGGAAGGAGTGGCCAGCCCTCGCCCTGCCTGTCACATGGACCCACCTCCTTGGCTCGGAGCTGCTCATTCCCGATGGTGGCACTCAGCAGGGGCCTGAGGGAACCAAGGAGCTGCCACCATGGCCAGTCCTTGACTGCCAGGAACACAGCCACATTCTTCTGGATGCACTGAGCAGCCAGTCGGTGGATCTGCAGGGGAAGAGAATGGGGCCTAGAGGGTTCTTCCCAAGGGAAGAGGGTGAAGGAGGAAGAGGAGGTAGAAGGCAGAGGGGACTGGAGAAAGTAGTTACCCAGTGGAAGGGACTGGATAACTTTCTAAACAATACATGCTTTTTTTAAACGGTCATTTGAATATGTCAAGCACTCTGCAACAGATATTATGCCATAATTTAGTCTTACCTGACCAAATCATAACAATAATAAGAAGAACAGGAGGAAGAGCAGAAGACACCGTACAACAGGGCCACATCTTCCACAGAGATTCATTTTAGAAGTCATCTTGCAAGGCAAGAACTATCCTTGAAAATCCTTAAAACCACCCACAAGAAATAATGTCCAAGATGAAGTTGTTAGCTTACACTGAGGAGACAGATTTTTTAACGTCTATTTAGACACTAATTCCATGCGCCACACTCAAGTGTGCACCAGGATCCCCTGGAGTCCTTGTTGAAACAGATTGCTGGGCTCCACTCCCAGCAGTTCTGATTCAGCCATCTGGGACGGGGCCTTGGAGTGTGCATTTCTCACAAGTCCCCAGGTGATGCTGATGCCGCTGTCCTGGGGACACTTTGAGATGCGCTGGCCTACTTTGTTCTTATTATAGGTGGAAAATGGAACCATACTGATTGACAGGCAAAGAGGAGGTGCTTTGCTCTCATCCCCATCACAGGAGCCATGCTTATACAGTTGGTACAGTGCTTCCTAAGTGCCACACACTGCCCTGAGCATCTTACACTCTTCACCTCAGTCCTCCTTACAGTCCTGGGAAGGCAGTTATTATTATTGTCTCCATTTTACAGATGGGGAAACTGAGGTGCAGAGAGGTCAAGTCATGTGTCTGATGTCACTCAGCTTCCAGGCAGCAGAGCAAGTGTGACGCCGCCCCCCACCATGTCCCCCACCCCACCGCCACAGTGAGGCTGTACAGCCCAGGCTCTGAACCTCTATTCCACATGGCCCCAAGGCCTGACTGTTTGAGTGCAGAAGGCCAGTGGGGTTGCCCACAATATTTTAATGATTCATGTTCTTACCTTTTCCTGGTTTTGCCAAGTACAGATTCTTGAGTTTGCAAATTCACACAAACTGGAGGCACATGTAACAGGATTCAATTCTAGTAGCAGCAGCAGTAATTAAGAACAACAGCACTAAGACAACAGTCGCTCGTGATCCCAAAGACCTCAGTGGCTAGGACCTGTCTATGTCCTGTGTGCTGACCCGTGAAGGTGAATTCCTCCAGAGATAGGCCTGCTTGAAATCATGAATTGGCCCAGGAGGGCTTGAACAACCTCACAGCTACCTAGTACAAGGCTGGCACCTTTGGTAATTTGATGCAAATATCCTAGAAGCAGCCATCACATCTCGCAAAGCAAAAGCATCACTTCAAGTCTCACTACTCAGGTCGGGTCCTTGGACCGGCAGCATTGGCATTATCCCAGGAGACATGCAGACCCTGTGCCCACTCTGGACTGCTGGGCCAGAATCTACATGTTAACAGTGTGCAGTACCTTCAGCTTCTTGAATTCCTGGCGAGACAGGAAGCCTTTGCAAGCCGCCTGGAAGAGAACGATGCTCTGAGACACCAACTTCTCCCGCTGCTTCTCAAGCCTGGAGACCACACCCGCCTTGAGGAACACCTGGCAGGAGGAAAGGCTGATGGTGACTCCTCTGCTGAATCAGACAGTCTGGAATGCGAGATGCCTGCAACTAGACCACAGTTCTCTTGCATTTACCCACAACATTCACTGGCAGCTGCCCTGTGATGAGGTCTAGACCAGGGATCTTCAACCCCCAGGCCACAGACCAGTGTTACAATGTAATAATAACAGAAATAAAGTGCATAATAAATGTGATGCCTTGAATCATCCCAAAACCATCTTCTCCCCCACCGCCCCACCCTGGTCTGTGGAAAAATTGTCTTCCACGAAACTGGTCCCTGATGCCAAAAAGGTTGGGGACTGCTGGTCTAGACTATCAAAGCATTTGGTCTCCGGATGGCTCCTCTTCCCCTTCCTCCAGCCCCTGGAGACTCAGTATGATCCATGCACCAACAGCATCGACCCCTCCTGGGAGCTTGTTAGGAATGCAGATTATCACAGAACCCACTCCAGACTCGCTAAATCAGAACCTGCTGGGATTACAAGCATGAGCCACCTTGCCAAGCCAAGAATGTGCATTTTTTGACAAGTGCTACCGTGATCTGAGAGAAGCAGTGGCCTAGAAAAAAAGTTCAGTCTCCTAAAGAGGGGCAGAGACTATGGGGAAGGTGAGAGCAGCCTTCCTTGGTCAGAAAGGATGGGGCTGGGCTGGTGCCACCCATGGAGGTGCTCAGGTATCTGGCAGAAAACTGCCCTCAGAACATGATTCCAGGCCATGACTCATCAATAATGGATGATGCCTTCTGCAGCTCTGATCGGCATCCCACAGAGCCACCTTCTCATGGGCTGGAGAGAACGGGAATGAGGGCGGCGGGATGCCAGATCTGACTGTCAGCAAAAGATTAAGGCAGAGAGTCCTGGAGATTTGGGTTAAAGGATTTTATGAGAGAACCTGAAGTTTTGGGACCCGGCCTGCTACAGCCAGCATGAGGAAGTAGCTACAATTTGATGCAGCCCTTTTCTCACCTCCCCAGAGGCCAAGAAAAAATGCTTTCATGGTGGGATTGAGTCAGTGATGGGGCAAGAGTCACTTTACAGATGCCCTTATGCCGCTTATTTCTAAAAACAATCCTGTGTGTTTATTTGTCATGTGAGGCATATAACCCTAAAGGTGCCAGTTTTTCTGGAGATACTAGATATCAATCAATGGCTAACATTTACTGCCTGTGGAACTGGGCTAAACAGCTACTTGACATGCAGTTAAAGTTATTTGTGTGTATAACCCTACATGGTAGTTATGATGATTCTCTATTTATGGAAAGAGAAACGAAGGCTAAAAGGGGAATTTTCCCATGATCCTCCACTAGCAAGTGGCAACACCAGGGTTTATTTCTCTCCTACTGACCTCAGACAAGACTACAATTATCACTGAATGTAATTACTATTTGTGTGACTGCTACATTTTTCAAAGCTTTTTCTCCTGTGTTCCATTCTAATACTCAAAACAGCCCTACAAGGAATCTACTGGCTCAGGTAGGGTATATAATTGACTCAGGTTCACATACCTGCTTGCCAACAAAATGAAGACTTGAACCCAGAATCTCAGGTGTATCTCTTGCACTCATTTTTCATGTTGACACAAGACTTCCTTTTCTCATTTGTTTTGATACAAACACCTAAAGTTTGAGGCTCAACTGTGATTTGATTTGAGATGGAAAAAACGGTCTCAGTCGATTCTCCATGATCCTAAACCTATTTTTGGTAATGGAGACCACTCTGCCCATCCCGCACTAAGCCTCTTCTTGATGGGAAAATAAAAATTAACACACCCCATCAGTGCTGACTCTGTCTTGCAACCCTCCACTGCTTTGCAGAACGCTTCCTATCAGCCAGGGCCACCAAGACAGTTGGTCTCATTGAAATAAAGACACGATTGATTGATTACCTATCAGAGTGCCTCAATAATGACTGTATTAATTTCACAAGCTAGTGAGTCCCAAAAGCTGCTATAAAAAAAAAAATCAATGATCAAAGTGATGACAGCACCAGTTTGTATATTACAATAGGCGGCGGGACTGCCAAAACCACTATTGATTAAGTATGAAGCTTTCATTAAAAACATAATTGGAAACGACCATACACAGAATGGGAATAAGTCATTGCCTCTGCAAAATCTTATCTTGATTTTCTTTTTGCCTTTTAATCGTATATTGCCAACCAGAAGGACCATTGCATGTGGGATCACACCTTTTTAATAAATGTCATGGCCCTCGGCACAAGCCTTGATAAGGAACCAGGGGCTGAAAAATCACAAAGAAAAATCTAAATTATTCATTTTTGTGGATCCAGCTGCTTATCAGATGCAAACAGAGTGTAACATCCCCAAATCTCCATCTTTAAGGAATCCGTAGGGGCCATGACCATGCAAGCTGTTTTTGCTCCAAAAACACTGAAGGCCAAAGTTTTTTTAAAATCTGATATGGCAATAGCTCCCATATCTGGTTCTGCTGAGGAATTAGCTCCTCTTCTCTTAGTAATTTTACAGGTTAGAGGAGTTTCATTCTTTGAACATTAAAATGTTATTCAATTTGATAAGCCTCTTGCCCCACTGACGAATGCATTCAGCAAGTAGTGACAGCCACCCCTGTTAAGTGGCAGTTTACTGATTCCTCCCAGCCATCATGGGAGGTATAAAGTAGTGGCTTCATTTTACAGATGAAATAATTGAGACTGGGAAAAGACAAATCACTCTCTCAAGAGTCAGCCGGTTCTCCTTTCCACTGGGCTTCACAGCCATCCTGACTATCAAGTCTCAAGTCCCAAGTCCTGCAATACACAAGAAGGGTCTCAATCTCCATCTTTACCTAGTTTCCAAAAGGATCCATTGACCTTGATTTGCTCTCAGTGACCTTGACAGTTTCTTAGCGAATATCAAGTATTATTCAATATTAATAATAATAATAATGTTGTATTATTGGAATGTTTAGGTTTATAGGCTTCTTGCTCCTGCCACTGTAAAACTATGTGCAACAACTTTTTCTATTTTTTTCCCTGACTCTACAATAGCTGCTGGCATTCCAGGGACAAATTGTTGTATTTATGAAGTACCTGAGTAATTATCTAGACAGTGGTTCTCAGATTGGAGCATGCACTGGAATCACCTAGAGGGCTTGTTACAACACAGACTGCTGCCCCCTCCCCAGTTTCTGATGCACAAGGTCTGGCATGGACCTGAGAATTTGTGTTTCTAGCAAACTCTTGGGTAATGCCAATACGGCTGGTCCAGGAACCACACTTTGAGAACTGTTGGTCTAGAAGGATGCAGTCCCTGGAGCTGAAGAACAATCCTTATTCAGGACCATAACGACCTGTGTGTAAAGAATGTGTTATACATATGCATATAAATATGCCAATACATACAGTCATGCATCGCATAATGACATTGCAGTCAACAACATTCTGCAAACACAGCAGTGGTCCCATATGATTCCAAGACCATATTTTTACTGTGCATTTTCTGTGTTCAGCTGCACAACTCTCCATGGCCTGGGAGTGATACACCATGTCAGATAACCTGGGTGTGTTAGGGGCTATGCCATCTAGGTTTGTGTGAGTACACTTAGGATGTTCACACAATGACAACATCGCCCAACAATGCATTCCTTGGCACATATTCCTGTTGTTCAACATTGTATGACTGTATATCCATTAGTAAACAGTAGAGTCCACAGGGTATCAAAAAGACCCTGGGATTTGGGCCTCTACAAAACTGCATGAAACCTGCACCCTTCGCTATGTGTAGGACCTTGAAAAGGGACTTATTCCCCAGAGGCACAGCATCCTCATCTGTAGAGCATGAACATACTTGTTATCTCACAGAAGACAGTGAGGAACAAAGAAGAACAAAATGTGAAGTTGCCTAGTATAGTCCCTGGCTCAAGGAGGGAGCCCAGTAACCGACAGCTTTATTCTCTCTATTGAAAAAGTTTGCAAAGACCTGGATGCTGCAACTCCCAGCAGGAGAAATCAGGTTGAGACTGCAGTAGACTAAGAGCTTCCAGGAGGCCAGCAAGGAGACCCTAATGTGTTTAGGATGGGCTGAGGGGTGGGGCCAGTGTAAGTGACAGTGAGCTCCCTGAGGAGAGAGCTGCTTCCGGGGATGTGGGGTGGAGCAGGCTCCATGAAGTACACATTGCCAATAATGTCACCACAGTGGGCTTCTGGAGACCATGACCTTTCACAGCCCCACACATAGCACCTGGAGGAAGAAAGCAATCAGCAAGGCTTCATTGTGTGGCATTAAGCAGTCAGCAGATAACTAGGTAGGCAGGGGGTGGGGCAATTTTTCCTTTGGTCTATTCCCCTTCCAGTGTGTATTTCTAAACTGTGTCTTTTTTCCTTGCCCACCACTCGATCCTTCAGGTTTTATGTATGTATGTGTGTATGTATTTGAGATGGAGTCCTGCCCACGCTGGTCTCAAACTCCTTGGCTCAAGCAATCCTTCCATCTCAGCCTCCCAAAGTGCTGGGATCACCGTGCCCAACTTGATCCTTCCGTTTAAAATCTCTGTGCCTTACTTCCCAAACTATAATCCACAGAATACTAGCTCCAGGAATTGGGAATGAGTGTTCCAGAAAAACAAAAGACTGGGGAGTTCCTTGGTCAAATAGTTTGAGAATCCCTAAATACTATGTCTCTCTTCTTGAAAACGTCAAGCATGTATGGGAAGTGTGAAATTTTTCTCTCAACTAAATGCTGATGTCATATGTCAAAGAGCACATGTCAAAGAGCTTTTGGCTCAAAACCAGTTTGGAAAGTGCTATTTGTTTCCACTTGAATAACCACATGCTTTCTTCTCAAGGTCCTTCTTTCTTTTCCCTTACTGCTGCTACTCAGCAAGGACTACACTGTGTTAGAGTTGATTGCAAAGTACAAGTCCAAAGGCTCTGAGTGAAGATGAGATTCTTTCCCAGGTTTGTGGCAGCTCTCTCAGAGGCTCAGACGGGCATATTGAGGACCAGAAATTCAGTTCTTCCAGACCATTGAGGCTCCTGGAGTGTAAACTCTAGCAAATGATATTTCCCAATGTCTTCTCCACCTGTACTATGACATTTTATCCTCATGACTTGTAAGAAAGGCAGGACAGAAAAGTATTTGTTTTGCTTTTACTTTGGAAGGAGGAGACACACAGAGATAATGGACCCTTGAGGTAGCATGAGAATCAGGTCACATCTGGGTCCCCCTGTGTGGCATGAAGAAGGTTGCAAGAAAGACACTCTACTCACTTGGCTGTGCCCCACGGCCACTGCCTTCTTCTCCAGATCCAGGGTCATCAAGAGTTCCTCCACAGCCTGGGAAGGACAGGAGAGAAAGGTTAGAGAAGATAGAAGGTAGGGGAATTCTAAAGGGGAGGGTCAGGTGGCTGGATGGGTGTGCCAGGACACAGTGTCACCCTCACATGTCTATAAGCTTTGGCTGATAGAGCCCCACCTCACACAGGCAGGTGCTGAACACCTACTGTGTGCCTACTGTGAGCTCACCTACTGTGGGCATGTACTGAGCACCTACTGTGTGCCTACTGTGAGCTCTCCTACTGTGGGCATCTACTGAACACCTACTATGTGGCTAGTGTGAGCTCACCTACTATGAACATGTACTGAGCACCTACTATGTGCCATCCACTGTACTAACAACTTCACAGTATCTAATTTGTTTCATCCTCATAGGAAGCATAGGTGGGTCATCGTACTACCATACCCTTTTTACACATTAGAAAACCAAAGACACAAAATAAAATGAAGAATGGAGCTGTTGTGAAAAGTAGTGTCGTGGTTCCTCAAAAAATTAAAGACAGAATTACCATCTGATCCTGCAATTCTACTTCTTTATATATACGCACAAGAACTGAAAGCAGAGTCTTGAAGAAATATTTATACATTTATGTTCATAGCAGCAACATGTCTTTTTTTTCCCCTCTTTTATTTTTTATTTAAAATTATAGGGTACAATTCAGGGCTAGGTATACAAATATTCACCATGCAGGTACCCTTATTGATGAGGTGTGCCCCCCTCCTTCCCCAGGCAGATATCAACTACTGTCAATCCCACCTCCCCACCCTCATACCCCCCTTCCCACAGTTTCCCACCACTAAGAAGACTTGATTAAAGAAATGTGGTACATATACACAATGGAATACCACACAGCCACAAAGGAGAACAAAATCATGAACTTCACAGCAACCTGGATGGAATTAGAGTTTATAATACTGAGTGATCTCTCACAAAGAGCTGAGTATCACATGTTCTCACTCATAAGTGGACCTTAAACAACTATTGTATTACTATAAGCAACATTTCAAAATAGCCAAAAGGAAGGAACAACCCAAGCATCCATTAATGGATAAATGGATAAATAATGTGTGGTATATCCCATACAACTGAATAATATTCAGCCTTAAAAAGGAAGAAAATTCTAACACATGCTATAATGTGGATAAGACTCAAGGGCATTTTGCTAAGCTAAATAAGCCAGTCATACTGCAGGATTCCACTTACATGAGGTCCCTAGAGTAGCTAACTTCATAGAGATGGGGTAGAATGGTGGTAAGCAGGAAGTGGAGACTCATTGTTTAATGGAGATGAAGTTTTGGTTTTGCAAGAAGAAGAGTTCTGAAGATGGGTGGTGGTGATAGTTGCCCCATGTTGTGAATGTATTTAATGCCACAGAACTGTGTGCTTAAAATTTAAGATGGTAAATGTTATGCTGTATATATTTTCATAGACAACCTCACAGAAAAAACAAACACAAAAAGTCCCTAAATGAAAATATTGTTTCAAGATCATAGGGCTACACACAGAGGAGAGACAGGTTCCGATAAAGGTCCATCTGGCCACATTGCAACATCTGTGTCTTGAGCTAGGGTGTCAGAGGATCCAAGGGCACAAAAAAATGCACATGCTATGTCACTAAGTGCCCCTGTGACAGCCTCCCTAGCGCTCTGAGCTTCTCTCATTGTACTTGCCGGTGGCAGACTCACTCTCACAAATATTTGCTAAGTACACGGCATGACCCGTCTGACCTAGATTATGGCAAGGAGAGCCTGTGTTTAATTCATCTCTTATTTCCTCTACTGCACTACTGTACTGTTCTATGCATACAGTAGGAACTCCATAAATACGATGACCGAATAAAAGAACACCCAAACAAAAGAGATCCAATGGGGGAGGAAAAGCAGTCTCAGGCAAGAGAAACAATTTCACTCAAAGGGACTACTGGCCACAGCATGGAACGAATTACCAGTTTAATGGAATCTTCCTCTTGTCAAACAGTCATGCAGGCTTTGAAGCAACCGTCGGATAAATACAGGTCGTGCCTGGTTCCTTTGTGACTGCCAATTCCCTTCCCACTCCACCCTCAAAGCACCCCTCATTGGTCTTCTATTCTCTGAAAATAAGGAAGTCTATTTTCAGAACAAACTGTCAGAAAAGTAATTGCAATGCTCAAGAAGCAAAAGATATTATGAGACTGGAATAATTTAGTAGATGAGTTTCAATTCCATGGAATTGAACGGCATTCAACGGCATCACAGAAAACTTTCTAAGATGTATAAAAAAATTCTTATTAAAAGTCTAGTCTCAGACCACAATCAAGAAGGAAACTTCATCTTCTGACCTCCTGGAAGAACATTTCATGACACCCTTCCAAAATTTCAGTGGTTTCACTTGTTACATTTTAGCCAAAAAATGTTCTGAGGGAGCTGTAGGTGGCAGAAATGCATAAAACCAATATGTCCTAAATATAACTTCTTTTTTCTAGGCACAAGAAGAAAACAAAAGAAAAGGGCTGAAGAAAAGATAGACAGATTTATAAAAATGAAATCATAAGGCCAATGACATTCTTCTGAGTCAACCTTGGAGGAAAAGCCTAGGGTAGATTTGGCGGGGGGGAAGAAAGATCAGAATCTGGAGTTAGATCCACCTGAGTTCAGATCTTGGTTTTATTTTATCACTCATAAACTGTGTGACCTCAGGCAAGCACTTGAATCAGAATCTCAGACTCCTTTCAGAGAGATGAGGAAATAACAGCACCTGTTTCAGAAGATTCTGAGGATGTGGAGTGCTTTCCATGGTATCCCGTATAGGGTAGGGGCTTGTCCACCCTCACGGTCCCCTCTGCTGTGGTCCAAACCTGGGAGTGAAAGACATGGACGAAGGCTGCCATGTCTTGTGTCTGTCCTAATCTAGCCAAACCACCACAGTCCCAGGATTCTTCTCCACCTTCTTGTATTCTTAGAACTTGTAGACGTCTATGCAGCCAAGAACATGTGCCCTAACATAGGAGTTCTGTTCTGTGGACTTCCCATTTTACAGAGAAGAAAGCCTAGGTTCAGATGATGCTGTGAATGGTTAAGTGCAGGCTTTAAACTATACTTCCGACCCTCTTCCTCACCTGCAAAATGGTGAGAATAGTCCCTGCCTGGGCCCCATGGCAGTTGGGAGGGTTCATTGAGAATATAAGGAAAGGACTTTGTAAATGACTTTGCACCTAACTGTTATCATTGTTATCCTCACTAATATTACTATTAGATTGAATCATATGAAACCGCCATTTGTTTAGGTCAAATAGCAATGGTTTCATTTAGTTCAGCATAATGTAGTCATTGTCCAACAGTCAGTTGGTGGAAAAAGACATGGCAAGAATCCAGGTGACTGTAAGGAATTCCTCCTTGTCCTGAGTCTTCATGAATCAACTTCTCCGTGTATCAAAATTGTGCAGGTAATTGAGGCTTACCCTATCAGCACGGAATGTCACTTTTTGGGCAGTAAAATGTCAGCCATCTTACTCCATGAAAACACAGTTTTCCATCTGCCTTTGAGTTTGAGCACTGCTCTGTTTGGGGCATAATAATTCATCTTGTTTTCAGTCCTTTGATGCAAGTACTATTTCATGCCCATTTTACAGAGGAAGAAAGTGAGGCCCAGCACCATGACATGACTGGGCAAAGTTCTTGTGTCTAGGAGGTCATGGTAGAAGATCCAAGTCCCAGGAATTGGCTCCTGAGCTTGTTTCCACCCGCCAACACTAGGATGCGGTTCAGGGCGACCACTCACTAGTTCTGTGACCTATGCAAGCCACTCCCCACTCAGGTCCTCAGTTTCCCTTTCTAGAAGAGGGGTAATGACACCTGCCCTACAAAGATGTAGTAGAGATTTAATGAGGCCATAAAAGTAGCATGTAAGAAAAAGACTTCCAGAATGGTAGAGCAAAGAGCTTCAAGAATCCTTTTCCCTCTCCCCAAAAATGATAAAAATGGATATGATTTCTAAAAACAGGTGTAATTCTCTGGAAATTGAACAAAGGGATGCAACAAGCTGAGAGGAATTCATCCAAGAAAAACCACTGAACCTCAGGTCAGAGCAACAGGAGTTTGCGGTGATCTTGATTAGGGCTCTCCCACTCACCCCCTCAGCTCTGTCAACTGCAATTGTCCCACCAGGGTGAGGCAAGCTGTGGAAACCAGCAACTTTGCTGCCAGAAGGGGCTCACCTATATGGAGCGAAGGATGAAAAACCCCACCCTCAGGAGGAGCATTGCCAGAAACAGTAGTGATCTTGGCAGCCACAAACAGGGAAGGTCAATGGCACAGCTAGGCCTGAGGTTGCTGTCCTGATTGCAGCAAACACTGGACCATGGACAAGCCAGAAATTTAACGAGGCCATGTAGGAAACAGGACAACCACCATTGGCTTGGCAAGTTCCCATGTATTCCTAGCTCAAGGCTAAACATAAGAACAAGAGATACTGGAGAAGGCCCTGGCTACCTATATAGCCCTATATGAACACAATGCAGAAAACATGTGAAAGGTCCCAACAGAATGTGCAAGCTCCCACACAACTATAACCTGCCTGAATGCTGAATACATTCTCCAATCCACAGGCAGACCCAGCCGAAGAACACAAAAGCCCCACAGATTCCAGTTGTTTGATAACCACCTCTCCTGACCACTAAGCTATGCTGACACAGAAACAACCCCTGGGGAGCCAGCTTTAAAATAAAAACACACATTTTTAAAAACTGGACAGACAGAGGGTGTGCATATGGATGAGTGCCTGTCAAGGACATTTTCTGACCAGGAAAACATGAAAACTAGGAAGTTGAACTTATTGCCACTGACTGTAGACTAAAGACTTTGTGGACTAGAGGCTGTAGTAAATCATTGACATAAATTAAAAAAAAAATTGGGCAGAGATATCAGTGGCCCCACACCATCAGGAGACAGATTCCATAATTCTAGTGAAGACAAATCACTAAATGGTTAAGAAAAGATCAAAATCTAGAGTGTCTATACAGTATCAGCTATGATGTCCGGTTTTCAACAAAAATTACAGGACATGCCAAGAACCGAAATTATGATCTGTACTCAGGTTGAGGGGAAACAGTCTGTAAAAACGATCTCTATGGGTTCAGAATTTGAACTTAACAGAAAAATATTTCAAAGCAGCAACTATAAATATACTCAAAGAACTAAAGGAAACAACGTTTAATGAATTAAAAGACAGTATAATAATGATCCCTCAAACTGAAAATAAAAATAAAGAGATAGAAATTATTTTTTAAAAAAAGAACCAAATGGAAATAATTCACCTGAAAAGTATATTAACTGAAAAGAGAAATTCACTAGAGGGGCTCAATAGCAGATCTTAGATGGCAGATGAAAGAGTCGGCAAACTTGAAAATAGAGCAGTAGAAATTATTCAATTTGAAGAACAGAGAGAAATAGGAATAAAGATAAATAGAGCCTCAGAGACATGTATAGCAACACCAAGCATACCAACGTAGGTGCAATAGGAGTCTCCAGAGGGGAGGGAAAAGGGACAGAAAAGAATGAGAAACTGTGGCTACAAATTTTCCAAATTGTCCCCTCTAAATCAATCAATGCATCCAAAAAGATCAGTGAATTCCTAGTAGAATAAACACAAAGAAGCAACCCCAAGATTCATCACAGTCAAACTGTTGAAAATCTTGAAAATGGCAAGAGACCCATAACTTATTGTGGACAAAAAGCATCAGAACCATAGCTGACATCATCTGAAACAATGAAGTCCAAATGCAGTGCAATGGCATAGTGGAAGTGCTGAAAGGAGAAAACAAACCTGTCATCAGAAATTTTGTCTGGCAAAATTGTTGTTCAAAAATGGAGGTAGGCTGGGCATGGTGGCTCAGCCTGTAATCTCAGTAGCTTGAGAGGCCGAGGTGAGAGGATTGTCTAAGCTCGGGAGTTTGAAACCAGCCTGGGCAACTTGGTGACATCTCGTCCCTACAATATATCACACACCAAAAAACTAGCTGGGCGTGGTGGCATGCGTCTGCAGTTCCAGCTACTTGGAAGGCTGAGGCAGAAGGATCACCTAAACCCAGCAGGTAGAGACTACAGTGGCCAGGAGCATGCCACTGCACTCCAGACTAGGCGAGAAGAGCGAGACTCCAACTCAGGAAAAAAAAAAAGGAAGTGAATTAAAGACTTTCCCAGGCAAACAAAGACTAAGAGAACGTATGGCTACCAGTCCTGCATTGCTTTTTTACTTATATTAAAGAAATTATGCCACACCTAATTAAAACCCTTAAAGAACTAAAGAGCACAGGAAAATGTAAATAGTAAATATAAAGGTTTATATAAATATATTTTTCTCTTCCCTTAACTAATTCAAAAGATATAAGATTAAATAAAGGAAAAACATAAGGCAGATTGCTGATTTCGTAGCCTATATGGATGTGTTATATGGTCCCTCAGTAACCATAATAAATTGGTTCCAGGACCCTCAAGAATACCAAAATCTGCAGATGCTCAAGTTCATTATATGAAATGGCATAATATTTGCATATAAACAATGCACATCCTCCTATATACTTTATTTTTTATTTTTTAGTATCCACAACACTAGTTAGATTTTATTATTATTATTATTATTATTTTGCTTCCGACATTTGCAACAAAGATACTTGTGCTTGAGTCAGTCTTAAGGTTTGTAAAGATGTTTGTATAATAACATAAGATTGAAAACAATGGCTATTGTGAAAAATTTTTTTTAATCAATTTTTTTTAATGATATTGTGAGGTACAGTTAAGGGTTAGGTATACAAATATGCTCTGCTCAGGTACCCTTGTTGATAAGAGGTGTCTCCCCGTCCCCAGACAGATATTTACTACCGTTAATCCCATCTCCCTTCCCCTCCCACCCCCATAGTTTCCCACCACTGTCAGTCATTTTCTTATAGTATTATGTTGGATGTTCAAGGTCCATTATATGAGTGAGAACATGTGATACTCAGATCTTTGTTTCTGTGAGAGGTCACTCAGTATTATAGACTCTAGTTCCATCTAGGTTGCTGCAAAACTCATGATTTTGTTCTTTTTTATGGCTGCATAGTATTCCATCGTGTATATGTACCACATTTTTTTAATCCAGTCCTCTTTTGATGGACAGCATGGTTGCTTCCAGGTTCTTGCTATTGTGAACAATGCTGCGATAAACATACGTGTGCAGGTATCTTTTCTATAGCTCCTATGTACTTTAAATCATCTCTAGATTACTTATAATACCTAACACAATATAAATGCACTGTAAATAATTGTTATACCACCTGGGCTTGGTGGCTCAGCCTGTAATCCTGTGCTTTGAGAAGCTGAGGTGAGTGAACTGCCAACCCACACGGGCAACTTGGCAAGACCTCATCTCTACAATAAATCAAAAAATTAGCCAGGCGTGGTAGTGAGCACCTGTAGTTCCAGTTACTTGGAAGGCTGAGGCAGAAGGATTACCCAAGCCCAGCAAGTCAAGGCTGCGGTGGCTGGGAGCAGCACTGCACTCCAGTCTGGGTGACACAGTGAGACTCCAACTCAAAAAAAAAAAAATTGTTTTACCGTATTGGAGTCATGCCAAGAAAAAAATAGTCTAGACATGTTCAGTACAGATACAGTCATCCATTTTTTCCTGCATATTTTCAGTCAGTGGTTGGTTGAATCAAGTGGATATGGAACCCACAGATACATACAAAGGGTCGACTGTACATTATAATAATATCACTAAAGTGAGAGGAGGAAATGGATCTATATTGGAGCAAAAATTTATCAAAATTAAGTTAGTATTAATCTGAAATAGAGTGTTATGAATTTCAATACACACCGTAAGCCTTAGAACAACCACTAGAAGAGGGTATTCGGATGGTCCACTATAAAACACTGACTTTACACAAAAGAAGAAAGGGAGGCAGGGGAAGAATAAAAGAAAACATGAAGCGCATATGGAAAACAAATAGCAAAATGACTTATTTTAAATAAAAATTAGAGATTGTCAGCCTAGATTTTTGAAAAAGAAGATTATACACCACCTACAAGTGATACACTTTAGCTTCAATGACAGGTTGAAAGGGGGGCAAATGAAGCAAGATATATAATGCAAACACTAAAGGTAAGACAGCTGGAGTGTTTCCACTAACATCAGAAAAAAAAATTGAAGACAAAAATCATTAGTAGAAACAAAGACATTTTATAGTGATAAAGGTTAATCCATCAGGAAGACACAGTGTTGGTAAATATACGTACCTAACCACAGAACCCCAAAACACATGAAGCAAAAATGGATAGGATGAAAGAGTAAATAGGCAATTCAGCATGAATAGTTGGAGGAGTTAATATCTGACTCTCAATAATTGATAAAACAATTAGGCATACAAATGGTCTTGTAATAAAGTTTTAAGTCTGGAAATGTGATGCCTCCAGCTTTGTTCCTTTTTCCAAGGGTTGCTTTAGCTATCCATGCTCTTTTTTTGCTTCCATATGAATTTCTGTATTCTTTTCTAGGTCTGTGAAAAATGATGGTGGCAATTTGATAGGGGTTGTATAGAAATAAAAAACTGAATACTGCATGTTCTCACTCATAAGTGGGCCCTGATCACTGGTCACACAAGCACAAGGGTGGGATTGGCAGACACTGGGTACTGCTAGGGGAGGGAGAGGGCACATGGTGATACACTGGGTACCTGGGCACCTACTAGGGACAGAGGGTCCGATACAAGCCCAAACTTCACCTTCATGCAACTTACCTATGTACCCCAAAATTCTACAATAAAAAATAAATAAATAAAAATAGCAGCCGGGCTCGGTGGCTCAGCTGTAATCCCACGTCTTTGGGAGGCTGAGGTGAGTAGATTGCCTGATCCCGTGGGTTCGAGACCCGCCTGGGCAGGCAGATTTATTCATCTCTACAATAAATCAAAAAATTAGCCGGGTGTGGTAGCGCGCGCCTGTAGTTCCAGCTACTTGGAAGGCTGAGGCGGAAAGGATCGCCGGAGCCCAGCAGGTCAAGGTTGCGGTGGCCAGGAGCAGCCACTGCACTCCAGTCTGGGTGACACAGTGAGACTCCAACTCAAAAAAAAAAAAAAAAAAGCAATGACAGTACTCTTGAACAATGCCATTAACCCAACCAACCAAACGGACATCTGTAGAGTATGCAACAACAGCAGAATACATGTTTTTTACAAGCACACCTTGAACATTCTTCTAGATATGTAGTATGGTAGAACACAAAATAATTCTTAATAAATTTAAAAGTACTGAAATCATATAAGATATGTTCTCAAACCACAGTGGAATTAAATTAAAAACCAACAACAGAAAAAGTAGGAAGTTACCAAATATGTGGAAATTAAACAACACACTTTTGAATGCCCAATGGGCCAAAGAAGAAATCACATTAGAAATTAGAAAATATTTTGAACTAAATTAGAGTAAAACATATCATATTAAAATTTGCATGGTGCAGTTAAGGGAGATATATAATTTAACCCTGCGTATTATAAAAGAAGAAAGATTTCAAGTCAATAATCTAAGCTCTCATCTTAAGAAATTAGGAAAAGTAGAGAAAACTAAACCTAAAGCAAGCAGAAGGAAGAAAATAATGTAGAGTGGAGATCAATGAACTAAAAAACAGAAAAATAATTGACAAAAATCAGCAAAATAAAAAGTGTGTTCTTTGAAAAGAGCAACAAAATGGACAAAGCTTATATACATTGACGAAGGAATAAAGAGAGAACGAAAAGATGACAAATCCAACGCAACTCACTGGGGGAAAGGAGAGTTTTTCCAACAAATAGTACTGGGGTAATTGAACATCTACATGCAAAAAAAAAGAAGAATGTAAGTATGTATACCACACTATACACAGAAATTAACTCATAATGGATCAAATACTTTAAAGGAAGAGCTAAAACCATAACTCTTCTACAGAAAAATGGGAGAAAAATCCCTAGACCTAGGGTTAGGCAAAGAGTTCTGAGATATGACAAATACACAGTTCATTTAAAAAATTAGCAAACTGAACTTCATGAAAATTAAAATCTCATGTGCCTCAAACACACCATTATGAAAGTGAAAAGACAAGTCATAGACCAGGATAATAAAATATTTGTGTGAAGTATATATTTAATAAATAATGTGTATCCAGAATATATAAAGAGTTGCCGGGCTTGGTGGCTCAGCCTGTAATCCTGCACCTTGGGAGGGCAAGGTGAATGAACAAATTGCCTGAGCCCGCGAGTTTGAGACCCACCTGGGCAACTTGGCGAGACCACATCTCTATATACATCAAAAAATTAGCCAGGCGTGGTAGCGTGCACCTGTAGTTCCGGCTACTTGGAAAGCTGAGGTGGAAGGATCGCCGGAGCCCAGCAGGTTGAGGCTGCGGTGGCCTGTAGCGTGCCACTGCCCTCCAGTCTGGGCAACAGAGTGAGGCTCCAACTCAAAAAAAAAAAAAAAATACCACCTGGGTAACTTAGCGAGACCTCATCTCTACAATAAATCAAAAAATTAGCCAGGCGTGGTAGCACGTGCCTGTAGTTCCAGCTACTTGGAAGGCTGAGGTGGAAGGATCGCCAGAGCCCAGCAGGTCGAGGCTGCAGTGGCCGGGAATGGCCACTGCACTCCAGTCTGGGTGACAGAGTGAGACTCCAACTCAAAAAAAAAAAAAATTATATATATACACACACACATACACACACAGAATTATTCTAACTCAATAAGATAAATTTTTTAGGACAAAAAAATAGAGATTTCATCAAAAAAGTTATAGAAATGGCACATGTAAACAAAACAAAAAACAAAGTCAGCATCACTAGGAAAAATAAAAAATAAAGCTAATAAAATACCACTTGCACATGCCAGAAAAGCTTAAATCAAAAAGACAAACAATCCCAAGTACTAGTGAGAATGTAGAGAAAGTGAGACCTTCATGCACTGCCAGAGGGAATGTATGATGGTGGAGTCACTTCGAAAAACAATTTGGTAGTTGTTTAAAAAACATAAATTTACCACACAACCTAGCAATTCCCTTCCTATATATCTAACCAAGAGAAAGGGAGACATACTTCTATACAAAGACTGGTGTGCAAATAAAACAGCCTTTCTCAAAACTGCCATAAAGTCCAAAAACTATCCAAATGTAGTTTAGAGAGGATCATTTGAATGTCTCCTATCATTAATCAAACAATTATTTTATCTTAACAATTATTTGAAGTTTAAAGGCAAGTATAAAAATCTTCATTTTGTAGAAGGGGCATTAATAGCCATAGAAAGAGTAAAATTACAATTTTGGCAATAAATTATAAATAGTAACATTTATTGATGCATGTGTGTGCTACCATGTTTGTATCTTAAAATAATTAAATTGCATGATCTCCCTATCAAGAGTATAGGTACCATTAGAATCCCATTTTAAGATAATGAAACTGAGGGCTAAGTAACTTGTCAATAGTCACAGCCACTGAGCAGGTTAAACATAGTATGTGTTCAGGAAGTCTAACTCTAGAGTCTGTGTCCTTAACCTGTCGAGCTATCTCACCTCTGTAACTCGCAACTGGTAAGACTCATTCAATGAAGCAGCTCAGGCATTGAGCACAGATGGATCAGTGTCTTCACTGTAAGCCAACACCACGCCTCAGTAAACACAGCTCTCAGCAAACCCAAGATCTCTCTGCCTTAAATATGAAAACTTTGATAGCCAATGTCCAGTGAAGCCCATATTTGAGTGTCTAACAGATCTCATTCACTATCTAGCCAAGTATGAGGAGAACTGAATGAGATAATGCAGGTAGAAATGCTTACTACCATTCTGCATGGTACAATGCCAAGTTTCAATAAGTACCAGTAAACCAGTGGAGATTCTGAGGTGATAAGCCCTACATTGGTGATGCACAGCAATGGCACACTCTTTGTCTGCACTTTTCCTATGTTCAAATTATGAATCTTAGAATGTACCTGGGAGATGAACAATTATCATAATGTTATAAAAAAGGGATTGGCAGTGGTGGAAAACTGCCAGGGGTGGAGGGGCATACCTCATCAACAAGGGTATCTGCATAATGAACATGTAGATACCTAACCCTGAATTATACCCCATGTCTTTAAAATTAAAAATTTTTTTAAAAGAATGTACCTGGGGAGAAATCCAGTCTGTGCCTCTCAGTTACAGAGTCCCTTTATTTTTTGGAATTTTGCAAAGAGCTTTCTCTCCAATGTTCAAGAAAGCTACATCCAAAACCAGCTTTCTCTCCAATGTTCAAGAAAGCTACATCCAAAAACCAATGAAGAGCCATGGCTGGTGTTTGGAAACAGCAAAAGGTTCAGACATTAGACTGCATGTGTCAGGCAGGCAGTAAGAGATTCCTGGAACAATGAGGAGCCATGGCTGGGAATTGCTTTCCCAACTCACTCCCAATGAGTAGTGTGATCCGGAGAACCTGTGTCTGTGGAATAGAATGCTCAAACTGTGAACTATTTGACTGCTGTCCCTACAGCATCTGCCCCCAAGGAACTCACACTATGGTCCAATGGCTTCCATCTGTTGAGCACCTACTATGTGCTATGTGCTGCCTATGTTCATGCAATGCCAAGCTTCAAGGGCATGGGTTCATGGGAAGAGCAATGGAAGAAGACACAATTTGCTTCAACCACCAAATTATTCCATAAAGGCAGAAACTGTGTCTGTTATTTAACTCTATATACCCAGGACTATAAATAGAGTGCCTGGAACAAGGCAGAAACTACACATAAAAACAAATAAATTAACACAGACATGCCTATAATTGGGTTGGTTAAAACTGAATGGAAAGCATGTAAAGATGATTAAAATAGAAAACCAAAACTGGAGGGGGACAGCAAAGTGAGGATGAATAAATTCCCAGGGGGTTAGGGCTGTAGGAGCTCCTGAATAATCATTCAGCACCCCCAAGAGCGGACAGTTCCCCCGCCCCTGGGCTACAGGCTCCTAGGAGCCCCCTTCCAGAGGAAAGAGTCTTGAGATGAATGCGCAAGAAAGTGGGAATGCCCACCAGCATGTGAGATCAGATGAGAGTGGCTGCCTTTGAGAAGATGGATTGACAGCCCTTAATTATGTTCTTCAGATCAAGTCCTCAGGGACAGAGATGCTGCCGGCTAAAATCAATCAACACTGTAGGCACACTGAGCGGAGGAGGGTGGGCCCAAGGGTTTCCTTGCATCGATCAGACACATGGCAACTTCTGCTTCGGCAGCAGAATATGGAAGGGACCAGAAACAGGAACATAGCCTAGATGAACTGAAAGAACTCCCTCACGGACCTGCCTGGGATGCCTCCATTGTAGTCGCTCTGTGTGAGCTTCAGCGTAAGTTATGACATCATCTTAATCAGATGCGGTAGCCCAAGAGAGAGGAATGGGAACCAATATGATAAAAGGGGAAGACAATCATTTTGGAGGCCTAAGTATATGCCTGGGTGTCTAGGGCAGATCGGAACCTCTAGAGTAGCCAGAGGCTAGCATGAGGCCACTACTCCTTAGAGAGGACCATGAAATGGGCAGAGTGGACTTCACTTTCTTGTACAGCCAGTTCAAGTAATAAGGAGCAGGTCTTCCATGCCATGTCCCTGCTGAGAGCTCCTCAGTGAACCATCACTGAGCACCTGATGGAACCCAGCCTCACTAGCCCAGTGAACAAGAACCCGGAATTTGCTCCTAACCATGCTCCTCAGCCCCTTTTCTCAGCACTTGGTGTCTTTATGATCCAGCCATACTAAACTATCCATGCATCTTCATGACTCCAGGTCTTTGCATATGCTGTACACAAGGGGGGAGTGTGTCCTGCATTCTTTCCCTTACCTCACTCTTTCAAATTGTCCCACACGGCTCAACTCAAGCATCCCCTGCTCTGAGCTGTCCTTTGTGAGTGCCTCACCCTCACCTCCTTGGAAACAGCAAAAGGTTTAGTAGCATTTCCTGGGGTGTCCCAAACCAACTGTGTGTGGAAAGTGCTTGTACTGGTGTCTTTCTCCTTGCGACTGTCTTCTTCTCATTCCTGTATCATTGGTGAACAGCAGGTACTTAGTTACAGGTGGATGAAACAAGTAATTATTGTAAATGAACATGCGTGGATGGCACATTCTATACAGAACTGCACTGAACACTGCCTGCCCTCCAAGGGCTTCTATGCAAACATCTTTGTGAGCACATAGATACCTAACATCCCTGTCATTAGGGAGATGCAAAACAAAAACACAGTGAAACACCACCTCACACCCATTAGGATAATAACAAGAGTTGGCAAAGACGTCTTTCTCTTTGCCAAATCCACGTGCAGTATTGGTGGGGACATAAAATGGTACAGCTGATGTGGAAAACAGTATCAAAGTTTCTCAGAAAATTAAACATAGAATTGCCATATGACCCAGCGATTCTACTTCAAGGTATATATCCTAAAGAATTGAGCACATGGTCTTGAACAGATACCTATGCACCTGTGTTCACAGTAGCAATAGTCACAATAGCTAAAACAAGTGTCCATCAATAAACAAACAGACAAGTGAAATGAGGACAATTATTCAGCTGTGAAAAGCAAGGAAATTCTGGCACACGCTACAACATGGATGAAACCTGAGGACTTTCTGCTAAGTAAAATAAACCAGACCTAAAAGGACATAGAGAGTATTGCAATTGTAAGATGTAGAGTAGTCAAACATGTAAAGACAGAAAGTAAAATGGAGGCCAGGGCTTGTGGGGAGGAGGGAATGAGGAGCTGCTGTGTAACGGGTACAGAGGTTCAGTTTGGGAAGAGAAAAACATTATGGAGCTGGATGGTGGTGACGGTTGCACAACAATGTGAATGTACTTACCACCCATCTAAACACATAAAGATGTTAAGGTTGTAAAGTTTACACTGTGCATTTTACCACAATCTTAAGGGAAAAAAAAAAAGAAAGAAAGAAAGAAGAGCTCTGCGTACAGAATCTGAGAGCCTGAGTTCAAATCCCAGCTCTACTACTACCTGGCTGGGTGGTCAAGGCCTCAGCTGCCTCTACTGTGAAGTGGGGATGATTCTCAGAGTAGGAAGGCTTTAGCCTTTAAGGATTGTCTCAGGTCATGGCTCTGGAACCTTTCCACATTGTGCATGATATTTTGTGATGAGACTTTGCACGTCTGCATATGCTATGTTTGTTTCAGGAATACAAAATATCCAGCAGGTACCCACAAAATGAGAGTGCTTTGCAGGGAAATCCCCTTGGCTTCACATGTTGAGCACACAGGGGACTTCACTGAGGCCCATTTTACACTCTGACGATGAATTCCCTCTGCTGCCGTCTAGTGTCTAATGACAATATTGACCTTTTCTAGCTGTCAAACTTGTCTTATTAAATCCTGAGGTCTTAACTGCTTTGCACACAGAGGCTGATAGTTTGCCCACCCGAGCACGTGTTCATGTATAATTCATGGCATATCATGTTGTCTGGCAAATGAATATTTATCAGCTTTTTCATAAGAGGCAGGATGGCGTTTCCTTTCATTGCTATCAAAATTCTATGCTGCAGCAAATGAAATTTGTGAGCAAATAAAAAAAAAAAACAGAATAAGAAGCAAAAACTCCCAACCAAGTCCATGCCACTTGTAATTTTCCATTTTCTGAAGCCTCTAGCATGTATGGAGGTGGTTTCAGTTTGGCTACAACAGAGAACTGCTGAGTCGTCCAGAATAGAAACGCTTCCACATGCTACACCCATCACCCCCACAGAAAACTCTCCCACACCCCACTCCTGCACTGTTTGCAACCACAGAGGAGCCCAAGACCCTCTCAATGGCTCCATTCCAGGCCCTCTGAATGGGGACCAAGCTCTGAGGGACCAAGAATAAGGAACCCCAAGTGAAGGTCGGCACAGAGTGGTGGATGGCACCAAGCCAAGCAGGATTTCACAGCTTCCAAAATGGGCCTCTACCCAGACAGGGAATAACCCTGTGCCACATACATCTGGGCCTGACGTCCCCTTCCATATGAGTTAGGAGGGGTCCCGCAGAGAAGGGTCAAGAAGGGACCTCAGCATTGTAACTCTGTTTACTTCTAGCCTTGCCTCTGACTCATCAACTGAGGACCGCAGTGCAGATGAGCTCAGGCGGTTGTGGATACGGAGTCTGTGTGGCTTGGTTGTCATCACCCTGGACTTGAACAAAGATAGAGATGTTGGTCCTTCTGCTGTTGCTGCTGTTGAGGACAGCAGGTAAGACATATGGAGCCCTTGCTGTGTGCCAGGCCCTGCGTCAAGCACATCAACTACACTGCTGCTGATCATCTGCAGAACACTCCACTGAGGGAGAAACTACTGCTGCCCCCACTTTACAGATGTGGAAAGTGAGGCAGGAAGATGAAGTAACTTGCTCACATTCACACAACCCCTGCTGGGAGTCAAATTCAGGTTTGTGGCCCTTGAAGCCCAGGCTCTTTCAATCACCCTCCCAGAATCAAGACTCCAGAGTTCAAGGAGCAAATCCGTAACTGCCTGGCTCCCTGGCCCCAGGAGAGTGACTTTATCTCAAAGAGCCTCCGTGTTCTCATTTGTAAAAGGGGCGTAATAGCTCTTGTGTGGCAGAGCTGTTGTGAAGACGCAATAGCACTTTGAAATCCTAACAAGCTCTATAATCATTAATAAGCCTGTGGCCATTCTCTACAGAAACATTTATTGAGTGTTTGGCAACAGTAGTAAAGAAATGATTCCATGAGGTTTCAGTAGAGTTGGAGAAAGGAGACATACAGGGGAAAAATATGAAGTTAGATGCGTATATTCATTCATTCATTCATTTCCTCACTCATTCATTCATTCATTTCTTCACTCATTCAACAACAAAAGCATTTCCTGGCTCAGAGCCAAAAAAAATATAAGGGATCTATATAATTTCAGATAAGGATAAGTGCTACACAAACGCTGAAACAAGAGATGTGACGGAGAGTAATATCTGAGCCAGGGTCTGAGTAGCAAGATGACATCAGTCATGCAAAGACTGGCAGGGAAAAGAGCTCCAGGCAGAGGGCACGGTGAGTGCAAAAGCCCTGAGGAAGGATTCCCATGATAATTCTCAAAGATGGGGGCCCCAGTGTAAATACTTTCCAAACATGATGCCCCCTGGAGCCCTCTTTGCATAGACCACCTCAGGGTGTTGATGCTGCGGGGATCACTCGTTGGAAATAATGGTTTTTCATCTTGCTCAGGCCCCTCTTAGGTGGGGCACTCTCTCTTCATTACTCCCTCTAGTCTTATTAATTTCCCATTCCTGCAGGGCCCAGAAGGGTCATTCTGGGATGGGTAGGGTCCCAAGTGACACCATTGAGAGTACTGTCTGGAGCAGGGATCTGAGCCAACTCTCATGCCAAGCCCAGTACTGCCCCCAAGGCCCCACTCCCAGATCCCAGCTGACCCAGATGCCCCCAAGGCAATCCCTATGGAACAGCAGCAGGTCATCAGACCTCAGTCAGAGCATCCCAGGCCTCCAATCCCTTGCCCCAGCTTCACCTACCTTCCTCTCGTCTATCCCCTCAGAGGCTGACATGAGCTTCTTCAGGAGAGGAGGGTCCAGCACCTGGAACCGCCGGCGGAACTGAGTGAGCCCCACGTGGTTGGCATAGCCTGGGAAGGTGGGAGCAGGCAGCAGAAGAACACAGAGTCCAAGTGAGAAGGCCCAGCCCAGCACCCTCAAGCCCCAGACAGGAGTTCAGGGTCCTGCTCCCAGCTTGGCTACTGACTTGCTGCGTTGGCTTTTTTCTAGGGGCCTCAGTTTCTCCAGGTGCTAATTTAAGCAACTGGACTTGATTGGCCCTTCCCAAATGTGTTTCCACAACTCAGACCCTGCAAAACACTCCACTGAAAGTCTGAAAAAGCTGCCCCTTGGAAGGCCGCAGAGCATGGCAACATCCACATCAAAGGCTCTGAGAACTACTGCAGAGAAGATGTCTGATTACCTTGAACTTCCCAACACTAACCCAGAGTTTCCCAAACCTGCTTGACCATAGAAACTTTTAGTCTGACACTTATTTTTGCCCCAAAGACTGCACGTAAGGGATGCTGCATTGGGAATTATCTTGGGACTCCTGTGACTCTGCCACATAGGGAAGACACAGTTGCATCCTTTATGTGGGAAATGAGGGTGACAGAGGACAACTGAAAAGCTACTGAAATGAAATAACATTAGAGCCAGCCTTTGAGGAAACCATAGATTTTCCAGAAGGACTTGGTATGGAATTCTGAGCTTTTAGGTGAGACTTATCTTGGTTCACATCCCATCTCTTCCCTTATCAGCCCCACGACTGGGCCAAATGTCACCAGCTCTTTAAGATTCCATTTCTTCACATGTCAGATGAGTACAATAAGATCTATCCTCACATGGTCACTGTGAGGATTAAAGCTGATAACCATTACAGCCCAAGTGGCTAATGTATATAACACACTTTTCCCACATCCTGCCATTCCTCTAAGCTTTATTTCCTTATTCACTCACTCAGCCCTTGCAACAGCTCTTTGAGGTACGAGCTATTATGGAAGAAAGAGAGGCATGCTGTAAGGACGTCCCTGGGGTCACACAGCTGGTGAGGGGGGTGGCTGGAGTAAAGCCCAGGCCATGTCTCTCCAGAATCTGAGCTGTGCCCACCAGTAAATGCTCATTCATTTACTGTATGCCAGGCACTGCCTTAGCGCAGTGAGAACGATCTCATTTGGTCTATGTGACCACACGGTGCCTCACACAGAGTAGCTACTCAATAAATAGCATACTTGGGTATGCATTATAAGTGTGTGTATATATGCACAAATTCAAAACCATAAATATTTGGTGTATGTATCTATGTGTGCATGTAAATATATCTCTCGTGGGTGTGAAAGAGAAAGAAGTGACTTAAAACAGAAAAAACAAAAGAGGGGGGTGGGAAACGAACCAGGTCTGGG
Organism: Cephalopachus bancanus; assembly: GCA_027257055.1. Classification (NCBI taxonomy): domain Eukaryota; kingdom Metazoa; phylum Chordata; class Mammalia; order Primates; family Tarsiidae; genus Cephalopachus; species Cephalopachus bancanus. The sequence continues at coordinate 168,647 of JAPVLO010000261.1, read as the reverse complement.
AGGCAGAAACTGGAAAGCTGTACCATGAGACATCCACCCCCTACTTGGTCGGAAAGGTCATCCTGGCTGAATAGGGCTGGAAGCAGAGAAGGCAGATCCTGGAGGGAAGTCCCCTGGGAAAGGGACGCCCTGATGCTGCAGGCACTCGGGGGCTCTAACCGCCTGACTCAGATCTGGGGTGCCTGCAAAGGCCCAGCACTTCCTACCCGCCAGCTGGACAGAATCGATTGGGTGCAGGTGCCCAGCCGCCAGCCGTGACCATCTAACTCTTCTTCTGTGACATTATCTGTCTCCCTCCGCCTGCAGCTGTGCAGGCAGGAGGGAAAATCAATGATGTGCTCGGGGGAGTGAGGGTCTCATCTTTGCTTCCAGCCACGCCTGGTCAAAGACTCCATGCCCAGGGTTCCATGATTAACACAGGAGGGGGAGAGGGCAGCAACGACCACACGCTGGGGAGATGGTGCCCTCCTGGGACTCCTTGCCTGCCCCCTGTCACTCTGCAGATGCCTCAGCAGAGAGCAAGGCTGTGCCTGATCCATTTCCAGCAGTCAGGGGGGGAGCTGGGGCTGAGAGCCAGAAAAGAATGAAGGATTGAGATCAAACCCAACTCATAAGATTGGCTAATGGTGGTGACCTCACTCACTAAAATCAGACCTGAGAATCTCACTCCCTCACTTAAAACCCCTCCACTGCCAGTCATCTCCCCAGTTGGTCCTGGTGAAAACGAAATTCCCCACAACAGCTGTCACAGCCTGCCCTGGAAGATGCATCAGCTTCCTCTTCCACATGCCCCCATTCCTGCTGAACTGGAACACCCAGACCCTTTCACGCCTCCCTGCCTTTCTGATCCTCTGTCTAATGTTCCCTCTCCTCCCCTCCCAGAGGTGAGCTGCTTCCCCGATCGCAAGACCTGATTGAGATGCTGCATCACCTAAGAGGTTTCCCCAATCTCCCCAGTGATGTAGGAAGCTCCCTCCTCTGTTTTCAGGATCTCTTGCTCCCCTGGGTGACCTATGCCCTCACCACATCGTGTTCTCTTCTCCCGGGATCACAGTGATCTCCTGAAGCAGACCATGCATCTTGAACACCAAGACATGACTCACTGTGGAAATGCCACTCTATCCCAAGACAGGGCTCCTAGTCTTTTGGGGTTGAAGGAAGACATAGCCCTGGCCTCCCAGGAGCGTACAAGCAATTCCAGAAATAATAAAGGCTTCGAACTCAAAGAGACCTGGGTCCAAATCCAAGCTACACCATGTCCCAAGCAGAGTGACCTTGAGCCAGTCTTCCACCTCTCTGAGTTTCAGTGACTGTGTCTGTAAAGTGGGAGTGACCATAGCCCCTCTCTCAAGGAACTGCTGGGAAGAGTAAGTGGGACACCTCAGGGAAAACTCCTGGCACACAGGATGTGCTCCAGGCCCTTGGCTGCCACCAGCAGGCAGGCGTGTCCCAAGGAGCAGGGACAAGATGCTCTGTCCCGGTTGTCTCTTACCTGCCCTGTGCAGACGCAGAGCCTCCAGGATGTGGGAACCCGCAAGCTGGACTCTCAGGGCTGGGATGTCCAGGGCCGGGGGCCCCCCTGCCCCGGGCTTGTCTCCCACAGGCTGTGGGGGTGACAGAGACCCCTGCCCGCTCCTACTCTCCACCACAGGATTTGGCACCAGGCAGTGGATGAAGTGCAGCTGCGATCGTCCGATCATGTTAGTCAGGGCATCCTAAACCAAGGAGAGAGGAGCTCAAGGCATCTGTCTCCAGGAGAGACAAATGGGGGTCTGGACATTTCCCAAACACACATTCAGACCAGCCTGGGTGTCTCTGGGGGCCCTGTTCTACACCACAGACCTCCTGCCTTCCGTCTGATTCATATTCATGAAAAATAAGGACCCTTGTTGAAACAGATGGGGAAACTGAGGTATAGAGAGGACAAGTGAGTGACACCAGGTCACATAGGCCACTAGCAGAAGAGCTGGGACTCAAACCCAGGACTCAGCCTAAGGGCTTTTCCAATGTAACATGCTATAAGTTTGTTGTTGTTGTTGTTTGTTTTTAATGTATCCTTCCCATGTCCCAGCCTGTTCTCATTTGGGCTCAGACTGACCACTGACCAATCACATGTCCTCGTTTGTTAATGGACTCATGTTCCCGTCCCAGGTAACATATTTGCATCCAGTGCCGGATCTTGCTGTCTTCCCCTAGGGAAAGTCTGGTAGTGAGAGAGGCAGGTGGGTCTGGCATGGCGCTGACAACTGCCACCTTAATGAGGAGGGCATTCGTGGGTCCAGGACTCCCCCAAGCCTCTCAACTCAATACCAAGCAGCTGAGGCCTTGGCCTCAGACTTGTATCGGTCACCTCCCAGGGGTGTGGCCACAGTCAAGTTTCCTTGTTGCTCGGAGCCCCTGCTTCCACCCCTGAGGAGCATGGGGTGATGCCCGCTCCTCCGGGCTCACTGAGGAGGTTGGAGGTGATGCAGGCAGATGACCCATCCTGGAGGAGGTGAGTGTGTGTGGCGGTCAAGACTATGACTCCAGGGGACAGAGCGCCCGCTCACCATCTGCAGCTTGATGTGGGAGCACGGGGCTTTCCTCTTCACTGCGGCCAGGCTGCTGGCGAACGCCCTTCTCACTACGCGGTTCCTCTGCAGTGCCTGCTGGGAGGTGCCCTCCAGGCCCGCCACCGCCTGGCACATGGGAGGTAGCTTGGCCCGGGCCTGGACCAGGCTCCGCAGCTCCTCCCTGGCGGGTAGGAAGGGAAAGAGAGAGGGGCCTTAGGAGGCACTTGGGAAGGCCTTGCCCTAGAGCTGGGAACAGAGGGACTGAGCCCACCACAAGTCCTGTCTACTGCTTCCTAAGGCCTCTTCTCCGCCCAGCTGCCACCCCTTAACTCACAGTCCCTTCTGCCATGGTGTGCTTGTGTCACAACAGTGCCAGCTCCTGAACGCCTCGCTCCCATCTGCAAACGCTCCCTCCTCCCCTGCCCTTCATCATCTCTCCTTCCACAGATACTCTTGTCACTTACGTCCCTACAGCAATCCGACTATGCCTGCACTTCCTTAGGAGCAAAATGATCTTTGTTGCCTCTCGTGTGTAGTAGGTACATGCTGCCTATTTCAGGCAAGAATGAATGACTCCCAGGCTGAACTGGCAGTTTCTGGAGCTGCGAGATAGTGTCAATTAACCCAACACCCGATCCGACAGCATCCCTGGAACGGACGGAACGGACGGGTTCTGAGATGAGTGTGAGGGCGCTGGCTCCTAAGGTGTCTGCCCTGACAGACCTGAGCTGGCCTGCCCTCTTCCTTGGGCCCACAAGGAGCCTGGCTCCTTAATAAGCTGACTGCCACTTTCTGTCTCCAAAGCCTTCTCAGATCAGATATCTAAGCTTGGTACCATCACTTGCACTCCTCAGATTATGAAACTGAGGCCCAGGTCATGCAGCAGAAAAGGGGTAGAAGCAGAATTGGAGCACCTGCCAGACTCAAAGCTGTGTTACAGTCGCTGACTCTTGCAGCCTAGTCCCACTCTTATTTCACGGTGGAGGAAGCAAAAACCACCTGGAGAAGGGGAAGGGACTGCCCATAGTCACTCGGGTAACAAGGGCAGGGCTGGGACTCGACCCAGGTCTCCTGGCTCCCCGCCCAGGCCTCCATGTGCTCACTTACCTGGTTTTCCCCCGTTCCCTGCCTTGATCTCCCTTCAGGAGCTACATGTCTATGAGCCCTCCCAGATACAGGGTTTCCCATCAACTTGGATCACGATGTCCTGAGAATTCTCCAAGGAACACTTAGACTCAAGGTGGATCCCAGCTCTGCACTTTTTTGCTGTGTGATCAAAGGCAAGCCTCTTTACTGTTCAGGGTCTCAGTTTTCTCATGTGTAAAATGGGGCTAAGGATTCAGTGATGTTATAAGGACTAAGAAGATATGTATAAAGCATTTAGGCTGATGTAAGGCACATAGTGGAGTGTCGGCAAATGTTCCTTCCTCACCTTCATGCCCACCAAGACACCAGCACCTCCCTGGTGGTCTCAGTCTCTCTTCTTGTCTCTAGGCCCTGCCCCTGCAGTGTTCCAGTATTGAACTCGGGAGCAAGCACATACAAGAAAAAGCATTTTCCAATAACCCTGTGAACTGAAAGTAGCAACTGCAGCAGGCCCTGCGCCAGCACTTCCGGATGAGCAGCCAGGGAATGCAGTGAGCTTTTTTTAATGCTACAAAACGTGTCATTTCAGTTTTACAACCCCCTAGTTCTAGGATGTCCATAAAAGCTGTTCCAGTCACATCATCTCAGATACTTAATGAAAGGCAAAAAGCCAAAATAGGAAGTCACAGCTTTTGAGCTTTGGTTCCTCTGCCCCAGAAGGCCAGCTTCTCTCCTCAGCTGGATCCGCTCCGGCCCCAGGGAGATAGTGCATCATTCCAGTTCACATTACGACTCTTTGTTTCATTACACAGAGATGGAATCCTGGATCGGCCCTCCCTCACTGGGTTGCTGTGGCTGTGCCCTCTAGGTGGGGAGGAGAATATGGCCCCTCCAGTGCCTCAGCCACCTCCCGCCTCACCTTTTTGACTGCTGCAGGACCTGGGGGGCGTCCAGGGCCGAGAGGTTGGGCTTGGCCCTGTGGAGCCAGCCCGTGAGGTCGTAGCGCACGGGGTCCCATCCCAGCTGGTGGGAAATCTCGCACTGGAGGGGCTGCTCACAGATGCGCAGGGCAGAATTCCCTGAAAACAGACAGGTGGCATGAGGGTCGGGGCCTTGTGGGCACCCTCTGCAATCAGGTGGCATCCCTCCATTTCAATGTGTTTCCAGATGGCTAATGCTGGCGGTCGAAGGTCCCAACATTTTTCCTGCTTCAGCAAATTTTTGCATGTTATTTCCAAAGTGTATTTTACTCCACCTTGCTTCCTTAAACCCAGGATACAGCATCAGGACAGAATCAGGACAATCTTCTTGAGTTTTGCTAGATAGATACGGATATGGATATGGATAACGGATATGGATATGGATATGGATATGGATATGGATACGGATACAAATGTGGATGTGGAGGATGTGGATGTGGATACAGATGTGGACACAGATATGGATACAGATATAGATATGGAGATATCCATGTATTACCTGGGCTGCGATTTACTTAAGGTTTCCTTTAAACCTACTCATATCACAAGTACAGTACGTTCACTTAAAAAAACAACTATTATATTGCAGGTTTGGCATGCAAGTTCTATTTATTTCCTAATATGCATGGAAATAAATATACCATGATTAAACATTTAAAAAAATATTTAGTCATAGGCCAATTAAAATCGTCTTGAATGCCATCAACCAAATAAATACACAGCACACTCTCAGCAAAGGTGGGCACACTCTTGGTTGCCAGAGCCAGAGTGGGAGAAACAAATGGGCCAGGAGTTGGGACAGAGAGAAGACCTGGGTTCTCTGGCATTTATGACTGTGTGAAAGGGGCCAAGCCATGCACAACTCTAAGTGTCAGTGTCCTCCTCTATCAAATGTGGATTAAACAATATATGCCTTCCAGAGTGGTTCAAGGCTAGTAAATAACATGTGTAAAATATTTCAGTGTGGTGCCCGGCATAGAAGCTGTCACTGCCCTGTGCTACATTTAAGCTTCTGCTGATGTTCCAGTATTGCAAAGTATTTACCTTCAGATCCCCAGTGCTCAGTGTCATGTGTGGCACATGGACAGCATTCAGAAGCGCTTGTGGAGCAAACAAATGAATGAACGAATTGATGACCATTTATTATATCATTCTGACTGGCGTGATGCTCTTAGGTTGACTTCACACTTTTAGGATGGTTGTCCCTGAGCTGAATGGCACCAGACAGATGATTATTCAGGGTGGTGGTACTGTCCTGATTCTTGTATCTATTTGGAATGATCTGGCTTGGCTTTGCCACCCTGCTAATGCCGACGTACCCACATGCATTCGGGTATTGCATCCTTCTCCTGATTCCTAATTTGCTACCTCTAAACTGCAGTGAGCTAGTGATGAAGGGCCTGTAATTCTTGGGACTCCATACAAAATACATGCAACTCAAGAGCCTGCAGCCTTCCCAGGGCCAGCAGATGAGTAAGGGGCACAGCTTCTGCCCCTGCTTGGCTACTCCAAGGTCATTTGTCCTCACTTTCCAGATGGTTCTGTGTCCTGAATCATTGAAGTTACCAGCAAAGAACATTTCTAGGGAAATTTCATCAAGAGCCTACTGTGAGCCTTTCAAAGTTGTCCAGTCTCTGCCCTCAAGGGAGTCACCTTCCAGTGGAAAAGAAAAGCATCCCTGGGGAGCAAGGTGACAAGGTAGACACTAGGCTCTGCCACTAACATTCCCATTGCCCCTATAATGCAGCAGGTATCTACCTGCATGGTGCCTCCCTTCAATGGGCTGGAAGCAACTTGCAGAGATTGTGTTGGTTCATCCTTATGTTCAGCAGCTGGCATAGAGCTAGGCTCTGAGGAGGACCCTGACAGAATTGGAGGGGGCCAAGAGAAGAGAGGATGGTGATGGACCCCCATAGAGGTGAGGGAGGGGGAGAGAAAAGAAAGAATGGTGATTGACCCCTCCCCAGAGACTGGAGGAGGGAGAGAGAGAAGAGATTATGGTGAGGGACTCTGATGGAGTTGGGAGGGGGGAGAGAAGAGTGGATGGTGATGGGTCACACAGAGTTGGGGGAGGGGGAGAGAGAAGCAAGCATGGTGGTATTTGCTGAGTCCCAGGTCCTAGCACTCCCTGCCGGACACAAGTGATTCCCTGTGTTTGATGATGTGAGCATCTCTGGGCTTGTTTCTAGAAGTTGGCCTTGAAGGTCAGAGAGTTGAGGCAGTTTGACTGAGGTTGCACAGCAGGATGAGAACACAGAGGTCCCAAAGCCTGCCTCTGTCCAAGGAGATGGCCGGCACACGAAGTGCCACATTTCCCAGGAGCTGTCCTGGAAAACAGCGCCAGGTTCCAGGCCTGCTTGTTCCCTTCACTCCCTGCATTCTCCACAACTTTGACCATGAAAGCATTTCACAAGAAGCCTTTGACTTTGGGGAGTCCCATGGAAACTCCTGGAAGATGGTGCCTTATCCAGTGGATTAAACCTAGCTTCAGCTTTGTCACCCCACCGCCCCAGGATCCTGAACCCCTAGACAGGGCTCCTCAGCCCCTGCAGGTCACTCCCTGAGGTTGATGAATGCCTGTCATCTGACTGTCCACTGAGGGCTGACCCCAGTCCTCACTGGCCCTTGCAGGGACACTCAGTACATGGACCTTGGGTAAACAGCAAGTGCTGGGTTAGCCAGAGTGCCCAAGTATTCTGGTTGATTGAATGTTCTCGTTAACTCATAGCTAATCAGAAAGCCCTAGAGGAAGATAACTTTTTTAAAAACCAAAACATCTGAATTAATGTATCTGTCTCAGTTCTGGGCAAAGGATGCAATAGAGTCTCTCCCTTGGGAACTGAGTGCCCTACAGCATCCTGATGGGGGTGTAGGATTGGCACCACCAGGCTTCATGGAAAAAAGGAGAAGGGGCCACCCATCTAGCTGAAGCTCCTTCTGCCCACCCCAGCCTTACCCTACAAGATGGCTTCTGCTTTCCACCCCACTTCCTTCCTCCAGAGGAAGGAACATTCCATCTGAGAACCCCATTCCCTTTGATTCTGGATCATTGAGTTTTCACATATGCACCCATCTGTAATGTGTGTTCACTGTGCACCTCATCCTGCAAACTGCTCCAGGTGGTGCCTCTGCAGAGGTGGCCTGCCCCTGCCCTCAAGAAGTTGGCCTTTCCTTGCAGGGAGAGGGCTGACGAGCAAGTGTGAGATGTGTCCTGGTGACCCTGGTGACCACTGCAAAGCAGAAAAGGTAAGCGGAGGAAGGGTGGGAGTGCGGGTGGGGAGAGCTGTGGCTTTATATAGGTAGCCAAAGACCCGAGGCCTGAAGAAGGTGCTGGACTGTAGTGGTAAGGTGGTCCAGGCAGAAGACTCTGCTGATGCCAGGCCCAAAGTGTGAATGTGCTTGGCATGTTTGAGGAGCAGAAAAGAGGTCATGTGATGGCAACAGGAGAGGGTGGAAAACCGCACATGGCTTCTGGCTATGTTCTTGGCCCTGGGGAGACAGATGAACTGACAGAGATGCCCCCTGCCCTCAGGGAGCCCACAGGGTCATGGGGAGAATGACAAACTAGCAGAACAAAGAAATCACCTCAGGCTCACAGAGCCTGGAAGGGACCCTGAGGGAATAAACAGAGTGTGACGGAGCATTGAGGCTGCCCAGGGGACAGCTTCAAACAGAGGTAGGAAAGCCTCGGAGAGGTGACCTCTGAGCAGAGAGCTGAAGGAGGAGAAGGTATAGATGTCTCTGTGCACACAGCTCATCTATCCTCGCCATAGCCCCCCAAGGTAGGCTTTGCCATTACTGCCATTTTGCAGGGAGGGAAGGTGACTTCCCAGAAGCCTCTCACAGTGCAATTGCACAATAAGCAGGCCCAGCTCAGGGTTCTGGAGTGCAAAGCCTGGGTGTCCATAGTCCTCCCTCCTGGCTTCTTCTGGATCAGGGTGAGCTGCCTACCCCAGCCCCCAAAATGTCTACTCCTGAGCCTATTACACTTGGAGACAGGGGCCACTTTGGCAGTCCAGAGAGAGGTCGCAGATCTGCCTGTTCTCTGGAGTGAGGCCACCTGGTTCAGTGCTAGCCTTGTGCTGGGAGTCTAGTGGGCCCTGGGAAGTTGCCTAGCCTCAACAAGGACCCAGTCACCTCACTGCAGATGAGGCGTGGTGAAACCCACAAGGTCTGGCTCAGGCTAAGGGTTCCACAGACAGCAGTTTCTATAACCCCTTTATCCTCCTTCACCAGTTGAAAAAGGGGCAGACACACCTCCCAACCCAGGCTGGGAGTCATTCACAGCCAAGGTCAGGTCGAATGCCAGGGCCCTTCTGGGGTGAGGATAGTCCAGAGCTGCATGATGACTTTCCTGGACCCTGGGCACTTCTGCTTTCAGAGGCCCCCTTTTCCATTATAGAAACACACACACACACACAAACACACACACACAGTATATATACATGTATATAAGCATATACACACAGAGACATATATACATACACACAGAGGCATACATGCATATAATCATGTGTCACAATGATAGGAATACATTCTAAGAACTGTGTCATTAGGTAGCTACATCATGTGTGAACATCACAGAGTGCATTTACACACATCTAGATGGCGTGGCCTACTACACCCTGGGCTGTGTGGTATACCCTATTGCTCTTAGGCTACAAGCCTGTACAGCATGTGACTCTACTGAATACTGTGAGCAATTGTAACACAGTGGTATTTGTGCATCTGAACACATCTAAACATGGAAATAGCACAGTAAAAATGTGGTATTATAATCTTAGGAGACCACCATCATATATGTGGTCCATTGTTGACCAAAACACCCTTATACAGTGCATCATTATGTACATATATACATGCATACACACACATGCACACATATACATATACACATATACATAATTATATTTTATGATTGTTAGTATAAAGACAGATTAATATTAATATATAAGTCCACATATTAAAGCATTGCATTTGACTTAAAAGTTACTTTTTTCTTTTTCTTTTAACAAAAATTAAAACATTTTCATGGACCCCCAAAATACCAAAGACCCCAGGCACTGTACCTCCCTACCCAGCAGAGAGCTCAGCCCTGGGTCGGTCAGTCGCCTGCAGAGCTGAGCTCTCTGGGAATAACTTGGGTTCTAGTGTTCTGAGCTGGCTTCAGGGAGGGCTGCAGGAGCCATCAGATGCTGTGCTGCTTAGAAAATCTTGTGACATGAACCCAGGAATCCACCATGAGTATCCTGGATAGAGGCCTTGGCTGGTCACCACAGGATGGAAGCTTCTACTGTCACTAGCTCAGTGGAGAGCAGCTCTTTTCCTAATTTCTCATAAACCACTCCAGAAGGACATTCATCCCAATCACACCATCAAGATAGGCTTATCCAGGTCCCCAATGACCTCCAGTAGCCAAACCAATGGCCACCCCTCAGCCCACACCATACTTGACCTCTCAGCCACATTGAGTAGGTTGATCCCTCTGCTCCCTGTTCTGGCTTTAGGGTACGACATTCTTCAGGCATCCCCCATCCCACCACCTCCCTACTCACACCTCCTCCCTGGTCACATCTGCTTGTTCTCCTGTGATGATGGCTCTCCTTGACCCTGACCTCTTGACATGGCAATGTCCCAGAGTTGAGTCCTTTGGCATCTTCTCTGCCAACCCTCATTCCCTGAGTGACCACAACCAGAATCGTGGTCCTCAGTCTCCTTCTTACAGATTTATTTGCCTTATTATCTATCACCTCTGCTAGGATGGCAGTCCCATGGGGGTGAAGATTTGTGTTTTGTTCCCTGATGAGTCTCCTGGGTTAGAACAGTGGCTGCCACATATGAAGTGCCCCACACATACTTCCAATATGGGCCCATGAATAAACAAGCCCACATTCTGACCACCAAAGCCAGCTGGGACTGAAAGTTCTCAAAGCCTATTTGGTGGTGCAGAGTTCACCAGGGTTTTAAATACAGGCAAACTTTGTTGTGAGCCTGCCTTCTGACATTCCTTTTCTAGGTGAACTTGGACAAGCATCTCTACCTCTCTGGAGCTCAAATGCCTCCTCATCTTGAGTATAAGAATATTAATCTCCAAATGGATGCCAGGATCCTACCAGATAATCGACATAATCTCTGAGTATGCTGTCCTGCATGGGAGAAACACGCACTCCTCAACGCCTTTGATGATGGAATCACGTTCTCCATCAGCATCTGCATCCTCTCCTCATCCATCAACTTGCACCATTTTGCAGCGGATGACAAAGCCCTGCACCTTTTCTCATCCAATCATTGTCACAGAAATTCTGGAGAGAGAGGGTCCGGGGTGACTCCCTTCTTCATTGTGTGAGTACAGCCACTAAGACCCTGAGATGTTTGACTCAACTGTCAAATGGGAAAGTCGAAACAGCTGGACTTGGACTTGGGGCTGATGGACACCAAATCCCAAGATCTTGTTTTCCAGCTTCCTCTCCCACCAATTCAACCACCACCAAGTGCCCCCTTCCCTGGAGCAGGCCAGCTCCTCCCTCACCTGGCTGGCTGCCCTCCTACCATGTCTCCACACTGCATACTGGGTGAACTTTCCAGAACGTGAATCTGAATGCCTCCTGCTGTTTAGGCTCCTTCATGGCTTCTTGCTGCTCTAGGGTTGAGACCCAAGTTTCTGCACAGCCAGTAAGGGCCTCTGCGGTCTGAGTCCAGGCAACATCTCCAACCTTGTCCTGCGTGGTACTCCCAGCTCTCTGGAGAACTTAGATCTGCCTGGTGCACATGGCCCAGGCTCACTGTACACATGTGTGTCTGCCTGTGAGCTTGTCTACTGTCTCTTCTCCAGGAGGATGTGAGACACATCAGGCTGGCTCACTGCTACACAGAGCAGCACCTAGCACCCAGTAGCTACTCAGTGTGTCTGTTGGATGCATGAATGAGCAAACACGTAAGTGAACAAAAGCACACCCAGGTACATGCACACACATTTCTGCACTCAGAGCCTCTCTGCAGGCCTTGTCAGGGCTTTCCCTGCACCTAACAAGGACAGATTCCAACAGCCAGGTTGAACTCTGCTCCCACTCTCTTGCTCCCTTACCTTCGGCCTCAGCCCCTTTTTCCTCAAAGGCCGCAAACAGACGCTCGAGCACTGTGCTGTCGCTGGAGCCCTCTACCCGGACCTCCTCATCCAAGACCCAGAACAGTCCCCTGGCATCTTCCGCACCCTCTCCAGCTGGTAGGCGGACCTGGTGGGAGACCCAGGATACCCTGAGGAGCCCTGATCTCCATCAGAGGCCAGTCCCCCAGTGGGGAGTGGGGAGATCCAAGTCCCAGGCATCGGGACTCAGAACGTGCCTGCCCCAAACCATGTTCCCATTCATCCCCAGACGCTCAGTATTGATGCCACAAAACTGTAACAACCTCTTGGTTACAAACCTGCCAAATCCTGCCTCTGCTCTCTCCTTCTGCGTGACCTTGGGCAGCTTGCTGCACCTCTCTGAGCCTCGTATCCCCCCCTGTGTAATGGAGACTGAAAATACCTTCCTCAGAGGGAATTTAGCAAAGGGAAGCCCCTGTAAACTGGGGCTTCTAGATATACACGGGCGGCTGGTCGGTTCGTGCACAACCGAACATGAAAGGATCAATTCCATCTGCATCACTTCCTCTTAGAAGTCTTTGTGTTTTTTTTAAATTAAAATCTTGAGGGGGGGGAGAAAAACAACAAGCACTTAAAGAATATTTCAGAGAAAAAGATGAACTTGATTCAACAGCACAGACACAGAATTTTAAATCTAGCTGCAAGCTTCAGAGACCATCCTGTCGATGCTGTAATTTTGCATGTGGGAAAAGCCTGCAAAAATCTTGTTGGTCACCCTTCCAGGGAAATCTGTACCCCAGGGAGGGGGAGGGACACATCTTGGGTCTCATGGAGAGTCACAGGGCAGAGCTGGAACTAAATCCCAGGCATCCTGGCCTTCACCTTGGCCTTCTCTACTGGGAAATCGATCGCCAGCCTGTCCTCAGAAGGTGGCTATTTGCAGCCACAGTCCACAGGCCCTGGGACTACCCTGCCCTTCTCAACTGACACTGCTGAAGTGTCCCTTCAGGGCTACCCCTTCCAAGGAGAGGTACAAGTGAGGAAGCAGGGAGGAGAGGGAGATGAGCCAGAGAGATGACAATGTACACACACGGCTAACCCTGGCAGGGTTTATGCAGGGGAGGGCTTTGCAAGGATGGGTCCCGCACACTGGGGTAGAGGGAAAGCTTGTCAACAGGACACAAGGACAGAAGAAAAGAGCAGCCCACGGTGTCCAATGGCAGGAGAGAAGCCACGTGCAGGACATCTCCTACATGCCAAGTACCATGCCACACACCCTTTGTGTTCACAACCAGCCTGGGGAAAGCATCATTCCCTTTTGTAGAGATGAGAAACCTGAGGCTCAGAGAGGTGAGGTGGCATGCCCGAGGGCACCAAGATTGGCCCCACGTGTGCAGGTTCCACAGCCAAGTTCTTTCATACCAAGTTGTGAAGGAGAAAGCAACAAGTTGAGTGAAAAGGTCAAGGGCAGTTCTCGGTTGAGCAGAGGCGAAGACCTGGGGTCAGCATGGGAAGTGTAAGGTAAAGACTCGAGTATCCCCCAAGTAAAGCCTGTCTGGCCCTGAGGGAGTTCAGGGGCCTGGACCCAACACCTTCCCCTGTCTCTGAGTCCCCCAGTCTCTACTGGGGAGCAGAAGGGAGGGGAGGGAGATGAGCCAGAGTGGCTACAGGCCCTTGGATCCAGGCCCTGAACTCCCTTTTGCCCTGACCACTGGCTCCCAGGCATGAGTCGATTCTAAGGCAAAGACTCGAATATAAAGGAGAGCAGTGGTTCTCAACTTGAGGATACTTAAATCTCCAGTGGCCAGGCCACATCCCCAAACCAATGCACGTAGCACCTGGGTGAGTCAAAGGCATTCAGGTTTCTGACAGTCTAGGTACAGACATCATTGAGATCTTGTAGTTTAAAGACTAAAATCCATGGGCATTTCAATAGCAAGGCCACGCAGCACCTGAGGGCGTTGGCTAGCTGGGCCCCAAGTTACCTGGGAGGGGTTCTGATCCAAGACAGCCACGGTGGTTCCTGGGGAGGACTCCGGGAGGTTGAACAGCACAGGAACACCTTCCTGCAAAATCCCAGCATTTAGAATTTAGCCCCTTTTGGGAGTTGAATAGAGAGGAAAACTTCTGGAGAAGGATAAAAAGTGAGGACTTCCATCACTTGGCCTTTTTCAAAAAAATCTTTTTTCATTGTAAACTACACATAGCATAAAATCAGCGCTTTAACCACATTCAAGTGTACAGTTCAGTGGTGTTTTCACACTGTTGTGCAACCATCGCCACCATCTATCTCCAGGACTGTTTCCATCTTTCAAGCTGGAACTCTACCTATAAAAAATAGCTCCCTATTTCCTCCTCCATCCCTGGCTGCCTCCATTCTCCTGTCTGTCCCTATGATTTTGGCTATTCTAAGTTCCTTATATAAGTGAAATAATAAGATTTGTTCTTCTGTGTCTGCCTTATTTCACTTAATTGCAACGTCCTCTAGATTCATCATGTTGTATCATTTTGTCAGGATCTTCTTCCTTTCTGGGGCTGAATGATACTCCCTTGTGTGTATATATCGCAGTGTGCTTGTCTATTCACCTGTCAGTTGCAATCCACACTGGGGATGCTTCCACCTTTTGGCTATGGCAAATAATGCTGCCAGGCACATAGGTGTACAAATACCAGTCTGTGTTTTTTATTTCATTTATTTTGAGTTTATGCCCAGAAGTGGGATTATTGAATCCTATGGCAATTCTGATCGTTATAAACTATGGTTAATAATAGTTGCCACCAGAAAGCAACCAGAAATGTCCAGGGAATGCAGTGTACAAAGACTTTCATTACAGTATTGTTTATCAAGCCCTAAACTTAGAAATCACCCATATGTCCACAGGTGAGTGAAGACATTATTAGATATAACCACTGAAATGCATGTTCACTAAGGTTTGTAAATGGATGGATAAAGAAATACTGTGAGAAGCCGGGCTCAGTGGCTCAGCCTGTAATCCCGCGCCTTTGGGAGGCTGAGGTGAGTGGATTGCCTGAGCCCGCGGGTTCGAGACCCGCCTGGGCAGCGAGACCTCATCTCTACAATAAATCAAAAAATCAGCCGGGCATGGTAGTTCATGCCTGCAATTCCGGCTACTTGGAAGGCTGAGGCGGAAGGATCGCTGGAGCCCAGCAGGTCGAGGCTGCGGTGGCCGGAAGCGGCCACTGCACTCCAGTCCGGGCGACAGAGTGAGACTCCAACTCAAAAAAAAAAAAAAAAAGAAAAGAAATACTGTGAGAAAAAATAGCAGACAGCAAAATCATGTATATGGGAAGGTCAAAAATTCGTAGAAAAGACCATATATGGAAAAAATGGCTGGTAAGACACAGAAAACAGTATCAGTGACTGCCTCTAGGTGATGAGGTTAAAGGAAGGTGTGTCTTCAGCTTCTATATATATGCAACTTAGTGTATTAATAAAAAATGTGTATTACTTTGTTCATCAGAAATAAGTAAAATATGGGAAAATATCATAGCTGCCACCATATATTGACAAACTAATGCAGACAAGGTACTTTCCTTCCTATTTCATTAAATGCTCCAATCAGCCCCTTCAGAGCATGTGGTCAAAGCACTCATACAAACAGCCTCCTGTTCTCGTCCCCTCCCTGCAGCCACAGTCTTTGCAGACTGACATCACAGCATCTCCATCAAGAAGCGGAGGCACATTCCCTTCCCCTTGAGCTCGTGCTCAGCCTTGGACTTGCTATGACTTATCAAATACAGCAGAAGTGACCCGGTGCCAGCTCTGAGTCTAGGTCTCAAGGTGCCCTGCCCGCTTCTCCTTGCTCTCTAGGGGCCCTGCCCAGCTTTCTTGGGCCAGCCTGCTGAGGATGAGACATTTGTGGAGTCAAGATGACATCATCCTAGCCAAGTTCTGCTCAGGTCAGCTCATGGTCTGCTGACCCCCAGACCACATGAGAGAGCTCAGCCAAGACCATCAGAGCCTCCTACCCAACTACTTCTGATCACACGCTCAAGAGTTCTCCCAGCCAAGACCAGAAGAGCTGCCCAGGCTACCCGGAGACTTGTGAGCAATAACTGAATATTCTTTCTAAGCCACTATATTTGGGACAGTTTATTGTGCAGCAATACTGTGGCAAGCCATAATTGGTACAAGAGTATTATGATCTCTATTTTCCATGTAAAGAAATTGAGGTCAGAGGGGGGAGTGACTTTCCTAAGGCTACACAGCTGATAAGTGACAGGGTTAGGACCAGATTTCATCAGTGTCACTTGTTTGAGATTCTCCCGTGTTGATGCTTCTAATTGCTCTCTGGGCTCCATCGAAGATATGACCATAATTTCAATACCTGCCATCGTACTGATGAACAATATGGTCATTTCTAATATTTTGCCATTAGTATTTGCTAGAGTCAAAGTGATCACCTTCAAGGGGAAATCTGGGGGTACTGACAATGTTCTCATTGTCAACTGGGTGATGGGTGCACATGTATGTCCATTTGGATAAATTCATTGAGCTGTGCACTTCAAATTTATGCTCTTTTCTGTGTAAATGTCAATTTAAATAATATTTTTCTAATGAGAAAAGAAGCGTTGGTGGGAACGTGCCTGCACTTGCTTCCTGGCTCACAAACACAGTTTCCCTGGGCATACCCCCAGAGAGGAATAGCTGGGTCATAGGGTACAGGCGTCTTCAGCCTTGTGAGGATGGACAGGTATGTAAAAGGGGTGTGTAGTCCCCCGTATCCACCCACCCATGGCACGCAAAGGATGTTCTGAGTTGTGGGGAGATGCAGACTGACTCCTGCAGGAGGCTTTAGCTTAGGTGGAGTGAGAGAGAAGGAGCCAGTCATCCCAAAGAGAGGCAGCCTGGGAGTGAGGCCTGTGAAGCCCAGTTCCCTAGTGCCTCTGGACCGTAGGGTTTCAGAGGCAGTGGACCTCGGAGACTGGGCTGTGGAGGCCTGGGGTAAGGGCTTTGTTCTGCGGTACGCCAGCTTCACAGGGTCACACTGGAGCTATGGGGGGACAGGAACACTACCTCTCCCTCTCTGACCACACACCATCCCCCCAGCTCTGGTGAGTGTCATGTACAGCCCAGCCGTACCTCTCTGTACCGCTCCAGCGTGGAGACGAAGGTTCGCTGGTAGAACAGCAGCTGCAAGCGCTCATGGGCATAATTGTGGCACAGCTCCTCAAATGTGGCTGCCCGGTCCTTGCCGTGGTGCCGGGGGTTCTGGAAGCCCGGAGGGTCCACCACCATGATGGAGGCCATGGAGAGATGGTGGGAGGAGAAGGACCTAGCAGCAGAGGAGAGAGGTCCTGAGATACATGGAATCGGAAAGCCCGCGGGTGTAAGCATCCCACTCTCCCAACACAGCGGTGGAGAAACTGAGGCAGCATGTGGAGTGGGCCTGGAGATCCAGTCAATCTGCTTTTAAAACCAAGCTCACCACTACAGGCTCTGTGACCTTGGGCAAATTGCCTAGCCTCTCTGAGCATGAGTTAAATGATGAGGGAAGCAAGTAGACTGATCTCAAGAGCTGCAATAAGCACTGAAGGAATTAAGATGTAGAAAGTGCCTTCCACTAGCCTAAAGGGGAGAAATGACTAGCCCAAGGTCGCCCAGCAAGTGGGCTACAAAGTTTAGACTATGGCCTCCTTCTGTTTCCCCAGTGACACATTGAAATAGAGAAACAATTCTGTATAGTGTCACTATTTACAAAGTCCTTTTAAGTGCTCACTCCCTTGGAGACGCCTCACGATTCTGTCGGAGTGGACAGAGCAGGGATTACCCACAACAGCATTCAGGAGTTAAGAGACTTGGGAGCCAGTCACACACGGACTTCCACCCTCACTCTGCATCAGAGAGGCTGTGTGTCTTGGGAGAGTTGCCCAACCCCTCTGAGCCTCCGCCATCTCGGCCGTGAAAGGGTTCATGATGGCACATAGTTCAGAAGGCTGTGTGAGGGTTAAGTGTGATAAGGCCTCAGTGGCTGCCCATGTGAAGTCGGCCCTGTGGTTAGTGCTCAGAGACCGTGCTCTGCTGTCACTGCCCTTAGCATGCTCAGCAACCAGCGTTGGAACGCTCTTAGTTTGAACCTCGGTTCTTCTCCATGCCTTGCTGAGGTTTTCCATTGATTCCAAAGAGCAGTCACCCAGACACATGCAGGAAGATTAAGCCGGTTAATTCTTGGGAAGCCAGACGCCTCCCGGGAGCAACCACATGCTGTGGCAAGTACCGCTGCCGTCAATACCCCATGTTACCGATAAGGGCTCTGAAAATCCAAACCACAGAGCAGCTGCCCATCGCTGGCTAAGGCAGCCTCCTCCGCCAGCAGTTCATTTTCCAACCCCAGTCCTCCCTTCTCTAAGCCCACATGATCCCCTTGGTTTCTAGATAATGCATCTGTGGGCTCAGATGGTAATTACTTCAGCAGCGTTAGCAGGAGTTGATTCTGTGTCCGCGACGGCTTGGAGAAACCCGACCGCTCTGTTGCTACGCGCCAGACTCATCCCTTTAACAGGATTTCGGAAGCCTAATTATGCTTTCTGCTCTCACAGAGCAGAGAGGGGAGTGCCTGCCTAGGCTGGGGATTAGCCCTGCTGAAACTGCTTACAGGGTTTCCAAGAATGGGCTCGGAGTATTATTCATAACGATGGAAAACAGAGGCTCCTGGTGCCAGAGGCACGTCCTGGCCCACTCTGAAATTCTACCACGGCGCTCCCCATTCCCAGCAAGCAAATTTAGAAAAATAAATGGACAAGAGCAACGTGCTGGGCTATTTGGGAAAACTCGAAGGTGCGAGATGAGAGTGCAGCATACTGAGCTCACAGCTCCACCTTCCATGCCTCGGTCTCTTCTTCTGTACAATGGGTTGAAGTGAGGATTAAAGGATACAGGGCAAGGTGATCAAAGAGTCCAGTCCCTGGGCCTTATCAGGTGCCAAAAAGTCATGAGCTTTTATTATTGGCATTTTTGTAAGAGTTATTTAAATCCTTTTTTTTTCTAAATCCTCACCAATGACCCTGGGGGATAGAGCTATTGTGCAGACGTGGAGAGAGAGGTCAGAGAGGAGAGCTGATGTGCCAAAGTCACACAGCCAGTGGGTGACCATGGTGGAATTTAAACCCAGCACTGTCCACCTTAAAGATAGTCTCGCCTGCTCAAAAAATATCACTCTGCGCCCAGGCAGGGAGGCTCATGCCTGTAATCCCAACACTTTGGGAGACCAAGGCAAGAGACTAGCTTGAACCCAGGAGTTCAAGACCAACCTGGACAATCGAGTGAGACCCTATCTACAAAAAATAAATAAATAAATTAGCAAGGCATGGTGGTACATGGCTTTGGTCCCAGCTATTCAGGAGGCTGAGGTGGAAGGATCATCTGAGCCCAAGAGGTCAAGGCTGTGGTGAGCCATGATCACACCACTGCACTGGGCAACAGAGTAAGAATCTGATTCAAAACAACAAAACAAAACAAAACACCACTGTGCTCGACCACCCAGGGCAGGAGCTCATTTGTGAACCAGTGAGAGGATGACTTTATACTCAGGTAGAGGCCCCTTACCTGTTGATGAGTGAGACCACAGCCGCAAAGACCTCTTGGTACAGGCCCGAGGCCATCCCTTCCACACACTCCACACCCGTCATCTTGAGCCCTGGAGTTGGGAAGAGGAAAGGAGCTGCATCTCTAATCAGGACCTTGCCTGGGGCCACAGACAAGCAGCAGTAGGGGCCGCTCAAATAGAAAACTTCCCACACTCCTCCACTGCAGAAATGATGCCCCCAGGTTCTTAGGACAAAGTCCAAATATCTTCTCAGGACTCTTAGGGTCCTTCCTCTTCTCCAAAGTGCTCCCCTGCTCATCCCTCAGGGCTCAGCCCAAAGGTCACCTCCTCCAGGAAGTCTTCCTTGACTACCACCACCATCACTAGGCCAGTTCCCAGCTCTAGCCTGCTCCCATAGCACTTACCATCACTGAATCTTTACTAGTTACATTATTAAACTGTGTCTCCCTCATGAGACTGGGAGTGCCCCGAAGTTGGGCACTGTCTCTGGAATTTTTGGCATTTACACTTCAAGTGCCTGGCATATAGCAGGCATTCAGTAAATGTTTGTTGTTCTCTCTTTCTGGAGGGAAATGTGGCGATTTTATTCTAGAAACCATAAAATGTCCATACACTGGGACTTAATAATTTCACTCCTAGGCTTTTATTCTAATGAAATATTCAGAGAAACAAAGGTTTCTGGGGACATAGTTTTTCCAATTGTTGATTAAATTGGCAAAAACACTTTTTGAAATGACTTGAATGTCCAACAATAGCAAATGGATTAGATAATTTGTAGTCCGTCTGTACAAAGGAATGCTTAGAGTCAGGTATGAAGACTACAGAATGAGACAGGAAAAGTGCCTACCAGGAATGTAGCAAATAGTAAAAAGGCTTACAAATAATCAATACAGCTGTGGTCTCGATTTTCTTAAACACACACACACACACACACACACACACACACACACACACACACACATGTGTGAGTGTGTCCTATTCAAATAGGCAGGCTTGATCAGGGTACATTGAACAGAGTGGGGCATGTAGGGGATTAGATCCCAAATCCTGACCATTAATCTTGGGTTCCACCCACAGAATTGGAAGCATGGTTTCCATATTGGCATGCACTGGTGCCTGGAGAAACAGTTCTGCTTGTACATTCCAGGCAGCCCACCACAGCCTCGAAAGAGTCTCCCATCCCTCCTTACCGCCACTTCCACCCTGGGCTGTTGCTAGGCAACCCACAGCCTCCCAGTATCTCTCCTAAGCCCAAAGGTCCCCTGCTTGCTAATGTCTACCCTCGAGACCCCAGCCTGAGAGGTTAACTCAGACTCACAAAGCAGTAATGTATGTGTCCGTGCATGTCCTTGAGTATGTGTGTGATGTTTGTATCTGTGCATGTGTGTCTGTATGCATGCACGTGTGTGTGTCTGTTCACATGTGTGCTATGTGCATGTTTGCACTTGTGTTCACAAGCAAGTATGCTATGCATATCTGCACATGCGTATAGAATGCGCGCACATGTAATGTGCATGTGTGTGGCATATGCATGCGTGCATGTGTGTGGTGTGTATGTTCCTTGTGTGTGCATGTGTGTGCATTTGTGTAGTGTGTGTGTGTCCTTCATGCATGTGCATGTAGCATGTGTCCATGCACATGTATAGTGTGTGTGCATGGGTATGTGCATGGGTGTGTGGTGTGTGTGTGAGTCTATGCATATGTATGAATGTGTATAGTGTTGTGTGTGTGTGTGCATGTGTCCATGCATATGTGTGTGTGTGTGTGTGTGTCAAAGAGGAGAGGTAATTTCAAAGCAGACCACAGTTCACACCAGAGCTCAGAACCGAAAGGAGACCTGGCAGGCCAGTGGAGTCCGAGCGACATTGGCTGGCACACCTAAGTCCCCAGATAGTTTAGGTGGCCCAGGGATCCAAGGGCGTTCCATGAGAGGGACCCCCAAGACCACAGCCCAGCAGCCCTACTCACCGACCCAGGCTCTGCTGTCTCACGGAGAGCACCCCAGTGCTTGGGACCCAAAAAGCCTGCCCTTGCCGTGCGGTACAAAGTCCACCTGCTCCTCCCTGTGTTGGTTCAACCAAAATCCTAGCAGCCACTCTGGCCCCTGCCTTCCCTGTAGGGCCCCTGCTGCCACCTCCACTTGAACTAGACCCTGGAACTGTTTGCCTTGCCTGTCTCCACCGCTACATCCCCAGTCACCACCATCCTCGCCACCTGGTGACCTTTCTAGGTTCACAGAGGGTCTCCTGCCACTCACTCCCAACCCTGATCCAGGCTGAGCTTCTGAAAGAATGAGTCAAATCATGGCTCCCCCTCTTCTGCCTGCAGCCGCTCCACAGGTTGCCATCATTCTGAGGATAAAAACCCCAGTTTACAAACCGTCTGCTCTCACCTCCTACCATCCCCCACCCTATGCTAGCCATCCCGGCCCCATTGCTATCCCTCAAACAGGAAGGTCTGATCTGTCTCCTCTACTTAGCAGGGAAACATGAAATCCAATGGAAATGCACTTGACCCTGCCCACGGTGTCCCCTACCAAAGTACAGGGCCATTTCTGCCCACGGTGGCTTCCCTTGCACCCGCAGGGCCTGCATGCATCCCCAGTGAAGAAGCAGAAAATGCTGGTGCACCCAGGGGTTGGCCCACAGGGAACCCAGCCCAGCCAAAGAAGCAGCAAGCAGTACCTGAGCTGGTCTCCTCATCCTCGAGGCCCCGTCGGCTGCACCCTGAGGTCACCTGCTCGATGATCTGCCGCAGGTGGTGCTTGAAGGTGGCCATATTCAGCTCCTCGTACTCACAGCCCAGAGCCTCAGCTGCATGGTTCGCCCACTCAAACCGCATGAACTGCTTCCGGCCCACTGTGCAAGGGACAAAGCAGAGTTGTGGCCTCAAGTCCTGGGCATAGGGTAGACGGGTGCCCAGGAGGACCAGCCTTACTGGGGAACCTGGACAATTGCCCAGGCCTGGCCTCTTAGGGGAGGGGCCCCTAAGGAGGGCTTGGGCCTCCCAAGATACTTGTTTATCCTACTTTTTTGTCATTTGCATGGAAGCACGTAAAAATACCATGGGGAATAATTCATAAAAGAATGGTATATCAGTCCATGTGTCCATTTATCCATCCATCCACCCCTCCACTATCCCCCAGCACCCACCAAATTATGCGTTTAACTCCCCACTCAGCCACACAGCCAACCATCTGGCCAGCCATCCACTTATTTGGTATGTATTTACAGAGTGACACTATGTGACAGATACTGTGTCAGCCACTGGGAAGTCAATGAACAAGACAGACAAAGTGCCTGTCCTCATGAAACATATAGACCATTAAGGGAGTGAGACCGAGAACTAATAAACAAACACATAAGATAACTTCAGGTAATAAGATTACAAACCCCCCTACTCTGCCCTCCACCAAGAAGAAACTAAAACAGGATGTTGAAATCCAAAGAGTCTGAGGGAATTGTTGGATATCTATCTATGGAGGTCAGAGTGGGCTCTTCCTGTAGACATGATATTCACACTGAGCTATGAAAAGTGAGAAGGAACTGGCCACGCAAAGAACCAGAGAGATGTTTTAGACTTGGAGGGGGAGACAGTGCAACAGCCCTGTGGCACAAATGACCATGGGGTGTTAAAAATTGCCAAGGTGGCCAGTGTGGCTGGAATGTAATGAGATGGGGCAGGAACAGATGGCAGGGTTGGAGAAGCAATGGGAAGTCATGCCGTGGACTATCATAAGGCCCTTTAAAATTAGCAAAAAAGACTTTGAACACCATGGACAATACTTATGACCGAATACTAAGTGAAAAGCAGACTAGGAAACTATACCACAGTATGATATCAATGGTGTGAATCATTCTAAACTACTACAAAAAAAAATAATAAGGGGGATATAGTCAAATAGTAGCAATCACAGTGGGTAAGGAGATTTGGGTTTTTTCTAAATTTTCTACAGTGATTGAGTACTAATTTTGCAATTCAAATACAAATAATGTATTAAAACAAATAACAGTGCCATCCTTAACACATTTTTCCAACAAATAAGTAAAAAAATGCTCACCATCAGAAATCACTAGGAAAACGCAAATCAAAAACACAGTGAGGTATCATCTCACCCCAGTCATGATGGCTATTACCAAAAAGACAAAAAAAATAACAGCTGCCAGGGAGGATGAGGAAAAAAGTGAACTCCTAGACACTGTTAGTAGGAATGCAAGCTAGTACGACCACTATGGAGAACAATATAGAGGTGCCTGAAAAACTATAAGTACCAGTGCTCTATGATCTAGCAATCCCACTGCTGGGCATTTATCCAAAAGAAGAAAATCTGCACCCCCTCCCCGTGTTTACTGCAGCACTATTCACAATAGCCAAGATATGGAATCAACCCAGGTGTCCAACCACAGGTGAATGGATGTAAAAAAAATGTGGCACAGAGACACAATAGGCTATTATTCAGCCCTAGAAAAGATTGAAATCCTGTCATTTGCGGCAACATGGATAGACCTGGAGGACATTATCCTAAGGGAAATAAGCCAGGCACAGAAAGGCAAACTCTGCATGATCTCACTCGTATGAGGAAGCTAAAAAAGTTGATCTCTTCTAGAAGTAAAAAGTAAAACAGAGCACACTAGAGGCCAGGAGGATAGGGGGTGGGGGGATAGAGATTTGCTAAAGGATATAAAATTACTGCTAGATAAAAGGAATAAGTTCTAGTGTCCTATACCACTGTAGGATGACTATATAATATATAACACACTATATACTTTTTTTTGAAGGAAAAAATATATATATGTGTGTGTGTATATATATTTCAAATAGCTGCAAGGAGAATATTGAATCTTTCCATCACAAAAAAATGATTAATGGTTGAGATGATGGATATGCTAATTATCTTGATCTGATCACTATACATTATATATATACATATATATAGTAACATCACTATGTATCCCATAAACATGCACAATTGTCATTGTCAATTTAAAAATAAAATTTTTAAAAATAAGAAATTTTCTTCTATTTTCCTTTAAATGTGTTTCCTTCTATGAAATAAGAATCACAGCTGCCAACAAAGATTTCTCAATCCATCAGAAAAAGATTGTGAGGACCCAATTTTCAAGAAGACATCTTCCACACTACCCAAGGAGGAGGAACTCTAGCCCAGTACCAAGGGTATTACAAACAGTCACAGTTTTTGAGTGTGCCAGTTACTCAGCACTCACCATCACAAAAGCATCTTTTTGTTATTCTAATCTTATAGACTATCCCCATTCTACAGACGATGAAACCGAGATTTAGGGTGGTGACATGGCTAAGAAAAAAATTCCTGCCACTTTCAAAAGTGATAGAGAAGACGGTGTTGATGGTAATGATAATGATGGTGGTGATGAAGGTAATGTTAGCGGTGATGATGGTGATGATGGTGATGGTGGCGATTGGATACCAACATTTGCTGACAGTGATAATGATAATGATGGTAGTGATGATGGTGATAATAATGACAATGGTGATGGTGATGATGGTGTGGTGATGATAGTGATGTTGATGGTGACGATGATAAAATGATGATGGTGATGATGATGGTGACAATGACTGTGATGGTGACGGCAGTGATGATATTGGTGATAATGATGATGGTGGTGATGATGGTGGTGATGATGGTGATGATTATGATGGTGATATGGAGATGGTGATAATGATAGCAGTTTTGATTTATTGACCTAATTTTATTCAATATGGTATCTTTGTTCAGCTCATAGCTTTTGAGGTTACAGAGCCTGAGTTTGAGTTCCAAGCATGACCCATAGAAAAAGGTCAGTATTTATTAGTTATAATTATGTATTATTATTATTAAATCATCACAAGAGTCCTAAAAGTACTATTATCATTCCCATTGTATAGACAAGAAAACAGACTCAGATAAGTCACCAGAAAACAGACTGCTACAAAGTAGAACTGCACCTTCACCAGAATCAGTCCTTCAAATACTCTCTGTAAGGAATTTACCATATCCTTTGGACTCTCCTCTTAAATAGACTCACTTTTCTTTTTCACTTAAATAAACACATTGTGAAAGGAAATGCTAACACACTACCTTAAATGAGAATTCATTATCACCTGTCACAAATAGATAGTAGAAATAAATACAATATGAGCCCCCAAATGCCCTTAGATGCTAATTAAATACTGTTACCTATGATCCTGAAGTCTACTATCTCTCTGTTAGAAAAGGGAGATGAGCAAGTATGAGGAGGCATTAAAGGTTATTCACACCAAATGATACTTTCTTCTTTCTGTGATGGGGATTCAAAGAGAAGAAAGGCCAAGAGCAAGCAGCTCATGCCTGTAATTCCAGAGCCCTGGGAGACCAAGGAGGGAGGAGCATTGGAGGTCAGGAGTTGGGGACCAGCCTGGGCAACATAGCAAGACTTCATCTCTACAAAAAAAAAAAAATTTATAGTCAACTGTTGTGGCATGTGCCTGTAGTCCCAGCTACTTGGGAGCCTGAGGCGGGAGGATCGCTTGAGCTCAAGAGTTCGAGGTTACAGTTATGATCGTACCACTGCACTCCAGCCTGGGCCACAGAGCAAGACCCTGTCTCTAAAACATAAAAATAAAATGAAGACAGTGAACTGACTAGAAGAGGACTTTCTAGGTGGGAGATGTCCTGGTTCCTCCTGCCCCACCACCCTCCATGGCTGCTCTTCAAAACAGTCTCACACATGCCCAGTTGCAGTGACCTTCCTGACCTCGATGACTTGGGAGAAGTCATGAAGGAAACCAGCACTCGATATTTCTGAAAAGATGGGCACTAAACAGACTCTGGCTGGACTCTCTAAATCCTGCCTGACTTAAGAGGAGGTGTGTGTTTCCAGGCACAGCTGAGATGCATCCTGCTGGTGAAATCCAAGTGGGCATCCAGGAAGCTGTGTCAGGAAAATGCATCTTCTATTCTTGGCTACCCAAAGACTGGCTGGCACACAAAATCCCACCCCATGGATTTCTCTGTTTTTGCTCAGACACAAGCGGTGGCCAAAGTCTTCCCAAGGGAGGCCAGAAACACTGAGTTGGCACTGGAGGCAGGGAAAAAGGGAACCAGGCACTAACATGGGTGTTGGACCAAATGAGATCTAGGTTCATCTCCCCTTTCTGCTGTTCCCAGTTACTCGTCTTTCATGCAGTGGCTCAGCCTATTTGAGACTCAGTCTCCTCATCTGCAAAATAGAATCATGAAACCCCAACACCTTTTCAAAGGGTGGAAGGACCAGGTGAGATGGTGACGTGTGAAATGTCCACCAGAATGTCTGGCCCCAAGAAGATGCTTGGCTGATTTCAATTCTCTGCTCTACTTCCCCACCACCAAGGAAGGTAGCCTTCACCCCCAAAAGAATCACCCCATCTTGGAGACTGCCCAGACTCCCCTGCAGCACAATTTACTGCTTTACAAAGAGGCCATCAAAACGTCCTGGGCCGGGCCATGCTGGCTATGAGTCACACCCCAGGACCTGAGTTGATCGAGGTCACTTGTTCTCCACTGAAAGGTAGTCATGTGGGGTTAGCACCTGGCCCCAACCTAACCCAAAGCCAGGGACATCGCAGCAGTCAGAGGCTGGGGCTTCCCAAGTCCAAGGACACTCTTACACATGGATGACTCTTTCTTCCCACAAAGCCATCACTGAATTCACAAGGACAGCCATCAGGCACCCAGCACAGCCTGTGTGCTTAATGCTAAGGCTTCACATCTCATCTACTCCCATCAAAACCCTCTGAGATAAGGCACAGGCAGGGAACAGACTCAGTGAGGAGAAGTGTCTTGTCCAAGTGGGAGAGGATGAGCTTTCTCCCCTGGTGAGGCTGATGGGTTCTGTGCAGTGGCTGCCCTGCTGTTCTGCCCTCCTTCCCCGCACGAATAGACGTGGCCTGCATGGCCACTGTTGTGTCTACTGCTCCTGGATGAGAGCTGATACCAGGAAGTGATTGATTCAATGGAAGAACGAAGCAACACGTGAATGAACAGGGCCAGCTTTCCTTCAACCCCCCAACCCACCCATCTTTTTTTCCCTTTCCTAAGATTTGGAAAAGAGAAGCTATGAGGTCCCCCTTCCCTCAAGGAACCAGCCATCAGGACCATCAGCTCTTAGAGACAGCCTTCTACATCAGAGGAAAACCACCACTGCAGGGAATGGTGGGATAAAAGACAAGAGAAAAAAATAAATGGTAAAACCAAGGAGGGAGAGGCAGAGAGAAGAGGGAAGAGAGATGGGCACGGAGATAAAGGATAGGAGTTCCCTTAGAAGGAACATCGGGGAGATGGGTTTTGGATTTCTCCTTGCTCTGGCCCACTCCAGAGGGGATCACACACCCTCTCCAGGGCCCTTTCTTACTACCCAGCAGCCGGCAAAGAGACTGCCCAGAATGACTCCAAAGCCCAGCGCAGTGATCACTTCTGGCACCGGAGTTTGTTGCCAATCATTTTCTGGTTGCTGGTGAGAAAGGTTCCCATGGCAGGTGGTCCACGTTGCCTGCCTGCCTGCCTACCCCACACTCCTTCCTCAGTTCCCTGGGTGCTTCCTGGGATCCCCTCCCACATAAATGTCCTGCCCTTGAACGCTTGTCTCAGCATCTGCACCCCCGTCCATGCTGCGGCTGAGAAAGCCTCACAGGTGGGAGATATCAAGCACAGCCCTGTCAACAAGGTTTGGTTTGGTCTTTTCTTCAGGTGTGGAAGCCAAGAGAAGGCTCTCTGGAGAGGAGCCAAGGTCTTGGCACATTGCTCCTTCTTGGCCTCTTTGTCTGGTTCTCAGAAGCCACCTGCATGTCTAGGGTGAGGCTGGGCTCCAGTCAGTATGCTACCAAGGACAGGTTGAAGCAGTAACTCTCTGGGTGACAGAAGGGAGCAGGGCAGAGTGGCCACAGAGCCGGGATCAGAGCTCTCCAAAGGTGCTTCTGGTCTAGGGAGTGGTCACCAGTATGACTGGGAAAAAATAAATTTTATATTACCTCAATTCAGTCAATACTTGGTTACATAGGTTTCTTAACTGCAGGGCTTCTCAGAGTCTTTAAAATGCAACTTATGAATCTGTAAGAAGCAGAAGTTCTGTTCAGACTTATTTGGCTTCAGAATGCTGTCAAAAAGATTCCTGCAGGTCTGATGTTCCATGAGACAAGTGTAGGAAATACTGGTCTAACAGAAGGAACCCTCACCTAACCAGGTGACCCCAGACGAATGGCCTCATCTGAGTCACTTGCCCAGGGTGAATCCCCCCATAAGAGGCAAGCTGGAATTTGAATAGAGCAAACAAACAAATAAATAAGAGAAAGAAAGAAAAAAAAGGAATAAGCCAGGGAACATAATGGAACCGCAGTTTCTGAGATGCTCAAATTCACCTGCAAAGGCAGGAATTTCCCTTTGTGCGAGTACAGAGAGAGAGAAAATAAAAATAACATAGCTGTTTTCCTCACGCACTGTGAGTTCAATTGCTATCAATTACTATGGCTTCCTGCATTTATTAATAACCAAGTTGTTTCTTCTTCCAACAATAGCTGTGCTGTTGCTGAATTACTCGACATTATGTGACTTATTTATAAGGCTGGTGAATCTGGTTCACACGTCCTCACACAGAGGTTTACAATCTGGGAAGCCTGTGAGGAGGGAGGCCGCTTGTGGAGCAGAGATAAGTCTGCAAGGCGGTAGCTGCTGCAGGCAAAGGCAGTGTTCCTGAGACAGGCTGCCTGGGTTCAAGTCCTACCACTTAAAGCTGTGTGATACTGGGGAAGGGGGTCACCTCTTCTGTAAAATGGGGAAGATGAACAGAATCCACCCCCTAGAAGAGTCAGTGAGGTCATATGGGAAGAAAGCTTAGCACGGGGTCTTCTCAATAAACGTCCACTCTGTTTATCATCCCGCTCTGAGATTTGCCCCCTTCAAAATGACAAATGAGGCCAGGCACAGTGGCTCACACTTGTAATCTCAGCACTTTGGGAGGCGGAGGTGAGAGGGTTTCCTGAGCCCAGGGGTTCGAGACTAGTCTGGACAACTTGGAGAGACCCCAACTGATTTGCCCACAGAGCCTTCTTTACCAGCCTAGATGACAGAATGGGACGCCAACTCAAAAAATAACAATATAAAGGCAAATAAATCAGAAAGAGAAACACTGTGAGCAAACCCCATCCAGGCAGGTATGGCTTTCTGCCCAGGGACACCCAGCAAAATCTATTGTTGGGCACATGGAACAGGGGACCTTATTCTTGGAGGCCAGAGCTTCAAAGTCCTTCCCACTTCTTACAGCTCCTGCCTGGCCCTGCAGCCCCCAGGTGCCTCGCAGCCCCCACACCTGGACACATTGCTCTACTTGATTGGCTTAGGAGAGAGTGGCCCATCTCTTCTAGGGGCCTTGTCCATCTACACAGTTAGAACTCCCTTAAGGCCTGGTCAATGGTCAATGTGCTATCTATACACAGCTGCTGAGTTATTTGTAATCCAGCATGAATCACTGCTCAAGCCCTAACAACTGAGAAGACAGTACACAGACCACTCCCCGTGTTCTGGGGATTGTGAGCAAGTGGTCTGGGAAAAGAAGGCTCTGTGGGCAAACCAGTTGGGATAACATCAAACTCCACTCAGAAAAATAGGTTGCTTTCTTGCAGCACTTGTCAGAACCTTATATATGTCAACATGCATTGGGAACTGACAAGAGGAAGGGAGACTGTGAGGGAGGTCTCCCAAACTACTTGATGGCGACAGACCAAAGAGACATCTTAAGTGTGGTAGGAGTTAAGGAAAGAACTGGAAACTGGTCCAAAGAGAGTCTCAACCTGACTGTAGGCTCTCAAGCAGGAGACATCAGCCCTCTGAGCTTCCATCTGCTTCTCTGTAAAATGGGGTGTCTCCTCTCCCGTCTGGCTGGTTTGAGACTGAAACAAGTGTCCCCAGGGCAGATGGCCCAAGCTGAGGAACAGAGGCAGCCGAGGTACCTCCGCTGGACGAGTTGCACGGGGTGACCACAGGAGCAAAGGCGGGCCCTAGAGTGACCTGCCTGAGGTTGCACAGTTAGCCAGGCAGAAACCAGGACCAGACCCAGTGCCGCCTGCTGCCCTCCAGCACCCCCGCCGCATTTGCACGCCCCTCGCTGAGCCTGGCCAAGCAGGTGCCATTCACTGTCCCCCTTGAAGCTGCTATCTGTGACCCAAGGAAAGCCCAGCAAGAGCCGGCATTTCCTGAGTACTCCCCACGTGCCTGACCCTGTGCTGAGCACTCGGTCTTGTCGAGGCAACAACCACAGGAAAAGGTGCGATGACTAACTCTACTTACTGATGTCGCCATGGGTGTTAAAGACAGGAGCTCTTGGTCCAAGAGTGGGCTCCTCCCCTTCCTGCCCCATGGCCGTAGGTAACTCAGCTTAATTCTCTGAGACTCCACTCACTCATCCGTGAAATGGGCATAGCCCACCACACAGGGTCATGGAGGTGAAATGGAATAGCCCGTGCAAAGTACTTATGTCCTGCCTGGCAGAGAACGAATGCTTGGCAAATATTGGCAGCTATCTCCATCAGCAGCCGCATCATTGTCAGGGCTAGTAGTGTCACGCTTCATCTCTGGATGGTGGGTCCAGACCACATGCTGGAGTCCTCACTTGGCCATCTCGGTCTCCCCTCTAAGAACAGACTGACAGAATCTCTGAAGATTGAGGTGAGAAGATTCTCCAGAGAGCGCTTAGTCCACCCCACACTGGGGCAAGTTCTTTCTCTCCTCGGAGACTCAATTTTCTCTTCTGTAAAATGGGATACTAGCATCTACTCTATGGCTTCCTAAAATACCCAAAGCTCTTAGGACAGTGCCTGGGCGTGTGGTAAGCACTGACTAAATGTCAGTTGCTGCTCTTATTTAGGGGAAACAGAGGCCAAAAGTAGGGAAGACCCTTTCACAAGAGCCACCCAAGAAGTGAGTGGTTCAATCAGCCTGAGCCCCGGGTTCCCCCAGATGTTCCAGTCTCCCTGTACATCCTTCCCAGGCAAGGGGCTGCTGATGGAGATAGCTGCCAATATTGGCAAGTTCCCACTTCCAGCCTCACCACCTCTGAGTGTACATTTTAAAAAAATTATAATTGTTTACATCCCAAAACAGCCATTCCCGCTTAATGAATGAATTTGATATGCTCAGAAAACATGGAATGAGTCCTCATCCATGGCCCAGAATAGGCCTGACTATACCAGCTGGCAGGCTGGGCTCCACCTCACCAGCTGGGGCAGGGCGGGGTGGAGGACACAGGGCCTGTAGCCACAGGAAGGCACCTGGGCAGGATGGAGCCCAGGCAGGGACAGGCCTTGGGGGTACTGGGTCTGAGGACAGATCAGTAGAATCTCAGGACACCAGGGCATGTGGTAAACCCCTCTCATCAGAGGCTCACAGCACGGGGCGGGGGTCCTGGGTTGCTACCATATGGACAGGAAGACAGAGGACCCAGGACTTGCATCGGGAAAGACCCCAAACCTTTGCTCACTCAGAGTCATCTGCCCAGAGCACCCTCCCTAACCTTCTGCTTTCAAGATTCATCCCAGGGATCTCTAGAGCCCTTGGGTGGGGCTGGCCACTCTCAGCTCTGGAAGTCTCCTGCTCAAGGCTCCTGCCACCCTGCCCCCATCCCAGCACCAATTCCTTGGTGCGCTTGTTGGGGTCACTCTCTCTGAATTGGATGGAAATGTTGTCTTGGA
Source organism: Cephalopachus bancanus (assembly GCA_027257055.1). Lineage (NCBI taxonomy): Eukaryota > Metazoa > Chordata > Mammalia > Primates > Tarsiidae > Cephalopachus > Cephalopachus bancanus. The sequence goes on along the minus strand of JAPVLO010000261.1, from coordinate 136,663 downwards.
AGGCGAGGATGGTGTCCCAGGACAACCGAGGGCCTGTCATCCAGCAGGCAGACAGAGGAAGAAAAGAAGAGTGGGAGGAGGGAGAGGCAGAGGAAAGGAGAGAGAGGCATGGGAGAGGGAGATGGGGGAAAGGAGAGGGTACACGAAGGAAGGATGAGAAGGATGGGGACGAAGAAGGGAGGAGAGGGGGGCAGAGGGGGGAAGAGAGCAAGGGAGCCAGAGGCCAGGCATGATGAACAGAGCAGTGATTCAGGAGTCAGAAGACCAGGGTTCTAGTCCCATTTCCTCCATAGTGTAGCTGTGTGACCCTGAGCAAGTCTCTTGCTCTCTCTGGGCCTTGGTCCCTGCCCTGTACAAAAGAGAGGCTCAGGCCTACCCTGGTCCAAGACCCCCGCCAGCACCTTGGACTCTCCACCCCCTCAGGGATGCTCTTAGGGCCACGAGGGCGAGTGGCTCACCTTTTACAACCAGAGCCCTGGACAAGTTGAGGCCGTGGGAGACTGGGCCTGCCTGTCCCAGGCCCTTTGCACAGGAAGCCATGAAGGCCCAGACCACAGCTGTCCCACTCCTCTTGACTTTCAACTCAATGCCCTTTAATTCCAAGCTTGAAAAAATGGGCAGTGCTGGGCCCCAGACACCAGCCCAACCAGCACTCTTGGGAAAAGCACAGGCAAGGCAAGCATGCCCTGGACTGGGGACACCTTGTGATGGGGCAAAGCTTGTGTCACTATGGAATGGAGGAGGACAAGAGAAATCCCTGGGAGCTGGGGGAAGGCTACTCTGAGTGGGCAGCTGGAGTGAGAAGCCACTGGAGGGGCCTGCCTGGCTCCTCTGTGCCCTGCACATGTCACCTAAGAGACAGATATGAGCTCAGAGATGCAAAGACAACACGGGCTGAGCATCCATCTTGGGGGAGAGGATAGAGGTAGCATCCCAAAGAGGAGACAGCAGGTCCATCAGCAAACACCAAGGCTTCCTCAGATCCCCAGTGACCCCGTGTATGGAGGCACAGGGTCCAGTTTTGTGCCGATGGAGCTGTGTGACCCTGAGTCAGTGACTTTACCTCTCTGAGCCTCGGCTTCCCCACCTACAAACAGAAATGGTAACATAGTACCTGTCTCATAGGCTCGTGAGGGTGAAATGAGCCAATGGACCCACATAAATGTTGGGGTGGAGGGTGCACTGGGCTGAGTTCTTGAAACCTTAAACATGGAACACATACTCAGACCACACAGTCTGCTTCCAGGAAGCCATGTTTCCAAAATGTACACAACTTTCTACGAACAAGGATGTTCAGCGTGGCATTATTTATGACACAAAAAAAGCAGGAAAAAACCTCAACCCACATCATCAGAAGAACTGCCACAGCAGCAGGCGCCCATGCACTTTGGGCAATCCCCTGACATCAACAAGAGAGAACTAGGGACACCACAATCTGGCCAGTCAGCCTGCACCTGTGTTGTGCGCATAGGTGTAGCCAAGCACCCAGCTTAGTGGCTTGAAGGCGGCAGCTGCAGCTAGGGTGACAGTCATGTACCAGGCTCAACCTCCTGCAGCCACTCAATGCCAAGATGGGGGCTGGGAGGAGGGATTCACGCCAGACGAGGGCTCATGGGACTTTGGGCATGATTTTTGCAACATCCTGGGAGTGCATAAGCATTTCAAGTCAAACGCTTAAGAAAAAACAAAACCAGCCTTTTAGGGCAGTGAAACTATCCTGTATGACACTATAATGGTGGGCATATGACATGATGTGATTGTCATATTCATAGAGTTGCACAACCAAAAGCGTGAAGCCTTGTCAACTGTGGACTGAAAACATGAAGCCTCGTAAGAACAGTGTGTCAATATTGATTCATAACCAGATGTCAACAATGGGGGGATAGTGGGGAAGGAGAAAAGGGGTCTGAGGGAACTGTGTACTTCCTATTCAGTTTTTCTGTAAACCTAAAAATGTTTCAAAATTAAAATGTGGGGCTGGGAGTGGTGGCTTATGCCTGTAATCTCAGCACTTTGGGGGCTGAGGCAGGAGGATCGATTGAGGCCAGGAGTTCGAGATCAGCCTGGGCAGCGTAGCAACACCCCGTCTTGACAAAAGGGTTTTTTTTAATTAGCCAGGCATGGTGGCAGCGCACCTGTAGTTCCAGACATTTGGGAGGCCAAGGCGGGAGGATTGCTTGAGCCCATGAGTTCAAGCCCAGCCTGGGCAACATAGCGAAACCCCATCTCTATAAAAAAATATATAAATAATAATAATAATTTTTTTTTTTTTAGTTGGAGTCTCACTCTGTCGCCCGCTCTCGGCCACTGCAGCCTCGACCTGCTGGGCTCCGGCGATCCTTCCGCCTCAGTCTTCCAAGTAGCAGGAATTACAGGTGCGCGCTACCACGCCTGGCTAATTTTTTGATTTATTGTAGAGATGAGGTCTCGTCTGCCCAGGCGGGTCTTGAACCCGCGGGCTCAGGCAATCCACTCTCCTCAGCCTCCCAAAGGCGCGGGGTTACAGCCCGGCAAAAAAATTTTTTTTAATTAGCCAGGTGTGGTGGAGTCCCAGCTACTTGGGAGGCTGAGGCACCAGGATGGCTTGAACCCAGGAGTTCGAGGCTGCAGTGAGCTATGATTGCACCACGACACTGCAGCCTGGGTGACAGAACAAGACCCTGTCTCTTAAAAAAAAAAAAATTAAAGCCTACAATTTTTTTAAGCCCGAAGGAAGAATATGTCCCAGACTGTTCATGGTAGTTGGGACTTTGAGGGAAGTAGGACTAGCACTGTGAAGAGGGACTTTATTTTTTTTTCTCTCTCTCTCTCTATTCTTCTGTAAAGTTTCTGTTATTTATAGGAAGACAGCATGAAGGTATTCCTCATAGGATTGCTTTAAGACAATAAAAATAGCAATAAAACACTTTACAAAGTGTTCGAATATATAGTCATTGTACTATGTTTACAGCACCTCTTTTAACACCCTGCTACTATTTTTTTAAGTCACTGGGCTTCTGTCCTCAAAGTCTTGCCCTGAGAGTGTCTGGCCCCCCATTCTATCCCTAGATGGGCTTCCTTTGCAGATGGTGTCAGGGTGCCCGACTCTGCAGAGGGCTGGACCCTGGTCGTTACTGATATTGTCTCTCCTTCCAGCAGGCAACAGGGTTCCCGAGTTACAGCCCTATTCTTCAGAGACTGACATCTTTATGACAGCAGGTGGGAGGGAGTCGCTGGCTGAATCGCAGCCTCCCTTCAGCCCTGGTCGGGGCCTTCCGGGGTTATATATGGGTCTGACTGCATCATTTGGGTCGGCGGCAAGTGGATGGGCAAATTTAGTGAGACAAATAAATTAAATGCCCCAGTGACCTTCAGAAAAGAAGGAAACAAAGCAAGACCCCATCAAGACAGTGCTGCTCATCATCGTTGCCATTTTGGATTCTGAACATTATTGCCATTTTTGTGGGACAGCAGGCAGAGTGACCAACAGTCTGACTTTCTAGGTAGAATGCATGCTGACTCTTACAGCGCCAGGACCACAGGGACTGGAGAGGGTTAAAGACCCACTCAGGCCAGCTGCTTTCTTCAAAGTTTCACTGGGGAAAACGTCCCTAGATAGTGAATAGATTTCCTGTAAATAATAAGAATGATAAAAATAGCAATGACAGTTGGGTATAGCATCTCACGCCTGTAATCCCAGCACTTTAGGAGGCCAAAGTGGGAGGATCACTTGAGCCTAGGAGTTCAAGTCCAGCTTGGGTAACATAGTGAGACCCTGTCTCTATATAAACGTTTTTAAAACTTAGCCGGACATAGTGGTATGCTCCTTTAGTAAGCTACTCGGGAAACTAGAATAGGAGGATCACTTGAGTCCAGGAGTTCAAGGTTATAGCGGGTTATGATCATACCATTGCATTCTAGCTCAGGTCACAGAGTGAGACTCTCTCTAAAATAAATAAACATAACATGGAGGAAGTGACAGAGCTTTAAATATCCAGATGAAATAATGTAAGCCTTGCGAGAACCCTAGGAGGTAGGCACTGTTGTTTCCCTACTTTTCAGCTGATGACACAGAGTCTCAGAGGTCAAGGGAGTCATCAAGGTCATGCAAGAGAATCAGGGTTGAACATAAGTCAGCCTGGTCCCAGAGCTCACACCTTTAGCCTCAATCCTGGGCCCTCCCAGACTCCACTTGGTGGGATGACCTTCCACATGGAAGACTGGATACAGCCTGGACCGAACTGAGAAGGAGCTCTCAGGAGAGAGGGCCGAGGCCCAGGCACCCATCACCTCGGCCAGCAGAATGGCCTTGTGCACAAGGGCAGGAACTGTGTTGGCAGACAGGCACCAAGTTCTAACCTTGGCCCGGCCTCGTGACAGCGTTGGACTGTGACAACATTGCATGATTTCTCTGAGCCTCAGCATCCTCAACCACAAAATGGTGACTCCTTCCCTACCAGTCAGGGTTCCTGTGAGAATTAAAAGAGAGAGTTCATACAAAGTGACCCCCAACCCCGGGCTGAGATAGAGAACAAAGAAAGAGACCCCAAGATGGCCTGTCTCTTGCTACAAAGAAGGCATGGCATTCATTTTTGACTTACTCTTCTGTGGAAAGAGAGTCCTTAGGGGGAATCAGGAGGCTGGGGTAGTAAAAGCAGAGGGCAAAGTCTTAGAGAGCACCCTCTGTCCACCTCGGTGGGGAGCCAGGAGGCACATCATAACTTACAACAACGAACTCGTACATCCTTGGCACTGTCCTCAAAGCCCTCGGCATACAGCATCTCAGTTCATCTGCGCAGAACAACTGTTGTGGAACAACGGTCCGGACATAGACTCTTCCCCCCTGTTCCTGGCTTCTTTCTGGCCCTCCCTCAGGAAGCAGCCTCCAGCCAAGGCTGGTCTCTGAAAGGTATGCATATTCCCAGTAATGAGCCATGGGATGCAGGTGACTGAGCAGAGGTGAGAACAATGCAGGTGGCAATTTGAGTAATTAACTTGCTGCACTGTGCCAAGGTGTAGGCTCTTCACCGACCAGCTGCCATCGGTATAAGTTCTAATAAACCAATGTCTTTCCATGCTGGACCTCCGGATGACTTTTTTGGAACAGGTAAAGAACATTGTATGCTAGCCCTCTCAGGTTTGAGGCTACCATGTCTGTGAAGTCATCGCTCTTTTCAATCCCATTTTACAGGCAAGAACACTGAGTTTCAGAAAGCTGAAGTTATACTTGCTCAAGGCCACTGTGCAAAATTCAACTATCCTGATATCTCCCACCCTACATGTCCTAGGATCTTGTTGTTCCCTCCTCCAGGGGTGGAGTCTGGTTTCCCTCATCCTTGACACTGTGACGTGCTTATTACCAACAGAACATGGCAGAAGTGGCACCGCTCAGAAAAGGTGGTGCACCTTCCATCATGCTCACTGGAAGCTTGCGCTTGGAGTCCTGAAGCCGCCATGCCATGAGGAAGCCCAGCCAGCCCACAGGGAGAGACCTGAGACCACGAGAGGAGTGGGAAATACCCAGCCAGTGCCGGGCCATTCCAGATTCCCAGTGCTCCCGCATCAGTTACTGTCTGACCGAGAGACCCCCCAGCTAGAACTGCCCAGCATAGATGCCTTGGGAAGCAAGGAAACGACTATTGTTTAAGCCACAGAGTTTGGGATGGTTTGTTATACATCAGAGTTCACTGAACAGTCATAAAACCAGCAAGGGCTCGAATTCTCACTTCAATGTAAGCCCTTGCTGTTTACCAAGACTCATGGCTTGGGCCATTCCACTGGAGCCCGGATGGATGCGGTTCAGCGCTTACTTGGTAAAGGCAGGAGGAGGGAAGAGCTAGGGTGCTGGAATTGGACTCCCAGTTCTGTGGGAATGAATGTCACTCCAGTCTGTGCTCTAACCACTGCCCTGCACTGTCCTTGGCTCTTGAGACCTTCTGCTAAGCTGCCGAAAGAGCACTGGATGAGAGCCCAGAACTGGATTTTGGTTCTGAACCTGCTGTTCACCAGCACAAAAGTTTCATCATGTGCCCTTAGACGAAGAGCCTTACCTCTCAGAGCACAGGCTTTTCACCCAGCAAAGGGGCTTTGCAAGCCCCACTGAACCCATCTTGGGCAGGCTTGAGTGTGAGCAAAAAGAGCTGACAGCAAAGGGCTTTGCAAAGAGAAGAGAGTTATTACTTGTTGAATACCTCCTATGTGCCAGGTGTCATACGTTCATTTTCTGACTGTAGAATGACTGTGGAAGGTGAGTTGGGTTATGACCATTTTATGGGAAAGAAAACTGAGGTCCAGAAATGTGAAAAATCACATATTCAGGAGGTCAGAGCTTGGACTTGAATACTGCTCTGTCCAACTCCAGCATCCCAGCTCTTCCCTCCCCACCCCTTTTTACCAAGCAAGCTCAGGAGAGCACCCATTTGCTGCCATTCGAAACACACAGGCAACAGCTAATTGTTCCATGGGCCACTTTTTCCAAAGGAAAGAAGCATGAGCTTGGAGGAATGGTTGTCTAATGGCTCCAAAGGGGTGGCCCGAGTACCCTGGTCCCCATGCAAAGCCTGAAAGCCTTAGGCTCAGGCAGCCCTGAGCTCTGTCACTTCCTAGCTGTGTGCCTTTGGGCAAGTCATTTCACCTCTGTGAGCCACAATGGCTTCATCTGAACAAATGACAGCCAAACCCACCTTAAGGCTTTGCGGAGTAGCAAACCAACTGTGATGTCAAATCACCTGGTGTCTCTGCCTGCTGTGTGGTGTTAGCCTTCAGAGCCACCTTCCACTGCCTTCCTGGGTGACTCATCAGTGACAGTGAACCAGAGTGACAGAAATAAGTATGGACATGTCCCAGACAGAGGCAGGGACACAGTCCCTGTGCCACCATGAGAGCAGGTTTCTGAGATCCAAAGCCAGCTGCGCCCAACCTCTTCAAATAAGTCTCTCTGGAATGAGCCAGCCAAGCCCAGGACCCTCCTGGACAGAAGATGGGAGGCAACCCTGAGTAGGAACAAGAGGGGACACCCATCAGGCAGAAGGGCTCTCACTCGGTGCCCTGTGTCTACCTGCCCTCCAGCCTGGCCCCTCTCCTTCCTGCCCACGCAACTGAGGACACAACCCCCTCACCCCTTCGACTCCTGGGCAACCTCCCATCCTTGGAGAGTTGCTGACAAGACGACTCAGCCGATATTTACTGAGCACACACTGTGTGCCAGGCACTGGGGATGCATTGAAGCGCGGAGCCAGACAAGACCTCTGCACTCACAGAGCCACAGCCCAGCGAGGGAGACAGACATGAATCGATCAGACCACCTGCACTAAATAAAGGAATGCCTGGCACACACAGAACAGAAAAACGGGAACTCATCAATGGGCCAGGGAAGGCTTGGGGTTGGGGGGGCAGCGGCTTTAGAATTGAGAGCTGAGGGATCAGCAAAGGGAAGCAGGGAGTTGGGAGAGAGGAACCCACCCCATCAGGGCCCCTGCAGGAAAGAGCAAGGGAGTGAGACTTTGAACATCCCTGCAAACACCCCCACAGTTTCCTCGAGGCTGGAGAGGTGGGCGGGGACCAGACCAGGCCAGAGTTGCCCACGCAGTAAGCTGCAAAAGGTTCTCCCAAAGTGACCGCTCACACATGGGAATTGAGGCGTTCCTGCTGGCTGTGGCATGAGAGCAGACCAGGGCAAGGGGATGGGGAAGCCAGGATCCCAGTTGAGAAGCCAATCTGGGCTTTCGGGACAGAGAAGACGACCAATCAGATAAGCTGAACAAGAGCCAAGAACCCTGGAGAGAGCTTCAGAGCTCCCTGCAGTGACTCCAAGAATAAATTCCTATGCGAACTCTCCCTGGGGCCACCCAACAGTCCCCAAACAGGAGCCATTTGTCCTCGGACCCTGAAGGACAACCCTCTTCATGCCATGGTGGAACAAGTGGCCTTTTAGCAGACAGACCCAAGCTCCAGTCCAAGCATGGATATACTGCAGGAGACGTCTGCAGTTTTGCTCTCTTGCTCGTCCCTGCAAGGACCCTGGTGGGGTGTGCTTGTCTCTCCCTCCCCACTTCCCCTTCCTGACCCCTCAGCTCTCACTTTGACCTCACTATGTGCCCTGGCAAAGTGGCTTCCCTGGACTTTATTCATATAGAATAGGGCTGGGTTTTCCAAGAGGAACAAACAGACCCGCATGTGCTAAGATGTAGCAAAGGCTGGCATGAGAAAGAAGGGTGCCTTGTGGTGTGGCTGCCCAATGGCATCCCCATACTCACGACTTGCACATGAGGAGCAGGGAGGTACACATCTGGCCTCCAGCCCCCGGAGGAGCTGGGTAATGAGGCATCTCCTTGGGTACCCACACTGCCCAGGGCCTGGCCACCTCACAGAGAAGCCCACCACACCTTCCACATGGCATGGATATCCAGGATGAACTGGACAATTGGCATCTGTGGTTGAAGCCCATGGGCACCCACCACCCCCGGCCTCACACTCCTGATGGTGCCCCCTCTGCCAGGGGAGTTGAGCAGCATCTGATGCCAGGTCAGCTGTCTTCGCCTCACTGGCTGGACCCTGCCAGACAGAGCCGGGCCACCCCCTGGCATCCAGGCTGAACAGATAACAGTTGCCCTGGTCAGCCGGGAAGTTTATGTCCATCTGAGCATACCTTTCCTGTGCCAAAATCTACCTCTCACCTCAACCCAAAGGAGAACTGCCTAGAATCCAGGAGCTCTCTCACAAAAAGAACCACAGCTATGCTGTGAGTGAGAAGAAGGGCCCTGGTTCCTAGCAAAACCTGAGAGTCTTATGCTCAGACAGCCCTGAGCTCTGCCACTTCCTGGCTGTGTGCCTTGGACAAGTCACTTCACTTCTCTGAGCCACATCTGAACAAAAGACAGCCAAACCCACCTGAAGGCATTGTTTTTAATATTCCTTCAGGTCCTGTGGTATCAGCTCTAACTCAGCACAGAGAAGCTCAGGCTTCATCCTTCTCGTGCACCTAGAAGCTTGGAGGTCCCTATAGGAAAGAGCTGTGTCTCCTCTCTGAGTGAGATGGGCACCCTGGACAGGCATTGGGACAGAAGAATGGTGCAGTCTGTGCTTTGTCAGGAAAGGACACTCTGGTGGCTGGGTGGGGAGACAGCACCAGGTTAAAAACAAAAACCAAGGTGAAACACCACACAGAGGAGGCGGCTTTACTGGGAAGTCTCTGGCATATGTTATAATTGCAGGCCAGTGCTGAGGTGCTTCTTTTTTTTTTTTTTTCAGACTCAGGAATACAGGTGATTTTCCCTGTGGGTTTTTTTTTTCTCCTTTAAGGTGTGTGTGTGTGTGTGTGTGTGTGTGTGTGTGTGTGTGTGTGTGTGTGTGTGTTTTCACTGGGTCAGGAGATAAAATGCTTCTTGCAATGAGTTGAGGTCAAAATTGTGTAAATTATGGACTTTGCAGAAAATTGGATGAATTTAGAGTCCATCCTACTCAGTGATCTATCACAGAAATAAAGAACTGAGTGCCACACATTCTCACTCATGAGTGGGTCCTGAACATTCATCACAATACAATGAGAGAGGAATTGGCAGTAGTGGGGCACTGCCAGGGGAAGGATGAATGGGGGACACATAACCTCACTAAGAGTACCTGATCCTAAACAGAGGAAGTGAGGACCAGTGGGAGGCCCAAACTTCGCCTGCACGTAGACCACTTATGTTCATAATCCTGACATGTAACCCACACCTTTAAAATAAAATAAAGGGGGAAAAGGGAAAAAATAGTGTAAAACTCACCAAGTTTAGAGTAATTGGTTGGAAATTTAAGAGAAGATTAGGGGAGCAGACCCAAAGTCCTGGTTTATTTCTACCCTGAGATCTGCTGGACAAAAAAAAAGACAGGTCTCCAGATCCACAAAGCCCTGAGCTACTGGCTTCTTATGAACACCACTGCATTTAATCTTCCCTCACCCTTACAGGTGATGGTATCATCGTTGTCCCCATTTGATAGATGAGAAAACGGAGGCTTAGAGAGTTCAGGAAGCGACCTGATCAAGGCTGCAGCTGACGAAGGGCAGAGCTGAAACTTGGCGGAGTGCATCCGATTTCAGAGTCTAGACTTCTTGGCATTCATAGTCATGCCCGCCCCTTTGCAGACCTGTTCAGCCTCAGGGCTCTCATTTGGAAAACAGGTGTAATTTTACCTATTGTGCAGGCTGGTTTGGGGCATACACTCATCTAGCATTTCTTGGGCAGTCACTATGGCCCAGGTCTTGAGAAGAACGCAAAGAAGATATGGTCCTTGCATAAACAAAATGTGACCCATTCATATGATGGAATATTATTCAACTGTAAAAAAGAATGACGCACTGACATACGCCACAACACGGATGAATCTTGAAAACATGATGCTGAGTGAAAGAAGTCAGGCACAAGAGGCCACATACTGCACATATATGACTGCATTTATATCAAGTGCCCCAGGCAGGGAAATCTAGTGATAGAAAGCAGAGTAGTGGCTGTTGAGGGCTGGGATGTCACTGCTTAGGGATGAAGGGTCCAGGGGGTGACATCTTAAGGCTATAAGGTTTCTTTTAAGATAATGACAATGTTCTAAATTTGAACCTAATTAACTATGGTAATGGTTGCTCCTATCTATGAATACACTAAAAATCATTGAACTATACGTTTTAAATGAGAGAGTTGGATGTTATGTGAATTCTATCTCAGTAAAACTCTTTTAAGAGAAAGTTCAGGGCCACTCTTATTTCTGACTGTGATGGGTGAGCCCCAGATGGCTTTCAGAGGCCATTTCTCCCTTTTACGAATCAAGCTCAGGCAATCATATGACTTGACCGAGATCACACACAGCTCATAAGAGACCAAAGCAAAGATTTGAACCTGGAACTGCCTGACTCCAAAGGACCTGTGTCCTTCTCTCTGCCACATCCTGAGGGGAGGTGTCCTCTTTGACTTTGAGGCTTCCCAGGGCACCTGACTGAGATCTGATAATGGGATGGGCAAGGGTCCCTCTTAGCAGCCAAGCATGGAATACAGGAAAATCTTGAATCCCTTCAAGGGAAATTCCAGGCCCCTGGCTTGCCCTGGGAAGTAAGTGAGCAACCTAATAAAAAAGAAAATAGTCATAGCTTAAAACAATAGCCACCCAAGGAAGTTAGAGCCACAAGATGTTTGGTTTTCTTTAGAAACTAAAGCTAACACCTTCACATATGTCCCTGAGCTATGTTGTAGAAATGCAGACCCCAGTCAGATGGAAAATGTCAGTTACCATCAGATAGGGGCAGTTAAGGAGGAACTGAACACTGAACTCTAACTGTCCTTGGTTCTAAATAATTTATTTCTGAGGGGTCTGGAGTCACACCCACAGGCCAAACCTTAACATTCCTCTCTGCTGACCCCAAGATTTTAGACAGAGTCTTGCTTTCTTAACCAATTACAAATCAAAGTAACTTTGACTCCACCTATGACCCGTAAGGCCCCCACTTCAAGATGTCTTGCCTTTTGGGGGCAGACCAATGTACAGCCTCCATGTATTAAGTTACAACGTTGCCTGCAACTTCTGCTTTCCTGAAACGTACCCCTGTCTTTAAAAACTCTTGCCTCTAAGCCATCGGGGAGGTTGGGTCTTAAGCACTAGCTGCCTGATGCTCCTAGCTCAGTGTCCTGCAATTAAATGCCCTCCTTTCATTCTCTGCAAAACCTCGGAGTGGGTGTTTGGCTTTACTGTACCTGGTGAGTAGACCCAGGCTCAGTTTCTGGTAACAATAACCCAGAGCCCTGCCGGCGCCTTGTGTGATGTCAGTGCTGAAACTCCCTGAGGAGAAGCTGAAGGGAACAGGGACCACAGGGTGAACCAAGGCCTGGTCCTCATCAGCCTGCAACTACCTTGCATGTGCACAGTAGCCTTTTATGGGCCAGAAAGGGTAGGTTCCCTTTTAAAGAAGAAAAACAAAGAGAAGAAGGTTTCCACAAGAATAAGAGGAGGCGACAGTGCCCGGAGCAGGCCAGAGGATGGCACTGGAAAGGACAGTTCCCCTTCCCACTCAGTGGCCTCAGTTTAGTCCTCGATGCATCAGTTTCCCTGACATCATTCTGACAGGCCTGAGACTCTAGGGATGGATGCTTTCCATTCCCACGAGGCAGCTGACTGGACGACACAGTCAGCCAGACCTGGAGGCTGTGGCTCAGGGCCTGACACATGCAATAAGTGTATATTTGGTCTTTGCTCCTGATTCCAGGAACACAGCTCCAAAAAACCCTTTGGACTCTCCAGTGTCTTTTGCATGCTAGTGAGGTGACTGGTGGCTGGGGACCCCTAGAGAGCTTCAGGGTGGAAGCAGGTCACCAGAAAGACCAAGGTATGATTAGAGGGTTGAGGCTCTGGGAAGATGACAGAGACTGGAGACTGAGTTAATCACCAATGGCCAATGGTTTAATCAATCACGTCCATGTGAAGAAGGCTCCAGAAAAATCCCTAAACAATAGGGTGCAGAGAGCTTCCAACACATCAAGGTGCTGGGAGGACATCATGCCCAGAAAGGGCAGGAATCTCTATCCCCTCTCCTATGCCTTGCCTTGTGCCTCCTTTCCACCTGGCTGTTCCTGAGTCGTATTCTTTATCATAAACCAGTAACAGTAGGTAAAGTGCTTTCCTGAGTCCTGCAAGCCATTCTAGTGAACTACCAGACCCGAGGAGAGGACCATGGAAACCTCAAACTTTATAGCCAGTCGTTGAGAAGTATGGGAGGACTGGTGTTTCCAGGTGGCATCGAACTGGGGCAGTCTTGTGCGCTGAGCCCTAAACCTGTGGGAGTTTTACCAACTCCAGGTAGGTATCATAGGAATTGAATTGAATTCCAGGCCTGCTGGAGGCAGCGGCACAGGGAGCTTAGGAGGAAGGAGGTAGGAGGTGTGCCTCTGAAGGCTGGTCTCAGAGTTCAGGCAGATCTAAGTCCAAATCCCATCTCTGGTTTTAGCTGTGTGTCCTGGGGAATCGGGATGAAACTCTCTGGTGCGCCTCAGTGTCTTCATCTGTAAAATGGGCATCATAATAGTTCACACCACCTCCCAGGCTGTTCTAAGTAAGCAATGACATCATGAAGTCTGTAAGCATCAGCACAAGAGTCCCAGGAAAACGAGAGCGGCCCAAACCTCACTCTGGAATGTACTGGCTGTGTGATACCAGGTCAGTGATATACCTTCTCTGAGCCTCCATTTTTTGGTCTATAAAATCAAGATGGATGAAAGGCAACACTTATGACACTATGAGACGAGTCTTGTGCTCCCCAGTTTGGGGCATTGACTTATTTAATCCTCACAACACGCCTACATGTAGGTACCAACATTAGCCCCATTTTACAGAGGAGGAAACTGAGGCTCAGATAGGCCAAGCCAGGACTCACATTCAGCAGGCTGCCTCCTGACTGTCACCCATGGTGCTGTTTATCCTCACTAGATTAGTGCATGAGCCTAATCAGATCAAAAGGCATACTAGACATATAAGTGCCTTTGAAAATGCCTAACACCAAACCCATATCGGTGGTGACTGTTATGACTCTAACAGTTCAAAAGCCTTGTGTCCAGTTATGAGGCCCAAAATCTTGCCAGAGGAACTGCTGCTACTGAGGGTCAGTACTCTCAAAATAAGTGGGGGAACCAGGCGCGCTGGGAAGAGCGTATCATTTTACTCATTAAAAAAACCCCTGATGAATGAAAATGATTCTTAATATATTTCAAAATGATCTGTTATGACACAGAGCAAAGACATTTACATACGACTTTGAAATTCTTAATAGCTGATTTTAGAGCAACCTATTATGAAATCTTCCAAAGCAGAATATATAGTAAGTAAATCATCGGGTGGGCCTCCCAGGCAGACTGACGGCAGCTCTTCTTAAAATAATTTATAAGGTGGGGCAAGGGGAAGGGTTGGGAGAAATTACTGCCATAATCATGTATTAATAAAATATTTATAAAAGTGACTTTCTCTGTTATCATCACAGGTGCTTACAGGCACAGGTCAGGTCCCTGAGCCCACACTGGAGGGGGCTCCCACCCTCTGTCCCAGGAGGAGAAACTGAGGAATCAGGCGGGGCTTCTGCACCCTCTGGTGACAGGCTAATAGGCTAGGGGGCTCTGGGTAGATATCTCAGCTTCCTTGCCCCTTGGGTATGTCAACCAGGGGGCATTGCCTCACTGCCACCCAGAGGCCCTCAGCGGGGCTGAGCCTCAGTGGCCCATGTCAACTGCTTCTGAACACAACATGCCTACCCAACTTCCCTCCTGACTCAGTTTCCTGTTCCTCTGCCAGTGCCTCCTGGGTCCTCTCCCCCACAAGCTACATGTCCCCAAATCTTTGTCTCAGAGTCTGCTTGTGGGAAACCCAACCTAGATCACCTTCCTCTTCCTTCTTCCATTTAACCCTCACATCAACCCCACTCTCAGGCTGTTGAAAGAAGAGGCCACTGAGTTCCAGGCAAGTTCCATTTGGATCCCAAATCTGCCCCTAATGGGCAGTTGATGGCACCCAGCAGTTGATGGCACCCAGACCATCTGAGCCTCAGCTTTCTATTCTGTGAGGCCCATCTGCTTCCTTCCGCACACACCCAGCCCACTGATGTCTCTGCCCCAACTCTGAGCCTTCATGCCTTCCTGGTTACTTGCCCACTCTCAGTCAGCTAACAAAATCAGCCAATGGGCCCAAGTTTAGAAGTCTCATCTCTTCAAACAAGATGGCAAATTCACAAGAAAGGATGGTATCCGAACAGTTTTTCACATTCCTCCTTCTGCCTAGTGCAGGTCTGGACACAAAGTCCATGTTGACTCATCTTTGGGATTGAGATGGCTCCTGGGAAAAAGTTTAAGTGAGGGTAACATTGTCCAAAGTCCTCAGCTGGGTCTAGAGGGCATGAGGTAAGAAACAGTTTCCTAGTCCCTGTGGGTGGCTTTCTCACACTTCTGCTTCTATGGGGTGACTCGTCTTTGCTGATATGATCAAGGGGTTTCAACTTAGTCTCCACACTCAGAAACCCATACCGAAAGTAAGAACTCTGCTTCACCTGGAGATACCTGCTAAAGGACCCCCCTTTGGCATTTGCAGATGCTGACCAAGATGGTGACATGAGCCTTCTGAGAATTAAAATCCTTTCTCCATGGACCATGGCTTTAGTGGGGTTCTCAGTCTAGGACTTCCATCCTATCAGGGATGAGGAAATGGTCATGCGACCCAGTCAGAGCCAGTCACATGCTCTCTCCCTGGTACCAGTATCTTCAGAGTCAGTGCTTTTTGAATCCCAGGGATGGCCATAGTCTATAGGACAAGCCCTTCATCTGTCCATCCCCAGATGGAGATCAAGATCCACAGGGAGCAGAAGTCTTGAGAGGAGCCTTCCAGGCGGGCTAGCCCACAGCCTCATGGCAAAGGGAGACTCTCGTCTTTGGATTGTGGGAAAAGGGCCCTGTGCTCAAAGATGTTTGAGGGTGGGGGAGACACCAGATGGCTCCTCCTCCTCCTACCAGTTACTCCTACAGGGTTCAGAGCTCAGACTCTAGAGCTGGACTCTCAGAGTTTAGATCCCAGCTCTGCCACTTCCTAGCTGTGCAACCTTGGGCTCTCTCTGGGCCCTACTTTTCTATGAGGCAAGATAACAATCACACCCACCCTTTGGCTTTATTGTAAGGATTTCATGAGTGAAGACATATACGATGACTAGAATGCAATGATTTCTCTCACTGTGGTTATGATAATTATCCTATATTATGGTTATTCTGATGACTACTACCACTGCTGTGATTATTTTTGTCACTATTGCTATTTCAGTAGTTGTAGTATATCTTAAGTATGCATGACACTTTCCTGGAGTTCCTTTAGATTTAAAATGCTATAATTAGGTGAAAGGGGACATTGAAATTCTGGGAAAGTGTATCTGGAATGGTCTTCAGATACCATGAATTACGGCAGTTTCTAAACTTTTAGGGGTAATTTCGATCCATTTGAGAATACAGCGAAAGTTGTAGATTACACTTCTCCCCAGAAAAATGCACGTCCACACACAATTCGGCTGTTTCAGGATCTATCATGACTTCCTGCAGTGAATTCAATGGTGGCCCGCCCCAAAGATTTGTCCATATAAACCCCTGGAACCTGTGACTGTGGTCCTATTCAGAAAAGGGTCTTTGCAGATGCAATGTAGTTAAGGATCTCAAGGTGGTCACCTAGGATTACCCTGGTGGATCCTAAATCGAATGGCAAGTGTCCTTATAAGAGACAGAAGAGAAGACGCCGCTACCACCACAGAAGCAAAGGCCACGTGAAGGCAGAGACAGAGACTGGAGTGACAGACCACAGAGCCAGGAGCATCCAGAGCCATCAGAAGCTGGAAAAAGCCAGGAAGGATCCTCCCCCAGAACCATTCAGGGCAATGCAGCCCTCCCAGCACTTGGATTTCAAACTTCTGGCCCCAGAACTATCAGAGGAAAAAGACAACTGTTGTTTTAAGCCACCTATTTTGTGGTGCTTTGTTACAACAGTCTTAGAAAACGTATCCACTCCCTGAAATCTGTCCATATACGTGTTGGTTACACGGATTCCCGGTTAAGAAGCTCCCACCTGATCCAACTCCAGAATATCACATATGAGAAAACTGGGACCAGGAAGCGAGCTGACTTGCTCAAAGTTACCTGGCACATTGGGAGCAGAGCTGGGTACCTGACTCCCTCTCCCTGGTGTGGCTGCATTTGAAGAGGATAGAGGAATGTTCTCAGAGCACAGCCAGAGAGGCAGTTCAGAGGCACAAAGACCCCTGGGCACTGTGATCTTGTGGGGTGACAGAGAGGGGGTCAGCACATTTGTTCTGTAAAGAGCCATGCAGTCATTATTTCTGGCTCGGTGGGCAGAGCAGTCTGTCTCAACAACTGGACACTGCCATTGTAGAGGGAAAGCACCACAGATAGGTGAAGGGATGACCTGGCCGTGCTCCAGTGACACCATAATTATGGGCACGCTGAACTCAGTACCACATAATGTTCACATCTTCTAAAATTTTATTGTCTCTCTCTCTCTCTCTCTCTCTCTCTCTCTCTCTCTCTCACACACACACACACACACACACACACACACACACACACACTTCCTCATCCAACCGAAATGTAAAAAGTTGTCTTTTTTATTGTTTTATTTTTTTGAGTCAGGGTCTTACTCTGTGGCCCAGGCTGGAGTACAGTGACACAATCATGGCTCACCACAGCCTGAACCTCCTAGGCTCAAGCAATCTTTCCACCTCAGCCTCCTGAGCAGCTGGGACTACAGGCACAAGCCATCACATCTGGCCAATTTTGTTTTCATTTTTTTTGTAGAGATGAGATCTACATATGTTGTCCAGACTGGTCTTGAACGCCTAGGCTCAAGCAGTCCTCCTGCCTCAGCCTCCCCCAGTGCTGGGATTACAAGCATGAGCCACCACACCCAGCCTAAAAAGTATTCTTGGTTTTCAGGCATACAAAATAAGCAGGCAACAAGCTGGATTGGGCCCACGAGCCATGCTGCCTGAGGGTATAGATGAAGTCAGATGCAGAGGCAGGGGTTTCTAACCCATAACTAGAGTCTGCAGGAAAAGAAAAGCACCCAAGGCTGGGGATGGGGCCCTGTTCTTACCCCTGGTGTGCATGACTCACATTAACCATAGTGACCAGGGAGCTGAGCAGGAGACATCACAAGCCCTGACAAAATGGTGGTGGCACCCAGAAGCCAAGCACCAAGCATGGCCTATGCTTGATTTTTGAAAAGGCAAGTGGTGTTCTCTTTAGTTATGTTCACACAGCCCAGCGTAACTGTCCTTGACTTGGATTGACTGTGGAATTCCCACCTTTCTTATTCCTGACTCAGCATGACTTCTAAAAACTTCCAAAATCGTCCAGGGAGCTGACGCATGTGGTTCAAGTGGACAAGAAGCAAAGGGAGGGGCCTCAAGGCCTGGGAAGGCAGGACAGGCAGAAATCATGCTCAGGCACCTTCTCAGGAGTGGCCGTCCCAAGGGGGACAGCCAGAACGTCAACCAGAGTTGATCCACCGTCCGAGGACAGACTCACATTACACAGGCATTCATTGCACAAGTGAATTCCAACTCTGTGTTCTCGGCAAAAGGAAGCCTCTCCTTACTAGAAAGAGCTAGACAGAGACAGTCACCATGCAAGGCGTCATGAGTCCCATGAAGGCAGAAACCATTACTCTTCATCCCTACTGTCTCTCCAGAACTTCATACAGTGCTGAGAGACAGAGTAGAAGAGACAGGTTAAAGAAGTGAGGAGCCTTGAATGCCAAGCCAAGGACTTTTACTTCACTTAGCAGGTGAGGGAGGACCTCAGGGGGATTCCAAGCAGAAGGATAGCTGGTGGGTCTGTGTTGTAGAAAGGATGGGCATAGTGAGAATGGATGGAAAAAGGAGTGAAGCCATCAGCAAGGAGCTACTGCAATAGTCCAAGCCTCCTCTGACAAAAAAGGGCAAACAGTTAAGGCGAGAAACATGGGAACATGGTGAATGATGAGACAGGGAGAGGGTAAGAAGAGAGGGATGCCTGGAACCACTTGGAAGACCAGGTAGAAGGCGGGACAACCAGCAGGCAGACAATTAAGGAAGCGGCCAAGGAGAGCAAGATCAGTTTCAGCACGTGTAGTGGAAACATCTCCAGGATGTCTAGATAGAAACACAGCACCTTTCCTGCTTAGACCCCGCGCCTCTTGCATGTTCGAGAGCCTCTCTGCCCTGGACAGAAGCCACCTGCTACGTGCGTCTACTTCAATTTAAATTAATTAGAATCAAATATACTTAGAAATTCAGTTCCTCAGTTACACTCGCTACATTTCAAGTGCTCAGCAGCTGGACCGGTGGATAGAGAACACCTCCACCATTGCAGAAAGCTCTTTGCACAGAGCTGGTCAGAAGGTTTTCTTGACCACTCCAGCCCCATTTCCCTCGCATGGTGCCTGATTTCAGCAGCCTCCCAAGAGCAGTCCCTGAGACATGGAAGATGACAGATTGACCCTGTGCCCACCTCGCTGAGAGAAGGGTCTTATCGGGCACCTGCCAAGAGAGACAGCTCGCCACCCAGGTGATCTCGGCAGGAAGGACATACCTTTGCAGGCCCCCGCTGCACCGAGGTGGTAGATGGCTGCCAGGACGCGCCAAACGGCCCGCTGCTCACTCTCTGAGATGCCCAGCGTCACCATGGCACCCCGGAGCTGGGCAAATGCCATCGCTGCCTTCTGCTTGTCCTCAAGCTGAGAGCCGGGGGAAAGGAGAAGAAAAATAGGTTATCATGATGGAGAAAATGCAAACCCACAACTTGAAGCTGAGCTCAGTCTTGGGGGGTTGAGTGGGTCATTTTATTACCATAGTAAATTGCCTGCAATTAAGCTGATGAGCATTGACAGACAAACACAGACTGCCAGGAAAGTTATCAAATTCACTTCTATCTGGCTTTGGGATGCAATGTGGCTTTTATTCATTCAGTACAGATTTATGAAGGCTCTGCTCTGTGCAGGACTCTGGTCTGAGATGCAAAGATGAGCAAGACCCAGGCCATGACTTTGAGACCTTCTCAAGGCAGATGGAGAAAGACGCAAAAGCAATTAAGCGTGAACAGGCTGGGCAGTAGGTAGGTAGGCTACAGGTAGGGCAGGGGGCCATGGACTATCAGAGGAGGGAATGGGTAATCAGTCCCACCCAAGACAGCCAGAGAATAGCTGAGACAATATGGTGATTAAAGCTTGAAAGATTAAAAAAAAGTAGAATTGACTAATTTAATGAACTAAGGGTCCTGACAGGCAGAGGGAACCACATAAGCAAAGAGGATCTTTGGAGACACTGAGGCAGTTATTTTTGGAGGTGGGAGAAGACAGAGCTTGAGAAACTGGCAGAAGCCAATCTCAAAGGCCTCAACATGGTATGAATGAGCATAGGCTTTCAACTCCAAGTATGATTGGCAGATACTGATATGTGCCCCTGCCAATACCCCTAGACTCGTGACAGACATCATTAATGGATCAAGATTGCACAGCAAGCCAGTGAGTCCGGATTCCTGTCAGGACATCACCTCTCACCGCCGCCACCCACTGATCTGCCTCAGCAGGTGAAAACAGTGCTTGCTTCCCATCTCCAGGGCAGCAAGGGAAGCTGCCGAAGATTTTGACCGGAGGAAAAAAAGTGACATAATCAGATGTTTATGGGCTGTAGGTTGTTTTTTTGTTGTTTTTTTTTAAGATTTATGATACCAATTATGTCTGACTGAATATTAAAACGAGCCTGAAACTACTGTGCACACACCATCTGGCCAAGGAGACTCAGCCCAGAAGCCTGCTGGGTAGGGAGGAAGTGAGCCGGGAATGGGAGTTCTTTTGTCAATAACCCTCCCACAGATAACGAGGAACGGATTCGCACCTGGCCTGCTTAGAGAACTCAAGCAACAAAACTGTAGTCTGTCCAGGCTGGCAGGTCCTTGAATTTTGTGTGCCCAGAGTTGGGGAGACACCTGCTGCAGGTCACACAGCAAGGTCATATCAGACACAAGGTTAGAAATGGGCTTTTCTGACTCCCAGTCCAAGCCCCGTGTCCCCTCCATCTAAGGCACTTCTTCTAGCTGTGAAATTCTCAGGGATCACCCACCAGTGGGGACGACGTCAAAGCACACAATGGGCATTGAGAGATGTGCTGTGGAAACATTTCAGTTAATAGTGAAAGCAAGTTTCACGGCTCCGTCATGTTTCTGCGCTGCCACAGGAACACAGAATCCCTAGCAACCAGGAATTCAACCTAGCAACCGCAGCTGGAGCCCACAGAGGGAAGGAGGGTGTCTCACCGACACACTCTCTGTTATTTATGAGATTTCAAAGGAAAAGGACGCCGAGAGGACAGTGCCCACACATTTATTACGGCGTCCACTGTCAGCTGTGAGGATCTGGCTTTAAATTACAGGTGGACCCCACCCTCACCCATCAGCTCACATGGAGAGAAGGGGAGAACTTCCGCTGAAGCTCACTGTCTTCCCACCCTTCCTCACCCTCCACCACCCCCTCCCATGTCTCTTTCGGAAGAGAAGACAAAGATCAACAAATATATCCATTTCTGACCAAAACAATGAGGATCAGGGGCGATGTTTGCAGTTCCTTAAACTTCAAACACCTCTGTGAAACGTGCTGGTAAAAGCCACTCTTTAAATCAAAATTGGGAAAATAGAAATGAGTCACACAGATGGAATACATCCACTCACAGTCCCAATGTCCACGAACAGGAGAGCAGACCACCGGAGGGCGGCACACCCAGAGCACAGAGATGGAACACAAGGCACCAGTAAAAAGAACAACCCACTGAGACACGCGGTCACAGGTATGACTAATTTAACAGATTAAGGGTTCTGACAGGCAGAGGGAACCACATAAGCAAAGAGGATCTTGAGACACTGAGGCAGTTATTTTTGGAGGTGGGAGAAGACAGAGCTTGAGAAACTGGCAGAAGCCAAGCTCAAAGGCCTCAAACATGGTATGAATGGGTCATAAGCCCAGCACTGTGCCAAGAGGTCAGACACAGCAGGCTCCATGCTGCATCTCCTATGTAGGTGAAGTTTAAGAGCGAGTGAAACCAACATAGGGTAAGAGGAGTCAGGAAGACAAGTGAGGAGGATATGTCCAACGGGGCTTGCTCAAGGGAGACTTCCGTGGGGTGAGGAATGTTCTAGATCTCGATCTGGGGGTGGTTTCCTGTGTGTTTAAGAATATATCTGAGAATATCACTGAGTACCCTTAGAATTAGTATACTTCATACACATTCCTGCACGCTTTTTTTAAAAAACTCGATTAAAAAAAAAAAAAAACAGTGGGGAAAAAAGTCCAATCACAAGATGCCCAGAGTTTGTTTGAGACAGTCAAGGCCTCAAGGTCAACCAAATGCTGCAGGTAATTTAGCAAAAAAAAAATTTTTTTTTAAAGAAAATCCAAAATGTTCTCTGCACATTACACCAGGCTGGGTTTAGAGCACCCAGAAGATTCCTACAATGCAGAGAGAGGCCGGGCTCACATTTGGAGCCAGAAAGAACTGGATATACCCTCAACTCTGCGCTCCCCAAGGCTGGACTTTGCCCGGGGCTCCTGCCCTGGAACAGAGGCTCAGTTCTCCCTTCTCTGAAACGGAAGCAATGCCCTCCTGGGGCTATTTTGAGGATCCAAGTGCTCAGTGTGTACAACACCCAGCATGGTGGCCGGCACACAGTGGAGCTCAATAAATGGTGGCTTCCACTCACTGCTGACTCTCCCTGTCCGTGTCTCTGCCTAGGATGTTCCACCTTCCAGGGGTACCTTTCCCCATGGCTGCCCAAGTTTGTGCCCAGACTCCACAGAGAGTGAATCAGGCATGGCTCAGCCCTCGAAGGGCTCCCAGTCTGCTGAGGTCAGATGTGCAAAGAGGCAATGACATACAGTGTGCATGCCAGGGGCAGGGAAACTCTGGGCAGGGGCAGAGGAATTGTATGGGAAGATGGGAGGCTTCCTGGAGGAGGTGAGCTGTGAAGCGAGTGAACATACTGAGTGAGTGGAGTGAGTGCTGGGACGCAGGAAGCATCTCCAGGAAGAAGGTAGGAGCCAGGGCACATGGTGCCTTTGGGTGTTAAGAACTCTGTGGACAGCCGGTTGTGCAAGCCACTGTTTGCAGCTGGGAGCTGCTCTGGGATGGAACTCGTAGCTCCTGGAGGCCTCCCTGGCAGAGGTAGCAGTCACCTGGGTGTCCTCCACCTTGATGAGGCCAGGATCTGACTCTGCTTTATGGGGATATAAACCATCCCCATCAGAGCCAGGTGGGCCTCCCCCAGTCTCTGCAACCAACCTGCCTGGGGATTCCTACCCCTCTGCCTCCTGGACTTGGGGCCAGCTCCAGAAGGGAAGTGCTGAACACCGACTCAAAAGAAACATCCTGTGGGTGACCGCACTGGCAGCTGATCCTTGTGGAAGCCTCAGAGAGGGCAGGCCAGGTATGCCTCCAGTTCCCACTTCCTCTCTGGGAACTGAGGAGGGAGCACTGGGAGTCCGTGAAGGGGGCCACGGGGAGAAAGTTTTGTTGTTTTTTTTTTTGAGTTAGAGTCTCACTCTGTCGCCCAGACTAGAGTGCAGTGGCCACTCCCGGCCACCACAGCCTCGACCTACTGGGCTCCGGCGATCCTTCCGTCTCAGCCTTCCAAGTAGCCGGAATTACAGGCATGCGCTACCACGCCCGGCTGATTTTTTGATTTTTATTGTAGAGACGAGGTCTCGCTGCCCAGGCAGGTCTCAAACCCGCAGGCTCAGGTAATCCACTCACCTCAGCCTCCCAAAGGCGCGGGATTATAGGCTCAGCCACTGAGCCCGGCAGGAGAAAGTATTAATTGAGCACACTTTGATGTACAAGGTGCTTCCTCCCTGAGTCAAGTGCGAGTCTCTCTAGCTGACAGAGGAGAAACTGAGACTCACAGAGATAAAGTTACTTGTCCCACCCAGCGGGGAGGGGCAGAGTTAATAAATGTCAGTCAGCCAATCCTGAAAAATTATCTAAATACTATAAGAAGAGGGAAACTGCCAGGGGAGGGAGCAGGAGGGAGGGGGAAGGCACCCTTCATCAATAAGGGTACCTGATCTCAAACCAGGTGACATGGGGACCAAAAGTGAGCCCCAACTTTACCTGCATAATGACCACTTGTATACCTAACCCTGAATTGTACCCCACATCTTTAAAATTAAACAAATAAATAAATAGATGTCAGCCATGTACCGAGACCCTGGTTTGGGCGTCACCCATGGAGGTGGGTGTTGTCCTACCCAGTCCACAGGAGGAAGAAGGAAGGGCTGAGAGAGGGTAAGTGACCCAAGGATGCACAGTGGGTCAGCCCCAGAGCACGTGGCTTTCAGCCATGACGCAGGACTGAGCCGACAGAGTGGGAAGAACAAAAGCACCAAATAAGGATGGAGACACAGATCCCAGGCCCACCTCTCTCACTAAAAAGCTGAGTGCCCTTGGGCAAGTCGCCTCACCTCTCTGAGCCTGGTTCCTCCTCCTGAAAAACAGATGAGGTCATAACTGCTTACCTCAAAGGGCTACTAGGAGGACAAAGCGAGAGAACGCTAGCAGCGTCTCTGGCGTGAGCAAAGGACCCCCCCATCCTTCTGTCTGAACACCATTCCTCTGCCATTGACAACTGGGTCATACAAAAATAAATGCATCCCAGGCCAGGGCCTGGAATGTGACAGCCAGAAGCAAAATGCTGGGAAGCCAAGATTATTATCATTATTATTATTACCACTGCTGCTGGGCACTTTAAGAAAAAAAGAAAACCAGGCTAGTTTGCAGAAAAATAAATTATAGAGAAGGAGAAAATAATAGGAAAGCTTTGTGATTTCAATGTGTCCTGGTGCTCAGCAGGCCTTAAGTAAGTTCCACTGAAATGCTGAGATGTGGCAGGCGGCGAGGGTGCACGCGAGGACGGGGCAGAAGGGGGGGTCAGGACGTGGGCCTGGCCAGCGCCACACGGAGGGTCTCAGCACTGTCCACCCTGGGGTCTCTGCTCCAGCTGACCACCCAGCTTTATCTTTGCATCCGATGCTCAGTGTGGCTGGCCTCATAGCACTTTTCTCAGGTATTCCACCCAGTTCCAGTTCACAGTCGCCTCCTCCAGGCAGTCTTCCCTGTTTTGCTTCTACTCTCCCAGCCTGGCCTCAGTCTACACACACCTCTATTCAGACACCCGGACCTCCCATTGGGAATGACCTGATGTGTGGCAGCCTCTAGCCACCTCCAGAAGGTGTGTCCTTTGACGACAGAGACCCAGGTGAGGTACCTCTGTGTGCTGGCACCTGGCAGCTCATAAGATTAATAAATACCCGTGGATGAATGACAACAAGATGCCTGAGCATGTCCCCAACTAAGAGCCATAGATGGTGGGAGACAGTGTGTCCAACCACTGAGCCAGGTTCACGATGCCACTCATTCCAGACCTGAGGACCCCAGGCATCCACTGGCTGCGGAACAGGACCCCTGAGCTTTCCAATCCCCTTTTCCAGATCTTCTGAGACCCCCAGTCACTGCCCCAGTTCCCAGGACTCAGGCAGTGGGTCCAAAGGAAGAAAGGGGATCCCCCAAACACCTGGGGAAACCACAATGGGGAGAACCTGTCTCTAGCGACCACAGCAGCAAGGGATCAGAATATTGAGAAGATGTGGTTTTAGTAAAGTCACGGTCAATTAGGTGTGCTCAGTCATTTATTCACTCAACAACACTTATTGAGCATGTGCTGAGGGCTAGACCTTGTCTTTCAGGAGTGACCAAGATGTGAGAGACTGGCACCCTCATGGACTGTAGGGCCAGGGGAGACCAGCTAGAAGTAAACATCCAGGCTGGGCGCAGTGGCTCAGCCTGTCATCCCAGCACTTTGGGAGGCCGAGGCGAGTGGCTTGCCTGAGCCCACGGGTTCGAGATCAGCCTGGGCAACATGGTGAGACCTCGTCTCTACAATAAATCAAAAAATTATCTGGGTATGGTAGCACATGCCTGTAGTTCTGGCTACTTGGAAGACTGAGGCGGAAGGATCGCCAGAGCTCAGCAGGGTGAGGCTGAGGTGGCTGGGAGTGTGCCAGGGCACTCCAGCCTGGGTGACGGAGTGAGACTTTGACTCCAAAAAAAAAAAAAAAGAAGTAAACACCCAGTGTGATCCAGATGAGGGATTGTTTCCAAGGAGACTGCAGGAAAGACAGGACCACGTGACACCTTAGATGAAAGGCTGGGAGTCAGAGACGCTAATGCAAACGTGGCGGCCTGAAGACCAAGCATGAGGACATTTGTCACCTTGTCATTAGGAACCACACAAAGGCTTGAAACCGAGTAAATGGACAATGTTGGAAATAGTTCAGGGATGCATGCCTCCACCATGAACATCTGGTCATTAAAAATACAGTGTGTGAAGGCTTTAGCAACACACAGTGTGTTAGGAACTCTGTGAAATATTCATAGGAAAAGTGCTCAGACAGCATCTGCAGAAATGGTCCCAGGCACTCCTCTGGGTGGGGGCTGGGGGGATGATTGTTAGCGCTTGTTTTCTGGCTGGGGTGTGTGTGTGTGTTATTTGTTTTGCCTTTATGGGGTTTTTTTCTGATTTTTCCACAGGAAGTATGAATTAATTTAATTTTTATAAAACATCTGCTTCATCAAAAATATAAGTTAGAGGAGACTAGAGATAAAGCCCATAAGAGAAAAAGAAACATGACACGGACAGCCAAGGAACGTGGATTTGGAACAAATGTGCACAACTGCAGTCAAGTAGCAAGTCAAGCCCTCCCTGTGGGCCACCGAGGCCTTGCCCTACCCAACTTGCTCAGCACTGCCATCAGGATAATACTGATGATGAGGAGGAGGATAACAAGAACAAAAGTAACAATAAAAGCTGGCATGGACTGAGTGTCAGGAACGGTCCAAGGGCCTTATTGGCTTTCTCTTATTTAATTCGGTGGCCGGGGGCCTCTTCATATCACAGTTTTACAAATGAGGAAACTGAGGCCCAGGGAGATGAAGCCCCTTGCTTAAGGCCACCCAGTTTAAGTGCCAGTGCTAGGATTTCAATCTGGCCGTGTCAGACTCCACCATCGCCAGTGAATGACCGGGGTCAGGGGAACCGACAGTTACAGATGAAACAGAAGCAGACATCATTATGGTCCAGGGGATGGCCAAGGGGCAGGAGGAGGAGGGTTGGGCCAAGGAGAAAGCTGTGCTGTATAACTGCCAAATAAAATACAGAACGTCGGGTGAAATTTGAATTTCAGGCAAATAATGAACGCTTTTTAAGGCTGTAAGTATGTCACCCCGCAATGTTTGGTAGAGCAAGAACACTGGTCACATGTATCTGTCCGACTTCATTTCATTCCAGGGCCAGATCGTGGTCACCTCCAGGCAGCCTTCCCTGATACGCCCCCAATCCTCCAGGTTTGCCCATGCAATATTTGGGAGATACTTATTCTGAAAAATTACTCGGTGTGTATCTGAAATTCACATTTAACTGGGCATCCTGTATTATCATTTGCTAAGCCTGCCAACCTTAAGAGCTCACATCCAGCAACTCCCTTTTTAGGAGACGTTTCCGGGCCACCGGATCCCCCTAAGGAGACTGTGCCAGCACTGCCCACACCTGGTCACTCACCCACGCTTGGATCCAAGACCAATGAGTTTTCAGGCTTTATTTTTGCTCTTAAAGAACAGAGAAAACATTCTCTCGATACCTGCCAGGTAGCAGAGAGAGAACAAAGGAGCACCCCATCAGCTCTAGCAAATCAATTGGTCCAAAAAGCACCCCACAGAAACATGGGGGATAAAGGAAACCACTTCAAATGCTTCCTCGACACGAATTCACGCTGTGACCGATTCCTTTCTGCACACCATTAACAAACAGGTCAGGCTGGGGAAAGCTCGCCAGGCCTCAGCTTGGGCCTTGCCTCCTCGCAAACAACAGGAAAACACAACACTCTCTTGCTGGCTCAAATACAGACACTCGGTCAAAGCTCATTACATGAATGAGAAACACCGTGCTGAGATGCCATCTTTTGCCTTCAAGGCCGAAGTCTGGGCTCCTAAGGACCTCAGGTCATGGGGGAAGGGGGAAGGGGGAAGGGGGAGGGGTATGAAGGAAGAAGATACTACAGCAACGCCCCAATTAAGAGGAGTGTTCCCCTGCAATATTGATAGAGCAAGAACACTGGCTTCACTGCATCTAACTTCACTCTCATTCAGGACCAGCTCAGGGTCACCACCTCCAGGCAGCCTTCTCTGATAGCCCTCCGATGCTCCTGTCTTGCCCATGCAGTATTTGGGAGATACTTAGAAGGTGATGAGCAAATTCATCCCCAGGATTTGAAAATGGGGGAGCCACATCACGCTGTCACTGCAGAATAGACTCTACTACATAGGGTCTCCAAGCAGGGTTTTGGCCTTAGCATCTCCTGGGGACTTGTGAGAAATGCAGATTCTCAGGCCTCACCCACAGCTGCTGAATCAGATACTCTATGGCTATACCCAGCCGTGTGGACACATGTACATGTGCACAGCAACTTTCTTCAGGTGTAATTGGCACAGCCTAAATGGCTCATCTTTAAAATGCAATTTGATGCCTGAACATGTTCCCTCATGAAACCATCACCCCAGCAGCAATGAACACCTCCACCATCTCCCCCAGAGTTCCCTTCTGTCCTCTTTTCTCTCATCACGCCTACCCCTCCCAGTCCCCAGGCCCCATTGTCACTACAATGATTGATGGACGTCTTCATAACCCCGTCTCGTCTGGGATTCTGCACTCAACACAACTTCGAGAGCCATTCATGTCCCTAAGTATGACAGGAATTTGTTCCTTTTCCATGCCGTGTAGTATTCCACCATATGGATGTATGATGACATATTTACCATTTGCCCGTTAATGGACATTTGGGTGTTTTCTGGGTTTGGGCTATTATACACAAAACTGCTCTGAATGGCCCCATAAGCGTTGTTCATTCTCCTGCTATACCCAGAGCCGAGGGTAGGTGCAGAAAAGGCGAATGCTAAGCCTTTTTAAGCACTGTGTCTTCCGTAGCACTGTAGGCTGACTACCGCATACGATAACTATCATATAGTTTCAAACGACCGGAAGGAGGGTACTGAATGTTCCTGACACGGAGAAATGAGGATGCTGGTGATGACAAGGGCTGATTATCCTGACCTGACCACACACATCATATGTACGAAACAGCACTATGTACCCCATACATACGTACAGTTATTATGTCCATTAAAAGTAATGAATTACTTTCTAAAAAACATATGACAATGTTTACTGTATTCAGTAAACATGAATAAAAAGAAAGAATCTTGAAAAACAGAAGAAACGACTGAACTGCCCAGGTGGCTGAGCTATTTTGCACTCCCATCAGCAGCGTTTGGGGATTGCAGCTCCAGATTCTCCCCAGCATCTGTTGAGATCAGCCCTTCTGAATGCAGCCATTCCAGGGACCAAGCGATGGTGTCTCGTTGCGGGTCTGGGGCAAATTTCTTTAATGGCACATAAGGTTGGGCATATTTTCACAGGCCTACTAGCCACCCGTGTATGTTCTTTGTATGTTGTATGAAAGTAAATTCATGAAAATAAATTGGAGAGAGGGAGAGAGGGGGAGAGAGAGAGAAAGAGAGAGAGAGATTCGCCTCCCCAAGGTAGGGGAGGGGGCCAAAGCTAGGAAACATGGCAGTCATAGTGTGAGAGTTGTTTTTATAGTCTAGGTAACTCCTTTATCAGATACATGATTCGCAAATATTTTCTCCCAGTCTGTGACTTGAGTGTCTTTCAGAGAGCTGAAGCTCTTAATTTTGATGAAGTTAATTTGTTCTCTTATGGACTGTGAGTTTCATGTCACATCTAAGGAAGTCTTTGCCCAATTCAAAATTATAGACTTTTCTAGAATTTTTTAGGCCTATGACTCATTTTTTGTTGGTTTTTATATATGGTGTGAGGTATAGTTTGTTTGGGGATTTTTTTGCATGAGGATATCTAATTATTCAGCACCATTTGCTTTCCAAACATGAATGCTTGAAAAGGAGCTTTGGCGTAGAAATTATCTACCACACTTCACCTAGTGAACTCCTACTCATTCTTCAAAACCTAGACTAAATGTCCCCTTGCCTAAGAAACTTTTTAGATTAAGGTCAAGTAGCTTTTGGCTACCCTCTGGTGTCCACAGCATCTCATGCAACCTCTGACATATTCTTATCTCACACGATAAGTGCCCGAATTAGTTCCCATATCTGTGTCTCAGACTCAAGTGAAAATTAATGGATGAGAACCCTAATTCTAGTGCATAGCACAGGCCCAGCACAGATGGTGGTGGGGGCGGGGAATGGCTGAGGAAGAAGGCGGCCCAGAAAACAATTGTTAAAATATAAACAAATGAATAAAAGGCCCAACAAGTGAGCCACTTGCTTTTTTAAGCAATTAAATACCCAACTTTCAAGGCCCCGCTCACAGACCAACTCACCAGCAAGCCACCCTGGTTGTACCCTCCACGCTCCTCACCTGTGGTATTTACATAGTGTCTTATCAGCTGATTTAGGCCAAGCCCATTTCCAGCACTCTCTGTATACATCATTTCACCTAATCCTTACACCAACCTTTGAGCAGAGTTACAGCCACCGTCAGTTTACGGAAGAGGACACAGCTGTTCAGAGTCATTGGGCTGCGTGTGGGAGGTCACCTGTCTGATAAGCGCCAGAGCCAGGGTTTGAGCCCAGACAGTCTGACTCCAAGATCCCACCTCTCCATGCTCCACTGCCTGGCTCCCTTTACTGCTCAGGCCTCACTCCCCACCCAGCCCAGACCCTGCAGTGGCAGCCTTGACCTCCCCCGTGACCAGCCACATCCTGTCCAGCGACACACACCCCACCCGAAGGACCTCCTCATTACCTTGGGCCACACGCCCATGCCGAAGGAGTTGCAGTCTGCCAGCTGGTGCAAGCACAGCTCCGTCCTGGAAGTAGAGAAGAGGGTGGAAGTCAGGGCACTGCCCACACCCGAGGCCAAGCAGGGCAGGTGGTCCTGGCAGGGCAGGGCTCCACGTGGCAACCAGAAGGCCCCAGTGTTACCCCAGCCTTGTCCCCCAGGTCTGCCTGGTTACTCCCCAAATATCCCTCACTCACAGCCCTTCCTCAGCCCTTCCTAAGAGCTGGGAAACCCCAGAAGAAGGACCAGGAAATAAAACCAGAGGAGCAGGGTCTAGCCCCAGGTCTTCTCATGGGCCTGGTACCCTTGCTCAAGGGTCATCCTGGGACAGTTCGGCACCAGTGCGCCCTCACAGGATGCTATGTTCCAAGATCACTCCTGTCAGCCCCACTCCATGGACACAAATGTCAGTCCCACTTTACAGATGGCAAAATAGAGGTGCCGAGGGTTCGGACCTGGCCCAAGGATTCACGACTAGCAAATGCGCTGCCAGGGGTGAGACTGAGGTCTTTCGGCCTCCAGAGCCCAGACTCCAATGTCGCCCCGCCACCCACCCCTGCTCCAGGCCTCGATCCACGCCTTAGGATGTGACATGCCACTCAAGGCCCCTCCCAGGTTCCTCGAGCATGGAGCCTGCCAGCCTGAGGAAGGCCAGTCGAGGGGGTGGGCACGGCCACGCCCCCACTCCCTCCAGGCACACCCCACTCACAAAAGCACCGTGGGTCCCAACCCCATGCGGGCTCAGATGGACTCCTAGGAAGCAGGGCTTCATCACCGGGTCCCAGCGGTTTCTCTGATTCCGGGTCCTTCCGTGACTGACCTTTCCCCTCATTCTCTGCAGACCCCACACTCCCCTCTGCCTCGCGACCTTGGAAGACCCTCATCAGATAGGCTTCATGTCCAATCCCAGCCCTGCCCCTTAGCAGCGTTTCTCTTTTCCTCATCTGTAAAAGGAGCATCCTACTACTTGCCTCACAGGATTACACGAGATGTTGTACATAACTTACGTGGCTGGCCTGGCTCACAGTGATGCTGTGCGTCTCAACCCCCCCCCCCCCGCCCTGCCCCCATGCTCTTCCATTCATTGGAAATTTAGTCTGAAAAATAACGAAGCACCCATCTGGTGCCAAGCCCTATGTTAGGTCCTGGGGAGGCAGGAAGGAGGCCGGCAGAGCCCCTGATTTAAACATCTCACAGTCAGCCTGGTGAGGTGGAGAGACCCATACACCGCAGCACAGCTGGTGCCAAACCAGAAGCACGTACTAGGCACCAAAGTGGTTTAAAGTAGAAACCAAGGTGCAAGAATCAGGCAACATGCGTCCAAGAAAAGAAATGCGCCCTCTTCCCACCCTCCTGTCCAGCCAAGCACTGCCATGCCGTGGTCTCCTCTGGCAGCCTCTACCACTGCCCGAGCATTGAACCGAATGTGAATTATCTCACCAAAGCCCATGCGGTCTATTCAAGCTACTGATTCCAATTTACAGAGGAAGACACCGAGACTTAGAGTGGATGATGCACGACCGAGGTCTCCCAGCAGGGCTCCTGAGGCATCTGGAATCCGAAGCCACATTCCTAACCCCGGGGCCCCACGGCCTCTCAGCTCTGGGCAGAAGCGGAGGCTGGGCCCCGCAGAGCAGGCACCCTCAGCCCCACAGCCCTAGCTGTCCCCACCGGCCCAGGGGCTCACCTGAGGTCCAGGTCCAGGCCAGCCAGCATCTGGGAGAACACCTGGAAGTTTCCTTCCCCTTCCGGCTGCCGGGCCACGCGACTCTTTTCCAAAAGCATGGTCTGCAGGAGAGGGGAGGGATCCAGTCAGGCTCTGGGTGCTCTGCCCCATGCTCGGTGCCCAGCTGCCCAAGGTCCGGCAGGGACCAGCTCTAAGCCTTGCTGCACACCTCCCTATGGAAACGTGACAGTCCCTTGTGTCACTACTTCAGTGACCCCCTAGGAAATCCACTAAGGCAACAGACTCCAGTTAAGGCATCACACAGTAATTACAGACTGGGAGCGGTGACTCACGCCTGTAATCCCAGCACTTTGGGAAGCCAAGGTGGGAGCATTGCTTCAGCCCAGGAGTTCCAAACCAGCCTGGACAACAGAGCGTGACCTCATCTCTACAAAAAATTTAAAAATCAGCCAGGCACAGTGGTGCATGCCTGTAGTCCCAGCTACTCAGGAGGCTGAGGTGGAAGGACCACCTGAGCCCAGGAGATAGAGGCTGCTGTGAGCCGTGATTGTTGTGACCATGCCACTGCACTCCAGTCTGGGCAACAGAGTGAGACCCTGACTCAAAAAAAAAAGAAAGAAAGAAAAGAAAAAGTGAATAACACCCCCCACCTACCCCTTTCTTTTAACCCCTTGACCCAAATGGTGACCGAAATGAGGGGCCGGCCATCAGGGCCAGGACAGAAAGGGACTCATGCAGCACCAGCCCGTTTTCCTCAAGGATGGATATGTATTCTCCCAGCTTCACATACAAACAGCTCTTCTGTTAACCTAATCCTATTTTCTGTTCGAACAGAATGTTTGTAGGGAGGGGGAAGGGGTGGGTGGTTTTGGAGCTGGACAGGCACAGGCAATGTGCTTGTCACACACGGACAGGGAAGGCAGCCAGCGCCTGTTTGATTTTCGATCGCGCTCTTAAGACCCAGCTAATGAGTGGCAAATTACATGTTTGCTTGTGAACATTTCATCCCCAAGATGGTCCGCAGTGCACTCCAGCTGGCTCGCTCTGGGAGGGGCGTCCTGGGGTCCTGAGCAAGCCGGGAGGGGCTGGCCCCGGCTAGGGGATCGGCCGCCATTTCAGACATCGCAGGGGCCCAGCTGGAGGTAGGGGCTCTGCCTCCCCTGTGTCCAGGGGCCGAGGACACAGCAGCCCAAGGGCCCCTCGCCCACCCACCTTACCTGCAGCTGAGCCGCTGTGACCCGGCCTGTGGCGCTGAAGTCCAGGGACATCACCATGGCAAAGCGGGTGGCGCTGCGGCTGTGGCCCGTGGACACGGAGCCAAAGGCCCGGAGGACGGTGAAGGCGGCCCGCATCTTCTCCACTGTGGGGGGCACGGGGCCGGGCGTCACCCAGGCTGTCACCTCCGCCCTGCACGAGTCTGCCGTCCCCACAGCCCTGCTCAAGGTCGCCCCGTGCTGGCTTCAGCCCCCTGCGGGTTCCCCCAACTCGTCTATAAACCAGACACGTTTCACTGAGCACCAACTGCCGGCCTGACCCTGGGCTGCAAGCCGGAGAGTAGGGGAAGCGAGTCTCAGAGTGTGCCCGGGGTGGGCACAACATAGGGCACCCAGGCCTGACGGCGCCTAGGAGGAGGAGGGGAAGATGGCCTTCAGGGCCGGCACTCAGGGAGCTCACAGCTCAAAAGCAGGCTTGCAAAGCCCCACAGACTCTTCGCAGCTATTCCCTGGGCATCTACGATGCAGCAAGCTCTGTGCTGGGCACCTGGATACAGCCTAGCCTGACTCCCACCCTCAGACACATGCATTCTAAGAGGACAGAGTCTGGTGCCACTCCCCACTGGGTCCCCAGCCCCTAACAAGAGCCAGGTATAGAGTCAGTGTTCTGTAAAGCAGTGGAATAACCCCAGGAGAAGCAATGTAGACCAACAGTTAAGATAGTTTGGATGCAGGCTCTGCCCTTGGCGAGTTACCTGATCTGGGGAAAATTAATGAAACTTCCTGTGCCTTGGATAGCCCATCTGCAACGCGGGGGTGATAGCAGTACCAGCCTCCTCCAGTTGTCATGAAGACCAAAAGACTCAGTCCTCCAAAGTACTTGGAAAGTGCTCCAGAGGTGGTGCTGTTGTTATGTTTATTATCATCAGAAATGCAAATTGCCTGGGTCACATGCTCTCCATGGGAGGATATTACCCCCAAGATGGGCAAAAACCAATTCTTGAGGGTAGTGGTGAAAACATTTACTGTTTAAAGTGTATACAGGTGGCTCAGCCTGTAATCCCGCGCCTTTGGGAGGCTGAGGTGAGTGGATTGCCTGAGCCCGTGGGTTCGAGACCCTCCTGGGCAGGCGAGACCTCATCTCTACAATAAAATCAAAAAATTAGCCGGGTGTGGTAGCGCGCGCCTGTAATTCTGGCTACTCTGAAGGCTGAGGTGGAAGGATCACCGGAGCCCAGCAGGTCGAGGCTGTGGTGGCCAGGAGCAGCCACTGCACTCTAGTCTGGGTGACAGAGTGAGACTCCAACTCAAAAAAAAAAAAAATGTGGTATATACACACCACAGAATACTACTCAGCCATAAACAAGAACAAAATCACGTCCTTTGCAGCAATGTGGGTGCACTTGGAAGCCATCATTCTGAGTTAACGCAGAAACAGAAACCTAGACACTGTATGTCCTCGCTTACAAGTGGGAGTAAAACCCTGGGTACACACGGACATAAGGATGGAACCACAGACACTGGGGACTCCTAAGGGGGGGGTGAGTAAAAGGGGCAGGGGTTGAAAAACCACCCACTGGGTACCATGTGCACCATTTGAGTGATGGTTCAAGAGCAACCCAGATCTCACCATCACGTAATATGCCTGTGCAGCAAACTTACACATGTGCCCCGAATCTAAAATAATTTAAAAAAAATTTTACCTATCTACAAAGCACATATATATATATATAACATAAACAAATTATGTTTTATCTGTGGTATTAAAAATTATGACAAGGAGGGAAAAAAGCTTCCTCAGGAGGAGAAATAATGAAGAAAAAAAAAAAGATTGAGAACCCTGGCCCAGCGGATTGTGCTGTGGATGCAGACAGCCTGGGTTTGAATCTCAGCTCTCACATGTGCTCGCTGGACAAGTTAGTTAACTTCCCTAAACCTCAAAGCCCACAATCCATAAAATTCAAACAATATAGGAATTGTTTATAGGACTGTTTTAGATAAATAAGTTCATATACTTGGAATTGGGTCTGACACTGGTCTTTGGCAAATGTTTATTTTGTGATTATTATTAATATTATAATAATAATTATTAATTGACTCCTTTCTTTAAAGCTCAGATGAAATACCACTTCTTCAAAAAAGCCCCCTAGGCTAGGCATGGTGACTCACACCTATAATCCCAGTACTTTGGGAGGCTGAGGCGGGAAAACTGCTTGAGCCCAGGAGTTCAAGACCAGCCTGGGCAACATAGTGAGCTCTCGTCTACAAAAAAACAGAAAACGTATCCAGGTGTGGCTGTGCATGCCTGTAATCCCAGCTACTCGGGAGGTTAAGGTAGAAGGCCTGAACCCAGGAGGTCGAGGCTGTGGTGAGAGAGGATTGCACCATTGAACTCCAGCCTGGACAACAGAGTGAGATTCTGTATCAGAAAAAAAAAAAAACTCCTAATCCCTCTCTGCCTCCTGGGCCTTTCCCTTACCAGCTCTGCCAGCACTTTGAGCAGAGCAGTCAAACTTGGCATGTACACAGTTCCATTTTCCCTCTAGTTATCAGTTCTTCATGAACATAGGCTCTGCCCCTCTGTCTGCTCTCGTTGGGTCCTCTGCACAATTCAGCAGGTTGTGCACTGCACAAAGATACCACATCCAAGGGACACATCATTTACGTCACCCTGGCATGGGTTTATATACTTATTAGGATGACCTCCCAGCAGGTGGCAGTGAAATGCCCAGTTCGAACAAAGTCACTGTATGAAGATTGTTCTGCAAAAGGCTGTCAACGTCCTGAGGAGGGAGGGCCTTATTCTAATTTGACAAGTGTGTCCAGTGGCCTAGGGGCAGCCCTGGCAAGAAGCAAGCACAGGGTCTGCACATAGTTGGTGCTCAGTGAATATCAGGTGGATGCATAAAAGGAAGGGCAGCCCTGCGCCCCCTCTGACTTCACCCTTCTTCCCCACACTATCCATGTCACCTGGAGACCGCAGTACCTGAGACCCTGCCGTCCACACTGCCTGCCATCCCCACCAGGCACTCCAGGACCTGCTCACAGCAGGTGGTCTTCCCGGCACCACTCCGGCCCAAGGCCACGATGCTCTGGTCTCTATGCTGGCTCAGCAGCGCCCGATATGCCCGCTGGGCTAGGGAGCTGATAAGGGCAGGGAGGCCATCCCGGCGGTCCCCGGGCACCTGCAGAAAGATCACAGGCGTCAGCCGTCCCACCTGGGAACATCCGAGATAGCACCACCCACAGGTCTGAGGTTCAGAACCGTGTCCTGCCTCCCCTATCCCAACCTGGTCAGCGTCTCCAAATTTACTAGGGAGAGCCCTGTCCGTGTGTCCAGTCCTGCCAGTGGCTCACTGTGAGTCCTTGGGCAACTACGGCTCTCTCCTGAGCCTAGGTCTCCTCTTTCGCTGGTTAGAGTCTTGAAGGAGCTTTGCATTCGCCCCTGGGTTGCATCTCACTCGCTACTCAAAGCATTGGATAGTAACTGCCTGAAGCAAGATAGATGGCATGATTGATTAGTAATGTCTGCCATGAAGACAGAATGGCATGTGGGGGAGTTGGTAGTCTATGTGCTATGTACTTGCCATTATGGATTAAAGTGATGCCTGAAACTCCATCCACTTCATCCATTCATTCTTTCTGCATTCAGTAAATAATTTCATTGAGTGATCTCCTCCCTAGCAGGCACTGGGGGCCCAACAGGACATGAAATGGGTAGAGGAATCCCTTGCCAAACCACAAGGAGATACTGTTACAATGACTAAAACATTAATTTCCAAAACCCAGCCAGGTGCAATGACTCATGCCTGTAATCCCAGAACTTAGTGAAGCCGAGGTGAGAGGATTGCCTGAGCCCACGGGTTCGAGACCAACCTGGGCAACTTGGCGAGAACTCATCTCTCTACAATAAATCAAAAAATCAGCCACAGGTGGTGGTGCGTGCCTGTAGTTTCAGCTACTTGGAAGGCTGAGGTGGAAGGATCACCTGAGCCCAGCAGGTCGAGGCTGCGGTGGCTGTGAGCATGCCATGGCACTCCAGCCTGGGTGGCAGAGTGAGACTCTAACTCAAAAAATAAATAAAAATAAAAAATAAACAAAACCCAATACCAGTCTGTGGAGCAACTGGAGCTCTCATACAATGCTGATAGGGACACAAAATGACACAATCACTCTGGAAAACAGTCCGGGAGTTTCTAACACAGTCAGACCTCATATAACGTCACAGCCCCACTCTGGTATTTACCCAAAAGAAATAAAATTTTGTGTTCACAAAAAACCCTCTATGTCCATTGGGTTATACTGAATCTGTACGCAAAATCACTGAAAACGAGAAACAATCCAAATGTCCTTCAACTGATGAACTGAGGACATCAACCCCCCCCACCCCCTGCTTTTAGTGTTGGACATCTCATGTCCCAGAAAATGGCTTAGCCTCTGAACAAACATGCAAACCGTGCATCCATGCAAGCAAACAAGGGAAGTAGCCTAGATAGATTCACGGTCTGCGGGCACCTCCAAGGCACGGTAGTGAGTGGGAGAAACCGATTCAAACGGTGACACACTGTGTGAGTTCATCCATGGGCTGTTTGGGAAAAGGCAAACCTATCAGGACAAAAGACAGATCTCGGCCTCCAGGGGTTGGGTTGGCCACAGAGGCCCCAGGGAACGTTTCCGGGGGTGGGAACTGCCTTGTGACTGGCTGCAGGGAAGGCCACACAACTGCACACCTTTGTCCCTAAAGATGCTGATTGAACTGTAGGTAAATGATCCTCCATAAGCCTGACCTGGACAGAAAAGGAAGTCCTGGACTCGGGTGGAGTGTGCTTTCTGGGGGCAGGAGGGCGCGGCAGCCATCGGAAAGCCACGCGCCGGGTGAGCTCACGCAGGACACGGGTGATGTGGGGCAGGGGCACCGTGGCAGGGAGAGGTCGGGGAGCCCCCACGGACAGCTGGGAGGGAGGCCGGTGCGTGGCGGGAAGATCAGGAGAGCCAGGAAGGGCGTGATCCCAGGAGGAGCCGGTAGGGGGGGGGCGCGACGACGGGAGGAGAGAGCGAGAGGGCTGGGCTCGGCGGGAGGGTCCAGCGAGGCCTCGTCTGCCCTCCCCAGGGCGTTGGCAGGACCAGGCCCGGCCCCGCAGTGTGGCAGCCCTCCCCCAGCCCGGACCCCCAACCCGGGGCTGAGGGCGTCCCCAAGAGCCCAGAAGCAGTGCCGAGTCCCTGCCCTGATGCCAAACACGGGACCCAAAGCAGGCAGAGGAGGGGCAAACCCCCACGCTGGCTGGGCGTGCGGCACGCAGTGGGTTCTGACGCCGGAGCCCTGCAGCCGCCTGAAAACACTGAGCTTCCTGGGACTGGAGGTCGGGTCAATCAGTCCCGCTAACTGGCGGGGAGAGGGCAGACCCCGCCCGCGCACGTGCGGCCCCGCCCTGCCCAGCCCGCCCCAAGATGGATCGGTCACTGCCCCGCCGCGGCCTGTGCTGCCACCTGGTGGCCCTTCGGGGACTCGCACGTTGGCGCGGCCCGAAGGTGGGGGGCCGTGGGGTGGGGTGCTTGAGGGAGGCCGGGGGCCTTGGGGGAACCCGGGCCCAGTGCCCCACTCCAGGGCTGGGAGGGGCGCGAGGGGCCCGCCTTCAGGGCGAGTCCGGCGCCTGAGCTCTGATGCCTCCGTCCCGGAGGGTGATGAGGACCTGCTTGCTGTGGGAACCTGCAGAACTTCCTTCCGGGGCTCCCAGGAGCCGGGGAGTCCCTCCGAGGCCTGGGCTGCAGTCACAGAGGCCTAAGTGCTCGCAGTGAGGAGAGGAGGGGCCCCTGAGCCGAGTCCGGGCCGCCTGGAGCTCCTGAGGGTCTTTCGGGCCATGGGCAGCCATGATGGGCAAGGCCCAGGAGTGACTGAGTGGGGTCACCCTGGAGGAGGATAGTCTTAGGGAGATGGGTGTGGGCCCGCTGTCTCCTCCCTGAGGGGTTTAGCATCCTTCAAGGACGAGGGAGGGCTTCGTCCCATGAGGCTCCAGAAGGCACGATGTGGCTTTTCATTCCCAGTTGACAGAGGAGGAACCCGGGGCCAGCAAGGCCTGGTGGTCTTTCCAAGGCACCGGGAGTTCCAGGGCCTGTGTCTTCCCTTCCATTCCTCAGCAGGACGTTGGTGAGACATTCCCCCCTCCTACCCTAGGTCGCCTCCTCCGTCTATCCTCGGCCCAGAAGCCAAGGGGACCTCTGTCTAACCTAAGTCAGATCGTGCTGCTGCCCTGCTAAAAATCCCCAGCAGCCGCCATCCTGCTCAGAGTAAGAGCTGGAATCATCGTCCCCACATGCAAGAGCTGACATGGCCCCGGACTGGTTTCTCCCCACCTCACCTGCCGCCTCCTCCATGCACCTCCCCCAGTTACTATTATCTTTACTGTCTAAGGCCTGGCTTCTCTCCCTAGGATGGAAGGACCTCAGGGCAGCTTTGTTCGCCTGTGGCCTTCCCTGCTGTTCCCTCTGAGCCAGCATGCAGGACACCCTCAAACCAGAGTTCAATCGGATTCTGTTGCACCCAGGCAGAAACGTGCTCTCTGGCTGGGGCCAGGTGCCTCATCTGTCCACCAGGCGGCGCAGAGCTGGCATACACATTTTGAGAGCCGATACCTATGTATTACTTTTTGAAGTTGAATTAAATTGCCGTAGCAATGGGTAGTGTAACGCTCGCTCAACCTGCTTCTGCCGTTTCCCTTGCCTGTCACATGATGACACCAGCATCCACCTGATTAACGCCATCTTTTGAGCAGCCATACTTAAAACGTGGATGCATGTTTCTGGCACCCCTTGTATCCTTTTTTCCTTGGCTCTTGCTCATCAGGACAAAAACGGGCCATTTCTACCACCTCCCAGGAATAAAAGCAAAACCGAAGCTTCTGTTTCCCTGTGGATGTGAGTGTTCGGGACTCCCTGAAGATCGGCATGGGGTGAGGAGCACAGAGGAGTGGGGACACCTGGGTTTGATCCCGGGTCTTGTGCATGCTAAACGTGGGAGGAGTGGCTGGCTTCACCTGGCCCAGCCAGCTTTTCTCATCAGTGAAATGGGCTACTAACAAACAGCAGCTGTTTTCTCAGGTGGATGTGAGAGTTAATTGAGGGAATACATGAAGGTGCTCGAAGCAGGGTCTGGCAGAGTTCATACTCAATATTCTCTCATGATTTTGAGTATCTTTGATATCGCTGTTGTTTTCTAACAGACTCGTCTTTTCCCCTCTAGGGAGTGGGGGACCACAGGGTCCTCGATGCCCCAGGATATCCAGGTCTCCACGAGCAGGAAGCTACCCCCAGACAAGTGGGGGCTCTGGTGGTTCCTCTGTCCCCTCAGATGAAGAAGGAAACCCCAGCCCCTCCTACCGCCGCCCCCCAGTCCTGGCCCCCGTGGTCCCACCTCACCTTCCCTGTAGAGGGCACCGAAAGCCCCGGGGGCTGGAGGACGACCAGATCCGGCCCCGTGCGGGTGTGCAGGAGCTGGGCCCAGTAGCGCTGCAGAAGCGTGTTCAGGATGCTGGATTCGTTCACACTGACGAGAGAGGCCAGGTCCTCGGCCTGGTCCAGCTCTGGGGGGTTGGCCTGCGGACCATCACAGAGAGTGTCCCCTGGGTCCTGGCCCCTGCACCACCCCCTACACAAACACACACAAACGGTGAGCCTGTTCTTGCCAAGAGCCTTGTGCAAAGGCCAGGGAGGAACATGAGGATGCCAGGGCTCTGGGGGGAGTGATAAAAGCTGACAGCTAAATAGGGCCGGCCCTCCTACCCGACCTCATGCAAGCTGAGAGGCAGCCCGCTTCCCTCTGTCCTGTCCTTCCTCACTCCTGCCTTGGGAGGGGAGGCCCCAAGACAGGCTCGGCCACATCTGGGCACCCTCACCTCAGTCAGCACATGAAGATGGGACGCTCTGAGGTGTGCCAGCATCCATGGCCACCCCCTCATTTTGGGGATCTTGGGAGCCTTCAGTGTGCTCTGTGACACCCAGGAATGGAGCAGCTGCCCAAGCGCCTTGTTCACCTGAACCCTATCATGCAAAGACCCCTTGGAAACCCACCCAAACCCCTCAAGAAACAAGGCACAGCTGCAACTGCCCCTTGGACCTCCATTCTAGGGGCCTCCTGCCGGCCTTCCCAGCTGCAGGGAGTGTTCTGGGCCTGATGCCCTTGGGTGGGTCTCTGTTTTGGGTCAGCCTGTCTTCCAAGGGCACTGAGTCCCCACAAACTCCCAACATCAGTGGAGGGGAGGGCCTGAGTCAGGCAGAGGAGGGGCAGAGAGGAACACAGACGAGCGAGGAGGAAGAATCCTCTCCATCAGTAGCTGTGAAGGGTGGAAAGGGACAGGGCAGGACTTTCTTTCATCATTATATTCTGACTTGTCCTCCAAGGGATTTAGGGCGCCCAACAAAAATGTTTTCAAAACAACCGAGAATGCAAAACTAAAAGAAAGGTTAATATCCAAAACACAGGCCACTGGAACCCATGCCATGGATAATGGCAAGCAGCAAATTTGGCTCCAAAGTCCCTGGCAGCCAGAGTGAAAAGGAAAGCATGCTATCTCTGTAGCATGATTTACTATGTTCATAAAACGAAAGCAATCACTTTCTTGGGTCAGTCAGAACTCCCCTCCTGGTGCCAAGACCTGACAAACATTTTGCTGAATGTGCCTCGTAAAAAGGACCCCATAAGACGGAGTGATTGAGCCCCTAGCAAGGCCCTCAGCAGAGCAGTGAGTTCAGCAGGGCTCATCCCTAGAACTCCCTCCAAGCCTTCAAGCCAAAGTGCTGCCTGCAGGCAGGTACAAGGACGTCTCTTGAAGAGGTGGGGGGCCGGGGAGCTCACCCGATGAACATGCTCTTCATCCACCTCGGTAATGGTTTTGTCAGCATCGACGCAAAGCCGTACCCTTCCTGCTGGCAGGTCTGCTGTTCCCTCGTCTGGCTTTAGCACCGTTGCTGGTTGGATATCACAGAGAGAGAAGGAGGAGAGGGACGGGAGAGGAAGAGATGCCAGAGGCTCTGAGCCAGGCCAGAATGGGAGAGGGGGCTTCGGACGGGTGAGAAAGGGGCTACATCCTTGGAGGACTCTGAACTGTGACCCCCAAACCCTTTCGGGACAGGCAGAGGTTGACTTCCTTGGGCTTCTACCAGCCAGCATGGTGGCAGGCACAGAATAGGCACCTGATGTTTGGGTACACTGACCCAGCACAGACCCAAGCCAGGGTGGCCAATTATGGCATGCGCGTTACGTGACAGACATCACCAATTGATCAGTCCTCCAGCCCTGTTCTGACTGAGACTCGGAATCACACCACTCAGTAGAGTGCCGTCATCAGGCAAAACGAATCCACCAAAGTGGGTTCCTGAGATGAAGTCTATCTGCCTACTTGCCCCAGATGCTGAAGTCCTTGAAGAACACAGTAGGCACAAACATGCTCGTGGCATGGATGGACACCAGGAGTTGATTAACTCCTCATCTCATGGAGGCCGGAATGCCTTTGAAAGACAGTGTCCCTCCCCTTCCTCCCCCCGGACTGGAAGCAGGACCCTGCATGTATGGCTAGCAGCAGTAGGGGGCGCTGGAAGAGAAGGCGTAGACCCCCAGATGGCGCTAACCCCCTGATTACCAAGAGTAAATCCGTCCTTCTGAACCAGCCAGACTTTCTCAGCCTCATACCATCTGTCCTCGGGAGCCTGAGAGCAAAGATCACATCAATTCAACCAGCAAATGACACATTCCCGCCGTGTGGGGGGCACACCCATTCCACGGGGTGTTTCTCAGTGTAGTCTGGGGCCCTCTTATTTAAATGCAAATGGTGGTGCCCCACCCCAGGTCTTTTGAATGAGGGTCTCTAGGGTGGGTTCCAGGAATCTCCATTTTTAGCGACCTTCTCTCCAGGCCCCACCCCCACTGAAGAACTGTCGTTTGACCTTGAAGTAAGCTCAACCATGTCATCCCTGAAGAGGTGGATGCCTCACATTCTGGGGACCTTGCCTCACTCGGGGGCAATTCTGTCCCAGGGCAGACGCAGCAGGAGCCCTCAAGCTATCTGCTCATCAAGGAGGGAGGGCTGGTCCCCCCTCTCCGGGGTCAGACCACCCCTCTCCAGTTTCCTGCCTGCCCGTGGAGCAAGTCTTTCCAGAGGCCCGTGCGTCCCTCCCCACTGCTGGACCACCTCAGTCACCTGGTCTGAGTCTCCGCTCCGGCCTCCTAGGCTCCCCTCCTGTGGGGCTGGCCCCTCTTGGCTCTCTGTCTGAGGTCTTTCTGCATCCTTCTTCAGGGCGGGCTGGTGGCGTCCTTCCAGCCCCATCTCCAGGGTCCCTGCCCTGCCATCTGCCCTTGTGCGGGGTTCCTCTGCCATGGGTCCCAGGCTTCCCAGCCGGACACCCTGCCCAGCAACTGCTGGCACCTCCCCACTCATTCCCACTTCCTTAGGGGTTTTCCTGCCCTTCTCTGCAGTACTCAGAGCTCCACTTGCCTCCCCAGACTTCCCCTGAGGCTGTCCCACCTCTTCTTTCTTGTCCTGGGG
Source organism: Cephalopachus bancanus (assembly GCA_027257055.1). Classification (NCBI taxonomy): domain Eukaryota; kingdom Metazoa; phylum Chordata; class Mammalia; order Primates; family Tarsiidae; genus Cephalopachus; species Cephalopachus bancanus. Next base: position 92,748 of record JAPVLO010000261.1, on the reverse strand, counting down.
CTCTCCTGCCTCCCTGGTCCTGCTCTGAAGCTCACCTGCTTTCTCAGCCATCCTGGGAGCCTGCCCATGCCCCACTGTGCCCTGCGCTGGGCCCATCTTCACTGTCTTCTCTGCCTTAGTCTGGGCCGGGGACCCCTCTCTCTTCTCTGCCTTCCTTGAGAGCTCACTTGCTCTGTCTTTCTTACCCTGGAGACCCTCCCACTTACTCCTCCTGCCCAGGAGGCCTCCCCACCTCCTCCCTTGGATTTGGGGCCCTCCACTTTTCCCCTCACTCCCTGCGTCCTTGGAGACCCTCCCTTTCTCCACCTGCTTTGAGGGGTCCCCTCCCTCTTTCTCCACTGCCTCCGGCTGCCCTCCCTCCTCACTGAGCTCTGGGGCTTGAGGCCTGGTCCCCTGCCTATCTGTGCCCTGGGGCTCACCCCCTTTCAGCCCTTTGGTGTGGGGGATGGTGCCCCCCTTCTTCCCCATGCTTGGATCCTTGTCGTCTTTTGTGGGTAGCACAGTCCTCCGGCCTGGGTCCCCAAGACCCACAGTCCAGGTCTTCTCAGCTTTCGGGGCCCCATCCTCAGGGCTGGCCTGGGGGTTACAAGGAGTCACTGGGGTTCCCCCTTTCTTTTCCCCTCCAGGGTCTGTGGCTGGGGGTGGGGTCTTGCATGGGGTGGAGTCAGGGGGTGGGGTCCTCTGCTCTGGCTTGGCTGAGTCTGGATCCAGCTTGGCTACCATGAGCAGCACGTCGCCCCCCCTCACACCCTTCCTGAAGAGCGGGGCCTTTCTGGCTGGAGTCCCACTGGAGCCCGACTCCAGGGCCTTCTCGCTGTTGACACTGGTCATCTGCGAGGGTTCGGGGCTCCTGGCCCCCTCGTTCTCCCAGCCTGGAATGTTGGCACTCCCAGGAGAGCTCGACTGGTGGTCCTGAGGGGTCTGCTGACTTCTAGGCGTGGTGCCACTGCTGGACTTGCTGCTGGGCTGGCTGGTGGAAATGTCTGGGGTCTAGGAGAGAGACCACACCTGTGGGCCTAGCTGCTTGCTGACCTGACAGCTGTCATTCACTCACACATTCATTCATTCATTTAGATGTTCGCCTCACCTTGCCACCCACCCATCCAAAGGCCCTCAAAGACCCGAGACCTGGCAGGAATAATACCAAGCACTGAGCTGAGCCCAACGCCCTGAACCCCAGCCCAGCCCATCAGGCCAAGTGACAAAGTAGAAGGTGAGTGGACTCTGGGGCCCAGAAGAACCAAGTTCAGCTCCTGTCTCTGCCAGTCTGGTGGTGTGGCCTTAGCTAAGTGACTCCTCCTCTGAGTCTGTTTTCTTAATGATAAAATGATCGTGAAGGCCCAGCACACAGGGTGAGTATGAGGCTTCATGTCAACACAGGGAGACAGAGCCTGGCACATAGTGTATCCCAAGTCACAATAGCTGCCTCCTCTATTGCTATTGCTGCTGTTGTTTCTGGCTTGATTCTTCCTGCTGGACCAGGAAGGGCCCCGGGAAGCACTCAGGGCCTGGCACAAGAGGACCTGCTCTCATCTCAGCTCCAGTCATGCCCAGAAGGTGCCCAAGGATGACACCATCAACCCTCTCTGGGCTTCAGTTTTCCCTCAGTGCAGGTGGACACTGCCTGGTCATCCAGGTCTTCTATGGGATGAGACGTGAAAAAGCGCTTTGGAAGTCATAGACAGCAGAGCCTCCTGGCCCCCATGCCACACTGCCCATGCCAACCAAAGGCCCTAGCTTCTGCCCCTGGGGTTGTCCACCCTTGCCTGACCTAGACACTGTGGCTGCATGACGGCTGAGGGGTTTCCATGGCCCAACCCTCTCACAGACCCTTCACTGCCTATCACTTCAGCCCTGCTTGGCACTCCATCCTCAGACCAGCCTGGCTGTGGTTGGCAGGGCTCATGGGGTCAGTTTTGCCTCCACCTTGGAAGAAAGGCCCTCATGGTCATTTTCTGTTGCCTGGCTTCACCGCCTGCCCTGCTCTGGGTTCTTCCTTCTCAAATGTGCCTTGCAAACACCATGCCTAGGAATCTGGGGCTCTCACCCTCCTCTTGCATTCAAACCAGTGCCAACCCTGCAAAGCACCGTATCTGTCTCTTCTCCCCAACCCAGGTCAACCATCTCCCATCTGGGCCGCTGCCTTAGTCTCTGAACTGGTGTCCCTCTGATCTGCTGACACGTATTCCAAACCTGCTCAAAAGATTTCCTGTAGCTGCCCACAACCTGCATGAAAGCATTCACTATCACCATTGGACAGAAAAAGCACTGAACACCGCCATCAGACCTTGGTAGTCCTCAGTGGGAGCCCTGACCTCTGCTCTGGCCCTATTGTCCCTGCTTGTTCCCATGCTGCAGCAGCCCTGGGCTCCACCCCTACTCAACCCTTCCCACTCCCAGGTCTTTGCTCATGCTAAGTTTGCTGCCTGGCATTCCCAGTCCCCTCTTCACTTGTCTATGCTCTACTCACCTTCTATACCCAGCTCAAATGTCACCTCTCTCCAAATCTTTGCCTGTAATCAGAAATCATCCCACATTTGAAAAAATATCTACAAGCTATGCATCTAACAAAGGCCTAACATCCAGGATCTATAAGGAACTCAAAAGAATTAACAAGAAAAAAAAAATGAATAACCCATTAAAAAGTGAGCAAACAGATACTTCTAAGCAGCCAACACACATATGAAAAAGTGCTCAGCCTCACTAATCATCAGAGAAATGCAACTCAAAACTACAGTGAGATACTACTTCACATCAGTCAGGATAGCTATCATTAAAAAGTCAAAAAAAAAATGTGTTGGTGAGACTGTAGAGAAAAGGAAATGCTCTACACTGCTGGTGGGAATGTAAGCTAGTTCAACCTCTACTGAAAGCAGTATGTGATGAAATAAAAATTGCTGGATGCAGTGGCTCATGCCTATAATCCCAGCACTTTGGAAGGCAGAAACGAGAGGATTGCCTGAGCCCACAGGTTCAAAACCAGCCTGGGCAACATAACGAGACCTTGTCTCTACAAAAAAAAAAAAAAAAATTAGAGGGGCATGGTGGCACATGACTGTAGTTCCAGTAATAGGAAGGCTGAGGTGGAAGGATCACCTGAGCACAGCAGGTCTAGGCCGTGATAGCCATGAACGTGCCACTGCACTCCAGCCTGGCCAACAGAGTAAGACTCCAACTAAAAAAAAAAAAAAAAAAAAAAAAAAAAACCTAAAAAAATTGAGCTACCATTTAACCCAACAATCCCACTCTTGGGAATATATCCAGAGGAACATAAACTGCTCTACCAAAAAGACACCTGCACATGCATATTCATTGCAGCACTATTCACAAGAGCAAAAACATGGTACCAACCTGCATGCCCATCAAAAATGGACTGCATAAAGAAAATGTGGTACTATACACAACAGAATATTACACAGCCATAAAGAAGAACAAAATCATGTCCTTTGCAGCAACAAGGATGCAGCCGGAGACTATCATTCTAAGTGAACTATCACAGAAAGAAAAAACAGAATACCGCATGGTCTCACTCATAAGCCGGCCCTGAACACTGGTCACGTGAGCACAAAGGCGGGAACAACAGCCACTGGGCGCTGCTAAAGGAGGGGGGAATAGAGGTGGGATCAAGGTCACACAACCACACACTGGGACCAGGACCACCGCCAGGGGGAGAGAGGGCTCACTGGAAACCCAAACCTCACCTTCACGCAATCTACTTAAGTAGCAAATCCTCACATGTACCCCACAGCTCTAAAATGCAATGTTTTTGAAAATTGTCCCACATTTCCACGAAGTCCCAGGGCACCATGCAAGGAGACCAGTCCCAGCATGAGCACACTCTGCATCCCACCCTGGCTTTTATTTGTGTCCCTCTCCTGTTCAGGTGGTCGATATCTCAGCACAGTCTCTTTGTAGCAATGACGATGCTGATAACAAGCCCTAGAATTTATAGATTGTTGCAATAAGCCCTCCATTCCCATCATACAACGTCCTCCTCAACCCTCAGGAGGACCCCGTGAGGAAGGCTCTACCAGTAAGGAAGCAGATGCAAAGATGCCAGGCAGACCCCAAGACAAAAGACACGGAAAGCCAGCTCGCTCTCAATCCAAGGCCAGTGCCCTTAATGGCTGCACCTCACACACTCTTCCTTGTCTCTCTAGGACTCACTGGAGTCTCCTGAGAGCTTTAAAAAAACCTTGATGCTTGGCCCCACTCCCAGAAAGTCTGGTTTTGTAGATCTGGGTGGTGGCTGTGCAACCAGAACTAAGAACTGTGGTGCTAAGGCCACGGCCGAGTGGTTCAGTCCGACCTTCGGGGCCAGGCAGGACAGAGCCTCAGAAGGGGGATTGACTGAACTTGGCAAATCTTACCACTGTCTACACCATCTTGAAAAGTGAGTCAGTGCCTTATTTTTAACCAACCACCAGGGAGGAGACAGTAACATGGGGATGGACCAAGTAAGATGGCCAACCCCAGGCTCCGCCAAGCCCCTACACTCCATGAATTCTCTTCTTTTGGCTTTCCGAGGTAACTCGAGCCCTGGGATCCCTCAGCATAGTTTTATGGACAAGTAAACTGAGGCCATGTGAGAAGAAGGGATTTGGCCAAGACCACATAATCTGGCGGGGTGGGGCCAGAGCTACGACCAAGGTCTCCTTGACATTCGATATGGCTCCCTTTCTCTCCAGTGTTATCCATGCCTCTCCCTGACCCTCCTGGCAGATGGCCTTAGGAAAAGCAGATCACCTCCCTGGGTCCCATTTTCCAAACCTGCAATGTGGGATGGATTCTAAGGGCTCCTTGCTAGGGTCACATGAGGATCAAATGAACAGTCGTGCTGGGCCCAGGAGAGAGAGCACAGAGTTATTCACTGATCAAGACAAAAAAGAAAAATGCAATTGGCAGAAAGCAGAACTTGTTGCCTCCCAGGAACATACTCTGAGGTCTGCCTGCTCCAGGTCTGGAACATCCTGGTCTCGGCTTGGCCACCTGTTGTGGGCTGAGGCCTGTCCATCCTGCATCTTGGCTCCAAGTTTCCGTCCAGGCCCAGCAGTGACAGCTTGTCCCCACTCTCAGCTCATCTCTGCCTCTTGACTTGTTCACAGTGACACCAACCCAGCCTACAGCCTCACAGAACTACCCCCTCCAAGCCTCTGTGGTACCACCCTGGCCACCTCACTCCCAGGCAGCCATTCTCGGGCCGCTCTCAAGAGAACACACAGGATCTCAGAAGCTCTGCCTCTGTCTGGCCTCATGACCTTAAGCAAGTCATTTGACCTCCCTTGACCTCAGTCTTCACCTCTGATAAATAGGTAGAATCCTGTCCTCCCCTCCCCCATTGCCACAATGGGATCCTCATGGGGTATCAAATGAGCCCATGAGCAGCAGAGTCAGCGTTGTCTAGTGATAAACAGCACACAGTGACATTTTGGCATGACCTAGCAACAGCCTTAGGTCAAGCGAGTATGGGGACAGAGCCTGTCCTCCCTGTCATCCTCCCTCACAAAGCCTTGGCCTGGGTGTTTCAGCAGCTGCTGCCGTTCAGCTGCTGGAGGGCTTTCTGATGCAGCAACATCATTGTCAATTGGACAAGTGCAGGCACCTGTAGGACTGCCCAGGTCAAGCAAAGCTGAAGGGGAGGGGAAGGAGGAACCAGGGCCTGAAGCCAGCAAACGTCTTAGCCCAATCACTGCAACATTCACCTTGCCCCAAGGGGGCGCTGGAAAGACATGAGGACATGCCCTTACTGCCTGACACGGGGATACTCCCAGGGGTGCACTGCACTCCAAGACTGCCACCCTGGGTCCAGCCCCATCATCCTGCCTGGGTTCCCTGGCTAAAGAGAGAGAGACCACTGGCCACCACCAGGGACAAGTCTGCAAGTCCTTGAAACCACTGAAAGGGGCTACATTGCCCTATTTAGAATAGTTAAGGGATCTTAGTGGACATTGACCAAATGGAATGGACACAGCTGGAGGAAGGGACAGAGGTTCCTACCTATGCCAAGAATTAACCCTTTAGTTCTTCTATTATGACCATTCCAAAGGTCTCAGGGGAGGGACCTGGGTGAGCTTGGAAGCTGGAGGGCACTAGGGGGCTTGGGGTCATGCCCATTTACCACCTGGTAAGGAATGATTCCATGTTCTATACAACTATGCCAGTGAGTACCAACTGCATAGCTTTCCCACCTAAAGTGAACCAACAAGACACCTTAGCCAATATCTAGTCTTCCTCTTCTGCAAAAGCATGGGAAAATGATCCCCAACAATCATACGTCAACTGATATCATTCATTCATTCTATTGAATAAACATCTGTTGAACACTCACTATGGGCCAAGTACTCTGAGAATTCCTCAGGATACAGAGTTGAGGGATAAAAAAATAGTTGTTGCTTTTAAGGAATTCTTAGTCAAATAAGTCATATTTTAAATGATTACTATGCCACCACAATTAAGACAGGCCTAGCCAGGTGCAGTGGCTCACGCCTGTAATCCCAGCACTCTGGGAGGCAGAGGTGAGAGGATTGCTTGAGCCCAGGGGCTTGAGACCAGCTTGGGCAACTTAGCAAGACCTCATCTCTACAATAAATCAAAAAATCAACCGAGCATGGTGATGCGTGCCTGAAGTCCCAGCTACTTGGAAGGCTGAGGCAGAAGGATCACCTGAGCCCAGCAGGTCGAGGCTGCAGTGGCTGTGAGCATGCCACTGCACTCCAGCCTGGGCAACAGAGTGAGACTCTGACTAAAGAAAAACAAATTAAGGCAGGCTTAGAAGTATGGCAGGAATCAGAAGAAGGAAGGAAATGAGAATTTTCAGAGGTGTGCTATTTGAGCTGGGTTTTGAAGGATGCATAGGTGCTCAATAGATTAGGTTGAAGAAAAGACATTTCTCAAAGCTGAGACAGTGGGAGCAAAGGCAGGATGACAAGTGGGTCAGAGGAGGCTCACAAGACAGATGGTGGATACAGAACAGCATCAGGTCCCATTCCTGGGAGCCACTTACCTCTCTTTCTGAAGAGGCAAGCTCTGCCTGCTTTCTGCGTCTCGCTTCCTTGGCCTCTTTCTCGGTCTCCCGGACCAGTTGCCTAATGAAGCCCCCTGGGATGACAGAGAAAAGGGGTGGAGGCGAGGATGGTGGGGGACTCTTGTCCTCTTCTCGAATCTGTTTTGCAGAATCAAGGAAGGAGAGAGCTGGGTGAGTGAACCAGCAGGAGCAAGCTGCCCTTCATGGGGTTTGTGATGGAGTCTGGGAGGGGGCCAGGGAGGACATGCATGACCAAGCCCATGTATGAGAGGCCACAGCAAGCAGGTGGGACTCAGCAGGACTCAGGGCGGCGGAGAGGGGAGGGTGAGACAGTATGTGGAAATGGGACGCATGAGTAGCTAAGCTTGTGCGTCAGTGTGATTTCTGCGTGGATGGAGTCTCCTCATGGTATGACCTAGGACCCTCAAGGCTGCTGGCTTCCTCCATTCCCTGGGACAGACCCACTGAAATGGCCTGCTTGGGAAGGAGCTTTACCAGTTCCTAGAAGGGCATGGAACACTGAGAACCATACTCTCCTGTCCCACCTCAGCTTGTGGTTAACTCTAAATTAGCCACCTACTGTATGCCAGGAATATGGTAAGATAGGGAAAGCCTTGCACTATGATTTAGATAAGGCCCAACCTTGTGGCTCCAGCCCTCTCTACTGATGGTGCTGTGGCTTCCTGGTGGCTCTTAAACCAGGACCTGGGCCACCGGGGCTTCCTAAACCCCAGGTCCTAAAACAGGCAGGGTGAGCCTCCAGAAATGTGTCCTCCACCAAAGCTGACTGCACGTGGGTTGCAGCCAAGACCTCTTTGTTGGCCACAGTGACCTTGGAAGCCAAAGCATAGTACTTGCAGGGCTGACTCTGTCATGTCTTTAACCTGCATCGTTGCAACTGCTCAGGAGAATAACAGTCCCCAGAGCTTTATATGGAAGAGCCCCATGCAGGTTTAAAATAGCCTCGTTATCAAGGCCCTCTGTGTGTGTCTGGGAAGACTTGCTCTCTGATAAAGGGGGAATCTGATGGGAGGCAGGAAAGACCAGGAGACCGTGGGGGACAGCTGGCTGATGCAGGCCTCTGCCCAGGAACAGAGAGCAGGGGACGTGCACAGCCATTCACATGGCTCTCCCATCTTCCCTCAGGTGAGAGGGAGTCAGGCAAACTCGGCAGGTGTCAAGCTCTGCTTCTGCCAGCACTAGAATCAAGGCTACCCAGCCTTGAGGGGCAGTGGACAGCCAGAAGGCAGCCAGGAAGAAGCTTCTTGTCCCCTCCCCCACCCTCTCACCCTTCTGCCTCCAACTCTTCCAGTCCCATGCACAGGGTGGGGTGGGGTGCAGGGGAGAACAGGCTTGGAGAAATAGCAGCCCTGCATGCTGGTTCGTGAAGAATAAGAAAGGGAAAGAAAGACACAGGGAAGAAGAGCCAGTTTCCAGCTCTCTGTGGTGAATGAAGGCAAGGACCACGGACACCCACCCGTGGCACACACCTGGCCGCTGGCAGCCCTGCCTCAGCCCCCTACATGGCCCTCTTCCCACTCAGTCCCCGTGCTTGTCAGAACTGCTGAGATGATCCAGCAGTCTACCCTCCTTCTCTCACTGCCAACTGAGGAACAGGAAGAGGCCGGGCAGCTGTAGGGCAATCAAGGGCACGGTCACCAGCGACCAGGACTAGAAAAGCCACAGCCAACTGGGCTGGCTGGGAGATGCGGGGTGGGATTGGACGTGCTACACGGCAAGCTACAAGATTCCCTGCCCGGGGCGGGAAAGGGCAGACTGGGCCACCCAGGCTGGGCCTTGTCTTCCAAGGGTCACGCCGGTCCCTGCAGTGCAACCCTGTCCCGAGCATCACTTTCCTTCTGCTCCCACAGGGCGAGGCGAGAGGAGATGGCCATGCTGAGGCAGTGCCAGGCCGTGAGTTGATGAGATGAGATGAGGTGGAGATCCTGGCCAGACAGCACGGAATGAGGCTTTATGGACACACGGAGCGCATGAGACAAATGGACGCAGGACTGACACACAGAGACATGTGGGAGAGAGAAGAGAGAGACAGGTCAGCTCCTGGGCATGCCATCCCATCCCCACCAACGCCACCGACCAAGACCACCTGGGGGAGCGGGACAGGGGGGACAGCACCTGTCATCACTCCTGCCAGGAGTATGGTCAGCAGGAAGGCCACCACTGGCCATGGAGCGGACAGTGCCCTGAAACCTTTTTTTCTTGGCCCCAGACTTTAAACTGTTCTTGAGGTATAACGTACAATTGGAAAAATACAGAATCATATGCACATAGCTCAGTGACTCTTACCAAAAAAAAACCCATATAACTAGCACCCTGATCAAGATTTTTTAAATTATGTTTTTCTTCTTTTTTTCTTTCTTTTCTTTTTTTTTTTGAGATGGGTTCTTGCTCTATTGCCCAGGCTGGAGTACAGTGGCATGATCATAGCTCCCTGCAGCCTCCAACTCCTGGGCTCAAGTGAGTCTCCTGTCTCAGCCTCCCAGGTAACTGAAACTACAGGCATATGACACCATACCTGCCTAATTTTTAATTTTTTTGTAGAGACAATCTCGCTATGTGGCCCAGGCTGGTTTCAAACTCCTGGCCTCAAGTGATCCTCCCACTTTGGCCTCCCAAGGCACCAGGATTACAGGCATGAGCTACTATACCCAGCTTATTCTTTTATTTATAAGAAGTTCAAGAAGAGGCAATTCTAGTCTGTGGTAGTGGAGGTCTGAGAAGCAGTTTGCTTTGGCTAGGAAGAGGCACGAGGGAACTTTCTAGGGTGCTGGAAGTGTCCTATATCTTGATCTGAAGGATGAGTGCACAAGTGTACCATGTGTAAAACTCCATCCTGCTGTCTAGTGAAGGCTGGACATTGTGCTGTGTGTAAGTCATATCTCAGTTCAAAAAAATAGAGCCCAGGAACCTTCCTTGTCCCCCTTTCTGGTCACGGTTCCCTCAAGTGCAACCACCACTCTAACCACTGACACCACGGAATAGTGGGGCTTTCTTTTTTGAGGGAGCGGTCAGCTCCACATCTGGGCCACACAAATTAGGTGAGGGCAGGAAGCAGTAGCTCCCTACTGGTCCCACGCTTTGGGGGAATGATTTGTCATCCTATTGAGAACTTTAACAAATGCTCATAACTTTTGACTGAGAAAACCCTCTTCTGGGAAACAAATTTGAGAAAGTAACCCTAAACCAGAAATTTCCATCACTATGTCGCTTGCATCATAGAAGAAGCAGACACAGCATCCAGTGACTAGAGAATGGCGACTATATTAGAGTACCTCTAACTTGAAGTGACAGTATGAATCCACTGGAAAGGGTGTTTAGGAAGCATTGTTTTTGAACAGCCATATTGAGGTATAATTTGCATGCCGTGAGATTCACCTGCTGTATTAAAAATTAGATGATTTTTTTTTTTTTTAGCCGGGCTCGGTGCCTCAGCCTGTAATCCCGCGCCTTTGGGAGGCTGAGGTGAGTGGATTGCCTGAGCCCGCGGGTTCGAGACCCGCCTGGGCAACTTGGCGAGACCTCATCTCTACAAATAAATCAAAAATGAGCCGGGCATGGTAGCGTGCGCCTGTAGTTCCAGCTACTTGGAAGGGTGAGGCGAAAGGATCGCCGGAGCCCAGCAGATCGAGGCTGCAGTGGCCGGGAGCCGCCAGTGCACTCCAGTCTGGACGACAGAGTGAGACTCCAACTCAAAAAAAAAAAAAAAAGATGATTTTTAATAAATCTACAGTTGTGCAACCGTCCCCACAGTCTAAATTGTGAACATCCTCATCATCCCCCAAAGACTGTTCATGCCAATTTACAGTCACTAGCCGTTGCCACTCTTAGCCCCAGGCAGCCACTCAGCCGCTTCCTATCTCTATAGATCTGCCATTTTTGGACATTTGATATAAATGGAACTGCAAGGTATTGAGTCTTTGCATCTGGCTTCCTTCACTTTGTGCAATGTTTTTGATGTTGGCCCATGTCATCGTGTGTATCCACACCTCATTCCTATCCCTTGCTAAGTAGCATTCCATTGCAGGGACAATCCAATTCTTTTAAATCCATGCAACAATTGATAGGTGTTTAGATTGTGTTCACTTGGGGCTGTGATGAATAATGCTGCTACAAACAGTCATAAGTCTTGGTGTGCACATACCCTTTTGTTTTTCTTAGGTATATTGTTACAAGTGAAATTGATAAGTCATATGGTAACTTCAGGATTGATTTTTTTTTTAAGAAAGTGCCCTACTGTTTTCCAAAATGGCTACATTGTTTTCTGCCCTCCCTTGCAGGAGATGAGGGTTGTTTTGGAAGCATTTGCAGTAACACTGGAAGGTGCTCTTCTTAGCCTATAGGAGAGCTGTCTAAAATGGGCAAATAACAACAATTCACAAAGAAAAACAAGTGAAGGGAAACACAGCAAAGGCTTAGTGGAGATGGTCTTGAATGGAGGAATGAGTCTCCTCTTCCTTCAGCTTTTCTCACTTCTGGTTCCAGGCCAATATGTCCTCTGAGCAGCATTCTCCTCTGCCCCCTCCTGGGAGACACCCACCCTCAGCCCCACTGACCAGATTTTAAGGCCTCGAGGGCTGGGAAGAAGCTGCCCTCAGTGACTTTTCCCAGGAGAGCTGGCTGGGCTCCCTGCTGGGTTGAACCAGTGCTCACCTTCTCCCAAGAGCCCCTGGTGAACATGTCTTGCTGACCCTGCACCCCATTAGTAGCTGGACCACAGCCATGGGAGTGTTTACACCACAGCAACTGGTCAGCACTGTACAAATCAAGGCTTTTATGCAGAAACTGGCCATGCAACACGTACCAGCACATCACAGACAGAGAACCCCGCACTTCTACAAGGCCTTGCCAGATTATCTCAAGATTCAAAGATCCAAGAAGGAACGTTTCAGCTGCCATGAGATCACATGCCCGAGTGGAGACCTCAGAAACATTTCCAAGTGCAGACAGCCACGGGTTTGCCTTAAGAAAAATTCTCTCATGGTGTGGGCTCTCTTACAAACCTGTTTTGTGTTGCTATGAAGGAATGCCTGAGGCTGGGTGATTTGCACAGAAAGAGGCTGATTTGGCTGACAATTCTGCAGGCTATACAAGAAGCAAGGTGCCAGCATCTGTTTCTGGTAAGGGCTTTGAGAATCTTCCAGTCATGGTGGAAGGGAGAGGGAACAAAAGAGAGAGGGAGGAAGGGAGAGAGGGAGGTGCTAGGCTCTTTTAACAAGAAGCTCCCCACTATTCTCAACAGCAAAATCAAGGAACCAACCTAAGCACCCACCCACAATTGATTGGACAAAGAAAATGTGTTGTATATACACCATGGAATACCACACAGCCACAAAAAGAATGAAACCACATCCTTTTCAGCAACAGGGATGGCTGGAGATCACCATCCTAAAAAAACGGACTCAGAAACAGAAAACCAAACACCACTGCATGTTCTCACTCATCTGTGGGAGCTAGATGGTCCCAAAGATGGAAACAATAGACCCTGGGGGAGGGGGAAAGGGTGCTTAAGGTTCAGAAATCACCTGCAGGGGCCCAGTGCTCACTATCCGGGGACTGGGCCGCTTGAGACCCAATCCCCAGGATATGTCCACAGGATATGTCCATGCAACAAACACGCACACACGTGTACCCCCGAATCTAAAATAAAAATGAGGGGAAAACCCCACCAACAAGCTCTCCTGTGAACTACCAAAGTCAGAGCTCACTCAGGACCTGGAGGGCACTGAGCCATTCATGGGGGATCCGCCCTCATGACGCATACCCCTCCCACCAGGCCCACTTCCAACACCAGAGTCACATTTCAGCAGGACAAACATCCAAGCCACGTCAGCGCTACTGCGTGCAAAGGCACAGGAAGCTGGGGACAGGCATGGGCACCGTCTCTGGGGACAAGGGCTGAGGGGATGGTGGGGACGAAAGGTGTCCTCCCACCGCCCCCTCAGGAGACTGTGGTGAGACCCCAAAAATGACTCACTCAAGGCCTCCATGTCTGAGGAACAAAGTCCAGGTTATGAATAGTCCTGAGTGAGGTGGCTGCCGGGCCCCATCCAGCCTAGGCCCAGCCTTATCTCAGTGGCTGCTTCCAAGAATCATCCTCCGTTTTGAGGATCCGGGGGCAATCCTGGCTGTCGGTCTGGGCTGTCCTCAGCCTGGGCTGCCAGCCGGCCTAGCCGGCCTCAGCACAACGGGGCAATGAGAAAGAGCTCATGTGGGGCCTCTCTCCCTAGGTCCTGCCCCTCGGGGGCCCTGGCCAGCCCCAATGACCCAGGGCCAGCCACCAGTCCCTCCAGGGAGACTTTGTCAAGCCTTAATTTAAGCAAGTGTTCTTATCACCACATTCCCCTCCAGGCGGCCTAAAACACACCTGCCTCCTCAGCTGCTGTTTTAAGCCCATGAGGAGGTCCTAGACGCTCCAAATTCACAGTATGAAGTCTCAAGTCTCCCCCTGGGAGAAATAGGCTGGTAAAAGGAAAGGCAACCCCCAAAGCCAGGGATGGCTTGAAATAGTTCCCACCTCACCCTGCAATGTCCAGTCCCAACACAGTGGCCAGACATCCAGTGATCTCACCCTTCTCCTAGAATCAACACCCAAGCCTTTATAGCAGCTTGTAAGGACCCTCACAACCACCTGTCCTAATGCCTTTCCCCTGCCATCCTCCACATCAGTTGCATGACCACCTGGATACACCCCCAAAGCATTCTCACCTCAAGGCCTTGGCACATGCTGTTCCCACTGTCTCAGACTCACGGCTCACACCTTCACCTCCTTCAAGTCTTTGCTTGGAGTCAGCCTCCCAGCAAGCCTGCCTTCACCCCCTATTTATTTGTTTGTTTGTTATTTAAGGTGGAAAAGCAGGATTTATTGAGAGAACAGGATTTATTGAGCTCCCAGTGTGGGAGGTGATCCGAGGGGAGGTTGCCCCCCTATTTAAGTTTCAGCATAGCCCCTAATCTCATCCCACTCTCCTCCAGAATGTGGCCTCCATGAAGGCCAAAATCGTCATCTTTTCTGCTCACTTCGGTTGTCCCAGTGTCTAGAACTGTGCCTGGTACATACTTATCTCTCAATAAAAATTTGCCAAATGAATGAGTCCATAGGTGAATGAACAAATGAATGATTAGGAGTGTGGCTGAGAAGGGACAGAGCAGCAACTTTGTGGCAGAGATTTCTGGCTTGCTCCTGTGCTGTCTGCCTCCATGTGTAGTAGAGCAGCATGTTATCGTGGTCCAAGTTCACATCCTGAGGGACCCGGGAGACTCTCTGAGCCTCGATTTCCTTAGCTGCACAATGGGAGGACACCCACACATTAAGCATGTGCTTGATCACTCACTGGTGATGACTCTCAATCAGATTTTCTTTTTTGCTTGACGCCATGGTTGAAACATGCCCAGAGAGCACAAGATGATGCACCAGCATTTAGGGAGAACCAACCAGGTGCCAGCACCAAAATAGATTCTTACACAAAAACTGGCCCCAGTGCCTTTCAATTCCTAGTGGGTCTGGAACTTAAGTATATTAAAATCCATTATCACACTTCATTCCCACAACAGCACTACACAGCTGATATCACTCTCAGAGCAGGCAGCGACTCAGACAGGTTGAGGTGCTTGTCTGATATCTTCCCATGCACTCTCAGCTCTGCATTCATGACGGGAAGAGGTCAACTTGGGTGTGCCCGGCCAAGGCTCCGAGGTGCTCTGTGTCCTGGTGGCAAGCTGTGGAACCCAGGACGTGGCTCAAGTAAGGACATTTGAGGGTAGGACTGGGAGTACAGGGCACTGATACTTAGTATCTGCTTGGTATTAGTCACGGGCTAGGTGTGTCATAGCTGAGATCACCCTATGGAAGGAGGTGGGGGTGACCTAGGGGTAACCTAGCTCTGCCCTCCCTCCTTAGGGGGTACATAATGAAAATCATAACCTTGCTACCAGTTAAGACATGTCCTTAACTCTTCCCATCAGTAAAAGTGGATCCTCTGGTTAACCCTCTCTCAGGGCACTCAGAGGGAGGGGACAGGCCCTGCCCCCAATTGGGAGGGGGTGGGGCTGGCTCTCGGGTTTCAGAGGCCTAGAGCACACTGGCCTCCCAGGACCAACGCCACTGTGCCTGGCACGCAGCAGCTTCTCAATAAAATCCACGTTCTGTCCCCTGCCTGGCTCTTCCTCCACCATCCTTCATGCACCTGATGGGCCACCCCGCCTGAGTGTGCCAGCCCAGGTCACAACAGCCTCTTGCAGCCTCCATCCACATATCCCAATCCCCCGTTCTCCCCTCCAACTGCCCTACAACTCGGGTCACACTCTGTGGTCTTAGATGACTTCGGTCTTCACTTAGAATTCTATCTTGCAACCAGGCTTGGTGGCTCAGCCTGTAATTCTGTGCTTTGGGAGGCTGAGGTGAGTGGATTGCCTGAGGCCGCGGGTTCAAGACCCGCCCAGGCAACTTGACGAGACCTCATCTCTACAATACATTTTTTCAAAAAAAGAATTATATCTTGCCCACAGTCTGGCTCATGAATGAATGCGTGTATGTGTCCCCAGGCTAGCCCACGGCATCCTGAGGGCAGGCAGATGTTGGCCATCAGAAGCGTCAACACAGAGCTCAGATGCTGGGCAAGGATGAGCCAGATGCCAGATGCCTGGTCCCGCCGATGGTCACACGGGAGGTCAGACACCCAGGGATAAAGGATGTTGGGAGAATTGAAGCCAGCACTTTGTGTATCCTCCTCCCCTCTCCCTCACCCTCTGCCTGTGGAGGCCAACTTGTGGCTGAGAAGAGACAGAGCAGCAAGGCTGAGCAGCAACGGGCTCCTTTGTTGCCCAACTTCCAGATGGGTTCAGCTCAGGGGAGTCACCCACCAGCAGGATGCCAGAGGGCATCCCCGTCTCAGTTCTCCCCAATCCACAGCCGCCTTTTCTGTTCCAAAGGCCGTCTTCGCTACCCTCCTCCCTCTCCTGTTGGGGCTGCAGCTCCTTCCCAGCCCCTTCAGGCCCAGAGAAGTAACTGCTCCCACTGGTGCTAGCCCCAGAGTGTTGTGCCATCATCCCTTGAGGGAGGGGTCAGAAAATGACGCCTCGCAAGTGGGGTAGGGGGAATTGGCAAAGGCTGGGTCCTGCTAGGAGAGGGAGGAAGGGAAGCAGGGGGAAAGGACGGGGCATGTAGCCACACACTGGGTACCTGGTCCACTATCAGGGAGAGAGAGGGCCCTCTAGAAGCCCACACCTGGCCTGCATGCAACTTTCTTATGCAGTAAATCCTCACTTGTACCCCTCAACTCCAAAATGAAAATAATAACAACAATAATCAAGTTCAAAAAAAGGAAGAAAATTGCTCCTGTGAAGGGTCAGATAAAGCCTGTGAACCCTAGGACTGTAGCTCTGCTGTGTCTGGGCCACTTCACCCTTGCAGCTCAAAACCAGACACACATGATATGCAAATAAGTGGTTGTGGCTGTTTGAATACAACATCATTTTTTTTTTAAGTTGGAATCTTACTCTGTCACCCAGGCTAGAGTGCAGTGACACACTCACGGCCACCCCAGTGTTAACCTGCTGGGCTCAGGCGATCCTTCTGCCCCAGCCTTCCAAGTAGCCAGAGATACAGGCACGCGCTACCATGCCTGGCTAATTTTTTGATTTATTGTAGAGATGAGGTCTTGCCAAGTTGTCCAGGCTGTTCTCGAATCCATGGACTCAGGAATCCTCTCACCTCGGCCTCTCAAAGTGCTGGAATTACAGGTTTGAGCCACCATACCTAGCCACAGCTTCACTTTTTTTTTTTTTTTTTTGGTGTTAGAGTCTCACTTCGTCACCCTGGCTGGATGCAGTGACACACTCACGGTCGCCCCAGTGTCAACCTGCTGGGTGCCAATCCTTCTGCCTCCACCTTCCAAGCAGCCGGAACTACTAGCTGCCACACCCAGCTAATTTTTTTTATTTGTTGTAGAGATGAGGTCTCACCAAGTTGCTTGGGCTGGTCTCGAGCCCGTGGACTCAGGCAATCCACTTGCCTCAGCCTCCCAAAGTGCTGGAATTACAGGTTGAGCCACTGAGCCCCGCCACAACTTCACTTTTTAAACCAGCTGAAGGGTTGCACTTGGCCTTGGGCTGTTGTTTGCTGACCCCTGCCTGAAAGGTTCCCTTGCATCCTGTCTCCTACTTTGGTGATTAATCCCTTTCCTACACCCTAATCAAATGGCTCCACTGGAGTGAGTCGTCTACACCCTGCCAGCACCCTGATCGTACAGCCGACCATACAGCCCCCTTGTTCCAGAGAAGGAGGAGGGCTGCCCAGGTGAGTAGTAGATGATGGGAACGAGGCCACTGCTCCACAGCACCCGCATGGCCCTCTCCAAGGGCTGCCACCAGCCTGGCCTGCTCTGGGCCCCAGGAGCTGACCCCAAGGCACTGTGCCCCAGTCCCTGGGTTCTCTTGCTGTCTGACTTCCCCTTGAATGTGGCCGATGGAAGGTTCTGGACAGACCTGCAATTGGGAGGAGCTAGTGGTCAGGGCATGTGGCCTCTGCTCCATCCTGCTCCTTCCACATCTGGCTCTAGTTTTGGCAAGGCTGTGTTTCTCCATCTATAACCACCGTGCCCTTCCAGTGGCCTGCTAGTCTCTGAGGGCTTCAACGTGCTTGGTTGGTTCCCTTAATCTCACACACGTATGCTGGGAGAGTTCCTTCACTAAAAGGGCTCTCAGGAATATGCCAGTCGACTGTACTGTTTTTGAGTAGGACCTTGACTGACACATCCAGGGGGCAGATAGGTTTTGCTTCATGTGTCAACTCTGATAGCTGGGTGGTGGCTGCCTGGAGTGTCATGTGGGAAGGACTCTGAACCTTTATGCGAGCGCAGTGGAAGTCAAATGCTCTGATTGATTACTAATGTCTCCCCTGGGCATGGAAGAAGGGAATGGTGCATGCATGCTGTCTATTTGCCATCCATAGGCTAGATGAACAAAAGGAACCCTCGTGATTCATACATGGCCCAGCCTAACTAACCCAGGTCTTGAGTTGGGAGGCCAAATAGCCAGGTAGTAAGGAAAAGGGACTTTTCCCAATACACCTAATCAGGACAAAGGCAGCCACAGCTGAGGGTGCAGGCCTTGCTCACAGCAATCCACATGACCCGAGAAGATGAGAAGATGGGGGGATGCATGAGAAACGAGGGGGAGTAGGTTGATGGCGGAAAAGAAAGGTGTTAAAGAGGAAGAGAAGGAAGAGAAAGGCAGGTGAGGTGGTGCGGTGAGGAAGAATGAAGGACAGAGGGCTGCGAGTGTGGAGGCCAGCGGGAGCGCCCCACACCATCAGAGCTGCGGGCATTTACATGTGGAAAGATCCCAGAGACCCAGCCCGCCTCACAAGGAGCTACCTGAATGAATAGTCAGTGAGTTCCCTCTTGGTTGTGTCCATTGATGGTGAGCTCACTACCATCTAAGGCATTTAGGGCCAGCTCTAATTGCTCTTATTCTTTGAAATCAGCACTGCCAAAAGCCTCCAGAGACTAGAAGACCCACTTCTCCTGTCCTGGCATCCATGGACCAGGGAAAGGAAGTGAGTCTCTCGGCCTACTGCTTCTGATGGCAGTAGAACCTAGGTCCTCAGTTCCCGGTGCCTAGGGTCTGACACCTTTTCCTCCTACTTAGAGAGCTGCCTCACCAGGACAGCCAGCTGCTGGCCCCAGTTCTGCTCTCAGAAGAAAGAAACGACCAGGTTAACCCGTTTTCCATATGACACCTGCTGCATCCACCCCCAATTTTCTCATCTGGAGCCTCCCACCATCTCTCAGGCGACAAGACTTCTAGATCCCTGGGAGTCTTCCAGTCTGCCCTCTGCAGGGGAAGTGGACGTTTCACTCTGCAAGAGGTTGACCAAAGCAAATGCAGTGGGAGTCCTGCCCTTCAGTGGGTCAACAGTCCTGGAAGTCTCAGCCCCAAGCTTGAACCTCACTATGCCTGTTGCTGAACCCCCAAGACTGTAAGTCCTACCTCTGCCAAGTAGGGGCCCTGGGCTTTCTGGAGCACAAGATGTTCTGTGGCCTGTGAGCCACTACTGCCTTGATAATAATGTCCTTTTGCATAGCCATGGCCCCAGCTGACTCAGATTGAGTCCCAGATGGATTAAAATCTTCAAATGCTTTGCATATCAGTGGCTGACAGGCCAGCGACCCCATCCCCACCCTGCCTGCTTCCATTCCTAAACCATGCAGTGGGTGTTTTTTTAGAGAAATTGGAGATAAAAGTCTCAGCTCCTCCAGCCCATCAGCCCTCCCCTGTCCACATCTGTGGTTGCTCCACAGACGTAGACTGGCTACACGCTCCTGCCAGCCACATTTACAGCCTGGTAAGACACTGGCCCTCACAGATGGGTCTTGTGGTCTAGTGCAGAGATGGCTGGTAATGTTTCTCTCACGTGCCAGCCCTGACTGGTGTGTAGTTGGGGGCCGCCTGGAGTGTTGTATTGTGAAAGATCCTCAACCATGGCTGAACGAAACAAGAATGTATGCTGTGATTGACTAGCAATGTCTGCCATGGATGTAGAAATGGTTAGGGGTGGTACATATGCCAAGCATTTGCCATTTCCAGTTTGGTGTTTCCCCTGCCACAATAAAGCAAAAAGGTGGTCAGACTTTTGCTGGGAGGCTTCCCTAAGTGCTTATAGGGTTGGAATGCTCCATCAAAGGGCTAATCTTCTACCCCCTGCTGTGTTGCTAACAAGAACTGTGTTAATCAGTAGCCACTAGCCACATATGGCAATTATATTTCTTTCTTTTTTTTTTTTTTTTGAGTTGGAGTCTCACTCTGTTGCTCAGGCTGGAGTGCATGGCCACCCCAGCATCGATCTGCTGGGCTCCAGTGATCCTTCCACCTCAGCCTTCCAAGTAGCTGGAATCACAGGCATGTGCTACCATACCTGGCTAATTTTTTTAATTATAGAGACAAGATCTCGCCAAGTTGCCAGGACTGGTCTTGAACCCGCGGGCTCAGGCAATCCACTGGCCTCGGCCTCCCAAAATGCTGGGATTACAGGCTGAGCCACCGAGTTCAGCCAGTAATTATATTTCAATCAACTACAATTAAGTTAAAAATGTAGCTTCTTGGTTGCACATGTGGCTTGTGGCTACCATATTGGACATCACAGATACAGAAGATTTCTATGATTGCAGAAAATTCTGTTGTACAGAACTGGTCTGGACCAGCAGTTCTCACCAAGTGGTGATTGTGCCCACCAATGGACATTTTTGACAGTATCCTGAAAATGTTTTTGGCTGGAGAGGAGATGTTACCAGCACCCAGCAGGTCAAGGGCAGAGACGCTGCTAAATATCCTTCAAAGCATGTGCCAGCCCCACCACAAAGTATTATCCAACCCCAAATGTCAAGGTCCCAAGGTTTATGCTGGCCTAGAATCCAGGCCTGAAAGAGTCATGGCAAATGGAGAAGAGCCCTGAGGGAAGGGGAAGGCGACATCATCTTTAAGTAATAAATGAGGGGGCACCCCCCAAAACACTGAATTTACTTATTAAAAATTGTGTATTTATCTTTACACATTAAACTTCAGTCACCCTCAAAATACTCTTTGTTTGATGCAATACACCTATCAAGACACTTTTTCCACTGGTCAGAATAATTTCTGAACACATCCTTTTTGATGCTTTCAAGTGCTTCTGCTGTTTTTTGCTTCACCTCTTCCATATCAGGAAAATGTTTCCCTTGAGGACTTTTTTCATCCAGGTGAACAAAAAAAGTCAGCTGGGGCGAGACTAGGGAGGGTGGGGCACAGAGGAGTCTTGCTGTTTTGGGTCAAAAACTGCTAAACATGGCCAGGCTCGGCGGCTCAACCCGTAATCCCAGCACTTTGGAGGTCGAGGCAAGTGGATTGCCTGAGCCCACGGGTTTGAGACTAGATGGGGCAACTTGGCGAGACCTCATCTCTACAGTAAATTTTAAAAAAATATTAGCTGGGTGTGGTAGCACACACCTATAGTTCCGGCTACTTGGAGGGCTGAGGTGGAAGGATTACTGGAGCACAGCAGGTTGACACTGGGGTGGCCATGAGTGTGCCATTGCACTCCAGCCTGGGTGGATGCATTGTCATAGGGAAAGAACCAGTTACCTATTTGCCACAACTTGGACCGTTTCTTTCACAAATTGTGATGCAACCTTCTCAAAACTTCCAGATAAAAACTTTGGTTGGCCGTTTGAACTAGAGGAATGAATTCTGAGTATACTACAAGGGGCCTGCCCTCCAAAAGATAATTCCAGGTTTTTTAGGCCCTCCCCATAGATGTCACATAGAGAGAACTAAGGAAATGACCCACCTATTGTTGAGAGAAAAACAAGAGGAAACACAAGTCACTAAATCTCTCTGATTCTCAGTTTCCTTTTCTGTAAAACTGGGACAGTACAGCCCCTCTAATGATCATCTATGGCTTACACAAGGTTATGAACACGAACGCGTTTGTTATCTGTCCCTGTGAAACAGTGTTGTCAAATTCATTATCTAAACCAATCCATCATCTTAACCAACATTGTTTGCAAGATTTGACTAAATAGTTCAGTTACTAGCAGAAAGGCACTGAGTTCTAGTTTTATTTCACCCTGCATGACCTTGGGTCTCTTAAGACTCAAAGTCTCACTTCCTGGTCCGCATAATGGGACTAATAGCTTACCAAGCCCACAGTAATATTCAGCATGGATGAGACATTTAATCCTATTGAGCAAAGTATCTTTCCCTCAACTCCACATCTCATCCAGCTGCCCTCCGTGAAATTGAAACTCACACCCCAGCTGGTACCCAAGAAACAGCTGAAAATGTATTCAGTCTTTGACAGGCATACAGAAATTCCCTCAAGACTCTGAACTCTGAAATTCCTGCTACCCTGAGCATGAGGACTGGCCAAGTGTTTGGCAAACCCACCAGCCTCGACCTGCTGGACTCAGGTGATCCCTCTGCCTCAGCCTTCCAAGGAGGTGGAACTACAGGCGCGCGCTACCGCACCCGGCTCATTTTTTGATTTATTGTAGAGATCAGGTCTTGCCAAGTTGCTGAGGCTGTCCTCAGACCCGTGGGCTCAGGCAGTCCCCTCACCTCAGCCTCCCAAAGTGCTGGGATTACAGACTTGAGCCACCGCGCCCGGCCAGAAACTACAATTCTTTTTTTTTTTTTTTTTTTTTTTTGAGTTGGAGTCTCACTCTGTCGCCCAGACTGGAGTGCAGTGGCCGCTCCCAGCCACCGCAGCCTCGACCTGCTGGGCTCCGGCGATCCTTCCGCCTCAGCCTTCCGAGTAGCTGGAATTACAGGCATGCACTACCACACCCGGCTGATTTTTTTTGATTTATTGTAGAGATGAGGTCTCGCTGCCCAGGCGGGTCTCGAACCCGCGGGCTCAGGCAATCCACTCACCTCAGCCTCCCAAAGGCGCGGGATTACAGGCTGAGCCACCGAGCCCGGCTGAAACTACAATTCTTAAAAGTGCACGAGCACAGTGAAAAATAGTGTAGCAAGGGACAGTTATGGAGCTAGGTGAATCACATCTGGGAGAGACCTGATTCAATGAAACTGAAGGTGTCTCTGGATCATTCGGACTGAATGAGGGGTATGCATGGGGGTGAGGAGAAAGAGAGAGAGAGAGAAAGAGAGGTGGCGGGGGGAGAGAGGGAGAAAAGAGAACCTGCCTTGACATCCAAGGACCTTGTTTTAAGGTAATAGGGAGGGTTGGATGATTACTTCTAACATAGAGAGCTCCAGTCTGCTCTCTGAATGCCAGCTTCCATGGCAGGGCCTGATCTAAGCCTAGCCTGTCATTGCAGAACTGTGTGTCCTCGGGCAAGTCTCTTTCCCATTTTGTGCCTCTGTTGCAAATAGAGAGGAATGGATTTGGCTGCATCCCAGGGGACCCTCCACGGGTCTCAAACCCTTCCTTCATTTTGATTCCACTTAGCTTAAATATTATAGAGATGTCACACACCACAGCGACTAGCTATCTCTCAAAAGGGAACATGCAGATGCTTAATTTACCAAAACCCCCGTGGAGGGCTGTTTCGACGTGGGGTTTGTAGACTCACGGCCCCAGTTCTTGCCTTTGGCACTTCAGATGGTTCTCTGCAGCTTTGAGGCTCTCTGTTCTCATCTCAAAATGCCACAGAAAAGCTCATCTATCCCTTGAAGATCACCGGTCCAACGAAATCTCATTGATAGACCCTCATAAAGCACTGTGTGTTATGCATGTTTGTGAAATGACTCAATGAGTTTGGACCAGGAAGGCTCTGAGCAGCAGTCCTCTGTGGCTTTGTTAGCTGGAGTCAGAGCCAGCAGGAAAGCTCTCCTCCAGATTGGGTGGGCATCAGAACCCACCAGGCTTAACATCTGTAGATTTCTGGGCCTCCTCCCCTAAGACTGTTCAATAGATCCGGGATGAGCCTGAGAATTTGCTTTTTAAAAGTATCCCCCCACCGACCCAGCTGAGTCTGCCGGGTTAGGTAGTCAATGACCTCCCTGAATGCTGAATCCCAGAGAAGATCTCAGAGGTGGTCCCACCCAACTCCATCAGGTTTAGAAGGGGAAACTACGCTCCCACTGGGGAAAGGACTTGTCCAAGGTCACAGAGTCAGTAGAGCCCAAACCAGGCTACTCCAGGCGACCAGACCCATCTGTAGGTGGCACCAAATATATGTAATTGGTGTCATACTGCCCCTCCAAAGTCAGGAGACCAGGAGATTTCCTTCTCCTCCTTCTCCTTCGCCTCTTCCTTCCTCTCAACCTCCTTCTTTTCCTTTTTCTCTCATTCTCCACTCTCTCTTCTCTTTCTCTCTCTTCTCTGTCTTTCTCTGTCTCTGTCTCTCTCTCTCTCTTCCCCCAACCTGCCATATTTTCTAGGACTCATCCACAGCCTCAGACCACATAGGCTGCTCCCCTGTCTGCTCCCCCAGTGCAAGCTGGGCATAGCACCCAGGCACAGGAAAATAAAATTTAGGTCAACAGCAGACACAGCACCCAAGGGAACCATTATCCCGCTACACTCTGGAAGCCCTAGTGGGACCCTCAGCCTCCACAGGTTAGTGCACTGATGGGGCAGGCACCTTCTTGGACAGCTGCAAAGAGAAAGCAACAGTCTAGTGCTTCAGGCCTTGTGGGGTAGGTCAGGCCCTTGCACATGTGGGTCAAAACCAGACGAGGCGGCTTGGAGCCTTCTGGGTTCTTTCCGCTCAGCCTCCTCTATGGGAAAGTGCCAGAGGCTGTGTTAAAGCACAGCCCCCCCCATGCCACCATCCCCGCCACTGAGGCCTGTGGATCTTCTTCATTCAAAGAGAAGTCTGCTAACATGTGTACCAGGTAAAACACCTCCTCTCAGACAGAGCTTGAGTCGCGTTGCATGAAATCGAAACCTTCGGCCATAAACCACAATTCCCCTTTTCCCCATGCTCACACCTGCTTAATTTGGAAGTAGAGAAACAAAAAACATTAAAATCAAGGCTTACACTCAACAGGGTTAGAAACATGGAAAGGGAAGCGTTTGGCTCCCTGACCATAAACTGAAAACCATGTAAGCAGAAATCACTTGTAGTTTAGGAAAAACATAAACCCAGATGTCTGCCAGCAAAGATCCGCAGCGGAGGGTTAACTCAAGACTCTCAACACCTCTTAAAAAATGATTAGCAAGCGGCTAGGTCCTGACCATGGCGATCTCAACAAGTGTCCGCTTGGCCCAGCGTTTTGTTCCAAAATCTTTCCTCAGAAATACCCTCAGTTTCAAAGTGAGAGGCCCAGGAACCGGCAAAAGGATAAGGCCTTGGGAGCTCTCAACACCAGAAAGGCCTAAAATAGACCCAAAGACCAGAGGCCTGCCGCCATGGCCCCCTAAGGCACATTCTGGAAAATTAAAACTTGCCTGTTCGTTCACATTAAAACCCAGCCCAACAGTACCTTCTCCAAAGAGGCCACAGGTCACGGGAACCACAACCGCCTAAGAGGTCTCCCCAGAGGCAGCGAAGGGACCCCACCAAGCCAGGAGAGCAGGGGCCAGGGAGAAATGTCGGGAGTGCCCTCTGCACACACTCACACACATCCTTTCCCAGCCGCCCTCCCCGGCCCGTCCTCCCCCCACCCTCCTCCTGGGCCAATGTGATAGCAGCAGCTGAGTTGACAAGTCATTTCTAAAATTAGCCTATGAGCTCCAGGTCTGGCCAGGAGACGGCAGCCTGGATGGCTGTTGACCAGGCAGCCGAGAGCATGGACATATTTGGTGGCCCTGAGCAGGGGAGGGGGCAGCTCTGGATGCAAGCACTTTCTCCCTCATCATCCATGTCCCAGGGCAGGCTGCACACCCATGTTGCCCACACAGATAACTGGAGACTGCAGGAATCAGGTGAGGCAGAGAGCTGGCTGGTTCTGCAATCCAGCCCAACCTGGCCCAGTGCTGGTACCTCTCAGTAAACAATTGTGAATGTAGATATGCCCAATGCTTAGGTAGTGGGTGTCACAGGCCAGGCAACAGCTGAGAACTTTCGTGAACTCATTTAATATTCCCAACAACCCTATGAGATAGGGTTTTTTCCCCAGCCCCATTTTACAGATGAGAAAACTGAGGCACATAAAGGTTAACCAACTTGCCTAAGGCAGTGGAAAGCCAGGATTCGAAGCCAAGCGGGTGCTGGCCCCAGAGGGCACAATCTTAAATACCATACCAAACTGGGAGCTATGAAAAGTGTTTCATCCACTGCCTGGAAGGAGAAAAACGGGGACTTCAATAGATTGGGTAAACTATGGAGGTCTACACTACCAGCAAGGGGGAGAGTCAGGACTCAAATCCAGGTCTTTCTCGTTCCAAAGACCACAATCACTTCAACCGTGACTAGTGTGCTCTTCACTCCTGGGACTTACAGAGCAACGTTGTCCTAAAGCACATGTTTCCTTCTGGGTCTCCAGAACTGTTGGGAGCCAGCCGTGGAGGCCTGCCTGAGCGTTAAGGATCCAGGCAGGCTGCGGACCCTGAGACCACTAGGCTGGTTCAGGAGCTGAAGGCCCATTCCCTCCTCCTTTCCTTGTTGTTTAGCATTACCCACTGGTAGGGATTTTAATGATCTAAGCATGAAGTTCTGAGAATATGACAGGCATGGCTGACTCTAGGGATCCATTGTTCCCGCTTCTCACAGACTGCGGTTTCGACTTTAAACTTAACACAGTTCAAACTCAGATCACATTTGGGAGCCTTATACTGTTAAACCCAAAATTCAAAATCTGAGAGACCACCAAAGAGCCAGCTCTGATGCAAACACACAAGGGTCTTTATTCAGGCTCGAGTCTGGGCTCACGAACGAAGCCGGCTGTGGCTTCAGGGACGAGAGCCCCGATCCAGTATGGCAAGCAGTTTTTATATACCATTACAGAGGGAGGGGAAAGAACTTTAAACTTGGTTTTACATGATTGGGTAATTTCTCCTAATGGTTACGGGAACACTTGGTATTGGTAGGTGCCTTTCATGGGCTTCAACCTGACTGACCGTGATTGACAGAAACCCACTTAACGGGCAGAATGGAATGTCAGATAAGTTAGGTTCATACAGTCACTGCCTATAAATTAACTTGAGCAAGCAGGCAGATTACTAGTGTCTCCAAGTCTGCTGCAAAGGAATGTCTGAAAGGGGCTTATTGCTTTAACATTTACATCCCGTTGTAAAAGCAGAAGTCAGCATGGCAATTGGGACTAACAATGCTTAACCCAAGAGTTCTAAATACAAACACTACTTAAGACATTATATGCTACACAATCAGTCGCTACCCGGCACCCAACATATGCCTAATTCTATGGGGTCTGAGGTAGGATTTAAAGTACTAAGATTTCATAAAGTACAATGAACATGAGGTAGGAATATATAAAATATAGTGAACTAAACACTACTTTTACAGCAAGTATGGCTTTTTAAGTTTCTTGGTTTCTTGGGTCTCTCAATACATAATACAAGCTTCTTTATAAGATTTAGAAATATATTTGTAGAATTAGTATATACATTTAGAGAGCTGTTTCCAGCATGAGATGGTTGTCTAGGGTTACCAGAAATGGCCCAGCACGAACTTTGGGCTGGGCCACATTCCTAAGGGCCCAGCGTCCATTTTGGACTGGGCTGACCTATAATTAAGAGTTTTTTATGGTACAGGTAAAGTTAGTACAGAATAGAAAGGTATTAGGATTTAAGTCAGTCATTAGGTGTTGGGTATGCATAAGTTTTAGAAGTTATTGATTATTAGGATTTTATGATATTAAAGCTGTTGTATTGATTTTGAGGAACGTAAACCAAGCATAAGGAACAGTGAGATAATTTTGGGATTGTCCTTCCTCATGCTTGGGGAAAACGCCTGGTGGGCGGGGATGCCCCCTACCCCCCCACCGACCTGGCTTTGTGTTCATGTAAAACTCTTGTGATTTGATTAAGATTGTCCTTTCTCATGCTAAGGAAAACGCCTGGTGGGTGAGGATGCCCTCCACCCACCTGGCTTTGTGTTCATGTAAAACTCTTGTGATTTGATTGGGGTCGTCCTTCCTCATTCCTAAGGAAACACCTGGTGAGTGGGGGACGCCCCTCACCTATCTGGCCTTGTGCTCACGTGAAAGTCTTGTGATTTAACATGTGAAAGTTTGGGATAAAAGACTCACGGCTGGTCCCAATAAACGGCTTCTGCTCATTTCACTGAACAGTTGTCCACTTTCTTTCTTTCTCTTTCTTCCTCCTTATATCTATGCCTCCATCTTGCTTTCTTTTAATATCTATCCCTACTACAGAATCGACTTCTGCACTAGACAGAGCCCAGTCTCTTTCTTCCCTTCTATTTCTCCAGAATATTTGCCGACGCTGCCCCACCTTCCAGGGACCCTCTAAATCTCTTTTGGGGGGTTGGGCCCCCATACAGAACAAGCATTCAGTCTTTTGTATACTAATTCTCAAGTGTTTACTGAACTGCCAAGCTGTTTTGGAAATGACAGCCTATCCAATAAACAAAGAATGAGGAGGGGTTCCTGGGGTCCCAGAGCCGAGCAGCATGGGACATTCAGGCATCACCACGTGAAGAGGTGGGAGACAGTCCTGGTGAGCTGCTGCACTAAGTCCTTTGACACTGAAACGTGAACCCACTTTGTGCCAGGTCCTGGATCAAGGTCTCCTGGGGACTTTTCTGTCCTCAGTATCTTTCCATGGTTGTCGGCCATAAGTGTGCGAACTGACATGCAGAAATGATTCTGTAGGCCCAGGGCTCTCCATATGCCATAACCTGCAGGGATGGTTTTATTGACTTGAAGGGAACTGTCTGTCCTAAGGGGGTCAATGTGCTGTGGCTTTGCTTTATTCACCTGGTCCCTGTGGCAGATTTTTGGCACCCAGGTCAATTAAGTATTTATTTGAACATGCTGTGATTTAGGGCAGCCCTTGTAAGGAAGGCTTTGTCACCCAGCTACGCATCTGTCTCCCAGTCTCCAGGTCCTGTTCCTGAGGTGGGAGGAGAGCATGAGAAAGTAAAGGAGTTTCCACTGCAGTGCCCATAGGACTCGTGCTCTGGGCTTATCTGGTGCAATCAGCATGATGTCACAAGAGAGAGCACCACAGTGCTTTCTGTTGGGTGTCCGGACAGTCCAAGTGGACACAGGTCGTTTGAGGCAAAGATGAGAAGGATCATTATTCCATACCCATGCCGTGAGGGTGCCAGTCCTTCCTACTTGACACTTGGAATCTCCTTCAGTCAATGAATCTGGGTCCACAAAATGGCCAAGGACTGTGACATTTTATTGGGACAATTGACTTTGGTCTCCTGATCATCCTTAATGCTTATGCTGGTACCAGCGAAGTAGACCCTTGTCGGTGGCCCATCTGTTCTTCCCCTTGACTTGCTATGTCCTGTTCACTATCCCCAAACTTCCTGTGAGCCCTTCCCACCTTTTCTCTCACTAGGATGACGGCTTCCACCTGGCTTCCGATGGTGAAGTACTGTCACCTGGCCTCTGTCACTTTGGGGTCCTGGCAATCCCACTGCTATCAGAGATATGTGTGGGTGTATGTGGTTCCTCTCATCCATGGTTCTGATTTCTGAGGTTTCAGTTACCCACAGTCAATTGCCATCTGAAAACAGGTGAGTATAGTATAATAGGATGTTGGGGGTGGGGAAAAAGAGGGAGGGAGAGACAGAGTGACAGAGAAACAGACTGAGAGACTACATTCACATAACTTTTAGTACAGCATCAGGATATTGTTATAATTGTTTTACTTTCTTGTCTCTTACTGCGACTAATTTATAAATTAAATTTTATCATAGGTGTGTATGTACAGAGCAGGACTTAGTCTATGTAAGGGTCAGTACTATCTGCTGTTTCAGGCACCCACTGGGGGATCTTGGAAGGTATCCCCCCTCCTATGAGAGGGTATTATTGTATGTGTGTGTGTGAGAGAGAAGCTGTCCTGTGTCCTTTGAGTAGGATATCACTAACAATGGTGGGAGCTTGTGTGTGTGCATGTGCTTGTGTGTGCTGATAAACAGAACAGTCCTATGTGTTTCTATATGAGTGTGGAACTCCTGTGTGGTATTCTGCAGTATGAATATGCTGATTTTTCTTTTCTTTTTTTTTTTTTTTGAGTTTCCAAGTAGCTGGAACTACTGGCATGTGCCACAATGCCTGGCTAATTTTTTAATTTATTGTAAAGATGAGGTCTCACCAAGTTGCCCAGGCTGGTCTTGAACCCATAGGCTCAGGCAATCCTCTCACCTTGACCTCCTAAAGTGCTGGGATTACAGGCATGAGCAACCATGCTTGGTCCATGTGCATACTCTTAGAAAAACTCTTACATGTGTATGCCAGGAGATGTGGGCAAGAATATTCATCATAGTCTTGTTTGTAGTATCAGACAAAAATTGTGAACACACTGAATATCTATCAGTTGTAGAATGGATAAAGAAGTAGAATGGATAAAGAAATGTCAGCATTGGTTAGGCTTGGTGGCTCAGCCTGTAATCCCAGCACTTTGGGAGGCTGAGACAAGTGGATTGCCTAAGCCCACAGGTTCGAGACCAGCCTGGACAACCTGGCAAGACCTCGTCTCTACAGTTAAAAAAAAAAAAATTAGCCAGGCATGGTAGCACGTGCACCTGTAGTTCTGGCCACTTGGAAGGCTGAGGCAGAAGGATCGCTGGAGCTCAGTAGGTCGACGATGGGGTGGCCCTAAGTGTGCCACTGCACTCCAGCCTGGGCAACAGAGTGACACTGACTAAAAAAAAAAAAGAGTGTACATGTACAACTAGGGATGGAATTCACAGGTCCTAGGGTATGCACAAGTTCATATTTTCTAGAAAATAGCAAATTGTTCTCAAAAGTGTTTTATGAATGCACACAGGTACAAGCACACAGAGTACCGGTCGCTCCACATTTTCTCCAGCACTTGAAAATGATCAGACTTAATTTTTAATTTTTGTCCTTTTTTTAAACTTTTACTTTAGATTCCGGGGTCACACACACATGTTTATTACATGGACATTCTGTGCAGTGGTGGGGATTGGGTGATTAGGTAGCTCATTCCCCAGATGGTAAACATTGTACCCTATAGGTAATCAATGTTTGTCTTTATGAAGTGAACGTTAGTACTTTTCCACTGTCTCATTACTAATAATGTGCATCTTTTTGTGTTTCTGGGCCACTTACGTTTTTTGTGAATCATGTTTTGCTATATTGCCCATTTTTCCACCAGATGATCCAATTTCTTATAGTTTTATAGATGAAAGATGTATAGAGATTTTTCATATGTTATACCTACTAGTCTTTTACTCATACGTTTTGCACATCTTTTCTCAGTTTCATGACTTGTCTTTCATCCTGTGTGTCTTTCAATGAACAAAAGTTAAATTCTTATCATCTTTTTCTTTGCTTTTTGGGGATCGAGTTTTTCTTTCTGATTTTCCATTTTTCCTGATACTAGTTTGGGAGTTATTCACTATTTTCTATCCTTTCAGTGGTTGCCCTAGAATTTTCAACACCCAGTTTGAACTTAAAGTCTAAAATGTGCCCATATTTTATCCAGTTGATATTTGAAAAAGAGGCAGGCACCATAGAAAATGGACTGGATAAAAAAATGTGGTACATATACACAATGGAATATTATGCAGTCACAATGAAGGTGAAACATATGGACTTCACAGCAACTTGGATGGATTTAGAGTCTATCATACTCAGTAATCTATCACAGAAACAAAGAACTGCGTACCACATGTTCTCACTCATAAGCGGACCCTAAATATTTACTACTATGAGAAAGGAATTGGCAGTAGTGGGATACTGCTGGGGTGGGGGTGGGAGGGGAGATACAATATCAACAAGGGTACCTGATCTCAAACCAGGAAAAGTGGGGATCAAAGGGAGGCCCAAACTTTACCTGTACAATGACGACTTGTATACCTACCTAATCCTGAATTGTACCCCACATCTTAAAAAAAAAAATAGAACCAGGCAGCCTGAATTGAGATTAACAAGAAAATGTCTTCTGGTTTCTGCAGGTGTCTTAATATAACTCACATGTATTACTTGTTCTCCCGTCACGTGGACCTTTGGTGAAGAGGCTAAGAGCTGAAGCCTTTAATTCTGAAACTGGATGATGTGCCTTGGGACCCCCTCCAAGTGCAACACTCAGAGCAACGCTACAAAGGCAGTGAGAGCCAAACACCAGTTCTTGCTCCTGTTTCCTTATCCATTGGCCCCGGCTAAGATTGAGCTCCAGTCAATAGGAATTTGAAAGGGGGAACCTCATGGAAATAGTAAAGGACACCTAAGAGTTAGACCAGCTGACAAACAGATAGGTAACACCAACTGCTTTTCTGCCAGGTGGAAGGGACACCCTGAATTTGATGCTCCCTAAAGAAGGATGACTTCCCAAAAGCAGTATTATCAAAAATCCCTGCTGGACTGGGCATGGTGGCTTACACCTGTAATTCTAGCACATTGGGAGGCTGAGGCAGGAGGATCACTTGAAACCAGATGTTTGAGACCAGACTGAGCAACATAGTGAGATCCCACTTCTAAAAAAAATATTAAAATTAGCCAAGTAGTCCCAGCTACTCAGGAGGTTGAGGCAGGAGGATTGCTTGAGTTTGAGGTTGCGGTGAGCTATGATCATGACACTGCACTCCAGCCTGGGTGACAGAATGAGACCCAGCATCTAAAACTATATATGTATTTTAAAAAATCCAGGCCAGGCACAGTGGCTCACACTTGTAATCCCAGCACTTTGGGAGGCTGAGGTGAGAGGACTGCCTGAACTCAGGAGTTCGAGACCAGCCTGAGCAACATAGTAAGACCTCATCTTTACAGAAAATAAAAAAAATTAGCTGGGTATGGTGGCACATGCCTATACTCCCAGCTACTCGGGAGGCTGAGGTGGAAGGATCACCTGAGCCCAGGAGGTCGAGGCTGTGGTGAGCTATGATAGTGTCACTACACTCCATCTGGGTGACAGAGTGAGACCTCTGATTTAAAAAAATTTTTTTTAATCACCATCTGCATCAGAAACACAAGTGCAAACCTACAGTTGAACCATGGGCAAACCCACACCATGGTTGATTCAAGTTATAATTGGTGTAAATTTAGGCTTTTAAACACATTTCAGTTATTTAGATTGTAAGCAGCACTTCCCTTACTCAGTAGCAGCATCCTGACTGACCCCAGGGACATGTTTCAAAGTCATGAGGAAGGGGGCACACTGTTCCCTCCTGCTGCCTCAGGTGGTGCCTGGCTCTGCACGTCATCCCTGAAAATGAGGTCCCCTCCCATGTCTGGGCTTCAGACTTGATGGCATTCCGTGGCCTGGCATAGTGAGCCGTGTGGTTTAAAACATGCTGCTGGGATCTGCAAACAGCTCAAAATATTCACAAAAGCAAAAGGTGAATCTGCATTGTGAGAACACTGTGTTGCACGCTGTTCTGAGCTTTGCATGTTTCCACCTACCACATCCTCGGAACACCCGTCATAGACACAGGGTGTGTGTTATCATCACGCCCACTGTGCAGATGAAGGGTGCAGGTCCCGGGGGGCTCCTGGGTGCTGGGTTTCCTTCTATCCTGTCCTACCTCTGGGCAGAGACGTGGTTTACAGGCCATCAAATCAAGACTGTGACTACTGTAGAATAGAAGGGTAAGTGAAGAGCTGGGCCTTTGACCCAGGGACTGTGGGGAAATAATGACAATGTAAGCAGCAGACTAAGAGTTCTGTGATGACTGCCACTTTCTGCCTGTGCACCTGACTACACACGCCACAGCTGGGTCTCCTGGAAACTTGATGGCTACATGGGCCCACAGTGACTCCCTTCTTTCCTGAACTAGCAAGAGGCAGGGTGTTTCCTGTCCAGCTCAAGGACAGGAAATGCCCAGCCTGCCATCGACCTGTGGATCCACAAGCAGACAGTTCTTGCCAGGCAGCTGTGGCTTGGGGACCACCACCTCCTTGGGATTTCTGGCGTGAAGTGACATGTACCACGGGTCCCTCAGCACATCTCCATGGGCGTAGAGACACAGAGCAAGGGGTCTTGTTTTCTGAGAGAGAACCCAGATTACTCCTGGAAGTGGGTTGGGGAGCATGACACAGCTTCTAGACAAACTGGAGGCAAGATGAACCCACCGGGTTTCCTTATGTCCTGGGCTTTCCAGACTCCACCCTTGCAACACGTTGTAGAGAAGGCCAAGCAGCTAGTTTCCAGAACCCTGAGTCGGGGCAGTGGGCTGGGACCCAGCAATCCATGAAATCAGCAGAAATGCTTCTGGGAGTCCCCTTCCTCTTTATAAAAGCAACCTCTGCATGAATTTTCAATGAGTCACCTCCTGATATCGTAAAACCTTGATAAAGAAACATAGCTTTGAATGAGGTGGGGGGTGGGAAACAGCACACTGGAGTAGGTATCTTTGTGCACATCTTTTTTATTGAGACTTATATAAGCAATTTGCCAACACAGAAAACAAGCCTAGCTGCTGCAAAATAACTGTAAAAGATGGTGATGCTAACCAACCACAGGGCAAGGGACCTTACATGTGAAGCAGCATCTCACAGAGGACACGATTTCAGACGTGCACTAGGGAGCGTGTACTGGGAAGGGATTATAAACCTTCACCGGCACGATACATAAGAAGAGAGATCAAACAAATGATATTTGCTAGGTACACCATCTAGATTTACAATACCTAGTTCACTGGCTTCACTTTTGTATAGCAATGCACAATGAAAAATGGATTTATTTCTTTAAGGGGATTACACTTTGCCAAGAATATAGTAACAGCATCAATGGCTCTGCAACTAGGAAGACAGGCAGAGGGAAGAGGGAGGAGGCACCCCCACAGGTCTTCATTCTATTTCACATAAACACCCAAGGGTCCATTAGAAAATAAGAATTCTTACAAAGTTTTCATCACACATGAGGACATTTGCCTACATGACCCCATTTTCCAAACCATTTTGAAATAGTGAAGGGAGAAAAGGTCACCTTCAGAGGTGTGACTCCTAACAGCCATGTTTTTCAACACAGCTTGCCTTTACACAGAAGTGTAAAACCAGGTCCCATCATCAAATCTTGAGGCCATGGGGAGATGGATGGCGGGAGACTGGCACACTAAGAGTAAGAGCAGTTGCACCTCGAATCCCAAGGATGGGTCTGCAGAAGGGATCTCGACTTGCCTGGCTCGCTGGGGCCCCTGGACGATGCTGTGGCTTTATCAACAAATCCAGGTTACAAGGGAATTGCACCGCAGCATCTCACAGAAATTCTTTTGATACAGCCGGTCCAGAATAAAGCCTTTGGGATACTTATCACTGAATACCAGGCCTTCAGAAGAGGTAGATGAAAGCAGTATTTCACACCAAGTTTGCTGCCGGATGCTACAAGACACAGTCACACGGCTTTGGCACAGACCAGAAGATAAACGGTTGTTGAAGACAGTCCACAGCAGTGAGAAGAGCTGTCTGTCCCACATGCATTATTTCAATTTTATTGTATGAAAAACAGAAAGGGCTGTCATTCCTTGAATAATAAACTACACAAACAAGAAGGAGCAGAAATGATATGGAATGTTTGTGATGAAAACAAACTTATGGACGCAATAAACAATATAAAATGCTTTTGTGCTAAAATAAAACTCTTGTTTTATATATATATATGTATATATATGCAGTTTGGCAATCTTTATGTTATCCAGAAAAAGCCAAATCTATTATAATTAGTTAAAACATAGAAAAATACAATTTACCAATAAAACTAAAAAAAAAAGGCCAGTGTTTAGCTTATAAACCACACACAATATATACATCATAGAACATCATCAGCTAAGAAACAAATTAAATTTCAAGTTCTTTGTAATACAAGTACACAATTGAAATGATTTCTCCATTCCCTATCCTTACATCAAAGACAACCAATATTTAGGACAAAATAAAAGCCAGAAGCCTCGTTATGAGTTTTCAGAGATGATTTTGAGATTATTAGATACAACAGAGCTAATTTTACTATATGAATTTCAGTTATTTAACTCTAAAATGAAGGGTTTTTCCTCCTCCATGTTTTTGACGAAATGCATATACTGTTAACACACTTTCTGTAGTTTTTTCTTTGCTTGTTTTAAATAAAGCCAAATTAAAATTTGGGGTCTTGCATTTATCAGTCAACACAAACACAGCCAGGTCTTCGGGTGGGCTGTGGGAGGCACCCCTGCTATTCCACTGCAAAAGAACATCTCTTTCAGTCTTTGAGGACAAAGAAAATCTCAAGCCCATCATGACTTGAGGAAACCAAAGAGTATTATTTTACAGTTTTGCTTTAATTCATTCCATAGTAAAATTTGTTCAAATGTGGCCTGGATTTAAAAAATAAAACTTAATATCATATTAACGTGAGTTTAAGTAATTAATTCAAACCTCTCAAGTAAACCTTACATGGGAGGGAAAAATCATGTTAGATCTTTAGGAAACTTTTTTTTTTTTTGAGAATGTAAACTATTAAAGCTCACTGTTAAGTGGACATGGCACAAACAGGCTAGGAGGCTGTTATTCTGCAGGATTGACTAGAACATCATGGACTTGTCACCATGTTCCCAGCTGACCAACTGGATAATGCATCCACAGTGACACCATCTCTCCACCTCCAGGGGCTGCAAAGTGCACACACCAGCACAAGTGTTTCAGAGGTGGCCAGTGCTGCTTTAGGCCTGAGGCCCCCACTCCTTCACAGGAGGGCTCTGGAGGACAGGCAGGACACCAAAACTTCCTTGGAAAGTCCTGGAAGAGCAAAAGGTCTTTTAATCAGTTCAGCAGCTTCATATTCAAAAAGAAAGCGACTGAGTCTTACACTAGTTATTATTGTAATTATAAGGGGGAAAAAACCACCCCGTTATAGAAAAAAAACAACCCAAAACCCACTAACCTTAACTCAGTCATTTCCTTGGTGTTTTACATGTAAGACAAATGATTCTGATTAGCAAATGAACTCCTTTCTTCCCTCACCCCATTTCTATTACTATTCTTCTTTTGGTGACACCCACTCTACCTACCACCTCTCACAGATCCCAGTGAAGCCCAACTCATCTAGTACAAAGAACAAGTAAATTCCCCACACTGGGTGAGAAGGTGTTAATTCATCAAACATCTCTGAATGACACAGAAACATTTCCCTGAACATAAATGAGAAAAAATGGCATATGATTAAATCATACCCGATAAATAAGCACATAACAAAGCATTTTTATAGATTTATATCAGGTGAAAAAGTTCAAACTTTGTGGATTCTATTTTCTTCTTGATGTGTTAAAATTTTGAAACACATATTAGGAAAATCAGTTCTGTTGAAAAGTCAAATGTATTGAAACAGCCCAACTACAAATTCTGAATGAAATAAATCAGAAAAAAAAATCACCCTTTGATCTCTTTAATCTAGTGAAATCCCACTGTCAATTGGTATAAATTTTTCTTATGGCCAAGAAGGCCCTAAAAGAGTGGTTTCTTGTATCCCTGTGGCATATTTCAAACTGCAAACAAGCTAGACCTTGTCTGTCACCAAGAAGATTGCAGTATGTGGCTGCGGTCCTGTGTGAGCAGAATGCTTTCTCTCCCCAGTATGCCTCAGCACATGTGTCCTCTTTTTCTCATATACGGATTTTGACACGGAAATGTCAGTGAACTGACCAATTAGAGACAGGAGCACTTTAACAGAGAAACAAGTCCAGTTCTAGAAGTTTTGCTGAAAAATCATACTTAACTATGACAAAGAGGGAAAAACAATTAATCCTACTGACATGAGGGGATAAATGCACCAAAGAGAATGTTTCAGGTTAAAAAGAATAAACTTGGATTCACAAAAGTTTTACCTTTACTCCATATATGCTGTATAGCAGCTGAAAGCAGTTTATTATTTTTAGTCACTGCTTTATTGATTCCTTTGACTATGAAATCAAGACAAAATATAACATAATTTAATAAAAATATCAACCTCAATTATCTTCCTTGATGATGTTAAAATGTCCCAACCGTAGAAGTCTAAAATAGTGAGAAAATGTGAGCTGAAATTTGTCCTTTTTAATAGTCCAAATGTAAGGAAGGTAAGCCTCTAGGAATTATGTAGCACTCTGGAAAGCTAAAACAGCAAAGTCCACCAAGGCTTCTAACCCAACCGATTTCTTGGACCACGCGGGCACCTGGTATAGGCACAGCTGTATTTTCTGTCTGGTGGAAAAAACGCCTCCATTATAACATGCCAGCAGAAGGCTGGCCTTACAGAACACGCAACCGCCCTCAGAAGCAGCCCATCCTAATCTCACAAAACACTTTTAATAAATGACCTCTTCTCAGCCATCTCACTGTAAATCAAGTGTGAGCTGGGGAATAAGTTTGAGGCAAAGGGGCTTTTGGGACATTTTCCAATTCATATTTTTTTCCTAAAAGAGAGGTGAATGTATGTTCTATTTCAGAGCAGAAATGATATTTTTGGAAGAGATGCGGATTGGCAATTTTATGTCAAGTATAGGACAGTTTGATAATCTTTTTGAACACTGCGTAGCTAAAACCCGGATACGAGAAGGAAGACGCTGTGCCCAGTCCTGATGGAGTCGTGATGCCTTCTTGCTTCATCGCCTTCTTGACGGAAGGCCTCGTCTCTATCTGGAGAGATGTGGGCGCAGCGCTTCCCAAACTGCACAGGCTGAGCACACATAAGCCTGCCACCCAGATGGAACTACAACAGTCATAGCTATGAATAACCAGAGCTGGGAAGACACTCCTCTTCAAGAATAGTGGCTTTTCTGTTTCTGGTGGGGCTTTCAAGCCTAATTTGAATACTATTCTTCCCTTTTGAGTAAGGGGAATTCATGTAAGTGGTATCCTTCTTCCTGTGCTGGAAATCACAGACGGTAGAACATGAATGTTAATTTAACTCCCAACTAATAGCTGAAATGGACAACAAACTCCAAAAGTTCTTTTCCACAGTAATCCCATGAAATAATATACTCTTTCCATAAATTATCTTCCAAACTCACAACACACAATTACAATTTCACTGAAAAGTGCTGACTTTCCCAATGAACACAGTACACAAATATAAAAACAAAGATTTGGAAACACTAAAACTATCGAGGACAGGATGCAGATAATCATGATGTCAAGTTATTTATGTCATTAGTAGTTAACTTAAAGAACATACAATAAAACTATACCAAGAACAGGACAAATATGTGAACATTTTAAATTATTATTTTTTAGCCTGGTGACACAGGGAACTTCGCTGGTTCTCACAAATCAGCATTGACTCAGGGGTGTCAACAAGGCATGGAGGCAATGGGAAAACAAGCTTCAGGGGAGGATGCTGCTGGGATCAGGCGACAAGTCTTCGGTCTTAATGTCACCACCGTGCACAACAGCCCAGTGCAAAATGTCATTCATTAATGACAGACAAATAACAACATAAAAGTCAATATACACAGTTACCCCATGGTGACACAGTCATTCTTCAGCATTTGCTTTTCAATAAAATTCATTTTAAATTATACTAAAATGTAAAACAGATCTTTTTTTGCACAGCCATTACTGATATGTTTCCTGGGGTCAGGCAGAAGGAATCACAATGATGGTCATATGACTACTCGTTGTTGAGACCCAAGAAGGCCTCACCCACAGTGCTTCTTTGTACCCAGACTCAGAGAGATGCTGTCCACTTGAGCACGCTGGACGTGAAGACTTCTGGAAATTGCTATCGTCCCTGAAACCTAAAGCTCTACTGCCTCTCCTCAGAACCTTTCAATGACTGACAGATGGATGCCTTCAGGGCAACGCATGTGGGCACAGCTCCCAGGACAGGGCCCAAGGGTACCCTCATCAAAAAATATTTTCAACTTTTAACCTCAGGACAACGAAGAAGTCAGTTTTGAAGTGCACAAAAGAAACACATGGTGGCTCTGTCAGCCCCCAAAAAGATGAAGCAAAGACATATAAAATCAGCAGAGGCTGTATATAGATAAAATATGGCAATGCTTAGGGCAATCTATTACCCAACACTGGAAAGTCTAAGATGTGTCTGATATTACACATAAAAATCTGAGTCATAAGTCGGAATCATTTCAAGTTCTAGGTTCATAGGATACCAAAAGAAGTATGTAGCAAAGAAAAAGGACTTTCATGTCTTCAGTAGTTTCAGTTGTGGACAAATGTGATCAGGTAGGGGACAAGGGTGACCCCGAGCCTGAGGACAGTCCCGACTCCTATTAGGAGCATGTCGGTGTCCTGGTCTTCCTAGAGTGGAAGAGCCAGTGGTCAGTCAGTCAGATGTCTCACCCTCACATGTCTCCAAAGGCTCTGCTCAAGGGCAGAAAACCCCAGTGTGGACTCCTTGTAGGCTCTTGCTGCTGCTGGGTGCTAGAGGCCATTACTGTTTCTGTGACACAGGGGTGGCTTTGCGAGCTCCACGATGCTGGATCGAGGTTTGTTGAGGAACTTCGGAGCACGACGCAGTAACCGCTGGGCCTCGGTGAAAGTTTCGGTCAACTCTTTCTTCCACTGCACAAACTCTGGATCACTCTGACGGAAACACAAAAGTTGTGACAGTCACCCATTTTGCCAACAACTGTGGATGCCTCCAATGATTACCAACGTCCCTGGAACCCCCGAATGAAAGCACATCGCATGTGTCCATGCCACAGTGGCATTGCTAACTGGTGGGTTGTGCTGATGCTTCCTCTGGAATCTCTTGCAAAGAGAAGAGAAAGGCCATGCTGTCCTGAAGATGATCCCACATGACCCCACTCTGAGAATCACTGTCTTCGATTTGTTTCGAGATTACCTTTGGTTTCAAATAACTGAAGGCTACAATAATATGGGGAGGAGTTCTGACAAAGTAGAACTTCACGTGTATGATGTGGTAATGAAATTATTAAAAATGTGGTTTTTAAAAAGTCTAATACTTATTTCTCTAAATATGCTCTTTTAAAACACACACAGGGATCTTGAGCTACTCTCAGCTTGGCCTGTTGCTCTCTTGGAAGTGTACTGTCACCTCTTGTTTTTGCTAAATAAACTACTCTTTGCTTTTACCTTCAAAAAAGTAAAAATAAAAATAAAACACACAGACACATACTGGTGCACCAGTAGAAAAGTGTTCAGGAATTAAATTTGCGCTACTACACAACTTTGAGAAAAAGAAAGATGGAGCTTCCCTTAGAGAAGTCACTTTGGTGTCTTATGTTTATTTAAATAGATAAACCTCACCTGCATACTCACTGACAGATAAGATCTTGAAAGTTACAGAACAAATGAAACTCTAAGTCCCATTAACTATTGAACAGAGCTTGAAATTATTCTGAAACAGGGTAATGAAATGTCACATTAAAAAAATGGTTTATTTGCTAAAACCTTGTACTTGGGGCTTTTGTAATTACTAAGTTTATAAGTGACTAAGCATGGAGTAAGAAATTTTTTATAGTCAAGCAGCCATCTTTTCTGAATATCTATATAATTGTTCCTAAGAAAAAATAAAAACTCACCTCACATTGCAAGACAAATTGTTTTCCTCCTTTTATTCTGAACAAAATACATTTTTTGTCTTTAATCTGAGTTTCTTCCACAGAAAGAATCTGTTCCATCGTCAGCAAGTTTTGCTAGCCATAAAACAAAAATTAAAATTTACTTCAAATTATGATTTCTTGAGTTAAATTAATAAGTCATATACCAAAAACTACCAGCTTAAAACAAGTTTTTAAAAAATGACATTTTCCTTCCTTTGATGATATTCTAGAAGTGAGGGGGAGATGACGACAAAGGAACACATAAAAGTTCAAATTATAATATTTCAAAGAATATTGCAAAGAAAGAAATACGTCAATAAGAAAATCCAGCAAAGCTGTTCCCTCCGCACAAAACTGATCTTGGATGGTCATGAATCACAAGCATACTTTGTGTACTGTGCACTTATCTAAATTCTATCAATAAAGTTGTGAGGGAACAAGGAATCCCTGCAGACAACTCATGTGAGCAGAGGTGTAGAGGTCAGTTCTAAAACAGCAGCTCCGGAAATGTTGGGTGATACCAGCTTGTCAGTTGATACTATTTTGATAATATCAAAATGAGTTGTAGCTACAGGTGATTTCCTTCAAAGATTGTCATACTAAGTCTATAGCATTATTGCTTCAGGTGAATGCTATAGTCATGACTTCCTTACCTTTTTATGTTTTTTGGGGTAAATACTCCAGAAATCCTAAATGAAAACCAACACCATCATCAACCCTCATGTTTTCTTTTTTCTTTTTTATACTTACAAATCCACTCAAACACTAAAGGTTGAGTCTTACAAAACCAAGATAATTTATTGCATCCAATATTAAACAAAGGAAGGTTTTTTGTTTTGTTTTGTTTTGGTTTGGTTTTAGTATTTTTAGTTTTCATGAGAAATTGGACAATTTCCTTTTAATGTGCACAACAGTGACCTACTGGTAGGTCACATAATGAATGTATGCTACGCCCAGGTCCACTTGTTATCTGGAAATTGTTTGAGCTTCAGAGAGCTACTTGACTACTTACCAGCACCTGAGATATAATTCAGGGTCCCCAAAAGAGCCTAAGTAATTGGTACTCAGATCCTAATTTTCTTAATGACTTCTACAGCACAGGTACTATGGCACAAATAATAGGGAGAAGATCTTGTTTGTTATTAAAGAAATGTGCACAGCTATAAAAAAGAATGAAATCATGTCCTTTGCAGCAACATGGACGGAGCTGGAGATCATCATCTACGTGAACTGACTCAGAAACAGAAAACCAAATGTCGCATGTCTCGCTCATCCTTGGGTGCTAAATGGCCACAAAGATGTAAATAACAGACACTGGGGACAGCAATAAGGGGGGGAGGGGGTATGCAAGTAGGGCTCAGAAATTACCTATTGGGAATGTGTTCACTATCTGGGGAATGGGCCACCTGAGTCCAAATCCCCAACACTATATAACATGTCCATGTAAAAAACATGCATGTATAACCCCTGCATCTAAAATAAAAATGAAAAAAAAAGGAGTTTACTAACAGGCAATTGTACAATCATTCATAATTAAATGGCAACTTGGCCAACAGGGATTAAAAAACACAGTCCAAAGTCAAATATATAATATTTAAGCCTACTGTTTTCCACACTCCTGACTACTGGAGGAATGATGAGTGGTATTCTAATACGTCCAACACACAAATGACTGTTTTTAATGTCTGAGACCACTGTCCTGCTTACAATGACTCGCAGGCCCTCCTCAGGAGCAGAAGGCATGCCTTCCATGTTGGGAAGGGTTGCTTCTTCCAGAGTGACAAGCCCTGGACTCCTTACATAGTGAATGCCTAGTAGATACTGCCTGATTGCTAAAAGGCACGGTGTGGATCAGAAATTTCTTTTCATCTTGTTCACCAACATTAGCTCTGGAAAGCATCTTAGAGGGTGCTATATCTTCCTGTCTATTATATGACCCACCTACACATTTCTGACAAGGTGGAGACTAAAGGAAGCGTCATTTGGCAACTGTGCCTCTGTGCCAAGCATCACAGCTTACAACATCTTACTTGACTGAGCTGGGAGAGGTTATGCAGTGGAGAGACTGAGAGCACAAGGAGTCCTGGGTCTAGACTACCCCCACCCCCTACTGTCCAGTTGCGTCCATGGTGCCAGACATTTCCTTTATAAGTTCTGGTTTCCTCTTTAGAAAATGAGGGTTGGACCCCCTAAAGGATGCTAAACAGTCTCAGCTTGTGTTCTTAATAGCATGTGACTTCATATAAACAGCCAAACATTATAGTACAGTCAACCCTCGGTATTCACAGGAGATTGGTTCTATAATCCACCAGGATACCAAAATCCAGGGATGCTCAAGTCCTGTTTACAAAATGGTGTAGTATTTGCATATAACCTATGCGATCCTCCTGTAAACTTTCAATCCTCTCTAGATTATTTATAATACCTAGTACAATGTAAATGCTCTGCAAATAGTTGTTGTACTGTACTGTTTTCTGTTGTATTGTTATTTTCCCCCCGAATGTTTTCCCTCCTTGGTTGGTTGAATCTGAGGATGCAGAATCGTGAATGCAAAGGCCTGATGACGCTGTTATGATTTCCATTTCTCTCATTTCACAAATGAGAAAACTGAAGCTCAGAGGGTCAGTGTGGTGTGCTCATAGTTTAAGAGACACTGAGTGAAAGATCTGACCACCTCGGTCTGACTCCAAAGTCCCAGCTTGTCTTTTCTTTTTTGATCTACCCAAGAGCTCGCTCTCCAGCCTTCTTAAACCTATCTGCTAATGTGGTACTTTGACCTCATTAAACAGCTCGCTCTGTTCTCAGATAATACAAAGTTCTTCCTTGCCTTGGCAGTTTTAAAGGTTAAAGTTGGAACATTACCATCTCATGTATGCAAGGTGAAATAGATACATAGAGTTCAGGAGGATACTTTATAAAGCATGTCAGCAACATGCGATAGCC
Source organism: Cephalopachus bancanus (assembly GCA_027257055.1). Taxonomy (NCBI): domain Eukaryota; kingdom Metazoa; phylum Chordata; class Mammalia; order Primates; family Tarsiidae; genus Cephalopachus; species Cephalopachus bancanus. Next base: position 48,717 of record JAPVLO010000261.1, on the reverse strand, counting down.
ACATGACACTGGACACGCTGCGACGTGAACTTGGCAGGACTGCCTCCAGCTTACCCGTGACTCCCCTTCTCCTCTCCATTCAAGTCTATTTGGAAAGAGGTAAAAATAGCGACGCTGCCACTGAGTCAGAAATGGGTTTCCCAGTTTCAGCATGTACCCGTGCATAATACAGTCTTTTCCCAGAGCGTAATCTGAGGAATAGAAAATAACTGTGAGTTAAATAGGCTCTGAAACACAATGTCTTAGCAGTATTATCCTCAGAAAGAAGAATGACATACATTTTGAGGAAATCAGGTTTCTAAATGTAACGTGTTACAGAAGTCATCTTTTTCATTTGAAGCACACGTGCACTGGGAATTTAAAGAACAGAGGGCTTTTCTGCGCTCTCTCTGCTAAAGTAGTAAATGGCTTCTTCTCAGCAATCTGATAAATTCATGACACTCATTTATTGCTGTCCAGAAGTTAGTTCCCAAACTATTTTTTTCATTATGTATAATGAAAATTGGAGAACAGAGTAAAGTCAAGCTATCCCCAAAGTACCTTTGCTTTTATATGGAATTGGGATTCTCTTTTTAATCTACCCCTTATCTTACAAATAATAATAAAGTAGGAAACTTCTTGTCCAAGTAAGCTAAGGTAACAAGGATCAAAACCAGTTCATTCCTCAGCTTAAGGTTGCGTTTATTCCTCAAATACATGATTATGGATAGAGACAATTCACATACATGTTGAGTCCTGATTACATTTTTTTTTTGAGTTGGAGTCTCACTCTGTCACCCAGACTGGAGTGCAGTGGCTGCTCCTGGCCACTGTAGCCTCGACCTGCTGGGTTCTGGCGATCCTTCCGCCTCAGCCTTCCAAGTAGCTGGAACTACAGGCGTGCGCTACCACGCCCGGCTAATTTTTTGATTTATTGTAGAGATGAGGTCTCGCCAAGTTGCCCAGGTGGGTCACGAACCCACTGGCTCAGGCAACCCACTCACCTCAGCCTCCCAAAGCGCGGGATTATAGGCTGAGCCACCGAGCCCGGCTTCTGATTACATTTTTATGGTGAAGTATGGTTTATATTTTTTAAAAAAGTTAATTTTAAAGCCTTCATGAAAGGCTTTGGTGATTGTGTAAAAATCATTCATTCACTCACGCATTCATTCAACACCTATGATGTAAATGCCTAGGTACTGGGCATGTTCCAGGCATTCTGGATTTAGCAGTGAACAAAAGAGACAAAAATTCCTGCCTCTGGGAGCTTACAATCTTGTGAGAGATTCAGATCATAGACACATGAGCAGAACCTATATGTCATCTGGAGACAAGCAGGGAAGAATAGAGGAGAGAATCCGGGAGGGTCAGGGTGATGAGGGCAGTTTGTGAAGCTGCCTTTTTAATGGAAAAAGTGCTTGCATTTCCAAAGTCTGTTTAAAATAGTATAGTCAGCCCTCAATATCTCCAGGGCCCTGGCAGAAGCCAAAATTCATGGATGCGCAAGCCCCTGATATAAAATGGCATCGTGTTTGCATATAACCTATGCACACCCTCCCATATACGCTAAATCATCTCTAGGTTACTAATAATATCTAACACAATGTAGATGCTCCGGAAATAGTTATTATACTGTATTGTTTTTATTATGCCTTACTGTTTTTATTATACTATTTTTTACTGTTAAATTGTTTTTTTCTAAATATCTTTGATCCATGGTCTGTCAAATCTGCAGAGGCGGAACCTACAGAGATGGATGGCTAATTGAGTTGTATTTGTTTACAGAGATCTAAGTCTAGACTATATTTTTCTGTAAAGATGACTTCCGAGATCACCAGCCAAGACTTAGTTATGCACAAATTACTTACTAACATGTGAAGATAAATTCATTAATTTGCTAGACATTCTGTCTATTTTGTTCCAGGTCCAATTTGTTAGGATTTTAATGACATCTTGGCCCTCCTTTGAGCAAACTCGCATTAATACAATTTCCTGTATAAAATCTGCTGTGGTAAACACAGCCTACTGTGATCATAATAAACTCATTCTCTAAAGAAGAGCTTACCAAAAAAAGGCCATGTCCCAGCAGAATTGAAGTGAGCACAGTTAAAGGAATGCAGTACTCCCTTGGCGCATTCTGACAACTTTAATGTACAGGGTTAAGTCAACCAAGACTGAGGGCACTTTAAATGCTACAGGAAATGGTCAGACAAGACCAATGAATCCTATACCAAGATGTCTCCACCAAAGTAACCTACTAATAGAGTGAAAGCATTTCTGGCCATTCTTGTTACATAAGATTAACCTCACAAGGGTCTTTGCTCAGAGGTAAAATGAAATACAGGAAGTTTCTAACATACAAATGAGTTCAGTTCCAAGAGCACATTCATAAGTTCATTTGCTGTAAGTCCAAAAAACTTAGCCTAGGTAACCAACTAACACAATCAGCTATATAGTACTGAATGTATTTTACAGGCTATACTGACACCTGATGGAGAGCAATAATTCATGAAAAACTGTAAGAACTCATAAAATTTGTAACTTGAAGGTTTGTAAGTAGGGGACTTATTAATATTTGACCATAAACATCAACTACAATAAATTCAAATATCTCAAATTCATGAAATCTTAGAAAAACCAAAAGTAACAATACTTAGTGAATCAAGAATGACTTATTTAACACTTGTCATTGTTTCCTACTTTGGAATTCCTAAAAGGGCACTCAATGATTTTACATATAAGTACAGTTTGATGATTCTTTAATGCTGTTTGTAATAGAAATACATTTATACCTTTTTCTCTCTTGACAAATGACATGTCATGCCAAGTTCCTCGGCAGCACCACTAGGTACTTCATGGGATCCATGTTCAAAAATCATTAAGACTCTCAAGATAATCACAACAGAGTGCTAGAGTACGGCACTCTACATGGCTGCACAGGGCACATGCCAATGACCCCGGTCCAGTTTCTGACACTTCTATACTCAATATTCAAGGGAAAAACTTCTAAACTAGCCCCCAAGAACTCTAAGATATGAGGACATATGGGGCGGGGGCAAAAATACAGAATTGTCTTTTTTGGATAGCAGGCCCCTTGTAGTACAGGTTTCCCCTGCTAGGTAAGTGTTCTAGGAATCCATTGATATTAGTGGACCAGCTAGCGTTGTCGTGAGAGGCTACATTTGGCTTTAGTGAAATTTTTTTGAAAGATTCTTTCAACGAACGCGTTTGCCCATTTCACAATAGGTGATTTACAAGCATATCTGCCCACACCACGCTGAATTCAGCAGTTTTTGACCAAAGATAACATGACCTGTGCCCTACCCTCCCTATTCACCCGCTCTCTCCCTGAGTCACTATTTTTTTTGTTTCCCCTGATGAAATGTCCCTCAAAGGGAAATGCTTTGCCGATGTGGAAGAGGTGAAACAAAAAAACTGCAGAAGCACTACAAGGCATCAAAATTGATGAGTTAAAAAACTGTTTTGAGCAGTGGAAAAGCATCTCGATAGCTGTATTGCATCAAACGGAGAGTATTTTGAAGGTGACTGAAGTTTAAGCATATAAGAATCAATACACAATTTTTTATAAATAAATTCCAATAATTTCGATTTTTTGGATCCCCCACTGTATTAACAAAGTTCTGCTGTTTTCATACGCATTTATTCATGTGTCGACTGATGACTTTGAATTAATATACTAAGTTCTTCCAAGCCAGAGAAAACTAAAACAATTTATGGCAGTGCTTTCTTCTCTACTGAAAAATACTTTTATGACCCAAATACTTTTTCAGATTTTATAAGAAATGTTGATAATTCATTGCATGAAAACATATCAAGACACATAAGCTATTTTACCTTCTTCATGGCCAAGTTGCTTATTTTTAGCTCTCTTCCTGGCCTCGATTTTATCCGTGTCTGCATTTACTGCTTTATAAACTGTTTCCGTTACTTCCTGCTGCCATCGTTCGGAGATCACCAGAGGGAAGTTCTTGTAGAGTTCTTGGTCACAATCAAGGAGCTGATTATTTTAAGAAATCAAGATACTAATGATTTACATACCTACAAAGGCAACAGAGTCAACAGCACCACATCCGTGGTAACTCTATCACACACAGGACCCTACATGTACCTAGGAAGACGACTGCAAAAAATAATCTGGAGACAATTAATTAGTTGTCATAAATCTCTGCTAATAACAACTCCAGAACCAGGATCCACAAACAGTTAACTGATTAATCAGTACTCCACTTTCAGTCCCAGATAAATTAAGCTCAAACCAATCTTCTAGACTGTCTTCATGACATTTTTCCAATGAAAACTAACATATACAGGATTTCACTTGAAGTACTAAAAGACACTGACAACAGAGTAAAATTGTTTCTATAGTTTTAGAAACAACTCTAAGAAAGGAGCCAAGAGGACTTTCTAACCTCCCCTCAAAAAATCTGAAAATGCAGAAAAATAAAAGGTAAGTTAGGCTAAACTTACTGCTAATTCCATGAACTTTCCAACTATTTAAGTTTAACAGTATAATCATATGTATGAGAAAGTTCAAGACACACAGGCAGTTTAGGAATGCAACCTTTAAGAGTTGCTGTAATAAAAATTACAGTAATGATAGCATTTTTCTTCCAAATAATTACTTAAAATTCTTCATTCTGCCTTCTAGGTGAGGCTGAACTTTGAAAATGAGCAAAGAAGATGGTTTTATGCATCTGAGGTGCAGTTTTACAGCAGAAATGCTGGCAATCCTTCTGATAGATACATGTTTGTCATATCAGAAGCACAAGCCTCTCGAGAGTCTAAATGTTTGCTCACACCTTTGTTTGAGAGATAAGTAGGGACAGATACCATAACAGGCAAGGGGTGTGTGTGTGTGTGACTGCATGTGATGGGGTGTGAAAGACCCCAAGGCCTAATGATGACCACCCCGTGATCAGGCACACAGGGACAGATTCTGAAGAGTCTGACAAAAGTCAAAACACCCTCCTTTCCCAGGTAGTTGTTCTGAAACAGCCAGCTCTGCTCCACAAACTGTTCTACCTCCCATAATTTCAGAAAGCCCTGAATTATGACTCAGCCTATGTTGCTGAAAATGAATTTAAGAAAATAAGAGAGAATTTATGTTTACATGAGGTGAGCCTCCCCCCATCTTTTTAAAAAGAACAACATATTATTTGGGCTGCTTTTTAAAGACAAAGAATAAATGGTTTCTTAAAATACTGTTTCCCCTGCTGGACTTGGCCATCATGGGGCCAGGTCCCGGGCTCCTTGCTTGCCTGACACGACTTCTTGTTCTAAGAGTGCTCACTCCCACCTCTTTCTTGGAAAGAACCAAAACTATAACAGTACAAACTACCAGTTTGGTAAGTATTGACTGGATACCAATAGGCTTATAAACAGGTCATCCCATGTATCCCCAGAAAAGGCGTGACAATGAAACCACCCCCTTTACAGGTGAGAAAACCAAGATTCAAGAGGTTTTGGAATAGCCTAAACTCACTCAGCTGATAAGTGGCAGATCTGACCCCAGTCTGTTTGACTCCAAAGCCTAGATCTTGGTCTACAAAATTTTAAAGTATGAGACTCTTTTTCACATCACAAACTTCTTTGAGATGCCACATCATAGCAGTTTTATTTTTGGTGCGCTTTGATTGACAGTAGTACAGCTGATGACAAGAGTCTATTGCAACAGCAGTAACCCTTTTAAGTAGCTTTGTAAGTGGATTGCTCCCCAAAGCATGGCTGTATAGTGGTCCCCATACACCTGACAGGTACTGATGGTTCAGGCTATAGACAGTGCCTGGAGTGCTGCTGCTGACCCCAGGATAGCCACTGTTCCAGGCCACAGAAGGGTGCTCTGAGCTGGTCAGCAATGCTCATAGCCCCATGGCCTGGGTGGGCCCTCCGCCTTCGCCTAACCTCCACCTCCTGAGAAGCTGGTCCTGCAAACACTTCTGTCCCCACTGCGACTCGGCCCTTGTTCTCCAGGCACCGCAGCTCTGACCAGCTGCAGCTTGGGTCCCCAGTTCCTTGAGGCACTTGGCCTACACACACTGCTCTTGATAGCTGCCCCCCTTCCCGGCTCCTGGCCATCCTCCTCCAGCTATCTACCTGTCATTTCTGTCCCACAGCCTTGCTGCTCCCAGTCCTGTGTGTCTCCAGTTAGGGCTCCTGCTAGGCCCTTGCATCTTACTTGGCACTCTTTTATCTACACCTGGCAGGTGTATGCTTTGACAGTGCTGCGGCCTGCTGGAGGGGGAAGCTACTTGGGGAAAATGAGGGGCACTTATATCAGAAGGGTATATACGCAGGCAGCTGAGCAGAGACAGGGAGGGCCTGGGGGGAAACAGAAAGAGCCTAGGACAAGCTGTCAGCGTGGGGATACATGAGGGCTTGATGTGTAGTGATATACTTTGACTTGGCATCTTCAAGAGGATGATTTTCTCTCATGACTCACTATCTCTAATTACGTCTTGTCTCTACTTGAAGAAATAATAATATGAACGAAAGTTTGAAAGATGCTGAAGATTTATATATAGTTTTTAAAAACAGTGATTATTTCACCTTTGATTGACAAATGCAAAAATTCATGCTGTTTGCTGTTTTTGTCTTAACACAGGGAGCTCTAAAAACTTAAGAATTAAGACACTGGTTCCTTTGCACTAGTAGAAGTATGTCTGACATTACGCAGTTGTCGTTTCCTGCTTTGTACACAATTCAAGCTTTATTTCAGTCACAGATATGGTAAATCAATAAAGATGTTACCACTTGCAGTTCATCAAAAATAACATTATTGATCCAAAGAAAGTTTTCATGGCTCTTAACTAATTTAGGTCCTTAACATACACATTCTTCAAATATGTAGGTATTCATTTGTAAGTTGCATTCCACAAAAAGCCCAATACTAAAATAATCACTAAGCATAACTGACTTCCAACAGAAATTACCCTCATTCCAAAAAAAAAAAAAGAGAGAGAGAGAATAAAAGAAAGAAACAAAGTCACCTATCGGGTACAATGTGCACAGGCGGGGGTGGTGGGTACATTTAAAACCCAGACTTCTTTGCCACTATTCAAAGCAACCATGTAACCAAAAACTATTTGTGCCCCCTAAAGGTATTGAAATAAAGAATAAAAGGGGGAAAATGAAGTAAAATAAAAGAAAAAAAAACCATATGCACACCTTAATGCCTTTGGTATCCTCTTCATCAAATGAGCCAATGTCAAAAGCGTCAGCAGCATTGACTTCTCCCCGGGGAGGGATCAAGGGTGGTGGGTACTGGAAGATCCAAAGTATAACACAGTTATCAGATGACCCTGATGGCCCCATTCCAACCTAACATTCTATACAAAGGACATAGTGAGAGACATCAATATGCTACACTCTACACAGCATTTTATTCTGGCATATACAAATCACATTACTTATTTCACAGAAGAGCCTTTGCACTAAACAGCCCCAGAGGAAGACTTTAAATTTTAGGAAAATATTTTTTTAAAAAAGGATTTATGCCTAAAGGTTAATATTTTTAAATAAAACAAAGTCTTAAGACTACAAATTCCCCCAATTTGACTTAAGAGGGCACGTCTGAGCCAACGATGCAGCACCCTCAAGCTGCCAGAGCCATAACGCGCAGTGGCTGGGACACAGTCCTCCGCACCTGCAAACATCCCAAGGTCAATGCTAACTGAACAAGAGGTGGAACTCTAACTCTAATTAGGCAGGACTATAGAGTCATCTCTTTTTACTATAGAAAACCATCATTCCTCTGCAACTTTAGTTCATGCAAAAGCAAGTCCAAAACTGAGAATCAATATTTAAAAGAATTTTTAATTTGGAGTGTTTCCTGTATTGATGCAAATATAATTAAGCTTGAAATATGGAAAACCAATTATGCTGATATAAAATCATGCTAATTTTTATGTAATATGAGATTAGAAAATATTCATACATTTATGACAGAAGTTTCTTGTATATTTTATATATACCTATATTAAAATTTGGCCACATATTGATATAAGAATTTAAAAGATGAGATTAAAATAAAGTCTCTATATAAAGTCTCTAAAATAAAATACCTATATTTGAATTAGATACAACAGCTCCATTTTACCTTTTATTAACTTATATAGAAGATATTGTCAAGATTTTGTTATAGTAGGGAAATGAAGAGCAAGAAGCTGCCCCAAAAGGAGGGGTCACATGGTGACACTCGGGACATCAGAGGCTGTTGGGGGACACTTGGGGGGACAGAACCAGGAAGCCAGCAGTACGTGGAGAAACAAAGACAGAGCCCAAGACGCAGATGAGTACGGGGTGACGGTGCCCAAAGTAGAGTCCAGAGGGAGGGAGTACCTTTTGCAAGTAGACATGCTGCCAGTCAATACCTTTGAAAAAGCTGTGCTCTTTTACTTCCTGTGCACTGCAGGAGAAAGAAAGAGTCATAACAGTGGCACATATGCATCTGGAAATATAAGACATATTTTGTAAAAACCGTCTCCTGTTAAGAGTACAGAGAAACAACATTTCTAGTTCTTTAAGAAATACACTTCTTTCCAAGCAACACAGGGCATGCTGTGGTGTTTAGAAATATTGCATGATGCAAAACAGGATCTTTTATTTGGGATGTCCTTTCCAATTTCAGATAACCCAGATTTTTCCATAGATATATACACATGTATGCACACAATAATTCTAGAGTCGGGAGAACATAGTTGAAATAAGAATTAAATTGAAGATCTATACATTAAAGAAATTTATGGCAAATGTCTACAAGTCAGATAACATGACAGGAAAAGGACAGGAATATGAAGCACTGAGGATCTACTTAGAAGGAAATTAGAGCCTAATAACAAACCCCTTTAAAAGATGAAGAAAAAAGTTTCTTGAAGGTCATGATTAAAATTCAGTGTACAGAGAGATTGCATGCTTCCAGGTAAAGCCTGTGTTGGGGACTGTGCTACCAGCCCACGGAGTGGAACATGGAGATACGAAGCCACCGGAGTGTCGCAGGGCCCAGCCTGGCTCTAGGGGCGGTCCTCTCTAGTCACTCTGTGGGGCATCTCATCCTGCCCAGGCTGTTAAGTGCCTTTATGTCTCTTTATGTAACTCCCAGATCTATATCATGAGCACCAATCACTGCCCTGTGCTTCCAAAGGCCCCTGTTCAAGTACCTAGTCATCACCCCACTTTCTCCAGGCTGCTGGCACCCAGGCCCTGCCAGGATGGTCCCCGATGCTTCTCTTCCCACACACTCCACAGTTGCCCTCACTCAGTCTCAGATCCAACTGCTTCCTGGCACCTCCCATCCATACAGTGGCTCTCAGCGAGGGGCAGTGTTTCTACTCAAGGTGCTCCTGTGTTTGTGGGCAGAGAGGAGATGCCAAATGACCCATGAGAAGCATGGAGGCACCCAAGCCACCAGCATCTCTCACCTGGGCTGCTCAGAGGCCTCCTCCAGCCTCCAATCCCACACACCCGCACCTGCAGCCCCATCCCACTCCATGCACTAAGCTATCTTGGATGCGCTCACCACTGCCCTGCTCAGAGCTCTCCAAGGGCTTCCCCTGAGAGTCAGAACCAAGCCCAGCACTGAGAGACCTGGGTTTTCTGGATCACTACAGGCTTGGTTGTGCCTGGAAGCCCTCCCTTGCTGACCCCTCCGCTTGGAATGTTCCTCTCCAGCCCTCTTCAGCTCCTGGTACTCCTCACGGTCAGCAACCATTTTACCTGTTTCTACACTGCATCCCCCCACAGCATGAGCTCCAAAGGGGCACGGCCGTGCCTATCTTGTGTACTGCCTCAGCCCTGACCCAGGGGGGTGTCAGTGTGTGCCCAATAAATAGCCATGGAAAGAAGGAATGGAATTCGAGTCGAAGCGGGTCCCTTTGCATTTTCACCAGAAACATCAGGTGACTTTCTTTTTTTTTTTTGAGTTGGAGTCTCACTCTGTCGCCCAGACTGGAGTGCAGTGGCCACTCCCAGCCACCGCAGCCTTGACCTGCTGGGGCTCCGGCGATCCTTCCGCCTCAGCCTTCCAAGTAGCTGGAATTACAGGCGCGCACTGCCACGCCCGGCTAGTTTTTTTTTTTTTTTTTTTTTGATTTATTGTAGAAATGAGGTCTCACGAAATTGCTCAGGCGGGTCTCAAACCCATGGGCTCAGGCAATCCACTCACCTCAGCCTCCCAAGGCACGGGATTACAGGCTGAGCTACCAAGCCCGGCTCAGGTGACTTTCTTATTCTGCTCCGTTTTGTGCCCATCATTGTTTACACATGAAATGTGGTATGCTAAACAAGAAGTTTCCTTCTATCCAAGCAATTAAAAATACCTCAGGGAGCCGGGCTCGGTGGCTCAGCCTGTAATCCCACACCTTGGGAGGCTGAGGTGAGTGGATTGCCTGAGCCAGCGGGTTCGAGACCCGCCTGGGCAACTTGGCGAGACCTCATCTCTACAATAAATCAAAAAATTAGCTGGGCATGGTAGTGTGCGCCTGTATTTCCAGCTACTTGGAAGGCTGAGGTGGAAGGATTGCTGAAGCCCAGTAGGTCGAGGTTGCGGTGGCCGGGAGCGGCCACTGCACTTTAGTCTGGGCAACAGAGTGAGACTCCAACTCAAAAAAAAAAAAAAAAAAAAACCTTAGGGAGAAGGCTCTGGTTCAAGCCAGTGATTGAGCACAAGCACGCAACTTTGTTCCTTCCCAGTAATCACTGAAATGACAGGAGTGGAACACGAAGATAGGAAGCCACCACAAAGAGAGTGAGAGAGGTTCATCGGCAGATTAGTTGGGGAATGGGCAGAGGGGCAGAGGGGCAGTGACTGATGGCAGAGGGGGAAAGACCTACTGCCCCGGGACAGAGTCAGCATGTTGTGTTCCAGTCTCATTCCAGTGTGTGTGGTTGGGGGGCAACACATAGGATGGAGCTCTATGCATGGAGCCTTTGGCCTTGACCCTCACTCGTGCCCACACGTGCACACCATACTTCCTTTCCCCATACCTAACCCGCAAACACCCGTAGTGAGGTACTTATTCTAATGAGGGATAGCCCCTAAAGGTTCTTCTTTTAAGAAATTAAACCTGCTGAAGATTTTTTTAAAATCAACAAAAGGGTTGAAAATTTAAACTCTCAGAAAATAAGACAAAGAATCAAAACAAAGATATAGATAATATACAAGACCAGAAACACAGAGGATCCATCTAGAAATCCCAACATTTACCTGATGGAGCTCTATGAGAAACAGAGGAAAGAAAACACCACATAAGTAAAATAAGCATGCTCTGAAGAACACAAGTCTTGGAACACAAGAGATTCCAAAGGGCTGACATCATGAGTGGTAACTGAGCTGACCAGCACTGACTGCTCGCTTGCATGCAATAAAGCAGTATCTTCAAAGTTCTGGGGGGAAATTACTATTGATTTAGAATTTTATATCTAGCCTAAATATTCGTCAAGTTTGAGAATAGTAGGAAGACAACTCAGATGTGTAAGAACCCAGAATGTTGACCCCTCACAGCCCTCTCTAAGGAGCTGAGAACAGGCTCTAGTTAAAGGGGCAGACACCCAGAAAAGCAGAAGGCAGGCATGGAGTGAATGGCAGAGTCAGACCAGGGGAGTCAAAACAGATGTGTTGGATGGGACAACACTGATCAGAGAAAACAGAGAGAGCCCCTAGCTCTAAACTGCAGGCTCAGTCCTCCACAAAAGAAAAATGAGGGAAAAACCAAAGTCCACAACTATGACTTCCATCTTTTGAGACATACACACACACACACACACAATATTACATATATATCATATATTACATTAAAAAACTTAAGGCTGAGTAGAAACTATGCAATGAACAATATTCGTGATGCATGATAATGTAAATACTGCTTCTTCATTTGCAACTTTTAAAAACAACCTATATCCCATATACAGGACACAAAGCTTGATTATGATTGACTGTGATTGGAGAACTGAGAATAAACAGTATCAGCTTGAGAATATAAAAATGAGCATGACAAAAATTAGTGAGAAAGAAGAAGACAAGGAAAGAAAGGAACGTCAAAATCCTCACTGCATAAAACAGAAACTTAAGAGATACTGTGTATAGTTGGTGAAAAAAACACAACTGGGTTAAGTATGAATTTAAAACTACAAGGGTAAGCAAAAGAGGAACTGATGTTTTGACTTGTTCCATGGGGAGGACTCTAGGGACAGTAATAAGCCAAATTGTCTTCTATTGTAGCAGTAACAGATGATTTCTCAAATGGATAAAGCTATCTACCTACATAAAAGACACATGATATACAGGTATAGTATGCACACATACATATGTGCTCTAAAAATACATATATGTGTGACATACAAACACGTAGCATATAGTTAAAAGTTGTGTCTTGTGTGAAACAAGGGTGGAGAGAAGTAGGGGAACAGTCTGTTGCAAGCCCTTCTCTAAAGACTCTCCAGATATTACCATTTGGGGACCGGCACAGGATGACAGTTACTTAGCTACACATGAGAGAAAATAGGTGAGAACCTGATAAAAATATGACACTGCCATAATAACAACTATAATCATTATCACAACTTAACCAAATGGACGACACAACATCAGAATTCGTTTCTATCAACTACAAGGTTGAATTTAAACTTAAAAAGTTAGTGACTGGATTGCCTGAGCCCGCGGGTTCGAGACCCGCCTGGGCAGCGAGACCTCATCTCTACAATAAATCAAAAAATCAGCCGGGCGTGGTAGTGCATGCCTGTAATTCCGGCTACTTGGAAGGCTGAGGCGGAAGGATCGCCGGAGCCCAGCAGGTCGAGGCTGCGGTGGCCAGGAGCGGCCACTGCACTCCAGCCTGGGCGACAGAGTGAGACTCCAACTCAAAAACAAAAACAAAAACAAAAAAAGTTAGTGACATCTTCAATTTCTTGATTATAAAAGACACAGGACAACATACATATATCTCTCATGTGATATTCTCCCCTCAAGTCAAAACAAAAGATTCAAAGGACTGTTGATAAACCATCTTTAAAATATTATTTAAGATAATTAAAATATTAATTATTTTTGAATATTAAAAATAACTGTTTCACTTTTCTGGTAAAGATACTCAAAGGCAGAAACCACGGCCTACCCGCCTCCATGACAGCCCAGCCGCTTACTGACATCTCGCTGGAGCAGGCCTTCCAAGAGGGACTTTAGTTCAGGAGAGAAGGTATCTGGAAGTTCCACATTCTGGGGAAAGGAAGAGTAAGAGCTCAAAACCCACTCACGGAAACAGTGCCCTGACAAACAACTAGATTGTAAGGCTGCTTCTTGAAATTGTAGATTCATTATGAATTAATATTTACTCGAAAGAAACATAAAAAGGTCACTAATAGGCTGCAAAAGTCAATCAACAGGTTGGGGCCAGAGCAGAACCAAAAGGCTTCCTCATTCTTCTGTATCTTGGTAATTTCTCTTTTCTTTGATTTCTTTAGTTTCTTTAATTTCAGTTTTTGATATTTTTCTTATAATGTTTATTAGCAAATCTTATTTTTGCCTTGGTATCTATTTCCATAAAATTTCCTTTAGAAATTCTTCTAGGAATTGAATCTTTATTAATTCATTTTATGAAAGCGAATTTTTTGTCATTTTTATATTTATATATTATATACAATGTTTTATGTCTTCTGGTAGTAATTTTATTGCTGATGGCATGAAACATGAAAATTATGATGCAAATAAGGACACATTTTTTAATCCTCTTACCACAGTGAGGGTCATTCGGTCTATCTCATGCTTATCTTTGGTTTTATGTTGTCTGAAAGGACTGTGACTGTAGAAACAAAGAATGTTCTATTACAATATGGCATCAGGTAACTCAGTACATACCACTGACTAATACTTGGGTACAGTATTAGTATTATGTCCTGTCACAGTTGATTCAAAACTAAAGAAATGTGAAAGCCACAAACATTTATCATTTCCAGAGAAAAACTGATGAACGAATACGACAGGTCCTGAAAGAATAAACATTACATCTTACTTGAACTGCCTGGTCCCCACGTCAATGAAATCATGACACTAAAATATGCTTCTCCACTTGAAATACCATGAGAAAAAAATATATACTTAGCCAATGGGTAGTCATGAAAATGAAAGTCATTTACATAACATTTGTCAATGAGGGTTTGAGCCAATAACTTCTACACAATTTATTCAACAAAATGAATATCGGTCCCTCAAACAGCCCAAGGAAAAGCAAACCAAAACATGATCATGATAAACATGATTCACCGCTAGGAACTAGTAAGTTTCAACTATAAATTCCTTTGATGAAAACAGAGATACCAATCATACCCCAGCAGATCCTCCACAGTTGAGCGCTTACTCACACTTTCCCTGTCAGAGCCCCAGACTTCAGAGTCAGAAAAGCTGGGTTCAACTTGTGACTTGGCTGTTACCTGGCTGTGAGCCAGTTCATCTGTAAAATGAGGATCAAGCCACATACTTCATGGTAGCAGTGAAGGGAAAAAATAAAATGATGTCCATAAGAGTAACCAAGACAATGGCTGTATACAGTAGGTACCTAATATAGTAATCATGTGTGAAATAAGTAAAGATGATTCTCAATTTATGAAATAAATGTCTACTTGGTGAACTCTATAGCACAGATTATTCTTACTTATTACCATGTCCTTAAAACTCTGGAGAAGCTGGCATTTAAAGGAAATCTTATCATCAAAAGGCACTATTAAATATGCAAATTCGAATACCATGGAATTATTTGTTAATTTGAAAACTTTAAAAAAAAGAGATATATATGATTTGGTTTTCTTACAGCAAGACATGCCTGTAAAGTAACTAATCATATATATTTATTTACAAGACACATATGACATAATCTGAAGCAAGATATTATGTAAAATATTTTAATGCTAACTTCATACAATGGATTAAAATGTTGAACATATAAATTGATAGAGATTCTTAAAAAGAATTAAAATTCCAGTTCTCCTGGCACTGCTACTTACTGCTACTGAGATGGCCATCCTACTGAATTACTTAAGCTATGCACAACACCATCCCTTCAAGATATTATTACATTTCAGGGCATTTGCCTTAAATATTTAAATTTTCATTTTGTACAAGAGAGGGCACTCTGATGCTCTATTTTCTTTCTTACTATGCAATGAGATACAAAGTAACTGCCATCTCTTGAAAGCATTAACTGGGAGAGGGGGGGATAAAACAGGGTGAAGTAGTACCAAGCAAGCATGAGCCAATCTTTTTTTTTTTTTTTTTGAGTTGGAGTCTCACTCTGTCTATCACCCAGACTGGAGTGCAGTGGCAAGCTCCTGGCCACCGCAGCCTCGACCTGCTGGGCTCCGGCGATCCTTCCACCTCAGCCTCAGCCTTCCAAGTAGCCAGAACTACAGGCGCACACTACCACGTCCGGCTAATTTTTTATTTATTGTAGAGACAAAATCTCGTCAAGATGCCCGGGTGGGTCTCAAACCCGCAGGCTCAGGCAATCCACTCTCTTTGGCCTTCCAAAGTACTGGGATTACAGGCTGAGCCACTGAGCCCAGCCAGAGTCAATCTTTAAAACAGATTTTGATTGGAAATATTCTTTCTGCCTTGTTTCCAAGGAGAAAAAAGTACAATTACTATATTTAAAAAGCAAATAGGATATAAGAACAGGCTGTTATTTATAAGACATTTTAAATATCTTAAAATGTTTAAAATAATATATTTTTATCACTTTTATACAAAATCCACAGAAATATTAATATGCTCACAGTTCCAAAAAAAGGGAATAAAAGTATAGTAAATCTTACCAAAATTATTGCCTCTCTGCTTGACACTTAGCCCTGTCCACCCCATAATGTTCCTTAACGTGTAAGAAGGGATTAAGCAAAGCTCTCCTTGTGTTTTGGCAAACCCTTTGGGCCTTGGCTTCTGTGTGCGGAGTCAGAGGACCTTACTCCCACCGTTGACCCTCATGCCCCTGCATCTCATGCAGGAAGGAAAGGGCTGTGCTCTGACCTTGCAGAGAGGCCTGCTGTGTTCTGACACAAACACTCTGTGCTAAATTTAAAAAGTCTTTCATGAGGCCAGAGGGAGGCTTGAGAGGAGACTGGAGTTAAAGTTAGTGGTGCCAAAAACATTTCCAGCACATGGGCCCCATTGCTACAAATTCCATCTATAAATATAGCTATTCCATGTCCGGCTCAATAAGAAATTATCAGAAAATGCTCTTCAGCTATTCAAGTCTACGACATAGTGTTGAGACAGTTTGGTCTTTCAAGTTAAAATCTTGATGCACATCTGCTTCCAATGTATCTTGATTATTCTTTGTGAACAAAGCCAAAGACTTGGTTTCTATTTTGGAAAATGTTAAAGAAAACCTACGATAGTAATAATCTCCGTTCTGAGTGAGGCACGTGGTACTCACAGATCCTGTGTGATCGCAGCTGTGCCCTGACGCAGCCGCTTTAAATAGGAGACAGTAACAGGCCTGTCAACAGCTCCCACAGCAGGGCCAAGCTCTCCCCACCCCACATGCAACATTATGGCTGCATTGGGGAATGCTGCAGGAAGAGAATGCACATGTGCAGCAGCCAAATGTAGCTTTCTGAACTTCAGACAGAGTGGGACAGCTGCACAATTCCCCCACATGAGCTGGGAAGCCATTCCTAGGACACATGATGGGGACACACACACACACACACACACACACACACACACACACACACACACTCCAAGTTAGTTGGGTCACAGTCACAGGGAAACAATGGGTTCAAAAAAACAATACATTCATAATTACAAGTGGTCAAAAACTTTCACATCAAAAGCTAATTTTAGAATTCCAAAAAGATTCATGTTACATTAAATATGCGTTTTGAACCTAAGCCAACAGTTGCCAAAATATTATAAACTTTCCTTGTGGCCCTACATGGAGCAAATTCAATAACCCAGGCAGCTCTCGGCTCTCCTGGGGCCACCACCCTGGCTGCTCCCTATCTCTGACACCTCCACAAAAGACAATCAATGGTGACAAGCTTAAGATTGAGGCCACTGTCACATCCATTATTTTCCTTAGTGGACATCTTAAATCTAGACTGAGGATCGTGCCAGCAATTCCACAGATTTGCAACGTGGACACAACTTCACACATAGATGTTCTTCAATATCTGACATAGTCATCTGAAACAGAAGCAGAGATCAGTACCCAAAAACATGGCATACGAATGGCTCAGTTCATCACTTGAGGAGTGCAAAACCCCTCCTCAAGCCTTGATAGCTTTCTTCCACCAGGTTCCTTCTCCAAGTGCCTTGTGGTATTCTTATGGGGTGTCAAGACAAGATGAGGGGCATGGAAAAGTGTTCCAGCAGAAGCAATAGGACACACTGGTCAGCGCAAGGAGTGTCGCCTCACAGAATAAAAGAAGAAAGACCCTGGGTGCACCTGGTTCAACCTCACCACACAGATGTGGGAGGAGGGAGAGGAGACTCACTCCACAGCAGTGCTCCTCAGCTCAGCACTGTTGGCGTCTGCTCCGTACCACTCTTGGCCAGTGCACCGGGGGCTGTCCTGTGCATTGCAGGATGTTGAGCAGCATCTCTGACCTGTCAGTGCCAGCCCCTCCCTAAGATATGGCAACCAAAAAAGCCTCTAGTCATTGCCCAGTGTCCCCTGAGGTTGACGATGGGTGCCCCAGGAGAGTGCCAGGACACAGAGAGGACAGGATGTCCCCAGCACCTGTACCCAGAAGGCCCAGCCAGTCACTGCTCTGCCCACTTGACCTGCTGTCCTGCTGCTTTGAGCTTCTCAGGTCCCTTGTGCCTGAGAAAAGACAGCTGCCAGGGACTCCCTTCTATACAATGAATGAAAAATGCACAGGATGCTGACAGGTGTATTTTTTAGTTTTTCCCACAGGCAGCTTTGTGAGAAAGCAGAACAGGTGGAATTATCCCCTGGATTACATCCAAGGGAGCGAAGGCTCCTGTGTGCAGACCCACCCTCTGCCGACCCCACCACAGGGTTTTGCTCCTGAAAGCCCTCTATAAACCTCAGTTTAATGTAAACCGCTAATGGGCAACTACTGGTTTTGGTAATGATCCTCCCATTCTCCCAATTATTTTGAAGATTAACTGGTACTATCTTTAACACCTATCTTCCCATACTCAAGCATCCATTTGAAACAAAAACACCCGCCCCAACAAGCACACTACAAAAACACCAAAGGATGATGAACTCGAATTCTACACTACTGGCATCCTGAACTCCTGCCCAGCTCTGGGGCCTCGGGCTAGTTTGAGAGCTCACAGCCTTGTGCCCAAGTTCTCACGCCTGCCTCCAGTCTGTTGTGCCAATGCCCCAAGCTGCTGCCAGAATCATCTCACTCACTCGTGGAAGCCGAGGTCATCTGCAGTGCTGACCCAACCTTTTCCTCCTCCTCCCTCATACTCCTCCCTGCTTGAGAACACTGTAAGAAAGACACCGGTGTACATGTGTTTATCGCAGCACTATTCACAACAACAAAAACATGGAACCAACCATGCTGCCCGTCAAAACTGAACTGGATTAAAAAAAAAAGTGATACATATACATGATGGAATGTTACTCAGTCATAAAGATGGGCAAAACTATGAACTTCACCGCGACTTGGATGGATTTAGAGTCTATCATCCTCAGTGATCTATCACAGAAACTAAGAACTGAGTATCACATGTTCTCACTCATAAGTGGACCCTGAAATAATTACTATAATACTATAAAAAAGGGATTGGCAGTAGAGGGCAACTGCCAGGAGAGGGAGGAGGCACACTTCATCCACAAGGGTACCTGATCGGGGAAGTGGAGTGGCAGAGGAGGGGACAAGCTAGCTGTCTCTGTGGACCAAGCAGGAGACACCGCCTCTCCCCCGGCATGAGGGGGTCTCGCAGGGCCGGGTGGGCTGGTGAGCTGAGGCGGCGGCAGCAGAGGAGGCTGTGAGGGGGGCGAGGGACGGGGTCTGGGACAGAGCAACCAAGGCCCCACAGAACCTGAACACCTTTTGCCTGTTGCTGGCGTACCTCATTAGGCTGTGATCGCCAGGTGAGGAACAGGCGCCTGCAGGCACAGGGTCCAGGGTCAGCCTTTGCTGGGGGCATGGGGGAGGAGGGGGCACTGGGGAGGAGATAAGGGAAACAGTATTGCTAGACTGAGGGAATGGAGGGGGGTGTCGCTGTGGTGCAGCTGTGGGGCAGAGGAATGGGCAGTGTGGGCCAGGCCAGTGGGGTAAGAAGAGAACCACAGGTGACACTCGTGAAAAGGCCTCAGGTTCAGAGGCCCTAGAGAGCTGGGCTCGTCCAGAGGAGTGGGAGTTGGATGAGCTGCCAAACATGGCATTGAGGGAATGAGGGGGCTTTGAGGGAAAGAGGAGGGTGGTGAGCAGAAGCGGTGTCACGCCAAGCTGGAGAAGGACGAGGGGCGCCTGATGGTGAGGAAGGTAGGACAGTGCCGGGCCGAGATTGAGGAGGGGGACGTTTGTTTGGTCAAAGCGGTGGGTTGCTGTGTCCTGCTGAGCTGGAAAATCAGACAGTGGTTTGCCCAGCCTGCCACAAGACATTCAGGGTTATGCCGGACCCAGTGAGGAGAGCAGGTAGAGAAACCATGCTGGGACTGAAGGAATTGACTTGGGGGAGCAAGAAGACCCTTCAGAGAGCCCTTGTGCTTCCCACCTTCTTGAGTTGTTTACTAAGCCTAAGCGGTCATCATATCTCACTCACTACCTCTCGGTGGTGTTCTTTTTTTAAATTTTTATAGGTTTAGGGGGTATAGGTGCATTTTTGCTATAAGGATATGTTGCATAGTGGTGAAGTCTGGGCTTTTAGTGTAACCTTCACCTGAACAGTGTACCTAGTACCCAAAAGGTAATTTCTCATCCCTCACTTTTCTTTCACCCTTTGGAGTCTCCAGTGTCCATTATTCCTGTCTATGTCCATGTGTGCGGATTGTTTAGCCCCCACTTATAAGTGAGAACATGCGGTATTTGACTTTCTATTTGTTTTTTGTTTGTTTGTTTGTTTGTTTGAGTCAGAGTCTCACTCCGTTGCCCAGGCTAGAGTGCAGTGGCACGCTCACTGCCACCCCAGCATCGACCTGCTGGGCTCCGGTGATCCTTCTGCCTCAGCCTTCCAAGTAGCCAGAACTATAGACACGCACTATGGTGCCAGACTAATTTTTTATCTATTGTAGAGTTGAGGTCTCGCCAAGGTGCCTGGGCTGGTCTTGAACCCATGGCTCAGGCGATTCACTTGCCTTGGCCTCCCAAAGTGCTGGGATGACAGGTTGAGTCATCGAGCCTGGCCGGTATTTGACTTCAAAAAAAAAATTAAACAAATAAGGGTACCCAATCTTTAACCAGGCAAAGTGGGGATCAAAGTGAGGCCCAAACTTTACCTGTACAATGATCATTTTACATCTAATCCTGAATTGTACCCCACATCCTTAAAATAAAAAAATAAGTTAAAATAAAAGAAACAGAGAATATGTTTATTCCCTGCACAGGTCTTTGTACTGCCATCGTATCTGTCTTTCAAAGCCTCCTCCGCATACCATCTCCCAAGTGTAGTCGACCCTGCTCTTCCAGGTTACAACTGGCTCTCCTGCGTCTGTGCCCCACGGGTACAACATGGCTGCAGTTGGCTTGTGATCCTGTCTGTACATTTCTGGCTCTTCTCCTGGACTGTGTATCCCTTAAGCTGCCTTTCCTCCTTCCTCCCTGTCTCCTTCCCTCCCTTCTTTCTTCCTTCCTTTTTGTCTTCTTCCCTCCCTCCCTCCCTTCCTTCCTCTCTCCCTCCATCCCTTCTCTCCTTTTCTCCTTCTTCCATCCCTCCTCCCTTCCCTCTCTTCCTCCCTCCCTCCCTTCTTCTCTCCTTGTCTCCTTCTTCCCTTCTCCCTTTCTCCTTTCCTTTCCCTCTTTCCTTTCTTCCCTCCCTTCCTTCCCTCACAGCATCAAGCACCATCTCTTGTATGTTAGAAGTACTCAATAAATGCTCATCAAGTTAGATTTAAATCACTTAAGTCAAAAGATATTTCCTGCTCTTTGGCTTTAGTGCTATAACCTGTCAGTGGGTAACTTTTGTACAAGCAATGAATAACATACAATCATAAATCTTAGCAGGGAAGAGTCATCTAATCCTATCTATCATGCACTAGGAGGATTCTTTCTATTTAGGGTTCAATAAATGGTCACCAGACAGTGACAGGGAGCTTGCTGTTTGTGAGGTCGAACACTCCTTCATTGGGCAGCTCAAATGCCTGCGTGGATTCAGACTGCAATCTTTTTCCCTCCTCATAACACTCACCCTCTGGATGGGTTCTTGCTGCCTTCCCCAACATCTGGACCCAGCTCTTCAATCTTCCTACGTACATTATCATTTCTAGCTCTTTCATCATTCTCTGCTCATCCATTCCTCCCAATCCTCACGACATGTCTTCCTGTCTGGAAGGATGGATGTCTTCCTGTCTGGAAGGTCACTGGATGTCTTCCTGTCTGTCAAGACTCTTCTCAACAGGAGCCATGCTGAACATAATGCTCCAATCAAGCCCGATCAAGGACTTCTCATAGGAATCAGTATCATCCAATTCAGTACTCTAAACTTGAATTATGGCCAATTTAGACTGAACTCATTTTGTTAGCCACAAACCACACTGCTGGATCGTACAGAATTAATAATTAAACAAAACTCTCCAATCTTTTTTAAAAACAGTGTTATACCAAATCCTCCCCACCTATAAGCAAGGACATGTGGACACCGTAACGAGAGTAATAAAGAAACTCATGATGCAAGGCTTTACAGCTTTCCCTGTTCTGGTTTACTGTTGATTTCTGCATTCAACAGGGTAGCTGCTGCACAGAGCTTTCTTATAAATTTCAGATTCTGTGAGCTTGAATTGCCTGTCTCCAACCACATCTCTAGCAGAGATCCAAAACAAAGACCCGTGGGGTGTCTTCATGCTCTCTCTCTGCACACAAGTGACTCCACTGGGGAAAACAGCATCTCACAGGGGAAATGGTTTTCTCTGGTTTGCTTAGATAAACTCTCTAATTAGGTCAGCTAGTCTGATGATATGAATTAAGGCCATTCAGGCTCCACAAATACAGTAATTCAATTAAGGAACAACAGATCCTGACTTTCTAAGCAATAATACAATTTTAGATCCCAAGTAAATACAGTGAGCAGAGAACAACTGGGTTATCAGAGTCCTAAGAAAATAGAGAGAGTGCTCGGAACCTAGTTTGGGGGGAATATGGACTTCAGTCTCTCTCCAGAATGTGCTAAACGTAATAAGAAGATGCAGCGGTGCTTAATTTTCATCTTGCTGATGGAAATGTGAAAAGTTGGGCAAGCCACTGGGACTGTGTTCAGAGGAGAACATTACAAAGAAAGTCTTGAGTTGGAAATTTTAATGTAAAGTGTCTTTTCTATCTTTACGAGTGAAGAATAAAAATATTTTAAAAACTTAAGCTCTCCATTAAAGTTGGCTAAAAGTCTTAAAATTAATGGAAACGTTGACATAATTAAATGTTCAATATGAACTTATATTTTGAGAAGGCTTTCCTTTCACAGTCTTTTCCAGTCTAGTTCATAATTTTTGGTGGTTTAGAACAAGGGTCAAGCATAATACTAGCTTTAAAAACACAAATTAATTTCAGCATGTTTAAATAGATGCAAACCTTTATGATAGGTTTATTTTGGATCTTCATCCTTTTTGGGGGGTAACCCTCACCATGCTTTAAACTTTAAGAAATTAATGAGTAATTAATTTCTATGGAGAAAAATTATCCTACCTTCTTCCATTATCCATGTTTTAAAACAATACTTATTCCCAGAATGTGGCTTACCAATGGAAATATTTCCAAACAGTCTTACTTTAGGCTTGAAAGTATTCTGGTTCTTACATGATATGGAATAAAAAGTAGTAAGCCATAAGCGTTCATCTGACAGTTTATGGGGAAGCAGCTCTCACTCTTGTATGCCACAGAAAGAGGCTTCCAGATTCGCATGTGGCTTAAAGATCACCGTGAGATTTAAAACAACATTAGGATTTAGACATATCTAAATAATCTCAGTTTCATCAAAGTCCGTGCCACGATAATAGCACACTAATGGGGTTGATTTCACTCACCCTCTCAGAAGTTTGAAAAGCATGCAGCCTAAGGAGAACCAGTCGGCGCTGCTGTCATAGGCGGTCCCCTTCTGCAGCACCTCGGGAGCCATGTACCCATGGGTGCCACTAGGGAAAAGAAAGCGTACATGCAGTTATTAGAGACGCCCACCTTGTCAAACACTAAGAGTGTGCCAAGGGGCTCGGGCATCATTCATTAGATGCAGCGGTTGTAAACAAAGGAGAAGGGACAATTGTGCTTCAACACAGACATGATTCATTGAACATCCAATGGGGAAACTATCTTTTCTGCCAGTATATGAATTAACATGAATACATTTCCATGTGAAATAAATATGAACGAGAGTTCCACAGCCTAGGAGGTGAAATCTGAATCTCAGTAGCCCTTCTCTACTCCAGCTATGAAGAGCAAAAATTCTCCTGCCCGTTCGAGAGCTCTTGTGCAGAGGTATGTGGGGTCACAGGAGGCAGGGGAAGAGGGAGGGAACAGATGATGAGTGGGTGATGACACCACAGTGCTGTGGACCTTGAAGGCATGGGGACGTCCATCCCATATGGTGCTGCTGAGGACTTGACCTCGCCCGTGCTAAGGGTGGGGGCTATCTGCTTGGTCACAACTGGTGACAGACCCCATGGGGTAGGGAGGAAGGAGAGCACAAGCCCACAAGAACATCATCTGGAGAAACTATGTGTCGGGTTTGAAAAGCTGCTGAAGGTCAGAGGACTCAGCACTAAGCAAATGTGAAGACGATTTTCAGGAAGTTGAGAGAAATCGCTTGAGAGGCCAACCATTTCAAATATAATCTACACCATCTGCAACTTAAAGCTCTTCCCACTCCATGACACTCCTCTCCTCCTTGAGGAAGAGCACCAGGCAGCCATGGGGATGTTTCAAAGATGTGGCCTTATCTTCATGCTCTACACCCATTTCACCCTCACCAATCAAATGGATAGGTCGTGAGATAATACCTCTCTCTCTCTCAGGGCTGCTGTGAGGACTGCACATGTCCCGGGCTGGCACATAAGAACTCAACCCATGCTGGGGATTTTAATCTCCAGCTTCACCTTAGTGTAATACTTTTAACTTAGGCTCAGAAACAGTGAGAATCTTCTCAGAATAAATGACTTCGGGTCATGAACAGGCCCGGATCATCATGGGGTCCAGTATGCTCTGTCTAAGAGGTGCTGTTTGAGAGTTTTATTGAACAGTGAAAACAGGCACTGGTTCAGCTAGGTAAGGGTGTGCTCTGGAGAGCTGTCTCACCCAGAATTTAAAGTCTGATAGTGTTAGGTTGTCCAGCCATGCTGCGAGACCATCAGGGGTTTGCATCAGGGGCATCTGAACCATTTTTCAGGGAAAGTTTTAGTGTTGCCTGGAAAGCCCCTGGTGGAGATCTTTTAACATGTAATTCTCAGGATCTAAGCACAATTCTGGAATGGAAAGATATCTACAAAGATAAATAAAATAAGTTAATGCAGAGCAGTTCTCCAAGCTCATGCTGGACATAACTGAGCCGAGCATGGACTGTCTGCTGTGGTTTTCTGCTTCTGCCTACACGGCTGCTACGAGTGCTTCCTGCCGCATTCTGCTGAAGATCTGTACTACTATTAATACTGAACGAACACTTGAGATTTTAAGACGCTGTGACATGAGACACAGCCTGTGTTCTTAGATTTAAAAAGCCAATACTCAAATTAGTCACTGACAATCTGCTCAATTCTGCATGTTTCCCTTTGATTTTTCAGGGCTAACCTACACTTAACTTCGAGTTTACAATAATTTGTGATTCTGCCACTAAATGTACTAAGTAAGACTAAGCTCAAATCAGGATCTTCGACCACACTACTTTGTGGATTGGTTGGCTGCTAGATGAAAGAATCACTTCTACAGCTTTGAGAAGACATGGGAAATCAAGTTCAAAGTAAAATTCTGGCCCCCAAATCTTAAGAGTAATCGATCGATTATTTCAAAGCTGCAGAGAGTTCATCCATGTAGTGTAAAGAGCAAAAAAAGGCTTTGGAATCAGACAGAACTGGATTCTCATTCTAGCCCCACTGTGTGCCAGCTGTGAGACCTGGTTCAAATCACTTAATTTCTCTGAAACTCAATTTCCATCCTTAAAAAGTGGATAGCAATATCTATAATTTATGAGATGTCTGTGAAGGTAACATATTCAAAGTAGTTAGCTATGCATGCCTAAGACAGCTGATGTTGTGCTAGTAACACAGCAAATGTTGCCAGTAACACTGCCACTCCATACACCAGTCACCACCCTACACACCGGTCACTTAGTGGACACAGTTCTCTGGGCTGCTGGCTCTAGGTCAGGGATCAGCTCTGTCTTACCATGGCACCACCAGCACCCAGCACACAGCAAAAGTTAAATAAAGATTTGCTGAACTAATTAGTTGACTTAATTCTCACAATTATCACATGGGGCAAACTGTCACCTCCTCTTCATAGAACAGGAAAATGAAGCTTGTACAACTTGGAAGAGGAATTCAAATCCAGGTCTGTTGATGCCACAGCCTTTGTTCTTAGCCATAAAATGCCTCCTTTATTTAAAATATGTATCCTTTTTTTCAAGTAGTGACCTCCCTCACATCATGTAAACATGGAAACCACCCTTCTCACCCCTGACCCTTTACAGAGGTTGTTCGAATATTGTGCTTTCCAGAGCAGGCAAAAGGACAGTCCACTGTTCAGAGCTGACATGTGAATTACGATAAAAAGGAGATTAGGCCCTATTAGGAAATAAATAACCCCATATCCAAAAGTTAATTCCTGGGAAGATTAACTCCTATGAACTCTTTGATTCATATTTAGTTATGACTATACTAAATTGAGGAAATTAGCATACCAAATAGCTGTGGCATTAAAAATTCAAATGACTCTCTTAAAAACATCTGATGAAACTCCCTGAGAGAAGCTTATACAACCACAGGTTTTGGCCTAATAATTGCAAAGTGCCAGCAAAATGCTAATGCTTTTATCACCATATCCCAAATTCTGTAGAAAAAGAAAAATGTTTACAGAAATGGTGCTAGTCATTATTAACATTTGATCAGAGCTTTAAAAGGCAATTTGGATTTAATGCAGTCCCTCATAAAGTATTGCAATTCAGAACCACTTTACTTCTGGTTACACAAAGGAAGGATCTGTAGTTTATTTTTTGCACGGATGCATGAAATGAGACTCCTGGGAGTTTCTTCAAGACCATTCAACACAGAGATGAATGTTAGCTCAATATGTACAATGAAATGTAATTTTAAAAGATTCAGTGCTAAGAAGGAGACATTTAAAAAGACCAAATAAAACCAGAGTTGTCTATTTTTCCTCAAGCTGCACACATGTTCATACTTTCCACCTAGATCATCTGATACCAAAGAAACGGAAGTGAAAACCATTGTGTTTCTGCAGAGCCCTGCGAGCGCCATCTTATGGTGCTGCTGCCTTTGCAACAGCGCTGGGTTCAGAGAGAAGTCCTCAGCCGGGGTCTACATGCTTTGATTAAACATGGCTCCCCAAAGAGCATTCAGCATCCATGGGGCTGTCAGGTGCTGGCTGAGGGCTGTGTCACAGGAGGCACCTGGTGGTCCCTAGAGGACTGGTACAATGTCCAAATCTAACAATATGGCCTGCATTGAAAGCTTGAACTGTGCATGAATGACTTATTTCTTTAATTAAAAGAGAGAGAGAGAGAGAGAGAGAGAGAGAGAGAGAGAGAGAGAGAGAGAGAGAGAGAGACAGAGAAAATCCTGATTTCTCGTCAGATTTAAAAAAAGAAAAGAAAAAGAAAGTCTTTTTGAAAAAGAAGAAAAAGTAGATGGAGAGAGAAACTTGGGACTGAGGACCCCCTTGGAGATTCAGTGCAGCTGTCTCTGTGTCTTCCTAGGCAAGGCTCCTTCATTGATCTTTATGACAACTTTCAGGGGTTTGTTACTACCTCTATTTACAGATGAAGAGACTGAGGTCAAAGAGGTCAACTGACTGACTGGCTTAGGGTCACACAGGCAGCATGAAGTCAGGTTTTTTGCAAGGTTGCAAGTTTTTTTTTTTTTTGAGTCAGAGTCTCACTCCGTAGCCCAGGCTGGAGTGCAGTGGTGCGCTCACAGCCACCCCAACGTTGACCTGCTGGGCTCCAGCGATCCTTCCACCTCAGCCTTCCAATTAGCTGGAACTACAGGTGCATGTTACTATGCCCGGCTAATTTTTTTTTAAATTTATTATAGAGATGAGGTCTTGCCAAGTTACCTGGGCTGGTCTTGATCCTGCGGGCTCAGGCAATCCACTTGCCTCGGCCTCCCAAAGTGCTGCATTACAGGCTGAGCCACTGAGCCCGGCCTAAGCTGCAACTGTTTATGACAGACCACTCTGGCCCTTGAGCAGGTCAGTTACTTCGTGGTTCAATTCATGCTTCCCACAGACAGTGACAGAAAGCATAGCACTCTAATCTCCTCTCCCGTGACCTGGGATATTGGATTTTCCCACGCTTCAGCTTTTCACATATGGAAAATCACCACTGGACAAACAGCCAGTCCATCAACTGACTGAATAAATGAGTTGCATTAGATAAATGATAGTGAACAGAGTTGATGCACTACTTACACACTCGCATGTGGCTTCTTTTTGGAAAAATCACAGGCAAGACCGAGATCTGATATCCTTACATGTCCGTGCTCATCCAAGAGGATATTTGCTGGCTAAACAGAAAAAGAATGTGACCTTAAGAGTCCCAGATGCCAAAAGGACTTTGAGAGCTAAAATACAAAAATTGGATATCTTACTGTTTTATCATAGTTTGTTCGCAAACATGAATTATAGCTTTATACTATTATATCAAAGTAGGGCACAATACTGAGAGTGATATTCTTCATGTTAACTTCAGCAGGAAAATGTTAATGACAGAGGCGAAAGAGTCTACTCATTAAAAAATGAAGCCCAGGGCAGGTAACATGACCATAGTAAGACCACAGTTCATCAGAGTCAAAAGCATTTCCTTTTCCCTGCTCCAAGAACTGCAGTGCAGGCGTGCTTCTCTATGATGGGGAGTAAGTCCACCAGCCTCTTGGCCTATGTGAACCACAAGGACTTCTAAGAATGAAGCCAAGAAGCACAGAACAGAAAGGACGCTTGCGAGAATGTATAAATGTATACGAAATCAAAATATTCCACAGTGCCACACTAATCCCAATAAATGACATTTCTGTTTATTGATACATCATCAACACTGGGCCCTACCAAACGCCCAAATATGATTTTGACCACAACTCTGATGAAATGTATCCATTAAGATTAGATTTAGTCATCATGAAAGACAAAGCTCCTTTCTCTAATATACATTGAATTATAGTCATCTTAATAATTTTTTTGCAGAAGATCAACTATTGTTTTGCTCAAAATAAAAATGATAACATGCTATTATAAAATTGAAACATGAATAATCATGAGAGACTAGAATTAAGCTTGAAGAGAAATTAAATAATATCACTGCCTACTAAGTAGCTTAGAAAACAAAAATAAAGCATAACGATGATTAGAAACTGGTTATAGATTTAAATTAGAATGTATTACAATAGTGCTTCATGGGCCTTCAGCATGAATTTTATTCTTCTGCAAAATCCACACAAGGAAATAAAATGTCTTGGGTCAACCAATGTCTAATTATTTCTAATTCAATAAAAATATTTTTTTCTTCTTTATGCTTGTAGGAAAACTAGGAAATAATTCTTTAACTTTGCAGAAAGGTTTAAAATTCACAAAGTATTTTGTGAAAAAAGAAATGCTTGCAAATGAAATGTAATTTTTATAATATTTTAAAAGGTAATCTTAAAAAGCCAATGACGATAACTTAGCTCCTTAGCAAAAGGAACAGAAACTGTATTTCAGTTGGCCACTGTGGGTTCAATCAAGAAGGAATCTGAACACATTCTCCTGGAGTCTTCTTAGCCTACTGACCAATTGTCGTGCCTATCATTTTTCTTCTCATTAGCATTGATGCATTTCTATATTTGCATAATAATTTTTATCATTGGTCAAGGTCCCTTTTGTCCATCCCTGCCTTCAGGCTGTTACAGGTCATGGCAACTAGGTGAGTGTCACCATGAATGGACTGAGCAAGCCCCTAACTCCCTTCTTCATGAAGAACCCAGGACTGGAAAGGATAAACTCAGCATACTCCTACTTCATTACTCTCAAGGCCAGTGAGCTTTTACAGAGGACAAAAACAGAAAGCCAAGCACAGCAATCAGAGGTTACACAGTTCAGGGATCTGAAAACCTATTTAATGATTTTTGAGGCAATCTCAAAACAAATGAAGATATGAGAGTAGCCTCTGGGAGAAATTATGCAGGCTGATCTGCAATCCAGCCCTCCCTGATCAGTCATGACCAGAGGAGGCATGACTTGGCCATTCTATGTCCTGGTGCCCCAATGTAGATGCCCTGTAAACAGAGAGCTACAGCCAAATCAGTTGCTTAGTGGACTTTCTCTCTCTCTTTTTTTTTTGAGTTGGAGTCTCCCTCTGTCACCCAAACTGGAGTGTAGTGGCACGCTCCCGGCCACCACAGTCTCGACCTGCTGGGCTCCGGAGATCCTTTCGCTTCAGCCTTTCAGATAGCTGGAACTATAGCTATGCGCTACCACCCAGCTAATTCTTGATTTATTGTAGAGATAAGGTCTTGCCAAGTTGCCCAGGTGGGTCTCGAACCCATAGGCTCAGGCAATCCAATGAAAGTGGACTTTCATTGAATTATGATGGGTCTCTCACACACACACACACACACACACACACACACACACACACTCAGGCAATCCACTTGCCTCGGCCTCCCAAAGTGCTGAGATTACAGGCTGAACTACAGAGCCCAACCGCTTAGTGGACTGTCATTGAATTATGATGGGGCGTGCGCACACACAAACGCACACACACACACAAACGCACACACACACACAAACCCTACCCTGATTTTCACTCATTTGTTTGTTTGTTTTTTGTTTTGTTTTGTTTTGAGTTGGAGTCTCACTCTTTCGCCCAGGCTGGAGTGCAGTGGCATGCTGCTCACAGTCACCACAGTCTCGACCTGCTGGGCTCTGGCAATCCTTCTACCTCAGCCTTCCAAGCAGCTGGAACTACAAGCACATGCCCACACACCCAGTTAATTTTTTGGTTTATTGTAGAGACGAGGTCTCACCATGTTGCCCAGGCTGGTCTTGGACCCACGGGTTCAGGCAATCCTCTCGCCTTTGCCTCCCAAAGTGCTGGGATTACAGGCGTGAGCCACTGCGCCATTAATCAACTAGAATTTTTGACTTAGAGTATGTACCACACCAGGCACTG
Source organism: Cephalopachus bancanus (assembly GCA_027257055.1). Taxonomy (NCBI): domain Eukaryota; kingdom Metazoa; phylum Chordata; class Mammalia; order Primates; family Tarsiidae; genus Cephalopachus; species Cephalopachus bancanus. The sequence continues at coordinate 18,239 of JAPVLO010000261.1, read as the reverse complement.
AAGTTGTTATAACGATGATGTGTGTTCCGTCCTTTCAAAGTTTGATCTAGAGAAGACCAATATCACATAACAGTGACTTCATCAGGGCTGAGCTGAGGGCCAAGAGGAAGATGGCAGGACTCTGCAAAAGAAAAGGGGACTTCCAGAGGGCCATTAGCTCAATGTCTACTTACTATACAGAAAGAGTCTGTCAACTGTCCTCACCTTCAAATCTCTGTACACAACAAACCGATTGTGCATGTGCTCTAGGCCCAGAATGATTTCAGTGGCATAGAACCGCATCTCCTTCTCAGAGAAGACCCCATGCTGTGAAAGGTGGTAGTGCAAGTCACCCCCTGGAACCAGAGATTCAGAATTTAATTCAAGGTGTGTAACTTAAAGGAAACAAAATCACTGCCATCCTAAATAGTCAGGACACAGCAGAATAAAGTAAATTATGCTTCTGCTCTGCTGAAATGCCTATGGTTGAGCTCCATAATTTAACAAAAAACTTTAAGCATTATGGAGAAAAGTCAAATGTTGAAAAGACTTCAGTGCAATGACAGGAGGGACAACATAACAAGGCAGAGACAGCACTGTCAGGTTGGAAACTCGGCCTGTGACGCCATCACAAGGTGGGACTAGTCAACCTGCTCTGATGATTTAAATCCTGTTTAATAATGGAATCAACTTACAGAGTGATCCGACAGACAGACAGCTTAGCAACTGGCTCAGAAAAATACAAACAAAATTGATCATATGGATAGATATCTGACAAAGCAAATACAATAAAATTTTAAGTGATAAAATCCAGGTGATGGGTATTTGGATGTCCCCAGTAAAATTCAACGGTTCTAGATAGTTAAAATTTTCCATAATTCAATGTTGGGAAGGGGAACAATCGCATGGTCTCAAGCTACAGTGAAGAGAATGCCTCCGACAGGGTAAGGAGATGTTTTTATAAACTACAAGGGAAAAGCCTCCACTGATTTATAAAAGTTAATGTGGGTCCAACTTTATTGCCCTTGCTTTTACAAGTATCTTCCCCCTTGCCACATACATAGTCACTACCAGTTCGAGATGTAAAAGATGCCCAGTACCCCAAAAGCCTCCTGCATGCCCTCTCAGCCAAGACCTCAGCCCTAGCCACGGTCAGGCAAAGGTACCTCTTCTGTCTTCCTTCTCATCAATTAACTTTGCCTGTTCTGACAGTCACATAAACAGGAACACTGAGATATTTGCTGCTGTGTCTGGCTTTTTTTGCTTGTGATTATGTCTGTGAAATTTCTTCACATTTTGGGGTAGAGTTGGTTTTAAATCAAACACTCAAAACATAATAAAACTTCAAAAAAACCAGGCATTTGAGTTGTTGAATTGTATATTTTTTTATTTCAGGTCTTGTCACCAAAAATACTTTGAATATATGCCATGACACTTTCTAGTATTAGAAAGCTTCTTTTCTAGCTGAATGTTTTTCGGCATTCTCAAGGTTATCATTTACAGTTTAAAAGGTAAACGTCTAGTGCTGCAGATTTAGAAGCCATAGAAGACTGCATTAAAATCTGTACTTGGCCCAAAGTCAGTCTTTCAAAGTTGGTTTTTAAATACGTTTCTATCTTTGGCTTATATTCTTATGAGGTATTTCATTCCTAAAAGTTGAGGGCCAGGAAATAAGCTAATTAAAGATCTAGGCCAGCTGCATTCCAGAAAAATCAAGTTTCACTGTATTTTATGAGAATCTTTCTAGAAAATCCAACTTCCCAGGGAGAGACCGGGAGTCCCAGAGGAAAATTGCAGTCAACATTTTAAAATGAATTTTAACTGAAAATTGAAGGGTGAAAGGTTTCCTCAAACTTCAGGGGGGAGCTAATTATCAGAAAGATTCAAATTGCTGTCTGCCTAGATTAGCACATGATAAGTTTTTGCATCATAACAAAGTCTTTCTCGGTGCTTGGACTCACCAAGTTGTGCTTACCGTTCATCAGATCCAGGATGAAGCAGAGTTTATCTGGAGTATGGAAGGCATAGGTCATACAAACAATGAAAGGACAGTCCTAGAGTAAAAAAAGTAAAAAACACAAAAGCTTATAAGAAAAAAGCTGTACTGGACAGGATATCTAGGGGTTTTACCTAATTAATTATTTAAATTGACACAACATGGTACCTACTCGTGGGGTACAATTTGATGCTTTAATGTAATGGGTGTATCAGTAGTGAGTGTATCCATCGCCTCATGCAGTTCTCATTTCTTTGTGGGGAACCTTCTAGCTATGTAACATACAATACATGCTCTGGATTTTCATTTAGGCCACCACCCCATTCTTGAGCACAGACACCTACATGGTAACTTTAAAAGTCACAGAAAAAGGGATCTGGTTACATGATAAAATGCACAGAGACACAACATGGAGCAGATGAACTTGAAGGTTCTTTCTCACTCAGATTCAATCATGACTCTATTCTAAATACATTCTCTTCAAAAGATAGATTCTATAGAAAAATATTCACTGTCTAGCCCATCTTTTTGTTGGTCAACATTTTGGTTCTGGCTAGTCAAATATCTATGCCAATTTCTGTTTCTGAAGACGGAAGAACCACGGTATGGGAGGCGGTAGTGGAGGACAAGGATTGTTGTGTTATTGTTTTGAAACACTGAGAGGAAAAATGGAATTCAATCAGCATTTGAAAGTGGAAAACTATAGCATGGGCAAGGGTTGAATAACTCAAATGTACAGATTTCAATTTTTCCCTAATTAATCTATAGATTCTGTGTAATCTTAATTAAGATGAAAACTGGCAAGTTGATTCTAAAATGCACGCAAATATAAACAGCCAAGAAAAGTTCAGATACTCTTGAAGATAGAAAAGGCTGGGAAACTTTTAAGTGCCGTATATAATTCAGACAGTGTGATAATAGCCCAAGGGCAGACAAACAGACCAGTGGAACAGAACAGAGAATCCTGAAATAGAACCACACATAAATGGTCACTTGATTTGTGATAAAGGTGACAAAACAGGGCATGGGGAAAGAATGGCCACTTCTTTTTCTTTTCTTTTTTTTTTTTTTTTTTTTTTTGAGGCAGGGTCTCTTTCTCTCACTCAGGCTAGAGTGTCATGGCACAATCATAGCTCACTGCAGCCTCAAACAAGCGACTTCCCACCTCAGCCTCCCGAGTAGTTTGAACTACAGGCTTGTGCCACCATGCTGGCTACTTTAAAAAATTTTTTTGTAGCAACAGGGTCTTGCTATATTGCCTAGGCTAGTCTCAAACTCCTGACCTCAAGCTATACTCCTGTCTCAGCCTCCCAAAGTGCTAGGATTACAGGTGTGAGCCACTGCAACCAACCAAGGATGACTTTTTCAATCAGTGGCGCTGGAACAATTTATTATCTATACAATTAAATATAAACCTTGACCCCTATTGCATACCATACACTAAAGTCACCTCCAGCATATCTATACAAAGGGTACCAAAAAATGTATTAAAATCGGGAAGGGAAAAAACTATATTAAAATTATAATACTCAATAAGATGAATATAAGTCGTGTTTGACTTCTGCAATTAAAAGAGGTGCTCAAAGTGGCTATCTTCAGCTTCCAGACACTTCTGATTATGACAAACATTTCTTAAAATGTGTATACATTTTTTTGTCACTCCTGGTATACGTGTGCGTGCGTGGTGTGTGTGTGTGTGTGTGTGTGTGTGTGTGTGTGTATGTGTGTGTGTGGTAAAATAATAAAGCAATAAAACTTTTTAAAGAAGACAAAAGAAAATATCTTCATGATCTTAGGGCAAGTAAAGATTCCTTAGGCCACAAAAACAGTAACTAACAGAAATGTTGATAAATCAGACTAAAATAAAGAACTTAATCTGTAGCATACAATACATGCTCTGGATTTTTATTCAGGCTATTGCCCCATGCACTGAGCACAGAGAAGATATCTGCAACCCATAAATATACAAATGACTCAAATCTAGTATAAAGAACTCTTAAAAATTAATAAAGAAAAAGGCAACCAACTCAAAAGAAAAATGGCAAAAATTAAATTAAATTAAATAGCACTTCCATACATCTATCAACAGATGCTCAACTTCATGTGTCTCTGAGGGGATGCTAATTGAAAGCATAACATGCTACCACTAAAACCCACAAGAACAGTTAAAACTAAAAAGACTGACAAGACCAAGTGCTGGAAAGGTGTGGAGTGAACGGAACTTTCACATATGGCTCCTGGGGTGTACAGTGGCACAACCACTTGAGTGAACTATTTGGTGATATCTACCAAGGTTGAGCCTCAACTGCAAACCCTGTGACTTGGCAATTTCACTCTGAGGTAGGCACCTAACAGCAATCTGTACTTACATGCACCAAGAGACCTGCACAAGAATCTTTACAACAGCAGTATTAAAAATAGCCCCAACCAGAAAATAATTAAAATGTCTACCAATATTAGAATAGAGAAATGTCGTGTAGTATGGTATCCTTGTTTAACAGAATACTACAAAGCTAGGATAAGCAAACGCTTTCTGCAAAGGGCCAAACAGTGAATATTTTAGGCCTTGCAGGTCGCAGACAGTCTCTGTCATCTATTCTTTTTCGCTGATATTTTTAAAAATCCTTAAAAAATGTGAAAACCATTTTTAGTTCAAGGGTAGTACAAAATAAGGCCACAAGCTAGACTTGGTCACTGGGCCACACCTTGCTTGCTGATGCCTGCATACAGATACAGGAATGTGCTATTGTTGCGTGCAACAACACAAATGAATCTCAGAAGTGACACTGAGAAAAGCCAACACAAAGGAGCATATTTATATGAGCTCACACAAAATTAGCAAAACTAAGTCACAGTGTTAGAAGTCTGAACTGTAGTTAGTGACTGAGAGGAGCACAAGGAGACTTCCAGAATACTGGTGACTTTCTGTCTCTTGATCTGTGCTGGAGACAAACGTATTCCCTTGTGAAAATTCATCAGTGCTATGCTAGAGCTACTGATCTATTTTATCTCCTAGATCTACTCAGATTCTTCACATACAGTATGTACTTGTCACTAACCTGATTCAAATTAAAAAAAAATAATTACCTAGCCTATCTACATCTGCTTTCTCAATAAACACAGAGAACTATTAAATTCCAAAGGAAATGTTCACACGTCAACAGAATACTCTGTAAACAGAACCTGCATCGTTAAAACCTCTATATTAAGGGCATACAGATAATTTGGAGTTTACATATTTCTATATACTAAAGATTCATGAACTTGAACTCAATTTCCAAAAATCTTCCAGAGAAAATTACTCCAAAAAGAATTATAAAATTTATTTTGTAGTTACCATGTTTTCCTTAGAGTTCTGTTGAGATGGTGTTAGCATTTCTTGCTTTTAGGATTTCTTTTGCCTGAAATAGGCAAAATATAGGTGCAATCCTCTTTCTATTAAAGGCCCTGTGGTCTTTCCTACTTGGAAGCCACATACGCTTCACTAGACCTTTCCGTCAGCCTTCTGAAATGGCTATCTTACTCTGCTCCAAATATTATGCTCCTTTCTTAATGGGATTCCCCACATACTCTTGTTCCTGACCTGATGAGTAATTCATTCGCAGAGCAGAGAAGTGGGTGAACCTAGAGCTTGGTTAAACCAGGGTCTTTCCCAAACGCACCCGCTTCACCAAGAAGATAAGTGGTCCCTTCCAAGGGAGATTCCTAAACATTATGGTTTATGATCCTTCTAATGATAGCCCCAAAACAGCTGCAAAAGGTTAAAGTCTCCTTAAGATAGTATGCTTTAAGAAGGAGCAAGAATTTTAGATCTGCAATCATAGCCTCTTCATAGCTTCTCGAAGTAAGAAAGTCTCTTAAAAAAGAGAAAAATCACCTGGCCTGACTTCTCTATATTAAAGACAAGGAAATTAAGATCCCCCAAAATGGAAATGACTTGCCTGAGGTCACAAAAAAACTGGCAACCACCCAAGATTGCAACCTCAAGTCTGCTGACCCCCTTCAGAGTTCTTCTCTCTCCGTGATGCTACTTACAAAGGCAAGGTTTCCTCAGCAATTAACTAAGATTCTCTCCTTGACTGAACTCTAGCTAGGCTCCTCTGAGCCCTCTCTTCAGTAGGCCTCAACCTTGAAATATAAAGACTTGAACATACACTAATGCAGTTCCTGACAGTTCAAGACCACATCCCTAGGATAACCTCAGCCCTGCTTAAAGTGCCTGCCTGAGAGAAATCAAAGCTGCCAAAAGAATTCACTATTTGTCCCAGCCAGCACCCAAAGAAGAGTTCCCTGTCTCCTAGCCTCCATGGGAGGGCAGGAAGCCTAACCCGGATAAGTGCCAGTAGCAAACCCGGATGGGTCTCACATGGTCCCAACCCCACACTACTTTCTACAGTTTTTCACTTTCCAGAGTCCGCTCAAGGCCTGCAGTACACCCACTCCTGCCTTCTCCCCTTCAATCACCCAATCACCTCTGCAATGTCAGAATGGAGCTCAGCTGTTTCCTCTAGTGCCAGTAGCTGGGGAATAAAGCCTGTTTTCATCACTTTAACTAAGGTGTGGCTGCATTTACCTTTGACACAGTGTATACATATGCAGGCAAAGGAGTCAGATTTGGTTACTTCTGCAGAAGTCACTGACTGCAGCCCTTCATCTCTCAGGGTGCTTGAGCAGACCTAAAATGAACAGTCAAGGACACAGAACTGAACACTGCCCAGTGAAAAGAAAAAGGCAGCCATGCGAGGAATGGTGGGATACAGCTCCCAAGACTATTATGGGTAAGAGGATCTGCCTCATTTGGAAATTAGTGGTAAATAAGAGCTAGAGGATTTTGAGAAGTAGACCCTTAAGTAAAGCTCCTGAGCAAGAAAAACTGTGTTCTTTGATTTCTACCAAGAGTGAGCAAAGTAGTTTGTGTTTTGCAGGAACTCTAGAAAAACTTGTGATAAAATAGGACCATGAAGTAGTTCCTTAAGAAAATCCTCCACCCTGCAGAAGGAGCTATCTTTTCCAACTGCAAGGCTGACTGTAGTTGCTCTCTGGTTAAAACACGTTGTCTACAACTGTGGTAAGATTGTTTAAGCACCTCAATACTGGTCTAGAAAGCTCTCCATGGTCTGGCCTAGCCTCTGTGTGCCTCTCTCCAGCTTCACCCTGCTTTCCTCCCCGCAGTTTCCACAGACCCCGGCCCGCTGCCCTCATCTGATTCCTCAAACTCCATGTGCCTGGGGCCCAGACAAGCACTGGCACCTCCCCAGGTCACCTCCAACTTCAGAGGAGCATTCGTTGACCACAGCTCCACCCTGCCAAATGCCTTCTCAGCACGGTGTGCCTGTCTTCCACAGCTCTTGCCACATGTCCTACTTGTCTATACATTTCCACCGCTATTTGAATAGTATCACCTTTTTCCCATTCTGTACAGCTCTACAAGGGCAAGGACGATGGTCAGGTTTGGGGGCTCCTGGCTTGTGGCAGAGTGCCTGGCACAATCCAGGAGCTCAGCTACTGTTCAAGGAATGAGTCACACTTCTGAGGAACCTGCACTCCCCGCTGTGGACATACACTGGTTCTTGAACATGCATATTTCCCTTTTTACTGTCCGAGAACTACAGAAGAAAACAGGGAACAGGGCTTCCTACTGTGTCTCCAGGTAATAAGGGGAGGAATACTCAATTTGAGATGGAAAAAAAATTCCCGTCAAAAGAAAACTATGGTGAGTGGGGGCAGTTCAGTCTCCACACCACAAGAAATCCTGCTGAAACAGGACAGTCTAAAGCTTCACCTGCTGAGGTCATTTTAAACTAAGCATTGATGGAAACCTATAAAAAATGGCCTTTCACTAGCAAAAGGAATTAAAAATAACTTCACTATAACTCTTCTGGTTAAATTATGTATTTGAATCAAATTAAAAATTTGCAAAACTGCCATATTGTTTTGATATTTGAGTAAAAATATAAACAATTCTTTTAAATTAATTCAAAGTAGTAGACCAAGATAATCCCAATTTTTAATTTATTCTCTTAGGGTTATATCAGTGAGAAACTATATAATTACTTAACCACAATCCCTCTCACCTGAGTCAAATAAATATAAAAATGCTACACGAAAACTGTATTTATATTTTTCCAACATCAATACATTTTTTCCCATAGGCCTTCTTGAAAGCAAGTATCCAAGGCTTTGAGATAATGTGTTAAAAATTAATATTCTAATTAATCACTTAAAATCTTCTTCCAGTAAGCACATCTATGTTTGAAATTAAGACAGACATTTCCAAAAGAAATAAGAAGCCAGTGTCATCCCTACTGATTCCAACACAGGCTGTGGGATGCTCGGTTTCATTCAAATCAGTTAAAAAATCTGGTCACACAGACAGAATGACTCTTTTTTAAAATACTTAATGTTCATACGTTGAAAAGTAGAGGAACATAATTAGATATTATTTATGGCTCTTGAGCTTTCATTTGTTACAGTTCAGCTAAATTATGCTATTCTTTTGCTTCAATCGCAAATAGCCTTTCTAGAAGCACTTAAAACTAATGCTAGAATAACATAAACCATAACAAAATAAATATGTGATAAACAAACAAACAAAAAACACAGCCTCTAAAGTGATCACAAGAAAGGAGCACTGGCCAAGGAGTCCAGAGACTTTGGGCAAGGAAATTAACCTCTTTGGGTCTCAGCTTCCTTGCTCACTAGTTAAAAGGATTCTTTGATTAGCCATTAATATTTGGTTCTTTCAAATCCTTTTGGTGAAGATGACCTTATTTAGAATCCAGCTATGACATCTCCATATTTCTTTCTGCATATATGCCTTCCTGGCTTGTTTGATGTTAAATTTACATGTGGGCAACACAGTGCGAATCCGGCTGTTCCACACTCTGTCCCTTCCTTGTCCTGGATCCCTGACCTACTCTGAACACAAATCCACAAATGGCACGCAGAAGTTTCTAGGGGGCAGGTTTTTCTGGATATGCCTTCCTGTGTGCCAGCATCTGTACAGATAAACAAAAGCCAATAGTTTGGTCTTGGGTGAGACCATTCACAGAAAAAAACATCAGAACGGGCAGCTACTTTGCAAGTGAAGAAGACACGAGGCAAAAGTCTGGCCTCAAACATGCTGAGTTCAAACTGACAGCTTAAGGTAAAAGTGAAATGTCCAACAGGTAGAAACACAGGCTGGAAATGGAAAAGCCAGTCAACAGAGTAGGAAGTGCTAAGAGGGACAACCTTGTAGGATAATTCAGATCTTTCTATTTGCTTCTGGGGAGCAGGGGCCACTTTCTTCTCACTTTTTCCCCTCTAGGTCAGTCCTTCTGCTCAGTCATACAGTCAATTCTTGACTACACTCGAGTGATTTTTTTTGTTATAATTATTTTCTGCCATCTCTGGTACTATAATCTGCAAAGAAGGAAGTCAAGGACAAATAAACAGGCACTAAATAGAAGAGTCATGGGTGTGCACAATGAAGGCTGCTAGTGTTCCTCTAACTTGCAAAATCAAAGAAGAGATGATATCAAATTCTAGCCCACCAGAGAACTGGCTGGACCTGTAATCAGCTAGAAAAAAATAATAAAGATCCTGTTTTAAAATAAACAAATAACAAAATTTAAAAAGCAATGCTGGAAATTGAATACTCACTCCTGTACTGACAAGAGACAACATAATTCTTTCATTTAAGGCTAATGTTTCTCCTTGTTTCATCTTGATCCTCTTCTTATCTAAACATTTCATTGCATACCTGGAAACATAAAAATTAGTTAGAAATCTATACTGTAAATATACCTAGGCTGGTTTAAACAATACACTTCATCCCAGGGAACGTTTCTAAGCACGTAGGCAATGTTTAAAAGAAGCAAAATGGTGCTCAAGTGCCATGCAAGAAATATTTTTATTTTGCATGTATTATGAAAAAAAAATCAAGCAATAATTAAGATATTTCTGCCATTACATGGATAGACTTCCCAGTTAAATAAGTATAAAGTAGATGGACATAGATAAATTCTGTGGAATACATTTTTGGTGATTGCTGCTGCCTATTATTACTGGTGATGGGGGGTCATAAGTATCATATTTAGCAGGTGGGAATTGTAAATTCATCAGTAGTCAAGCTTTTATAAGAGTCTACAAAGGCTAGGACTCTAACACAGTGATGATAACAATGGGAAGGGAAGGCATGCATTCAAAAGAGCATGTTCTAAAATGCTATTTTATCAATTAGTTCTTATTTTTCATATTTCAGTTATAATATTTTCAATAATAAAAATAATCAATAAGGTTTTTCTACCTATCATTGGTTAAAGTCAATTGAAAAGAACCAATTGATAATTTAAGATTTTAGAAAACTTGGAACAAACTCATATTAAGAAAATACAGACAGGTTATTTGGCATATTCTATAATCACAGGTTAAAGAAAACAGGAAGTTTCTTCAGTGGGACCACAGAAGGCTGAGAGGGAATCCTTGTAAGTGTTTTCACATGTTTCAAGGCCTAAAAAGTCTGTGTGGATAACTGTAAATTCCCATCTGATGGACTACTTCATTTGGCCCAGATATGCAACACAGACCACTGTCTTAGTGTGGGAGGATGCAGAAATCTACTCATTTCTTGTTGGTTATAAGTCATACCATGTTTGAGTTATATAAAAAGAGATGAATGTCCAGATTTGTTATTTTTAACCACTTTTCAGGAGTTCTTACAACAAATCAATTGATAGGACATTAATTTGCTTACTTATGGGATCAATTATTGAAAACATATGAGTGGCATGTTCTTTAAATGGTTCATTTTTATGATAAAGGATTTTTCAAGTGTTTCACACTACTCCTATCACCATTTAATTCTCTTAAGACACTTTAATACAAGTGTCTCTCCTTTATAGCCTAGATATGGAGGCACAGCAAGCTCACAACCTTTGTCCAAGGCAGCAAGTGTGGGAGTTGAGGCTGATGTAGCTGACATGACACTAGGACCTTGCTCCAGATCACAGGGCTGCACTGTCACAACACAGCCCCAAACTCCAAACTCCTGAGTGCCAAGCGTCACGTTTACCCCATAGAGGGCCCCAAAGCAGGAAGATGACTGTTGGGCACAAATTAGTAAAGGTAAAGTTTAGGCCCCAAATCTTAAAATGATGCCAACTACTGGACTGTCTGAGAGTGGAAAGGATGGCTTGGCAAATCCATCAGCACCGAATCCCAGAAAGCGCCTGAGCAGGGGCTGAGTGACAGGAGGCAGATGCTTAATTAGGAACCCAGGTACTCACATGGACTCAATTATTTTATAAACCAAGCCTCACATACCACTCCACCACCCCCTCTGTTTTAACATGCCTGTCACTCATCAGATGTGTAGTTCTTCTGGGTCCATCAAATCAGTTTTCCCATTCTCATTTGCTTTCAGAAATATGTTCATTTAAGTTGCTTCTGTTTAAAAAAAGTTTCCCCACTCTTAAGAATTCCAATGTCCTCTTTCCAGAAGAGCCTTCTCCTTGGCTCACGTGCACCTAATTTGCTCACACTGACTTCCCATAAGAAAAGTTACTGTGGCGAGTGATCACTGATCTTCCTCAGCAGGGTTTCCTCCTCTCCAGCACCCCAGCTACTCAGCTGGGAAATCAAAACCTCCTGAAAAGCTTTGTTGCCCAAAACTGCTTAATAACAGATGGGTCCTTATTGAAAAGAGGATGTCTCTCTTCTGCAAAGCAAATATTCTGTGCTGCACCATCTGACTTTGAGGCTGAATGCAACACGCCCCTGGGTGTCAAGAATCCCTTCCAGTTAATCTCTGGATCCCAGGCCCCTCTCTCATGGCCTCCAACACGGTGGGCACAGGAGGCAAGACTATCATTTATTCCCATTGAGAGGTGGAAGTTCCAGCTTTCTGCTCTCACTCAACATGTTCAACAAAATATAGCCTATATCTTTCTGAGGTCATAGGTATTCACATTTCTATGTATTCACATTTCTTTTTCTTTTTTTTTTTGAGTTGGAGTTTCACTCCGTTGCCCAGGCAGGAGTGTAGTGCCCAGGCAGGAGTGCAGTGGCACATTCACAGCCACCCCAGCATCGACCTGCTGAGCTCAGGCGATCCTTCCACCTCAGCCTTGAAAGTCGCTGGAACTACAGGCACATGCTACCATGCCTGGCTAATTTTTTGACTTATTGTAGAGATGAGGTCTTTCCAAGTTGCCCAGGCTGGTCTCAAACCCAATCCCCTTACCTTGGTCTCCCAAAGTGCTGGGATTACAGGCTTGAGCCACCGTGCCCAGCCCCCACATTTCTATATTTCTATATAAAATCTCTATATAGAGATTATCTTTTCATGCAAACATAAAATTGTAATAATTTCAGTAAAATATATGAGCATTTAAAGCTTACATTTTTCCAGTGTCTGCTTTTCTGCAACCGTACACTTCACCAAATCCTCCTCTTCCAATAATCCTATGCACACTGAAATCATTCATTGTCAACTGAGAAATCAAATCACAAAATAAAAACATACAATTATGTAAAATTATCTTGTTAACAGGATTTTTTTTTTTCATGGAGAACACAGACAACAATTAAAATAGCAATTCTGATGTGGGATCTACCCTTTGTACATCTGCTTTCTTATGCTGGAAGATGAGGAGCCTGAGGGTGGCAAGACTTTCTACAGCCTCCTTCAGCTCCACCTCCAAGTTAGACGAGGCACCGATAGGAGGCCCATGGGAGATGATGGAGTGGGGGCTGAGTGAGCCAGACTGCTTTCCATTCTCATCCTCTTAGATGACAAGATGTATACCTCGAAGACAAGTGAGCGTGACACTTCTGGTGAAAACAAAAAGCAACCTCAGCTGCTCTGAGGCCTAAAGTTTGGGAACAATCCAACAATTCCAAGAACTGTCAGGGTAGGAAAATAAGCATCCACATCAAGGGCAACTATATTTTTGTAACAGAAGGCCATATGATCAGCAAACCCAACAGATGCAGGCCATGTGAATTTCGCATTGATGGCATCCATGAATGGAGAGGACTTGTGCTGGCCATGTGACCATGAAACGAGCCTAAATGTGAGTCAAGTATATACAGAGGCTTTATTCACAAGCACTTCCCTTCTGTCAACAATATCTCAGTAGTGCTCTATTTCAGAAGTAGATTTAATAGTGTTAGATGGTACAAAGACGGAGAGCGAATCCCATGTTCATAGTAAGAGACCACAGAACAATAGTAAATGCCTATTTGCTTAAGTATCGTGGCAAATCAAGGGTAAGATTCTTTAAGAGCTCCCCCAAATAACCCTTCAAACCTTGGCTCTGTATTACACAAGCCTGTATTTGGGCCACAGGCTTCATGTTTGATACTCAGAGTTCTCAAGGACAGGATCTGCTGAAGGAAAAGCATATGAAAGACCCAAAGCAGATATAAGGGATTTTTTAAAAAATGTGTTATTGTGTCTTGCTTCTAAATCCTGCCAGAAATTACAGTGGCAGAAAAAAATAAACAAAAAGAAAAAAAAAAACCTCACCACTTTTCGACCTTTTGGCTAATATCAAGTGTTTAAAAAAGACCTCCTTCCAACAATATCATTCAAGTAAAAGTCTCACAAAGAAAAAAAAATCCATTTGATTCTATTGTCCAGTTGCAAGCCTATGTGAAGGGAGACTGAAAGAGAATGAACGGAAGGGAAGTTGGACAAGGAAATGTGCATTCTGGAAGTGAAGTAAGGATTAAGCCCTAGATCACAAACAATGAAAGCTAAAACAGATGCAACACTAAAGAGATATGGGTTAGAAAGTGGACTGTATATGAAGATTGCTTTTGTCACTCTCAAAAATAATAAAAAGATGAAAACTTGCACCAGTAAAGATGTCATCATTTTTATTATTACATCCAATTTTCATTATGGCATCTAATAATAAGAAAAAGAAAATAAACTTTACTAGAATGGCAAAAGACAAGGACATGGGGGAGTTATATTAAGTACAAGATTTTTATTTTTACTACTGTGTTTGTTAAAGGGTCAATTGCTGCTTAAAATCTCCTTTCTTAGGTAAATAAGTACATTCTTATATGAATATGAAAAAGAATTAAAACTCCAACTGTTTATGATGGAGTATGGGAGGGTGCATGTTTAGTAGATAAAGCTGGAAGAAAGACATCTGTTCAGGCAGTGTACCCTTTGGGAGTATGTTCCAGAGCAAAGTATTTTCTCATAAGGCTAAGCCAGAGGAAGTTTTTATTTTAAAAAAAAAAAATACTCACATGAATATTTAATTCTACGTTTTTCCACTGACAAAATCTAGTGAACTTGTCACTAAAAAAGAAATAAAAATAATTACTGAAAAGTTAAACATCAAAATAACTGGATATATAGAACAACATTATAAGAGAAATGGGAATTGCACTATTTGTGTTGCTTCTGGAATAGAGTAAGTTTTCTTAAACATTTGTCACAGAGTGCTCCCCGGTACTCATGGCTTGGCTTTGCAGTTCAGATGAAGGCCTTCATGTTTCTCCTTTCACTTCACAGGCTATGGGAACACTCTTATCTGCATCAGTACAGTCCAACAGCAGGATAACAGGAACCACATGGATCATTTAATTTTAATAATATATTCTATGTTACTGAATATATCAAAAATTATACTGCAACATGCAATCAATATGAAATTATTATTGAGATAGTGTACATTCCTGTTTCTGTATTAAATCTTTGAACTCTGATGTATATTTTGCACTTATAGCACATTTCAATTAGATGAGTCGTATTTTAAGTGTTCAAAAGCTGTATGTGGCAAGTGGCTACCATATTGGATAGTGCAGTTCTAAAGGACAAAAAAATTAATGTTTATGAATAATTATAAGAGTGGCAAACACTTAAAGAGTGCTTACCTGGTGCCAGGCCTTGCTCATCTACTCCTCCCAAATGTACGAGCAGGTGTTATTTTGATCCCCATTTTACAGCAGAGAAGACCAAGGCATCAACTTGTTAAGAGGCTTGGCCAAGGTTACACAGGGAGAGAGTGGGTGGAGCTGATTTTAACCCAGAACATCTTCTAAATCAAAATTTAGTATTGCCTCTCAAAGAGACAGTGCAGCAGAGAAACGCTTGGACTAGGATCCCAAGATGTGGTAAGTTACATCACACTGATATGTTCCCACAATTCATTCTTCTGCTTGATGAGTGTTTTCTTCATCCATGAAGAAAAATATCTGTCCCATATCTATTTAATATACATTATTTTGATTACTTTTTATTAATGAGCAACATATCTATAAGATGTTTGTTTTTTTCAAAGATTTCCAAAAGAAATGTATTCTAGATTGAACACTTCTTAAAAGCAGAGAACATGTTTGGTGATGGCTGGATCCCATCTAGTCCCTGGCATGATTCCTTACATAAACACAGAATTCAGGATTCTCAGAATGAATGAAGGAAGAAAAAGAAGAAAGAGAAAGAGGATAAAAGGGAGGGACAGAGGGAAGAGGTTCTTATGAAGCGTAAGTTACAAGTATTATCGACATTATAAGACATCTAAATATAACAATTCCCTGTGGGCTTCCTTAATAGGACTTTTGAAAATAAAAATCTTTTACAAATATTTCTGAGTCCAACAATCAAACTGAAAATTAAAATTCTTTGTGATTAGAATAGCATCTTTTTTTCAATGAATCCAAAATGCCTTTTAAAGAGTGTTTCACTGATCCTCCTAACAAGTCTATGAGGTTGGTAAAATAAAATTATATCTTGAGAGTTTCTTACAGTTATTAAAAACCATTTTATTAAAGCATGGTGCATGCAAAAGGCAAAACAACATTTGGGTGTACTCTGCATTTATAAATCCATGACTGGTCTTTGAAATTCGCTTAGTCTGTTGGGCAAGCTCAGACTCTCTTGTCTCACAGATTCTGAAGTTCAGAGCTGAAGACAGGGGATGTTGATCTGACACTTTCCACAGCTAGCTGAGGAGGGTTCACAAACCAGGAAGAGAGAAGTACCCACACATTTTGCCCAGATTTGCTGTAACAAGTTCCTCTTCGGAAAGTACAGATGGCTCTGAGTAGCTAGACTCTATCAGGTCTCCATAGGGTTACTTGAGCATTGTTCCCCATCAAAACCTACTTACTGAATGGGACACTTCTTGACAGAAGAAGAACTGTGACAGAAAAAAGCCTGGGCAATTGTAGGGCTTTTGTTAGCTAGAGCCCTTGAAGATAACTTAAAAGGATTCTGGAGAGAAGATCAGAGGTGAAAGACACAGAAACGACAAGGGTGGGTGGGGTAGAGTAGCATTTCTAACTCTGATTCCTGGCTCAGCCTGTGTACCGCTAAGCAACTGAAGTTCACTGCCTGAAGTGGGCTCACAGGCCCCTCCCAGACTCAGGCCCAGCTGGAACCTAGCCGACCTCCCACCCCCACCCTGCTGGGACCACAGGAGAAGGTGGAGAGACATGCCCCCACACTGATGATGACTTCTTTTTTCCTGACTGCAGGGTGGCCACTGAGAAATCACCTTACTGTGTAATGAGACCTTTGGTTTGCATGATCATGTGTAGAGGGCCTGTGCTTTTCAAATCAAAACTCCAAATACATCATCTGATGCAGATTGGTTTTTTTCTAATTTGAGAATGCATTAACACAAAAAAACTAAAAAGCTACAAAAATTAACAAATCAACTTTGAAAATAATTTGTTTATGCAAAGTTGTGTTGGCTTCAGAAAATCCAGTGTGTATGATTGTCTAAAATTCAAATGGCTGCACTTGGATGTCCTGTGACAACATGAAATGACTAGCTCGGTGAGGGAAAATGACCATGTCTGCTGGGCTGGTGGCGAGTGAAAGGATACACAACAGAGTCACAAAACACCAGGGAGGGCCTCTTCCCCACTTCAGTTACCAGCTCCATCACTTCTCGCTCCCCCAAGAATAACATAAACCTAGGTTGACCCAAGCGTTGGGACAGGTGAGATCTTAGAACCAATAGTAATGGGCATGGCCCAGGACTCAGCCACAACTCAGCCCTGGGCCAGCAACCTATCCCTTCGGTGGGATGCTGCTGCTTTTTGGCAAAATTTCTGCTACTACTCTGAAGAGTGCAACTATTTTATGAATATTTGTTTTCCAAAGTATTGACTCTACTCCAGGATAAAATTATCTCTTGAACTCCAGTAGAATTACAACACAACTTGTATTTAATTGCTTTGGGTCTGTGAATATGTGAAAAAGAAAACTGCAGTCAAGTAGCGTTTGTTGTTAAAGTGCAATTACTGAGCAGCTGCACGCTGCTCTAGCAACAAGACACAATCATCATGCTAACTGTCTAGAAATTAGCTGAATTGGAGGAGAAAAGTACAGTCAGTGTCAATGCAGATTCTGTGGTGGAAGGTCCAATTCCAGTGGTGTATTATCATAGAAGCGTCCTTAAAAACCAGTAGGTGACTAGAAAGCATATGAGCTGAACGTCTGTACAGGTGTCATATGACAAACAGCTTCTTAGTTTGAGTAGCCCATATTTATTAGGCATCTAATGATGTATATGATCATAAAGAGACATTGGCCTACACCTTTAAATTCCACTACTACATAAAGAATCAAGTTCAGGCTTGTCCCGCTTTGGGAGATTTGATTCCAAAATCCAAACAAGTTAATCAAATTACATTCATCCTTGCATTACTAAAGGTCTTTCAATAAGATAATTTTTAAAAATCGAGGTGCCCTAGTCTATTTACATTTTAGACTACACTGAAGCTAAAGAACTGAAGGTCAGCCAGGCGTGGTGGCTCACACCTGTAACCCCGGCACTTTGGAAGACCAAGGCAAGAGGAATCCTTGAGCCCAGGAGTTCAAGATCAGCCTGAGAAACAAAGTGAGACTTCGTCTATACATAAACTTTTTTTAAAAAAATAAGCCAGGCGTAGTGGCACATACCTGTAGTACCAGCTACTTGGGAGACTGAGGCAGAAGGATCACCTGAACCCGGGAGGTCAAAGCTTTAGTGAACTGTGGTCATACCACTGGACTCTAGCCTTGGCGACAGAGTGAGACACCAGCTCAAAAGACAAACAAAAACAAAAACCGAAGATCAAAGACATGTTAAGATAAACAAATCCTAACTTTATAATGCAAAGTATTAAGGAGACAGTTTAACACAAAGCCTAACATACAGTACATGGTCAATGAATATGTGTTGAGTGAATAAATTAACACGTTTTAAGGATGATACTAAAATGAGGTATACCTTTACAGTACAAAATTATATATATGTGCATAATATTT